>CAWUFW010001856.1:0-1273621 GCA_963921515.1 Calotriton arnoldi | reverse complement strand
TCGTGTGGTGGAGCGTACTTTTGGTCTCCTGAAGTCACGATTTCGTTGCCTGGACAAGACTGGAAGTGCACTGATGTACTCTCCCCAGAAGGTGTGTCAGATCGTAGTTGCATGCTGCATTCTCGACAACCCGGCCTTGCGCAAGGAGATCCCCCTGCTCCTGGACGCTGATGAGCAGCCGAGGCCACCGCCTGCAAACCCACCCATGTCCAGTGACGAGGATAGTGGAGAGGAGGAAGGTGTTGACCTGCGTCAACAGCTCATCAACCGCTACTTCCCTTGAAGGTGTGTGAAAACATACAACGGTGCCATTGTCTGCTGATTGTGTTGTTGGTGGAAAGGCCTTGGGGAGATTTGTGACTGCTGCCTGTTGTTGTCTCTGTGCTGGGTGCTAATGTTTCTGGGACAGGGTAGTTGTGCCCAGCTACAGGATGTCTATGTCAGTACTGTTGCTCTTTGTAATGTGTGCAGATTTGAGTACCTTGATGACAAGTGTTGTGTAATGGCTGTGATGTCATCACCTGACAAGTGAATATTGTTCTTTTGTGTTTTCCTAGGTCCCTTCTGCCTCTCAATGCCTCCAAACAATCCGTGCTCCTGGTACATTGTAATCCCAGTCGACATTGTACATCCTGTAATAAACATGGAGCTGGCACGAGAACATAGGTGTGTAAGGAGTGTTTATTACCAATGGGTATATGTGACAAGGAAGTGAATATTTGCAAACAGGTGAAAAGTGAATCAATGAGTTGTCAGTGATGGTAGATGAGACAATAGAGTAGTCACCACATTGTTGTGGTGACACAGTCCAACAGACGCATTCCATTAACCTGGCAGTGTGGATAAGGACAGTCAACAAAGTCAATGGCAAGGTGAAGAGGGGTGCCATCATGGCTGGCTCCTTGACTGGCGTTTGGCTGGTGCTTTGCCACGTGATCCTCCCTGGGATTTCTTTGGACGGCCCCTTGAGCGTTTGGCAGGGGGGGCCTCTTCTGCGGGCTCAGCGGTGTCTGAGGACTCACCCCTCTCTGTAGCCGCAGGAGAGGTGGGGGAACTGTCATCCTGCGGGCCACTGGAGGTAGGTTGAGCTGTTGTTTGGGCCGCAGGCCTGTCTCTCAGGACACCCACTAGCTGGCCCAAGAGGTCCACGATTTGGCCCAATCGTGTGTCCATGGACCTCCGCAGCAGGCGGAGCTCACGGGATTCCTCCAGAGCCTGCCCCGTGTGTCCCTGGACTTGTTCATAGGCCCCAAGGACTCTGGCGATGTTGGCCAGGGCTTCGGTCCCAGTGTCCGGTTGGTCTTGTTGCCTAGTTGCCCTCCCACCTGCCCTGCTGTCCCGGACCTGTGGCATCACCACTCTACGCACCCGCGTACTCTCCCTGCCCTCCTCAGATTGTGGGGTGGGGTGGTCATCCTCTGAGGCAGGGACAGTGTTGCAGGCAGCACTGGTGGTGGTGGTGGTGGTGGTGGAGGCCGCACAGGTCGTTACAGCAGGGGTCAGCGTAGTTGTTGTTGCTGAGGTGGTGGCGGTGGGGACAGTGGGTTCCTGGGACCTGTTGCGCCCTGGCATGCCTGATGGGCCGGCTTCGGGCTCCGCATCTGAGAAATCTAGGGAGTCTGCATCGGAGAGTCCATGTTCCGCGGGGGAGACTGGCTCTGCAGGTTGGTGTGGTCATCTGCAGCTGTCAGTTCTTGGTCACCTGTGGAACAGAGGGGAAATGGTCATTGGAGTGCACACCTCAAGCTTGGTGTTAGATGTTTTGTTATTACATGTCATACACCACACAGTTTACATTGATATTACATTGTATGTCTGCACAGTTTTGAGCATCATGTCATGACGTGGAGGTACATACCTTACTTGTCCATGGTGTGACATGTCAATAGGTACCATGCACAACGTGCAGATTGTGTGATTACGAGGACATGTCATCATCTAACGACTAGCAGCACAATAACTTTATGTGCAGCATCTTTGTTGTTCACTCTGCATGGAAGACATTACAACTGGGCATGAACTAGCCATTGTAGTCTCATGCATACCTTTGTCAAATCATGTGATTTGCTTTCTTATTACTACTGACCATGCTTGTTTTGTTTTCATATGGGCCTTGATGCTCTGCCCCCATGGCACTTCAAGATAGCATTCAGTGCTGTGCATGGTTGTGCCCTGAATTTTTTCTACATGTGATTTTGTGAGTCACACTTTGGTTTCTGTGACAGTTACATACGCTTTTCTGTCTGCACACTGGAAGTGGCTATTGGATCTATGCCAAGTTGGATGACATGTGAGGGCTGGTGTGGTCAAATGGCTCCATGCTTTTTGAGGGGAGTGTCAGGGTGCATGGACTGTCTACCTACATGTTCTGTGACACAGTTGAGGGGAATTGTTGCCACATGCTTCTGGGTGGGGTGGAGTGCTACATCCTGCTCAGGAGTGGGACAAGGGGGCCTGGTGGGAGTTGTAGTGCAGGCCTCCCACCCCCAAAACACCCTCCCTGTGACGATGGATACCTACCTGTAAGTTTGGTTGTTGTTATACAATGGCTGCCACATGCTTCTGGGTGGGGTGGAGTGCTACATCCTGCTCAGGGGTGGGACAAGGGGGCCTGGTGGGAGTTGTAGTGCAGGCCTCCCACCCCCAAAACACCCTCCCTGTGAAGATGGATACCTACCTGTAAGTTTGGTTGTTGTTATACAATGGCTGCCACATGCTTCTGGGTGTGGTGGAGTGCTACATCCTGCTCAGGGGTGGGACAAGGGGGCATGGTGGGAGTTGTAGTGCAAGCCTCCCACCCCCAAAACACCCTCCCTGTGAAGATGGATACCTACCTGTAAGTTTGGTTGTTGTTATACAACGGCTGCCACATGCTTCTGGGTGGGGTGGAGTGCTACATCCTGCTCAGGGGTGGGACAAGGGGGCCTGTGGGAGTTGTAGTGCAGGCCTCCCACCCCCAAAACACCCTCCCTGTGAAGATGGATACCTACCTGTAAGTTTGGTTGTTGTTATACAATGGCTGCCACATGCTTCTGGGTGTGGTGGAGTGCTACCTCCTGCTCAGGGGTGGGACAAGGGGGCCTGGTGGGAGTTGTAGTGCAAGCCTCCCACCCCCAAAACACCCTCCCTGTGAAGATGGATACCTACCTGTAAGTTTGGTTGTTGTTATACAATGGCTGCCACATGCTTCTGGGTGTGGTGAAGTGCTACATCCTGCTCAGGGGTGGGACAAGGGGGCATGGTGGGAGTTGTAGTGCAAGCCTCCCACCCCCAAAACACCCTCCCTGTGAAGATGGATACCTACCTGGTAGGTGAAGGTGAACAATACAATGGCTGCCACATGCTTCTGGGTGGGGTGGAGTGCAACATCCTGCTCAGGGGTGGGACAAGGGGGCCTGGTGGGAGTTGTAGTGCAGGCCTCCCACCCCCAAAACACCCTCCCTGTGAAGATGGATACCTACCTGTAAGTTTGGTTGTTGTTATACAATGGCTGCCACATGCTTCTGGGTGTGGTGGAGTGCTACATCCTGCTCAGGGGTGGGACAAGGGGGCCTGGTGGGAGTTGTAGTGCAGGCCACCCACCCCCAAAACACCCTCCATGTGAAGATGAATACCTACCTGGTAGGTGAAGGTGAACAATACAATGGCTGCCACATGCTTCTGGGTGTGGTGGAGTGCTACATCCTGCTCAGGGGTGGGACAAGGGGGCCTGGTGGGAGTTGTAGTGCAGGCCTCCCACCCCCAAAACACCCTCCCTGTGAAGATGGATACCTACCTGTAAGTTTGGTTGTTGTTATACAATGGCTGCCACATGCTTCTGGGTGTGGTGGAGTGCTACATCCTGCTCAGGGGTGGGACAAGGGGGCCTGGTGGGAGTTGTAGTGCAGGCCTCCCACCCCCCAAAACACCCTCTCTGTGAAGATGGATACCTACCTGTAAGTTTGGTTGTTGTTATACAATGGCTGCCACATGCTTCTGGGTGTGGTGGAGTGATACATCCTGCTCAGGGGTGGGACAAGGGGGCCTGGTGGGGGTTGTAGTGCAGGCCTCCCACCCCCAAAACACCCTCCCTGTGAAGATGGATACCTACCTGGTAGGTGAAGGTGAACAATACAATGGCTGCCACATGCTTCTGGGTGGGGTGGAGTGCTACATCCTGCTCAGGGGTGGGATAAGGGGGCCTGGTGGGAGTTGTAGTGCAGGCCTCCCACCCCCAAAACACCCTCCCTGTGAAGATGGATACCTACCTGTAAGTTTGGTTGTTGTTATACAATGGCTGCCACATGCTTCTGGGTGTGGTGGAGTGATACATCCTGCTCAGGGGTGGGACAAGGGGGCCTGGTGGGGGTTGGAGTGCAGGCCTCCCACCCCCAAAACACCCTCCCTGTGCAGATGGATACCTACCTGGTAGGTGAAGGTGAACAATACAATGGCTGCCACATGCTTCTGGGTGTGGTGGAGTGCTACATCCTGCTCAGGGGTGGGACAAGGGGGCCTGGTGGGAGTTGTAGTGCAGGCCTCCCACCCCCAAAACACCCTCCCTGTGAAGATGGATACCTACCTGGTAGGTGAAGGTGAACAATACAATGGCTGTCACATGCTTCTGGGTGTGGCGGTGTGCTACATCCTGCTCAGGGGTGGGACAAGGGGGCCTGGTGGGAGTTGTAGTGCAGGCCTCCCTCCCCCAAAACACCCTCCCTGTGAAGATGGATACCTACCTGTAAGTTTGGTTGTTGTTATACAATGGCTGCCACATGCTTCTGGGTGGGGTGGAGTGCTACATCCTGCTCAGGGGTGGGACAAGGGGGCATGGTGGGAGTTGTAGTGCAGGCCTCCCACCCCCAAAACACCCTCCCTGTGAAGATGGATACCTACCTGTAAGTTTGGTTGTTGTTTATACAATGGCTGCCACATGCTTCTGGGTGGGGTGGGGTGCTACATCCTGCTCAGGGGTGGGACAAGGGGGCATGGTGGGAGTTGTAGTGCAGGCCTCCCACCCCCAAAACACCCTCCCTGTGAAGATGGATACCTACCTGTAAGTTTGGTTGTTGTTATACAATGGCTGCCACATGCTTCTGGGTGTGGTGGAGTGCTACATCCTGCTCAGGGGTGGGACAAGGGGGCCTGGTGGGAGTTGTAGTGCTGGCTGCCTGTACACATGCAACCCTGGGAATGTTGCTGGCTACCTTTGGGGTGATTCAGAGGGAGTGAATGTTACATCTGTGAGACATGTGTTGGGTAGTGTGTGGTGCACATGAATGGATTTGGGCCTAGGAGGTGTAGCTTTGTAGTTGTGCAAGACAGTACATAGCAGTGTAATGGTAGACATTTGTTTGTACTTACCAGCCTCCACTCCCCCGGGTACTCCTGTGAGACTCTCTGGATGCAGTATGGCAAGCACCTTCTCCTCCCATGCAGTGAATGTTCTTGGTGGAATACGAGGGCCACCGCCAGTCATCTGAGCCAGCTGACGGTTCTTGTAGTTCTTCTGTTTCACCAGCCTCTTGAGGTCATGCCACCGCTTCATGATCTCCTTCTTGGTGCGCGGGGTGGTCCCTACTGCATTGACCTTGTGGACTATCCTTCTCCACATTTGTGCTCTGGTGGCTAATGGTGTCTGTTGGACCAGGTTACCAAACAATTGTGGTTCTACTCTGATTATCTCATCTGCCATGACTGACAACTCACTGTCAGTGAATTTGGGCATTTTCTTTTGTGCCATGATGTGTGATGTGCAGATGGTTTGAGGTGCGGGTGTGAGGGTGGTGGGGGTGATGTAAGTGGGGTGTGTGTGTGTGTTGTTGTGCTGGTGAGATATGTGGTGGTTTGCCTCTCCTTTGTGCTGTAGGGTTATTTCCTTCAGGGGTGGAGTATTGCAAAGGATTCTGGTCAGGGAAGGGGCTGGTTTTATACTCAGCTATGTGGGTGTGTCAAAATGTGGTATTGCTGTCAGGTGGGTTGTGTGGGTTGTCCTGGGATTTGTATTTCTTTAGTTGCCAGGGGGTGTGTCATTGGTGTGTGTTAGGTGTTTTGGGGGCTGAGCTAGTTTGATGTGTGCACTTGGTGGCCTTGTGGTGTGTTTTTTTTTTCGACCGCCATATTTGTTCCGGAGCGGCCGCGGCGGTGGGTATGCAACAGTCCTTCCGCCGGCTCTCCCATTCATCACTGTTTGCGATCGCGGCGGTCGGAAACAGCGGATCGTTCCGCTGTCACCTCAATGGTATCCAAATTTAACGTGCGTCACTCCGCTGGCCTAGCGGCGGTTATGGGTGTTTCCGCCGCAAATACGACCGCCGCGGATGGATTTTCACCTGCTCCACCCGCTACCGGCGGTCTTTCGTGGCATCGTTCCGCCGCGTTCTGATTTTTCTGGCGGTTGATCCTAATCGGACCGCCGGTTTTTACGCGGTACCAGCGGGCGGTGAATTCACGCTACCATGGCGGTCGGAATGGTTTTCCGACCGCCATCCTAATCGGCCCCTAAGTTTGATTTCCTGAACTTTGGGCCCGATTCACAGAACTAACTTAAGACAAAATCCTAAACTTACTACCATTTTGGTATTCACAGAAGGCACTTACTCATTTTGGTATTCACAGAAGGCACTTACTCATTGATGAGTAAGTGCCTTCTGTGAATACCAAAATAGTAACTTACTCATTTTGAGTAACTTACTCATTTTGGTATTCACAGAAGGCACTTACTCATCAATGAGTAAGTGCCTTCTGTGAATACCAAAATGAGTAAGTTACTCAAAATGAGTAAGTTACTCAAAATGAGTAAGTAAGTGCCTTCTGTGAATACCAAAATGGTAGTAAGTTTAGGATTTTGTCTTAAGTTAGTTCTGTGAATCGGGCCCTAGACTGGTACATGATATAGAGGTTGAAGAGAATCCAGCATGACAAACTGTAGAGCTCCTCAAAAGCATTCCCAGGGTCCTTTGTAGAAGACAACTCTAGCGTTTGAAGGATAGGACACAGATGATCCTTTGAAATCTCTGAACTCTCATCACAATCTGTGGTGGCTTTGACCTCCACTGCCCTATCCTGCCCTGGAAGTGTTACCCCGACCGGTTGAGCGGATGTTAAGTGAGAAAGCTTTTCCATCTTTTGATCCTTTGTTTTGTGTCTACCCTGACAGGAGACTCCAAACTTCACTCCACCTTCCTGCTGATACTGTGAGAAAAATAATTTGGTTGGGCCAGTCTGGGAGGAATATGCAAAAGTCAAGAAGTGCCTGAAATCCATTTCAGAGTTGAATTTGTGGAATTCACAAACTCAGTCTTCAAACTTAGTATAGGTATCGGGCAGGCACCACCAGCCAATGTGCAAAGAATTCTGCCAAATCAAGGGTCCCACCCCAGTGAAGACCAGGAAACGCCATGGCTAGAGTCACTGGCTGCCAACTCCCCTTAGACAGGTTCAGGAACAGGAACTGCCAGGAAAAGACCTGCCTTGAGAGAACGAGCTGGCTGACTACTGAGGAGGGGTGCTTCAGGTACCCTTGCACAAGGAAGACACAACCTAGAAGAGGGGACGGTGATGAGCTGCGGCAGGAACAACAGGACACTGTTCATTGCAGCCCAGGGAAGGATGTGCATCACCAAGTCAAGCAATGAGATTTTTAGACCCTAGTTTCCCTGTGCGTGCCCAGAATCGGAGGCACCAGTGGCAGTGGCACACTCACAGAAACAGAAACGTATCCCAGGGTTTTCACTTGAAGAAGACAAAGCGCCTGCACAACTAGTGCCTGAGGAAATGCCAATCACATTCAATGGCCTCATCCAAAGAACCAGAGAGAATTGACAGGCTTGGCGTTAGGCTCAGATCTCTCATCACAATCTGTGGTGGCTTTGACCTCCACTTCTTGATCACCGCTGTAACCTGCAGGGTTCCGGGGTTGGTTCAATGTGTTTGGGTGGTATGTTTGTGTTCAAGCCCAAGGCACATTCGCCGGTGTAGACTCACCAGACTGCAATCAAAGTGTAATCTCTTCATCAATGTTTTACTATTATTCCAATCTGCCCTATAGGTTACCTTTGGCTCATTATAGGGAGATGGATGCTCTGGCATTATCATTGATATGGGGACGAGGGTAGGTGCAGAGTCGCCGCAGTTATTGGTTAAAATGGTGGGTTGGGAGTCCCGAATTTTGAATACTACCATTTAGCAGCCCATCTCCAGTGGGTGGCCCGATGGGGAATGGAAGCCCCTCAATCAGAGGCATCATGGTCCTGGCCGGGCATGAGATTCAATGACATTCTGCATTGTATTTTGACACAGCCACTGGCCAGGACCAGGCCCCTGTCACTTTTTGCAACATCCTCAATCCACTGGTTGATGTGCCTGAGACAAAAGTATAGACCACATCCCTTTTATGCACCGAGCCTCCCCTTTAGAGCAGTGCTGGCTAAACCCGGTAGCAAAGCGCTGAAACAGCACCACTTAGGCATGATTACAGTAGGAGACCTATAAAGTGTACATATTTGCAGAAATAATGGGCATTTATGAGGCTCCTGCGGGTCTTTTCCTTGCTTATGACAGCATAGAAGGAGAGCTCCACAGGTTGTGGGGATCGACGGGTATAGAGGAATCTGGGCAGAGCCTAACCATACATACAATGCTGACAATGGGGGAGTGCGGACAGCCATAACACAACTCTATAGGGCGACTCACACTGACTTAGAAGGGGACCGCTCTTAATTAAGATCCAAATGGTTGCATGACTTGGCAGAAGAATTTGCAGACTAGGACTGGGAAAGGGTGTTGGGCTACCCCGCTCGGGTTTGAAGCGGAGCCTGATTCAAGCTCCAGCAGTTTTACTTTTTGCATAGGGCATACCACACTCCCCAAATAAAAAAGTTGATGTCACCCATCACCTGTGACGAATGCCCTAGCTGTCGAGGTGAGGGAGCTGACTTTTATCATATGGTATGGGAGTGCTGCTGCTGGGTATTGAACAACTGGAAAGCAGTGATGAGACACTTGGAGCGGATCATAAACAGAACAGCAATACACAACCCCAAATGCTGCCTCTTGGGGGCATCTTTGTGCCCAAAAAAGGAGAAGATGGCAAATACATGTGTAGACTTGTTGTTCACTATAGCTAAATGGGATGCACATTTTTTTTTAACCAAATTTGTATTGGGTTTTTGCATTAGATATACAATCTTTCCATGTAACAAATGGCAAAAGACTATGGAGGGGGATATGTGACCAAACAGTGTTGGTATATTGAGATGTAGCTTATCAGAAGTAATGGCGAAGGGAAAATAAATAGCATTACAGGTCGGTGTATGGTCATATCAGCTAACCATGTTGATGAAATAAAACAAGTAAAAACAGATACAACAGTAACAGTGTCAGACCTGGTCACAGCATGCAGTGAGTGAGACTACAGTTATCTTATATTATGCATGGGTTATGAGTACATGCTTGGCAGTCAGCTACCATGTCTGCTGGCTGTGGGGAGAGGAGTGGGGGCTAGGGAGGGGAGGTCGTCTCTGTTGGTGCAGGAGGGGACATTGGTGTGAAGCCTTCAGTGAACCTATATATATTTAGGTAGGGGGCAACCTAAGGTGGTCTGGTGTCGTCCTTTATACATCCCCTAAAGGAGAGAACACCTTCATCCCATAGTGAGACTATGGGGTGTTTGTGGAGGACTGTGGCTTCCTTACACCATAGAGGCACAGATTCCACATAGGCCCAGGAAAGCACCTCAGCATACCATTGCACTAGTCCATCCAACATAGACGCCTTCCATCACATCGTAATCAACCGTTGGGTAATGAGGAAAGCCAACCTTGGAAGTCTAGTCAACACCTGTCCAGTCTTGGAACTTTCATAGAGTCCCAGGAGGCAGCATGCAACTTTGTACAAGTATTGGCAACCTATGGTCGACAATAATGTAGTACAGACTGTGTCCCAGAAGGTCTGAGCGTTGGAGCAGGACCAGAACATATGTTTAATGTCAGCATGAGAAAACAAACATCTGGGGTGAGGTATACACGGTGTAGTATGTTGTGTTGGATGTATTGAAACATGCAGCTGCAGGAGATTTTGTGGGGTAGGGATAGGGCTGTGTCCCATTCCTTTTGAGTAAGGGCGAGCCCTACATAGACCTCTCACTGAGCTCGAAGTTGAGTCAATGAGGGCTGTGTGTGGTCTGGGATAGCCCTAAACCAGCCAAGTGGTCAGGCGCCTTACAGGTCCAACTGAGTATAGTGCCTGGGTCAGGAAGTGTGGGGGGGGTGTCATGTCAGAAATGCCCCAAATGTGTTCCAGTCTTCAGTGAGGTGTATGTGAGCTGGTAGGCCATGCTCGTCCATCCAGGAGTCGAAGGGGATCAACGCTCCGCCACAGTAGAGATCGCCTATGCAGGTGATCGCGTGCCCTTCCTGCCTCCCCCGCGTGGTCTGGCAGAAACTACGTATGCTCCGCTGTGGGATCTCTGGTGCGTAGGGTGTTAGGGAAGGAGTTGCTGTCAGAATCCTAATGTAGCTGTTATGGATAATGTGCACTAGCTTGTTGGAGGTGGTGGAGAGGCACAATTTGGGAACAAAAAGCTCTCTGACGAAATCATGTGCAGGTCAGCGTGACTCACAAAGGGGTGCACTTGGTGACCAGTTTTGAGGTCCATAGTAAGGTAAGGCCCCAGGACACCAGTGGTAAAAGACTTGTTCTTACAATGTGAGTCCAGTAACCCCTCCCTGTTTGCACTAAGACTCTTGAAAAAGTTAGCTCAAGTATAATCTTGTTTGTGGGACAAACTGAAACAATGTTACAAAGACGCTTTGCCTACATGGAGTGCAGTTGTTGTTGTAGAAAGGGTTAATATTCACAGTGTACTGTAGCTCCCTGTAGATGGTTAGAAATGCTTGAAACTAACCTGAAAAAAGATTAAATTTTTCATGCAAAGAGCTTTAAATAAATATTTTAACAGGGGTACACAGCCAAAATGCAAAAAATTAACTAGAGGTGTAAGAAACTGTCTGCCCTGTCTCACTTTTCTCCGGTCACAAAAGTGGAAATGTTTTCCACTTTTTCTTCCACTGAGCAAATTTCTTTGCACTGGGAGAACATTTCATTGCAAAGCCAGATGCTTTTACTATACTAAAACCTAGCCAACCTGAAGATGTCTGCAGGATCTTTCTCTACAAGTATGTTGGGCAGGAAAAGAAGTGTTAAATAAGTATATGTACAACATACATTGTTGCAATGATTAGGAGTATCACGTGGAAGTGGGAAAGCAAAAAACCTCCCCAAAGTTATAAAGTAGGCTTGAGACCTTTGCGAAGTACTGCATTGTTTTGAAAGAGTCCAAACCCCCTTAGGCTCTCGTCCTAAGATCCCCCACGCCCCCGAAGGATGTGACTTCTTCAATAAATATCCGCAAAGGTATTGGAAGCACATAAGAAACATTCGTGCTGCTATTCAGCACCCCAAAATTGTGATTGAGAAATATTTGGGTTCTCGTACCGCAATAACCCTAAATAGTGGGATTAATGGTAGATTGTGGGCAATCCTTGGTAGCCAAGGAGGAAAGGTCTTTCAGTGAATGTTCAAATGCTGTGGTTTGACACTTGTTCCAATGATTAACACAGTTGTACAAATCAAACATTACCCATAATGGGAATATTTGTCAAGGAGGGCATGAAGAACCAGAAAAATACCTTGAGATTGGTTGTGGACATCACACTTTGGTTTCACTGGGGATGGCTGTAGACTCCCTAATAAATGGTCGCCTTATGGACTGGCCGGCATATAAAGAAAAGCAGGCTTGTGATGTGGCACAGACTTCTCACAATGGCAGTATCTGGGCATGTGATGTAACAGATGTGGACGAGGGGGCATCAGATGAAAGGGTAGGGTCATCGTCAGAAGGGGCATGACAAGGGAGCCAGGCCAGCTGCGACCGGTGCTGCGGCATCGGTTGATGGTAACTAGTGGTAACCTCTACTGAGTACATGTTCATAACTGTGGGTGAAACCAACACAGTGAGAGAGCATGAAAGCCAAAAGAAGCGTACAATAACAAACTTAGGGGCTTATTTACAAGCCCCTTGCGCCACGGTGCATCACTTTTCGCATGTAAAAAGTGATGCACTGGCGGCGCAAGGGGCTTGCAAACAAGCCCCTTAGTTTCCATTTTCTTCACCGTCAGATAAATGTAACACACACACAAATGTCCAGTGTGTTGCTAATGGCTGGACTCTGAAAACAGCATCACAGCTACATACTTATCCTTGCCCAGAGGTATTTCCCAAATAAAAGTTTTCTTTTATGTTGGTCTCGCGACTCCACCCAGTATATCATAAGACTACATAGTGCAGTCAAAACACAGAAAAACCTTCAACTCTCAGACAAAAACAAGCATTCATCCATAAAATCAACTTTCCCATTTCTTTTTAAATCAAACTGTAAAAGAAAGGCCGACCTTCATTTTGTACTGATGTATCACTGTATGAACACTTTTTACCATGAATTTAGCTTTTGTATAACTATTAATAATAAAAAGGAAAAACATCTCCATCCAAGAAAAGACATTAGAAGTGCTGAGACACAGTTGGAAAGCTGAAAGCTTTCTCTCACTTCTCCCTCATACGGGATACGCACAGAGAAGGGGATGCGGGGGTGGTACCTTCTAGAGAAAGGTGATCTGAAGGCTCATAGTAGTAGAGTAATATCGCTTCCTCCAGAACAATGGGAAGATTTCAGTGCATTCAGTTACTGTACTGGAAAACTACTGTACTGTATACTCTAGCCAATCATTTTTTTAGATGGGCTTAAAAAAGTTTAGGTAAAACTTACCAGATCAATTAGTAACATCCATAACCTAGAGTCTGAAGAAGAAACTCATATTGTCACTCAATTGATGACCTTCGAGATGACATAGCTCTATGAAGTGACCATATCCCCCTTGGCTCTCACTCTGTGTGTTTTCATAATCAGGGGTTTAGTGCTACATGATGCAAAGCCATTTGACGTTGTGTTTGCATCTACTTTTCAGTGCATGTATATTTTGCATGGAAAAGTTGAACCAACGCTGCCATTTGCGCCACATTGTGTCTCCATATGCAAACACATACTAAATATGGGCCACAGAGCTACTAACTGGAAAGATGCCTTGCGGAGAGGCGGGTGCCACATAAGAGATCTAGGGCAGTGTATTTAGCAGCATTCCAGTTTTCCACAGTGCAAAAGGGAAAATAGAATCCTAGATTGAACTTGGCACAATCTACCCTAACTTTGAGAGCGGTTCTTTCACTCACTGATTTGGAATGGGTAGAATACATTTCAAGGAAGGAGAGATGGAGGGGAGATTCCCTTCAACCTCCTGATCATTAACCCCACCAAATTCCCTAAGAGAAAGGTAATTTCAAGGACCATGAGATAAAACTACTTACCAATGGCATGAGGGCATCATCTTGCAACTTCAAACCAGGTTCACAACGGTGATAATGGCTGTAGAGAGGTCCACATGGCACCCGGGAGAGCAAGCCACACTAGAAAGTTGTGATCCTGAGGTAGGATCAGGTGAATTGAGGTTGCATGCCACATCTCTCTCCAGATTTGGGATGTAAGGGCTGGGTAGCACCCTACTGTACCCTTGTACAATATTCTGCCAAAATATTGTTTCAGAATATCATAAGACTCAAATATCGTGTCAAAAATATTGTGATGTCAAAAATATTTTGGGACAGAACAGAGAAGGGAAGAATATTGTTTTTTAAGTCATTTATATCATTAAAAAAAATATATATAGTTGTACATAATATTGTTTTTAAGTCTTGCCTAACACAGCACATAGGCTGTCTGTTGCATAGCATATTGTTAATCTACTTTGGGCTTAGGGCCTGCCCATTGCTTACCATTGGTTGGCTTCATTGTCCCTCTCATTTTCTTGCTTCTTATTCACAAGCTGTGTGGGATTTTCTTCCTCTTCTTGTGTTTGTCCCACCCTGGAGCACAAACAAATTACTATGTCCTTCCACTGTTCACTTTTTCAGGCACTACTTCCTTGTTTTGATTAAGCACTCTGCAAGAGTGCACATGTTTACCCACTGCCTCCCTTGTATGCTTCTCCTGCTCTGTGTCTCTCTGTCTTGCCCACGTGCTTCTCGCCCACTCCACCCACGTTGCCTTCTTGCCTGTATGCTTTCTCCATGCCAGCTCTGTACTGCTCTTTTTTGCCCCTTTGTTCCCTCCACCATGTTGCTTCTGTCCCTCATCCCACATGTTGCTTCTGCTCCCACATACTTCCACGTGATGTTTCTGCCCTGTGTTGCTTTCCGCACTTGCTTTAAAAATCTGCCTCTACCCACTCATGCGTGTTGCTTCCATGCCTCGTCCCCCATGTTGCTTCTGTCTCCCGACCCATGCCTCCATATTGCATCCACAACACTTGCTTAAAAAAAAATACTTTGCACATTATGGGGCCGATTCCGATTCGGGCCGGAAATCTCACCGACCGAGCCGGACCCAGAGAGATTTCCGACCGAATCGGACCCTAGTAGCCCGACCGAACGAGTACGATGCGCACATATGCTATCGGACTCGATTCGGTCGGACTCCCATTGAAGTCAATGGGAGCCGGTCGTACAACGCGTACGCGGGCTCCCATTGACTCAATGTGTGCGAAGCGAACAAGGGCGCCCCTACAGCGGGTACGCGGCGAGCGACTCGCGCCGTACATGCACAGGTAGGGGGACCCATGGGTCCCCCTGTGTGCGACTCGCGCGGCTACGCGTACAGGGGGTCCGACACGGACCCCCAAAGTCCGGCTCCGACTGCTCTTTGGAGCCGGACTGCGCGAGTCGGTCGGACTGCTCGGCGCGCATCGTACTTACCTGGCCGGGGAACGTCTCCATTGCGCGGTGCGAGTCGTGTCCGTGCGAGTCGGTCGGAGCGGTCGGGTTCTGCGAACGAGTCGGTCGGCAATTTCGCGAGCGCACGCATCGTACTCGCTCGCCCGGACGCACGTACGAATCGGTCGGGAGCTCTGAATCGGATCCGGTTAAGCCGAATCCGATTCGGAGCCCTACCGGCCGAGATCGGAATCAGCCCCTTAGTTTCTTTTTAGTTACCAATCCAACATATACCTGTAGCAAAAAAGGAAAAAAAAGGTTTAACTGCATCATTTTGTAGACACGTGCATGCCTGATGGACATGCCTACAGCATGGAGTGGCTGGCTTCTTCAAAAGCATTTTTTTACATTAATTAGCCATGTGGTGCAGCATCAGCGATGCTGTTCCGCTTGGGTAAAACCATTGGTAAAACCTATTTGTTCCAAAGACAAGACCTATTGGCTTTGCCAAAGCTTGTAACTCATTTAGTTGAGTTTTATTAGTTTTTGTGCCATAACATGTTATCATTTTAATGTTAGGAATGTTTAATTATGTTTAAGAATGGTTTTTGATTTGGTAATAAAGTTTAGAGTTTTTGGTTTTATGTCAATTTTCTTCTTCGATGAATTGTTGGGTCTGAAGGGGAATAGGGTGGGAATTTAAAAAAATATTATTTGCTTATTGATTATATATTTTTTATACGTTTTAATTTGCTAATTAGTTTAATAATTATGTTTTGTTTATTATATAGACAATAATTTCAACGATATGCTAATATATTTTTTATTTGTTAATTAGTTAATTAGATTGTGTTAGATATTTAATTGATTTTAATAATTTGCATCTTCATTAGTTATATTATTATTGGCGTTTTGTATAATAAATAATTTTATAGTGTTAATAAATAAAGTGTATTATTATTTTTTTCTGTTATCAATTTAATTTGTTTTTGTGGTTGTTGCAGTTTTAGGATAATAGGGTTGGAAGTATTTTAAAGCTATTGTTTAATGTTTTGTAATTAATATCATGTTTTAATATATGGTATGTATAATTTTAGATGTAAAATAGTTGTTTTTAGCTTTTTATAATTTATATAATGCTAAAACTATTTTTAATATGTTTATGGGAATATATTTTATGTTTACTTATTTTATATATATATATGTGTAATTTATTTTGTATTCATTTGGGTGGGGCAAATTTAAATCTGAGCTTTCTAAAGTTTAATAACTTCCCAACTGTTGCCTACACTAGAGTGGGAATAGTTGACTACTGCAAAATTCCACACTTTGCCTACTGTTGCTTATGTTGGAGAGGGAATAGTAAATCTAACAGCTGCAAAGTCAAGCACTTTATCTAATGTTGCACAGGTTGGAGTGGGAATTGTAAATCTGACCGTTCCAAACTCCAACACTTTCCCAACTGTTGCTCAGTTTGCAGAGAGAATAGTAAATCTTACTGCTTCAAAGTCAAAGACTTTCCCTACTGTTGCTCAGGTTGAAGTGGGAATAGTAAACCTAATCCCTCCAAGGTAGAACGCTTTCCCTTCTGTTGCTTACATTGGAATGGGAATAGTAAATTGGACCCCTCCAAAGTCCGACACACTCCTTACTGTTGCTCAGGTTGGAGAGGGAATAGAAAATCTGACCCCTCCAAAGTCCAACGCTGTCACGATTCCGTTGATGAACTACGGACCGTGTTACCCTTCGACACGGATGGGACATTCACTGGCGTTGTATCGCCCTCTTTACAGGCAGGTCTGGAGCCCTTTAAGGGAAACCATCAGGAAGTGTCCTTGGGGGCGTGGCCAGTGACGTTGCCCGCCACCGGCCTATCAGAGGACCAGCCAAACGAGCCAAGTGGGTCGGACCGCTGGCCAAGGGCGGAAGTTGGAGTCCCCGGAGGAGGAGAGTTCGTGGCGTGGACATCGAGTGGTGGAGAAAGCAAGGACCAGGACGAATCTGGAGGAGCGAGCGTAGAGGACGACGCGAAGCCGGGAGATCGTGCGAGAGACGAGGACATCAAGCCAGGAGGCCAACCGGACCACGCTCCGCCCAGCCACCTTCCAGGAGGAGGGTGGCTTGCGAAGGTACGGGCACGACTCCAGGGGTTCACGGGGCACGGGAGGGGCGGGCGGCGTTATAGAGGAGGTCACGACGGGCTCCACTTTGTAGTAGCGGTGGCAACTTCCCTCACTCCCGATTCCCTGACTTAAGGAGTTCCTCCTTCCAGTCCACTGACCCCGGTATTTTCTTCCCCCCTTTCATGCGGAGTCTCTACGACCGGCAGCGGCGTGAACGGGAGAACCGAAGAGACGCATAAAGAGGAAGAGCGGTCCCGGTGAGACGGGAGTAACCCAACCGGACCCTTGACGAGTGGTCACCGTACCTTTACTTTGGCAATAAAGACCCCTTTATAAAAACATAGTGCTCCCTCCTTGATTGTTTGCGGCTACCCCCTACACCGATAGCTGACAAGTGGTGGAGAATACGGGCATCGCCTCCATCGATATAAGATGGAGAATCTCGTGTATCAACTAAAGGAGGGCCACGCCAAGCTGGAATGGGCCGTAGAACGGGGCACCAACCAGGCCGAGATGGACAGGGCGGTGTTTACGGCTGCCATACAGACCCAGGCAGACAACCTAACCAAGCTGGCAGAAGGACAGAACCAGCTCCTTATGACGCTGGGACAAGGGAGAGGCCCTGCTCCGCCTGGTACTGTCGTGCCGCTGCAGAAGTATGTCCCCGGGGAGGACCCCATGGCCTTTTTCTTAAGCTTTGAACGGGCGGCCAGGGCCAGTGGATGGCCCAGTGATCGCTGGCCCTTCTACCTAGCTCCGTTGCTCACAGCAGAGGCCCAAGCGGCCTACCAGTTCATAAACAACGACGGCACTGCTGTATATGGGCTCGTAAAGCAACACATTCTGGACCGCCTTGGGGTCGATGAGGAGGCGCTACGGCTCAAATTCAGGCAGGAAAGGGGAACAACTGGTGACACTGCCAAAACGCTCTTCCACAAAATGAAGGACGCCGCCGACCGGTGGTTGAAGCCACGTGAATCCACTGTCGAGGACGTCATGACCAAAATCTACCTCGAACAATATATTGATATCCTCCCATATAACACCCAAAGATGGCTTCGACAGCACGCCAACCTGACTCTCGACCAAGCAGTCAAAATGGCCACCTCCTTCACTCGCGCCCAGGGCCGCTGCACGCCAAAGGAACCGGAAAAGCCACATAAGGGTCCCTTACCCTTGAGGTTCGAGAGGAGACCCGTCAAAAGCCAACCAGAACCCCCAAAGTTCCGGCCTGGGAGGCCCGACCTCCCAGTTACCTCTAGCCCCCAATGCTTCGAGTGCGGCGAATGGGGACACATAGCCCGCTTCTGCAGGAGAAAGAAAGAGAGACCAGAGGACGAGCCTATGGACGTCAGCTACGCCCCACGTTCGGTCCTTTATGCACAGGAGACGGGGCATATGTACTATGTGAGTCTCCTCATTAACAACAAGGAAGTAAGGGCCCTCCTAGATTCAGGGTGCAAACATTCAGTAGCCCGGGAGGAGGTGGTCCCCAGCTCACAGAGAAGCCCGGGGAGGACTGTCTGTATACGCTGTGTACATGGGGATGTGCGTGTTTACCCCGTAGCCCAGTTACCGGTACGCACCAAGGGGGGTATACACACCACCATCACGGTAGGGGTTCTCCCGTCTCTTCCGGAGCCACTGATATTGGGGGTAGACAATCCCTGTTTTCCCCTCCTCATTGCCAATGCCCTTAAATCGGGGTCCCCCTCGGAGGACCCTCATGATACCCTGCTAACCTCAGAACCTTGGGCTATGGATAAGAACTTCAGGGGGGCCCAGTTAAATGACGCAACCCTCAAGCATGCATGGCAAAGAGCACAGGAAATGAAGGACACCCAAAAGAGAACCTATCCTTCATTTGAAGAGCAACATGGGCTCCTATACCGGGTCGCCAAGGAAGGGGCCACACCTCAGCTGTTGGTCCCCTTGTGTTTTAGGGACCAGATCCTTTATTTCGGCCATTCCCATCTGTTAGCGGGACATGTGGGGGCTGAGAAAACCAGTCAAGCTATTCTAGATAGCTTTTACTGGCCTGGCATTTATCTTCAAATAAAAAAGATTTGCCAGGAGTGCAGTATTTGCCAGAAGAAAAACCCATACATCCCAGCAAAGGCGCCCCTACAGCCTCTGCCCATTATTGGACGCCCATTCGAACGTATAGGAATGGACTTGATAGGGCCCCTTCCCAAGTCCAGCAAAGGACACCAGTATGTCCTTATGATCGTGGACTATGCCACTCGCTATCCTGAAGCCCTCCCCTTGCAGACAGCCACAACCACCACCATTTCCCAAAAACTGATCGAGGTGTTTTCCAGAATGGGGTTCCCTAGGGAGATACTTACCCGATCAAGGCACGCCCTTCGTATCCCGTCTCATGAAGCAGGTGTGTAGGCAATTAGATATCCAACACATCAGAACTTCGGTGTACCACCCCCAGACAGACGGCCTTGTAGAAAGGTACAACGGGAATCTGAAGCTAACATTAAAAAAACTCCTGTCAGGGGATGGGAGGAGCTGGGATCAGCTCCTTCCTCTGGCGCTGTTCGTTATACGCAGTACAGTCCAGTCCAGTTTGGGTGTTTCTCCTTCGAGCTCCTATTCGGAAGACGGCCTCGCACCCTTCTCGAGATTACGAAGGAAAGCTGGGAAGAACAGGGCATCACTGAGGCCCATGCCTTGCTGGATTATGCCAACCAGATAAAGGTGAGGCTTCATAAACTAAGAACCTTAGCCCACGATAACTTAGAAAGAAAACAAACGCAATACAAAACGCAATATGATAAAGGGACAAGGTTGAGGGTCTTCCAGGATGGTGACTGGGTTCTCCTGCTTCTCCCTTCTTCCTCACATAAACTAAGGAAAGAGTGGCAAGGCCCCTTTGAGGTCCTGAGGAAAATCGGCAAAACCACCTACCTGCTACGCCTTTCCCTAAGAAAACCCAGATGTACCATGTCAATTTGTTAAAAAAATGGTTTGGTCCAACCCCAAGAAGACCCTGTAATGTGTCATTTGCTACCCCAGGGCAAACCTCTGTTCATGAGACCGTATATAGTCCTACGCTTCCTGTAACAGAGAAAGCAGAGCTACAGACTCTTCTCCTCTCGTTTTCCGACGTCTTTTCCAACCTACCTGGAAAGACCAGTTTAACCACACATTCGATACCTACCCGTGACGGGGTTGTGGTAAAACAAAAACCCTATCGGGTCCCCGAAGCCCGTCGCGTGGCATTACGGAAAGAGGTGGAAGAGATGTTGGCATTGGGAGTGGTGGTACCCTCGAAGAGCAACTGGTGTTCGCCAATCGTTCTAGTTCCGAAACCTGATGGGAGTACCCGTTTTTGTATCGACTTCAGGGCGGTGAATCGCATCTCCAAACAAGATGGGTACCCCCTTCCCGGGTGGATGAGCTAATAGAACGCCTGGGTGAGGCGCGCTATATATCCACCATCGACCTCACAAAGGTTACTGGCAGATCCCTCTCCACCCGGGAGACCAAGAGAAGACAGCATTCTCTACTCCTGATGGTCTGTTTCATTTCACAGTGCTGCCCTTCGGCCTCCATGGTGCCCCCGCTAGCTTTCAGAGACTCATGGACACCCTCCTGAGAAGCCATTCGAACTATTCGTCCGCTTATTTAGACGATATTGTTGTATTCAGTAGAACCTGGGAAGAACATCAGTCCCATCTGTCGGCCATTTTTGCAGAGTTAAGGGAGGCCAACCTCCACATTAACGCAAAAAAATCAAAGTTTGCCTTTCATAAAGTCAAATATCTGGGATACTTGCTGGGAAAAGGGCTAATTGAACCCCAGTCAGAGAAGGTGAGGGCCATCCAAGACACCCCCTTTCCCAACACAAAAAAAGAGATGAGAGCTTTCCTCGGGTTGGTCGGCTATTATAGACGGTTCATTCCCCTGTTTTCCCAGACAGCTGCCCCCCTTACCGATCTCCTAAAAAAGTCTACAACAGCTCACCGGATAAGAAACCCCTCTGAACAAGAAACCCAGGCCTTCATGGCTCTGAAAACTGCTCTGACTACATCACCGGTTTTGCTGACCCCAGATTTCCAGAAACCATTCATTCTCCAGACAGACGCCTCGGGGGTGGGCATCGGTGCCGTTCTCTCCCAGCTAGACAGCGAGGGGTTGGAACGACCTGTCCTATATATCAGCAGGAAGCTCTTCCCTAGGGAACAAGTATACCCCACGATAGAGAAGGAATGCCTGGCCCTGAAATGGAGCATAGAAAAACTCAGGTATTATCTAGAAGGAGAGCCTTCGTACTGTATACCGATCATGCTCCACTCACATGGCTCCAGAGAAATAAGGGTACCAACGACAGAGTCCTTCGATGGTTCTTAGCCCTTCAACCCTTCCACTTTGAGGTGCATCACCGTAAGGGCACGGAACAGGGAAATGCGGACTACCTGTCCCGGTTTCCTCTTACCCCGATCGGGGAAAGCCAGAGGGGGCATGTGTCACGATTCCGTTGATGAACTACGGACCGTGTTACCCTTCGACACGGATGGGACATTCACTGGCGTTGTATCGCCCTCTTTACAGGCAGGTCTGGAGCCCTTTAAGGGAAACCATCAGGAAGTGTCCTTGGGGGCGTGGCCAGTGACGTTGCCCGCCACCGGCCTATCAGAGGACCAGCCAAACGAGCCAAGTGGGTCGGACCGCTGGCCAAGGGCGGAAGTTGGAGTCCCCGGAGGAGGAGAGTTCGTGGCGTGGACATCGAGTGGTGGAGAAAGCAAGGACCAGGACGAATCTGGAGGAGCGAGCGTGAGAGGACGACGCGAAGCCGGGAGATCGTGCGAGAGACGAGGACATCAAGCCAGGAGGCCAACCGGACCACGCTCCGCCCAGCCACCTTCCAGGAGGAGGGTGGCTTGCGAAGGTACGGGCACGACTCCAGGGGTTCACGGGGCACGGGAGGGGCGGGCGGCGTTATAGAGGGAGGTCACGACGGGCTCCACTTTGTAGTAGCGGTGGCAACTTCCCTCACTCCCGATTCCCTGACTTAAGGAGTTCCTCCTTCCAGTCCACTGACCCCGGTATTTTCTTCCCCCCCTTTCATGCGGAGTCTCTACGACCGGCAGCGACGTGAACGGGAGAACCGAAGAGACGCATAAAGAGGAAGAGCGGTCCCGGTGAAGACGGGAGTAACCCAACCGGACCCTTGACGAGTGGTCACCGTACCTTTACTTTGGCAATAAAGACCCCTTTATAAAAACATAGTGCTCCCTCCTTGATTGTTTGCGGCTACCCCCTACACCGATAGCTGACAAACGCCTTCCCTATTGTTGCTCATGTTGGAGTGGGAATAGTAAATCTAACCCCTCCAAGGCTCAGCCCTTTCCCGACTTGCTTATGTTGGAGTGGAAATACTTAATCTGACCCCTTCAAAGTCCAACATTTTCCCTACTGTTGCTTATGTTCGAGTGGGAATAGTAAATATGACCCTTCCAAAGTTCAGCACTTCCCCTGCTATTGGTCAGGTTGGAGAGGGAGTATTGAATTTGACCTTTTCAAGTCTATTTGTTTAATATGTTTTTTTTATTGTTTTAATATATGTTTTACTTTCATTTTAAATGTTAGTTTCAAGTAAATTGTTTATTATTTTTTGTAGTAATAGTTTTTATTTAATGTTGGCATTGTATATAGTATCTAGCATTTGTATTTACAAATATTTTATTAATATTTCATTATTTATGTTTAAATACATTTTTTATATTATTTTTATTATTTGTTTGCAATTATTTTAAAGTACATATTTTTATAAATCTATTTATATTTTTTATATTGTAGGTATATTTTTAAATATATTTTTAAAGTTAATATATATTTTAAAATTAATATAGTGTAAAATAATTAAATTTCGATACACTTACCTATTATTTGGTGATATTGTGGCATTCTATACTTTTGTTGCCGATATTTATTACTTTACGTACAAAGTATTTAATTCAATATTTGTGTCCTCAATATTTTTTGATATTTTTATTGAGATTCCGTCAGTAAACCCCCTCCACTTCTCAATCCACTGAACGTGGCCAGAGCTCTTGGGTCCCCTGGTATAATCAATTCCCATGCGACCCAACTCATCATTGTAGCCTAATGCTCCCACTAGCCAGCAATGTACAGTGCCTCTCCTTAGCCCACTGCTTACCCCAATGAGCCTTTAGCAGCAGAAAGAAACTCCTGCACTTCCACTAGGTCACTCTCAACAAGTCCCAATTTTGTCAATAGATTTAGCTTCCTGGGTCCCAATGGCTCCTGTAGAATGGCTTTGTGATCACCACTGCCTGTGCTCTGATGACGCCTATCTTCTTTACAGAAACTCTTTTCCCAAAACCAGCCTTACATATATTGATTTGCACCCAACTTCTAACGCCCCAGCTGCACTGGAATGCAACATACATTTTTCTATCAAATGTCTCAGTGTTTGCCTCTTGATCGACATAATGCTGGGTACACGGTGTCATTATCATGTGCACATCACCAAAATTACTCTGACAATTGAAACACATGATGGATGAAGGACAGTGCCATAAATGGTATTCTGATGTTTTGGCCCTGAAGATGTTCCATAGTATTTAAAGGAACGAAACGCGTTTACTGTTAATTTGCGTTTTTTTAAATTAGATGATCAATAAAGGAGGATTTTTTGGGGATACGTGAATCTCTATTACCTCACTGAACTTTGAAGTGTACATTGTTTCATCTGTATTGGTACATTTTTCTCTCTGTCCAAATTCAGCCCAATTCACACATGGTTCCCCCGGCATCAATTATGGCATTTCAAGAATGGGGGCCTCTACGTCCCACCCAAACACTAAACTTGACCAAACAAAGGTAGCATGGTTAGCAGACATTTTGGAAAGACGTACCCTTCCTTGCATTGCACTACACTCTGACCTTACGACTTTCTCCAAACCAACATTCACTTCAGTTGAGTGCCCTTGCATCTTCCCCAAATAACCAAAGTATGATATTCTCGGTGCACATTAGATTGTCCATATTAGGGATTTAGATAAGGACTAATTGGCACATGCATCAAAATCAGAAATAGCGATTCCTAAATTGCGATTAATAAGGAATCGCTATTTAGAAATCGCTATCCGCAATGCATGAACTCGTTTGCGAAAAATAACCGATTCGGTAATAATCGCAAATCTGAATAGCGATTTCACCAAAGAGACGCGCAAAATCCGAATAAACACCTTTTGCGATTTCCCTTTGTGCGATCTCGCAATTAGCGATTTCGCAATTAGCGATTTCGCAAAAAGCGCGTTGCATTGGAAGCATGCTGATGACATCACAACCAGGAAGTCATCCAGCCCATGCTTCATTCAGTGCCCAGAGGAAGTGAGAGGAAGAAGCAGAGTGCTGGAGCTTAGCTGATTCATCATCCTAGTCTGTTTTCTGCAACTTCCTGTGCACAACAATGGATCAGACTACATCAGGGGAGAGTGCCACGCCCAGGAAGAGAAAACTGAAATTCAGTGAAAGAGAACTGGAATACCTCATTGAGGAGGTGTCCAACAGCCATGACAAGCTCTTTGGGAAACTTTCACTCAAAGTGCCAGAGGCAGAAAAACGCAGGATATGGCTGCGTATCAAGAACAAGGTCAATGCTGTGGGAGTCACACACCGCAGCATAGATGACCTCAAGAAGAGGTGAGTACGACCTGCGTAGCCGTGCCAAGGAGCGAATCTCAGAAAGGCTGAAGGAGGCCAGGGCCACAGGAGGGGGCACATCTACAATTCCAGGCAACACAGCCCTGGAGGACCTGGTGGAGGCCACAATCCAGCCCGAAGCAGTGGTGGGAGTGACCCAGCTGGACACATCCGGCGCGGCTAGTACCACACAAGGTAAGATGAATGCAACCATACACTTCAAAGTACAGTTCAATTGTGCACATACCCCCAGTCCAACCCCAGTGTACAGGTCAAACTCCAGTCCACGTTTTCCCACATACACCCAATGCATTATGGGAGTTGTAGGCATGTCAGTCAAGTGGGCAGTCAAACACAACAATGGCAAGTGAAACACGCCAACACTGCATGGCAGTCAGTGATTACAGTCAGTGATTTAATGTGTGCCAAGTATGCTTAATGTGACACAATAGTAACCTTAACACTAATTAACATTGCACTGTTTCACATCACAGATGCAGCTGAAGTAGACTCGGAAGACAGTCATTGTCTACACATCTCCGAGATTCCTGCTGAGACTGATGTGGAGACTCCAGTTGCCCCAGCAAGCACACACCCCGCACCCACAAAACGCAGGGCACAAGTACCATCACTGCAGCCCATGGAATCAGAGCTAGCTACTGCACCCACTCCTGTGACCAGCCAGCCTCATGTGAACACAACACCTACATCCCAGGCACCAGTCCAACGTGGACGGAGGCGCAGTTCAAGGGCCCGCATTGCTGCTCAGGAAGACCAGGCTCCAAATGTGTGGGGTGGCGTGGAGTCCCAAATGTTGCGGGTGCAGCGCATGCAAGCAAGGCACATGGGGGCAATCCAGCTACAGATATCAAAATTGGCAAAGAACATCAGCCTCATGACAGACAGTGTGCGGGAACTAACCACAGCGGTTGTGGAGGGAAATAGGCAGACCAACTCAAGCATGCAGGAGCTCATCAGGCTGAAGCTTGAGGGCCACAGCACACAGAGGAGAAGGCATCGCCAGAGCATGTTGCGCATGGCGGCCTATACCAGGTCCAACAATAAGCTCTGCAGCACCACTGCGCTGCTGTCACGTCGCTCCATGGCCATGCAAATAGAAATGGGCCATTGTTGTGGGGATGTGTCCAGGGCCCTTGGACAGGTGACCACTGCCGTGGAACTGATCCAGGCCAGTACCGTTGGTGGCAGCAACAACGGGGAGGAGGGGAGTGAGGAGGCATCCAGCCTTAGCAGCCTGTCGGTGCCAGTGACCACTGCCAGGAGGCGCAGTGCCCGCAGCACAACACCTTCTGTTGCACATCAGGGGATGTAGCCGATGCAGGCGACCGGCGTTTGGGGGTGCGTGGCAGGAAGCGCTAGGAAGACATGTCGTCCTTCATTTGCCCATGGTGACGTAACCATGGTCAAAACCATTATAATGATTGATGTCCAGGTCATGGATTTGTTTATTTTCCGGTATTCTTCTATGCAATCACGGTTCTATTTTGCACAATTTTCTGTGTGGCAACACAATACTACATGGGCTCATGTTAGTAAATACTTTTCTGTTCGACATTTAAGTGTCTTGTCTCATCATTACATACCTCAGGAATAATGTTGTGTGATGTCTGCACGTCTCCTTTGCCCTTCTGCTGAGCTTGCCCCATGCACTTGTCTGAGTTGTGTTGGTGGATGGTGGATGGTATAAGTATATGTGTGCACAAAGTAGATGTCCTTCCCGAATTCACCCCTGAGCAGACACATGTGGATGCCACTGTGTCGAAATATATAGGAGTCATGGGTGCTTCCAGGAATTGCGCCACAATGTCTGTTATGATATGTTTTGCATTGCACACTAGTTGCACATTGATTGGGTGTTAGGATTTCCTGTGCCTGACAATGTCTTCAATCGCTGCTGGGGACATGCATGCAATCTATGCAGCCGATCACATGAGGGTACTGTGCTATCTGGTAGGAGTCCTGTTTTGTCTTGTTCAAATCCTGTTGGCTTGTGGGGACGGTGATGTGGGTGTGGATCCTTCTCATCATGGTGTCAAGGAAGGTGTTGAAGAAACGTGAAAGGGAGCTTTGTGATACCCCTCCAGCTACGGCTACTACCCCCTGGAAACTGCCTGAGGCAAGTAGGTGCAGGCAACATAGGACCTAGACATGTGCGGGGATGGTATGGGTCCTACGGGTCTGGCGCTGCATTAGGGGTTCCAATACTGCTATTAGGTGTAGGTTCATTGCACCGTTCAGCCTGTACTTATCATACATTAAATCTTCTGTTTGTCCCAGTGATGTGATGCGCACTTTGAAACTCCGATCTTGTATTCTCCTTCTGCACTGGGCTGCTGCATGGATCCTCATCCTCCTCGCCATCACGTAGAGCGCTTACATTGTGAAAGGCTTCAGGGGCCTTCTGAGTCAGTTTAAATACGTTTCTGAGGGTTTGCACCTGTGCGAATTTTTTTTACTTTCCACCTGATTGTGATTCCCCTTATTCTGCACTTGCAAAATAGCGTTTTCATGCGATTCGCTAATTGCGAGTTTACATGCATTGGATTGCGAGTTTTTATTAGCTAATTGCTATTTGCGGCCGCTGTACAGGGACTCGGTAATAAGGATTCGCATTATTGGTACTCGCTAATTTTGCGATTCCTTATTTTAGCGAAACTGTTTATTTTTCGGTAAATGGGTTCCTGCATCGGAAAAGGTTGAATTGCGTTCGCAAACGGCCATTTTTTGCGAATCGCAATTTTTGGGAGGCTTTTTTGGCTTGATGCATGTGCCTGTAAGATCTCCCAAAGCCATGCATCAAGTATTCGGCAGCCACAATCTACAAGCAATACATTTATTCATTTTTACAACAGATGCCTTGACCTAGCCAAACAATCAACCCATGCTCAAGAAATTGTTATGAGAGATGGGTGTGCCTGATCATGGAGTTATGGTAATGCTGATGAATCATAGGTGTAACGTGTAACTGAGGGGCTGATTACGATGGCCGGCGGAAAAGCATTCCGACCGCCGTGCTAGCGGGAAATTTCTGCCCGCAGGTACCGCGGCAAAACCGCCGGTCAGATTAGGATGCACCGCCAGAAACTCCCTACAGCGGCGGTCGGATTCCAGGATTCACCGCCGGAAAAGCTGAAAATCCGTCCGCGGCGGTCGGATTTGCTGTGGAAAGGCCAAAGACCGCCGTTTCCCCAGCGGTCTGGAACACATGGAGCTATCCGCAGTATTGCCACCGCCATCCTCGAATGGCCGGATTCTCCGCAGTGGTGTGATGGGCTGTTTCAGGCATCGTGATTTGACCGGCGGTCGTGACCGCATTCCGCACGGCGCACGCACGTATTCCTCTCTATTGGCTCCGCCGCTACCGGTGCGGACGGAGATTTTCGGCGGAACCCGGAACACCGCAGCGGACGGGAAATGGGCTATCTATGCCCATCATAATACGCCGGAGGCAAGGACCGCCGATGGAGTGCGGAAAAGGGCATTTTCCGCCAGCACGGCGGATGTGCCTCCGCCCGCCATCGTAATCAGCCCCTATATTAGAAGAAATATACATCTCTTCATGAACCTGATGTACATATAGCCCAGATGAGAGAAGAACAAAGAGGTACTTACTTAACATGATTAATGCTGAAGGTGTACATTAGTTAATACTAACGCATGGATTACATAACCTTATATAATCCCCAACCATACTGACTACAAGTATGACTGTTTTAAGAAGGTTATCACTAGAATGTTCCATGGATAGGAAGAAACAAATGTCAGTGTTGCAACTGGTCATGCAGACATGGTCAAATCTACTTGAGCTTTTTGAAGCGCCAGAGACACAGCATTATTTTTTGAGAATTCCATCCATGTTTCATAGTTGCTCAGTCCAGTAAACGGGGCTGAAAAATATATGGCAGTACTTTCTGAAAGCAGATTGTTGGTCAAGTTCGATAGATAGGCTAACTCCCTGCCTGGGTGTGATTCCACAGGAAGGCCTAAAGGTTAAACATACCTAAATACTTCCCTTTTAAGTGCCCTCTTCTATTAGGCTGCAAAACGTACAGTTAAGTCCTGTTTACACATTTGGCTGCATAGAGCACATAGTAACACTGGAAATCTGCCATCTGCAGCTTGTGTATGGTGCACCAGGAAAGCCTGCATGCACTGGTCTGCTTAGACAAGGTATGGAAGAACCTTCATGAAGAAAGGATTGTACCAATAATCGTAAGCCTTTGCATCAGACTGTTCAATAGTGACACAGCCTTGATCACCCTTGCTGAGACGACACAAGTCATCAATCTCGATGTTGTAGGCATTAGGTTTCCTGGCACGCATCTGCAAGGACTGGCTTTTTTAATTCTGTAATACTCTACTGCTTTGCTGTTTGGTAATCCAAACCTAATCATAAATCTTGCTTTGCAAATTGTCTAGCCACATACGATCGTAGAGCACTTACTTAAAATACACATTCTCATTATATATATATATAGATATATATATCCAACAAAAAGTGTACTCGCACTCCAGGAGATATGTTTTCAGGCTATTTTATTTCATTTAACTTCAGCCATCACCATTACCAATTGTTTAACCAACGCGTTTCGACCAGAACGGTCGTGATCACGGTTAGTGTCCATCCTTCTATTGTTTCTATTTATACCTGACCGCCCAATAAGCCCATAATGAGGCATTGTGGGAGATGTAGTCCATTATGTAAAAAAGTGGGTAAAATAAGTCCACACTGTTCATTATTGAAAGTTATTGCACTTTTGCTCAAGTTCCCATAGCTGCTTGTTAAAACAGTTTCTGAACCAAACTGAATCACAATAAAATTGCTTTTTTTTTTTACGGAGTTGAATATTGTTTGGTTTTCCTATCGCTGTCTTCTCCCTGTAGTGGCTGAGTGCCATAAGTTGAGTTCTATTGCTCAATCAGCGATTTTTGTTGATAAGCTTTCATGGCTTCCATATTGGTGAAATATAAATGTTTTATCAGGCTAAGTGCCATATATTTTCATTATAAAATTTTGGAGATTCTATGGGGAGCATCATCTCCGATTTGTCACTTGTAGTTCTCACTTGTTGTTTCATCTGAGTGATCTCATAATTCAACTGAGTTTTTTACATATGATTTTTTAGTTCCGTTTTTCAATATGACTCTGATCGAACTTCTGGGAGCTGTTTAGTCTTGCTCAGGATTATAGATGAACATGTAGTTATTCGTCCCCATTTAATCCATATGGTTGTTTGGTACAGAAACTAATTATCAATCTGTATTCCAGGCATCGCAATTTTGTTGCTCTGTCCCCGCCCCTCTCACTGGCGGGTACTGATGCAATGCCCAATATTTCATTTGTTGCCAGTTGTAATCCTCATGTGTGCGCATGTGTTTTGTGGATCACTGACAGAATATCGACAACAACAATATCGACCTACAGATATATTGTGACAAAAATATCGTTGTCAAAAATATCGACCTCCTATCTTCATAATGGTAAGTACAAAAATATCGGAACAAAATATCGTTGTAAAAAATATCGATGTATAAAATATCATTTTTTTTATATGTATAAAAAATAGTGTAAAACAAATTAAATAATAAATTAAACTTTAAAAAAATTATTTAGATTTATTTGTAAATGTTAACAATTATAAGTAATACATTTAATGTAAAAAAATTAAACATACATATATAAAATGTAATATATATATTTACTTAAAAACAATTAAATAATAATTTTAATTAATTTTAATTAATTTTAAAATGTTATAAATATACTAAAAATAATAAATAAATATATATACATACACCTGTAACATAAAAATTTATAACAAAATTATATTATAAATTAAAATATTAAAATATTTAATATTTTTTAAACCTACATTTTGCACTACATTGAGGGCAACAGTAGAGAAAGTGTTGGATAGCGGAGGGGTAAAAATTACTATTCCCACTCCAGCGAGTGTAACAGTAGGGAAAGTGTTGGATAGCGGAGAGGTAAAAATGACTATTCCCACTCCAGCGAATGCAACAGTAGGGAAAGTGTTGGATAGCGAATAGGTAAAAAATACTATTCCCACTCCAGGAAATGCAACAGTAGGGAAAGTGTTGGATAGCGGATAGGTAAAAATTACTATTCCCACTCCAGCGAGTGCAACAGTAGGGAAAGTGTTGGATAGCGAAGGAAAAACGTTTACTATTCCAACTCCAGCAAGTGCAACAGTAGGGAAATTGTTGGATAGCGGAGAGGTAAAAATTAGTATTCCCACTCCAGTGAATACAACAGTAGGGAAAGTGTTGGATAGCGGAGGGAAATAATTTACTATTCCCACTCCAATGAGTGCAACAGTAGGGAAAGTGTTGGATAGCGGAGGGGTAAAAATTACTATTCCCACTCCAACGAGTGCAACAGTAGGGAAAGTGTTGGATAGCGGAGGGGTGAAAATGACTATTCCCACTCCAACTAGTGCAACAGTAGGGAAAGTGTTGGACAGCGGAGAGGTAATAATTACTATTCCCACTCCAGCGAATGCAAAAGTAGGGAAAGTGTTGGATAGCGAATAGGTAAAAAAATACTATTCCCACTCCAGCGAGTGCAACAGTAGGGAAAGTGTGGGATAGCGAAGGAAAAAATTTAACTATTCCAACTCCAGCAAGTGCAACAGTAGGAAAAGTGTTGGATAGCGGAGAGGTAAAAATCAGTATTCCCACTCCAGTAAATACAACAGTAGGGAAAGTGTTGGATAGCGGAGGGGAATAATTTACTATTCGCACTCCAATGAGTGCAACAGTAGGGAAAGTGTTGGATAGCGGAGGGGTAAAAATTATTAATCCCACTCCAGCGAGTGCAACAGTAGGGAAAGTGTTGGATAGCGGAGGGGTAAAAATTACTATTCCCACTCCAACGAGTGCAAGAGTAGGGAATGTGTTGGATAGCGAAGGAGTAAAAATTACTATTCCCACTCCAACTAGAGCAACAGTAGGGAAAGTTTTGTTTAGCGGAGGGGATACAATTACTATTCCCACTCCAATGAGTGCAACAGTAGGGAAAGTGTTGGATAGCGTAGGGGATAAAATTACTATTCCCACTGCAGCGAGTGCAACAATAGGGAAAGTGTTGGATAACGGAGAGGAAAAAATTACTATTCCCACTCCTGCAAGAGCAACAGTAGAGAAAGTGTTGGATAGTGAAGGGGAAAAAATTACTATTCCCACTCCAACAAGTGCAGCAGTAGGGAATATGTTGGATAGCGGAGGAGTACAACTTACTATTCCCACTCCAGCTAGTGCAACAATAGGGAAAGTGTTGGATAGCGGAGGGGATAAAATTACTATTCCCACTCCAGCGAGTACAACAGTAGGGAAAGTGTTGGATAGCGGAGGGGTAAAAATTACTATTCCCACTGAAGAAAATTTAAATTTAAAAACAAACAAAATATCAACTACAATATAAAAGATAATAACAATTCCAAAAACAAAACATATATAAAAAATTAAAAAGTTACAAAACATAGAAACATAATATAATGTAAAAGAAAAACTAAAAATTACATACAAACATTTTCTAAAAATTAAAAAATAATTTACAAACAAATGAATATTTTATAATAAAAATTATTTATAATCAAAAACATTATTTATTACATAAATATAATATTTTTTACCTACCCTATAACACCACACAATTTACAACACACATCTAAATTTTAAAAAAAGTGTACCTCCATAATTAACACAATTATTTATCAATTAAACAAATATTAATAAAAAAAACCATTAAAACAGATAAAAATTAATATACTAACCAAACGTTACGCCTATATAACCAAAATCCACAAACTAAATAAAAAATAAACATATACCACAAATATTTATCAAGTAATAAATAACTATTAATGATCACGTAATGATTAATTATTTTAAACTAAATTACTTTTCACTCTCTACCCCAATAAACACCACAACACACACCTAAAAATAATTACACAATTTCCATAACTAATTTTACAATAATAAATTAATATCAATTAACCACAAATCATTAATTAATTTACAAAAATGTACTTCCCACCATTTACCACTATAAACCCCACAACTCACACATCAAATTAATTACACAATTGCCATATCTAAATTTTAATTAATTAATTAGCATTAATGAACAAATAATTAATTATTTAAAAATAAATTACATCCCACCCTATTCCCCTATAAACCCCACCAACCATTTCTAAAAACATGACACAATTAACATAATTAATTAACAAATAATTAATTAATAACAATTAACAAGCAAATTATAAATAATTATTAATAAATTAATTCCCACAGTTAACACTATAGGGCCGATTCCGATGTCGGACGGACTCAGGTCCGTCCGACATCGGTCAGGAGCCGTAACCGACCGACCTGCTGTCGTCGGTTAGGGCCCTGCAAGTACGATGCGACCGAACCCTGTTCGGTCGCACTCGTATACTTCACAATGGGAGCATGCATTCCGAGCGGGATGCATGCTTGCATTGTGAAAAGCAGGGGTGCAGTTCATCCCTGCACCCTGTGGCCGGCACCCCAAGGTGCCTGCCACCGGGTGCAGGGATCGACAGAGGGGCACCATAGGTGCCCCCAGGCCGCCATTCGGCGGCCTCGCACCCATGGGGGCCCTACTGGGGGCCCCCAAAGACAGTTTCCGACTGCCTTTTCGTGCCGGAAAGACCGGCACGAAAAGGCAGTGAAAGCTGCCATCGTACTCCTCGGTCGTGAAGAGGCGGCCGGGGAGGACTGAAGGATTTCCAGACGGCGGACGGGCTCTCCGAGCCCGTCGGAAGCCATCCGGAAATCCGAGTCGGATTCCTTTCCGACCGAGCCCATCGGAATGGCTCGGTCGGAAAGGAATCCGGCCGGCATGTTCCGATTCGGTCAGAAGGGCTCCGGCCATCGTTCGGTGCCCTTCCGGCCGAAATCGGAATCGGCCCCATAAAAGTAAAATTAAATAAATATTATATAAAAAATATTAATAAATATATTCAAATTAAATTACTTCCCACCTTACTCCCCTATCAACCCACAACCCGCTCCTAAAAAAATGACACAATTAACATAATTAACAATTAATTAATAATAATTAACAATCAATTAATAAATATTTATAAATTAATTCCCACAGTTAACACTATAAAATATTAAATAAATACATATTAATTAATAATAAAAATTATTATAATTAAATTACTTCCCACCCTATTTCCCTATAAACCCACAACCCGCTACGGAACTAAAACACAAAATTAATTTAAAATAAATTATTAACTACTAAAAAATTAACACATATATTAAAAAACAAAACCAATACCTAGACAAAAAAATAGAGCACATACATTTAAAATACATACTAAAATACATAACACTAATTATAAAAACGATATTTTTAACAACTATATTTTTGCAAACGATATTAATGACTTCGATATTTTAAAAAACGATATTTCTTACCTTAAACTCGATATTCTTGAGCCGTGCTCCCGCCCTGTCATAGCAAACTGTCCCGGGGGTTGGGCACCCCAGGACATTACTGGAGCCAGCCCTGGGGGGTGGCGGTCCCCAGGGCCAAGGAGGGCTCCAGGAGGGGGGCTGCGCGGCCCCCCTCCCAACGTGAAAATAGCCCCGGGGAGGTGGTGGTCCCCAGGGCCGGGGGTCCACAATGGAACCCCACCCTTAATTAAAATTTCCCCGGGGAGGTGGTGGTCCCCTGGGCCGTGTGGGGGGGCTCAAACCCCCCCACACACAACTTTTTTTAAAAATCAGAGCCCCGGGGAGGTGGTGGCCGTCGGGGCTGCGTGGGGGGAGGCATGAGCCCCCCCACGCATTTGAATTAGAATAAAGCCCCCGGGAGGTGGTGTCCCCGGGGCTGCGGGGGGGCTGCGTGCCCCATGCATGTAATCAGCATGGCCCCGGGGAGGTGGTGGTCCCTGGGGCTGCGGGGGCCCCCACACTATATTTTGTGATTGCCCCCGGGACCTGGCCCAACCAGGGGCTTAATTAAACGAAGCGCAGGAGACTGCGCTTCATTTTTTTTTTTTTTTCGGTGGGATTTACGCACCCAGAACGAGTCCTGTCGATTTTTTTTTTTTTCTTTTTTTAAATGCTTTTTGGGTCCTGGGGGTCCATGTGGGACCCCCTGAGCAGGCCTAGGGGGTCAGGGTGTTTCTACCCTGCCCCCTTTTCTTTTATTTCACCTTTTTTCTTGTTTCTCGGTTCTACCGAGTCACAAGATGGCTGCCAACACTTTGTGGTTTGAAGTGTTGGCAGCCAATCAGAGACAAGCTCGTGATCAGGAGGGTTCGCGGATCCATCGCGGTCACCAGATATCGATATTTTTTTATTTTTTAATTCTCAGGAACTACTGAACGTAATTTACACCATTTAAAGCAAAGAGTGCACTCTTGACAAAGAGATACCTCTCTGCCAAATTTGGTGTAATTCTGTTCAGCAGTTCGGGCTGTAGCTGCGACAAAAGTTTCCTATGGAAATTAACATGGAGAAAACGCGTTTTGGGACCCCCCTTTTTTCTCGGCCCCCACTTGACGAATCACCCCGAAACTTTCAAGACAAGAGCTGACCGGAGCACCCCATTACTTTTGAAAATTTCGCGAAGATTTGTCAACTGGCGCCAAAGATATTGGCAAAAGAAAAAACACTTTTCCTATGGAAACTTGGTCCTAACTATAACTACCTACTGGCGACCGCTAGTAGGTGATATAGATATATACACATAAAAATATGTGAATATATCTATATATGAATCATAATTATGATAACAACCTCACATCTATATTAACCAATTGCCTCACAACCACTAGAATTTTCCAGTGACGATTTGAAATATGTGTTTTCAATTCCTTATGTTTCAGCCACTTGGCTTCTACCCTTTGTTTTTTGCTCTAGAATTTGTCAAGCAATAGGTAATTATGTTTCTTTAAATATTGAATGATGCTTAACTATGTCTCCCTGGTCATTACAGAGAAAAAATATACTCCTATTGTTTCTCTCTTGATTTGCCCATAAAATGCTCTAAGATGTGATCACCTTTGGAGTTGTACTCTGGTTTTCAACAACAACATTGTTGTACAAATGTATTATTATTATGCTTTGAACTTTCCATGGTATTAATTTATTCAAAATGAGCAATATTTATCATTCCAAGAATCGCCTACTCATGTCTTCTGAGCCTGTAAAGACGACATTATTTCCTTTATGTCTATGGCATGGTTGAACTTTTTTTGTTTTAAAAGGTGATTGAGCACAGTGCGTTGTAATTGGCCGTGACGAAGCCCGAGTGAGGGTGAAACATGTTGCCAGAATAAATTCACTTGAAATCTTAGCTGTGGAATGCGAGCCTTACTGGAGTTTATGGACTAACCCTGGTTTTCTTTGGATATCTATATATGTGTACATATGTATATATACACGTGTGTATATGTAAATGTGTGAACATATATATATGTGTACACACATACATATATATGTATATATACACACACACACATATATCATAAAAAGATGTGCTCAGTACATCATTGTGAGGCATATATATGCGTCATGGGCATGCGGTACAAATGGTATATATACGTCATGAGAAAGGTATGAGTCACAAATGTCAATGCAAGGGCCTGTCCAATATTTGCTCAAGGGCTGGGCAAATATTGGCTAGAGTCTTGCTCAACCGTGTGCAGACACCACGGCAGGCAAGCCGTTTATACCAAAGGCATAAGCTGTTTGTCTACTAACAATAATTGTTTGCTTAAGCTGTTAAAACAGCAAAAAGCTTAATGTTTATAAATTATCTTACTGTAAAACATATTGCTATAAATCTCTACCTGTGAATTGCTTGAAGGGTTGTTGCACTAAACAGCTAATGTATAGTAGTTTATGTAGGTGTATAATATATTATTAATATATTATTTAGACCTTTTCTGGCACACTTTTGGAAAATAGATCACGTCTAGGGGCGAATCACTTTCTTGCATATATCTGAGATAACTCTACAATACATATTTCATATTGAAGTTTTAATACCGACCTTCACACATATCACCACCACAATATCGATTTGCATTGTATCGCCATAGTAAGTACATTTGGAGTTAGACTGGTATGTCTACAAGTGCACAAGTATGCTCACCTTGACAATATAGGGGCCGATTCCGATCTCGGTCGGAGGCGCACCCAATACCATTCGGTCGGGAAAAAAGCCATGCGAATGCCTGTTTCCCGACCGATCCGTACAGCATACCGAACGAGTAAGTACGATGCGCACAACAGCACAGAATCCGGCCGAGTCGTACTCACCCAATCCAGGTCCTGTTCTCCGACCGAGGCGAATCCGGAAACGCAGAATCGAGTCGCACGGAAGGGAAAATGCAGGCCCGTCCGGCCGGACAAGTACGATGCGCTTTCCGTACGCGCCGAACCCGTCGCTACGCACGGCACGTCAAAGCATCCGGGAGAGGCGCACATAAGCTCCGATTCGCGCCACAATACGATCCACGGCTACGAGGCGAACACGCCAGCGACGAGGACGACGCGAAGCAACGAGAAAGACGAACGACACGAACCAACCATGAATCCCTTCGTCCCGATCCTACCAATATTCTACATTTACTACCGGAACAGGCACGGACGCGTACGGCGCAGAAGGTAAGTCAGACACCAACCACAAAACACATACAACACGTACACGACACATCACACACACACAGAGGGATGCAGAATTTACTCACACCAGCAACAGCAGCACCATAGGGGCGGGATGCCCATCACCAATGCCACATATGCACACAGGGGCCTGGATGCGCACCACCACCACCACCCCTACCCAGGGGGCCGGATGCCAACCACTACTACCACCCTTAGCCAGGGGGTGCCAGATGCCCACCACCACTACCACCCTTACCCAGGGGGCTGGATGCCTACCACTACTACCACCCTTAGCCAGGGGGTGCCAGATGCCCACCACCACTACCACCCTTACCCAGGGGGCTGGATGCCTACCACTACTACCACCCTTACCCAGGGGGCTGGATGCCCACCACTACTACCACCCTTACCCAGGGGGCTGGATGCCTACCACAACTACCACCCTTACCCAGGGGGGCTGGATGCCTACCACTACTACCACCCTTAGCCAGGGGATGCCAGATGCCCACCACCACTACCACCCTTACCCAGGGGGCTGGATGCCTACCACTACTACCACCCTTACCCAGGGGGCTGGATGCCTACCACTACTACCACCCTTAGCCAGGGGTGCCAGATGCCCACCACCACTACCACCCTTACCCAGGGGGCTGGATGCCTACCACTACTACCACCCTTACCCAGGGGGCTGGATGCCTACCACTACTATCACCCTAAGCCAGGGGGCTGGATGCCCACCACTACTACCACCCTTACCCAGGGGGCTGGATGCCTACCACTACTACCACCCTTAGCCATGGGGGTGCCAGATGCCCACCACCACTACCACCCTTACCCAGGGGGGCTGGATGCCCACCACTACTACCACCCTTACCCAGGGGGCTGGATGCCTACCACAGCTACCACCCTTACCCAGGGGGCTGGATGCCCACCACTACTACCACCCTTACCCAGGGGGCTGGATGCCTACCACTAATACCACCCTTACCCAGGGGGCTGGATGCCTACCACTACTATCACCCTAAGCCAGGGGGCTGGATGCCCACCACTACTACCACCCTTACCCAGGGGGCTGGATGCCTACCACTACTACCACCCTTAGCCAGGGGGTGCCAGATGCCCACCACCACTACCACCCTTAACCAGGGGGCTGGATGCCTACCACTACTACCACCCTTACCCAGGGGGCTGGATGCCTACCACTACTACCACCCTTACCCAGGGGGCTGGATGCCTACCACTACTACCACCCTTACCCAGGGGGCTGGATGCCTACCACTACTATCACCCTAAGCCAGGGGGCTGGATGCCTACCACTACTACCACCCTTAGCCAGGGGGTTGCCAGATGCCCACCACCACTACCACCCTTAGCCAGGGGGGGCTGGATGCCTACCACTACTACCACCCTTACCCAGGAGGGGCTGGATGCCTATCACTACTACCACCTCTACCCATGGGGGGGCTGGATGCCTACCACTACTATCACCCTAAGCCTGGGGGGCTGGATGCCTACCACTACTACCACCCTTAGCCAGGGGGTGCCAGATGCCCACCACCACTACCACCCTTAGCCAGGGGGATGGATGCCTACCACTACTACCACCCTTACCCAGGGGGGCTGGATGCCTGTCACTACTACCACCTCTACCCATGGGGGCTGGATGCCTACCACCAACACCACCCCCACTCATAGGATGGACAATGCATGACACAACCAGCACACCACAACCTAGGGAATGCAAGAAAAAGACATCCCCCAACACCATGACAAGCGTGTGTAGACTGTGTCAAATGCCTACAACACTGAACATGACTTTGAACATACAATGTGACCCCCTATCACATGTGCCACACATATATGTGTGTGGCCCCCACAATGCAAGCAGGCCATGACCCTTGTGGCAATGGGGTCCAAACCCCCATCATCACAGTGACCAAAATGTAAGTGTGGGGTCCATATCTGAAGCACATTTTGAACATTGTGGCATTGGGGTCCAAACCCCCATCATCACAGTGACCAAAATGTAAGTGTGGGGTCCATAGCTGAAGCACATTTTGAACAGTGTGGCAATGGGGTCCAAACCCCCATCATCACAGTGACCAAAATGTAAGTGTTGACAAAGAAAAAGCTGCAACTGCCAAACTGCATGGATGATTCCTGGTCACAGAACATAAAACACATCAGTGGCAAAGTAGTGCATGTGTCCCATTGCAACATAGATTGGGGGAGGCAAATACTGCAGTGCAAATAAGACATACCTTTGGCCATGTGCAGACAAACAACACCCATGGGGGCTGACACTGTCAACATTCATCAATGACACAATGACAGAAGTGACCATCAGAATGCAGACCCACATATTTGCACCAATGGGCACACAAATGCAGATACCCTGTGGAGACTGTAGATGTGAGGTGAACAGATACCATACCATGGCAGCAATGGGACACACAAAACATGATCATTGTGCTGACTGATGACCTAGGAGTCCCAGGGACAGCAGGAAACCCACCAAACTACATACAGCCAATGGCACACCTAAGATATGCCAATGCAGTGGTGCAGATGCACAAACACAAACAGGCAGACCCACACTGCACATCAAACACAACAGGTGAGGGGGTGCCAGTGTCCCCAGGCAACCACACAACACATGAGGAGGCCTGAATACCAATTATACAGATGTGCATACAGTGCCACACAAAGGTAACTCATGGATCCAAATCCCCTATGTGGGCAATCAGGCATTGTCAGATGAGAGGGAGCACAAATCACACATGTCACACAGGCACGTAGGAACAGCAACTGACACAGCAAGACACAGACACACCACAGCACTACCCCCAGGGCCCCCACAATGTGGTGACCCTGGGCTGCATTACAATCCCACTGTGATGACAAAGCTAAATGTCGTTCACACTGTGAACCACAGTCATGTGTCCTGAGCAACAAACTACCATCACACCTACACAAGCACTAATCAATCAGCACGGCCAGTAAGCCAAGGCCAACATGGAGGCAGGGGTCTAGCCGGGCAACAACTCTCATCTGCACACACTCAACACCACACACCTCGACCTCCAACAATGTGCAGCAGTGAAGCACACATGCACTGGTGACATTGCACATGCACCCATGACAATTCCAGGGTGGTGGGTGGGAACCAAGGTGCAGAAACACATCACACATGGCCACTCAACAAGACTCCTGAATGTCTGACACACTGCACACTACGCTGTACATGGACATGATGGCAATACCACACCAACCAATGGGATCCCAGCCACAGTCACACACCAATGAAGAAGCCAAGGTCACCCACAAAGAACACACATAGACAACAACCAACATTGCAGCCCGGACCCTGAGGAGTGCCAGCAGTCACACACACAACGTGTCACAATCACTGAAAGATAACACAAACTGGAAATCACATGACAGGTGCAAACAACAAGTGCCAAGGGAAACCTGACTGTGACCCATCTGCGTCTGCACACAAACTCAGCCCTGACAGCAAACACACCTATGGGTGACACCCTGATGACCAGTAATGTGCCATGCACCCACATCACAGAGAACTCAGGGAGAAGACTTTGGGGGAACATAGGTCAACTCAGCAAGCATCACAAACAGGTACAACACTAGGGATCACAGCATGCACAGCAAAACGGAAGTGAACACACAGACATGCTCATACAACACACACCTTGGGCGCAGGCAATGTCACAGGAGTACACACTGCCATGAGGGGACTCCACTCCTGTGTGAGGAAAGCTGTGCCATATGTTGCCTCAGTAGGGCCCCATCATGTCAGCTGAGCACTTGGTCACACAATCAACAATTAGCACCAAATGAAGGCTCCCGTCACATCAGCCTGGTCATGGAAGTGCCAACGAAATCATCAGCACAGATCCAACACACTTGTATAGCAATGTTGCACTGACAACACAGATGAGTCCTTCCCCATTGATGCCCAAACCTGCATGTCCAGTGTAGATGGCCACACGGTCAGGGAAGTAGACGAATTGAACAATGGCAGGCACAACAGATGTGCAGGGGTGGAAGCCACAGATGTGAAATTGCTAATGTAAGTAGGAAATCCCATTGCCAAATACTGAACACATGACACCCTCAGATGCTGCTATGGATGACATGGATACACCACAGGATAGGACACATTCCCCCTGGACCACATGTGTTCCTGCACAGTAACACTTCATTATTATGAGACCAAATATCACCATCACTGCAGCAAGGGCATGGTTAGCATCATCAACAACATGTACATCAGAAGCATAAGCACTAGAGAACAGAAAGTTGCTTTATTCAGCATATGTGTGTTTAAAAGTGAAAGTCCAGAAAAAACACAAAGGCCAATGGCCAGTCCATTGTCAAAGTCCAAACAGGGTGACAGTGGCAGATGTCACCCTACGCATGCCTGCACTGCACAAAACCAGGGACAATCCACTAGGAGGGGCAACCGGGGGGCAGGCCAGGCACCGCAGGGACAGGATCAGGGCTCACCAGGAGGAGGCAGGGAAGGGGTGGTGGGTGCTGGAGAGCCACTGACAACTGCAGTGGAGGTGTCTGACATGGTGTGTGCCGGCACAACTGGGGGGCATGACTCAGATGTTGTGGGTGCCGGCACGACTGCAGTGGACCCTGCAGATGGAGTGGACAGGTCCGCCACTGCAGTTCCCAAGTCAGACAGGGTGGTAGTGGACTCCACTGCAGTGCCTACCACCAGGGGAGGAGAATGGGGAACAGGCAAGGTGGGCTGGACAGAGGGGAGGACACCCTCACCACATCAGTGGCACAGACAAGCGCAGCGGGGGTGTGGTGCCGGGAGAGCAAGTGGCAGGGGGAGAAGGCCGGATCCTCTTGGGGATGGTATATCTGTGGGTGGGGGAACCTGGGGCAGGGTGTGGTGGGGGCACCTGAGGAGTGGGGGCCTGAGGGATGGAGGAAGGAGACCTGGTGCCTGAGCTGCAGGGCGGCGGCGGGGTCTTGCTCTTACGACTCCGGGGGGACTTGCGGGTGGGGGCCTCAGTCTGTCTGCGCCTGGGGGAGGGTGTCCGGGGGCGAGGGGCACTCTGCTCCATGTGGGTGGGCTTCCTCTTCCCCCTGAATGCTGTATCAGCTGGATCGGAGGGGAAGAGGCCGAGGTCACTGAGGAAGAGCCGCTGGGTCTTTGGGGTTGCAGGTGAGGCAAGGGAGGGTGCTTTGGAGGGAGAGGCAACTGAGGACTGCGCAGTGCTCGTGGATGCGTGTGTGTGTTCCAGGGCCCCATCCCCTGTGAGTCTGGTTTCAGTCCCCTGACTGTGCGTGCGTGTGCGTTTTGTTTGTGGCGTGTGTGTCTGTGTGCTGGACGTGTGTGTGCTGGTGTGTGCCTGTGCCGGTGTGTGTGTGCTTGGGACGGGTAAGGTGCTGGGGAGTGTGGATGGAGCAGAGGCAGGAGGGGTGAGGGACTGTCTGAGGAGGGACACTGCTGCCGTCAGGGAGGAGTCCATGGACCTATTGCCCCTCTGTAGGTCAGACATGCCCGATGAGATGCCCTCGATGAACGACACCAGCTGAGTCAACAGAGCGGTGTGCGCATGGAGGACACTCAGCATGGCTGTCTGCCCTACATGGAGCTGGCGAAGGAGGTACACAGACTCCTCACTCAGGGCAGCAGGGGACACAGGGGCAGGGGGTGCGGTGCCTGGCCCAAAGGAGACATGCTCCCGAACATGGGAGCCTCCACGGACCTGGGGAATAGGAGCCGATGGGAGGGCGGTGGTGGTGCTGGTGGTGGCGGGGACAGCAACACTAGCTGGGGTGTGGTGGCTGCTGACACCCGCCTCCATAAGGGAGTCATCCTCCGAGCCGCTGTGGTCCTCAGCTGAGGTGGATGCTGCTGAGGACTCCTCGGTGTGGCTCCCCTCGCCCTCCGTGCCACTGGGTCCCTCCGACCACTCCTCGGCTGCTGACCCAGTCTGGCTCTCCGGCTCCTCCTGGTCCGTGGAGCTGTCCCCTTCCGTGGCCGTGGATGTATCTGCAAACAATGGGGAAACAGACAGACATCAGTCACCTGCACCAAACGCACACACCACTGTGAGCACAGCACATTACAGAGCAAGCCCTGGCATCATTAGTTGAACATTGCTAAAAGTGCCCTAACTGAACAGGAGAAGCCAATTGTCAGTCTGATGCCAACCATGGCACTCACATCCCACATGGCCTTGCACCCATCTGTCTGGTGTCTGTTGGATAGCAACACCCCAGTGTGGACACATGCACCACCTACACAGTAGTTGGACAGTGCAGAGGACACGGTGTAGCATGTGGACATGCACACATCACAACTCTTGCCACTGAGTCAGTACAGGTTTCCGGATGAAAGGGATGCCCAGAGTCAAATAGGAAATGCATGTGATGCATACCAGCGACAGACACCATGATGCACCCATGTCCTGATAGCCATCGCCACAATGGTGTGCATGTAGCACATGTCACTCCCCTGCAGGATCACCAATAAGTAGACACATGCCATGGCGGAGGCATGACTGCTAAGTCATACATCACTGTCTCAGTGATGTATGACTTGGCAGCCAGACAACAACACTCTGCACTGTGTCACAATAGTAGGTGATGGGGAATGCAAGTCCTGGAGCTGCACAAGTGCACATGTACATCCCCCACACAACACATCATCTTAACCCTCATCTGTCCAGGTCATACCGATTGGACATATGGGAGACCTGTGACACTACCCTCTGAACCTGAGCCCCTCACAATCTGCTGTGAATGGGAAACAGCTGCCTGAACTTCACATTCGCATACCCCAGTCTGCACGGGCAGCTGATCAAACACCTATGTGACACACAAGTATCGTCTCCTATGGTCACATCTCCAGTGGCATGCTGAGCCCCAACCGAGAAACACCCCAGCAGTCCTGGCAACAAATCCACAGCACACTGACACAGAGGCAAACACCTGAGGGGTCAAATCACTGCGCACAACGTGTCAGCTGATACACGGGAGTGGGAGTACAGGTGTATTGGATGGGCTGGAGTAGGCATGACTGTCCTGCCCCACATGAATGAGGGATGAGCCCTGGACAGTGGATAGCTGGCTATGTATGTGTGACACACGTAATCTGCACACTCCTGGGGCCCAAACATTGTTCCCACCCGCTGCATGGGTGTGTGCCAGATACCCCAGGCACATGTGGTGGCTCAGCTCAGCAAGTGGACCGCATAACAAAGCAACACGCAGATTACATGTCCGAACACAGGCGTTGTGTGAACAATGGACCCACCCATGATGCCCACAACAGAGTCAGGGAAACAGATGCTGTCCCCCACCTTGAGTGAAGCAAACTGCAAGGACACAGTCCCAAGTGACACAATTCCCTGAATGTAAGGGCCACACCTGGGTATCAGATGAGGAGTGGGCAGTGCACAATAGAGGGACATGGCTCCTGGACAACATGACTGCTGTACTGTGGCAGTTTAACCAGGCCAGAGGAGGGCACATAGCATGTAATACAGAGTTCACAGTGCAGTCTTTGACTCACCCCCTCCTTGCTGCTGTCTGGCCTTCAGCTGCCCATCCAGGTCTGGAAACACCACCGCCAGGATCTGGAGCATGTGGGGGTCAGGGTCCGTGTTCCGCCCCTCCTGCGAGGAGGCGACAGCTTCAGCTGGACCCGTGCAATCCTCCGGGTCCAGCCCCGAAGGTCCTGCCACCTCTTCTGGCAGTTGCGGATCCGGCGCTTGTAGACCCCCACGGACCGGACAGCCCGGACGATGTCCTTCCAGATCTCCTGCTTCCGATGGGCATTAACCTGTGAGGATGACAAAGTGAAAAGGCCATAACTACACATGCAACATATCCGTGCATGACACAGTTGTATATACATGTCTCAATCACAGGGGCACATGATGTACACAGGCAGTGCAACGCTGCCCATGGACAGTTTGCCAGAAGTCACTACATGGTATCATTGCATGGGAAGTAAAACCTTGTTCAAATGCACTGTCACTGCACCATACCTGTCCAGTGCATGTCACTACACACTATGGGGGGTGACAACTATTCAGTGAGCCTGCTAGCCAGTGGCGTGCAGACTTTCAGCCTTGCTAGTCAGACAAAATGCACATTCAGAAAGGCAGTGCACAGAACACTCACCTGCTCCCCTGGTGTCCCATACAGCTTGCTGTACTGTGGAAGTAGGCTGTCCAGCAGGGCCTGGTTCTCCTCAAGGCTGAAGGCTGGGGCTCTCTCCACAGTACGTGCCATTGCAGGGTCCAGAGGGGGCAGAGACAGCAGCAGTGCAGTGGCAGATGTCGTCCTGGAGCATGTAGTGCAGGCAAGTGAGCTCTCAGGGGAACAGCCAGCAATATATATGTGCTGCAGAGGCAGATACTGTCCCATGTGTCCAAAGTGATAGGTCCAAGTCGTTTGCATCTTCTGAATCTGGCCAATCCATGGAATAGCAGCACCAATACACGCCCACAGCATCCTTCAAATCTTCAACTTCATGACATACATGATTTTGCAACATTGTTGTGGGTGACCAACTGAATTTCCAGCAACCGACTCGTTCGAATTTCGAAACGCGTCCGTTGCCAGGCTAGGCCATTGACAATGGGTGCGCACCGATCGGTCCATTGCGGTACAACGCGTACAGGGGTACAACGCGTACCCGCACACATTGAATGCAATGGGCCGGCCGGGCGCACCGATCGGTCCATTGCGGTACAACGCGTACAGGGGTACAACGCGTACCCGCACACATTGAATGCAATGGGCCGGCCGGGTACACCGATCGGTCCATTGCTGTTCAACGCGTACAGGGGTACAATGCGTACCCGCACGCATTGAATGCAATGGGCCGGCCGGGCGCACCGATCGGTCCATTGCGGTACAACGCGTACAGGGGTACAACGCGTACCCGCACACATTGAATGCAATGGGCCGGCCGGGTGCACCGATCGGTCCATTGCTGTTCAACGCGTACAGGGGTACAACGCGTACCCGCACACATTGAATGCAATGGGCCGGCCGGGTGCACCGATCGGTCCATTGCTGTTCAACGCATCCCTGTACAAGTGACTGGCATATGTCACCATGCCTGTCTCAGATGAACATATGCCAGCCACAGATAGCTCCCAGGGAGTGAGGGGCACACCTACAACACGACAGCCTGTCCAAACTGTATCATAAGGCATGTAAGGCTGCATTTCCTATTTTGTGTATGTTGGTGTACATGTTGTCCTGTGGGTGTCACCTGGGGGCAGCCACCCCCAGGCTGTGCACGTGTTCATGGGGACAGGGTCCTGGGTGTTACGTGTACATGACCACTGTGATGTGCAACTGTTCATATCTGTGCATGTGCCCTGGTCATATTTCACGGTGGTGTATGTGTATGTCATGTCACATACCCCGTGAGTCCCATGTGGGACGGTATGTTTGAGCCAGGGTGTCCCAGTGGCACAATAGTGATGGTCCTCCACAGTCTGTGTGCATGTAGTGTTTACAATGTCTCTGATTTCATGTGCACAATGGGAGACAGTCTCCACATCCACGTTGTGTGTGCATGGACTTTGATGTTGTGCGTGTGTGTGTCACAGACGTCCATGTCTGTCCATGTCTGTCCTGCAGTGGCAAGTGGGACCACTACCTGTGGGGGTCATGGTTGTTTTGCTGTGGTGTATACATGATACTCCATGTAATGCCAGTGTCCATGTGGGAATACAGGGTCCCTGGGAATGTACCTGTCGTTGAGCTGTGATGCCTGGGGCACATCTGTCCTCACATGTCACTGTGAGGGGTGATTGTGACACGGCAGCAGGAGATGGGAACTGTGACACGGCCCCTTGATATCCAATGGGCCAACCTGGGACTTATTGATGCCACTTGTTGAACCGTGATGACAGATGTTGGCCATGTATGTACCATACATGTCCTTACGGAACTGCACACTTCATGTAGTTGTGCCTCATAATGATGTATGATGTGATATTGAGTGTGTTCAATGCTGCATATGTGGGGTGACTGACAATCTTGCTTTCTTCTCCTCTGCACTGCAGGGCTCCTGCTGTCCATAGACCATTCCCAGACCTGGCAACGATGGTGGAACGGGACAGCATCCGACGGTACCGCTTCACCAGGCAGCTGATTGAGGATTTGGCAGTGCAGTTGGCCCCACATTTGCAGCCTGGCCGGCCGTATCCTACAGCGCTGACCCCCAAGGTGAAGGTGATGGCAGCCCTACACTTCTTTGCCACCGGTACCTTCCAACATACTGTGGCGACTGCTGGTGGGATGTCACAGACCATGTTGAGCCGTGTGCTCCGCGATGTTTTGGAGGCAATGTTGCTATTCCTGAACCGGTACATCTATTTCCCTAGACTGCAACGACTCACTGACGTGAAGAGTGACTTCTATGCCCTGGGGAGGATGCTGCATGTCATTGGCTCCATTGATGGGACACATGTGGCTTTGGTACCACCACAGGCCCAGGAGCAGGCCTACCGTAACCGCAAGCACTACCACTCGGTCAATGCACTGGTGGTGTGTCTTGCAGATATGACCATCGCACACGTGTGTGCCCGTTTCCCTGGTTCAACACACGATGCCTTTGTGATGAGGAGTAGTCGCATCCCCAGGATGATGGCACAGATGCAGAACCAGCGTGCCTGGCTTGTCGGTGTGTACTGACTTTGTGCCATTGTGTGTGATCTGATCTGTAGTATTCCGCCCACTTTTCCAAGTCAGCTAATGTGCACTTGTCTGTCCGTAGGTGACTCGGGATACCCCAACATGCCGTGGTTGCTGACACCCCTCAGGAACCCTGTGACACCAGCCCAGATGCGCTACAATGAGGCACATGGTCGGACCAGGAGAGTGATTGAGCGGACATTTGGTCTCCTGAAGAGCCGCTTCCGCTGCCTCGACAAGACAGGAGGGTCCCTCCCATATGCCCCAGCGAAGGTGTGCAAGATTATCATCGTCTGCTGCATGCTCCACAACCTGGCAGTGCGGAAGGAGTTGCCTCTCATCCAGGATGACAATGACCAACATCCGCCACCTGTGGAGGATCCTGGCCTGGACCACGATGCCAGTGATGATGATGATGATGAGGGTGATGCCCGCACACAGCTCATCACCAACTTCTTTAGCTGAATGTGAGTATCCTGAGGTGTCATGTCAATGATGTGAGTTGGCATGATATGTGTAGGTGGTGCTCTGGTGCTGTTGGAGTGTGACCATGGGCTACTTGACTGGATGTGTGTAGCGATGTGTGCTTACAGGTGGTCTGTACTCCCCAACAGTGTTGACATGCTAACTTGGTTCTGGGTGGGTATCTTGTAACATGTATTGTGCATGAGTTTTGCTGTTCTGTCCTGTTCTCCATTGCTTTTGACTGTGTGTCATTTCTGTCCTTCACAGGGTACTTTCAGATTCGTTTGGTCAACTGTGTCCACCGACGACGTGATTGTACTTCCAGGGTGGTAGCTGTTGTGTCCCTACAGGTGATGTGCGCCACACCCATGGACTTCCTTCCTTCTACAGTTGTTGACTGTGTGCCCGCTGCCAGGTGGGATTACCTTGCATCTGTAGTGGTTACGACATGTTGCAACTGTGTAATAAACCTGTGCTTCACTTTGTGATGTGCGTTGTCTGTGGTCACACATTTGACTGCCATTTGCTTACTGCACCTGTGGGCTACTTGACTACAACTGGGAATAGGTGTGGTGTCTGTGCATTGCACCGTCTTCCCTGGCAACATCAGTGTAGGCAATGAGTCAGATGGCCTAGGTGTGTATGTGTTGTGTAGCCCTGGTGGTGTGTCTCCCTCATATGTGTCACGTTGCCTTTACTCACATGCCTGTGTTGTACTTGCTGTTGCAGTTCTCATACCCAGTGTAATTTTGCAGTTCATCATCCCCATGACAGCACCCACGTTGGAATCACAACACAGGCAAGTAATGTGTATTAGTGTGTTTATTGTGATACATTTGTGTGAATAGTGCATAGGATGGTTAGTGCTGTACATATATATTGCAATCAGAAGTTCCTAGGTGAATTGAAAGTCCTGGTAGACAAAATCCCCAGTATCGGGGCCACAGTTGTCTGAGACATTGGTCCAACTTGTACTCCCCATGTCATGTGTGGGAGTTGTGTTGCCGTCAACAGGGTGAACAGTTTGTGCACAAAGGTGAACATCCAGAACAGGTTCAGGCTTCCTGGGGGTTGCACTTGGTCATCGGCCTCTCACTTGCCCCTCCTCGGACGACCCCTCTTCTTTGGGGGGCCCCTCAAGTACAGGCTGCTGCGGTGCAGGGGACTCTCCGCCAGAGTCATCCTCCCTCCCTGTGGCAGTTGCAGTTTGTTCAGCACCAGATGTTGTTGGCACACAGGGAGGTGTGGACTGGTTGCTGTTCATCTGGCGGAGGCATTGTAATATGTCCCTGTGCACCGCCGTCATCTCTTGCAGTGCGTCCCACTTGGACTCCACGCAGGACATGTGTGAGTCCAAGCGGGCATGATGGGCAGCCTGCTGCTGTTTCATGTCTCTGAGGAGCACCACTACCTGGCTGAGATCTCCGGTGCTGGACTGGTACGCATCGGCTATGCGTACCAGTTGTGGGTCATCATGCACACCAGCAACCTCTGCAAGCAGCGACCTCTGTCTCCCACCCCTCCCACCACCCCTGCCGACATGTGCAGTGCGTGCAGTGGCACGCACAGATGACCCTGGTCCCCCTTGGGGGTTGGTGGTGGTGGTGGTGTCCATGGCCCCACGTTAGTCCAGGGTCCCTGTGCTGGTGGTGCTCCTTGTTCTGTCCATGTCGGCAGGGATGGTATTTGTGGTGACAGTCGTTGGAGGGGTGGGTGCAGGGGGTGCAGCTGGTGGTCCTGCTGGTGCTGCAGCTGGTGGTCCTGCTGGTGCTGCATGTTGACTTGCACCGGATGTGCCAGGTTGGTCTTCTTCGTCCGAGGAGGGCAGAGGCTGTACGACAGCAGTGAGCTCCGTATCCTCTTGAGCCTGGGACTGGGACTCCTCAGCGTCTGCTGCTGTGTCCCCATCATCACCTGTTTTTGGGAGACACACACAATGTATGTAATGTTTCTGCAGGCATCAATGGTTGACACACCTGACAGTTGTGACTGTGCCTCTGGGTGCGGGCCTGTACATTGCATTGTCCTAAGTTGTCACAGTCAGGGGTTGATATTGGTGTAGCACATTGTCCTGCATTATTTGGGCATTTCTATGTATTTGTTGGGGTGTGAACATGGTCTGCATTGGTTGTATTTGGTTGACAGCCGGCCCTCCTTCCCACCCAGCCAGTCAGTTATCCCACCATGGACTGTGCTTGCATTGCAGGGAGTGAAAGTTGTCTTTCAGGATGTCAGTCAGTGGTGTCCTGCTGTTGGTTGTTGCACAGTTGCCAGCAGGGCCTTGTGCTCCCCACAGCAGTAGCCAGTGTCAGCCATCTTGTCAGTTGTTTTCCACTCCCTGTGATGTGAGCATGGTTCAGGGTGGTGTTGATGGGACAGTTGTGGGGGTGAGCTATGTCTGTGACTATGACTCCCATCATGCTATTGCCTCCACCCCACTTCCCAGCATTCCCATACTTACTTGCTTTTGTGGGGAGTTCAGTGTGTGTGGGTGTGAGAGCAATGGCAAGATGGCTGACAGTGGTGTCCTGCTGTTTGTTGGTGCACAGTTCCCAGCAGGGCCTTGTGCTCCCCACAGCAGTAGCCAGTGTCAGCCATCTTGTCAGTCCTTATCCACTACCTGTGATGTGAGCATGGTTCAGGGTGGTGTTGATGGGACAGTTGTGGGGGTGAGCTATGTCTGTGACTATGACTCCCATCATGCTATTGCCTCCACCCCACTTCCCAGCATTCCCATACTTACTTGCTTTTGTGGGGAGTTCAGTGTGTGTGGGTGTGAGAGCAATGGCAAGATGGCTGCCAGTGGTGTCCTGCTGTTGGTTGGTGTGCAGTTCCCAGCATGCCCTTGTGCTCCCCACGACACAGCAACAGTGTCAGACATCTTTGATGGGCCTTTCCACTCTCTGTGGGATGTGCATGCGTGAGTGTGAGCTTGCTGGGCCGTGTGGTGGGGGATGTAGAGCTGTGCCTACGACTCCCAACATGCTATTGCCTCCACCCCCCCTTCCCAGCATGCCCATGCTTCCTTCCTTTTGACTCTGCTTCCCTGTGGGGTGGGCTGCCTGTGCTGACAGGATGGCTGGGAGTGTTGTCCTGGCAGTTGTTTGGCTAAAAGTCCAAAGAGTGTCCCTGTGCTTCACACAACATAACCCAGGGTGGAGGTTCTTTGTGGGATCTTGAGTTAGGATGTGAGGCATTGCATTCTCCCAGGTGGGTTATGTGGAGTATGTGTTGAGGGGGTGTGTGAGGGGAGGTGCTTGTGACTATGGTCAGTGCTGCAAGTCCTCCTTCCCACCCAGCCAGATATCCCACCATGGAACGTGCTTGCATTGCAGAGAGTGCAAGTTGGCTTTCAGGATGTCAGGCAGTGGTGTTGTGCTGTTTGTTGGTGCACAGTTCGCAGCAGGGCCTTGTGCTCCCCACAGCAGTAGCCAGTGTCAGCCATCTTGTCAGTCCTTATCCACTCCCTGTGATGTGAGCATGGTTCAGGGTGGTGTTGATGGGACAGTTGTGAGGCTGAGCAATATCTGTGCCTACTACTCCCATCATGCTATTGCCTCCACCCCCTTCCCAGCATGCCCATGCTTCCTTCCTTTTGACTCTGCTTCCCTGTGGGGTGGGCTGCCTGTGCTGACAGGATGGCTGGGAGTGTTGTCCTGGCAGTTGTTTGGCTAAAAGTCCCAAGAGTGTCCCTGTGCTTCACACAACATAACCCAGGGTGGTGGTTCTTTGTGGGATCTTGAGTTAGGATGTGAGGCATTGCATTCTCCCAGGTGGGTTATGTGGAGTATGTGTTGAGGGGGTGTGTGAGGGGAGGTGCTTGTGACTATGGTCAGTGCTGCAAGTCCTCCTTCCCACCCAGCCAGATATCCCACCATGGAACGTGCTTGCATTGCAGAGAGTGCAAGTTGGCTTTCAGGATGTCAGGCAGTGGTGTTGTGCTGTTTGTTGGTGCACAGTTCCCAGCAGGGCCTTGTGCTCCCCACAGCAGTAGCCAGTGTCAGCCATCTTGTCAGTCCTTATCCACTCCCTGTGATGTGAGCATGGTTCAGGGTGGTGTTGATGGGCCAGTTGTGAGGCTGAGCAATATCTGTGCCTACTACTCCCATCATGCTATTGCCTCCACCCCCTTCCCAGCATGCCCATGCTTCCTTCCTTTTGACTCTGCTTCCCTGTGGGGTGGGCTGCCTGTGCTGACAGGATGGCTGGGAGTGTTGTCCTGGCAGTTGTTTGGCTAAAAGTCCAAAGAGTGTCCCTGTGCTTCACACAACATAACCCAGGGTGGAGGTTCTTTGTGGGATCTTGAGTTAGGATGTGAGGCATTGCATTCTCCCAGGTGGGTTCTGTGGAGTTTGTGTTGAGGGGGTGTGTGAGGGGAGGTGCTTGTGACTATGGTCAGTGCTGCGAGTCCTCCTTCCCACCCAGCCAGATATCCCACCATGGAACGTGCTTCCATTGCAGGGAGTGGAAGTTGTCTCTCAGGATGTCAGTCAGTGGTGTCCTGCTGTTGGTTGTTGCACAGTTGCCAGCAGGGCCTTGTGCGCCCCACAGCAGTAGCCAGTGTCAGCCATCTTGTGAGTCCTTTTCCACTCCCTGTGATGTGCGCATGGTTCATGGTGGTGTTGATGGGACAGTTGTGGGGGTGAGCAATATCTGTGACTACGACTCCCATGATGCTATTGGCTACACTGACTTGCCCAGCATACACAGAATTCCTTTCTTTCAGTGGTCTTCACTGTGTGTTGGTGTTGTAGTGGTGGCTACATGTCTGGATGTGTTTGTTAGTTCTATTTGTGCCACTGCCTAGCTGTAGTTGTAGTTGTGTTTGTACATGTGATGACACGGTTAAATGTAACTTTGAGATGGCATGTGTTGTGTTTATCTGACTGACATACACATTTTGGGATGATTCTGTTCTGGTTGCTGTGTAATTGCTATGAGTGCATGGTTTGACTCTCCCCTTGACAGTGATGTGTGTGTGTGTATTGTGGCAGAATATTGTGTACATTTGTTGTGTACTCACCAGGCTCTGGGATGTTCTCTAGTCCATAGACGCTCACTGGCGGAAGGATGGCCCGCACCTTCTCCTCCCAGGGCCTGAGGTATACTGGCTTGGCAGGAGGGCCACTGCCGGTGTATTGGCTCAGGAAGTAGTCCTTCTTGAGCAGCTCCCGTACCCTCCTGCGCACGTCATACCACCTGTTCTGGATGTCAGTCTTTGTGCGCAGACATGGTGATTGTGCGTTCACCCTGTTGATGATCCTCTCCCACATCTTGGTTTTCTGGGAGATGGGTGTCTGTTGGACCAGTGTGCCAAACAGCTGTGGCTCTACCCTGAGGATCTCGTCTACCAGGACTTCCAATTCACAATCTAGGAACTTGTGATTCTTCTTGGGGGGCATGGTGATGGGTGGTGATGGTGAGTGATGTGTGTGTTGGTGTGCAGGTGAGGGTGTGTGAGTGTGTGTTTTGCTGGGTGTATGTGAGGTAGCTATTTGTTGGTGTGCTGATGGTGTGTGGCTTGTGTGAGGGATGAGCTGTGGGTGTGTGGTTGCTGTCTGTTGAGTGCTGGCAGTAGAATAGCATTTGCAAAGGATCATGGTTGGGATTTGTGTCCTTTATATGGGTGGAGTTGTGGGTGTGTGTTTGTTCTCTGTCCCCACCCCCAGTATTTATTGGCTTTGTAATTGCTTGCTTGGCCTTTTTTGTGTATTTTTCCTTAGTACTTTCTGTGCATGTTGGAAACGTTCTTGTGACCGAGTCGGACCCTGCATTTGTCTCGTACGGTCTTCTCCGTTTCGTTCACGCTGTGTTTGTGCAGTTTTCTATGCTGCGTACGCGTCGGTCACGGTGTTTTGTGTTACTTCGGCTCGGTTTTGTATGCGTGTCGGTCGTACAGCTTGTCCTCCGTACGACTCGGTCGTGGTTTTCGCGCCTTGCATCGTACTTTGCGGTTTGGAGTTCGCGTGTACGTTTCGGTTGGATTTGTTCCGGGTGCGTGTCGGTCGGTTCGATTCGCGTGTTTTTCCGGCCGGATTGCTGTTTTCCGTGCGGCTCGGTCGTTCGGCTTGGGTCGGATTTTGCACGCCTTGCATCGTACTTGGCGTGTCGGGCGCCACAGTTACGTGTCGGTCGGAATTAATTCCGGCTCCGAGTCGGTCGGTGCTTTTTCCAGCCCGAATCGGAATCGACCCCATAGTGTTAGTCAACATGATAGAGTTGATATATGTGCAGGTCGATATTACTGATCTTGATAGTGTGACACATGACTAACTCACCAGTTTGCAACCAGTATCTTGCAGGTAATTGTTAAAGTATCGGTATCAGGCATTCCTGACAAATTGGAACTTCCAGTCCTGAAGAACTGGAAGGCTGCAATGTTATCCGATAGCTAACATCTTCCTGCGAACACTGGGAAAGTCAAACAAATGCTATTCACGTTTGCTAAGTAGTGCTTGCAGGATGGAAAAGTTTTTTACTTCTTCAAGCTAGAGAAGTGAGGGGCTAACTGTACAAAGACATTTTGCTACCACAAATCCTGAAATTTGCAAAATCACGTGGTTTGCAAATGCAAAATGTTTTTCGGTATTTATGAAATCCATTCTGCGATGGATCCCAAACTGCAGTAAGAAGGGGGTGTGAAAGAGTGACCCTTTGTGTTTGCGACTCGCAATGCGTATGTATCAATGGTTTGTGATCACAATTGCAGTCGCAAACATTGATCAAATACTGCAATCTCAAAAGAGGTGGTAACTGATTCACGAGGGAGAATGTGTCCCTTGGGTGCAATTGAACATCCCTGATTTGTGAAAACTTTGACTGTAATTCCTTTGAAGCTTGGCAGCATCACAAAAATGCCAACATTGGTGAGAAGGAAGAATTCTGTGATCTGAATATCATAGTGCAAGGAATATTGATGTTCCGCAGGGATGTCATTTAGGGGTCAGCAGGGGTTGCACTGCGACCCCTGGCTTGCCTCGTGCAACCCCTAGAACTGTGCCTGAGACCCCCTAACCTCGGAAGACAGTAGCTAACTTGGAAAAGAAGCATTTACTGTTGCAAGTGGTGTGGATCATCTCCATGCCTCCTACTGCCGCTGAGCTTGTGGAGGGAGTAAGAAAGAAAAACAGGGGAGAGAGCGAGAGAGAATGAGAGAGAGGGGTAAAGGTGAAAGGCTCAGAGGCAAAATGAGGATAGAATAACAAAATGAAAAAGACACTGCAGAGAGAAGGGTGAGAAATCAAAAGACAAAGACACTAGGATGTGTGTTTGACAAAGAATTGGGAGAAAGATGAAATAGAGTGGAAAAAGAGACTGAACAGCTGAGAAAGTCAGGTGAGCGAGGGGAAGACGTAATATAAGGAGATCAATGAGAAAGACTCAGTTAAGATAGAAAGGAGGGGTGAGAAAGAGTCAGCAACAGGTGAGAAAGACATGTGACAGATAATAAAAAAGCTAGACAGTTAATAAGCATATGAGGAGAGGGTGACATGTGATGTCACTTCCGCTACCCCTGGCGTTTTGGTGAATTGACGCCAATGATGTTGTAGTTAGGGAAACGTATGCTATTTGGAGAGGACATTTTTTTTTAAAGTCTCTTTTCACTGTTTTTCTTTTTCCACCCATGTCAGTTAAAATATTTGCTGGGGAAGAGCTAGAGATCGGATGGGGATTTGAAACAAACTAAGGGACTCATTTATGAGGCCCCTTGCTGCAACAGAACGTCACTTTTTTGACGTTCCAGTGGCTCAATGTGCCCCGGCATATTTACAAGGCCACGTAAAGCCACTTTACATGGCTTTTTATGGCCTTGTAAATATGTGCCCCTTTCACGCAGAACACTGCGTGGAAGGGGCGTTCCATAGGTGTTGCTGTGGGTGTTCCCATGCAACATCCATGGAATCTGACACATTCCCAGATTTACGAGAAATCATAAACCTGGTAATGCGTCAGAACCTAACACCACCCCAGGGGCGTTTTTTCCTTTTTCTATGTGTGTTGCATTCTGCAGCACGCTAAAAAGAGGAAGTCGCCTGAATTGATTGATTTTGTGCAGGAAGGTGTCCCTTTTTCCACAAAATCAATCAGCCCCGCAACTCAGGCACCCTTGCACCATGGTGCAAGGGTGCCTGCGTTGGCGCACGGCAGCCCATTGTGCGCCAACTCTTGGGAAAAGGACAGGAATGCACCGTATCACATAGATACTGCGCATTCCTGCCCTTTTGTTTTGACATAGGGCAGTGCAGCAAGATTCATTGTGCCGCTGCCCTATATCAAAACCTCATAAATGAGGCCCCAAGTACTTTATATAATGAAGATCAGGAAATCAAGGTGCCAATGGATCTGCCTTTCCTATATCCAAAGGTTTTGCTATACAACTTGATTATTATTAGCTGATTGTAAAATTCTGATGGAAGGCACTCAAGGCGATGGTTTTCTGAACCAAAAAGTGTTTTCATCGGCTTGAGGACGGTAATCTCTTGAAGGTAAAGAAAACATTGACTTTATTGCTGGTAAGTGCCAAGGAATGAAGGTGTCTGATCTGAAAGCAGTTAAAGATATGAAGAGGATTTAGACTGGGACTCTGGTATTTAAAGTTTACCTGCCAAAGGAAACTCTCTGTAGACATGCTCAAAGCTAAATAGCATGAAGCAAAGAAGAACTGTGACCCCACTTGGAAACCCTTGAGAGCATCATCTCTCAAAAGCATGAGCAGAAATTGCTAAAGTTATGACTTGGTGAAACAATTCACCATCATGGGCATGCCTTACAGCCCATACTACATCAGAGCTGGAAGGTCAGAGCCTTGGGTGTTTATTCATATTTGCAGATTTCAGATTTAGCAGTAAATGTAGTCCCACTAGGGTGACCACCCGTCCCTAAATTTCATGGACCGTCCGTAATTTGGATCTCACGTCCGTTGTCCGTGATGATCCCTTTTACGGACGCCTTTTGTCCGTAATTTTGGGCATTGGGGAATATCAATGTTCCCCTGACAGAAGCCTCAGCTCCCTGATGGGGCCGCCTCGCACTCCTCTGAGCACAAGAGCAGCCCCACCCGCCCATTGTCATTCTGTATGGGGCTGATTGCCACATACAGAATGACAATGGGCCAGTCTGTGCTCCTACTGTATGTGGTGGGCCTCCTCCTGCAGACTCGGTCTAGGGCAGGACCTTCAGTCAAGGTGGAAGAAATGATCAAAAACGCCCATGTTGCTAGGTGAGAATCCAGTTCATGAAAAGAATTCGGTGAAACAAGTTTAAAAAAAAGGGTTATGGGTGTTTTTTACTGTCTCATCATTTTAAAACGGACGCATTTTCAATGTTATATTCAACAAAGCCATGGTTGCTGCTTTTTTTATTTTATGCAACTGACAACCATTGACAAAGCCAATAGTTCTGGCTTGTAGGTGTAATACTACTTGTTGTGTTATATATCTGGATGCAATGACAGAAGCAGCAAATTACCAGTCGGGCGGCACACTATGCTAAGCACAGATTTTTATCTTAGGTGTTTTAAGCCATGCCCTTAATTACACCGAACACCCCCTTTGGAGAGACCCCCCAGTTTTTTCATCCCACTTAAAGCCCTGGAAACAACACCATGTCACAGTGGCACTGTGCATCATGCATGACTCATGACTTCCACTTTTTCAGATTGTCTATGTACAGGGGCATAGTGAGCCCTCCCCTGCCCCACCCCTTGCTTTAGGAACTACAGCAGGGGTGAAGTCCTTGATGGGCCTCTTCTGTCTGCAACTCAGCGGACAAAGACTCAGCTCATAATTAATGTGTAAAGGTGTGTAAGTGAAGGGATGGGTGGATGGCTGGATGGATTAGTGAAAGGGTGATTGGATGAATGAAAGGGTGAATGGATGGATAATGAGAGAAAGGATGGACGGATGAGTGAGTGAGTGGAAGGATGGATGAGAGAAAAGGTAAATAGATGGATGTATGGGTGGAAGGGTAGATGGACGGGGAAAAAGGATGGATGGATGAGTGAAAGGATGGATGGATGAGTAAAAGGGTGGATGACAGGCGAGTGAATGGATGAGTGAACTGATAGATGGATTGATGAATTAATAAATGAAAGGGTGAAAGGATGGATGGATGAGAGAAAGGGTGGATGTAAGGCTGGATGAGTGAGTGAAAGGGATGGTGGATGGACAGAAGGGTGGATAGATGAGTGAAGGAGTGAAAGGGTGGATGGACGAGAGAAAGGATGGATGGGTGAGTGAAGGGGTGGATGGATGAGAGAAAGGATGGATGGATGAGTAAAGGAGTGAAAGGGTGGATGGATGAGAGAAAGGATGGATGGATGAGCGAAAGGATGGATGAGTGATAGGGTCAATGGATGGATTCATGAATGGATGAGTAGATGGATGGGTGGATGGAAGGATGGATGGTTAAATGAAAGAGAGATGGAGAGAGAAAGGGAGGATGGATGGATGGATGACTGAAAGGGTGGATGGGTGGAAGGATGAGTGACTGGGTGGATGAATGAGTAAGTGAAAGGATGGCTGGATGCGTGAAAGGGTAGATGGCTGGATGGATGAGTGAATGGATGGATGAGTGGAAGAGTGGATGGATGAGTGTACGGATGGATAAGGTGAAAGGATGAATGGAGGGATGGATGAGTAAAAGGGTGGATGGAGGGATGGATGAGTGGAATGATGGATGGATGGATGGAAGGATAGATGATGGATAGGTTTGCAAATGGTTGAATATTGATATGGATGGGAACACAGATGGAAGGACAGAATGAATGGTGAAAGACTGAATGATGGATGAAAGATTGATTACACCTTGTAACCCCTATTATCTTAAGTACATTTCCTATAGATTGACTTTCACATTTATATGAGTCATTGTCTCTATATATGTGTGTGATGTAACGCACTCCGACACCCTGTCCTACTTACTTGGGATGAGTAGCACTATAAAAGAAATTAAATACGGATGAGAGAGGGTCTATGTGAAGAGGGGGTGAGAAGTTGGCCTGGTATATGCTGTTCACTAATTAAAGTGGACACCTTGCACCAGGGCAAATCGACTCTTATGGTAGATAGGTTTAAGACAAACTTTTAAAGAAAGCTATCCTAGTGGTAGCTGTGGAGAGCAGCCTTCAGGCTAAGTCTCGGAGGAATGTAAAGCAGCTTGTTTTACCATATAATCTCTTGAATCACCAAATGAAAAGACACCACACAGGTATATATATCAAATATATATGTATTTATTTCTAAATAACTCTCTACTAATCTCTTTATGAGATTAGAAGACAAACATATGCACAAACCAACGTTTCACAATAAGTTAAGCACAAAATATGGCTGGGGCCCTAGGGGCGTACCAGACCATATACTAAGTAAGAGACTTAGAAACAACGACTTGCAGGGAGACAAGGCCTAGGGCCTTCAGAAGTGCTGGGGCCTCACAAAACCACCCAAGGCAGGTAAGTAAAGGACCCACGGGGGACGCGTGCAGTGTGGATACACAGGCGCGGATCGCCGTTAACTTCAATGGGGCAAGTCGCGGTTGGAAATAAAGAGTTTTAGGATACTTTGGGAGAACCTACAAGCAAGTCACTCACAGGGTAAGTAGTTCTAGGGCCCACACCCACAGGAGCACCGTAGTGCTGGAGTTACCTCACCCAGGGAAGCCGGGTGCACAGGTGTCCTTTGGTGTCGGGTCGCGGCGTCGTTTTCAATGGCGAACAAAGAAGACTTGCTGCTTGCGGGAGCTGAAGAAGTGTCCGGTGGAATCCAAGCCTGGATTCTGAAGAAGGATGACCTGAAAGCAGAGGGGACAGTGTTCAAAGTCACTAGGCAGTGACCCGGGGCAAGGAAGATGGATGCCCACCGTCGTCGGTTGATTCAGGTTGGTTGCGGGTGCCTTGACTCTTCAGCCACGTGGTCCAGGAGGTGTCGACGACGACCAGGAGCTGGATTCGGTGTGTCCCTCGACGTCTGCAGCTGACTGCGGTGTCGGCAACTCGATAGGAGCCAACAAGCCTTGGCAGCAGCAAGTCTCGGGGAGATGAAGAAAAGTCGATGGCGCAGACCAGCAAGGTCTGAGGGACTCACCCAGCGAAGGTAAGTCAGGGAAGGCCTGGAGCAACCAGGGGAGTTCTTTGGTTTCTTTAAGAAGTCTTCTGGGGACCCACAAGCCGGCGGGCAAGGGATCGCAAAGACACCTCGGGCGGAATCACTCAACAGGGGCCCACGGTCACTCGGGATGGTGTAGGCCTTTGATCTTCGGAGGGATTCCTGCTGGAGGTCGGGACCACACGTGGTCCAAAGTACAAGTTCGTAGAACGTTGTAAAGGGGTTGCACTCGACAATAGTGCACGGTACCCAGGGGTCGCGGTTCCTCATTACTCGTGGGGTCCACTTGCCTCAGCTTCGCTGGGGACTCACGATGGCCTGGGAGAGGTCAGGAAATCCACTTCTTGGGCTGCAGGGACTTCGGACTCCGGCGGGAGCGGCGTAGTTTGCGACCGTCGTTGTCGTTTTTGGTGCCTGCCAAGCAGGGGAGTCACTCCTTGACTCCAAGGGAGATTCTTCTGTCTTCCAAAGGTAGTGGAACGTCGAAGGGCCAGGATTCTTCTGTAGAGCGTCGTCCAGGGGTTATCTGCTTTGCAATGGCAAGGTTCCCCCTCTTATACTAAAAAGAGGGGATGGACTAGCTCTATGACCCCACCTATGGGAGGGTCAAGGGAGGGGTGGCTACACCCACTTCCCTTTGTCCAGTTTCGCGCCAGAGCAGGGGCAGGTAGCCCCTGAGCTGGTTTGATCTGGCATATGCACAGAGGAGCCTTCTGCTCCCCCAGTGCAGGACTTCAAAGCACTCTAAGAGTGCACCCACCCAGCCCCAATACACTAAACCCTGTCTGGGAGGTGGTTACACCTCCCTGTGACAGGATGCCTATTGTTGGGCTTCCTCCACTGTGAGTGTTGGTCATCAGCAGGAGGGCAGCCCAGTGTCTGTGACTGGTGGCATCCATTTTGTGATGCCAGGGCTCTTCAGGATTCTACCGCGTTTCCACAGCAGGTACATGTCTTATCCCTCTAGAAGGGTGGAATGCTACCCCCGCCGCCAGGATTGGCGGGGGGTAGTATTCCAAGATGTTTGACACCAAACACGACATGTTTTGATGCAGCCATTCCAAAGTTAGCATTCTACCGCGAGGATATAATGCACTTAAGAGTATATGGTTTAACCGCATCCACAAACAGCACCAGAGAATGGACTCTGAGAACTGCAGAGGGGCCCTGCTCAGGCAGAGGCACCCCCTCACATAGAAGCCAAGCACCCTGCCCTCAGGATTGATAGGGCCTGCCATAGGGGTGACTGATAGGTTTATATGTGTGTGCAGGAGAGATATAGGAAACCTATATCTCAGTGAGGGGTGCTAGCACCACCTCACCCAGGCTGCAGTAGCAGGCCTGTGGTGTCAGATTTAGTCTGCTTCCCAGGGGTGGCATAATACATGCTGCAGCCCCTGGTAGGCCTGTGAAGTACCTATGCCCTTGGCACCTAAGTTACCATATACTAGGGACTCATAAGGCACCACAGTATCCAATCACTAGTGCACCTAGAGTGCACTCCATGTCATTTAGAGAGAGCAGATAGACTGGGGCCCTGAATAGCAGGGTCCCAGTCCAACTAAGTCATAAACCAGCAAAACACCATAAAAAAAGTGGGGGCAACCATATAGTCAGATTCCACCTTCCTACATAACCCCCCAAACGAAAGGAGATAAGGCTAACCTTGGCCAGTTGAGCCTTTATTGACTAAGTGGCCATATAAGGAAGCACCTGCACTAGCATGGTTGCCCACTGTCTTATGGTCCACTAAGCAATCCCTCACCCTAAGGGTGTGAGAGGGTCTCCACCATGGGGAATCACTACCTGTGGTGTGCTTTGGTAAAGTACCAGGCTGGTGAGGTGTCTGAGTAGGGAAGTGAGGCCCTAGGAATGTTGGCCTCAGCTTCCTCAGATCACTGGTCACCATGTATGCCTGTCTTTCCATGACTGAGTGGTACTTTGCTCTAAGGGTCAACCTTTGACTGCCTACAGCCGTGGGTTGGGTCCCTTTGGGTGGAACACTGGAGGGACATGGCATGTTTGGAACCTTTTGGTCCCAGGTTTGCCCTTGCCTAACAGAGTCCTTCTGGGGGAGGTCCCTACATAAAGGTAGGGGGATCCCTCAGTGGGTTGAGGAATTTCCACCTGGCTAGGGCTACTAGCCTGGGTGCCCCTAATCTGCTGATGGGGGGTTCCTCTGGACAGGGGGCCCTGGGGGTCCACTGACCTCCCTGACCTCTGCAGCCCTGGGCTGACTGAGGCAGGGTAGAGAGGGGCAGTTTACCTGCTCCAGACTGGGTACCACCTTGGAAGGGTCCTCTGCAATCAGGGGGTGGTCAGGCCAGGCCTGACTACCTCTGTGGCAGTTCCTTCACTAGGGGTAGGGTCAGTTCCCTGAGGAGGCTGACCCTTACCTACTGTCTGGGGGAAGAAGACTTTTCTCCAACCCTTGTGCTCTCTTTTGGGGGAGAGTGGGCCATTCTTCCAGGCTCCATCTCTCCAAAATCTTGGGCTGGGGCTGTGGCCATCACAGCCCCACTAACCTTTGCAGGGACACCCAACATTCTCAGATGGGTTTGATGTTCAATTTCAGCCCAGGCTGAAATTTCCAGATCATTGCCCATCAGGCAATCTACAGGTAAGGTTGGGGACACTGCCACTCTTTTTGGGCCTGTGACCCCCTCCCAGCTGAGATTGACTATGGCCATGGGGTGATCTGTTCTGACACCATCAATGTTGGTCACCTGGTATTTAAACTCAGGTAAAAGCTGGTGAGGGGGGACTAGTTTCCCTGCCACCATGATGACACTAGCCCCTGTGTCCCTAAATGCCACAGCTTTCTGACCATTAATTATTGGCTCCAGTCTGTACCTGCCCAATGCTGTGGGACCCACGGTAAAGGTGGCAAATCCTATACCACCATCAGAATCTGAGGAGTCTGTTGAGGGGGTCCTGTCTAAACTAGGGCCCACCTCTGTTCCTCTTGCAAAAGCACCTAACTTTTTGGGTGCACTACTCCCAACTGGAGGATTACTACTGGTAGTACCAGGAGGGGTGGTAGTAGTTGTTGGAGGAACATTTTCTTTATTGCCGATCCTGGGACAACTGGGATCAGACTTCCAGTGCCCAGGCTTTTTACAGACATGGCAATAGGGTTTCTTTTCAGGAGAGGAAGGAGTTTGGGACCCACCCCCAGAAGAGGACTTTTGGGGCCCTGTAGTGGACTTATCCTTAGATTTATCCCCACCTTTCTCTTGGGACTTGGTAGAATCTTTCTTGTGGTCACCACCCTGATTCTTAGGCCTTACCCTGGTTCTGACCCATTTGTCTGCCTTCTTTCCCAATTCTTGGGGAGAGGTCAGATCAGAGTCCACCAGGTACTGGTGTAAAAGCTGGTTTTGACAATTATTAAGGATCTGTTCTCTCATCATTAGATTATACAATCCTTTGAAATCAGTAACCCTACTGCCAACCAGCCAACCCTCCAGAGCCTTGGATGCACAATCTACAAAGTCAGTCCAGTCCTGAGTCTGTACCTTCTGGGTATCTCTGAACTTCAACCTGTACTGCTCAGTGGTTAAGCCAAACCCATCTATCAGTGCACTCTTCAGGACCTCATAATCATCAGCATCCTCCTCTCTAACAGTGAGGAGCTTGTCTCTTCCTTTATCTGAAAAGGAGAGCCACAAGATTGCTGCCCACTGCTTTTGGGGGACCTGCTGTACTCTACAGGCCCTCTCCATAGCAGTTATCCACTTGTGGATATCATCCCCACTCTGGTAGGGAGGAACAACCTTGCTCAGGTTCCTATGGTCAGGAATATATTCTCTGCCTCTAGGGACACTGTTGCTGCCACCAGGGGTTCTAACCCCTCTCTTCTAGAAGCTCTCTGGATCTCCAGGGCTTCCTATCCAGTGCCAACTGCTTGGTTCTGAGGGCCACTTTGGCTTCCTCATACTGGAGCAGTTTGCACCTTCTCTCAGAGGAGGTCTCTCTTAAGGAAAAGTATGAGCTCCTCTGGTGGACAAATTCTCTGCCAGAGTGATAAGAGTGCTCAGATTCCCTGGAAGGGGATCTGTGCCTCTCATCCTCTCTGTCAGTTCCCCTAGGGAGAATTCATCTGTCCTGTTCAGGCCCCTTGAAGCCTGGCCCTTCAATCACAGAGTCTTGGTCATTTGGATTTTCATCATCTGACCCAGATACTATGACTGACCCACCCACTGATTCAAACCCTTTAGCTCCTAGAGCCAATCTAAGGTCATCTGCTGTTAGCAGATCTATCAGGTGCAGGGTTGAGGGACTCTGTCCTAGCCTCAGGTGTCTGTCAACACACATGGCTCTCAAGTCAGAGAAAGCCATGTCCTTATACTGAGGCTGAGTGGATCCACTGGGTCCACCCTTTAAGGACATTCTAGTGTTGTGCAGTGTTGTACTACCTACACTAGTTTGTGGCCTACTGATCCTAGCTTGAGCTGTGGAAAGGGTGTGCTATCCCTTGGCACACAGCTCTTAGTTCAGTAGAACTTATTGATACTAAGCTTGACTTTATATGTACCTTGAGTACCTATAATGGTTTTCAGTTAGTAATTCAAATAGAGATTTTCTGGTAAAACAATGGCAAGCTGGAATCCCACACGCTGCCCACCAATGTGAGAAGTTGGCCTGGTATATGCTGTTCACTAATTAAAGTGGACACCTTGCACCACGGCAAATCGACTCTTATGGTAGATAGGTTTAAGACAACCTTTTAAAGAAAGCTATCCTAGTGGTAGCTGTGGAGAGCAGCCTTCAGGCTAAGTCTCGGAGGAATGTAAAGCAGCTTGTTTTACCATATAATCTCTTGAATCACCAAATGAAAAGACACCACACAGGTATATATATCAAATATATATGTATTTATTTCTAAATAACTCTCTACTAATCTCTTTATGAGATTAGAAGACAAACATATGCACAAACCAACGTTTCACAATAAGTTAAGCACAAAATATGGCTGGGGCCCTAGGGGCGTACCAGACCATATACCAAGTAAGAGACTTAGAAACAACGACTTGCAGGGAGACAAGGCCTAGGGCCTTCAGAAGTGCTGGGGCCTCACAAAACCACCCAAGGCAGGTAAGTAAAGGACCCACGGGGGACGCGTGCAGTGTGGATACACAAGCGCGGATCGCCGTTAACTTCAATGGGGCAAGTCGCGGTTGGAAATAAAGAGTTTTAGGATACTTCGGGAGAACCTACAAGCAAGTCACTTACAGGGTAAGTAGTTCTAGGGCCCACACCCACAGGAGCACCGTAGTGCTGGAGTTACCTCACCCAGGGAAGCCGGGTGCACAGGTGTCCTTTGGTGTCGGGTCGCGGCGTCGTTTTCAATGGCGAACAAAGAAGACTTGCTGCTTGCGGGAGCTGAAGAAGTGTCCGGTGGAATCCAAGCCTGGATTCTGAAGAAGGATGACCTGAAAGCAGAGGGGACAGTGTTCAAAGTCACTAGGCAGTGACCCGGGGCAAGGAAGATGGATGCCCACCGTCGTCGGTTGATTCAGGTCGGTTGTGGGTGCCTTGACTCTTCAGCCACGTGGTCCAGGAGGCGTCGACGACGACCAGGAGCTGGATTCGGTGTGTCCCTCGACGTCTGCAGCTGACTGCGGTGTCGGCAACTCGATAGGAGCCAACAAGCCTTGGCAGCAGCAAGTCTTGGGGAGATGAAGAAAAGTCGATGGCGCAGACCAGTAAGGTCTGAGGGACTCACCCAGCGAGGGTAAGTCAGGGCAGGCCTGGAGCAACCAGAGGAGCCCTTTGGTTTCTTTAAGAAGTCTTCTGGGGACCCACAAGCCGGCGGGCAAGGGATCGCGAAGACACCTCGGGCGGAATCACTCAACAGGGGCCCACGGTCACTCGGGACGGTGTAGGCCTCTGATCTTCGAAGGGATTCCTGCTGGAGGTCGGGACCACACGTGGTCCAAAGCACAAGTTCGTAGAACGTTGTGAAGGGGTTGCACTCGACAATAGTGCACGGTACCCAGGGGTCGCGGTTCCTCGTTACTCGTGGGGTCCACTTGCCTCAGCTTTGCTGGGGACTCACGATGGCCTGGGAGAGGTCAGGAAATCTACTTCTTGGGCTGCAGGGACTTCGGACTCCGGCGGGAGCGGCGTAGTTTGCGACCGTCGTTGTCGTTTTTGGTGCCTGCCAAGCAGGGGAGTCACTCCTTGACTCCAAGGGAGATTCTTCTGTCTTCCAAAGGTAGTGGAACGTCGAAGGGCCAGGATTCTTCTGTAGAGCGTCGTCCAGGGGTTATCTGCTTTGCAATGGCAAGGTTCCCCCTCTTATACTAAAAAGAGGGGATGGACTAGCTCTATGACCCCACCTATGGGAGGGTCAAGGGCGGGGGTGGCTACACCCACTTCCCTTTGTCCAGTTTCGCGCCAGAGCAGGGGCAGGTAGCCCCTGAGCTGGTTTGAACTGGCATATGCACAGACGAGCCTTCTGCTCCCCCAGTGCAGGACTTCAAAGCACTCTAAGAGTGCACCCACCCAGCCCCAATACACTAAACCCTGTCTGGGAGGTGGTTACACCTCCCTGTGACAGGATGCCTATTGTTGGGCTTCCTCCACTGTGAGTGTTGGTCATCAGCAGGAGGGCAGCCCAGTGTCTGTGACTGGTGGCATCCATTTTGTGATGCCAGGGCTCTTCAGGATTCTACCGCGTTTCCACAGCAGGTACATGTCTTATCCCTCTAGAAGGGTGGAATGCTACCCCCGCTGCCAGGATTGGCGGGGGGTAGTATTCCAAGATGTTTGACACCAAACACGACATGTTTTGATGCAGCCATTCCAAAGTTAGCATTCTACCGCGAGGATATAATGCACTTAAGAGTATATGGTTTAACCGCATCCACAAACAGCACCAGAGAATGGACTCTGAGAACTGCAGAGGGGCCCTGCTCAGGCAGAGGCACCCCCTCACATAGAAGCCAAGCACCCTGCCCTCAGGATTGATAGGGCCTGCCATAGGGGTGACTGATAGGTTTATATGTGTGTGCAGGAGAGATATAGGAAACCTATATCTCAGTGAGGAGTGCTAGCACCACCTCACCCAGGCTGCAGTAGCAGGCCTGTGGTGTCAGATTTAGTCTGCTTCCCAGGGGTGGCATAATACATGCTGCAGCCCCTGGTAGGCCTGTGAAGTACCTATGCCCTTGGCACCTAAGTTACCATATACTAGGGACTCATAAGGCACCACAGTATCCAATCACTAGTGCACCTAGAGTGCACTCCATGTCATTTAGAGAGAGCAGATAGACTGGGGCCCTGAATAGCAGGGTCCCAGTCCAACTAAGTCATAAACCAGCAAAACACCATAAAAAAAGTGGGGGCAACCATATAGTCAGATTCCACCTTCCTACAGGGGGTCACCATTGGAGGGTGGTAGCAAGGCCGGACTGGCTGGACCGGGCATCGGGTATTTCCCTGGGAAGCTGAAAAGGTGGGGGGGGGGCGGTTTTGTTACCACGAAAAGACTTGTACATTTGCTCAAAGCTGCGCGCATACTGAAAAACAAAACCATGAAGTGCACAATTGTCTCAACCTAATATAAACTTCTTTTCACTTAGTTGTGGTTGTCTATTTACTTACTTATATACTATGGCACGACCTCTTCTGATGTGTCTGTAAAACGTACCTTTTGTTCTGAATTTTGACCTCCTGTCCTGAATTTTTGTCCTGAAGTTTTGACCCAAAAGTGTGCAAATTGCTAGTAGTCACGGAGGGTCTTCCTCACTCAATGCTCGAGTGACGCCGGGAGAGTTTTCAACCGTGCCGCCTCTTGATGTGATTCTTCACCATCTTGGACAAACCAGTCTTGGCCATCACTCAGGACCTCGCAAGATTCATTCCTTCTACTAATCCAACTTATGGTGGATCATACCTTGAAGACGTTTGAGGTTCCTACTACCATTCCTTCGGGCTGTCCCTGTGTCCCTTTCGTCCTGAGGATGACCCTCCGTGACTACTAGCAATTTGCACACTCTTGGGTCGAAACGTCGACGCACTTGCCAATAATCCTGACCCTATTCTCTCTGCTCCACGTCAAAAGGAAACTTAAATCGCAAGCGGTTCAGAGATTTATGTACCCAGGGATGGATGTTATCTGAATGATCATTTTTAAACCAGCAATGCATCACTGTATATATCTTGTTCACAACCAGCACTTGTTTGCACCTTGTCACTTTAGCACTTGCGCCGTTTTTGTTTATTACTTGTGGCAGCCTTGTGGTGTCATCTATACACTATAAAATGTAAAAAGAAAAAAAGAAAAACATTTTTGCTTCAATATATTCCTTTGATTTACTCAAGATTGGTGTGCTCCTTTGTTTTCCCTTTTTTGCCATTTAATTGCAATGACAAATATTTGAATAAGTGTTTATCTTTTCTATTTATTCATTAATCAAGAAAAGCAATTTTGTACCCGACAGAACCAACATTACAGAATGTGGGCAAAAACTGTTTTCCTGAGTTTTGCACAAACAGTTTCTTCCAGGGTCTTCCTAGAGGAAATAGTGTGACAGGGTCAATATTGTGAGCACACAAAGCATTAACACAGCATATAACCCTGTGATATGTCCTCAGTTCGAGCAATTGTCACAGTTTTTCATTCGATTTCTTCGAGCGTGGGATAATTAATGCTGGATCCTTAATGAATATTTTATGCAACACTTTGCTTTCTCTTGATGCAAACCAGAATAGACCTATTCCACCGTGGGCCTTTCAGATGCATAGGTGTTCAGCTCCTTACATCTTTTTAACATAACTTCAGGAAGTGTAACTTTGATCACTCATACTCTGTCTTCATGTTAGCTGACTATACAAACTGAACTCATTTTATCGTTTAAAGGCGGAATTGTGTTTTTATATCAGGTCTTTTCTGAGGGCCATTTCAACAGATAATAAAAAACAATTCTTCATGGCATCAAACATTTTGGGGAGCGGCAAGCAGGGTGCTTAGCCTGCCTACTCCGAGGTTAATTTGTGCATGTTGATCATAACATCACTGTTTGAATATGTTAGGCATTTTGAAGGATGCTGAGTTTAATTTGTAAGTAAATCCCAGCATTTCAGGAAGAGCTCTGCCAAGAAAGATGTTGTGATCTGTGACAGACTCATTCTAAAGACTATCTCTGAATGCTGTGCATTTTATGTAGTCACATCAAGGTTCCTAAACAGGTCATTTGAAGGTGTTCACATTTTTAATGACTTAATGTTTCAGTTTTACTGAAGATACGTGTGCTTATTTTGCTTGCTTATTTCAACTAGAAGAGAGGCTGAAGTTAGAACAACAAAAACAAGCATTTTCAAAGTTTAAGGGTCTGGCGTTGGCGGCAAGTCTTTTGGTTGAGTCAATGCTTGTTTTGCCAATATATAAAAAAGCTAAAATATTTCTGGTCATGAAAACACAAGTATAGCCATAGTAGTAGCTGGCACTGAAAACAACTAATTTGAGTGAGGATTTGCTCCTTAAGAAAGAACAGAATGCCATCCCTCACAGCGAAGTTACCTAGTGGATGAAGTTGGCAGTCCCGCTGTCCCATGCTGCTTGCTGTAGTGGGCGGGAGAAAAATATGAATGGCACAAGAACAGACCAATGGATGTACACAGCTGCTGAATGCCCCATATGTTAGTAAAATCAAAAGGTATTGGCTAACATCAGACCTAAAAATATTCAATTTGCTCGTCCACTAAAACCACAGAATTACGAAAAGTACCATTATCATTAATCGTAGCCCAAAAGGGATTTATTAAATTCCCTGTGTTTTCAGCAACTGCACTTTTCTGTTGATGAAAGTGGATGAATGGACAGAGGATTAAAATTCTGAAGACGAAAGAGAAAACAAGAACAGAGAATGGGATGCTGTCAATATGACCCAGGTGACCCAAGTGTCCTGTGTAAATGTGAGAAAAAGGAAAGAAAAATAAATACATTAAAAAAAAACAGGATGATCTCTTATACCTGTAAAAGAAAGGTCCAGGATACTACTTACCGTTGCGTTTTCTTTGAAACTGAGCCTTAATGTTGCTAGATGGAAGAGTCTAAATTTTATGGCAAGATGGAGGAATCATCCTCTTTTAAAGTGTCTTGGCCACCTGGGGTGGTCCCTCCGTTGGGGCATTGACCCCGCCCCCTTGTGAGCTGCAAAACCAAAACCTTAGTGCTCTTTTATATGAGTCACAGACCGGGTTGGGGTCTTCCTGCCATAGAGTGAGGGTAGGTGGGGCTTGATTGACAGGAGGGACTCCAAGGAAGACACCTTGAAGGGAAGGGCGCATGTTGGGTTGGACTGGTGCCTTGTGCTGACTAGCCCAACATGTGCACTTCTACCCGTGCAGTGTTAGGAAGCCACCTCCCCCCCCCCCGGTCTCCTAAGGAGCGCTGGGTTTGCCTGCCCCAGCCAGATCTGTAACTAATCGCTGCTCTCAGGTGCCTAATACAGTATGTGTGTATAATGCAACAGCCCGCCCAGTGACCAGAAGTCTGTCCCACTGCTCATCTTGGCACATTGGATCTGGCTTATCAGTAACTCCTTGACGTACCCTACAGGCCACTGCGATGATATGAGAGCAGACCTGGTCCATGCAGCTCACCCCTTACTTCCTTGCCACCGTTTCCAGTGGTCAGTGACCATGTGCCAGGAAACTAGCTCGAGTACTGGGAGTATTCGAAAAAGGCAGGTCTTCTTACACATCTTCAACCATCATAGACAAAATCTACACAAAGCGATGCTTTGTGGAGATCTTGCCCAAGATTGTTTATTTATTTGAAAAGTTTTATAGAGAGAGAACATGATCCGTAAGGTTCTCAGAGCCCTGTACAAAGAAGTAGCATACGATTGGCAGGTAAAGGTATAAATACTAAACATATAGTAAGTTAACAAGCACAAGTACAAAAGAGCAAACCAACCATGCGGTACATGCAAGTAACAAAAATTGCATCGTTGAATGAGAAATCCATTTTGTCGACAAGAAATAAAAGTTAGTTATGGTGGCTTCAGGTCGATTGTTGAGAATGGTTATTCAGGAGTATCAATTTGACTTGTTTTTTGAATGAGGAGGTCGGAGGGTTAGATCTGATTTCGGGAGGAAGAGCGTTCCTTATTCTCGGAGCAAGACCAGTGAAGGAGCGATTGTAAGTTCTTTTCTTTTTGAATTTGTGAGGTTTCAGTATGAGACTGTTAGAGCTTCTTAGGGCACGATTCAAACTAGCAAGTTTGAGTCTTTTTGCCTGGTCAACGGAGGTGTTATAATGAAGAGCTTTGTGCATCAAGCACGCTACCGTGAACCGAATCCTAGCTTCGAGCGATAGCCAATTGAGCTGAATTAGGTCTGGTGTGATGTGATCATGTTTTCTTGATCCTGTGATGAATCTGGCAGTAGAGTTCAGAGTGGCCTTTAAAGGGGCCAGTCTAGCTTTGGGTAACCCTGCCAGGGTCACAATTCCATATTCCAATCAGGAGATAACTAGGGATTGGACTGCTAGCTGCAAGTCCTCAGGAGGCAAGAATGGTTTGATTTTCCTAAGTGTGTTGAGATGGTGGATTGCTCCCCTTGTTGTTTTACTGCTGTGGTCTTGCATAATCAGGTATTTGTCCAGAGTTATGCCTAAAGATCTCGTGGAGTCAACAACAAGTGGGGCGCAGTTGACAGCCTGTAAGCTGTTTGAGTCAGTCTTGAATGGGTGCAGAATGGATGTGGGCACAATCAAGAGGAATTCCGTCTTGAGTGTATTTAGCATAAGGTGACTGTGAGCTAACCATTGCTGAGTTTTCAGAAGTGCACAGTACAGAGTTTTGATGTCATCCAGTGAGGCAATTTTCAAATAAAGTTGAGTGATATCGGCGTACATGTGGTATTGTATGTTTGAACAGTTCAGAATTTCGGAGAGGGGTTCCATGAACAAGTTGAAAAGCGTGGGAGAGAGTGATACCGGCTTACGGTTAGCGAGGGAATGGTTCACTTTGATTCTTTGCGTTCTATTATGTTGGAATGAGGCATGTATACATTTTATATGGCAGTATAGGAAGACTAGGCAAGCCCTTAAATTTCTAACTCTTCCACGAGAATGGGGAGGCTGGGCAGTGCCCAACTTTTTGTTTTAATACTGGGCAACCATCTTATAACATATGGGGGTATTGTTTTCTGCAGGAAGGGGCAATAGAGAGGATCTGGGGTATGGCGTAGACCCTCCTACTATTCATGAACTCGCGCTCGGTAGATCAGCATGGGGTTGTCTCTTACGACAAGTCGAACCGAGTTATTTTAAAAAAGTGCGATTTAAGAGTGTGATCAGTGCTTAGAGAGTCTGGAAGAGGGTTAGTAAATTGCTGAAGTTTAAACGATATAACAGGTATACACCCTTGTGGCCGTTCCCGCTTTTTCCGACCAACATCTATGATAGAATGGGAAAGCATTGAGAACAATCTGGTCTTAATAAGATAGGGGATTTCTATTCTGCTGACCAATTATGTTCATTTATGGAACTGCAGCCAGATTTTGTGCTAGAGGCAAGGACTTTTTTCAAATACCTAAAGCTAAGAGAATTTCTGAGCAAGGTCAGGTTAGGTACATTCTCGCTGGAAAGAATACCCTTCTTAGATACAGTGATGTGAACAGGCAGTAAGATAGGCCAGATTTACAAACTCCTAATGGATACGGCTTCTACACAGCAGGGGAACCAAACTAGTCGACCTGTAACTTGCACGAAAGGCAAGCAAGGCTGCAGCTGGCAGGAGCGGGATACACAGGTATAAAAATAGTCTAGCCTCCATGCTGAGTGTACACGTCTCAGCGGCGCAAACATGCAGAATGCAATGGGGGGAACCCTTTTAAATTGTAAAATAATGAACTGCCTAATTAAAGAAGAAATAGATAAATAATAAATATTATTAACAGCGATAAGAAAAAGATTTTATTATGAGTTTTCTTCCCCATTGCCATCATGACGGAGGCAGAAACCGAGAACAGAGGTGCTAGATAAAGGTGCCCAACAACATTAAATATGTGAATCCTCTAGGCGCTGTCACACATTTACAGTTACTGTAGGTGCCCGGGCACCGAACACCAACTGAAGCGCATAGTAATACTAATGTGTGTAGTGCCAAGGGTTAGAAGCTATAGGAGCTGTGGTAGGAGGGTTTGGGCACAGGGTGTGGTGTTACATTCAGAGCTGCCGACTTTGGAACTGAGGAACAAGGTTAGAGTCTAAGCCTCGCCGTAACATCCTGCGATTCTGGGCAAATCACTATGGGGTCGATTCCGATTCGGGCCGGAAATTTCCCGACCGAGCCGGACCCGGAGAGATTTCCGACCGAATCGGACCCGTGCAGTCCGACCGAACGAGTCCGATGCGTCCGTATGTTATCGGACACGAGTCGGTCGGACTCCCATTGAACTCAATGGGAGCCGGTCGTACAACGCGTACGCGGGCTCCCATTGCCTCAATGGGTGCGAGGCGGACAAGGGCGCCCCCTACAGCGAGTACGCCGCGAAGCGCTCGCGGCGTACACGCACAGGTAGGGGGACCCATGGGTCCCCCCTGTGTGCGCCTCGCACGGGTACGCGTACAGGGGGGTCCGACACGGACCCCCAAAGTACGGCTCCGACAGCGAGTTCGAGTCGGACGGCGCGAGTCGGTCGGAGCGGTCGAGGTGCGCATCGTACTTACCCGGCCGGAAAACGTCTCCATTGCGCGGTGCGAATCGGGTCCGACCGAGTCGGTCGGAGCGGTACGGTCCGGGTACGAGTCGGTCGGAGCGGTCGGGTCGCCCGGACGAGTCGGTCGGCGAATTCGCATCGTACTCGCTCGGCCGGACCCGCGTACGGTTCGGTCGGGAAACAGGCTTTCGCATGGCTTTTTTCCCGACCGAATGGTATTGGGTGCGCCTCCGACCGAGATCGGAATCGGCCCCTTAATCTCCCTGTGCCTAAAAAATTAATCAGACCTTGTATAATGTAACTGCTGCTCATGTAAAGCACTTCAATACATTCGGGTCAAAACTGCACTATATAAAACTAGATAGATAGATAGATAGATAGATAGATAGATAGATAGATAGATAGATAGATAGATATACATATATATATAAATAAAACATGTGTTGTAGTGTAAGCTTTTTTATTTCTATGATTCCAGATTATTGGAGTAGAACGTTGGGCACAGAGTTCTAAGGGTGGTGGTTGAAAGAGGTTTTTGGTGGACGTGTCTAGGACTGCAATAAATTCATACTTTATGTCACACCTGAGCGAAGTCTTGGAATTACAAGAGAATTGATGACGAGTGAAAAACACAACAGCAGCCCTAGATGCAGTTATGTACAGCCTTATGGAGATATTAGGATCCGCATATTTTGGGCATCCGCATTGAACTGGTATTTTCAGCGACAAGTTCAGTTTTAAGAACAAAGTTGGCATTTTACTGTGTTAACCTGCTTGGATCCGAGGTTTCACACACTGCTTGCACATTTTCTGGACCTGCAAGTGAGTAATGAATAATCTGGGAGCAGCAGATAATTTAGGAGAAGTCTGTTACCTCTAACTGCTCACAAACTAAACTTGTGCATCATCCGTGCACTACCACGTTTCACAGACCTCACTATCAGCTGCAGTCCTGCGTTTCAATGACCTCAGGATGAGACGCTTAATGTGTACGTGGAAGCGTAAACGCTATACATGCACCAGTGTGCAGCCATTTTGTGCGTAGTGCCGATACTTAAAAGCAATGCATAGCAGTAATTTCTTCATCAAGTGAGGGATATTTCAGGAACTACAGAAAACTGTGATTTCTTCATGAAGTAAAAGGTGCTTGGAAGTAATGTTCTCCTTTACAAGTGAGATTTTATATTTTATAGTGCACATTTAGTCAAATTATTAGCGCTGGTGGTGGATTTGTTTATGATATTTTGGCATGCTCCTCTGAGGCAAAGTGTATTTACACTGTTAGAGGCTACCATGCTAATTTAAAATACATTTTTGGAATCTCCCAAAAAGAAGGAAAAAAGAAGACAAATAGTGCGAAACAGTTACGGGTAACATGTGAGCGGGAACAACAGAATGTGTGCTTTAAACTCTTCAACTTTGTCGGCTCCTCAAGCATTTTTGCCTGCGAAAGTAGAATATACAATGCAATGGCAAGAGGGGAAGGAATATTTTTGCAATTAAATTGCACCATTTGATGAAGATGGCTTTACGTCAGAAAAGAAGAAGAAAATATTGTTCTACAGTTTAGGTCCTAGAGGTTTAAAAACATATCATCAAACTGAAAGATTTTCCAGTGTAAGCAAGGAAAATGTGAGAGCGTTGATGGGTATGTCTCTGCTTTACGAAATCTCACACTCACTTGTCAGTTTGGTACACTGCACGATGAATTACTATGTGACCAAATTATTATGCATGCTAGAAATCCAAACATGCAAGATAAATTGTGGGTCAATGGGAAAGGACCACTAAAGGATGCTGTTGCTCTAGTAAAAATAGGCGGAACTAGCGGCCAGATGTGCAAAGGTAGTAAATGATGAGGTACATGATGTCAAATTAGTTAAAGTCACAGTTTCTAAAACGAAGAAGAGTGATAATTTCAAGAAACTTACACAAATTTATAAAGATGGTAAATCAAAGAATGATTTGGAAGAAAAATGAAGTCCAACAAATGTCAGAATGTGCTATAGTTGCAGCAGTTTAGGTTACTTTGCATTGTACAAAAAATGCCAGCAAAAAACCTAAAGTGTTCTGCAAGCAGCATTTTGGGTCATTTTGCCAGGGTTTGCAGGATAAAAGATCATTAAAATTTTAAATGCATCCTCGAGAATAAAAGCTCCTGTTCAGATGAGCAATAAGATACTGTTGTGAGCTGTGTTTTTTTTTGTATTGAATATGATATATTGGGGGTGGAACATACCAAAAAAAAGCCTATGGGTGAACTAAGTGTGAGCGGTGTAATGGTACATGCAGTAGCGGATTCAGGCTCACCATTTCCTATAGTCAATGAGAATGTATGGAAAGATTTGTTTGTAAATGGTTTGGAAAGATATCTGGAAAAAACAGACAATATAGCAAAAAGCTATAAGGGTGATAATATCGACTTAGTTGGTATCAGACAACTGGAATTTCAGTTTAAGAACAGGAAGGCAAAAGGACATGTGTGTCAAAGAAAGGATCTCCTATTTAGAGTTGAGCAGATCAAGGTAATCTGGGCATGATTTTAAATCCTAACAGCCTTAAACCAGTTTAAACAGTAAGTGAGAATGATAATATTGGGAAGGAATTGTTAGGACAATTTCCTAAGGTATGTTCAGGTAAAATTGGTTTACTGAATGACTTTAATCATTAAATTGAATATGAAGTCCACAGCCAAACTGTGTGTACATTAAGTTAGACACATTCCAATCTCGTTCAGAAAAGAAGTGTCGCTGGAACTGAAGAAACAGGTTAAAGATGGCATAATTGAACAGGTAGAATCTGAAGGATGGGTTTCTCCCTTCATGGTAGTACGACAGCCCAATGGGAAAGTAAGGTTATGTGTGGACTTTAGAGAATTAAACAAAAATATATTAGTTGATCAGTATCCCATCCCCAGGAATAATGAAAGGCTTGCTGCCACAAAAGATGTGTTGGTTTTCTACACTGGTTCTGAAATCAGCATGCCACCAGGTACCATTACATCAAGATTGTAAAACGTTAACAACGTTCATCACTCCATTTGGATGTTTCCAATTCACAGCAGTACTTTTTGGTATAGCATCTGCTGCAGCGATGTTTCAAAGGCTTCTGAGTAATCTATTTGAAGGTATGTCTGAAGTGATGTTTTTCCAGAATGACATTCTGGTGATGGGAAAAACTAGATATGGCCGAGATGATAAATTAAGACAGGTCTTAGATACACTTGAAAAGAAAGGATTAACAGTTGAATACAGCAAATGTAAGTTTGCTAAAGAAGAAGTTATACATTTAGGTCATATCATTAGCAAGACTGGCATTAAATCCAAGCAGGAGTTAGTGGAAGCAATACAGAATGCCCCAGCTCCCACAGGAAAGGATGATGTTGGACCATTTCTGGGTTTAGTAGAATTTTACTCAAAGTCTGTGCAAAATTGTTCTGAAAAAAACTTATGCCATCAGTTAATTGCTAAAAAACAAAAACAAATATGTTTGGTCTGAAGAACGTCAGAAAGCGTTTACAAAACTGAAGGCTGAGATTAGTAAGGCACATTTTTTTAAAGGATTCGATCCATCTTGCAAAATAATTGTAACAACTGGCGCAAGTAACAAAGGTCTAGTTGCAGTATTATCTCAATGTGATTATCAGAGTAATGAATGTGTAGTGGCTTTTGCGTCACAAGCATTACCTCCAGCTGAAGAGAAATATTCAGTAATTGAGAGAGAGAGAGCGAGAGAGAGAGAGACAGAGACGTTGGCATGTGCATGGGCCTTGAATCATTTCCACCAATTTCTATGGGGATTTTCTAAACAGTTAATATTTGATCATAAAACTTTGACAACAATTCTTATATCTGCGGGTTTACAAAATGCTTCGCCCAGGCTAGCAAGAATGTCTGTGAAGTTGTTGAATTTCAAATATGAGGTACTTTATATTCTTGGAGTGAAAAACAGGGTGTGGATTTTGTCAAATAGGATGCTATTACCAATAGGTGATAGTTGTGAATTGCTTTGTGATGAATGAATGAATGAATGAATCAGCATTTCTAAAGCGCATGGTTACCTGAGGGCATCCCAGCGCTGCTAGCAGTGCAATCAAAAACTCTGAGCAATATTTAGGGAAACAAAAAGGTTTTAATTTGTTTTCAAAAGATCAGATAATTTGGCTCAAGACGGATCTGGAGGGGAAGGCGGTTCCATAGTTTGGCAACATTATATGAAAAAAGACGCCCTCCACTCCGTGATCTTCTGATTTTCGGTACTGCCGCCAGGTGTTTGTTATCCGACCTCAAGACCCTGTTGGAATGGTAGGGCAAAATGATGGAACGGATAATGGGCGATCCCTTGCCTGATAGTGCTTTATGTGCCATGCACAACGCCTTAAACTGGATCCTCTCCTGAATAGGAAGCCAGTGAAGATTAGCAAGGGCAGGTTTAGCCGATAGGCGATTGGGAATGTTCAGGAGCAAGCGTGCTGCGCAATTTTGCACAATCTGTAATTTTTTGGTGGTACAGCATGGAGCTCCTAAATAAAGGGCGTTGGCATAGTCAAGCTGGGAAAGGATCAGTGCTTGGACCATCAGTCTTCTGGCAGGAAAAGCTAACAGAGGGAGGATTTTCCGTATCATCCTTAAGATCCCATAACAACTGGCTGCAACCTTCCGTGCTTGCTCCCTGAAATCAAGATTACTATCAAGCCAAACGCCCAAGCTCTTAATCTGGTCTTTGGGGGGAGGAGCTGGACCAAGACAGCTGGGCCAGAACGATCCTACGTTCAAAGTGGCAGAGTAACCAAGGAGCATCAGCTCCGTCTTTGCCCCGTTGAGTTTCAGATAGGAGCATTCCATCCATATTGAAACCTTTTCCAGGCACAAGGCTAGACCAGGTCCAGTACTGTCCAGCTGATTGAAAGAGACAACCAGCTGAGTATCATCAGTGTAGGTGACGATCTGGACTCCAAAAGGTAGCACTACTTCTGCCAGGGAACTCATATAAATATTAAATAGTGTGGGGCTCAGGGAGGATCCCTGAGGAACCCCACATCTAAGGGGCATCCGTTCTGAGGTAATTTCATCTTCGAAGACTTCAAAAGATCTGTCCTCCAGAAAGGACTGCAGCCACTTCAGAGCTGTCCCGACCACTCCCACATCCCTAAGTTTCTGGATCAGCAATTGATGGTTGACCGTGTCGAAGGCTGCACTGAGATCTAAAAGAATGATAGCAGCGCAGCCTCCACCATCTAGGATTTTTCTGCATTCCTCTACTACTGCCAGAAGAGCCGTCTCCGTACCTTGTTGAGGTCTAAATCTCGTCTGCGAAGGGTGGAGACAGTTGTTACTTTCCAAAAAGGCAGAAAGAGCAGAATTAACATGCTTCTCTGCAATTTTGCTGATTCCTGGCAGTAGTGAAATGGGGCGGTAATTCCCCCACACTTCAGGGTCCAGATTAGGTTTTGTTAAAAGTGCTTTGACCATTGCCCGTTTCCAAGAAGGGGGGACATGTCCCGTCAGGAATGAGGCGTTAATCAAGTCAAGGATAACTGGGGACACAGTCTCAGCGACTAGATTTAGAATGATAGGAGGGGCAGAGTCTATGGGAGAGCCAGATTTTAATTGGCTAAGAATACCTCGCAGAGAAGACAAATTCAGAGGAAGTATTTCCTCCAATAAGCATTCTCTGTCTTGGGGCCTATTATCCATAGATAGTGCATTTTGTTGAGCTATCACCTGGGGGAAAGAGGAATATATATCTTGTATTTTGTTGAAGAAAAATTCTGCCATTTGATTACAGCGAGATAAGGTATCGTCAGATACGGTAGGAGGGGAGGGAGGTATGAGGAGTGATTTCGCAATGCGAAACATTTCGCGTGGAGAGTTGGAGGCCGATGTAATTCTCTCTTCATAATAGAGAGCCTGAGCAGATTTTATTTCCGCTTTGTAGCTTTTTATAGCCTCTCTATATTTATCTTTGTTGATTGCTGAAAAATCTTTTCTCCATCTTCTTTCAAGTTTTTTGCAAAATTGCTTAAGCTCACGAAGTTTGGGAGAGTACCAAGGATTTCGATTCGCTCCTACCTTATTACAAATCCATTTGTTTGGAAGAACAGTGTCCAATGATGACTCAAGCCATTCATTACATTTATAATTTGCAGTGGTGGGATTTGAATCAGGTGTTGGTCTAGTGTTTTCAAGAGTTGTCACCCAAGACTCTGTTGGAAGTTTTGACCATATGCGAACCTGTCTTTTGGTTCCCACAACCGGCATAATGGCAGCTTGAGAGGCCCAAGTAAACGGAATTAGGAAATGGTCAGACCAGGGCACCGGAATAGGGTCCCCAACCAGAAGATTCTCAAGATTAGAAAAGATAGGGTCAAGTAAATGGCCTTTAGAGTGAGTGGGACCGCCAACTTTTTGATTAAGTTGAAACGCCCCCAGACCATCGACCAGCTCACATGTAGCTGGATGTGAGGTGTCCTCAAAATGAAGATTAAAATCCCCTAATAGGGTAAAATTGGGGAGGGGGCTAGCAAAATTGGCTGTATGGCTGGAGTATTTGATGAAGGAAAGTATTGTATTGATGTTAACGAATGGAAAGAATATTTAAATAAGGTCACAATTTTAAAGAAATGTTGGGAATTTGTGAACAAGGGTTGGCCTGTTAAAATGATGTCTGTAAGGATGAGCGAGTGTTTTGGGAAGTGACAAATGAGTTGAGTGAAGAAAATAATATGTTATTTAGATGTGGGAAAGCAATACCACCTGAAGCTCTAAGACATAAGATTCTGGAGTTATGCCATGAGGGACACTTAGGCATATCAAACACCAAACAAAGAAAATATACATATATTGGTGACCTGGTGTAGATGGTGATATAGAAAGGAAAACTAGAGAATGTGTTGAATGCAACGATTCAGACAAGAGCGAAAAAACCTTTTGTCCACCTTTGTCTTCTATTTCTTGCCCTAATATACCTTGGGAAAGACTTGGTATAGATATTATGGGGCGAACAAAGCAAACACAAGGAGATGATGCACGGAGTGGTGAAACTTTCCAGACACTCACCTCTAGTCACTATTAGATCTTGGTTGACTCCATCATCGTTCTTTAGCTCACTTCGCCACCCCAGTTCAGACCCAGCAATATACAAATCAGTATTCACCCTGTTCCTCATGGGAACAGCCCAGCCCAAACTGCAAAGCCAGGTCTTCCCTGGACCGGAAACCAGCATCCTGGGACCGGTTTTGAGGTAACACCCCTCATCAGCCACGCTAGTTTGAATCCAGTGGCAAAGTGAGTAAGGGACCCACATCTGGGCATACCCTGCCAACTTAGTGCGAACAAAGCAAACACAAGGAGATGATGGACGGAGCACTGAAACCTTTCAGACACTCATCCCCAGTCACTATTAGATCTGGGTTGAATCCATCATCGTTCTTTAGCTCACTTCGCCACCCCAGTTCAGACCCAGTAATATACAAATCAGTCTTCATCCTGTTCCTCATGGGAACAGCCCAGCCCGAACTGCCAAGCCAGGTCTTCCCTGGACCGGAAACAAGCATCCTGGGACCGGTTTTGAGGTAACACCCCTCATCAGCCACGCTAGTTTGAATCCAGTGGCAAAGTGAGCAAGGGACCCACGTCTGGGCATACCATGCCAACTTAGGGTGAACAAAGCCGTCCATCATCTTGTTGTGTTTGCCTTGTTCGCCCTAAGTGGCCAAGGGTACCTTGCTCACTGTGCCACTGGATTCAAGCTAGCCTGGCTGATGAGGGGTGAAACCTCAAAACCGATCTCAGGATGCTTGTTTCCGGTCCAGGGAGGACCTGGCCTGGTAGTTCAGGCTGGACTGTTCCCACAAGGAACAGGGTCAAGACGGATTTGCATATGGCTGGGTCCAAACTGGGGTGGCATAGTGAGCAAAAGAACAATGGATTAAACCCAGATCTCTTGCCTGGGTGTGAGTAATTGAAAAGTTTCAGCACTCCGTCCATCATCTTGTTGTGTTTGCTATAGATATTATGAGGCCTGTGTTGGATGGTGAAGATGGTGAGTGTCCATTATTGTCTTGGTGGATATTTTTTCAAAATGGCCAGAAGTAGAGATTGTAGAAAATCTGATTATGAAAATATTGTGCAGTTTTTGGATAGGGTTTTCACGCATAAAGGTTAACCTAAGTGTATTATTTTAGATAAAGATTCACACTTTGTTTCAGAGAGTTTTCATTTATTTATTTTTATAAAGAATGAAAGTGCCCATAAAACCACTTTGGTATATGATCCCAAAGGGATTGGTTTAGTTGAAAGCTTTAACATGGATAGTAAAGGCATTATACAGCTGGCCATAAATAACAGGTTGAAGTGAGAAAGGAAAGTTATGAAAATGGTTTGGGCATGTAGAGTCACTCCAAGTAGTGTTGTTGAGCAGAGTCCATTTATTTTAATGAGAGGGCGTATACCAATCAGCAGAGATTTGAGCTGGGTGTCTTCTGCTAAAAAGCAGAATGGTCTCCAGAGATTGTTAGGAGAAAAATGGCGTTGGCACATCAAGCTTATAAAACCTGGTACAACAAGTAACATGGAACCAAAGTCATACCTTTGGAGATTGGTGATAAAGTAAAAGTAACAGGAGAGAAGGAAGTGTGTAACGGAGAAAGTCGTTTTTCAGAACCTTTGAAAGTGTGCAAAATATTCCGTAACTCCATGTTGTTGAATGATGAGAAAGTGGGGCATATGAGTAGGTTATCCAAGTGTAAAAGCATGATGAATGAGAGAAATGTGGATGAATGAAACTATGATTGGATGGACACTGATGAGGATGGCAATACTGATGTTTTTAGTGATAAGGTGATAAATGTACTAGTTGGTGGTGAAGTTAACCTGCTTCAGTATAAAGTTGTTGTGGGTAACACAGGAGTTTGGCTTTTAAGACCACAGTGCTTTGTGTTCTGGCACTTGTAGTTCTGCATGTAAATGATGAACTGCAAGTACCAGAAAGGAAAGTGTTGCAAGCTAAGACTGTCCGGATTGGCTGAGTACTTTCATGCAAAAAAGTGAGAGCTGTGTGGGACTGGGCACAAGCGTGAATGGCGCAGTAAGTGTGCATGATGCTGGAAGACAGCCTAGTGACTAAAAGCCCTCAAAGGAGCTCTGCCAGCACACCACAAGCTGCCTTCAGAGCACCCCTGGGGATGAGGAGAAATAGGTAACCTCTGGTTCAGTTGTACAATAATAACGGAATGGTTTAACTGAGGCTGTAGAATCGTATATGTTGCCCCAGTCCCATGTGCATCAGTGGTTCAGAGCAGGGCCAGCTTTAGGGTAGTGCAACCGGTGCAGCCGCACTGGGGGCTGACCTGAGGGGGGCACTGACCTGAGGGGGGTGCTCTGTTTAGCAATAACGTACAATTTAAAAGCACCTGCTGCAGAGTTCATTTTTAGGCAGCAATAAAAATGTCAAGATAACTCTTGTGATTAATGTTCCTGCTACAGAGAGAGATCGGATTTTTGTCTAGTGGCAGTTTTGACTCGCCATAAAGTAGTGCAGAGGGTTAATATGCCTGCTGCAAAAAACATCTGTATTTTATATGTATGACTGAGTGGATTAGTAAAGCCAGCCTTTACCAGCTCTTCAAAACCAATTAAATGTGTGAGAAAGGCACTATGGAGAGATGAGTGGCACTTTTGCCGGGTGGTAGCGAGGGAATCTGAGGAGGTCAAGGGGGGGGCACCAAAACAGATTGTTGATCAGGGTGCCACCAGCTCTTAAGCCGACCCGGGTTCAGAGAGATGAGAATACATGTCTGAAGCTGGGCTGTGAATTATGATCAGTCAAAAAGAATGCCTTTGAACATGATTTTAAGCAAAATTATTTGCTGAACTGTGCAAGAAGTGAAAATGTGAGTATTCTGAATAGAAGTACTGTTAGTGCCATAGGACCTCATCGAGACAGAGAGAGGTTGGTGAGAAGCCCTAACCTGAGGGAAAGCACACATGCACACAGGGCACAATCTGTGATTTACCATATTTTATATTCAACAAACTCAACCACATGGCGACTATGTGAGGCCCCACAGAAATATGCAGCAAAAAAGAGGAATTTCTCATCATGATACGTCAAAGCTGAGCCGAGGGGAATGGGTGTGCCCAGTCCCAAGACTTTTGGATGCTGTAGGGATATAATCTGCTAAACTCTTACGAAGCCAAAGAACACCTATGCCAAAGTCTTTGTTGCTTGTGTTTCTCTTCAGTGGGGATGTGATCTGGTGGTATTTGCTGGAGTATCTCTTTGGAGGTAAAAAGGATGAGGCAAATAGGGTAGGGATCCAATACTGGCCTCGTTTGCTTTAAAGTAACCCTTGTGGGTTGCTACGTTAAACCCAAGATCAGTACTTTCTACACAAAAAGGCGTCTGCAAGAAAGCAAGATAATGATGCAGAAAGAGGCATCCAAACAAGAAAATTCTGGCTTAATGTTGGAGGGTTTTATAAATCTCAGTTCTTCCTTAGAGAAATCAATAGCAGGTTGTTGCGTACAGGTCTGATCATTAAAAACCTTAGTTGTGGCACTGTACAATTGCACACTACAATAATTGTTGAAAATATTTAATGCACTACGATATGGTGCAGTTTTAAATATTTTTTTTAATTTTAATAATTCAAGACTACAGGTTCAGTATTGTTTTATGCACTTTTTTTATCTTACAAAGATCTTTATTAAAATTACCTTAAAAATGTGCCATTTGCCAAAATGTTCTCACACGGAGAAACCCATTCAATTCCCCTCATGTTAGTCGAGCTCGCTCTGCTCGCTACGTAATACTCACCCCGACTTTTATGCCTCACCACTTTGAAATGTCACCAGCTGCCACTGTTCACCACCTTCATGAAGACACACATATCTGGTTTGCAAAGAAATGTACAAAACATAAACTCTAGACCAGCCTGCAGATCTAAGGATCTCCTCTAATTTAGCACCAGTCCAAAATGTAAGGGTGCCACAGCACCGCTGGAAGAATGAGTCCTAAACATATAGGTTTCCACCTCGTAAACTGAATAACTCAGCAGACCTAATGAGCCCCTCCTAAAAATGTATATTTGTACTAGCAGACGTCATCAGTTGACTTGCTTCTTTTGATCAACCGAGAGAATATGATGGCCTGAAGTAGATTAAATGCCTTTTATATTAAAAATGAAAACAAAGTGCATAAATATCATGATGAATAGGAATGAGTGTTAAATACATCAATTTCATATTAATGAATTATCTAAATCAGCAGTTATTTTATGATAAAACAACGATGGCTTAAATGGTGCGCAGAAAAGTTTCTGTTATCAGGTTGAACTTTCTTATGGATTTTTATAGTTTTTGTTATAAATTTATGACTGCAAGTCTAACTCCTACCAGAGTTCTTTTGGAACGCCATAATTCACTGTTACTGTAAAGCATTTTGCGCTATACTCTGTACTCTGTGCTCATACTCTCATACTCTGTGTTCATTGCCCTATACTAAATTCTCACAGTTTCATTTGTAACAGTTTTGTGTTCACTGTTACTTGTGTAGAGCTCCATTGCCCTGTGACTAAGTTAAAATCTTTGGGCCCGATTCACAAAAGTAATCTGAGACAAAATCCTAACTTTACGAATTTCGGTATTCACAAAAGGCATTTAGGAGTAGTAAAGTTAGGATTTTGTCTTAAGTTTGTCTTAAGTTTTGGTCTTAAAACAAAATCCTAACTTAAGTTAAATTTAAATTAGGATTTTGTCTTAAGTTTGTCTTAAGTTTTGGTCTTATCAATTGCAGATGGGGAGTTCGATTGGAGTAAGAAAGAGAGAACTGCAGTTAAGGATAGGATCCGCACTAAATTGCACAAATGTTTGAGTCTGCGAGCTAAGAATAATGAGTGCGGAGTTTCGAAACATGAAAAGAGTGAGGAGCCATGGGTGAATTAGCAGGCACATGAGTTTTTTTGCTACATATGCCAAACTTATATTAAGCTCTCTTTGCACTTTTGTACCTGTTAATATTGTTTCCTGTTATCGCTTTTAATCAATGCATTTTTATGTTATCGGTCTCAGGCTATTATTGAGCATTGAGACGTTTTTTGTCATTTGTTTTTAGTGTCGATTCACCATGCTTTTAATGTTTTAATCGTATTTTTAATAAGCAACTGTTTATTTGATTGTTTTTTAAGCCTGCACCCTGTAATGTGTTGCTGTGCGCATATTGGGCAGTTGCACTGCTGAATTTTAATCATTTGATACGATTTATATCATAAATTGTTGTGTGAGTTACTTTTCAATATATTGTTGTGTGTCCAACTTTTTTTATAGCAGTCTTTAAACCTTTTGCTGTGATGTTAAAATCATGAATATTTTTAATTGTATGCTTTGATGTTTTCTTATTAACCGAATGAAGCACTTTTTGATTTTATATTGAGCGCTATGTATAGGTTAGTACATATGGAAAAATGCTGCAAACTCATTTTAACACTTTTGAACAGGCTAGAACACTTTCTGCAGTTGTAGACTTCCCTGGAGCAATTGTGTCACATAACTTGTCTCTTGGACTCTCACCACTCCTGCTCGGGTACTGCTTGTGTTGGAGAGCTGAGCAACCCATGGCTCTCAGTTGTTTTTACAAGAGAAATCCTGCTCTGTGAGTTACAACCTGCACACAATAGAACACGTAGCTTCGTGTAGAGTCCCTTTCAGCTTGCTTTTCTGATACAATCAAAGTACTAAAACCAAACGACAAGTTATAATGGCTTCTATTGCCTTTTTTATGTATGGCTGGAAGGGATGTGCTGGTGGAAAGGACCAAACACACCTGAGAGTTTTACCTGACAGACCAGAGTGTGCAGGTTGCTGTGACTGATACTGGGCGTCAGGATTAGGGGCATGAGATGGCAGGAGGCCAACAAGAACGGGAATCAGGCATAACAGAGACATGATGGGGAGAAGCGAGAATGGGGGACTGGGATGGCTGCTCAGTGGTGGCTGGGGCACATATGTTTCAGGCGAGCCTTCCAGGTCAAAACCATGAAGAGGCCAATCAGAGGGAAGCCTCAAGGAAGGGCGCCCAAGGAAATTCAAGAACTGTAAGAAACAGTGGTCAGTTGCCTTGTACCTGCTTAGTTGCATGGCTCTTCGACTCATAGTTCTTGTCCACCAGTTGCTCCTTGTCTGCACCTTGTTGTTTTCATCCTAACTTTCCTTGTCTCCTGCCCTCTGCATTTGTCCACCTTGTTTGGCTCCTCGCTCTTGCATCTACTGCCGAACTGTTCCAGATATGCTCTGAATCGACCTGGCTAGTGTGATTCTCTAGAGCATCCTCTCATGGCATCCCTCAGGCTTCATAGCTGTCGCACCTCAATTCATCCGCTTCCCAGTCCTGAGGCTCTCTGGGTTGCCGGAGGTTTACTGGAACTCTTGGCCTGTTACAGGTACTTCCTTACTGACAACCTGGTAAATCCTGGTCAGAGACAGGGGGTTCTTGCTAGCGGTGGCTAAGCCTTGTATTAACTATGCTGGGTAGGCGGTGCTGGGGGGACATGTGCAAGTAGGAGTGTGTCTGAGAACCAATCCATGCCCAGCTAGTATTGAACCACCGTAGATGCCTCCAGTGTTTCTCTAACCCTTACCCCCATTTCTCCCCCCCCATGCGAGACCATATGCTCCTACCACTCAGAGCTGCATCACTCTCTAAGGGCGTAGTCTTGGGTATTAGCATCAGAATCCACCAAATGTATCTTTTTAAGTCTCAAACCTCACATTGGGCCTGTGGAGGTAACTCAGAGCTTTCCTGAAACCCCCTGACCCTTACCATCTCCATCTTCTATTTAGTTTGAGATAAAAGGGATTCTGTTAACTTTCCTGGGACTGGAGAACTGCATCACTGCTGGTGTCGAGTCATCTGGTAACCTTAGACTAAGGTGTTCTTCAAAGTCACTCCTTTGACTCTCACACAATTAAGAATGCATTGAAATTCCTTGTCAAGGAGAATGGAGCGGAAGGGCGACCTCACAGTAGAAGATGCAGTTCACAATCAGTGGGAAAGTGTGGTTGTCATACAGTTCTGCAGTATTGGCAGGGCTACTTAAAGCAGCCCTTAGTGGTGCATAACTGGTTGAGCGTTTTGGGCATCTTTAGACTTGTGCTGCCTTAATACATTCTTAGTAATGCACCGCAGAATAATAGCAAATTTGCAAATTAATGTCCAAGCCCCAGGGTCACTAGAGGGCAGATAAACATGTTGGAGGTGTGAGAAAAACCGTGGATTATTATATGGTGCGGTTGTGCGACCTCACTTTGTAAGAAAGACACAATTTTTTATCAGGTCCAGGCAAGTTCATTTGTAAAACGATAGCTTAGTCCTTGGTAGTTGTGGCACAGAGCAGTCAGGCTTTATCAAAAGAGCAACTGTAAAGCATTAAGAAGTACTAAAACAGCACTAAAACACTGCACAATAAAACTCCAACACTGATTTATAAAAATAGGTTATATTTTTATGCTTAAATAGACACCTGAATGACAAAAATCCACTGGAGGGTTCCAGGGATATGGTTTTTGAAAGATACAATAAATCACTGCTTTTTCACTCAACGTAATAAATCATTGTAATCCACCGCAATCACAGTTTAGAGTTAGCCACTTAAGTTCAAAATGGCTATACGGGCACTCTTGGATGGGAAAACTCCGATAGGGGACCAGTCACAGGGACCAAACAGGTCCAGGGGAACAGTATTCAGTCAGTTTTAGCAGTCTCCAGTCCAGTTTCGAATTCTCAGGCAGGCCCGCTATTGAAGTCAATGGAGTGGTCCTGATGCAAGGGATTAAGGATGCTGAAGATGCTGGGAATGCTGGGCTGGTGCGGTGGACATTCCTGTGGCCACCCTTTGGTCCTCGAGCTGGGGGGGGCGTCTTTGGCATCAGGAGTCAATCTCAGATGGGGCCCATGTGAAGTCCAGCGCAGGCCCAGTTGCCACTGGCCAACTGGTCTCTGGTTACAGCAAACCCAGCAGTTTCCTTTAACTGCCAATAATTTCTTGGCAGGGTGACCAGAACACACTCTGATGGCCTCCACTGGTCAAGCGAACTTATGCGCACCTCGTGAGGGTCAGGACTCGGTCTCCCAGGTTGCACCTCAGTGTCCAGCAGCAGTCAGGCTTCTTGGTGCTGGGCTTTCAAGGATGCAGGCTTCTCAGTTTTATGGCCCTGTGGCTGTAACTGGGAGTCAGCCAACTGAAACTATGTGTCACTTCTTCTGTCTGGCACGCTCGGGCAACTTTCCATGAGTGGGGGCACCACAGGCACAGTCCTCTCTATGCCTGTCCTCTGGTTCAGCAGGTGGGGTCCAGTCTTTGGTGCAGTTTCCCTTTGCTGTGTCCAGGGAGCAGTAGGGCAGTCCTTCTTCAATTTTTTTTACGGGGCTAGTAGTGTTTTGAGGTCTGGGTGCCAGGAGTGCCACTTTTATGCTAGCTATGAGCTTAGGGGGTGGTGGCGACTAACTAGCCAATAGGCTCCAGGTCCCCTGCCGCCTGATGACTATTTCCCATGAAGTGTGATGTCTAGCTATCACAGAGTACGCTATTCAACCCACTCCCAACATGCATGACCATTTCCTTGGTGCGAGGAGCTCATCAGCCCAACCTATAAGTGTGGCTACCTGGGGGCTACACTACCATTGGAAACTAGTTTGGCATGTGCTTTCCCTCCCTGCCCGAGATGACAGCCTGTCTTCCTAAACAAATGAGCAGCCCTTTCCTAGTATGACTATCTTTTGCCCTTCAAAGGCGGCTTCCCTTTTGTAGTTCGCTGCCTGGGCTCACACAGACTTTGGCCATCCTGCCAGGAGAAGGTCACACCTCTTCCCTCTGCAGGTCCTTTATTCCTCTTCCTGAGCCTCTCTCTCACCTCACCTCAGGAGGGCAACAGGCCGTCTCGAGGACAGCAGCTGTTGGTAATAGAAAATGGCTACAGGAAAACTCAGGCAACAAAGGGGAAACTTTCTAAAGATGCCATTTGTAAAATAGCTAAAATAAATTCGACTTGAGCAACAAGTCAGGTTTAATGCAACAGTTCTCTTGATAACTTAAAGTATTGGGTTTAGTAGTCCCACCTGGAAGTTAGCACTCCTGGGTTATCAGTGTGTCACCACACACTAGCCAATGGGGCTACTAGCCTGGCAACAGTAAAAACAACCATGAGGGGTTTTTACTGTCAGGACATGTAAAGTCATCAAAACACATCCTTCTTTTTAATATAATACACCCTGCCTTTAGGACATGTTAGGTCTGTCTTAGGGGTGACTTATACATATTAAAAAGGAAGATTTGGACTTTGACAAGAGTTTAAATGCAAACGTCGAGATTGCGGTTTAAATACCGCTCTGCCAGTCTGCAATGGCAGCCTGGGAGGCATGCTTTGCTTTGTCACACTCATGGTGGCACAATAAGTGCTTCAGTTCCAGAGGAAAACTTAACTTACAGGCCCTAGGAACACCTGGTACCATATACTAGGGACTTATAAGTAAGTTAACTTATGCTAATTGGGATCACTCAATTGCACATATGCTTTTTCAGTGTTAGAATGCTGGCACTGGATCCTAGTTGGCAGATCCCAGTTCACTTTCAGAGTCAAAACACCAGCAGCATCAGTCCAAAAGTTTGGGGGTGATTGTAAAAAAAAAAGAGGCATTTTCTTACATAGTGGATGACACCATCCATCATTAAGTCTGTTATATGCGGGGGTGTTGCCAAGACGGTGGCTGAGGCAAATGTCTCTGATCGAGCGGGAAGGATGCTTGCGTGGCTAGTGTGGGAGGAACATTCACGCCCCCCCATTGGAGAGATTTGTTCAGATGACGGCACGATCCTCAATACCCAGGAGGATATTAATGCGACCTTTGTGAAATTCTATAGCTCCCTCTATTCCACTGGGGAGGGCCCATCCTTGTCTGCTCTACTAGACTTCCTGCAGGTGATCTTGCTTCCACACCTGAATGCGACACAACGGGATGACCTAGATGCGCCTCTTCAGCTAGAGGAGATTTAGGCGGCCATATCACAAATTGCGCACAATAAAACGCAAGTTACTGACAGCCACCCCATAAAGTACACTTGCCATGTATAGTGCTGCTCTAACACCTAAGCTTTTGGAGGTTTACAACAAAGCACTCGCTTGTGGGCACCTACCGGATACACTCCAGGAGACCCTGAAAGTAGTGCCCCCGAAGCCGGACAGGGATCCCCTTGATGTTTGACCCTATAGACCACTCTCACTTCTGAACCTGGATTACAAGATTCTGGAAAAGGCGCTTGCGAATAGTCTGCTCCCCTTACTCAGTACCTTAGTGCATGAGGATCAAAATGGATTCAGACTACTGCGGCTGCTGAGGACAGGCCTGGGGTCTATGAGGATATCGGTGGGGATGTCGCTTGACATTGGGAAAGCTTTCCATACCCTGAGCTGAGATTATCTGTTTGCGACATTAGAGGTAATGGAGGTGAGTCTGGCTTACCTGGGCTGGCACAAAGCCCTCTATCGGAGACCTGAAGTGAGGGTCAAGACAGATCAGCTGCTATCTGAGAGGTTCGATATCTACTGGGGTACCAGACAGGGCTGCCCCTTTATCCCCCCTTTATCCCCGTTGATCTTTGCTCTTGCTATAGAAACGTTGGCCTGTCAACTGCATACTCGGGCAGCTGAGTGGGGGATTGAGAAACCTGGTACCAACCATGTAGTCTCACTATATGCGGATGATGCTCTGATTTATCTATGAGACGTGAACATCTCGATGCCAGCTATGATGTCCCTGATGGACAATTTTGGGGAGATGTTGGGATTAAAAGTGATTGCGACTAAGTCCTGCCTGTTCCCCCTTCTGTTCCATCCCCGGACCCTATAAAAGTGTTCTCTCCTGCCGGCTACAATGGCAATATGGCACTTTGAATATGATTAAATATGACACTTTTAAATATCTGGGCATACAGGTCTACCATTCAGATGAAGACCTGCTCGAGGCTGACATATACAAAGCACTTGGATCGAAACGCAAGTCACTGGATATCTCTCCGCCTATCTCCGGTGTGCCGGGTGGCAATATCTAAGTTGTTGGTACTTCTTCTCGGCCCTCCGGCTCTCACTCTTTAAGTGATTCTTCAAGGAGCTCAATTCAATAGAGGTGGAACTGATTTGGGGCACAGGTACTTTCAGAGCGACCCTCGACAAAATGTACAGTCTGCTACAGGATGGGGGTCTGGGAGCCCCCAACTTCGAGTTGTACTATGCTGCCGCCAAGTTGCAATGGCCACGGCAGTGGCTTGGGACGGCCACAAGTGAGAAAATGGCTGCTGTTCAGCGCCTGCTGTCGGGGGTTCACATTTGCACGTGGCTGTCGACCCCTGGACCCAGTGTCCCTGGTGAGTCACATCAAATGACAGTTGCCAGAAGTAGCTGGTGGAAATATGCCCTGGGTCGAGAGACCCACCCATTATATTCCCCCTTGATACTGGTATGGTGGACGGCTTATCTCTAGGAGATTGTCAGGCATCATGATGTGACATGCTGGAGGGAGGCAGGAGTGGCATGGACTGGTGGTTTTTATGTAGATGGCGTGTTTCGACCCTTATCAGAGCTTGCTGATACATTTCATATACCAGCGGGTCAATTTTTGACATATGGTGCAGTACGAATCACACTTGCATTGCACTGGGGACAGAAGAGCATGGACCCTACGATGGCACCCCCAATACACACAATGTTGTCTTATGTAGGCACATGCAGAATCATTACAGCCTTATATGCAGCCATCCTGAGCCATAGACAGAAGCCGGATGCCAAGCCCAGAGAATGTTGGGCTGAGGGCCCCCAGCCTCCACTAGCTGGACACAAGCCCTGCAGCAGGTTAAGGCGGTCTCACGAAACTCCAGATTCCGGTTCACCCAATTCAACAACCTACATCAGACATAGCTTACACCTCACTGCATCTCACGCATGGTCCCTAATGCTAATTCAGGGTGTTCTAGATGTGGAGCACTAGATGTGGGTTTCTTACACATGGTGTGGGACTGTGTAGGGTTGGGGCGGATGTGGGAGGAGGTGGCGAGAATTACATCGACCCTGGTTGGCAATGTAGTCTTACCCACTCCTGCATCCTGTTTCTAGGTATTCGTCCCAGGGCTAACGGTGATAAAGTACCTGCAGTCTGGCTTCACACTTTCTTGCAATGTGCAAAATTTGAAGCGGCAGTAAGGATGGAGGCCCATGGGGGGAAGAGGGGGTGGGGTGCTGGCCAAGGATTCACAACATGGGACATTAACATTCAGAAACTCAAAGCGAAGAATTTGGAGGCAAAAGATGATGTTAGGCCTCCGTAGTTATCCAACTGTATCATCATAAAGGTGAGGAATATCATGTAGATGTTGATTGGGGAAGGTCTCGAAGTTAGGAGGAAGGCTGAGCAGCACTACTGATGACTGTGCACATCGTGGGTTTGAGAAGGTAGGGATCATCTATCTCCGTGGTGATGCCCCTGTGACATTGTGGAATCAGTGGGAATGGCACCATGGGGAATATGTGCGATTTGATGTGCAACATATATTGATTTGTCTAGGTATGTGGGCATATGATGAAAGTTGTATTGGGATCCACGAGAACACAACACAAAGTGCAGGCACACCTCAGAAGTAGAGGGAGTGGCATAGTCCTGTTACAAGAAACACACCTAGACCACACAGGAATTCCACGGCTGAGGAGGTGATGGAGGGAGCAGATGTATGCCACGGGATACTTGTTGTTTGTCCGGGTATACTGAGTTAAACCAGGTGTGCCCTTTCACCCATGCTCTACCCGCATTGATAAGGAAGGTAGATACTTGCTGGTTTGAGGAAGATTGGTTGGCATACAGGTGATAGTGCGCAGCGGATATGCGCCAAACATTGCCACATTATCTGAGGGGCTGGCACAGGAAGAGCAACCTCCCAAGCTATTTGGAGGGGGCGACAACTGTGTTTTGGACACAGAGCTAGACAGATCCACACCCCCACTACAAAACTCACCAGTTAATAAAGGGGCACATGACTTTCGCCGTTGGGTAACACATTGGGAGCTACACGATATATGACAGGCTAAATGGTCGGACCACTGGGAGTATTTATTCTACTCCCCTGTACATGACCTTCATGTGTGATTAGAAATGATCCTAGGCACTCATGCCTTAGTGGAATCCACTGTCACCATAGAATACCTGGCCCGCACTATCTTGGACCACAACGTGTTACTCCTGCACTCCTGAGTCTGCAGTAGGGTCACTGCTGGACACTATTCCTGACTTGGAAGCCCCCCCCAAATCCTACTCGACCTGTGACACACGACATGTTAGCGGATGCCATAAGAGACTATTTCCATCACAGCTGACAATCCACAGGCCATCAATATACGGAGTGGGAGGCATGAGATGGTGGTGCATGTAACATTCCGTCGGGTATGATCATCATTTGAGCGATAACTCCTCATAATAGAGGGAGAGATGTGTCACTTGGAACGAGACGCCTGATCTAATCCTAGGGCAAAGACACAGCTTGAATGTATGTGTGATCAATACCGTGACCTTTAAAAACGGCTATGAACACATATGAGTAGGAACTATGTACACACTATGCACACTGAGGGGGGCAAGGCGGGCAGGCTGCTAGCTTGGCTGGTCTGATCAGAGAACAAGAGCAGCCCCATAACGCAGCTTAGGACCAAGGAGGGAGGGACTGGTGCAAATGCAACTAGATATAATGAGGTATTTACCCAACATTCCCGCAAGCTCTATCGGCCTCGTGTGGAGACTAGGGTGAGGGAGATTGAGGCCTTCCTGGACCGACCACCACTGCTGAGTCTGCCAAGTGGTAACAGCAATGATCTAGGGGTACCTATTAGGGAGAATGAAATCAGGGGGGTCCTGAAAGATTTGGCCTAGGGAAAATACCAGGTAATGATGGCCTCCCTGTGGAGTTTTACCAGGAATACTCTTCAATCCTAGTCCGTCTCCTGGTGGCATTGAACACGGAAGCCTATGACAGAGGACTCCTCCCAGACACGGCTCAGGAGGTGTTCTTGGTCTTGATCCCTAAGCCACACACAGACCCCACTGATGTAGCCTTGTTTCTCGATTATAAGATTCTTAGCAAATCTCGAATATAAGATTCTTAGCAAAATCCTAGCAGATCAGCTATGCCCGTTTATTGGCAACCTGATCCATGGAGGTAAAAACGGTTTCATCACAAACAGTAATACCTTCTTTAACATACATTGGCTGTTCCGTGTATTGGGGGAACCCTCCTCCGAGACCTACCCGAATGCATTGGTTGACTCCATTGATCTGCACAAGGCCTTCGACTCAGTACACTGGCCCTACCTCAAGGCAGTCATGCATCGGATGAGGCTGGGAGAAAGCTGCAAAGGATGGGTGACACTCCTATAAGCAGGCGTGATGGCCCAGGTACGCACCGGTCAATTAATCTCTGACCCCTTTGAGATAGGTAGAGGCACCCAGCAGGGATGCCCCCTATTTCCCCAGCTATTCATCATGATCATCGAGCCCTTAACTGCGCTGATACGAACAGAACGGCAGGGCCGAGACATAAGCCTGGGGGATGGGGAACACTCTATTTCACCGTACACAGATGACATACTGTTATTTATTGGGGATGCAGATGTGGACATTACCTGGGGTGCTCGAGTACTGGAGAGCTTTGGTGCGATCTTGGGCCTACACGCTAAATGGGACAAAACATGTGCGTTCCTGGTGTCACCACCCTACTAGAAGCCGCGCAGACGATTTCCAACCACACATAAAATGGGAGCCGATGGCGTTTAAATACTTGGGGGTTAAGATTTACCACACGGACAGAGACATTCGAGATATATATCTGGGACCCACCACAAGCTTGCTGCGAACCACAGTGACCTTTTGCCGTACACTGCACCTACACCTCATGCCTAGAGTGGCGTTAACCTAATTGGGGCTACTTTCCGGGTCCCTTACTTGTTCACGGCCTTGCCAATCTGGATCCCGCAAATTTGGTTGAGAACTATAAAAATCCTCATTAGGGAACTGATATGGAATGGGGAATGACAGAGGATATCGCTCTGTCTCCTCCAACGGCCATCTGGGGAGAGTGGGTTAGCTAGGGGGACCTAGAACGTTGCTATTCAGCAGAGCTACTGCAGTGGCTGGCCCGGTGGGTGGGATCTTTTTTGGGGGGAGTTTTATATAGTGCGAACTCGACCCGAAGGTATCAGAGCACTTTACATGAGCACCAGTTGCGTTACAGACGGACACATTCATTTTTTTGTTAGGCACAGGGAGATTAAGTGACTTGCCCAGAATCACAGGATATTGAGCGTCCCTGCCGAGACTCGAACCCAGTTCCCCAGCTTCCGGATCTCCCTGGGAGATCCCCAGGACGAGGAGGCTCTAACTGCCCTAATGATGGGCAGGAAAACTAACGCATCAGCCCCCACGAAGATGCTTACAATCACAATGAGGTGTTGGAAAAGGGCAGTGTGAAAAACCGAGGACAGCACCTGAACACACCCCAGCACTCCCGCTGGTGGGACTTCCCACAGTCATGGGGGGGATACCTCACCACTCGACAGATGGCTGAATGGATAGAGGCCGAGATACCCACCATAAGGAACTGCTACACAAATAGTGCAATGCAAAGCTTTACAGACCTGATTGCGAGGATGGCCTGTCAAGAACCCTGTTTCTTACATACAGGCCCGGTTCTAGCGGGTGGGCCAGGTGGGCCAAGCCCACCCAAACATGAGCCTGGCCCTGGCAGTGACCTGATGAAGGCCAGTAGTAAATGGCCACTTTCATTTAAAACGTTCCTCCGAACGTTGTTTTTCTCTCTGTTCAGGGAGTTGTGTGATTGGGCCTGGGCTCTCTCTCACAGGCACCCCCAATCACGCTTCTCCTTTTAGAAAGGTGGGCTGTGTCACCGCCCATTCGTGCAGGTAAAATAGGGGCATATCAAAGGGGACAAATCCTCTCTTTGCACCTGGTAACCTTAACCGTTCTGCTGTGTGAATATTTCCTTTTCTATTCCATGCTGGAGAAATCAGATCGGGCTGTGAGGGAACCGAGCAGGTGAGAGAATGTCTGGCTATTTGTTCTTTTTAAAATTATCAGGGAAGGCCCAGCAAGACACATACTTCCTGTATGCTTTATTTAAACAGTTGTTATCATTATCAAGGCCGGCTCTGCCACAGATGTAAGACAACAATACAAATGTCCAGATAACTGGTGATTAATGATCCTGCGAATCCTTTGTCTGTTGGTAGTTTTGAAATGCAGATACACTGTATTTTATATGGATAGCTCAGTGGGTTACTGCCTTTGTCACAGAGATTATTGTGCTACTTGCAGTTCAGAAGTTACAATCCTATCATAGGACAGTGACCTATGAACTGTCATCAAAGAGCTGCATTCAAACCTGAATGGTATAGTTAGAACTTAGCTTTTTTCTTTTTTTTGTGTTGTAATATAGTTAGAACTTCCCCAGTCTTTCCTTATTCTAATGTTGCTAAAAAGAGTTTGTTTGGGCAGATATACGTTTTTATCAGTAAAGCCAACCCCTAACTACTGGGGTATGCTTTAAATCCTGGGTTTGTGCTTCTCCAAACCAAACCCTCTTAAAATATAATGGCCACCAGTATGGATGACACGTGATTCCTACACCTTGTAATCCTCATTGGCTCATGTGACATTCCCTGTAGATTGATTTACATACTTGCATGATTGATTGTCTCTGTATAATGTGTGCGTGATGTAAAGTACTGTGACACCCTACACTGATATAAGTAGCGCTATACAACAAATGAAATGCATATGATGAGGGGCGCTATTGGAGGGTGGTAGTGAAGGAGTCCGAGAAGGAGGTCAATAGGGGGGGGGCTACGGAGAGATGAGGGGCACTGGTGGGGGTGGCAGTGAGGGAATCCAAAGAGGAGGTCAATAGGGGGGGCTACGGAGAGATGAGGGGCGCTGGTGGAGGGTGGCAGTGAGGGAATCCGATCAGGAAGACAATAGGGGCAGGGGCTATGGAGAGATGAGGGGCGCTGGTGGAGGGTGGTAGTGAGGGAGTCCCAGAAGGCGGTCTATAGAGGGGGGCTACGGAGAGATGAGGGGCACTGGAGGAAGGTGGCAGTGAGGGAATCCGAGGAGGAGGTCATGAGGGGAGGGGCTATGGAGAGATGAGGGACACTGGTGGAGGGCAGCAGTGAGGGAATCCGAGGAGGAGGTCAATAGGGGGAGGGGCTACGGAGAGATGAGGGGCACTGGAGGAGGGTGGTAGTGAGGGAGTTCGAGAAAGAGGTTAATAGGGGGCTACGGAGAGATGAGGGGGCTGGTGGAGGGTGGCAGTGAGGGAATCCGAGGAGGAGGTCAATAGGGGGCTACGGAGAAATGAGGGTCGCTGGTGGAGTGTGGCAGTGAGGGAATCCGAGGAGGAGGTCAATGAGGGGGGCTACGGAGAGATGAGGGGTGCTGGTGGAGGGTGGCAGTGAGGCTATCCGAGAAGGAGGTCATTGGGGAGGGGCTACGGAGAGATGAGGGGCACTGGAGGAGGGTGGCAGTGAGGGAATCCGAGGAGGGGGTTACGAGGGAGCGCCTGATACTCCCATCTCAGAAATCTCCTCTTCCCATCAAAGGGACATTACATGGAAAAAAACTATTTTTGAGAGAGGTAACATTTAGAAAGAGATTTAGAAAGAAAAGAATGTGTTTTACTGGCCCTTGTAAGACTAAGGAGAGATAAACGAGGGCCCTGAAGCAGGCCTGGCTAGACATATAAGCGACAAATCGGGCCCGCAGTGGCCCACCCAAATGCATCCTTGGCCCACCCAAATTTAAATTCCTGGAGCCGGGCCTGCTTACATATGAGATTCTCATGGGCTTGATATAGGCCACATGGGAAGATGGCCAGACAGAATCCCGATCGCAAGACGTCCTGCAAACAGTTCTTACATTCGGAAATGGCAGAAAACCAGTGTCCTGGCTCCCCAAGACTATCCTTTCAAAGGCAATGGCACCCATGAATAGGGTTAAAACGCACTGGGGTGGCACACTGGGATGGAAACTGATGGCCAAGGAATGGAAAATTGTGCTAAAGCACACACATCAAGTTTGTAGAGGCACCAGGTTTAAATACACCCAGCTTAATTGGCTCCAAACCGCCTATCTCACACCACACAGACTAAACATTTAAAAGGTACCACAGACAAGTCACGCCCGATGCTCCATGGTCGATGTAGGATTCACAAACAGGCCGGGTCTGGTGCCTTAGTGGACTAATGCATTCACTATAGGGGCCTGTGTCTGACCTCCTGGTCACAGGTTCAATTCCAGCTGGTTCACTCAGCATTTCATCCTCCTGAGGTCAATAAAATGAGTACCATTGAGTTGAGTAACAATAAATATCTGTTATTCAGCGCCAACATGCCCATGGGTGGACGTGTGCTTTACAGATACACTGTTATGTTATGTTATGTTATGTTATGTTATGGTGTGGGACTGCCCGACTCTCTCTGCCTACTGGCACCGGGTCACACAGGAACTGGAAGGGGTTCCACACCACCCAAGAGGCAAAACACTGGAACGTTGCCTGCTGGGTCTTTACCCCAGAACCCAGCCAATAGGGTGGGCTCTAAGCTTACTGACTCTGGGACTGGCACTGGCCAGATGAGCGAGCACTATGCACTGGCGGTCACGAAATGTCCCTCCGCATAACAGATGGAAGGAGGAGTTTATAAAGTGGGCGACAGCCGAGGAATCCGCACTGGAGCGGAAGAACAAAGGGGTCTTCGACCTGGACCTATCGCAGCGGACTGGACGACCCTCGTTGCCCATCTCACTAGACAGGAGGGAGAGACACCTGAACCTTAGTCACCCACGTCAAACACCACACGGGCCAGGAATACTCAGTGCGGGGCAAAGTCCGTTAAACAAGGACTGACATATGGGGTGGGTGAAGACCGAATAAGATGCGAGGGAGGGAATATGTATGATCGAGATGGAAGGACATTGACCGGGTAAGAACAGTTACCAGCTTTTATTGTTTCGAAGTTACAATTACCAAGCTTCTACATATAATACGGAGTCACTCCAGTAAAATCAAAAGCATATCGCAAATGAAGGAAACACGTCATGACTGAAGTACGCACATGAAATGAAATGTAAGAACTGAACCACGAAGGCCCTGCCTTGCCACATTACTGCCTGTTAAGAGAAAAAAGCAGAATAGAAATAAGCTTGGATTGTGATCATTAAACTAAATAAAAAAAATGTATTTAAAAAAAATACCATACCGGAGTCACAAATAGCCCATGCCAGTCAGTCATACTATTAGTTGGAGGCAATTGCTTGAGGTGCCAAGTTTAATGAATACAATATGTAGCCACCTGACACCGACCCAGGATGCACCCATAGAGAAAGGACACGCCCCGCTCTGTCTTTCTCCAGTGGAGTTGGGTTCGCACAAAGTATACAATAACTTCACAAAAGCATTAAAAACAAAAGGTGCATTTCTCTCACTCGGGTGTGTGTGTGTGTGTGTGTGTGTGTATGTGTGTAGGTGTTCGTGTGTATGTGTGTGTGTGTGCGCGCTCGTGTGTGTGCATGCGTGTGTTCTATCATTAACGACATTCACATCAACCCAAAGGACCGTCGTAAGCCAAGAGTTATGAATGCTCTCAGAACTCCAAAAATAAGACCCTGCAGCCTACCAGCTACCAAGAGCTCTCAGTGTCCTCGTGCAATCGAGCTCAACCCTCAAACTTTACGTCACACGTTGGACACTACAAAGTGGTAGGAATAGGATAGAACACAATGCTCGAAACATGTCACCCTGATACGAGGAAACCTCGACAGCCTGAGGAATTCAATATCAAAGGTGTATTCTGTGCAAATGTTGAAAATGTGTCAAAACATGGTCGGCAGGGTCGGGCCCAGTTTCAGTGCAATGCATCATCACACAGCAGCTGAGCTGCTGATGCACCATCGCACAGCAGCTGAGCTGCTGATGCACCATCGCACAGCAGCTGAGCTGCTGATGCACCATCGCACAGCAGCTGAGAAGCTGATGCACCATCGCACAGCAGCTGAGCTGCTGTTGCACCATCGCACAGCAGCAGAGCTGCTGATGCACCATCGCACAGCAGCTGAGCTGCTGTTGCACCATCGCACAGCAGCAGAGCTGCTGATGCACCAACGCACAGCAGCTGAGCTGCTGATGCACCATCACACAGCAGCTGAGCTGCTGAATATTACCCACACATAGTTTTGACACTGAATAACCCTTGTTCCAATTAAAAATATATTATGGAATAAATAGTTAAATTGCGCCTACATTTATAAAAAAAGAGCATATATCTTCAGTGACTCCATAGAGCGCAGCAAAGCACAGCTCCCCTTCTCCTGTCCTTCACTTCACTTTACCTATGGGAATACACAGGCTTTCAGATCCATTCCACTCGCCTGCTGTCAAGTTAATACATTTCTTCTCGCTATCTTTGTGGCATGTTAAGCAGAAGACAACGAACCTTCAAAATGATGGTCCTTTAAAGAAGAAAAGGTTGCAAAAATTAAATGCAAGTGGCATGTTATCACACTTGTTTCAAATTGATATTTAATCAGAAAGTTAATTATTAATTAGGTTTATCAATTCTACATCAGTTGTTCAATAGAAGCAGAGCTCATTCGCTTAATTACCTATGTGCTGCTGATACTATTGGCTTTCTAGCTGGCTGAGGATATCTCAGAATCTCTTCTCATTTAGATCTGGTTAGCATCTAATTTGCCGAGAGTGCTTCCCTTTTAAACTTTTTGATTGGATCTGCAAATGTTTGCTTACAGAGCTGCTAAGTATCATAGTGTGATCAAGGGAGGGAATGGCCTGCATTTCACTGTATTTATTCCTGTTTGTTCTTCTGCTTCCTTTCACATTTGTGATCAAGGCCTCACATAAGACAAACTTCCATGACAAAGTAGGTTAATAACATAAATAGCCTGAGCAATGTAAATCTTCAAAGGAAGACTTTTAATGCCTAAGCGTGTTTCTTATCCTTTCTTGCTTGTGCGCTGCGATGCCTCAGCCTTTCTGCTGCAATTCCAACGGCATGGGAGCGACACAAAAGCTGATTATGTATCTCCATTGGAAATGAAATGACAATACAACAATATGAGACAGAAGATTGCTACAAGTAACCCACTGCACATCGATACATTGTTCAATATGAGGCAGAAGATTGCTACAAGTAACCCACTGCACATCGATACATTGTTCAATATGAGACAGAAGATTGCTACAAGTAACCCACTGCACATCGATACATTGTTCAATATGAGACAGAAGATTGCTACAAGTAACCCACTGCACATCGATACATTGTTTCTCTGTTTTTTCAGCAGAAATAATGGGGCAACAAGTAAAATCAGAAAGGTAGGTAATGACTCTGGGGCTACTGGTGTTCATTATTTCTCTCCCATTGCCAACATGTTGAAATGTGCAACATCACAACAGGAATGAGAAACTGCTTCTCAAAGTTATAAAGCTTAAACGCCACCCGCCTCCATAACCCCCCACCCCACCCGCGGCACAGCTTTCCCAACCTCTTCCTCTGTATCCCTTCCTGGTTCACTCTCTCCACTAGCTGATAGTGAACCATAGGTGAAATATGACAGAGGAAGGCGGGCAGTTGTTCATCAAGGACGGCAGTCCAGGGTTAAAAGTCCTGAAGGTCTTATGAAGGCAATTTTTCTGAGCATCTCCTTGTTAAGAGGCACACAGGCATTCACCGATCCATTGTTCAAGAAGGCACGAGGAGTAACCCAAGAGGATGCTTTACAGATCTCATCAATTTTAACATGAAGACAAAAAAGCTACAGATAATGCTTTGGTCTTGGTGGGATGTGCTTGAATTCTATGGCTTGCATCAATGAGAATCTGAAGGACTGATGCCCTCGGGTCTAGCTAGTGCTATATAAAACTTATAAATAAATAAACTATTCACCTGATCATATAAACCTAAGCTGCTTCTTTCTTACCTCTAATGAAAGAAAAGAAACAGACAAACAGCCATTCTTGAATGACTATTTCTGCATTTCGAAGCTGAACAAAGGTATGCATCATTTCTTCGGTTGTGGAATAGTATGCTTTGTCGAAACAATTTTAATACAAATCTTGTCATTAAGGTAGATCTCACTAACATCCTTTAGCAAGTAGGCATTATCAATTTATCCTTGGAAACACAATATCTGGCTCCGCAAGATTCTGCCTCTCCAAATGTTGTCTGAGAGGGTTAATAGCCATCAGATCCTGTTCTTCCAGATCCATTTGTCCACTGACGATACCAATGAGGTCCCATTAGCAAGTGAGCTCTGGAACTGGAAGGAACCTGTGCTGAGGAACGTTCAAGTGACTTTAAATCGTCTCAAGAAAAAACAAAATCATTTATTGTGATTGATTTGGACTCCCTCAATAGTCAACTGGAACATGTGGTTGATCCAAGTCAGGGATGAATATATCATCAATTACAGAACAGGATAAAGAATACATGCATCTGCCAAGAGTCCCACTGAAAAATCACATCTAGCCACTTCTGGATTGTGTCCATGTGCAGTGTTACTACGAAGCAAACACGACCTCCACTTTAGACCGAGGAAGCTTGCTCCTCATGCGTCAGGCTGTCACAAACAGCAATGGTAGGTATGAGGAGAGGGTCCTATCCCCTTTGAGAAAGAAGGTCCTATGACTGTGGAGGTGCAAATGGGTTTGTCGCATGACAGGTGCATCAGGTGTGGAAAACACTACTAACAAAAGCCTTCATGGAAATCAAAACGAAGGAATGCGTGCCGCTGTTATTCAATGTCTGCATTACTTGATGTACAAAGTGGACATAATAGAACCTTACACACTAGCAATGTGCTCAGCCATTATCTACTCACATTGAGAATTTCAGGAGTCAAGGAGACACAATTTACCTAGATGCAAAACTACTCTATTGTGTGACCTTTAATCACCCGTATTTATCCAGACAGTGATGGTCAGAGGTCTCCGGTTCTCATCTGGCTCCTGCTGAACTGGGATTGAGTTGGAACTGGCCAAATCTCCAGTAAAGGTTCAACAAGTGGTTTGTTCTTCAATTAGTACCTTGGCTTAGGAAGCACCCCACAAATCCATCTGTTTGCTAAAAAGAGCGATTCAAAGGCCATCCTCTGGTTGTTTTGGATGGGCAGGTATTCTGGTTCGAGTAACAAATGGATTAACTCTTACAGTCTCACCTGGGATACCGTTCGGAGGCCCCTACAACACCGGGACCTGTTCGAATCCTGTTAATCAATTGTAGCAAACTGCCAAAAACCATCTATAATTTCATGTAAATTTGGAGTAGTATACATCAGGTTAAGAAGAATGAAAGGAAGGAAGAAAAGACGTTAAAAAAAACAAAAAAAGATTTCTCACCTTATTCAAATGTAAGGTTTTGGGAAAAAGTAGTTGGAAAAATCACAGTGAGATTCACATTATTGCAAATGTCTTTAAAGGATGCAGCCCACACAGGTCAGTGGAAAATAAGAGCTGGGAGGTGTCTAGCCTGCTTGTGTAAGGGGGCAATGCTGTTTTTGTCACTGTAGAATTTTCTGACAATTTTAAAAAACAGTGCCCGCTCCCACAACAAGGTGGTATCCCAAAGTACCTCATTGCAAAAATCTGGAAATTAGAGGGCGACCGTAGCAGATGTAAATGTTCATGTTCCAAATCCGAGTCAAAACAAAGTCATCTATTTGGACTGTTCTGGTGGGAATCAGATAGTAGCAACATATCTTATAAAGCAGCACTATATTTTTTTCTCTTTCATCTCCATTTGAGAGGCGGATTTCTCCTTTTGCTCTCTCTTCCTATTGCTGATCCACTTCCAAAGTCCCTCTTTTTGTGGCTGAGCCTCCCTAGATCCCATTTTTTATGTGATTCTCACTTTAAGCAAAGCTTGTAAGCAGCTGCAAGAAGGCTGCATTTCACTACTAACACCACCTCCAATATGTCAAATCTTATTAATGAAATGTGATAGATGAGGAACTGACAAATAAACCACCTGGGTGAAGATCAGAAAAGCTGCATAGAGAGAAAACAGATGTCATTGATTTCGAAGTACAGTATAAAGATAAGATGGGAAATACCTTAGAGAGAACTTGCACAGCATCCTAGAAATATAACTGTGGCCAGCGTTCAATGCAACAAGTCTGTTGCTCCAAGTCCAGCATAATAATCAATTTAAGATTCAAGACATATGCAGCTTTGGATGGAATTTGTTATTACTTAAGGAGAACACTGTTATGAGAATATGATATTATGTGAAAGGATTGGAATATGTTCCCATATGATATTATGGGCAGGGATTGGAAGAACAGTGACACACCAGATAGGGAGCAAAGGAGGTGGGCAGAATAGAAATGGCTTGTAGTGACGAAAGTCAGACATCGCCACTGAGATCGAACAGGCTGTAGAGGATCAGCATTCTTTAACAGCAAAAGGAATGCACAGTGTGCACAAGGAACACTCTTTATATTGCAAAAAGCCCCTTGAAGAAGTTGGGCAAAGTCCTAATCATTTATCATGGGTGTTCATTTCACCCAAATGTTCAAAAATTGTAAGCAAAACTTGAATCCTTCTAAAACAAGATCTCATGATTCCTTTTGTAAATTAGTAAGAAGGCGTAAAGGTATTAAGGAAGATCCACTCAACAGAGAGGAAGCAGGAAGATAGAACAGAAGTTTAGAAGTTGCAAAGTGCTATACACCAGTGGGCACCTTCCTTTTATGGTGAACGCTATTGAGTGCATGCTGGAACTACTTCACTAATGCACAACTCAGAGGCTTAAAGTGATATGATGCATAAACACTGAGGGTATAAAAGGAATCTATGCAACTACATGTTAATGAAGCTACAAGATAAACCTGAATGAGGCCCAAAGCCTAAGTGCTAATGTAAAGCAATGAGGAAGGATGGCTCAATCTTAGAAAATTCCAGATAATAAACAGGATAAATGGTGACGCTTGTATACAATCAAGTTGCTTGTGACACCATATTCTACAGATGAGAAACACTTCTAGATCCCATTGTGCAGCTGTTCGCCCCTGCTGCATGGCTGACCCTACCCTTGCACGCCTTTGAGAGCATAATCTTCTTTTTAACCCCCTTGTTTTGCATTTGGTCTGTGCTTGGATCCTTTACCTACCAAATGCATCCTTCATGCCATTAAGTTTCTCATTTGTTTCTCCTAAAAATTGATGATCACCTCTCGTTAGGGTAGCTCTGCCATAGTAAACTGCAGACTGTCTGTATGCCTTTAATGCTGATCTTTGGTATGAACCTCCAAAGGTTCTTTTGAGTTGGCCTCTGTTTCTGTAGATACATACGTTCAGGATGATTGTATCCAGAGTGAGCTAAACGCACCATTGCTTCTTTGAAAGCATGCATCACTGGAATAGTTAGAGGCTGAGACCTTCCTTGCAATCCTCTAAAATGTTATCGGGGTTAGTGACTCCGTTGAATGGTCTGAAGATAAACAGAGGAACAAAGTAACCCGTTCTTAAGCCCTTTTCATGAAGAGTTTAGCAAAGTACTCTGTTGGAGCTGCAACGGAGAATGCAGCAAACAACATGTTGATCTGGATATATACCAGGAGCTTCAATTTATCGCAGCACTCAGTTCCAAGAAATTACACCACTGTGTAACAAAGGAGATGGATGTTCACGTCCAGGGCCGGACTGGGAACAAAAACCGGCCCTGGCAAAGTGCTAGGCCGGCCCTCCAGGGGATTGGGGGTGCGGCCGAGCTGTTTGCCAGGGCCGGTTTCGGCCTATTTTGTTACAGGGGCTGATGTTGCAGCTATGCTGCAAAAACGGCCCCCCCAGGGGCCCAAAACCGGCCCCCACCCTGGCGGCCCACCGTTGAAACGCCCGGTGCCCGCTACGGCCAGTCCAGCCCTGTTCACCTCCTCATGACAGCTAATAAGAAAAGCTCCACTTTCTAGTACTGACTTAGAAGGTGGAAGAGTTGTATTATGTCCTTTGATCCGGTGACATCAGAGGAAGGGACATCGTAACAACTGGATCACTGACACAATATCGAGGTAAACAATATCGTTTCACACAAATACTGGGGAAAAAAATATTGTTTACCAAAGTTTTGTGTCCCTATACTTATAAAGATAATTACAGAAACATCGGAAATAAAATATTGATTCACACTAATATTGTCCAATATATACCAAAAATATTGTTTTTCTAAATATGTATAGTGTAAAGAAGTAAAATTATTAAAATAGTTTAATATATAACTGTAATATAATGTAAAATAAATACATTCCACTAATATTTAATATTATATATACATACTTATGTAAACATATATATTATATATATATATATTATATATATATGTATATGTATATATATATATGGTAGCACAATTATTAAAAATATATATTTCACATTATATTAAATTAAAAACAAAATAAGGTTAATTTATAAAATGTTCTACTATAAAAAGCATACCTACAAACCTACAAACCTAGCAAACCACATTTAAAACTAAAATAAATAACTATTGCGATATTTAAATAATTGAGAATCAGTTAAATAGTTTATTAACAATTAGTTGTTGATTATTACATAAAAATAACTAAAATATATAATTATTACACAATGAGCATAATTAAAAATCAATAGAATAATTATTGATGAAAAGTAGTGCAATTACATAATTGATAATTCAATAATTAATTAACAATAAATAATTGTTAATTAATTATTTCTTAATTTACTTCCCTTCCTATACCCCTACAAACCCCGCAACTAAAACATAACAAAAATATATAATTATTATACAATTTAAAGAATCAATAATCAATTAAATAATTAATAAAATGATAATTAATTGTTAATTGATTATTACTTAACTTCCCACCCTCTACCCTGACAAATATAGCAACTAGCATCTAAAATATAACTAAAATAAATCAGTATTACATAATTTACATAAATATTATCAATCACATAATTAATTAAAAAAGATTAATTTATTAATAACTAGTTTTTACTTAATTAACTTCCCACGCTATCCCCCTCCAAACCCAACAACCCACTACAACACTATAAATTAATAATAACGAAAAATCTAAATCACTTAAAATTCCAAACTATGTTTAACATTTTTTATAACAATTGCACAAATAGTAACACATGAAATTAGTATATAAACTAAAACATATATTGAGAACAATATTAAAAGCAACAATCTTCTTAAAAATGATATTACTTACCTAAAAAAGATATTCTTGACAACAATTTTTGCATTACGATATTGTTGTGTCAAGATATTTTTTTCTGCTATTTGTGTCCAATATTTAAAATTCATTATTTTGTCCAAACACCGCAGAACTTTTGAAACTCATGAGGGGTCATTATTCTATTGTTTCCCAACAATATTTTTGGGAAATCACGAGGATAACATGTAAGTATTTTTTTCCTTCAAAGTGCAGAATGAGCCATAGGATGTTTCTCCGGAGGGACAGCGCTCCAAGTAAGTCATAAAGGCCCCTGTCGTCTCCACTGGTAAGCGCGAGCGTGATCCGTTATCAGAGTGTACGACTGGACTGTTCCTCAGATAGGAGTTTAGCAGGGTTTGATCCCATTGAGTGTTCAAATCCGCTGTTGAGGGCTTCTCTGAGTTTTTCAAAGGTCGCCTTGATAGAAGGCTGATTGGGCAAGGCTGTCTGCTGGGGGCTCTCGCCAGTTCCATGTTACCCCCTTGTATTTTGGTTGACTTGCCCCCTTGTTTCTGTTGCTTGGTCCAGCTCAGCAAACTGTATTGGAGACTCCAGATTGGACGGTCCAAACAATAGGGACAGAAACGAATTTACTAAAACAACAACAACCTACCACCTTTACTATGTATTGAGTCTTTTGGCAAGTAAGTATCGGTTCCTATATACATTGTATTGTTTCCATTGTGACCTAGTCAAAGCAACAAAGTAATGACATGCCCTTCACATCAGGCCATAAAGTCAAGCTTCTATTTGCCTTCTAAATATTGTAATGGTTGTTAAATGTTCGAACGTCTAGCCTCGGGTTGACTCTGCTCTGACCTCATGCACACTGCCAAGCACATTAGCTGCAGATATTAAATACTAATTTGGTTTCTTTCATTGCATATTAATTGCATTAGGAGGAAATGTTCTATCACAAGTGTTTGAGAAAGAAGCATATGTCACAGTGGAGATGTCGTCCAAAAGGTGAGTGTCTGCCTTTCCTCGGATTAGCCTGGCCTGTTTCAGGGCAGCAAGTGTTGAAGGTAATTTGTAGCACGGTGCTCCTATCGCTTGCAAGTGCGCATTGCCAGCAGGTTTTCTGCTTTTTTATGACACAGGCTCATCACCCCTTCCAGCAGGATGAAAACATGGTTAAATACAGACTATAAAAAAGCATTATGTGATGTGCAAGCCAAATGATACATGAATCCTCCAATGTAAGTGCTTTTTTGGCAGCTACTCAAAGGAGGGGAAAGAAACTCACATCATTTTCAGAGGCAGTGATAAGATTACACAAAAGGAAGCAAAATATACAAAATGAACATCTGTACTTACAATAAATATTGTGGCATACATTAATAAACTCTTCTGGGTGCGGAGCGGGCGGTCCAGGGTAGGTTGTGGTTCTACCCCTGCTCTTGTTCTTACTCGCTGGCGAATTAAAGCAGGAAGACTTCCATCTTGAAACAAAATGCACATGAAACCTCTTTCAGGGACTTCCTGGACACAGTTACTTTTCTGGGTCAGGAAGTAACTGACGAGGGACGAATGAGGAACGAGGTTTCCTTCATAGACTGCACCTTAAAGTATACACAGGAAAGAGAAAACCCTAAAAATAACACCTCATTGGCGTGCACGCGGCAGATCAGGCCACAAAATTTGAGGAGCTGGCAGCCCGATTTAAGAGGATGTTCTTGGCAGCCATCTTTTGCAAACAGTAGTAATCCGGTTACAGGGAGAGAGGCAGAGGAAGAAAGATCTCTAGCTAGACGCAGCATCCAGGACTTTAAATAATCGTAGCACTGTAGAAAAATAAACATTTTTGCCTTTGCCTTGTCAGGTTGCAGGTCTGCGTTCAGACAGAAAGATATTTGGCCTGAAGCCTGAGCTGGTGTGCTGTTTTCTTTACGAAATCCACAATTGTTTGGGTCTGGTTGCTTCTTATGTAATGATGCTAATGAATATTGTTTTGTTATTATTATCTTTGCATCCCCACAAAAGTCGAATGTCTGTGTCGTGATCGAATGTCCTGACATAGGAAGCTCTCTCATGACCCTTGTTTTACACATGCAAGCACTAATCTGGGTGCTACTAGCTCAAAACACTGTCACGGACATCATGGTGAAATATCTACTTTTTTTTCTACTTTGCAAAGTCGTTTGGAGTTGGTCTTCTTTAGATCATTCTTTGGTATACACACATTTTAGATGCTGAATAGACTGCATGGTTGTTTTATAAAATAGGCCAAAATTCTGATGTCCACATCTGGTGAGTGTTTGACTGTAGGTGGAACATGTTCATGGTACTTTCCTGGTGATGGAATCCTATTTTAAGCCCACTATATGAACATTTACTAATGATATTGACGACTAAACCAATAGATTTAGTTTACAGGTGAGGTGACTTTGAATTCAGACTATCCTCAAAGTCAGAGCAGCAAAATGAATATGTACAGATGGATCATTTCTGGAATATACCAAGTTTAAAACCTTTCACTGAAGGGAAAGAATCGGAAAGGCAATCTTCTACTTATGTCATAATGTAAACTTAGATGTTCCGATGACCCTGTTACTTATCTGTATCTTCATTATCCTAAGACCTACTCTCCCTCGTCCCAGTCCTAATCAGTGAAGGTCATCAACACCTAGGGCTCTATTACGAGTCTGGTGGTCCACGGACCGCCAGACTCGCAGGGGCGCAGCAGTCTTCCGACCTCCCTATTACAATTTGGGCGGTCGGACCGACATTGCCCGGCCGCAGCCGCCAGTGAATGGCGGTTCCCTGTCGGTGTTGCGGCGGTCAGGAGGCAGCAATATGTGGCGGTCCTGCCATACATATTACGAGTTTCCTCTCCGCCACAGTTTTCATGGCGGTTCCACCACCATGAAAACCATGGCGGTGAGGAAACAATGGAGGCCCCTGGTACCTCACGCCATGTGGATGCACACAGGGGAGCACATGAGCTCCCCCTTTGTGCATGCACATCAGTTCCTGTACGGCATGGACTTTACAGTTAATGCTGTGCAGAACTTTTTTGGGCGTTCCCATTGCGGTGCCCATTTTCAGGGCACCACCATGGAAACGTAAAAAAAAGCCTGCCACACACGAGAAACACTCGTAGTCTGGTGGGTGGCTCGACCACGGGTTTCACGGTGCAGTGGCAGAGTGAACCCAGCGCTGCACTGCCAAACTCATAATCAGGCCCCTGGAAACAAATCCTTGAAAGCCCTAGACTAAAAAAGTTTTTGACACTCCTTGTCTTCCCCTGGAAGGGATAATAGGGTCACCCTCCAAAGGAACTCTCTGTAAAAAAACAGCAATAATAAATTCATTATCAATGTCTCCTACTCCCAGGAGGAAGGGATGGAAGGAGGGTAGTAAAAATGGGATGAGGATGGGTAGGACTAAGTGTAATAAACATAACTGGTAAGTAATGGGGTGACTACCACTTTGTCTTTTTCTTTGTCCCTTCCAAATCAATGAGGATATAGAAAGCAACTACACAGACACTTATTTTATTCCTGACAACTTGACGATGCTGCACACAGATGGGCATTTATTATAAATAAATCAATACATCAGAATGTGATAGGTGAAGAGCATTTAGCCCATCAGATATCTAAACAGGTACTCCTCTGGAAACAGCCCAGGATGCTTTAATGCCACAAGTGGATTGACCCAATACTGCTGCAGGCAGAGGAACGTTTGAAGAATCACAAGCAATGGAAACCACATTTTAATTCATCTACTTACGGTAGAAATAGATGTGTTTTGACACTGCCTGTCCACACCAAACGTGACAGATAACAAATGTGGTTTACAAAATATTCTTTGTAATATATATTTGCACTACCCTTTCACCACCCAAGGAATGCAAAGCAATTTCATCATGTGACAAAGGGGAAGGGCATAAGGGTGGAAGGACTATTTCCTGATCAGGGTGGAAATCGGAACTAATCTTATGAAGAAAATCAGGGAGCAGTAAGACAAGCCCTCAGGACGAAAGTGAAGGAAGGGATCCCAAGCAAGAAGAGCTACTATTTCCCCCAGCCTATGTGCAGAAGTAACTGCTACAAGGAGCACAATCCTAGCAGAGAGAATATTTAAAGGAACCTCCTACAAGAGCAAAAAGGATGAGAACGAAGAGCTTTACTCACCAGAGGTAACGCCCAAGTAGGAACTGAACATACTCCTAATTGACTCAAAACTATGGTAGATGAAAGCAGCAGACTACCCCACCCACACCCCAAAAGCTACCAGCTGGCATCATAGCGAAGCAACTGCAAGCCCCATAACCAATTCAGCATTAAGGAAGTTATGGATTTGCATTGGATCACAGGAAATTGGTTAGAGATTTTGCGAAGAAAAACATTTTACAAAAAAACCCCATTGATGGTTGTAGGAGCACAAGGTAAAAGGCCTGCAGGATTGCTAAACTGCTAAAGGTACCTCGGGAGAAACGTTCAAACTATACAGATAAATCTCTAAAAAGCCAAACTGGCCAGAGTAGACGAAGTATGCACTAGTGAGAGAGGCGGCCAATGAAGATGAGGGGGAGTGAGATACAGACTATTCATGACAAATGAACATATTCTGGAGATGGGGAGACCAGGATTTCCTGGGCCCAGGCAGAAGATACAAGATAGCTTGATGCCTTTCTCTCTGGATTCAAAATAACAGCTTCCGAAGAAGTGGGAAAGGAAGAAAATCAAACAGCAGATCCTGAGGCCAAGGGGATATGATGCCCTACCCCACTGCTTGTAGATCCCACCCTTTAGAGAAGAACAAAGGAAGTTAGATGTTGACAGAGTCTGCAGATAAATCCACCCTTTGGAGGCCAAACCTGAGGCAGAGTTCCAAAATCAGACCCAGTCTGAGGAACAATCTGGTGAACTGCAAACGATTCTGTTCAATGTTTCTCCTCTCACATTGTCTACCTCGGGTATGTAATTGACCCTCAGGGATAGAAGGTTAGTTCCTGTGGAGATAAATATCAAATGCCACCTGATTGTCCATCTGCACATGGACATTCCTTTCCACCAGGGATGACAAATAGTAGAATGGTAGGGAAGTCTCTCAAGTTCAATGAATTTGCTTATTCTGTCCTGGACCACATGCCCTGACAAGAGAATGGCCCCAGTGTAGGTTCCTATCACTTCCTACTGGCATTTTGATCACTATCACAGCGAAAGGAGGAGAAAGATCTATTCCCCTGGCTGGAGACAATCACTTGAGACAGAGGTGGTTGTGGATACTGGAATAATTTTTTGTAAATGCAAATTTACCCTTGTGAATAGGCCCAGTAAAGTAACTACTAGTAAATTTTCACATGTAGGTGTATGTCTCCTCCACTGATGCAGAGATCTCTCTATCATAATGTATAGGAAAAAGTAAAAATGTGTATATTTTATGATAAATCTTATTGTAATCTACTTTTATGTATTTATTTAAAATGAAGAACAAAATAAAAAACTACAGTGCTGCTAACTCAATGTTTAATTAAATTTAATTAATTTAAATATAGTAAATTAAAATTGTTTGTAAAGATTTATTCAAAAAGTAAAATGTCTACATTTATTTATTATGTAGTAGAAATTACTAAAAGTTATACAAATGGAAGTTTTTTTTGTATTTTTAATCTTTTGGCTTCTTTTGTGAAGTTCTTCGCATCACGGAGTCAGGTAAGTGTTTTTTCTCTTTTTAATGAGACCCTTGTTATCACTCTTTACAACACTCTCACAGCTTTGCATTCCATTGTATTCTTTCAGTTCATATACTGCACACAGCCATTAATTTAAACAAGTACTTCTCCATTTTACAGAGGACATAGTTTTTGAGGAAGAAAGTTTTAGCGGTTTAAAAAACAAAGATCGCATCTCATTGGACGACTGCTTCCTAGGCCCTAACTCAAATTATGGAGGCGAGATCTGATGCAGGATCTCATACTGAGACAGCATCAGAGGGAGAAGGTCCTGCAACAAAATCGGAAGTTATGTTTTTAGTCAAGATTCCATTCAGTGATGACTAGTCTTCCAGTGATTCTGGAGAACATGTCTATGGCATCGTGATGCACTTTTGTAAGTACAATATATAGAGCTGAGAGGCAGTGGCAGGGTCACCCAAGCCAGAGTGCAAACAGGTACCGTTCAGAACACAGGGAGAGTGTTCACTTGGCAGCCCCTCCATCCCAATTTCATTCAGCCACAAATTCACTGCGGATGCTGGATGTAAAGTCAATACTGCAATTTAAGCCTATTGAGTACTCCCATCCTTTTCTAGATGATGACTTCTTTCAGTAAATTGTGCACCAAACTATTTTGCATGCTACAGTTTCTGAAGGAGAAGCGGGCATACTGGGCCCTTATTCTAGGGCACACAGTTGGACTCCAGCATCACTTGGGGAGATGAAAAAAATTCTGGGCCTTACAATCAGCATGGGAATAGTGCAGAAACTAACCATTAAAACCTACTGGTCACACAGTTTGGGCGACACCCAGCTTTGCACTTGTCATGAGCAGCGAAAGGGTTTTGGTTCTACAGCATATGCTGCATTTTAGTGATAATTCTGTATCATTGCCCATGGCCATTCAGGCTGTGACAGGCTGTTAAAAATTCTCTCTGTCATGGAGCATTTGTCTGCCATGTTTCCAGAGATTAATGTTCCTAGAAGGCATATAGTAGTAGATGAGTCATTGAACTTATACAAATGGCGGCTGTTGTTCAGGCAGTACATACCAAGGAAAAGAGCTTGTTATGGCATAAAGATGTACATGTTGTGCGAGAGCTGCACTGGTTATGTCTACTGCCTGAAAGTATATTCAGTGTGGGATTCCATAATAAATCCTGCAAGTTAACCACCCACATTAGGAATTAATGAGAACATTGTATGGGAGCTTGTGCAATCACTCCTTCATAAAGGTTATAACCTTTATGTGAATAATTTCTATACAACAGTCCAGCAGTTCAGCCAGCTGTGCAAAGCTGGCACTGTGGTTTGCAGTGCAATTCAAAAGCATATCAAAGGATTCCCCCAGGAGTTTGTTTGCAAGAAGTTCCAAAAAGGCGTGAGCAGTCTTTTGCTCGCTGACAAATTCTCAGATAGGCAGAAGGCATATGAGCTAACTACACTTCACAATAAGATCACTTTTCCAGTCACAGTTTGGGGTCAGTTGACTGTACAATAAGTACATGGGCAAAGAGGTTAAAAATGAACAGGTTCTATAAAAAATTGGCTATCCACATAATACAGTTGGCAACATACAATGCATATGTCGCATGGCGGCAGACGACCACAGGAAGATTTCTGTCCTTCCTTGAATTTCTGCTGCCAGTTATTGAAAGAATACTGCTGCAAAAGTAGTAGCCTCTACTTCATCTGTTGTGGAGGATGTTGCAAGGCTGCAGCATCAGCAGTCTGCCAGCGACATTCCTGCAACAGAGCAAAAGAGTTGTCAATATCGCTGATGCAAAGTATGCCCTCAGCAAAGAAAGAGGCAGGAGAGTAGATATTACAGATCACAATGCCCACCTCAGCCTGGCCTGTGTTTTCCAACTTGCTTCACTTTGTATCACACAAAAGTGAAGTTCTGGGAAACTAACTGAAATGGAGCAGACAGACTATGAGTTAGTACCTGCCCCAAATGACTGCACATGGATACATATGTTCCATGGCCCATTAATTGACTAGCTGTGTAGTGTTTCAAATTATTAGATCTAGTTTGAAAGCACCATAATCAAAGATTTTATCTTCCTAATTTAGATATGAGCCACAAAGTCTTTACTAACTCCAGTAAGAAGATGAAATGATGGCATGAGATCAAAACTGTGACCATGTAGTCAATGTGTTCTTTCCATCATCCCTAGTTTGGTTTGCCTTGTTGCTGTCACAGGTGCTAGGTCCAGCCACGCAAGTGGGGTATCATTCTTACTCAGAGTGTGGAAATACTGGGTGGCAGGAATTTTGTGGCTCACCACAGATTCTGGAACTTCCCTCACAGGAGTGTGCAGGAAATGGGTGATTTTAGTCGAAGTATGAAGTTGCAGGACACTGAGGCTGAGAAAAGGAAGTGCAACTGATGTAAGTTAGAAATGTCTGGGTATAGTGCGAATCCCTTGGTGGCAGGTGAACCTGAGCCCAAAATCCGCTGCTACCCACATTCCAACAAAATGTTGCTCTTCATGAAAAAATATGATGCTCCAAATTGCGTTTTGTGGCTTTTCATGTCAGGGGAGCCAGGTTCAACCACACAAGTGGGGTACTGTTTTATTGGGAAAAGTGTGGGAAAACTTGGTGGTAGGAATTTTGTGGATCCCCACAGATCCCCGAACTTTCCCTCACAGGAATGTGAAGAAAATTCATGGTTTGAGATTTGCAGGGCCATCTGGGTATGACAATGTAGTCTGATGCATGCAAGTCAGACTACCCTAGACTTCCCTGCTTGTCTGTTTTTCAGAAAAATCTAGATTTGAAAGGTTTCCCTGCATGGCGACTGAACATGGGCTCAAATTTCGTAGGTATCCACATCACCAAAAAAGACTGATTTTTGATAGGAAAATATGGTTTCTGAGCTAATGTGTCTTGGGTGCTAGGTCCAATCACACAAGTGGGGTACCGCTTTTTTCAGGAGAAACGTAGGAACGCTGGGTGGTAGGAATTCTGTCAATCCCTGCATATTCCAGATCTTTCCTTCACAGAAAAATGAGGAAAATGTGTGATTTTAGCCAAAGTTTGAGGTTTGCAGGGCATTCTGGGTAGGAGAAGGTAGTGAAATCCACACAGGCCAGACCACTCTGGACTCCTCCAAGTGTCCAGTTTTCAAAAATGTCTGGGTTTGGTGGGTTTCCCTGGGTGGTGGCCAAGTTCAGGGCCAAATTCTGGAGCAACCCAAATAGCCAAACAGGGTTGACTTTGGATGGCAAACATTTGATGTCTCCACATTATTTTTGGGGCCAGTCATGTCACGGGCGCAAGGCCCAGCAACACAAGTGAGGTACAGTTTTATCAGTATAAGTGTGGGAACACAGAATAGTAGAACACTTGTTATTACCAATTGGATTTCTTTCCATTTTTGTCTTCCAAATATAACCTAGTGTCCACAAATGAGCATATTTTGAAAAATACACCCTGAATCACATTATACTATTGGTGATCTCAAATTCAAAGGTGTATAAATAACCACTGTTCCTAAATTTTGTGTCCCGTGCACATTTAAAAAATGCATAGTTTTTCATCATAGCCATTGTGTATTCATTAGATTTTACAATATAAATTGCTGCATGATCAGTACACATTGAAAAATCACTATACGCCACAGCTCAGTTGCTGGTTCTGGATATTGCATGTGTTTTGTTGGACAACAAACAAACACTATATATTCCTGAGACCAGAAGGGTTTGACGGATGTAAACGTATGTTACTTTTGTAAATTGGCCATCAGGGCAAAAAACAGACACATGAACACATCACCCATTGCAATTTTTCCCTACTTATTTTAATTATTTTTTATTTCAACAATTGGTTTCTTTGAGAAAACACTGAAAAAGCTAGACAAATGACCCCTTGCTGAATTTGGCATGTTGGCTAGTTTTCAGAAATTATAGCTTTCTGGCTTCGCCTATGGGTCTCACACCTGTTTGCACCACAAACTGCAAGTAGTTGGAAACCACAAAAAATATGAAAGATTACTACAGTTAGAAAAATGCAAAAACGGTGGTAAAACAAATTGACTTCCTTTACAACTCTGCTTGTTCCTGAATGCTGGGAAGATGGTGCTATTTGAACAGGAAACCTTTCGGTGATGCCATTTTTAGAAAAAACACACTTTCCTGCACAGTACTTTTTCCCATTTTTCTTTTAAATAAAATGTTGTTATATTTTGGCTACTTTCAAGGTTCAATCAAGGGAACCCACAAACCTTGAGTACCTATAGAATCCCCCAAAAAGTGGATGAAAAGGGACACAAATCTGGCCTGGATACATTTTGTATAAAATAATTTAGGAAACCATAATAAAAAGGGCTCAGCACTGGGGCAGGAAAAGACTGAGGGGCACATGCATCAAGTTAGGCAATTGTGATTCCTTAATAGCGATTATTAAGGAATCGCTATTAAGGAATCACAATTGCCTATGCATGTAGGTTTTGCAAAAATATTTGCGATTCCTACAAATTCCTTAATTGCGAATCGCAAATTGCGATTCGCAATTAAGGAATGCCTTTCCATTCATTCCTATGGGCCTAGAGGCCCTTAGGAATGAATGGGAACTTGGGAAGCCATTCGCAATTTGCGAGTACCAAATAGGTACTCGCAAATTGCGACGTAATTTGAAGGGTGCTAGGGGGCCTTAAAGGCCACCATGCCGCACCCCAAATTTGGCATCTGGGCTCATGTGGCGCACACATATGCCGTAAGGGCATATGTGTGCGCCACATGGCACTTTGAAAAATGCACTTTTGTGCATTTTTCAAAGTTTTGCAAATTACCATCAAGTTCAGATTGATGGTAATTTGCGACTCCTATTAGCGAAATCGCTATGTTTTTCAGTTTAGTGCATTGCATTTAAGGAATAGCAATTTGCGATTCCTTAAATGCAATCGCAATTAAGTAATCGCAATTTTGCGATTCCTTAAATTGCGATTTTGCATTTGGGATGATGCATCCCAAATGCAAATACAGGTCGCAAAGGGGCAGATTCTGTGAATCTGCCCGTTTGCGACCCGATTTTCGGATGATGCATGGGGCCCTGAGAGGGTTAAAAGAAACATGTAAACATTTAATTCTGAATCTGCAATTTCATTAACTCTACAAGAGGCAGTAGTGTTACCATGGTGTAGAATGGTGTAAAACCACAATGTTTGTTAAAGGATTTGCATTAGTGTAAAACAATTGTACGGTATTTCATCGCAGACTAGAATGCAGGGATTTGCTATTGGGGCCCTACCCACTATGCAGGGGTGACTCCTCCGCTAAGGCGGAGAAGCGTCGCCCCACTGCCTTTCAGCACGGCAAAAAAAAGGAAAAATAAAATGATAATAACGCAATGTTATTATCATTTTATTTTTCTGTGTTGGGGCAGTTTTGACACCCTCCTAAGTGCGCATAAATGTTTGGCCGGCCCCCTGGGGCCGGCCAAATATTCATGCGCACTTAGCATGTTCTCTACCCAGGCTGCATTAGAGCCTGGGTGGAGAACATGCCCAGGCTTCCATTCCCCAGCTCAGCGCCGAACCACGGCGCTCAGACCAATCACAAGACTGCATTGCAGCATTGTGATTGGCTTAGGGGAGCCTGGGTGCTTACCAATCACAACGCGGCATTGGAGCATTGTCATTGGCTCAGGAGAGTCTATCCTGCTTCCTGTTCCAGCAGAAGTCAGGAAGAGGACAGAAGAGAAGCGGCGGCCGGCCTACCGGACAGTCGACAAGTAACTGATTTTTCAAATCTTTTTATCCACCCCTTACCCACCTCTCCCCCTCCCGCCCTCACCATCCCCCCTACCCACCGCCCCACCTCCACTACTGATTCGCGGGACCAGCCGCAACTGCCACAATTAACCCATTGTCATGTAATGTCTAAAGTGATGTAGTATATCTATTGTGCACCTGTCTGGTTGTGATGTGACTCCAGCCGCCACACCTCTGCTGAAACCCTCAGTGCCGGATATGTCAAGGATGCCCAGGACCATACCCTCCAAGAGATTCATGTGCATTCTAAGGGGTGGGGGAGGGTCACTGGTTTGTGATTGGGTGGTTTGAGATGCCATCAGTGATGTCATCAATGATGTCATTGAACATGTCATGAGTGATGTAGTATGTGAGGTCATAAGCAGTGAAGTGCAAGTCATAGTTAGCTCCAAGTGCTATACCTGGTGAATTTCATGTTTTTTTGTTTTCTAGACATTAGTTTTTATCCCAATTCAACACCTGACTGCAATGCCACTTTAACCTTTGTTTTTATTCCAGTGAATTTTAGTTTTTTTTTTAACGTAAGCTAAGATCTTAATACCATGCCAAACTAAAACATGACTTTAATGTTCTGTTTTTTTAAGTGAATTTCTGGGTTTTCTTATCATATTCAAAACTGTGCATGACCCCAATACCCTCGGGCAACCTATAGCCAATGCCCCCACTGTGTTGCGCTCAGCATCCCCATGACATTCACCAGTTATAGTATACTGAGCTAATTATAACTTGCATCCCGCTATGTGCTGCTTATTACCTGGCATATTACATCACTCATGACATGTTAAGTGACATCATTGATGACATCACTGATGACATAATCCAGTCTTTGTGACAGCATCCTAAAAGGTTTGTGGACTTGAATTAATTCTACACGCTACACCTGTAGACAATTTTCTATTCTCCTTAATGAGATTACCCTATTAAAGAATTCACATGAGCCGCAATTTTAAATCGAGAGTTTGACAGGTATGCAATTTGGCTATGTATATTTTTATATTTGATATCGCTCGCCTCACATTTCAAGGCTTTTCTTGTTTAATGTTCTTGCATCCATCACTTCTGCTGAGAGATGTTATCATTATTTCCCTCGTCTTTACACTGAAAACTATATTTTGTACTCTTCCACTGAAAATGCCCCTAGTCTACTCTTCATCTTTGCATTCATTCTTCCATTGCTGGTCCCCTCCACATAGATATTATAACTTAGAAACCAAAGTGTTTACCTGAATTGACAGTGTTATGAACCTTACACACACCCAGACACCAGGCTTGACACCAGATGGAGTTTAATGGTCATAACCCAGACCCATGTGCATTTGCTATGTGGTTATTAGTGTGAGCCAAATCACAAAACAGTACTCATCCATTCCGGAATATCGGCCAAACTGTTTGCTCATACCTCAGTGGAGGCTAAAGACCAAGGAGTACTAGGGCGGATAGAGCAGTTCCCTCTCAGTCTCACTAGTTCTGTAATTCCTTAGCTTTTGATGTGAACAAAGGAATGCAAATGTTCGCGTTTGTGAGGCAACAGGTGAGACTCATGTAAACGGTGCATCTCTATGGTGTCTGCAGTGCATCCTTATTCTCTAGCAGGTGCAGCCTCCATGACGGGTCACAATACTCAAAATGAGGCTTCAGCAATGAAGTGTTCAATGGTAACATAAAACCTATCTTCTGTTCTCCTTACCTTTTCCTCTGTGCTACATTTCCACGCTCATCCATCCGATGTGATAACCTCAGTATTTCTCTCCTGTTTTATCATCTTCAAGACCTCACTTCCTAAACTGTATTAAATCTCACACTTAGGGCCTGATTCTGAGTTTGGCTTTGTGAGAGCGGGGCGGCCCGCCACCGCCACGCTTTCACGACGCCAAACCTCACCCCCGGCTGCTCTCCAGATTACGAGTTTTCTCGTGGTCTGGTGGGCAGTCCTTTGGTGTTCCCACGGCGGTACCTAATAAAAAGGCACCACAACGGGAACACCAAAACATGTTCGTGCACAGCATGGACTGTGCAGTCTATGTCGTGCAGGAAAGGGGTGCATGCAGACAGGGGGGGTCACACCATGTGCCCCCCGACAAGCATCCTTTGGCCATGAGGCGGGCTCACCACCATGAAATCTGTGGCCGTGAGGAAACTCATAATATGGTTGGTGGTGCTACAGCTGCACCGCCAGCATATTGCAGCCCTCAGATCACGAATCCCTGGCGGTTGTGGCGGTCCAACCGCTTTAGTTGTAATACAGCGGTCGGACCACTGGTGCGGCGGTCCCCGACCGCCACAGCACCTCCACCACAAGTTTGGAAGTCCTATGGACCGCCAAACTAAAAATTAGGCCTTAGTGCACTACCAGCATGAAGTTACACCTACAAACTGCCACCTCCTAGACACATTTTCGAGCTTTAGAGAAGTCATTGTTTGCCCCTATGTGAGATACGGTATGTTTACACAGAAGTCAAAACTTATTTCTAGAAAAAGATAAAAGCTGCCCAGAACACGGAAATTTCTACTAATGGCCCACTGCCATCTCCCAGTAGCTTACTCTCTGGATATATCCAAACTAAGAAACAATGGGCCACCCCTACTGAACCTTAACTCAACAACTGAGCAAATAAATAGAGCTATTTCCAAACCCAATCCTAGATCCCATGTGCACGAGGAATCACCACTGATCAGATGACTCCTAGCACAAAATTAGCAAAAACACAAACCAAGGACCCATTAACCTCAGGGTCCCACAAGAAGAATGATGGCCTCCTAACACTAGAATGGCAAAACAGGGACCGAGACCTACAATCCTCAGGGCCCCACAATAAACAACCAGGATAAATCACATCCAAAGGCACCCAGCCACAACTGGAAAAGATCACACTCCAACATGCCTACTTTTCTATACCATAACTTCAAAAGACTTTCACAGTCCCTAAAAACTCTGTGTCCTAGGGTCCTCCTGGAATAGGGAAAACAATGTTGCTTATGAACCTCTTGGAATGATAAGCTCGCGCTCCCCAGGAACATCAATATATTTTGACACTGATACATTTGCCTCTATATGACTAACATATAAAAACCCTAAAATAAAATAAAAGTAAATATATTATGCATGGGGGCTGCCTTTGACTTTCCGTGGAAATTCTGCAAGTTTAATAGTTTTAGAATCAACAACTACAGAGAAGACAGTCTGAGGGCTAATTACTCTGCATCATATGTTTCTGAAAAGAGAAAATTATTAAATGGCCTTCCTCAGGCCAAAATACCACGCAGGGCATCCACTCATATTCTTTCAAGTTACTTGTGCTTCATTGTGCGCAAAGGGCCTTTGAACAGGCAACTTCTATGTTGGGCCTTTTTTAGCACATGCGTCTCAGTTGCGGGATTCTGTTGTTAACAAAAAGGGCTTGGGGACCACCCGTTGGCTACCCATTTGTTGGTGAGCATGGCACTCTTCTTTATAGCCTCCTAATTTGTCACAATAGGCCTAACATCATTTCAGTTCCTCTCTGTGGAGCAGGGGCCAAGCATTGATTGATTCAACTTAATCAATGCCTGTCTGCTGCTTCCTATGTGCTTGAGGTAATATTTTGTTCGTTTTAACTTTTAGTGCCATGCAAACACAAGGCATGTGACTGGCAAAAACATGCCTAGCAGGACCAACAAAATTACAAAGATTTTCTACAGTTAACTTTCTTTTATTTTGCCAAGTCTTTTTTTCTCACTTTATACTCATGTTTTCTTTTGCTTTTGCTCGTGGGCGCTGTTCTCAAAAGATGAGGGTTATCTTGTTCTAAATATTGCAAAGCGACATTGTTTCTTTCTTATGTGTTATTTCTGAAATTATGCTTTAACACATAATCATGCAGCATACCCCAGTCCACCCCACTCCAATCCGCCCCACTCCAATCTGCTCCACTCCAATCCAAAACAATCTGCTCCACTCCAATTTGCCCCACTTTAGTCCGCCCCACTGCAATTTGTCCCACTCCAATCCAAACCAAAACAATCTGCCCTATTCCAAATCATCCCACTCTAATCTGCCCCACTCTATTCCAAAACAATCTGCCCCACTCCAACCAGCCCCACTCCAATTTGCCCCACCCCAATCCACCCCACTCCAATCCTAACAACCTGCTCCACTCTATTCCACCCCCACTCCAATGTGCCCCACTCCAGTCCAAAACAATGTGCCCACTCCAATCCGCCCCATTTCAATCTGCCCTACTCCAATCCAAAACAATCTGCCCCACTCCAATGCAAAACAATCTGCCCCACTCCATTCTGCCTCACTCCAATCTGCCCCACTCCAATCCTCATCCCAATCCACCCACTCCTTCCCAATTCACCCCACTCTAATCCACCCTAATCCACCCCCTTCAATCCAATCCACCCCACACCAACCCAGTCCAGTCCAATCCAATCTACCCCACCCCAATCCGATCCACCTCACCTCACCTCATCCCATTCCAATGCACCCCACTCCCTCCCCAATCCAGTCCACCACAATCCACCCCACTCCAATACAATACAATGTGCCCCACTCTAATCTTCCCCACTCAACTCTGCCCCACACCAATCTGCCCCACTCCAGACCAAAACAATATGCCCCACTCCAATCCAAAGCAATCTGCCCCTTCAATGCAAAACAATCGCCCCACTCAAAGCTTCCCTCCTCCAATCCAAAACAATCTGCCCCACTCCAATCTGCACCACTCCAGTCCAATACAATCTGCCCACTCCAGTTCAATACAATCTGCCCCACTCCAATCCAAAACAATCTGCCCCACTCCAATGAGCCCCACTCCAATCCAAACAAATTTGCCCTTCTCCAATCTGCCCCATTCAAATCCAATTGTCTGCCTCACTCCAGTCTGCCCCACTCCAATCCAAAACAATATGCCCCACTCCAATCTGCACCACTCCAATACACCCCACTCCACTCCAATTCACCTCACCTCAAACCAATATACTCCACTCCAATCCACCCCACCCCACCCCACTCCAATCCAATTATCTCAATCCAATCCATCACACCCCAAAGCAATGCAATCTACTCTACTCCAATCCACCCACCCCACCCCACTCCAATCCACCCCACTCCAATTCACCCCACTGCATTCCACCCCACTTCATTCCACCTCACTCCATTCCACCCCCACTCCAGTACACCCCACTCCAGTACACCCCACTCCAATCCAATCCACTCCACTCAATCCATTACACCCACTCCAATCCACCCACTCCACCTCAATGCAATACATCCCACTCCAATCCACCCCAATCCACCCCACCCCACTCCACCCCAATCCAATCCAACCCAACCCATCCCAATCCAATCCACCCCACTCCAATTTACTCCACTGCAGTCCACCCCACTCCAGTCCACCCACCCCAATCCAATCCACCCCACTCCAATCTAATCCACCCACTCCAATCCATCCCACTCCACCACAGTCTAATCCACCCCACTCTACCCCAATTCTATCCACTCTACCCCAATCCAATCCACCTCAACACAGTTCAGTTCACCTCACTCATTCCAATACATCCAGCCTACCACAATCTAATCCACCCCACCCCACTCCAATCCAATCCACCCCACTCCAGTCCACCCCACTCCAATCCAATCCAATCCAATCCACCCCATTCCAGTCCAGTCCTCCCCACTCCAGTCCAATCCACCCCACTCCAATCCACCTCTCTTCAATCCAATCCACCCCTCCAGTCCAGTCCAATCCACCCCACTCCAGTCCAACATAATCCACCCCACTCAACTCTAATTCCCCCAATCCAAACCACCCTACTCTAATTCAGTCCATCCCACCCTAATCCAATCCATCCCACCTCAGTCCTATCACTCCAATACAATCCACCCACCCCAAACCAATGAAATCCAACCCACTCCAGTCCTCCCCAATTCAATCCACCTCACCCCATTTCAATCCACCCCACTCCAGTCCACACAAAACTACTCCAAACCAATCCACCCCACTACCTCAATCCACCCCAACCCACTCCACCCTATTCCACCCCACTATACCCCACTCTACACCACTCAACTCAACGACACTGCAAGCTACCACACTGCACTCTACAACACACTCTGCCACTGAAGCACTGAACCCTACTCCCTTCTACTCAACTCTATGACACTCTACTCCCCCAACTCCACTCTAGGACTCTCCACCCCTTAACTTTTAGCCATGCTGAACAGAGGCCACACTGGTGTACAACATGACAAAAACTCATTGCCAAAGCCAGTAGCTCTAGTATAGGCGAGACCTATTGGCTTTGCCAATGCTTGTCTATTTACCTCTTCTTGCATTCACACAAACTACAAATACTGCCAAGAAATTTGAAAGAACGCCCTAATTTTGAAGAAGGCTTGCATACTGCTGTATCTAGCCCACCTAGAGGCTCCCTGAGAACAGCTGCAATTGAAGCATTTAGTCTAGCACCCTCTGGTGGCGTAGTTGACCATGCTCTGCTATAAACAGCACACTTATTAATATAATCTGTTTCATACAAATGAATTTGTAATTAGTTTCAACCAAGACATCAAAATACACACATTTGAAATCAAACAAAAAATACAATTGCCAAAATGTTTTAAATGTGTTATTGCAGCTCATTGACAAATTAGAGACACGCGCATTAGGCCTGAGACGCGTTGGTGACAATATTATCAGTGCTGGTGCATTCCTTACACACTGTGCCCAAATATGATTAGAAACCATCAAAAAGGAGCTAACTCAGCATCCATTAGGGATCCCCAAAAGAACAGCCTTACTGTCATCCTCCTGTTTAGCTAGAACGATGCGAGCAGCAAGGCTTGTGGAACAAGGCGACATTGTTTAGTTAAGCCTCCTCATTGTGAACATACTCAGGTGTATAAACCAAAGCTTAAGGGTAACTTAACACCGTTTATAGCAGCTTGTGAATTATAAATGTGTTTTTTTCGGATGGGAAAATACTCAATGGACATCTCCAGAAAAGAAATGTGATGACACACCGCTTAGCATAAATGAATGATAGCAGTTGTGACAAGCAACAGAGTACGAGCAGAACACACCATCCCCACGTAGGCTGTGAAGCATGCCTCACTTTAGAGGGTATTCCAGAAAGCAAGCGTGTGTGTGGGAGCATTGGCAAAGACAATGGGGCAAATGTACAACAGAATGACGGAGCGTGGCGTTAAGCAAACCTCGCTAACGCCACACTCCGCCATTCTGAAAACGCAGGGATGCGCCGCATTTACAAAGATACAGCGCACCCCTGTGTTTCCCCTAGCACTGGTGCTAAATTAAGCTGCCTAGTGTCTACGCAGGCACCTTCACACCATAGTGCAAGGGTGCTTGCATTGGGGGGAATGATTAATTACGTGCAGGAAGGTGTCCCTGCAAATAAACAATCCAGAATTGCGAATTGAAACTTCTATGTGTGCTGCATTGTGCAGCACACATAGAGGTTGCAAATAGTCATTTTTTTAATGATTGTTTATGTGCAGGAAGGGACAACAGGGCACAAGGGGGTCCTGTTGTTTCCTCACAGCCACCCTTTTCACCGCCATGAAAAGTGTGGTGGTTAGGAAACTTGTGATATGCTTGGTGAGGGCCGCAGCAACCCTGCCAAGCATATTGCTGCTTCAAGACCGCTGGACCACCGTCAGGGATTTCTGATCCCTGGAGGTTGCACTGGTCCCAGGGTGGCCCGACTGCCCAGGTCATAAAACAGCGGTCGGAAGACCGACACTGCCATCCCCACTCCCTCCTCCCTCTCCCGAGTCTGGCAGTCCGTGGACCGCCAGACTCGTAATGAGGCCCTAAGCCACATAGAGACTATTGTGGGAGAAAAAAAACCAAGAGATCCAGCAGTGGTTCTATTAAGCATGTGGGGTGAGGGGGCTTGGCTGTACCAGTAAAGTACTGAGATGCCATCTCTTGAGTTCTGCAAAGAGAATTATTACACTTTAATTAACAAAAACCAGAAGCCCCTCAAATTTTCAGCCAATGCACACAAACTGTTTGAATGCCGAAAAGTGGAGCAATATCTGTTGTTTCCTGTTTTCTTTTGAAAAGCAAATATTCCCTTTCGTGGTGTTTTATCCATTATAATTGTTTTTTAATTAAAAATCATGTTTTAGCAAAATCATCTTGTCGGCATATTTAACAAATCTGTCCATTCACTATTGTATTTTACTTTTGATAAATATTACAACAGCAGCCAGAGGATTTCTGTAGCTGTTCCCAAGCCAGCTTCTGAAAAATATGACTTTCATTCACAAGTAGGCTTTTGCTATAAGGAAAAGCTACCGCAGCATATGGAATTATGCTTTTGTATCCTGTCACATCACACATTAATGTCAAGACGCACTGCCCTCGAAATCTGGTTCCAACAGGAGTGATGATAGTTTCTACATTTGTCAAACCCACAGCCAATCTCACATTAATACAATGGAGATTCACAGTAGGCCTGGTGAAAAAGGAATGGTACAAAAGAGAGTAACAGAGACTCTGGATGTTGTCCCTTCACAGGTTTTTCAGCTGGGCTTAGTCTCCACTACATTAGAGCTGATATCTAGTTTGAACATTGGTATGTTCCCTTTTATAATTTCTATGATATACCTGCAGACATGCACTGCATTTCCAATCGCTATTATAAATTGCAACTTGATCTTTCTTCAAGCTGAAATATAATTAAGGTTGAACAGTAACTGTGAATTACACTTGGGGTTATAATAGGTTGTTTGCTAAAGAGGCTTAGCTTCAATATTAGGAAATAACCTTTCACTCTTGGTTTAAGTTCGAAGAGATATATGAACAACTGTAACATGAAAGGCATTTGTTAATATTGCATGTTTAGTTTCTACCTCTAATCAATATATATTGAATTAATTTTTATGAATTTTTTATGACCCATATATTACCATGTTGTTCTAATGTAATTATTGTATGTAAAGAATTTTTATCTTTCTGGTATTTTATGACTTATTCTTTTTTTTAACTTATTGTCTGCATTTGTTAGATACACTGTCATAATTTTATTGTAGACGTTTATGGTCTAGATGAACCGAATAAAGTTGTTCTTGATGATGATATATATTTAGTAACAATGATATCAGCATGCCATACAATAATAATTTTGTGTCAATAAAATTCCACTGGAGTCTCCATGGATAAGTTCATAATCCTCACAGGTAGCTCCTTGTGAAATAACTAGTGTAATCGATATCAGAATCCTATTGAATGACTCCCTGTGAAAACAGAGGGAGGTCATAATCTTAACTGATGACTCCTTGTGAAAACAAAAAAGAGCTTTTTTGATCGATTTCTTTGCTAGTTTCAAATCTGTGTTTGGGTTCTCAGGGTAATATATGGCATAGTGGTTAAGATGTTGCCAAAATGCACTAACCTTGCAGTCCAGATACAATGGGAGCGATGCATATTTCCACACTTCCAACCCACTGCCAACCATAAAGGGAACGATGTTGGTTAGAAGTAATCCTGGGGAAAGGGGAATGGGATAAGACAGATAACAGAGACACTGAATGTCACCACTCTGTCTGGTCACACAGCAGGGCACTGTCTTCAATGGGAAAGTGTTCAGTGATTTGATCAATTTTGCTACAGCATCTGATTTGGGATTTAATATATGATACAGCTTTAAGCAGTCTCTCTATCTCTAATGAGCTACAGATTTAAGAAACTCTGTGTCATCCTTGAGCTGAAATACAATTACCATCTGTGAAATTGATGCAGAGTATACAGGCCTATTTTGCATTGCTCACTATAAGCTACATTCGCTATACTATATGAACATGTTCTTTGATTCGAATTTTGTTCAAATTATGTTCAATCAACCAGGTATCATGTGAGTTTCAAAAGAAAGGTTATCGTAGTCTGTGAACTAATGAGGATCATTTTTGTCGCCATGTTGAAACAACAAGATGCATAATATAGAAGTGCATAATCATTAAAAGATAACTTGTAAATTAGCGATTGAACATATTCATTCAAATCCTTAAACACAATTAGCTTCCTACAATACTCCTTTAAATCCAACTCAAACTTTTGTTGTCTTCCAAGAATAACATTCGTCCTGTGAATGTTCAGCACGCTGACAACAAGGTGCTACCTGACGCTACTATGGGCCTTATTTATGAAGGCCTTGCGACACTTTTGCGCCGACGTTGCGTCACTTTTCGTGACAAAGCGGCAAAGTAAACAATATGCCACATTGCGCCATATTTACAAAGTGGAACATCTAGGCAGATGCGTCACCTTGTAAAGCCCTGCGCCACATTATACTTGCGTCAGGGATAATGTATGCAGGGTGGGCATTACCCCACAAGAAAGACTCGTAGAACTGTCGCAGTGAAATTGTCGTGTAGTTCCTATAAATCTATGCAGGATCTGCGCGTTTAGACAACATAAACTTTGGGACTGGTGTTCAGACTGATCCCAGACACCCCCACCGGATATGTTCGCCTGTATACCAGCTAGCTCACAGTGCCACTATGAACTCCTCTTACCAAGGATAGAATAGTTCTTGGCAACTATCAAACATGACAACCCTGTCCCATCTGGGATCGTGGAAACAGTACAGTACTTTTCGCTCAGTCACTCGTGCTCACTTTGTCTCAGAAAGATACACAGAATAAATGGTGGGGACGTTTTCAATAAGCATTTACTGAGCCAGGATCATTCTAGTGTAAATAGTTGTGCTGAAACAACCATAAGACAGAAACAGATATAAATGATTATAAGCACCAACAGAGTAAATGGATGGAAGTTTTCTACCATAGTGCTAAAAAACATGAGTTGCAACTTAGAGGCTTTCTTCAAATGTAAACTAAACATTGCAACCTACCATATATTTGGGTGCTGGGTATCTTTTTCTACCAGCATATACCTTGTAGCTAGTCTTGGCTTCTTCTAATGCCTCCTTTGTTGATCTTTGAATTTCCTTTGGTTCAGTTATGTGTTCTTGTACTGAGGGAACTGATGTGCACAATGTCAAATGTAATGCAGATATTCTGGGATGATGTCCATATATACTGAAGAAGGGTGACATCCCTGTGGCTGGGTGTTCTGTTTTATTATATGTTAATTCTGCTATCCACTATGTCGTACTCTAATCCTCTTCTTGTAACAAACCTTGGTATCTCGAATAATGCTCAGTGCATTGTTTCAAGCAGTCGGGCTTCTTTTTACTTTGGTATGTAACTAACAGTGCAGACCAGAATTTAGAATTACATTGAAAACTCGTAACAGTGATTAGCAATTGTAGAATTCCATGCAAATGAATAAAGTGTTGGGCAAAGAGTTAAGCTTTTTCTTTAAAGAAGGGCCACCTAGGTCAAGAAATTAAGGGGCTTATTTACAAGCCTCTTGCGCCACTGCTACGTCACTTTTTCCCATATTAAATGTAACGGTGGGCGGTGAACTCCGCTCCGCCAGCGAAGTTTGCAGAGTTTTTCCAACTCTGTGCTCCGCTGGGAGCACGGAGTTCGGCAAAAAACTCAGATTCCGCGGTCTGGCAGAATTTGCCCTTGCTGCCCACCCAAATAAATGAAGGGACAATAAAAATAAATTGATGAATTAAATGTCAGCGCTGTTCCCCTGAGCTGCCCCCTTACCTCTGTCCAAAAGCAGAATGTCTCCAATTACAGAGGGGGTGAAATAGCCCTCAGTGACAGCCTGACAAGGGCAGAGCACGGCGCTGGTGCACCGAGTGCAATTATGCACAGGCCAGAAATATTCCATCATGGTGCAACGCATGGGAGAAATTCATTAATGATGCCCCTGCCGCTACCTCTCTGTACTCTTACCTGCAAGTCTGTCCTACTGAACATGACTTGGGCATCTTATCTAGCCTGCTTGTTGCCCCCAACAAAATTGGCCGCCATACCCCTCCCCGTACCTAAAACACACGATTGCGCTGGTGGGTGTTTACTGTTGCGACCCTAACATGGCCGCTGGTGGGTGTTTACTGTTGGAGCTGACCCTAACATGGCTGCCGCACCAGAATACTTTGTGCCTCTTACACATGTGCAGATCGAGGTGACTGGGTGTGTGGGGGCACTGGGGCACCATGCTGGGCTACATGTGGGCACCGCCAACTTAGAGCTGGCCCTGGCCCTTCCTAGTGCCCTAAGGGAAACCTGATCTGCCCAGGAGGGCACACCGGGCCCAGACGAAGAGCCAGACCGACCAGCTCATCGTGGGCCAAGTGGGACACAGAGGCATGGCTCTGCCCCAGGCCTGGTTCTTGCCTGCAGCACTGCGCTTCAGAGTGAAGGTGAGGCTCTGCCGGGTGAGGGTGGCATGGGGGTGACATGTGGTAGGAGCCCGAGGGCTCTGTTACTCTCCCAGGTTGTGGGTGGTGCAGGGGGGGTGCAGAGTGAAACAGTAACGTAAAGTCCGTTCCTGGACTCGCAACGCAGTGCACTCTGGGACTTGTAGCCATGTTCTGGTGAAATGGTGTTCTCGTGATAGGGCAGAGTGGTACTCCACAGAATTCCATGGAGTTTTTAAGCAACTCCGCGCAGTGCAACTCCGCCCACCCTTAATTAAAAGTGACGCACCTGCGGCGAAGGGGCTAGTAAATAAGCCCCAAAGTGTTTGTCAAATTGTTTAACACTAACAAAATGACAGTTCCGTTTTCTTTTGACTTCTAGGTATTTCTACTATCAAATCCAAAGACACTGAATGCCATAGTTTAGTGGAACAAATAATGGTCAAAAAGACACACAGGTTTAGTGTGTAAACACTCAATTAGTGCACAAATATAACACTTGAACATACTGTTTAGCACCTTCAAACAAGGCTGGCCACGAAAAATATATTTTAACTGCCGCTAATGTTTTAGCTGAGGATACCCAGCTTTTTTAGAAGGTGTTCCACTTTAATACTGACACAAGACAATCACTGGAGTAGCATTTCATGGTATCTAGAACACTGTGGGACATAATACTGAAGGTAAGAATATCAATATTTATACTTCGTAAAACAATGTTTATGTTCTTCATTTTCATTTATTTTTTAATTAGGTTAATTTTTTAACCTGTAAATTAGTTATTAGTTAGTAAATTAATTAGAATAATTAAGTAGTGCATCTATTAATTTGAAATCCCGTTAAATGGATTGTTTTGTTTACAAAGGGCGTAGATTGAGGAGTTATTTATATTCATACGATGACATTCTTTACCTGTGAATAAATTATTTAAATTATATCAATGTATAATAATTATTTGTTTCATTAAAGATGAAAATGGAAGGCATTTCGGGGCTAATGGGTAAAATATTATTTTTCATAAAAAGAAAATGATTTCAATAATAAGTATAGAAGTAGGGTGTGAAGTATTAAAAAATTAAATGAAATGTTATAAAAATAATGCCTGAATTTAACCTCAAATATTACATAATATAGTCATTTAATTTAAAAATGAACTTAGTTGCCAATTTGGTTGAATTAAAAGTCCATATTAAATCTGGTGGATTTCATTAATAAATTAAATCATTTCTTAAAATTATTAAAATGTTAAATAAGGACATTGATTTTTAAGATAAAATAATATCATTGTCTTACAATTGAAAAGTGTTTTCCATTGAAAATCAAAAACGTCTGTAAAATTAATTATTGTGGGGTAGGAATTAGAATAGTAAATATGAAGCCCCACAAAGCAAAACCTTCTGCCAACGGGTGTAGAGTTGGAGTTAGAAGAGTAGATCTTTGCTCCACAATATTAAACTTGTTCCCCAATGGTAGCAGGTCTGGAGTTAGTATCATGATTTTGAATTTCTCTAAACTCTTTCCACAATGGGTGTGGGGTTGAAGTTAGAGTAGTAAATCTTAACTCCTCAAAATTAAACCCTTTCTCCAGTGGGTGTTGGGATGCAGTTATACAGCTGAACTCACAACCATTAAGCATTTCCCTAGTAGAAATAGGGCTGGAGTTAGAATAGTAAATCTGACCTCGCCAAAATAAAAACCTTTCCCCAATGGTAGTAGAGTTAGAACAGCAAATCTGAACTCCCCAAAATAAATCACCTTCCCCAGAGGGTGGCGAGTTAGAACAATATATCTGAACTCACCAAAATGAAATAAATTCCCCAATGGGTCTTGGCTTGGAATTAGACTACCTTAATCAAAACTCATTAAAATGAAATACTTTTGCCAATTGGGGTAGAGTTGTAATTACAATAGTAGACTTGAGGATGTTTTTAAATTTTACGAAGAAAATGATTTGATTTATTTTATAACCAAAGTTTTACAGTTGTTTGCTTTAATTGTTTTGATTTTTCTGGGGACCTTCTTTCCTAAATTCTATTTTTCAGGCTTGCAGGTGATTCAAAGGATTTGATACGCATGTTTTCAGTGGATTTTTTGTGCTGGGGTATATTCTTGCATTTTTGGGGGGATTTTCTAGTTTGGAATTCTACATGTTGAATATGGTTTCCGATTCAGGGGATTTTTTTTAAATTATTAACTGTAAGTATCTTATATTTACTTTATTAAAATATAAATGTTGGGTGGAGCAGGTATATTTTACACTCTACATAATTATGATAATGTGAATTTTTATATGTTGCTATAATGTAGTGATTTTAGCCATTGCTTTGTATTATATATGTTGTATTTTGCAGCAGTGGTGGTATTGCTTTTCAAATATTTTAATACAGTTTAATTATAAGCATCCTAATGTTCTTTTCCGTTCATATAATATTGTGTGTAATTGTGGATCATGTGGGAATATAATGTTTTCTCAAAGTTCTTTAAATACATTTTTTTAATATCATTCTGTTACTTATTTGGTGTCATATTTTTATAGTTTTTATTGATTGGTTTTTTAGTTTGTTTAGTATGGTCATCTATTATATTTATTGTGGAGTAGGTTATTGTACTGTTTGATCTACAATCTATGGTTTCTAGGTAAGCTATTTTCCATGAAAGTAGTCGTAATTTGCAAAATGCCATTGCCTTAAAGGCATGTGAATCAACTTGGCGAGAATCAAATTAGGATCCCAGGAGATGGCAAGGCGTTGTGCCAGAGTGAACAAATTCATTAGACATCAAACAACCTTGTAAACTGTGGAAAATAACTATTTATCTCTGTTCTGTTAGGCTTCTATGATCACAAGGTATATCTTGAATTTCTCCCGCTAGACTCCTGTCACTCCTGCCAGAGGCAGATATCAGAGAAAGTACTTTATTTACATCATTTACTGAACATGTGTGCTGGATAATGTTTTCTGCCAAGCACACTGGCATGACCAGAGCTACTTGCTCTTGTACTGCATTCTAGTAGAAGATTATCTGGTGGCCACTTGAACCTCCAGGTTCAAGGAGGAGAGATCTCGGTGATAAACATTTTACTCCTTTGGAAAAATACACGCAAGCACAGTGATGGAAAGTAAGGGTGAAGCACTCTTCCTCTTGCCATGGACAGTGGAGCTCTATTCTGAGGGAAGAAGACATTGTGGCTTGGTAGGAGGGGGAGTAGATCCATGTAACATCCTTGGATACGCCGTGCTGGAGGCCCCAGGAACATTATGCATGCCAAGCTCTCTATGATGTTCTAGAGAACACCTAAAATAAGAGGAATTAGGGTGAAGGCATATAGGAACACCCCTATCTATATTTGGAACCAAGAATTGGGGAATTGCAATACATTTTGTTTGCTCTTCTAACAGCTGGAAAAATGCCCCAACAGGTGGAATTGCAGAGCTTGCACGTGGACCTTGGTGTTGCCTACTACTTTGAAGCAGGTCTATTGCAGTCCCAGAAGCCTCTTGAATCCTCAAGCTATCACTGTGCTATTGGTGCAAGTGGTTTTCCACTGCTTGGTTAAGATCTATAACTCCCTCAGGTGGAGGAAAGTCCAATTTGTATCTATGAACTGAATCCTTCTGGGGGAAACCAAAGAGGACTTGCATAGTCAAATAAGAACATAAGAGTGTAGAGGGTGTCCAGGGTCAGTACAGTAATGGAGTCAGCACCCATATCAGGCCTCTGCTCGAGAAAGGAAGTAGTCTAAGCACGGGTAGGTATGGGTGGTAGCGTACCTTGTGCTAATGTAGAAAAGCTGCAATTGGGGCTAGGTTTCTTGAGACCAAACAGTAGTGTCCTGAACTGGTTGTGCTGTTTCCTCATCTTGAACCAGAGGAGCCTTATATGTTTCTTCTGGATGGCAATCTGTACCGCTCCCAGTACCTGATCAGCAATTAGCATCTTGAACTTTTGCAATGTGAGTAATTGGTTCCACTCATGCAAATCAGGATAGGGTATAGCCCCATCCATTTTGCTTACACTGAATTACAGAGTCATATCTAGTTATGGAGAAGAGTCTCTCTACCTACCACAAAAGTTCCTTGGATGCTGACAGTGGAAGAGGTGGCCTGCACCACAAGGCTGTGCCCTTCTTTACCACTAAGAGAGCCTAAGAGTCGGGTCCAGGGATGGTATACAGGGAAAGCCTACCCCACTGTCATGAAGGGGGCCTTGAGAGATGGGTCTGAGGAGGGTGGCTATTCCACAAACATATCTATGGCATTTGTTTATCTCAGCTGAGGCTGGAGAGCGGGCTTGTATTTCCCCCTACATGGTCTCCTATTCACTAGCCTCCTTTTCAATAAAGAGGAGGGTCTTGGGTCAAAAAGACTCCAGAACACCGATGGAGGCCTTCGTGTATTAAATAGGATGAGGACTTGTCATTGCCAATTGAAGACAACTCCATAATTTGGCTTTGAATGTGCTCTTTTTGCTTTATTGAAGGACTTTGTCCATTGTGAGACCTTCCCAAGAATCAGGTCATCCCCCTCCATGGTAAAAATAAATGCATATTTCCTGGATCATACCACCAGAGGAGCTTCTTTTGGCTTCAAATAATCAATGGCGTTAGAAAAACAAGCATTGCCAAAGCCAATACGTCTCACCTATGTGCAATTTATAAGCTTTGTCAACATTTTTTATCCATGTTGTACAGTAGCTTGCAGTGCTAAAAGTAAATAAGAAAGAGCTATGACACAGTCATAAAAAAAGATTGAGAAACCCAAATAGTACAGCTACTGCTGTGCAGCATGGCTAAAACAAAAAAAAAGAAACTAAAGTTCTATCACGTGGTCAGTGTTGACCGTGTCATTTAGCTTTTTTTTTACTTTCAGCCATACTGCACAGCAACGCTGCTGTTTCTATTAAACAATGGCCGTTTCTAGCAGCATAATAAAATTGGCCAAGTTTTTTTCACCAAATAGCCCAACATTTTACTGTTGGGCTATTGGCAGTTTGTATACCTAGCCCACACATCATTAATGGAAGGAACTGCCCCGATTTGCAACACATTTGCAAACTCACCTTAATCAGGGACCACCTGTCTGTGATTTCAGTAACTCTCAGGTTAACCTGCGTCAGTGTGAGTGCTTTATCCCCTCGTAGTTTTCTGCTGTGCACTCTGGTACTTGTTGCTTCTGCTTTTCCTGTTGTAAATTTAGAATTACAGCTACGAGAATGCAAATAAAGCCCTGAGCTACCCACTCTTTACAAACAACATGTGCCAGTCATTACATCTGCGGCTAATCTGAATCTCCATGGCCCGAGATCACTTACAGCCACTCAGTTTCTGTACAAACAAGCTTGTTAGTCAAATCCTGGCACTGAGCTTATGCCAGTGCTCGATAAGGTAATTGGTAAAAATTAAAAAAATAAGCACTGTGACGCGACAAGCATTGGCTGCGTCATAGTGCTTTTTTTTGTTGCCAGGAGGTTTGGGGGTGGGGGGCAAGCAACAATGATGGGAGAGAGGCAGGGTGGCATACAACAACAGGAGGGAAAGCAACAATAACAGAGGGGGGATGAAGGGAAGGTAAGCAATGACGACTGGAGGAGGGAGGGGTGGCTCGCAACGATGGGAGGGCTAACAACTACGACAGGGGAGGTGGGAGGGAATGGGTGCAAGCAACAATGGGCAGGCACGAACAATGAGACTTGCTCCAGATGTGCTCTTTGGGTGCAAATCTGTCCCATATGTTTGATGGGTTGCACTGCTATTGTGAATTGGCGGGAAACAAGAAGAAAAAAAAGTACCTGAATCTGAGTGAAAGCAGTGGGAGGAAACTAATAAAGCAATGAATTAGTACTTGGTCCATGCTTCATAGAAGGGGCAAACAGGCAAAGAGAAAGTGAAACTGACAGGTGCTGATTAACGAGAAGCAAGGAAATGAGAGTGATGATGAAGCCAACCAATGGTAAGTAATGGGCGGGCTCTAAGCCCTTTTTAATTTTTTTTGTTAACAAACTGTCTATGCGCTGTCTCAGGCGAGTCCTAAAAAGAAAGAGTAAATCTACTGTAGAGGAAAGAAGGGAAATTTACCTCTCTGAAAAAAGGCTTCTAAAGACAATGAATCTGTGAGAGATATCAAGAGAAGAGACAAAAACGCTACCAAAACTGACTTTCAGAAGTAAAAGCAAAGCATTAGAAGCAGAGCCTTGTGCTTAGAGATCATAGTTTCACAGAATTAATTCATGTTACATTCACTCCAGGAATCTGAGATCATCTGCATACCACAACAGAAAATAAAATTTTTGAAAACTTAACCAGAAACCTATTTGACTGCTGTTGAAAGACAGGCCCAAAATAACTCAAAAGGGGGAAAACAAAACAATGCTACTAGTGACACATAAAAAAGCTAAAAAGTGAAAGCCCATGTCTAACAAGGATACACCTCTATAAAAAAACATAATTGTAACTGTTACGACAAACTGCTGCATATATGATGCTTTATGCTACGCACACATTGATTGAGAGCCATTTTTTGTGTTTAAACGACGATAGAGGACAATTTCTTTTCTAGCAACAGTTATTCTATATGATCGTAGATAAATAATTGCCGTAGCCATTAAATCGCTGATGGACTTTGTCCAACGACCACAGAGTCAAAATCAGACATCCAACTGGCATTGAATGATTAACATTGCTCTGTACAACTTGCAAATTTGGATATAAGTTTAACCCAAATATAATAAATCTAGGTGTTCTAAAAAAGAAGTCTGTACCACAAACTAAATTAATCCTCTGAAATATTCCCACTCAATCAGTCAATCAATCAATAGAAACTTTATTCGATCTTTCACAATTAAGATCATAAAAGTACGTAAAAACAAGATTGCACAAGACACGTCCAGTCCCAATTCATAACGTAAAACCATGCCCCGTCAAATTCATAAAGCAATCCCCTATGCATATACACTTAGGTTCATATAAAATGCGAGTTAAAATAACAGTTATTAAATATCTTAAAAATAAATGATAAAAGATCCCCACAGTCTGGTTAATGGCATCACTTGTTTCCTTTTCCGCATACATGCCCATAAAAATGATGCTACTGAGAAGCAGACAAACGGGTTGGGCAGAGATTTTAGAAAGCATAATGCAACCCGACATAGTTTAAGATTGTGCCTCTTTAAAATCGGTATAATAAATTTCTTTCTTTCCTGCTTGTACAAACTACAGAAAAATAATAAATGAAGATCATTTTGGAATGATTGGGAGTCACACGGGCACAAAGTCAGTTCGGAATGCTTAAATCTTCTACCAGGATACCCTAGCATAAACAGGATCAGGTTCAGGCGAAATCTCAGAAGGATAAACTTATGGTGTGATATTGGAACATCTGCTAAATAAAAAAATGCACAAAGTGCAACCCAGCAAACATCTGGGACAGATTTGCACCCAAAGAGCACATCTGGGGCAAGCCTCATGGGAACATTCACCATAGCATATACTATTTAATAGACAAGGTGGAGAAGATCTGCAAATGAGGTGCCCTGGCATAAGATGCCATATTTGTAAATGCTGAGCTCATTATAGCCATGGATATTGTGCCAATAAGTTTCAGTGACCAATTGATATTGCAAATCATAGGGGCTTTATCCACTTGTGTTATGTTACACACAGAGACAGACATTATGAGACCTTGAGAAGGTTGGGACAACTGGGTAAAGTTATAGGTCGAATGGAGAAGGAAAATGAGACACAAAGCAATATTTCTGCTGAATCTACTTAAGCATGACATAGCTAATAAAACCAAATAAATGACAGAGCTGCTGCAAAGTTGAACTAAATGCCAGCAGATTCGTAAGTTGTAGAAGGAATCACAACAATGTGAGCAATAACTTTCCAAACTCATGGATCTGCTTAGAATATTTGGGGAGGTTACATTTAAACAGATACTTTCTGCAGACTAAATTGATCAGTAAAAGCAGGTGAATGACTACAAAATCAGAGTTGATTGCTTGAGTTAATTGGGTCCCTAGAGTCACATAAACAGTACCACCTAAAGTCTGGTAAGGTGATGCCCCATGTTACAAGGGACAAACTAAGCTGACCATACACATTTCTTGGTTTTTAGACTTCAAGGTAAAAGAGTAGTGTGACTGTGTTACGTTAGTCAGAGGAGCATAGGGAGTACGGACATCTTAACTACATTTATACATCCAAGCAGCAAATGAGGCAAGTTATGCAACTTATTTCATTATTTAACTTATAGAATGGGGTTCTGGTTTTGTGTAGAAGAGGTTTAAAATTAATAAACCAAATTTTATTTCAAGTTTGATTTAGTTTAACTCCTATGAATTCAACTTGGTCGAACCCCTAAGTATTTGACTTGGCAGGTACCAACCAACCTGTTGACAGCACTTCCTCTTTTGCCTTCTATGTAAGCTTTGGTGTAGTTATGAAGACCCTGAAGAAATGAGCCTGTGTCTCTTATTGTGGTGCACCCCCTCACTCATCAAACTCGGAGTCGCCTCCCTCTCAGCTACCTCCTGCACCAAACAGGAGTGATATTCAACCTAAGGAAGAAGAGCAGCCACGAACAGGGCGGATTTTGTCAAGAAGAAAGTCAACAGGTGGGACGCTAAGGGAGGGGGTAGCTTTATCTATGATTCACCAGACTGACAGTTATAGGTGGGCATCCACAGAAGAAGGCTTTGTGTACTCCATGGTGCACCAAGGTAGGTGAAGACTTTGTTCCAAGAAACGCACCCTGTAAGGGGTCAACTTCCCAATACGTTTCAGGGCTACTACAGCCAGCAAGAGTAGTAAGCGTGATCCCAAGGTGCAACAGCTGACTGAAGATCCCACATCCTCAAGGGGAGATGGACTGTCCTATGGTGTATCAGTTTTTGGGATACAATGACTTGTGTAGTCAGTAAAGGAATGCTTTCTCTTGCCCGCTCCCCTGGACTTGACAGCCTGTGTGTCAATATTGCAGATAAGGTTAAAGAGGAATAAAGAGGTGAGCTCATAGGCTGTAATAACAGGAAATGGAATCGTATTGCAAAATTTCTTAACATATTTCTATTGTAGGAATTTGCCTGCAGTGATACCTCATCCAAGATGGCGGTCGCTGTGGACAAGGATGCCACAAAGTGGAAGTGAACATAAAAAGGATTATCGCAAGACTTGGTAATCTGATCTTGTGAGAATTTGTGGTAGCGGCCATCTTGAATCTTCAGTATAAGAGAGAAGTTTTTTGAGCCATGCTTTGTTCTTCATGTTGCCTCCCTTGGATGTCTGCTTATCTTGCTACAGCTACTGGACTTGAGAGTTTGGTGGGATCCATGACTTTCTTTTCCTGAACTTTAATAATTTCTTGCAGGAGTTTGCTTGTGACTCAGTTCACCCTCTGGAATGAACACTGCTGAACTGGGAATCATTTTATAAGAAGTCAAAGACTGGACTTTTTGCATATTTTGTGAACTTTATTGGGTTGTGACTTGCTGTTAACTCACCTATGGTACTGTGAGATTTCATTTGTTTTTTCTAGAGAGTGTTAGAAGTAGGGTGAATTCTTTAACACAGTTTTCATTATTCTCACTATAGAGGATGTCAGCATCGAAAGTAATCACTGTGATATTTTTATTTTTGGCTTGCACTTACATGTTATGAGAAATTTAAGGAGAGTAGCTAAGAAAGAGGCTTTTGTGAACCAGGTATTAGTTTGGTTTAAAAGAAAGTGATAGTAGAATCTAGCTTATGACAGTAGTCAAAAGAAAACTGATAAGTTACATTTCCTTTTGTAGAGCAGAATACGGAAGATGCGCTTATCAAAATCTGTCTGATGTGAAAAAAGACTTGCACCAGCTATCTTTTCTATCTTATCCCATCCCCCTTACCCTTTGGGTATTCGTGATTCACATTGGATTTGTGTGGGTCTGGAGTGCCTTTTGGGGGAGTTGGAGCAAGCCTCAGTGTATTCATGGTACTGTCGCAGGACAAAGACTTCTGGTAAGTCCATTGAGTTCATGATACTGCACTTTCAAAATAAAGGCATGGATGTGTACCTACTTTGGATATTTCTGGTATATGTTGTCTTTCCTATTTACATTTAATGAACGACTATTTACTGGCAGGACATTATGTAGCTTATTTATTCCTAGCCCATGAATTAGCAATCTAGAATTTATGCCTTTGTTGTTGGAAATGACATAAATCCTTTGAGAGGAAGAGTTACCTCTATTTACAATATGAGGGCCTGCTGTGTTACCACTAAACTGGGTGGAAGTGCTTGTGCGTCACCTGCAATAATACCACCTGTCTAGTTTGCTGAAAGGGACGGAGTTTTATTAAACACTGTCAATATACCAGCTACCTCTTGCTTTACTCATAAATGCGCGCACAATCAAAATTCACCCTTTGTTGCCACATGCCCTAGAAAGCTATTTATCAATAAAACTCTCATTTTCTTTTAGAAAGCATGATCTGGCAAAAATGTTGCACTTATACGGCAGCTCAAGCACTTTGGCAAAAAGTAGGGATTTCAAGGATTGTATATGAAGTAGGGGCATATGGATCACATAATCTTTGAAAAAACGTCAACAGCTTCAAACTTTTTTAGTAAAAATGCAGTACAAGAGCTCCTGCTCGACTGCAGGGAGCATTCCTTCTGCCTCTCCAGGCAGCAAGGATCCACTATCTTGGCTCAACTCAACACCCTAGGAAATGGACTTTTGAGTGCAAGGAGACTGGTCAGTGCATGTCTGCAGAGTGGCACTATTGCCACCAGGACTAAAGACATGCCAGGCAGTACCAACTAATGGAATCCTATTGGCATCCAATCCCTACAGCCAGATGTTGCACTGTTCCACAGTGACACATCGAGTTGCAGGAACTCGAAGGCCAAAAGTTTACCTTGGCAAATTCAGGATATTTTCCCTGTCTTCGTGATGGAACAATATTCCCGACATAAAAGGCAAAATATTTTTTTGTACACACAAAATATTGCTCAATATTACAGACCTGGTATTCAATGATAAAAAATGGACCAGAACATCCATCAAAAATTAATATGGGAACACTTCTATTTGGTAAAACTGGACATGCCACACACATATGATGTAGACTGAGAATACTGCAGACAGTAAGTTAAAACAAACAAGGTAGCTCTTTCTTGGCAAGGAAACGTGTGATTAGATGGGGTGTTTAGAAGTGTCATTATGAATCATTGTCAAAGATACACAGTTGAGATAACGAATGATGACAGGTGTATGAGACTAGGCTTCCATGCATTTTATATAGATACGGAGTTCAAGACTTAGCGCCTGATTTTGACTTCGGCTGATGGTGTTAATACTGTTGCCATTGCGGAGTACTCAACTCCCGCCATAGGTACTCAGCCTGCCAAATTTAGAGATGTCTGCTGGCCCAACGGACATATCCTGCATTTTCAGGAACAGCTATTACAGCGGGTCCTGTAAATGCATTGAAAATGTGCAGTGCAATCCATCAACATAATGGCTCTGCGCTGCACACTTCATTTTCTTTCTTTTTTAAAAAAAAAAAAAAATCCAAAGTGCGATTTTGTTTTTGAAAATAAAAAAAGCAATGATCCCCCCTCACCATGGGAGTTTTCTCCCATGCATGGGGATCATTGAAAAGTTTTTACTTTTACATACCTCCACATTTTAGGTGGCAGTTTGTAAAAATTAAAACTGGGCATTTGTCCACTCACTCTAAATCTAGCAGACACTGGCCAAACCTCCGACCGCCCTTACTCTGGCGGGCCGTCGGAGAGATATGTGGGCGGCGGAGACAGAATAACCTCTGCTGTCTACATACGGAAGGTCCACCTGACTATAAAACGGACCATCAGTTTGGCAGAGAGGGTACGCTGTTGCCTTTTCAACGGAGTACTCTCTCTGCTTAACTCTAAATCGGCTCCATATTTTCTATGGCATTATGTGTCAGTAGATGCTGCATTTTAGGAGCAGTTATTAAAAGTGAATGGACCTGATTTAGACTTTAGCGGACGGGTTACTCCATCCCATTATGTCCTATGGGATTTATATTTAGGCGGACAGGAAATCCGTCACAGTTGTGACGGAGTAACCCGTCCACCAAAATCTAGATCAGGCCCCACATTTCAACCTTAAGGAAAGCAATAATGAAAAAAATACCTGTTTAGTCATTCTGCTAGTCTTAGTCGCAACTCTCGCTAATTAAAATCTAGCTTTGAATTGCCTGTTTTGGAAGGCAAGCAGCATAAAGCTTTTCAATTTAAAAAATAAAAAACGCTTGCTTTAGAAGACTTGTTGATCACTCCATGCATGAGCATTCCCCCATTTGTGGAAGCTCTGGCAGTAATGGTAAGTCACAAACCACTATATTCAGTTCTTATTCAAAAAAATTGTGCAATCAAGGTAGTAGCACAGAATATGCTAATGGAGGAGAAAGCTGCTTTGACTCCCTGCTCTTCATGCAGAGAGTCATCAGACATCTTATGCAACAACCAATGTTCAAAAAAACAAGTGGTGCAGAACTTACTAAATGAAAGCTGCATCTTAGAAGGCGCATAACACGTATTCACAGAGTAATACTTGCAAAAATCCCATGAAGTGGTCCACATTGCTGCCCTACAAACGTCTACATTGTCATTGGAATACCACTGATGCAATCTTTGCTGTGTTCGAATGATCATACCACTGATGATGTTTTTGTTTGGTTGAATGATCATGAATTCTCTGTGGAGCATTATTATGATTATGTAACATCTTATGACTATGAAATGCAAGAAACTGACCACTTGACAATAGTGGCTTTAGTTTCTCTGTTTCAAGTAAAACTTCACAGCTCTAGAGACTACTACATTGTGAAGAGTTTCTCCAGTTAAAAAAACAATGAGAGTAGGCTGAGTTCCAGACGAATAATGTCCTGATGTACATAAAATTCAGCTATGGTCTTCAGAATGAAGGAAGAACCCACCCAAGGACAATGTTATCCCTGTGAAGGATGATGTAAAGTTTTACTGATGAAACAGCCTGAAACACATCTAACTTTCTGGCAGAGATGCTTGCTACCAAGAAAGTCATCTTCTAAGTTCACAACTTGTGTCATGAGACCCCATTCAAATTGTTTGTGTGTGAAGAGCGTCAAGGGAATATTTAAATCCCACTGAGGAGCAAGATCTTAAATAGGAGGATAGAGTTGAAGTAGGCAACAAAGATGATGTTTCTCTGCCTCATCTTTTAGGCAGAAGATGTCACTTGGACTGATTTTGTAAACCACAATATTTGACATACATTACATACAGGAATTTACGTAAAGCCTCTAAGGTCCAACTCATCTGACTTTATTCTAGATAGGCCCCATCGCCATTTTAGGTCCTGAAGGTTGACATCTTTCTCCATTTATGCAGAATCATTGTCATGTCTGCCTTTTGACGCAGATGTCGTCTGACCTTCATCTATCTAAGAACTGTAAAAGTATCAGGTCGTCTGACTGGTGACATAGATATAACTCCTGATGAGACATAAGTCTGGGTCAAGTGCCTACATGTTACCATTTCTAGGTTAAATAAGAACAAAGTCTAGACATATAGTCAAAATAATGTAGTCTGAATTGACATCCTCTTATGTCTGAAATTCCAAAACCGATAAGATTTAATATATAAGTACCACCATTTTACCATTCAGTTGAGAGGTCCTTCACCCAGAATATCGCCCAAAATTCTGCCAGAAGACGGTCTCACCTACTGCTGGCACACTTTGAAGATGCAACATCTTCCTCAGTACTGATACAGCCAAGTCCCAGGCGAAGGCAGCTACCCTGCGTGTGTGTGCCCTTCGCAGGAAACATTGCCTTCACAACTACGCTGATAACAACAGCTTAAGCTGTCAACAAGGTATGCAGTGCATCTCTTCTCCCTAAGAAACTCTAGACTGTAAGTTGTTCTGCTTTGCATGCTCTCTCAGTGTAGCGCATAGAAATATGTTTTAGGGAGTTAGAAATGTTAATTTTATTTTCGTTAATCACAATGTGCCTTCTTGCTGGTTTTATGATATCCTGTGTAGTGGTATTAGATGTGCTAAGAAACAGATTATTGCTGTCATAATAAACACTTTTATTTAAAGTGTCCATTCTTCTTAGTGCAGTGTGTGTGGCATTGTGAATAATGAAATAGGTTTGTTTATGTTACCACGTGCCCTTGATCCCTTTATAGGGATTGTTAGTACCCCAAAAGCAACAACTCTATTTCAACAATGCATTGGATAGGGTTGTGCGGGACTACAATAACCTGTCTTGCACTTTCAGCTCTGGTACATTGAACTACGTTCACTGGTGTCACCCGTAGGTGGGAAAGCAAACCTAGTCGAACTGCGCCAAAGTCGTAGTTTACGCAACAGAATCTCAACTAATTCTTGTACCACCAAAATCTATCCTGCTTTCTGGGTAAATGAACTGGAATGTGAGGAAACATTAGAAAGAGGAGCAGGGTTCCCTGAACTGAATTTGGTGAGGCCAATAGAGGTACTAGAATCAACGTGAAGCCAGAACTTTAGAAGAGTGTGACAAATAATAGAAATTGTGGGTAACATCTGGACGAATTTCCCTGCTTAATCCAGGAGAAAAGTATCCCCTGGAGATTTTTCCCATTCCCAGACTGGATGTAAACTCCAGGCAACAAACATTGTTCAAGAGGGGAAAATATCTATGTTTGCATAACCTCAGGTCTTAAAGATTGTTAGTAATACATTTTGACTGATCTCCCGCTCACGTAAAGCATGATGCATTTGGCTGAGAAATTCTGTTTCGGCATTTCTCTTCACATATTATTGGATCATTATTGGAACAATGTTGTCCCAAAGAACTGGTCCTAAGGTTATGTAGCTATCCTGCAAAGAGAATGAGACCAAGTTTCCCTTGCATGTAAAAAAAATCACAGCAGTGCTCTTCACATGGAATTACAGAACTTTTCCCCTGGCAAAAGGAATGCAGCGCTTTAGGCCTAGAAAAATGGCCTTGCACTCCAGCTGGCTAAAGTACATATTTCTGTCCTAGAGAGTCCAGAATACATGAGTCTGATTATTTTGATAATGAGTGTTAGAAATGGGATTTCTGGTTGGCTAGGGCTTGCGCCTAAGCCAGGCAGAAACCACCACTCTAGTCAGGGCAAGGGAGTTACACGTGGAAGATAACCCCTGCTCACCCCCTTGGTAGCTTGGCACGAGCAATCAGGCTTATCCCAGAGGCAATGTGTAAAGCGTTTGCGCAACACACACACACAGCAGCAGCACACTAGGCACACCACAAAAGAAACTCTACACAAGGTTATGTAAAAATAGCCTTTGCATTATCATAAACACATTAGAAACGTAATCACACATTTACACTGTGCCAACTGGCACTGGCAATATTCATAGGGGATTATATACAGGACAGGGCCAATTGGGCCACTGTCAGGACCATCAGAAAGGTAAGTAAATATAAAACACAACCAGTAACTACTGGTACCATAATGACCTAAGCATTATCACATTAGCATTAGACACCATCCTAAAATATCATAGCATGACATTAGGCAATAAATTACATTAGGCCCACACCTCATTAGCATAAACACATTACGCATTAGGCCTCACCAGCATAAACACATTATGCATAAACATCCTAAACATAAACACATTATGTCATAGGCATCACCATAGATACATTATGCAACATCACATTAGGCCTAAACACATTATGCCTAAACACTGGACATACGTCACATTACATTCCAGTAAAACAACCAGTCATGACTGGCCTGAACCTGTTAGGCAAACATAGTAGGCCTGAAAACTGGGCATAAACACATTATGCATTGGTATCACATTAGGGCCTTGCGCCCTACCAACACCCTAAACTGACCCCAGGCCAACTGGCCTTCCTCTGGGCTCAAATGCCCTCTGTCCGGAAATGTCAGGGCTCTAGGAGGGACCTCGCAAAGGGCCCCCTGGCTGCCTCAGCAGCAAACACTAAGGGGCCGATTCCGATCTCGGTCGGAGGCGCACCCAATACCATTCGGTCGGGAAAAAAGCCATGCGAATGCCTGTTTCCCGACCGATCCGTACATCATTCCGAACGAGTAAGTACGATGCGCACAACAGCATAGAATCCGGCCGAGTCGTACTCACCCAATCCAGGTCCTGTTCTCCGACCGAGGCGAATCCGGAAACGCCGAATCGAGTCGCACGGAAGGGAAAATGCAGGCCCGTCCGGCCGGACAAGTACGATGCGCGTTCCGTACGCGCCGAACCCGTCGCTACGTCCGGCACGTCAAAGCTTCCGGGAGAGGCGCACATAAGCTCCGATTCGCGCCACAACACGATCCACGGCTACGAGGCGAACACGCCAGCGACGAGGACGACGCGAAACAACGAGAAAGACGAACGAGACGAACCAACCATGAATCCCTTCGTTCCGATCCTACCAATATTCTACATTTACTACCGGAACAGGCACGGACGCGTACGGCGCAGAAGGTAAGTCAGACACCAAACACAAAAACATACAACACGTACATGACACATCACACACACACAGAGGGATGCAGAATTTACTTACACCAGCAACAGCAGCACCATAGGGGCGGGATGCCCATCACCAATGCCACATATGCACACAGGGGCCTGGATGCGCACCACCACTACCACCCCTACCCAGGGGGGGCTGGATGCCAACCACTACTACCACCCTTAGCCATGGGGGTGCCAGATGCCCACCACTACTACCACCCTTACCCAGGGGGTGCCAGATGCCTACCACTACTACCACCCTTAGCCAGGGGGTGCCAGATGCCCACCACTACTACCACCCTTACCCAGGGGGTGCCAGATGCCTACCACTACTACCACCCTTAGCCATGGGGGTGCCAGATGCCAACCACTACTACCACCCTTAGCCATGGGGGTGCCAGATGCCCACCACTACTACCACCCTTACCCGGGGGGGCTGGATGCCTACCACTACTACCACCCTTAGCCAGGGGGGCTGGATGCCTACCACTACTACCACCCTTAGCCATGGGGGTGCCAGATGCCTACCACTACTACCACCCTTACCCAGGGGGTGCCACATGCCCACCACCACTACCACCCTTACCCAGGGGGGGCTGGATGCCTACCACTACTACCACCCTTAGCCATGGGGGTGCCAGATGCCTACCACTACTACCACCCTTACCCAGGGGGTGCCAGATGCCCACCACCACTACCACCCTTACCCAGGGGGTGCCAGATGCCTACCACTACTACCACCCTTAGCCAGGGGGGCTGGATGCCTACCACAACTACCACCCTTACCCAGGGGGTGCCAGATGCCTACCACTACTACCACCCTTAGCCAGGGGGGCTGGATGCCTACCACTACTACCACCCTTAGCCAGGGGGGCTGGATGCCTACCACAACTACCACCCTTACCCAGGGGGGGCTGGATGCCTACCACCACTACCACCCTTAGCCAGGGGGGCTGGATGCCTACCACTACTACCACCCTTGGCCATGGGGGTGCCAGATGCCTACCACTACTACCACCCTTAGCCATGGGGGTGCCAGATGCCTACCACTACTACCACCCTTAGCCAGGGGGCTGGATGCCTACCACAACTACCACCCTTACCCAGGGGGGCTGGATGCCTACCACCACTACCACCCTTAGCCAGGGGGCTGGATGCCTACCACTACTACCACCCTTAGCCAGGGGGGCTGGATGCCTACCACTACTACCACCCTTACCCAGGGGGTGCCAGATGCCCACCACCACTACCACCCTTACCCAGGGGGGGCTGGATGCCTACCACTACTACCACCCTTAGCCAGGGGGCTGGATGCCTACCACTACTACCACCCTTACCCAGGGGGCTGGATGCCTACCACTACTACCACCCTTAGCCATGGGGGTGCCAGATGCCTACCACTACTACCACCCTTAGCCAGGGGGGTGCCAGAGGCCCACCACTACTACCACACTTACCCAGGGGGTGCCAGATGCCTACCACTACTACCACCCTTAGCCATGGGGGTGCCAGATGCCTACCACTACTACCACCCTTAGCCAGGGGGGCTGGATGCCTACCACAACTACCACCCTTACCCAGGGGGGGCTGGATGCCTACCACCACTACCACCCTTAGCCAGGGGGGCTGGATGCCTACCACTACTACCACCCTTAGCCATGGGGGTGCCAGATGCCTACCACTACTACCACCCTTAGCCAGGGGGGTGCCAGATGCCTACCACTACTACCACCCTTAGCCAGGGGGTGCCAGATGCCTACCACTACTACCACCTCTACCCATGGGGGGCTGGATGCCTGTCACTACTACCACCTCTACCCATGGGGGGCTGGATGCCTACCACCAACACCACCCCCACTCATAGGATGGACAATGCATGACACAACCAGCACACCACAACCTAGGGAATGCAAGAAAAAGGCATCCCCCAACACCATGACAAGCGTGTGTAGACTGTGTCAAATGCCTACAACACTGAACATGACTTTGAACATACAATGTGACCCCCTATCACATGTGCCACACATATATGTGTGTGGCCCCCACAATGCAAGCAGGCCATGACCATTGTGGCAATGGGGTCCAAAACCCCATCATCACAATGACCAAAATGTAAGTGTGGGGTCCATAGCTGAAGCACATTTTGAACATTGTGGCAATGGGGTCCAAACCCCCATCATCACAGTGACCAAAATGTAAGTGTGGGGTCCATAGCTGAAGCACATTTTGAACATTGTGGCAATGGGGACCAAACCCCCATCATCACAGTGACCAAAATGTAAGTGTGGGGTCCATAGCTGAAGCACATTTTGAACATTGTGGCAATGGGGTCCAAACCCCCATCATCACAGTGACCAAAATGTAAGTGTGGGGTCCATAGCTGAAGCACATTTTGAACATTGTGGCAATGGGGTCCAAACCCCCATCATCACAGTGACCAAAAGGTAAGTGTGGGGTCCATAGCTGAAGCACATTTTGAACATTGTGGCAATGGGGTCCAAACCCCCATCATCACAGTGACCAAAAGGTAAGTGTGGGGGCCCATAGCTGAAGCACATTCAGAACATTGTGGCAATGGGGTCTAAACCCCCATCATCACAGTCACCAAAAGGTAAGTGTGGGGCCCATAGCTGAAGCACATTTTGAACATTGTGGCAATGGGGTCCAAACCCCCATCATCACTGTGACCAAAATGCAAGTGTTGACAAAGAAAAAGCTGCAACTGCCAAACTGCATGGATGATTCCTGGTCACAGAACATAAAACACATCAGTGGCAAAGTAGTGCATGTGTCCCATTGCAACATAGATTGGGGGAGGCAAATACTGCAGTGCAAATAAGACATATCTTTGGCCATGTGCAGACAAACAACACCCATGGGGGCTGACACTGTCAACATTCATCAATGACACAATGACAGAAGTGACCATCAGAATGCAGACCCACATATTTGCACCAATGGGCACACAAATGCAGATACCCTGTGGAGACTGTAGATGTGAGGTGAACAGATACCATACCATGGCAGCAATGGGACACACAAACCATGATCATTGTGCTGACCGATGACCTAGGAGTCCCAGGGACAGCAGGGGAAACCCACCAAACAACATACAGCCAATGGCACACCTAAGATATGACAATGCAGTGGTGCAGATGCACAAACACAAACAGGCAGACCCACACTGCACATCAAACACAACAGGTGAGGGGGGGGGGTGCCAGTGTCCCCAGGCAACCACACAATACATGAGGAGGCCTGAATACCAATTACACAGATGTGCATACAGTGCCACACAAAGGTAACTCATGGATCCAAATCCCCTATGTGGGCAATCAGGCATTGTCAGATGAGAGGGAGCACAAATCACACGTTACACAAGCATGTAGGAACAGCAACTGACACAGCAAGACACAGACACACCCCAGCACTACCCCGAGGGCCCCCACAATGTTGTGACCCTGGGCTGCATTACAATCCCACTGTGATGACAAAGCTAAATGTCGTACACACTGTGAACCACAGTCATGTGTCCTGAGCAACAAACTACCATCACACCTACACAAGCACAAATCAATCAGCACGGCCAGTAGGCCAAGGCCAACATGGAGGCAGGGGTGTAGCCGGGCAACAACTCTCATCTGCACACACTCAACACCACACACCTCGACCTCCAACAATGTGCAGCAGTGAAGCACACATGCACTGGTGACATTGCACATGCACCCATGACAATCCCAGGGTGGTGGGTGGGAACCAAGGTGCAGAAACACATCACACACATGGCCACTCAACAAGACTCCTGAATGTCTGACACACTGCACACTACGCTGTACATGGACATGACGGCATTACCACACCAACCAATGGGATCCCAGCCACAGTCACACACCAATGAAGAAGCCAAGGTCACCCACAAAGAACACACATAGACAACTACCAACATTGCAGCCCGGACCCTGAGGAGTGCCAGCAGTCACACACACAACGTGTCACAATCACTGAAAGATAACACAAACTGGAAATCACATGACAGGTGTAAACAACAAGTGCCAAGGGGAATCCTGACTGTGACCCATCTGCGTCTGCACACAAACTCAGCCCTGACAGCAAACACACCTATGGGTGACACCCTGATGACCAGTAATGTGCCATGCACCCACACCACAGAGAACCCAGGGAGAAGACTTTGGGGGAACATAGGTCAACTCAGCAAGCATCACAAACAGGTACAACACTAGGGATCCCAGCATGCACAGCAAAACGGAAGTGAACACACAGACATGCTCATACAACACACACCTTGGGCGCAGGCAATGTCACAGGAGTACACACTGCCATGAGGGGACTCCACTCCTGTGTGAGGAAAGCTGTGCCATATGTTGCCTCAGTAGGGCCCCATCATGTCAGCTGAGCACTTGGTCACACAATCAACAATTAGCACCAAATGAAGGCTCCCGTCACATCAGGCCTGGTCATGGGAGTGCCAACGAAATCATCAGCACAGATCCAACACACTTGTATAGCAATGTTGCACTGACAACACAGATGAGTCCTTCCCCATTGATGCCCAAACCTGCATGTCCAGTGGAGATGGCCACACGGTCAGGGAAGTAGACGAATTGAACAATGGCAGGCACAACAGATGTGCAGGGGTGGAAGCCACAGATGTGAAATTGCTAATGTAAGTAGGAAATCCCATTGCCAAATATTGAACACATGACACCCTCAGATGCTGCTAAGGATGACATGGATACACCACAGGATAGGACACATTCCCCCTGGACCACATGTGTTCCTGCACAGTAACACTTCATTATCATGAGACCAAATATCACCATCACTGCAGCAAGGGCATGGTTAGCATCATCAACAACATGTACATCAGAAGCAAAAGCACTAGAGAACAGAAAGTTGCTTTATTCAGCATATGTGTGTCCAAAAACTCAGAGAACAGTAATGCTCCAACAAAGGCCAATGGCCAGTCCATCAAGTAAGTCAATACAGGGTGACAGTGGCAGATGTCACCCTACGCATGCCTGCACTGCACAAAACCAGGGACAATCCACTAGGAGGGGCAACCGGGGGCAGGCCAGGCACCGCAGGGACAGGATCAGGGCTCACCAGGAGGAGGCAGGGAAGGGGTGGTGGGTGCTGGAGAGCCACTGACAACTGCAGTGGAGGTGTCTGACATGGTGTGTGCCGGCACAACTGGGGGCATGACTCAGATGTTGTGGGTGCCGGCACGACTGCAGTGGACCCTGCAGATGGAGTGGACAGGTCCGCCACTGCAGTGCCCAAGTCAGACAGGGTGGTAGTTGGACTCCACTGCAGTGCCTACCTCCAGGGGAGGAGAATGGGGAACAGGCAAGGTGGGCTGGACAGAGGGGAGGACACCCTCACCACATCAGTGGCACAGACAAGCGCAGCGGGGGGTGTGGTGCCGGGAGAGCAAGTGGCAGGGGGAGAAGGCCGGATCCTCTTGGGGATGGTATATCTGTGGGTGGGGGAACCTGGGGCAGGGTGTGGTGGGGGCACCTGTGGAGTGGGGGCCTGAGGGATGGAGGAAGGAGACCTGGTGCCTGAGCTGCAGGGCGGCGGCGGGGTCTTGCTCTTACGACTCCGGGGGGACTTGCGGGTGGGGGCCTCAGTCTGTCTGCGCCTGGGGGAGGGTGTCCGGGGGCGAGGGGCACTCTGCTCCGTGTGGGTGGGCTTCCTCTTCCCCCTGGATGCTGGAGCAGCTGGATCGTAGGGGATGAGGCCGAGGTCACAGAGGAAGAGCCGCTGTGACTTTGGGGTTGCAGGTGAGGCAAGGGAGGGTGCTTTGGAGGGAGAGGCAACTGAGGACTGCGCAGTGCTTGTGGATGCGTGTGTGTGTTCCAGGGCCCCATCCCCTGTGAGTCTGGTTTCAGTCCCCTGACTGTGCGTGCGTGTGCGTTTTGTTTGTGGCGTGTGTGTCTGTGTGCTGGACGTGTGTGTGCTGGTGTGTGCCTGTGCCGGTGTGTGTGTGCTTGGGACGGGTAAGGTGCTGGGGAGTGTGGATGGAGCAGAGGCAGGAGGGGTGAGGGACTGTCTGAGGAGGGACACTGCTGCCGTCAGGGAGGAGTCCATGGACCTATTGCCCCTCTGTAGGTCAGACATGCCCGATGAGATGCCCTCCATGAACGACACCAGCTGAGTCAACAGAGCGGTGTGCGCATGGAGGACACTCAGCATGGCTGTCTGCCCTACATGGAGCTGGCGAAGGAGGTACACAGACTCCTCACTCAGGGCAGCAGGGGACACAGGGGCAGGGGGTGCGGTGCCTGGCCCGAAGGAGACACGCTCCCGAACATGGGAGCCTCCACGGACCTGGGGAATGGGAGCCGATGGGAGGGCGGTGGTGGTGCTGGTGGTGGCGGGGACAGCAACACTAGCTGGGGTGTGGTGGCTGCTGACACCCGCCTCCATAAGGGAGTCATCCTCCGAGCCGCTGTGGTCCTCAGCTGAGGTGGATGCTGCTGAGGACTCCTCGGTGTGGCTCCCCTCGCCCTCCGTGCCACTGGGTCCCTCCGACCACTCCTCGGCTGCTGACCCAGTCTGGCTCTCCGGCTCCTCCTGGTCCGTGGAGCTGTCCCCTTCCGTGGCCGTGGATGTATCTGCAATCAATGGGGAAACAGACAGACATCAGTCACCTGCACCAAACGCACACACCACTGTGAGCACAGCACATTACAGAGCAAGCCCTGGCATCATTAGTTGAACATTGCTAAAAGTGCCCTAACTGAACAGGAGAAGCCAATTGTCAGTCTGATGCCAACCATGGCACTCACATCCCACATGGCCTTGCACCCATCTGTCTGGTGTCTGTTGGATAGCAACACCCCAGTGTGGACACATGCACCACCTACACAGTAGTTGGACAGTGCAGAGGACACGGTGTAGCATGTGGACATGCACACATCACAACTCTTGCCACTGAGTCAGTACAGGTTTCCGGATGAAAGGGATGCCCAGAGTCAAATAGGAAATGCATGTGATGCATACCAGCGACAGACACCATGATGCACCCATGTCCTGATAGCCATCGCCACAATGGTGTGCATGTAGCACATGTCACTCCCCTGCAGGATCACCAATAAGTAGACACATGCCATGGCGGAGGCATGACTGCTAAGTCATACATCACTGTCTCAGTGATGTATGACTTGGCAGCCAGACAACAACACTCTGCACTGTGTCACAATAGTAGGTCATGGGGAATGCAAGTCCTGGAGCTGCACAAGTGCACATGTACATCCCCCACACAACACATCATCTTAACCCTCATCTGTCCAGGTCATACCGATTGGACATATGGGAGACCTGTGACACTACCCTCTGAACCTGAGCCCCTCACAATCTGCTGTGAATGGGAAACAGCTGCCTGAACTTCACATTCGCATACCCCAGTCTGCACGGGCAGCTGATCAAACACCTATGTGACACACAAGTATCGTCTCCTATGGTCACATCTCCAGTGGCATGCTGAGCCCCTACCGAGAAACACCCCAGCAGTCCTGGCAACAAATCCACAGCACACTGACACAGAGGCAGACACCTGAGGGGTCAAATCACTGCGCACAACGTGTCAGCTGATACACAGGAGTGGGAGTACAGGTGTATTGGATGGGCTGGAGTAGGCATGACTGTCCTGCCCCACATGAATGAGGGATGAGCCCTGGACAGTGGATAGCTGGCTATGTATGTGTGACACACGTAATCTGCACACTCCTGGGGCCCAAACATTGTTCCCACCCGCTGCATGGGTGTGTGCCAGATACCCCAGGCACATGTGGTGGCTCAGCTCAGCAAGTGGACCGCATATCAAAGCAACACGCAGATTACATGTCCAAACACAGGCATTGTGTGAACAATGGACCCACCCATGATGCCCACAACAGAGTTAGGGAAACAGATGCTGTCCCCCACCTTGAGTGAAGCAAACTGCAAGGACACAGTCCCAAGTGACACAATTCCCTGAATGTAAGGGCCACACCTGGGTATCAGATGAGGAGTGGGCAGTGCACAATAGAGGGACATGGCTCCTGGACAACATGACTGCTGTACTGTGGCAGTTTAACCAGGCCAGAGGAGGGCACATAGCATGTAATACAGAGTTCACAGTGCAGTCTTTGACTCACCCCCTCCTTGCTGCTGTCTGGCCTTCAGCTGCCCATCCAGGTCTGGAAACACCACCGCCAGGATCTGGAGCATGTGGGGGGTCAGGGTCCGTGTTCCGCCCCTCCTGCGAGGAGGCGACAGCTTCAGCTGGACCCGTGCAATCCTCCGGGTCCAGCCCCGAAGGTCCTGCCACCTCTTCTGGCAGTTGCGGATCCGGCGCTTGTAGACCCCCACGGACCGGACAGCCCGGACGATGTCCTTCCAGATCTCCTGCTTCCGATGGGCATTAACCTGTGAGGATGACAAAGTGAAAAGGCCATTACTACACATGCAACATATCCGTGCATGACACAGTTGTATATACATGTCTCAATCACAGGGGCACATGATGTACACAGGCAGTGCAACGCTGCCCATGGACAGTTTGCCAGAAGTCACTACATGGTATCATTGCATGGGAAGTAAAACCTTGTTCAAATGCACTGTCACTGCACCATACCTGTCCAGTGCATGTCACTACACACTATGGGGGGTGACAACTACTCAGTGAGCCTGCTAGCCAGTGGCGTGCAGACTTTCAGCCTTGCTAGTCAGACAAAATGCACATTCAGAAAGGCAGTGCACAGAACACTCACCTGCTCCCCTGGTGTCCCATACAGCTTGCTGTACTGTGGAAGTAGGCTGTCCAGCAGGGCCTGGTTCTCCTCAAGGCTGAAGGCTGGGGCTCTCTCCACAGTACGTGCCATTGCAGGGTCCAGAGGGGGCAGAGACAGCAGCAGTGCAGTGGCAGATGTCGTCCTGGAGCATGTAGTGCAGGCAAGTGAGCTCTCAGGGGAACAGCCAGCAATATATATGTGCTGCAGAGGCAGATACTGTCCCATGTGTCCAAAGTGATAGGTCCAAGTCGTTTGCATCTTCTGAATCTGGCCAATCCATGGAATAGCAGCACCAATACACGCCCACAGCATCCTTCAAATCTTCAACTTCATGACATACATGATTTTGCAACATTGTTGTGGGTGACCAACTGAATTTCCAGCAACCGACTCGTTCGAATTTCGAAAACGCGTCCGTTGCCAGGCTAGGCCATTGACAATGGGTGCGCACCGATCGGTCCATTGCGGTTCAACGCGTACAGGGGTACAACGCGTACCCGCACACATTGAATGCAATGGGCCGGCCGGGTGCACCGATCGGTCCATTGCGGTTCAACGCGTACAGGGGTACAACGCGTACCCGCGCACATTGAATGCAATGGGCCGGCCGGGTGCACCGATCGGTCCATTGCGGTTCAACGCGTACAGGGGTACAACGCGTACCCGCACACATTGAATGCAATGGGCCGGCCGGGTGCACCGATCGGTCCATTGCGGTTCAACGCGTACAGGGGTACAACGCGTACCCGCACACATTGAATGCAATGGGCCGGCCGGGTGCACCGATCGGTCCATTGCGGTTCAACGCGTACAGGGGTACAACGCGTACCCGCACACATTGAATGCAATGGGCCGGCCGGGTGCACCGATCGGTCCATTGCGGTTCAACGCGTACAGGGGTACAACGCGTACCCGCACACATTGAATGCAATGGGCCGGCCGGGTGCACCGATCGGTCCATTGCGGTTCAACGCGTACAGGGGTACAACGCGTACCCGCACACATTGAATGCAATGGGCCGGCCGGGTGCACCGATCGGTCCATTGCGGTTCAACGCGTACAGGGGTACAACGCGTACCCGCACACATTGAATGCAATGGGCCGGCCGGGTGCACCGATCGGTCCATTGCTGTTCAACGCATCCCTGTACAAGTGACTGGCATATGTCACCATGCCTGTCTCAGATGAACATATGCCAGCCACAAATAGCTCCCAGGGAGTGAGGGGCACACCTACAACACCACAGCCTGTCCAAACTGTATCATAAGGCATGTAAGGCTGCATTTCCTATTGTGTGTATGTTGGTGTACATGTTGTCCTGTGGGTGTCACCTGGGGGCAGCCACCCCCAGGCTGTGCACGTGTTCATGGGGACAGGATCCTGGGTGTTACGTGTACATGACCACTGTGATGTGCAACTGTTCATATCTGAGCATGTGCCATGGTCACATTTCACGGTGGTGTATGTGTATGTCATGTCACATACCCCGTGAGTCCCATGTGGGACGGTATGTTTGAGCCAGGGTGACCCAGTGGCACAATAGTGATGGTCCTCCACAGTCTGTGTGCATGTAGTGTTTACAATGTCTCTGATTTCATGTGCACAATGGGAGACAGTCTCCACATCCACGTTGTGTGTGCATGGACTTTGATGTTGTGCGTGTGTGTGTCACAGACGTCCATGTCTGTCCTGCAGAGGCAAGTGGAACCACTACCTGTGGGGGTCATGGTTGTTTTGCTGTGGTGTATACATGATACTCCATGTAATGCCAGTGTCCATGTGGCAATACAGGGTCCCTGGGAATGTACCTGTCGTTGAGCTGTGATGCCTGGGGCACATCTGTCCTCACATGTCACTGTGGGGGGTGATTGTGACATGGCAGCAGGAGATGGGAACTGTGACACGGCCTCATGATATCCAATGGGCCAACCTGGGACTTATTGATGCCACTTGTTGAACCGTGATGACAGATGTTGGCCATGTATGTACCATACATGTCCTTACGGAACTGCACACTTCATGTAGTTGTGCCTCATAATGATGTATGATGTGATATTGAGTGTGTTCAATGCCGCATATGTGGGGTGACTGACAATCTTGCTTTCTTCTCCTCTGCACTGCAGGGCTCCTGCTGTCCATAGACCATTCCCAGACCTGGCAACGATGGTGGAACGGGACAGCATCCGACGGTACCGCTTCACCAGGCAGCTGATTGAGGATTTGGCAGTGCAGTTGGCCCCACATTTGCAGCCTGGCCGGCCGTATCCTACAGCGCTGACCCCCAAGGTGAAGGTGATGGCAGCCCTACACTTCTTTGCCACCGGTACCTTTCAACATACTGTGGCGACTGCTGGTGGGATGTCACAGACCATGTTCAGCCGTGTGCTCCGCGATGTTTTGGAGGCAATGTTGCTATACCTGAACCGGTACATCTATTTCCCTAGACTGCAACGACTCACTGACGTGAAGAGTGACTTCTATGCCCTGGGGAGGATGCCGCATGTCATTGGCTCCATTGATGGGACACATGTGGCTTTGGTACCACCACAGGCACATGAACAGGCCTACCGTAACCGCAAACACTACCACTCGGTCAATGCACTGGTGGTGTGTCTTGCAGATATGACCATCTCACACGTGTGTGCCCGTTTCCCTGGTTCAGCACACGATGCCTTTGTGATGAGGAGTAGTCGCATCCCCAGGATGATGGCACAGATGCAGAACCAGCGTGCCTGGCTTGTCGGTGTGTACTGACTTTGTGCCATTGTGTGTGATCTGATCTGTAGTATTCCGCCCACTTTTCCAAGTCAGCTAATGTGCACTTGTCTGTCCGTAGGTGACTCGGGATACCCCAACATGCCGTGGTTGCTGACACCCCTCAGGAACCCTGTGACACCAGCCCAGATGCGCTACAATGAGGCACATGGTCGGACCAGGAGAGTGATTGAGCGGACATTTGGTCTCCTGAAGAGCCGCTTCCGCTGCCTCGACAAGACAGGAGGGTCCCTCCCATATGCCCCAGCGAAGGTGTGCAAGATTATCATCGTCTGCTGCATGCTCCACAACCTGGCAGTGCGGAAGGAGTTGCCTCTCATCCAGGATGACAATGACCAACATCCGCCACCTGTGGAGGATCCTGGCCTGGACCACGATGCCAGTGATGATGATGATGATGGTGATGTCCGCACACAGCTCATCACCAACTTCTTTAGCTGAATGTGAGTATCCTGAGGTGTCATGTCAATGATGTGAGTTGGCATGATATGTGTAGGTGGTGCTCTGGTGCTGTTGGAGTGTGTCCATGGGCTACTTGACTGGATGTGTGTAGCGATGTGTGCTTACAGGTGGTCTGTACTCCCCAACAGTGTTGACATGCTAACTTGGTTCTGGGTGGGTATCTTGTAACATGTATTGTGCATGAGTTTTGCTGTTCTGTCCTGTTCTCCATTGCTTTTGACTGTGTGTCATTTCTGTCCTTCACAGGGTACTTTCAGATTCGTTTGGTCAACTGTGTCCACCGACGACGTCATTGTACTTCCAGGGTGGTAGCTGTTGTGTCCCTACAGGTGATGTGCGCCACACCCATGGACTTCCTTCCTTCTACAGTTGTTGACTGTGTGCCCGCTGCCAGGTGGGATTACCTTGCATCTGTAGTGGTTACGACATGTTGCAACTGTGTAATAAACCTGTGCTTCACTTTGTGATGTGCGTTGTCTGTGGTCACACATTTGACTGCCATTTGCTTACTGCACCTGTGGGCTACTTGACTACAACTGGGAATAGGTGTGGTGTCTGTGCATTGCACCGTCTTTCCTGGCAACATCAGTGTAGGCAATGAGTCAGATGGCCTAGGTGTGTATGTGTTGTGTAGCCCTGGTGGTGTGTCTCCCTCATATGTGTCACGTTGCCATTACTCACATGCCTGTGTTGTACTTGCTGTTGCAGTTCGCATACACAGTGTAATTTTGCAGTTCATCATCCCCATGACAGCACCCACGTTGGAATCACAACAGAGGCAAGTATGGTGTATTAGTGTGTTTATTGTGATACATTTGTGTGAATAGTGCATAGGATGGTTAGTGCTGTACATTTATATTGCAATCAGAAGTTCCTAGATGAATTGAAAGTCCTGGTAGACAAAATCCCCAGTATCGGGGCCACAGTTGTCTGAGACATTGGTCCAACTTGTACTCCCCATGTCATGTGTGGGAGTTGTGTTGCCGTCAACAGGGTGAACAGTTTGCGCACAAAGGTGAACATCCAGAACAGGTTCAGGCTTCCTGGGGGTTGCACTTGGCCATCGGCCTCTCACTTGCCCCTCCTCGGACGACCCCTCTTCTTTGGGAGGGGCCCCTCAAGTACAGGCTGCTGCGGTGCAGGGGACTCTCCGCCAGAGTCATCCTCCCTCCCTGTGGCAGTTGCAGTTGTTTCAGCACCAGATGTTGTTGGCACACAGGGAGGTGTAGACTGGTTGCTGGTCATCTGGCGGAGGCATTGTAATATGTCCCTATGCACCGCCGTCATCTCTTGCAGTGTGTCCCACTTGGACTCCACGCGGGACATGTGTGAGTCCAAGCGGGCATGATGGGCAGCCTGCTGCTGTTTAATGTCCCTGAGGAGCCCCACTACCTGGCTGAGATCTCCGGTGCTGGACTGGTACGCATCGGCTATGCGTGCCAGTTGTGGGTCATCATGCACACCAGACACCTCTGCAAGCAGCGACCTCTGTCTCCCACCCCTCCCACCACCCCTGCCGACATGTGCAGTGCGTGCAGTGGCACGCACAGATGACCCTGGTCCCCCTTGGGGGTTGGTGGTGGTGGTGGTGTCCATGGCCCCACGTTGGTCCAGGGTCCCTGTGCTGGTGGTGCTCCTTGTTCTGTCCATGTCGGCAGGGATGGTATTTGTGGTGACAGTCGTTGGAGGGGTGGGTGCAGGGGGTGCAGCTGGTGGTCCTGCTGGTGCTGCAGCTGGTGGTCCTGCTGGTGCTGCATGTTGACTTGCACCGGAGGTGCCAGGTTGGTCTTCTTCATCCGAGGAGGGCAGAGGCTGTTCGACACCAGTGAGCTCCGTATCCTCTTGAGCCTGGGACTGGGACTCCTCAGCGTCTGCTGCTGTGTCCCCATCATCACCTGTTTTTGGGAGACACACACAATGTATGTTATGTTTCTGCAGGCATCAATGGTTGACACACCTGACAGTTGTGACTGTGCCTCTGGGTGCGGGCCTGTACATTGCATTGTCCTAAGTTGTCACAGTCAGGGGTTGATATTGGTGTAGCACATTGTCCTGCATTATTTGGGCATTTCTATGTATTTGTTGGGGTGTGAACATGGTCTGCATTGGTTGTATTTGGTTGACAGCCGGCCCTCCTTCCCACCCAGCCAGTCAGTTATCCCACCATGGACTGTGCTTGCATTGCAGGGAGTGAAAGTTGTCTTTCAAGATGTCAGTCAGTGGTGTCCTGCTGTTGGTTGTTGCACAGTTGCCAGCGGGGCCTTGTGCTCCCCACAGCAGTTGCCAGTGTCAGCCATCTTGTCAGTTGTTTTCCACTCCCTGTGATGTGAGCATGGTTCAGGGTGGTGTTGATGGGACAGTTGTGGGGGTGAGCTATGTCTGTGACTATGACTCCCATCATGCTATTGCCTCCACCCCACTTCCCAGCATTCCCATACTTACTTGCTTTTGTGGGGAGTTCAGTGATGTGTGGGTGTGAGAGCAATGGCAAGATGGCTGACAGTGGTGTCCTGCTGTTGGTTGGTGTGCAGTTCCCAGCATGCCCTTGTGCTCCCCACAACACAGCACCAGTGTCAGACATCTTTGATGGGCCTTTCCACTCTCTGTGGGATGTGCATGCGTGAGTGTGAGCTTGCTGGGCCATGTGGGTGGGGGATGTTGAGCTGTGACTACGACTCCCATCATGCTATTGCCTCCACCCCCTTCCCAGCATGCCCATGCTTCCTTCCTTTTGACTCTGCTTCCCTGTGGGGTGGGCTGCCTGTGCTGACAGGATGGCTGGGAGTGTTGTCCTGGCAGTTGTTTGGCTAAAAGTCCCAAGAGTGTCCCTGTGCTTCACACAACATAACCCAGGGTGGTGGTTCTTTGTGGGATCTTGAGTTAGGATGTGAGGCATTGCATTCTCCCAGGTGGGTTATGTGGAGTTTGTGTTGAGGGTGTGTGTGAGGGGAGGTGCTTGTGACTATGGTCAGTGCTGCAAGTCCTCCTTCCCACCCAGCCAGATATCCCACCATGGAACGTGCTTGCATTGCAGGGAGTGGAAGTTGTCTTTCAGGATGTCAGTCAGTGGTGTCCTGCTGTTGGTTGTTGCACAGTTGCCAGCAGGGCCTTGTGCTCCCCACAGCAGTAGCCAGTGTCAGCCATCTTGTGAGTCCTTTTCCACTCCCTGTGATGTGAGCATGGTTGTGAGTGGTGTTGATGGGCCAGTTGTGAGGCTGAGCAATATCTGTGCCTACTACTCCCATCATGCTATTGCCTCCACCCCCTTCCCAGCATGCCCATCCTTCCTTCCTTTTGACTCTGCTTCCCTGTGGGGTGGGCTGCCTGTGCTGACAGGATGGCTGGGAGTGTTGTCCTGGCAGTTGTTTGGCTAAAAGTCCCAAGAGTGTCCCTGTGCTTCACACAACATAACCCAGGGTGGTGGTTCTTTGTGGGATCTTGAGTTAGGATGTGAGGCATTGCATTCTCCCAGGTGGGTTATGTGGAGTTTGTGTTGAGGGGGTGTGTGAGGGGAGGTGCTTGTGACTATGGTCAGTGCTGCAAGTCCTCCTTCCCACCCAGCCAGATATCCCACCATGGAACGTGCTTGCATTGCAGGGAGTGGAAGTTGTCTTTCAGGATGTCAGTCAGTGGTGTCCTGCTGTTGGTTGTTGCACAGTTGCCAGCAGGGCCTTGTGCTCCCCACAGCAGTAGCCAGTGTCAGCCATCTTGTGAGTCCTTTTCCACTCCCTGTGATGTGCGCATGGTTCATGGTGGTGTTGATGGGACAGTTGTGGGGGTGAGCAATATCTGTGACTACGACTCCCATGATGCTATTGGCTACACTGACTTGCCCAGCATACACAGAATTCCTTTCTTTCAGTGGTCTTCACTGTGTGTTGGTGTTGTAGTGGTGGCTACATGTCTGGATGTGTTTGTTAGTTATATTTGTGCCACTGCCTAGCTGTAGTTGTAGTTGTGTTTGTACATGTGATGACACGGTTAAATGTAACTTTGAGATGGCATGTGTTGTGTTTATCTGACTGACATACACATTTTGGGATGATTCTGTTCTGGTTGCTGTGTAATTGCTAAGAGTGCATGGTTTGACTCTCCCCTTGACAGTGATGTGTGTGTGTATTGTGGCAGAATATTGTGTACATTTGTTGTGTACTCACCAGGCTCTGGGATGTTTTCTAGTCCATAGACGCTCACTGGCGGAAGGATGGCCCGCACCTTCTCCTCCCAGGGCCTGAGGTATACTGGCTTGGCAGGAGGGCCACTGCCGGTGTGTTGGCTCAGGAGGTAGTCCTTCTTCAGCAGCTCCCGTACCCTCCTGCGCACGTCATACCACCTGTTCTGGATGTCAGTCTTTGTGCGCAGACATGGTGATTGTGCGTTCACCCTGTTGATGATCCTCTCCCACATCTTTGTTTTCTGGGAGATGGGTGTCTGTTGGACCAGTGCGCCAAACAGCTGTGGCTCTACCCTGAGGATCTCGTCTACCAGGACTTCCAATTCACAATCTAGGAACTTGTGATTCTTCTTTGGGGGCATGGTGATGGGTGGTGATGGTGAGTGATGTGTGTGTTGGTGTGCAGGTGAAGGTGTGTGAGTGTGTGTTTTGCTGGGTGTATGTGAGGTAGCTATTTGTTGGTGTGCTGATGGTGTGTGGCTTGTGTGAGGGATGAGCTGTGGGTGTGTGGTTGCTGTCTGTTGAGTGCTGGCAGGTGAATAGCATTTGCAAAGGATCATGGTTGGGATTTGTGTCCTTTATATGGGTGGAGTTGTGGGTGTGTCTTTGTTCTCTGTCCCCACCCCCCCAGTATTTATTGGCTTTGTAATTGCTTGTTTGGCCTTTTTTTGTGTATTTTCCCTTAGTACTTTCTGTGCATGTTGGAAACGTTCTTGTGACCGAGTCGGACCCTGCAGTTGTCTCGTACGGTCTTCTCCGTTTCGTTCACGCTGTGTTTGTGCTATTTTCTATGCTGCGTACGCGTCGGTCGCGGTGTTTTGTGTTACTTCGGCTCGCAGTTTTGTATGCGTGTCGGTCGTACGGCTTGTCCTCCGTACGACTCGGTCGTGGTTTTCGCGCCTTGCATCGTACTTTGCGGTTTGGAGTTCGCGGGTACGTTTCGGTCGGATTTGTTCCGGGTGCGTGTCGGTCGGTTCGATTCGCGTGTTTTTCCGGCCGGATTGCTGTTTTCCGTGCGGCTCGGTCATTTGGCTTGGGTTCCGTACGTGTCGGTCGGATTTTGCACGCTTTGCATCGTACTTGGCGGGTCGGGCGCCACAGGTACGTGTCGGTCGGAATTAATTCCGGCTCCGAGTCGGTCGGTGCTTTTTCCGGCCCGAATCGGAATCGACCCCAAAGTGCGCACTGCGCTGGGGCCTGGGGTGCTTCTCACCCCTTTTCTGTTGCAAACACAAATGCCCCCAAGTCCCACTTCGGGACTTCTAGAGATGATCTGGCCCCCAAAGATAAAAGGACACTGGCACCAACTGTGCCTTTCGGGGTCCACACTGGGACTTTGCAAAACAACTGTGCCCCCACGTTGCAGCTGCCGCCAACTGGCGGTGCAGCTGTGAAAATAGGCGCAGACTCTGGCACTCACTGTGCCTGGGGGGGTCCCCACTGGGACTCTATAAACAAAATTAAACCCTCGGTGCAGCTGCCCGCAATTGCGGCGCAGCTGTGAAATTTAACAGGGCACCGCTGTGCCTGGGGAGCCCCTCCGTCTCCCTCACAGGCACCGACAATGTGCCTCGAACCGCTCCCAGCCTCTCACGCCGCACCACCACTCACCGGCTCTCTGGTGGACTCCTGGCTGGGCACGGTGGATCTCTGATGCTCTGGCCGGCTCTAGACTGTACGCGGGGCTCTCCTCACCACACGGGAGCCCCGCCTCGATTCCAGTGCAGTGCTGCCTGTCTCCCTTCGTCCGGTCCCCCTTCATGGGACCGGGACTGCGATGGGAAGCCCGCGATGCTCTGGATGGCTTCCCCAAGACAGGGGGAAGCGGAAATGGAGCCCGCGAGGCTCTGACTCGCGGTCTCAGCAGGCCCCGCCCACAGTCAGGCGCGGGCGCCTGTCTTCCGGGTTTAGTGCTCTCGGCGGCGGCTTCTGTTTTCCTCTCGGGCCGCGGCAGTGATCTCCTTGCGGCGAAGTGCGGGTTGGGCTCCCGCCTTACTACAAAGCTCCACAGCGGGGTGGCCACCCGTCAAGCAAGCAGCGATGCGGGTGGGCACCCGCCACTCAATCCGGCATACCAGCGGGGTGGGCACCCGCAAAAGAAGCATAAAAGCGGGGTGGGCACCCGCTCCTCCAAAATGCAAAAACGCGGGGTGGGCTCCTGCTGCAAAAGTGCCCAAACTGCGGGGGGAATCCCCACCGAGATCGTCACAGCCCAGGGCTGTAAAAATGAAACGCTCCCCTAATCCTGGAGCCTTAAAGATAAAGATGCAGCGCTCCTCTTCAGGCTAAAAATAAAGCGCTCACAAGGCGCTAAGTCCATCAGGGTTCAAGGGGCATAGCTGGGCCCAGGGAGGCCAGCACACAGGGCCCTCCAGCAAGGAGGCAAGCACTCATGGCGGTTCCTCCTGGGCCCCAGCAGCAGCAAGCCCCCAAGAAGTCCAGGAACAGCACACCATTCATGGGGTCACAGCCCCTACATTTATACTACATTTCCCTTTGTCTGAAGAGCACAGGGCTTGGGGGGACCAGCTAGAACTGGTTCTGGAGCACTCTGTTTACAGTGCTCACACCCTTCTTTGGGAGATGGGGGCTCGGCCATCAGACACACCACAGGGGGGCGGAGCCAGCATTCACTAGGGCAGGCACAATCCTATTCAGGGACCAGGGACTTCTCCTCCCACTACTCCAAATGCAGATGTCCCATTCAGCCTAGCGCTGACTCACCCTGCCCCTCCTGGAGCCACACACACCTCCCCAGCCCCTGTCACTCAAAAGCCAGACATGCAATTCACATCAGGCAGGCAGACACATAGCACACAGAAATGCCAACTTCTAAAAGTGGCATTTCTAAAATAGTTATAATAAATCTGCGCACACCATTGCGTAGCATTTATTATCACTATTCCAAACATACCAAACTTGATCACGCTGTGCCTCTCATATCAGGAATTACCACTGAAACACTTATCAGCGAATCCCCAATGCATTCCTATGGGAGGGCAGCCCCACAGTAGTGAGAAACCAAAATGTCTGTTTGTCACTACCAGGACATGTCACACACTTAAGGTACATGTCCTATCTTTTACCTACAATGCACCCTGCCCATAGGGCTAGCTAGGGCCTACCTTAGGGGTGACTGACATGCAGTAAAAGGGGGGTCACAGACATGGCACACACTTTAGGTGCCACGTCACAGCGGCAGTAACACTGCGCGCACAGGCCCTGCAATGGCAGAGGCCTGAGATAGGTTTGAAAGGCTACTTTGATGGGTGGCGCAATCAGCGCTGCAAGTCCACCAGTAGCATTTAATTTACCAGCCCTGGGTATATGGGATACCACTTTACAAGGGACTGACAGGTAAATTAAAGAGGCCAAACAGGTGTAGACCAGTCTTACCATATTTAACACAGAGAGCACACGCACTTTACACTGGACAGCAGTGCTAAAGTGCCCAGAGTCCTAAAACCACCAACACCATGTCAGAAAAAAGGCTAGGAGAAAGGCAAAAACTTTAGGGATGACCCTGCAAAAAGGGCCAAGTCCAACAATGAGCAGTCAAACGATGATGGGAGGAATCATAGTCATCGCTATAGGAAGTGCCATAGCATGGAAAAGGCCCCCCTTCAGCAGGTTACATTTTGAGTTCACCAATCTGAGGTTGAAACACATGACGTGGGATTGCAAACCTTTTAGACTGCTTCTTTACAGACTGAACACAATTCTGAGTCAAGATGTGCTGTAAGCTCTATTAGCAGGCAGAAAGAAACTGGATTTGGTTTAAAAGGTCGTCCAAAAATGGGAACAAATGTATCCCCTGAAGATGATGATAAGCCACCACAACTGGCAGAAACGTGATCAACTCTCTGGGAGAAGACTTAAGGTCAAAATGTAGACATCTTATTGATAGTGTTCAGCACCCGTCATAAAATGTAAGTACAGATAATGCTGTTCCTTAATCTGAATATATAAAAGTACACATACTGAAGATGTACACATGTATACAGCCCTCTACGTCTATGCCCCCAAAACTTGTGCTTACTAGCTCTATTGAAAGATTCCACTATGAGAAAGTGTTCTGGTTCTAAAAGTTTAATAATAACTGATTCCGCTGGGCATTTTGAGTACAATACCATTCCTGGAACAAGTCCAGGGTCTTTTTCATTCCACTGATAGTAGAGATGACTTCTGCAATCGAGGAGAACATAGAAGAGGGACTTAAGAAATGTATGTGGCACCCTTCCCTGATAAAACCTTCTCTCATGGTTCTCAGTGTTAAGTGTCAGTTGTTGATTAAAGGAGTATTTACTGATGTTTTGTGTTTCACTTAGACTAGTGACGGGCCATAAAATGGCTCTGTGTGGATGGCTGATAGGTCACAGAGGTGTTTCCACTCAAAGATTACCAATGACAACATGTGGTTTTACCTTTTTAAGCATATCATTTGCTGGTGGCGAATATAATGCTTTGTGATCAGAAGGCAACTCATGATTTTGTCCTGTTAGCCAGAGTGAAAGGGATATATACGCAGCCAGGCATGCCCGCAACCAAGTAGACCCATTCATAGGTATTATCTGTGTACATTAAGTCAGCAGTTCTTAACCTGGTGCCTGCGAACAAACCCATGGGGATCCACAAAGCCTGCACAGGGGTCTGTGATTGTTTAGAAAATGTAATAATATTAGTTGGTTAATAATACACATAAAAAACTTTTTTTTAAAATATTTTGAAAACTCTGTAAATGTGAAGGATTTTGAAACTGGAGGCTAAAATTTAAGTTGGTATCCTTAGCTTGTTCGTGGCAACAGTGCAAGTACAATAAACAGAAACTAATATGAGGATTGGTGGCCTCAATTGTAGCACTGGTATGCTCTGACAAAAAGAGCCATTAAGATCAAAAGCCAAAGTGATGACAAGTGTTGGTTTGGGTGGTGTCCACAGAAGTCACAAGGATAAGAACCGGTCATTAGTAATATGCAATTGTTGCCAGGATGTGGTTGTGCCTTCTGTAAGCCACAGCAAGAAAGGGAGAAACTGTTCAAAATGTTACACATTTTGATAGCTTGGTAAATAATAAGCAGCCATAAGTGATACTCCATATATTTGACAAGAGAAAGGCAGGAATTGCTGTAGAATGCTTGACTTGATTTTTGACGCTTTAGTCTTTTTAAAAAAAAACTTTGATGATGGAGGATATAGATCTTTTCGTTTATCTGAGGGCTTTGTAACCAAAGCAGAGCATGCTGGCAGATCACTTTGTTTGCTAAAAAGGGGTCTGTTTTGTTCCGTTTGTTTTTGGCATACAAGGATTATCAGGTAGATGGCTCCAAAGGCAGTCTTGCCAAGGTAGCAATGGATTGATCATCAAAAATATCTTCATTTTGAGCAAAAATTGTCCTCTAACAGAAAAAGTCAATCTTGATATGTCTGGTAGCTGCAGGTTAATTTAGAAAGAATCACATTTTCAGGGCTCTGTGGCTTTAAAAATCACAGAAAGCTTATTTGCGGGATCGGGAATTCCATGCCTGGATGAGCACAGTATATATTTCATTGAAAAAGACAGAAACGCGGCATTTAGCAAAGTCAAAAGTTTTATGACTTCACCTGGAGGAAAGTTTGAAACCCCTACATCAGCCCGAATAGCAGGGATAATATCCTGCAGAAGTATTTCCAGTGGGGAGCACATCAAGGAGCAGGGAATCCATTACCTATGAGCCTTCCATCTCAGTGGTGCATTTGAGCTGAAAGCGCGCAAAATGGAAGCCCATCTGCGTCTGACCACGCTTGAACCACGCCCAGTGCCACAAACCTTGTTCCATCGACCCTCAATGGTACTTTTCAGCCTCCAACCAGGCTCTCAACCCAGGACGCTTGTCCTCTTGCTGCTTCTGTGCCACTTCACACAACACAGAAGGAGCTTTCACTTACACCCGCTGTTGCGTCACATACAGGAACACACCCACAATGCCAACACCACCCTCACATACACAATCCAGACACAACCTCCATGCTCATTAGCAAACACAACAAACTATCATGCATGCTCCTCAACACCCGCTCACTCAGCAAACACACCACAGAAATCTGGGGCATCCTGATCAACGAAGCCCCAGACATCCTCTTCCTCCCCGAAACATGGCTGACCACTATGTCAGCACCCAACATTGCTGTCCCAGAAGGATACAAGATCACATGACAGGAACACCAACACAAACCATAAGAAGAAGTTGCAATCATCTTCAAAGTAACCGTCAGCTGTACGACAGCCACTGAGAATGTAACCCCCTACATGAAGAACTTACACTTCAAACTAAGAATCTTGGCAACCCTCACCCTAAATGGAACCCTCATCTACCGCCCACCCAGACACCGAAACAGCTTCACTGACAACATTCCATACTTCGTCACCCATCTCAACATCGATGCAAAAGCCTACATCCTACTTGGAGACCTCAATTTCCACCTGGAGAACCAGAACAATGTGAGCTACGCCACACTCCTCGAAAGCCTGGGAAACCTCGGACTGACTCAACATGTCATTGGACCAACACACTCTGCTGGACACACCCTTGACACAGTCTTTGCCACTTTCAACTACATCAAAATCTCTGCAACCGTGCCTCTCACCTACTTCGCCATTGTCCACTTCCAAATCAAACCCTGCCACCACCAGCCAGACCAGATGCAACTGGAGTAGGCTCCCAGAATCAAAATGGTCCCATACCTTGCTCGTGAACCAATGCAACCCCACCCGCAACATAAATTATGACGTGAAAAAACTCGACAAATGAATGACAGACTGTTCTGACTCCCTGGCACCCAGCAGAAACAGCAACCAAAAGAGAACGAGGAAGCATGCAAGTTGGTAAAAGACAAACTCAGAGCAACTAAGCAACACTGCAAACAACTGGAGAGGAGATGGAGAACAAATCACAAAGAAGCAGAAAAAGTCACCTTCAAAATTCAATGCGGCACTGTGACGCTACTATCGGCAGATACGAGTAACCAAAAAGAAGGCCCTAGCAGAACGTATTTAAAACAGCACCAGCAAATGCAAGGAGTTCTTTGCAATTGTCAAAAACTTTGCCACATAAGCTGCATAAACCTCCACCACAAACAACCTTACTCCCTTGCAAGATTTATGCACCAATCTATCAGAATTCTTCAGCAACAAAATCAAAGACTTCGGAAACACCCTGAACGCTTGCAAAACTGTCACCAAGGAAGAGACAGCCAACATCATTAGAACCATCCACTCCAGGGCTCATACACACGCCTACACCCTCCGCATTTTCAACATGGGCGCCTCCCCAACCAGCACGGTTCTTACTCATATTCTGAACTCCTCTATCACCACCGCAATGTTCCTGGAGACCAGGAAACAGGCAGCGGAAAATGCACTTTCAAAGAAACCTTCAGCTGACCCTGCCCAGCTAGCAAATTACTGCCTGATCTCCCGTCTTGCCTACCCAGCCAAAGTAATGGAGAAAATTAGCAACAAACAAGCAACAAACAACTCACCCACCATCTTGAAAAGCACCAACTCCTGGACAACACCCAATCAGGCTTCAGAACCAACCACAGCACTGAAACTATCCTCATCACAGCAACCAACGACATCAAGATGATCCTTGACCGAGGAGAAACAGCAGCCCTCATCCTGCTCGACCTCCCTGCAGCCTTTGACATGGTCTCTCACTCAACCCTCATTAGAAGACTTCATTAAGGGGCATCAAAGGGCCTGCACTCAATTGGATCTACTCTTTCCTTACAGTAGGAACAGAAAGAATTTGCCTGCCACTCTACAAATCATAAGCCAAGACCTTAATCTGCAGGGTCTCCCAAGGATCATCTCTCAGCCCAACCTTTTTTCAATATCTACATGACATCACTGGCCGACCTCATCAGATTGCATGGCATCAACATTCTGTCATATGCAGATGACACTCAGTTAGTACTCTCCCTGTCGGACAAGACCCCCGCAACAAAAAAACAGTTTCACCACCTGCATGTCCACTGTGGCAACATGGAAGAGATTTAACTGCCTAAAGCTCGACACAGACAAGACCGAAGTGGTGCTCTTTGGAAGTAAGACTTCTGCATGGGACTCCACCTGGTGGTCAGCATACCTAGACAGTCCCCACCATCCATGCCAGGAACCTAGAAATCATCCTTGATGACAAACTCGATATGTCAGCCCAAGTAAACGCCGTAACCTCCACTTGTTTCAACATCATGAGAATGCTACAGAAAATCTTCAAGTGACTACCAGAAAACACCAGGAAAACAGTAACACAGGCCATGATTACTAGCAGACTCGACTACGGCAACACACTCTACACAGGAATCACCAAACAGCTCCTAAATAGGCTTCAAATCATCCAAAACACTACAGCAAGATTCATCCTCAACCTCCCTCACTGCACCCATTTCTCTCCACACCTCAAAGAATTTCACTGACTCCTCATACACAAGCGCACTCAATTCAAACTACTCACAGACACATACAATGCATTACACAACATGGACCCCACCTACCTCAACAGTTGCATGCACTTTGACCACCCCTCCAAACACCTCAGATCGGCCAGATGCTCACTAGCACAGACACCCCGCATACACAAGAACAGACCTGGAGGTCAAGCCTTCTCTCACATCTCCCCCAAAGCCTAGCACGACCCGCCACAGCAGATTAGAGCCTCCTCATCGCTTCTCAAGTTCTGCCACAAGTTGAAGACCTGGCACTTCGAGTAATCTTACCCAGGGAGGGATCAGCCTCCCCACCTACAAAGCACAAACAGGCATAACATAACATTATAAAACAAGCTGCAGGGAATGCACTGGAGGTGGTGCGGGAATGTGGTACAAGGGGGACCCAGGTATGAAGGCATGGTGAGATGACAATCAGGAGGGTGGCTTAAGGAGACTCCAAAGTCACAGAGAAGGAGCAGTGCATCAGATATGTGTAGTGTGGGGACAAAGTAGTTAGGGAGTCAGGGACTGTGGCTGGAGCTGCAGAGAGTCCGTTATGGCCAAACATTTTAAAAACCATCTGCCGCATGTTGAGACAAAGCAAACACAAATTCAAGCTTGTCTGTCTGATGAGGAGTGAAACCCCAAAACCGGTCCCAGGATGCTTGCTTCTGGTCCAGGGAGGACCTGTCCTGACAGTTCAGGCTGGACTGTTCCCATGAGGAACAGGGTCAAGACTGATTTGCATATGGCTAGGTCCAAACTGGGGTGGCATAGTGAGCAAAAGAACGATGGATTAAACCCAGATCTCTTGGCTGGGGGTGAGTGGTTGAAAAGTTTCAGCACTCCGTCCATCATCTTGTTGTGTTTGCTATGTTTGCCCTAAGTGACCAAGGGTATGCCCATATGTGGGTCCCTTGCTCGCTGTTCCACCGGATTCAAGCTAGTCTGGCTGATGAGGGGTGTAACCCAGAAACCAGTCCCAGGATGCTTGTTTCTGGTCCATTGAGGACCTGGCCTGGCAGTTCGGGCTGAACTGTTCCCATGAGGAACTGCGTCAAGACTAATTTGCATCTGGCTAAGTCCAAACTGGAGTGGCATAGTGAGCAAAAGAACTATGGATTACACCCAGATCTCTTGACTGAGGGTGAGTGGTTGAAAAGTTTCAGCACTCCGTTCATCATCTTTTGTGTTTGACATGTTGAGACATACCTTTAAATACGAAATTAACTTCAAATGCAATGGTAGAAATGATGTCAGCACTAATGTCTGAAAGTTACAGTACTGAAAACGATACTGAAAACAGTTCTAAGCTAGGATACATCGCCCTTTATATTATGCTTTGGCTAGCAGGAGTAGAATCACACAAAGCAGGCCCAACATGATACTGATTGCAATAAAGAAGTGCTACACTTTACTCTTTTGAAGTGTGGCTTTAGAGAATTGAGGGTAGGATAGGGCATTCTAGGAATTTTCTGTGACAAGGACCCATCCCAGAAGCCCCTGCTACCAATGTACTCGCACTGATATCTTTAAACAAGTAAAGTTCATCCTTCAAACTCTTGAGCTGATTTGAGGAAGGTCTCGGTCTCCCCAACAGCCCTGCTCCAGATCCAGCTGACGTTAAAACAAGTAAGGGCCCTTCTGAGCCCATGGGTCCCAAAGGTGCTCCAGAGGGGCCGGGCCTCCTAAATATGAGGCGCACGACCTCATAAAGCTCTTTCAGCTGGGCAGGGGTCGCTCCGGCTCCAGGAAAATCTGGGAAGCGTGGAAGGGCCCCAGTTCAGGTTCCACCGACTTGCAGGGACTGGAGTGCTGATGCTCCTGCGTCTCATCAGAAGACTCCGACGGGCTTGGTGAAGTTGAAGACATCTTCAACTTCTTTGACTTCTTGTGCTTGTGGGACTTACCATACTTCCCTGATGACTTAGAATATGACGATGAATGCCAGAAAGGGCTCCACGAATGGTACTGGGCCTTCGGCACGAACGTGACCTCCAGCGTCACGGAGTCAACTGACGCCGGGCGGTGAGGAGCTTTAGGGAACGCTCCCTCAGCGCCTTGGGATGCATGGCGTAGCATTCCTCGCAGGTCTTGGAGTTGTGGTCCCGCTCCAAACACCACTAGCACACCAAGTGGGGATTTATCACTGGCATTTGGACCGTGTCGAATCCATGATGCCAAACAATTATATGTTAAAGCAAAGATCTAAAAAAACGGTGACTCCAAAAATCCTTCAGTGACACCGGATAAAGAGAGAGAGTGAGAGGTCCACATAGGCAGAAAGGGAGAGAGGTTTAGAGGAAGAATTAGAATAGAAGGAGGTTTAATAGAGAGAAAGTTCACTTTCCCAGAGGACCCCTTGGGAGGTGGGGGCCTTGGGCAATTGCCAACTTTGTCCATGCCTGAAAAAGTCTCCAACCAACTTCCTTGCAGGCAGAAAACACAGGAATTGGATGTGACAACTAGTGTTGCCCTGGTATGGAGAGATCACACACATGGAGGTGCTCACAGGCAGTAAGGGTTACAAAATTCATTGAAAGTAAAAATGCTTTCTTACAGAAACCTTTCAGGTATTTCCGAAGCAGATACGCAGAACGGTAGTGTATTTCGGTACAAACATGTAACAAAATATATTAGTAGACCTTTTAAACTTTATGATTTATTTTGTGAGATTTTAAGTTCAAAACTCATTAATATAATAAAGTGAAAACCTGATTTAATATTTTTTACTTATGCAGTATGGTCCTTACCGTACTTATTCTTTGTGAAATCGCATAAGTAATAATAACATATGAATATAAATTGAAACTTAAGAAATACGTGTTACATATTAAGCATGCATAAAATAAAAGTGAAATATATTGCGATAAAAGTTTTAAACACAACAAGAACACAATAGTGGTAGATAAAACGTAATACTAATAATATAATTTAATAAGCAATGACAAAATAATTTTGACCAACGTCGGTGACATAAGCAAAATTGCGAATAATTAAATGTTAAAGGAGCTCGTAATGTAAATAGGCAACACAATACATTGGTCTAGCGGGACATGGTGTATGACAACTGACACTACATTAGTAGGAACCATTAGTCCAACACAAACGATCCTCTTCTAAGCATGTTCTCAGCCTCCCACTTGCAAGCACTTGTTTTTCAGCAGCAGAAACTTGACACTGATTGGTGCGATTAAAGGGAGGCAGGGACTTGAGCGATGATGTGAGATGACTGCAGGTTATTGTCTGACTCTTGGGGATGCTTGTTGGTGTTAAATAATAAACAGGCACAAGCACGTGTGGTCCATCACTCAGACTTCCGAAAACGATGTGTGCACCAAAAATGCTGCAATTTGACAAAGAAACCACTATTATTTACATTACTTTATATAGGTCGTGGTTTCCTAAATGTTGTTCTATACTTTTGTGAGCTCCATTCGAGCCTTTTGATAATAAAATAGGTGAATCCAGAATACCACCTAATTCAACTTTTTAGGTGTGCGTATAGTTGCATTTAACAAAGCAAATGTCTTTGAAATGTATTCAAACATTTTATATGTCAAGTTAAACTTGGCGTTTTACTGGAATACAAATAGTAAAATTCTGGATTAAAAGAAAAATAACTGGAGTGTGCCTAGCCCCCCTAAGCAATGTGACTTACTGTGGGACAATTTGTTGACCTTTGTACCTTCCTTGATTGTTTTCCCTTTTGTTTTTAGTTAGCTGGCAGTGCCTTTCGCCTTTGTTTTCCCTTTTGTTTTTTCTAGCTGGCAGTGCCTTTCTGCCTTTGTTTTCCCTTTTGTATTTTGCTAGCTGGCAGTGCCTTTCGCCTTTGTTTTCCCTTTTGTTTTTTTGCTAGCTGGCAGTGCCTTTCGCCTTTGTTTTCATTTTGTTTTTTCTAGCTGGCAGTGCCTTTCTGCCTTTGTTTTCCCTTTTGTATTTTGCTAGCTGGCAGTGCCTTTCTGCCTTTGTTTTCCATTTTGTATTTTGCTAGCTGGCATTGCCTTTCTGCCTTTGTTTTCCCTTTTGTATTTTGCTAGCTGGCAGTGCCTTTCTGCCTTTGTTTTCCCTTTTGTTTTTTGCTAACTGGCAGCACCTTTCGTATTTGTTTTCCCTTTTGTTTTTTGCTAGCTGACAGTACCTTTCGCCTTTGTTTTCCCTTTTTTTTTGCTAGCTGACAGTGCCTTCCACCTTTGTTTTCCCTTTTGTTTTTTGCTAGCTGGCATTGCCTTTCCGCCTTTATTTTCCCTTTTGTTTTTTTGCTAGCTGGCAGTGCCTTTCCGCCTTTGTTTTCCCTTTTGTTGTTTGCTAGCTGGCCGTGCCTTTAGCCTTTGTTTTCCCTTTTGTTGTTTGCTAGTTGGCAGTGCCTTTCCGCCTTTGTTTTCCCTTTTGTTCTTTGCTAGCTGGCAGTGCATTTCGCCTTTCTTTTCCCTTTTCTTTTTTGCTAGCTGGCAGTGCCTTTCCGCCTTTGTTTTCCCTTTTGTTGTTTGCTAGTTGGCAGTGCCTTTCCGCCTTGTTGCATGGATGTCATTGATGTTTTCTTTCCACTTCCGTTTGCATTCCTTATTCCCATTGTCGGCATTCTTCATTCCCACCTTTGGAGAGCCTCATTCCCATCTTTCAAACACACAAAAGGTGACAGAAATAATCCTTGCAACAAGTCTAACCACTGTCAATCGCTCAGGGTTGCATTTCAATCCATCCTTCTTTGGCCCACCATGCTACCTCAGTTTGGACACAGCCATATGCAAATCAGTCTTCACCCTTATCCAATAGGAACAGTCCAGCCTGAACTACCAGGCCAGGCCCTCTCGGAACCAGAACACAAGCACCTCAAGACCAATTTTGCCCTGATTGGGGCTCTACAGTCGGGTGCAGCTTGGCTTCAGTGGCACAGTGAGCAAGGGACCCACATCCTGGCTTACCCTTGCCCAATTAGGACATTACAACAAACACACAAAAGGTGATGGGAGGAATGCTTGCAATAAGTCTAACTACTGGCAATCGCTCGGAGTAGCATTCCAACCCATCGTTTTTCTGTCCACCATACCACCTCATTTTGGACCCAGACATATGCAAATCAGTCTTGAACCTGCCTAAATAGGAACAGTCCAGGCCATAGTGGGATGCAGCCCAGTGCGATTGTCAGTGCCCAAGATTAATACAAGCATTCCATCCATTACTTTTTTGTATACTTAAGTGTGTCGCCCTAAGTGGGACGGGTATGCCCAGACTTGGTTCCAGTGCACACTATCTCACTGGAACCAAGCTATACCTGACTGAAGTGCCCTAACTAGGGCAAAACTGGTCCTGGGTTGCTTGTGTTCCGGTTCAGTAAGGACCTGGCCTGGCACTGTTCCCACTGGAGAAGGGTCAAGACTGATTTGCATTTAGCTGGGTCCACACTGAGGTGGCGTGGTGTGCAAAATAACGATGGACTGGGATGCGGCCCGAGAAATTGCCAGTGGCTGGGATGCATTCAAGCATCCCAGCCATCACTTTTCGTAAATTTTTGTGTGTCATTCTTGTCTTTGGAAATCTTCATGCCCACCTTGGTGGTTTGGCATTAAGGGTGTAGAGAGCATCCTAAATGCATGATAAGTATGCACTTTTCCAGGGGTCAGGGTTGCACATATTCTTGCAGATGGGACAATGAATGGAATAATCACTTCTACAGGACAGACAAGACTCAAGACAAGGTTCCCTTGCATATATGTACTGTTCAAGTGTAGAAGGAATGTTTAGGCTGGGCTGCATAAGCTCAGGCGAACACTACTTTACAGTTTCTCTCACTCTCTAGTTTATTGTTATTTGTCTACCGGGGAAAACAGTTTCCTGAAAGCTATGAGGGGAGCAGGGGGGAGAGTTTAGGAACTTCTCTCTACCCACCCTATAGGACATTGGCTACTTTTTAAATTAGTAAGGTACATGGAGGTACCTATTTCTGGCACGAAGTGAGACACCAAACGAGACAGTGGGAGCAAAAGAGTACCAGAAAATGTGAGCTGTAGAGACTTCAGCAATCTAATGGGCGAAGGACTACAACAAGCTGTTAATGTGAACACATTGGACCTGTAGGTGTTTCTGGCTTGTGAGCAACCGGGCAAGATAAGGTCAAAAAACGTTGCCCTTCCAGTAAATCATTATAGAAGAAATGCATTATTTTAGATATGAGTTGCTGGGCAGATGAGTTCACGTGCAGGCTGCATCAAAATTGACACATTACATTTTCAATCTTTTCTAAAACAAATCACCCGGTACCTGGAGTTTTATCAAAAGCACATTACACAAAATGTTTTTACATTCTTTATAAGCATTGTCATTTTACTTTTCTCTAAGATCTGATCTACCGAGCCTGGCTTGTGAGAGTCAGTACCTTTGGTACTTAGGTTTGCAGACACCAAACAGCTGCTCCCTTGACCACCTCTGGCACATGGGAGTACATGTTTTATGTAGTTATTCTCGCAGCACCCCGTGGTTAGTCATTGAAGACCACCAAATAGCTATCTGAGGTCAAGAGGCAAGGTCAACCCTGATATTGTACATTCACCTATTAGACACTCGACACTGCATTAGCCAGGCACCAAGAGCCCGGAACACATTATCCTCTCATCAGGACCACGCTCACACCGCTTTGTAGCATGCCACTTGCGTGCATTTGTTGGGCAACAGAAACTTGACACTGATTGGGATGATTCAAGGGGAGTGAGGCTTGAGTGGCCGTGAGCATGAAGAATGACTGCCTTTCACTGTCATTCTCCAGGGAATCCTTGATGTGACTGATTAACAACCAGATACAAGCACAGCCCATCGCTTACACTTGTCTAAGCGGATGACACCATCACAATGATGCAATACTATAAACAATATTGCCTCCATTTTTAATATACATTTTGACGATGCGCATTAATCGTGGAACAGAAATTCATGAGTCAAAACACTGAATCAAAAAAACTGAAAACTGAACTTATGAAGAGAAAATGTTTCATCTCATACCTGGTTAAGAAGAAGGATGTAAAGTCCAAGCAGTATTGCTCCTTGTGATACCAATGACGTGTTTCAGGGTTGTCATGCTGCAGAGGGAGTCCGATGGATTGCTAGGCCAACGAGTTCAAGTGGGACATAAACCTGAGTTTCTTTAAATAAGGTATCTTGAGAATAGCTGCTTGAAAAATGCCTTTTCAGTGTATTTTGTTGTCTGGGGCAAGGTTGGCACCTATTTGAACTGTTTGCTGTGTTATTTACAAAAGGCTGCACAACCGCAAAACCAAATAAAGATATTTTTTTTAAAAATGCCTTTTCAGGAAATTATGGGCCGCATCACATGAAATGAAATGAAATTTGTACTTGTAAAGCGCACTGTTACCCTAGGGTGTCCTGGCGCTGTACGCATACCGCTGTGGAACCCTTCCTGTCTTTTCCCTGTGAAATGTCCACTCCTGGGCACCCCCAAGGTGAAGCCAGGCATCCCAGCACTGGTGGGGCCGTTGTGGAGATTAAGCAAGCTATTGCCCAGAGTTGCAGAGTGGGACCCATGATTAGAATAGGCACCGAGGCGAGAATGATCAGGTCCGAGGAAATTGAGCCCAAGACCCGCCGAGGCGGGAATTGAACCCTGGTCCTGGGCCAGATCTCTGCATCAGGGTCTGCGGCTCTAACCATTGAGCCACACTTCTCCACATGTATCATTATTTCAAATAGCAATTACCTAATTGGGATTCTCTGCAAATTGCAATTAGGTAATCGCTATTTGAATGTATGAAACTCCATGGGCCATATGCATCAAGCATTTTTTGTCTTCGCAAACGGCCGATTCTGCGAATCTGCCGTTTGCGAACGCAAAAAAATGCCTTTCTGATGCAGCAAACCCTATTTTGCGATTCGGTAACCTGTTGCCGAATCGCAAAATGGGTTTGCGATTCGCTATTAGGAAGGGGCTTGTTTAGGGCGTCCCTTCCTAATACCGAATCGCATCGGTATGCATGAATGTTTTGCGACCGGTATGTGGTCGCAAAACATTCGCATTTTACTACCTACTTCAAGTAGCTGGTAACCCATTCGCAAATGGGAAGGGGTCCCGAAGGGACCCCTTCCCCTTTGTGAATGTCTGTAAATGCATTTTCTAAGAGCAGGAAGTGGTCCCACGGACCACTGCCTGCTCTTAGAAAATGAAAGGAAAAGTTTTCATTTTCTCTTTTGTAAAGCAGCCGGTTTTCCTTTAATGAAAACGGGCTGCTTTACAATAAAAAAGATTGCTTTATTTAAAAGCAATCACGGACATGGTGGTCTGCTGACCCCAGGCCAAATTGCGACCTACCTCATTAATATTCATGAGGTAGGTCATTTGCGATCCCCTAGGAATCGCAGAAAGTGTTAAACACACTTTCATGCATTCCATTTTGCGATTTTCTAATTGCGAATCGCAAGAATTCGCAATTAGGAAATCGCAAACTGGATTGTTGATGCATCTGGCCCCATGAGTTTCATTTAGCGTTTCCTAATGGGTCACAAATCATTAATATTAATGAGGTAGGTTGCAATTTGCGACCCATTAGCAATCGCAAATATCACAGGGATGGTGGCCTGCTGGGATCAGTAGACCACCATGTCTGAAATTGCTTTTAAATAAAGCAATAATTTTTTTTTAATGCAGCCCGTTTTCCTTAAAGGAAAACGGGCTGCATTTAAAAAAGAAAAATGAAAAGTTTTTTTAAAATTTTTAAGAGCAGGCAGTGGTCCGTGGGACCACTGGCTGCTCTTAAAAACATTTTTACGAATATTCACAAAAGGGAACGGGTCCCTTCCTAATCCCGAATCTGTATGTATTCGCAATTCTAAATTGCGATTTGGTAACATGTTTCCGAATCCCAAATTGGAATTCATACATACCGAAAAGCATTTTACCGGTCGCAAGCGGCCCGATTCTGCGAATAAGGCCGTTTGCGATCGGTAAAATGCATGACACGTTTGGCCCTAAATCATGATCCCAGCTAGAGAGCATTGTAAAGGCATTGACAGGGAAAAGACATGCAGCTTGATGCGGCTCTCGGCGAACACCATTCTCTGGATTTCAGAAGGTCGAATCATTGCATAGTGCCTAGAGGCCCACAGTTCTACCGCCTACCAGACTCAACAATCCAGACATCATCTGTGTAGAAGGCAAAGGGCATCTCTCAGGGGGCACACAATGGTATCCTTGCCCCTGCCCAAATATTCTATCTTTCAGTAGATGGGTCTTAGGCGTCTGGCCCTTTGTTTGATGTTCCCTTGTAGGCCTTTTGTATTACTTTTCCATCATACAAAATAACACTGATCTTTCACATTGTAATGGTGGCACTTGTTTGCAAGGTCCATTCTAAAGTGAAAACTCTGAAATGCAAGAGTGTTTGAAATATTCTTTATTAATAAGAAAATAGCAAACATAGCAAGCAGTGCAATGAATCATCAAGTAGTCATCACACAGAAGGACAGTACACTATGTAAGTACATTATATGTCAGTATTTTGTGCTTTCCCATATAGGGCACCACCTCATTCAATGACTCCTCAGCATGTTAACACATGATTCCACTGGACCACAATGTGCTGGAGTGTCCTTGGTACCCGTTTCCATGAAAGGTGCAGATTGGAGTCCACAATAGACCATTAATTGATATAATTATTGTCTAAAGTCGGAAGTGTCACGTCAGTCCATTGTTTAACAATATAGGGCCACCTGATAACAATTCACAGCCGCTTGATAACCACCCCAACCATGGTCAACCCTAGACGTTCTGGGGATACATCGCCATTAAATTGCAGTATTTGTATCCCTTGATGTTATATCAACACGAATCAAGGTACTTAATGTCTTATGAGTTGAACAGATGATTTAAAACACTAACCACATCTTACATATCACAGAATTCGAACTTTTGTCTAGGTGAGTAGCTTTTACTCGTTCATTCAAATGCTTTTTTCACCAGAATCATTTCAAATCTGGGAAACAGCCATTACAACGCGGCTGTTTCCACGCATGCTATTACAACGCAAGCATTACAAACTCATGGGTCATTACAACGCGTAGACTTTATTACGCATTTTTTTATTATACATATGCTTTTACCACGCATGTCTTTACAGCGAATTTCGTTGTAAAGGTATGTATGGTAAAGGCATATGTCTAGTAAAAAAATATATGCATATGCGTGGAAACAGCCGTGTTGGTAGGCGATCTACATCATTAGAGGAAACGGAGAGACTCTTCCGCTTCCTCACAACGACGTGCACCGCCCCCCTCAGAAGAGCTGCCGGCATGAACCATGAGGAGAGAGGTAAGGGGGATTGGACCTGGGGCAGGGGGTTACTATTTTAGGGGCTGGGGGCAAGAGAGGTCGCGCAGGGGTAGTGTTTTAGAGTTTAGGGTAGGGAAAAGGCTGTGGGCCGGGGGGGGGAGGTCGCACTGGGGTAGTGTTTTATGGTTTAGGGTAGGGAAAGGGCTAGGGGCCGGGGGGTCATGCAGGGGTAGTGTTTTAGGGTTTAGGGTAGGGAAAGGGCTGGGGGCGGAGGGGGCTTGTGCAGGGGTAGTGTTTTATGTTTAGGGTAGGGAAACAGCTGGGGGCAGAGGTTCACGCAGGGGTAGTGTTTTAGGGTTTAGGGTAGAGAAAGGGCTGGGGGTCAGGGGGGGGTCGCGCAGGGGTAGTGTTTTAGAGCAGTGTTTCCCAAACTGTGGTCCGCGAACCCCCAGGGGTCCGTGACACATTCCCAGGGGGTCCGCAGGCAGCAGTTTTAAAAGCACTGCAAAGTTCCTTGCATAATTAGCAGTTTTCGAGTAACAATAAAAGTGTCAAGATAACGCCAATGATTAATGTACCTGCTGGAGAGAGATGAGAGTTTTGTCCAGTGGCAGCTTTGACTTATTTAATGTAGCACAGAGGGTTAATATGCCTACTGCAAGGAACGTGTACCATGAATTTTAAAAAACAGTATTTTATGTGCATAGGTCAGTGAGTTACTGCTTTTGTCACATAGATTCTTTTGTTACTCTGCAGTTCATAAGTGACAATCGTAATCTAGCACAGTGACCTATACATTGTCATCAAAGAGCTGCTTGCAACCTGCATGGTAGAAGTTAGTAACTTATGTTTTTTCCCTGTCTTTCATTATCCTGATGCTGCTGAAAAGTTTTATTTAGGTGGAAATACATTTTTATTCTTAAAGTCAATGCTAACCAGTGTGTTATGTTCTGAATCCTGAGTTTGTGCTTCTCCAGACCAAGCACTCTTTATAAATGACTACCAGTATGAATGACATGTAAATCCTACACCTTGTAGTCCCCTTTGCCTTTTGTAACATTTTCTATACACTGATGTACACGTATGTTTCATTGTCTCTAAATGTGTGTGATGTAAAGTGCTCTGACATCCTACAATGGTATGAGAGATGCTATGAAACAAATAAAATACATGTGACAGATGGGCTATGGAGAGATGAGAGGCACTGTTGGAGGTTGATAATAAGGGAATCATTGAAGAACCCCAACAAAGATTGTCGTATCCTGGTGATGTAAGGTCATCATTTACTATTCTTTAAAAGCTAATACAATTCAATATATAATGATAAATGTGTTGAAGAATGCACCATTGTTTCCTAAATTTTCTTGGGGGGAGAGCCTCCCAATGCCCCCTTTGAAGTGGTCAGGCTCACTCACTGCACTTGGTGTGCACCGTATTGGGACTGGTCTGAAAACATTTTCCAGGGCTGCTTTGGGTTTCCAGTCTGGCCCTGGCAGGAGCAGGAGTCTCGTACTGCGAAATAAAACCAACCATTAAAAAATTAGTCACGGAGATGCAGCACCAACCTTCCCATTAAAATGTTTCGTTTTTTTTGCAAATTCTTTCAATATAAAATACTAAAATCCTTAGTAATTCGAGTATTTGTTTTGTGTGCACATGTGTGTTTATTTTATTCAAATTTCTGTTTTAATGTTTGAAATTTAAATCATACAAATTGCTTGGGAGTCCCCGGCTTCCAGTGGTGACTCAATGGGGGTCCTCAGGAGTCAAAAGTTTGGGAACCACTGTTTTAGAGTTTAGGGTAGGGAAAGGGCTGGGGGATGGAGGGGTCGTGCAGGGGTAGGGTTTTAGGGTTTATTGCAAGGGAAGGGCCCGGGGATGGGGTGCACCAGGGACCGGGATTAGGGTTTAAGGTGGGGGTCAGGGAAACCTTTACCACGTATATGCTTTTATCATACATGCTTTTACAATGAATTTCGTTGTATAGGCATGCGTGGTAAAGGCATGTTCGTTGAAAAAATATGCGTGGTAAAGGTTTGCGTTGTAATGGCATTCACGTGGTAACGCATGCGAGGTAAAGGCATGCGTTACAACGGAATGTGATGTAACATCATACAACCCTTAAATCTATCAATATTCGTAAACAGATGACGAACAGGAGCAAATGCACTAAGTATATTAACAGTAAATACTCCTCCCAAGCTATTGTTACAACATCTGACAGTATTCTCGGTGTTGCTATGGAATACTGACTACAAAAATATTGTCACACAGAAAAATCATGTCAAACATATCACCAACATATATCGAGTTTGAATGTCTTCTATGTAAATTACAAAAATATTTACAACACAAAATATTGCCATTTTAAATATAAAGAGTAACAAAGTATCAAAGTACAAAATAGAGTTAACAATAAAAGCAATCTCCTATCTACATTAAGCAAACACACAAAAATTTCGAAAATTTAAATATCAACCACTTTAAAATCAACAAATTATTTCAAAATGAATACATTTATTTTTATAATCCCGTCAAAAACATTATAGGCAACATATAAAAAATATATAACGCCCAAAAAACTGCAACTCATTTCACCTGATTAGCATTTTCCATTTAAGGAAAACGCTAATGAAAGTATAAAAATAAACAGAAAGCCAATCAAATTCAAAATACATTTAAAGAACAAACCAACTGGGAAATATAAAACAAAAATTAGAAAAGTAGACTTATGTAAGCAGTAATGTACATTAAGTTAAATGACATGCACCACACTTACTAAAACTCTTTTTAATATTTTCAAATTACATACAGATCCCGATAGTCTAGTGAGTTCACTTTCAGAACCTCACAAAAACAGAAAGAATTACTAAGCATGCTCAAGTGACATTTACTGAAATATACACCCAACATCACCTAACACTCACCCTTAAAAATCAAATTCATTTTATTTCAAAACATAACTAGTAAGACTAGAATAATGTTTTTGCAACTGCACAAAACCTAATAACTCTAACTGAAGCACTCACCTGCCCTTCTATATGCTTTTTTTTATTTTTTTCAGGACACATGAACTGAGTCCCTAAGTCCTAAAATGGCTGCTAAACATCTTTGCTGATGTGAGGCAGCCAATCAAACCTAATCTTTTGATCTCCCGGACCTATAGATATATAGATAGATAGATATATATATATATATATATATATAGAGAGAGAGAGAGAGAGAGAGAGATGTGTGTATATATACATTTTGACCCTTAATTTCTTAAAAAACTGCTGAATGGATTTACACCAAATCACAAAAAGCACGCTTTCTGTGTAAAGATGTATCTTTCCGAAAACTTTGGTGAAAATTCTGTTCAGCAGATTTTCCTGTACTAAGGCAACAAGGGAACTACTTATCCCAGCATGCAACACCAGTGTTACTCACCTGTGATTACTAAAATATAAATAAAGACATGCTGTTTGAAGTGCATCTTCTGTTTCTGCGCACTGACATTGATGCCTGTGAACAAGGAGCCGAGAGCTCCGAAACGCGTAAGGCTTTTAATTTTTCCAAAGGAAAGCGAATCCTGTTGCCTTTACGAATCCCGAGCAGTGTTCCTCTTCGAAACCGAGCACTCTCGAGTGCTCTTTGTATTGAAAATGTTATGACGGCAGGCCACCGTGAAGAGAGAACCGTCCTTAATTGAGGGGCCATGGAGACATAGAACGGAGTCGAAGTCTCCTGAGGTGCGAAGGATGGCAGTAATAAGGAGGACCTGGAACTTCGGAGGCCCACTGGAGGGCGAAATCAATTAAGGAAAATAATGTTGAAGCGCAGAACCCACTGAGGGTAACAATGAAGAGGCACAGCAAAGCCTACTAAGGCAACAAGGGAACTACTTATCCCAGCATGCAACACCAGTGTTACTCACCTGTGATTACTAAAATATAAATAAAGACATGCTGTTTGAAGTGCATCTTCTGTTTCTGCGCACTGACATTGATGCCTGTGAACAAGGAGCCGAGAGCTCCGAAACGCGTAAGGCTTTTAATTTTTCCAAAGGAAAGCGAATCCTGTTGCCTTTACGAATCCCGAGCAGTGTTCCTCTTCGAAACCGAGCACTCTCGAGTGCTCTTTGTATTGAAAATGTTATGACGGCAGGCCACCGTGAAGAGAGAACCGTCCTTAATTGAGGGGCCATGGAGACATAGAACGGAGTCGAAGTCTCCTGAGGTGCGAAGGATGGCAGTAATAAGGAGGACCTGGAACTTCGGAGGCCCACTGGAGGGCGAAATCAATTAAGGAAAATAATGTTGAAGCGCAGAACCCACTGAGGGTAACAATGAAGAGGCACAGCAAAGCCTACTAAGGCAACAAGGGAACTACTTATCCCAGCATGCAACACCAGTGTTACTCACCTGTGATTACTAAAATATAAATAAAGACATGCTGTTTGAAGTGCATCTTCTGTTTCTGCGCACTGACATTGATGCCTGTGAACAAGGAGCCGAGAGCTCCGAAACGCGTAAGGCTTTTAATTTTTCCAAAGGAAAGCGAATCCTGTTGCCTTTACGAATCCCGAGCAGTGTTCCTTCGAAACCGAGCACTCTCGAGTGCTCTTTGTATTGAAAATGTTATGACGGCAGGCCACAGTGAAGAGAGAACCGTCCTTAATTGAGGGGCCATGGAGACATAGAACGGAGTCGAAGTCTCCTGAGGTGTGAAGGATGGCAGTAATAAGGAGGACCTGGAACTTCGGAGGCCCACTGGAGGGCGAAATCAATTAAGGAAAATAATGTTGAAGCGCAGAACCCACTGAGGGTAACAATGAAGAGGCACAGCAAAGCCTACTAAGGCAACAAGGGAACTACTTATCCCAGCATGCAACACCAGTGTTACTCACCTGTGATTACTAAAATATAAATAAAGACATGCTGTTTGAAGTGCATCTTCTGTTTCTGCGCACTGACATTGATGCCTGTGAACAAGGAGCCGAGAGCTCCGAAACGCGTAAGGCTTTTAATTTTTCCAAAGGAAAGCGAATCCTGTTGCCTTTACGAATCCCGAGCAGTGTTCCTCTTTGAAACCGAGCACTCTCGAGTGCTCTTTGTATTGAAAATGTTATGACGGCAGGCCACCGTGAAGAGAGAACCGTCCTTAATTGAGGGGCCATGGAGACATAGAACGGAGTCGAAGTCTCCTGAGGTGCGAAGGATGGCAGTAATAAGGAGGACCTGGAACTTCGGAGGCCCACTGGAGGGCGAAATCAATTAAGGAAAATAATGTTGAAGCGCAGAACCCACTGAGGGTAACAATGAAGAGGCACAGCAAAGCCTACTAAGGCAACAAGGGAACTACTTATCCCAGCATGCAACACCAGTGTTACTCACCTGTGATTACTAAAATATAAATAAAGACATGCTGTTTGAAGTGCATCTTCTGTTTCTGCGCACTGACATTGATGCCTGTGAACAAGGAGCCGAGAGCTCCGAAACGCGTAAGGCTTTTAATTTTTCCAAAGGAAAGCGAATCCTGTTGCCTTTACGAATCCCGAGCAGTGTTCCTCTTCGAAACCGAGCACTCTCGAGTGCTCTTTGTATTGAAAATGTTATGACGGCAGGCCACCGTGAAGAGAGAACCGTCCTTAATTGAGGGGCCATGGAGACATAGAACGGAGTCGAAGTCTCCTGAGGTGCGAAGGATGGCAGTAATAAGGAGGACCTGGAACTTCGGAGGCCCACTGGAGGGCGAAATCAATTAAGGAAAATAATGTTGAAGCGCAGAACCCACTGAGGGTAACAATGAAGAGGCACAGCAAAGCCTACTAAGGCAACAAGGGAACTACTTATCCCAGCATGCAACACCAGTGTTACTCACCTGTGATTACTAAAATATAAATAAAGACATGCTGTTTGAAGTGCATCTTCTGTTTCTGCGCACTGACATTGATGCCTGTGAACAAGGAGCCGAGAGCTCCGAAACGCGTAAGGCTTTTAATTTTTCCAAAGGAAAGCGAATCCTGTTGCCTTTACGAATCCCGAGCAGTGTTCCTCTTCGAAACCGAGCACTCTCGAGTGCTCTTTGTATTGAAAATGTTATGACGGCAGGCCACCGTGAAGAGAGAACCGTCCTTAATTGAGGGGCCATGGAGACATAGAACGGAGTCGAAGTCTCCTGAGGTGCGAAGGATGGCAGTAATAAGGAGGACCTGGAACTTCGGAGGCCCACTGGAGGGCGAAATCAATTAAGGAAAATAATGTTGAAGCGCAGAACCCACTGAGGGTAACAATGAAGAGGCACAGCAAAGCCTACTAAGGCAACAAGGGAACTACTTATCCCAGCATGCAACACCAGTGTTACTCACCTGTGATTACTAAAATATAAATAAAGACATGCTGTTTGAAGTGCATCTTCTGTTTCTGCGCACTGACATTGATGCCTGTGAACAAGGAGCCGAGAGCTCCGAAACGCGTAAGGCTTTTAATTTTTCCAAAGGAAAGCGAATCCTGTTGCCTTTACTGAATCCCGAGCAGTGTTCCTCTTCGAAACCGAGCACTCTCGAGTGCTCTTTGTATTGAAAATGTTATGACGGCAGGCCACCGTGAAGAGAGAACCGTCCTCAATTGAGGGGCCATGGAGACATAGAACGGAGTCGAAGTCTCCTGAGGTGCGAAGGATGGCAGTAATAAGGAGGACCTGGAACTTCGGAGGCCCACTGGAGGGCGAAATCAATTAAGGAAAATAATGTTGAAGCGCAGAACCCACTGAGGGTAACAATGAAGAGGCACAGCAAAGCCTACTAAGGCAACAAGGGAACTACTTATCCCAGCATGCAACACCAGTGTTACTCACCTGTGATTACTAAAATATAAATAAAGACATGCTGTTTGAAGTGCATCTTCTGTTTCTGCGCACTGACATTGATGCCTGTGAACAAGGAGCCGAGAGCTCCGAAACGCGTAAGGCTTTTAATTTTTCCAAAGGAAAGCGAATCCTGTTGCCTTTACGAATCCCGAGCAGTGTTCCTCTCGAAACCGAGCACTCTCGAGTGCTCTTTGTATTGAAAATTTTATGACGGCAGGCCACCGTGAAGAGAGAACCGTCCCTAATTGAGGGGCCATGGAGACATAGAACGGAGTCGAAGTCTCCTGAGGTGCGAAGGATGGCAGTAATAAGGAGGACCTGGAACTTCGGAGGCCCACTGGAGGGCGAAATCAATTAAGGAAAATAATGTTGAAGCGCAGAACCCACTGAGGGTAACAATGAAGAGGCACAGCAAAGCCTACTAAGGCAACAAGGTAACTACTTATCCCAGCATGCAATACCAGTGTTACTCACCTGTGATTACTAAAATATAAATAAAGACATGCTGTTTGAAGTGCATCTTCTGTTTCTGCGCACTGACATTGATGCCTGTGAACAAGGAGCCGAGAGCTCCGAAACGCGTAAGGCTTTTAATTTTTCCAAAGGAAAGCGAATCCTGTTGCCTTTACGAATCCCGAGCAGTGTTCCTCTTGAAACCGAGCACTCTCGAGTGCTCTTTGTATTGAAAATGTTATGACGGCAGGCCACCGTGAAGAGAGAACCGTCCTCAATTGAGGGGCCATGGAGACATAGAACGGAGTCGAAGTCTCCTGAGGTGCGAAGGATGGCAGTAATAAGGAGGACCTGGAACTTCGGAGGCCCACTGGAGGGCGAAATCAATTAAGGAAAATAATGTTGAAGCGCAGAACCCACTGAGGGTAACAATGAAGAGGCACAGCAAAGCCTACTAAGGCAACAAGGGAACTACTTATCCCAGCATGCAACACCAGTGTTACTCACCTGTGATTACTAAAATATAAATAAAGACATGCTGTTTGAAGTGCATCTTCTGTTTCTGCGCACTGACATTGATGCCTGTGAACAAGGAGCCGAGAGCTCCGAAACGCGTAAGGCTTTTAATTTTTCCAAAGGAAAGCGAATCCTGTTGCCTTTACGAATCCCGAGCAGTGTTCCTCTTCGAAACCGAGCACTCTCGAGTGCTCTTTGTATTGAATATATATATATATATCAAACAAACAATCCTGGTCCCGTTTGCTTATACAGAACAGGTACGGACTCTTGAATTGCTGGTGCCAAAGTTTTTAGGTTTATTTCATCACAAAGTGCAGTTCCTCATGACGCGTTTCGGCCACGACCTGTGGCCTTGATCACATATATATATATGTGCAGATACATTTATAATATGTTTTGGTGTATGTGTGTGTATATATATATAAATATATACACCTTGTAGTCCCCTTTGCCTTTTGTAACATTTTCTATACACTGATGTACACGTATGTGTCATTGTCTCTAAATGTGTGTGATGTAAATTGCTCTGACATCCTACAATGGTATGAGAGATGCTATGAAACAAATAAAATACATGTAACAGAGGGGCTATGGAGAGATGAGAGGCACTGTTGGAGGTTGATAATAAGGGAATCATTGAAGATTCCCAACAAAGATTGTCGTATCCTGGTGATGTAAGGTCATCATTTACTATTCTTTAAAAGCTAATACAATTCAATATATAATGATAAATGTGTTGTAGAATGCACCATTGTTTCCTAAATTTTCTTGGGGGGAGAGCCTCCCAATGCCCCCTTTGAAGTGGTCAGGCTCACTCACTGCACTTGGTGTGCACCGTATTGGGACTGGTCTGAAAACATTTTCCAGGGCTGCTTTGGGTTTCCAGTCTGGCCCTGGCAGGAGCAGGAGACACGTACTGCGAAATAAAACCAACCATTAAAAAGTTAGTCACGGAGATGCAGCACCAACCTTCCCAATAAAATGTTTCTGTTTTTTTGCAAATTCTTTCAATATAAAATACTAAAATCCTTAGTAATTCGAGTATTTGTTTTGTGTGCACATGTGTGTTTATTTTATTCAAATTTCTGTTTTAATGTTTGAAATTTAAATCATACAAATTGCTTGGGAGTCCCCGGCTTCCAGTGGTGAATCAATGGGGGTCCTCAGGAGTCAAAAGTTTGGGAACCACTGTTTTAGAGTTTAGGGTAGGGAAAGGGCTGGGGGATGGAGGGGTCGTGCAGGGGTAGGGTTTTAGGGTTTATTGCAAGGGAAGGGCCCGGGGATGGGGTGCACCAGGGACCGGGATTAGGGTTTAAGGTGGGGGTCAGGGAAACCTTAAACCACGTATATGCTTTTATCATACATGCTTTTACAATGAATTTCGTTGTATAGGCATGCGTGGTAAAGGCATGTTCGTTGAAAAAATATGCGTGGTAAAGGTTTGCGTTGTAATGGCATTCACGTGGTAACGGATGCGAGGTAAAGGCATGCGTTACAACGGAATGTGATGTAACGTCATACAACCCTTAAATCTATCAATATTCGTAAACAGATGAACAACAGGAGCAAATGCACTACGTATATTAACAGTAAATACTCCTCCCAAGCTATTGTTACAACATCTGACAGTATTCTCGGTGTTGCTATGGAATACTGACTACAAAAATATTGTCACACAGAAAAATCATGTCAAACATATCACCAACATATATCGAGTTTGAATGTCTTCTATGTAAATTACAAAAATATTTACAACACAAAATATTGCCATTTTAAATATAAAGAGTAACAAAGTATCAAACTACAAAATAGAGTTAACAATAAAAGCAATCTCCTATCTACATTAAGCAAACACACAAAAATTTCGAACATTTAAATATCAACCACTTTAAAATCAACAAATTATTTTAAAATGAATACATTTATTTTTATAATCCCGTCAAAAACATTATAGGCAACATATAAAAAATATATAACGCCCAAAAAACTGCAACTCATTTCACCTGATTAGCATTATCCATTTAAGGAAAACGCTAAAGAAAGTATAAAAATAAACAGAAAGCCAATCAAATTCAAAATACATTTAAAGAACAAACCAACTGGGAAATATAAAACAAAAATTAGAAAAGTAGACTTATGTAAGCAGTAATGTACATTAAGTTAAATGACATGCACCACACTTACTAAAACTCTTTTAATATTTTCAAATTACATACAGATCCCGATAGTCTAGTGAGTTCACTTTCAGAACCTCACAAAAACAGAAAGAATTACTAAGCATGCTCAAGTGACATTTACTGAAATATACACCCAACATCACCTAACACCCACCCTTAAAAATCAAATTCATTTTATTTCAAAACGTAACTAATAAGACTAGAATAATGTTTTTGCAACTGCACAAAACCTAATAACTCTAACTGAAGCACTCCCCTGCCCTTCTATATGCTCTTTTTTATTTTTTTCAGGACACAGGAACTGAGTCCCTAAGTCCTAAAATGGCTGCCAAACATCTTTGCTGATGTGAGGCAGCCAATCAAACCTAATCTTTTGATCTCCCGGACCTGCAGTACTACAGCATCTCTCTCTCTCTCTCTCTCTCTCTCTCTATCTACCTATCTATATATATATATATATATATATGTATATATATATATATATATATATATATATAGAGAGAGAGAGATGTGAGTATATATACATTTTGACCCTTAATTTCTCAAAAAACTGCTGAATGGATTTACACCAAATCACAAAAAGCACGCTTTGTGGGTAAAGATGTAGCTTTCCGAAAACTTTGGTGAAAATTCTGTTCAGCAGATTTTCCTGTACCTGTACCGCTGTTCAATTTTAATATAGAAAACTGCAAGTGGATAATGCATTTTAAGATGCCCTTTTTTTTCTTGGCCCCGCTTTACGGATCACTCCAAAACTTTCCAGGAAGGAGCTAAGGTGGATGAACTTCTTTTGAGAGAGTTTCATGAAGATTCGTCAAACAGCACAGAAGTTATTAGCACACCAAAAAATCAATTTCCTAATGAAACACTGCTCTAACTATAACAAAACATTGGTCACCGTCTCTGTGTGTGTGTGTATATATATATATATATATATCAAACAAACAATCCTGGTCCCGTTTGCTTATACAGAACAGGTACGGACTCTTGAATTGCTGGTGCCAAAGTTTTTAGGTTTATTTCATCACAAAGTGCAGTTCCTCATGACGCGTTTCGGTCACGACCTGTGGCCTTGATCACATATATATATATGTACAGATACATTTATAATATGTTTTGGTGTATGTGTGTGTATATATATATAAATATATATATAAAATGAAAAAAATAAACGATAGAGCTTAGTTATAGTTAGGAACATTTAATTTATTATTTCTATACAGAACCAACTTAAACTATACAAACATTAGAAATTCAAAAGTTATAGTTATAACTTAAAGTTACAATTTGCACCCCACCCAAAACTTACTATAACTCACACACCTCTGTACATAGTATTGTCAACTCGCTAGCCAGACTAGATTAACTATAACTCGCGCAGTCCCCATGCACTGCTTATACCCTATCACATTACATCATTTCTAGCATGTTAAATAATAGCATTCATAACAACACTCATGACATCTCAAACTACACCACTTATGAGCATGGTAGAGGGCTGAGTTATAGTTAATTTATTTTGTATAGCAAGTTGACAACACTCTGTACGGAGGTGCACAAGTCATAGTTTCAAATTTTTATTACTTGAAGGAGCGGCCTTGGGGAAAGGGATCCCCAGGGCCTAACAAGGCTCGGGGAGGGAGGCCCACGTGGCCCCCTCCCCTTTAATAAAAAACAACGGCCTTGGGGGATGGAGTCCCCAGAGCCTAATAAGGGTCGGGGACGGTGCCACACGGCCCTCTCCCCTTTAAAATAAAAGACCTGGGGGATGGGTTTCCCAGGGCCTAACGAGGCTCAGGGAGGGGGCTACACGGCCTCCCTTCCCTTTAAAATAGAGACCCTGGAGGATGGGGTTCCCAGGGCCAGGCTCTGTGGCTAACCCCCCACTATGCACGGCCGAAGGCCGTGTGTAGCATGGGGCTGGCTGCATGTGGGTATTGGCGGCAGGGCCTGGCAACCCCCACATCACCCCCAGTGATGTCAACAATGATGTCATTTGAGATGTCATCAGTAATGTCATAAATGATGTCATAGAACATGTCATGAGTGATGTCATAAGCAGTGCATGGCGGGGCGTAAATTATAGTTAGCACTACTAACTATAACTGGTGAATTTCTGTGTTTTTTTAGTTCAAAACGTTAGTGTTGTCACTGACAAATTCACCTAACTATAACGTAAACGTAATCTTTGTTTTGTTCAGTGAATATATATATATATATTTACACATACCAGGAATGTTGTGGTGTGTGTATGTGTATGTATTTGTATAAATATATATATATATATATATATATACACACACACATACATACACATCGCAAGCGCTCCTGGTTGCTGGTGTTGAGGAATTTTAAGGGCAAAAGTCTGCAATACCACCAAAGCGTTTTGCCTTCATTATTAATTATTCCTATATCAATTTCTATTCAATGCCCACCATATTGGAGAAGGGTCATACTTCATATTGTTTCAGTTACTTATTCACAATATTGATTATGTTTAAATGAAACATCATCAGCAACTCAATATTCATTCTGCAACCCTTAATTGTGTTTTGCAAGTGAAGGGAATATATGGTTTAAGTCCATGCCCTTAGTTGTGGATATTCAGACATCTCTCATTTGCAAATGCTGTACATTCAATAGTATTTGTGGCCAAGTGGGTTTGTTGAATCTTTTGGATGTCTCTAATAAAAATTGGTATTCATACCTATTCCACCCTAGTGGGCTAGTGTGTCTATACTGGTATGGTACAGTCTCATGTTATTTGATGATATGCAACACTCTTTGGCCATTATTGTTCACCATTATATCACTGTGGGCTAGCATTTTCCACTTCGTCCATTATTTCAGTGTTTGCTTCAGGTCCTTGACTGTCCTGTTTCTGCTACTCGAGTTATAAAAGATCAATTCCACTCCTCCAATACCAACTGTAAAAAACAATAGTGATTAGTTAGAAATAGCCTGATTAAAATATAAAAACGTTCCCAAAAGAGGTCTTGCAGCATCGAAGTATTTCTATTAATACAAATGATTAATTCATTCTTCCTCAATGTTCATACCTTAGGGTGCTTTGGCTTCCAGATCTATAATGTATATATAGATTCTAGTCTCCTAAAGTGTGCCTCCCTAATTCCTCCTCTTAGATTTCTTTTAACAATGGAAACTGCAAAGTAATAGAAAAGTTCCCATTTTCCCTGGTGATGTTCATTGAAGTGTTTATCATTCTTGTTTATTGCTCTGATGTGTTCCAATGTAAACCTTCTCTCTAAGTTCCTCCAGTTTAATAGTAATTATTCCCAATTTTCCAACCACTCCCCTTGTCTCTCCCACATTACTACTAAAACATGTACGTACGTGTGCGGAGATCTAGGCCACTGGAGCAGAGATCTCTGTACAGAACAGTTAGGAGAGGAAGAGGTGGAAGTGGGGAACATCGGTCATAGGTTTGTGAGATGCATTTTCTAGTATGTGAAGCAGTACTAGAGTCCGACTTTGTGAATGAGTACTAGAGTTCTGCTTCAGGTACTCAAAATGGCCTTGGTGAATCGGGCTGTATGCATGTATAAAATACTCAACCAGCAGCAACTTTCACTTTCAAATTAAAAATATTATTTGACATGGCTTCATTCCCTACCCAATGTATCTAGATGCAACGAATTACAAACAGTCTACATTTTATAAAGACAATGAGCAGAAACTAACCACACTCTCAACTACTTTGAGGGTCCATATAGAGTGGCGAAACATTTACCACAGTACTCTGAACAAAGAGGCAATAAAAATAGTACCAGTGAAGGGTGGTGCAACTCCTTACAAACCACTACATGTTTATTGAAATCCCCCAAAGGAAAATAGCTACCAGGATCTCAGAATAAAGCAATCCCCAGGTAAAACCCTGAAATCCAAACTGTCTAAACAAATACAGCAAATGTATTAAATAGTCAGTTACAAAGTACAACAGTACCAGGAACTTCAAGGACTAGACTCTCTTGACGCTAGAGCACACGGTCTATCCTAAAACCATAAAATATAAAACCCTTCAGCAGAACACACTCTCAAAATAAAACAATGTCTCTAAAAATGTACCTTCACCTAACTAAATTAAAAAACTCATGTTCTTATTACTTATTGAATTTTGTTTATTCAGTGCAGTTAGTAAGTAATGAAAAACTGAACCAGGACAAACAAAAACCATGTAAACAAACCTAAAAAAAAACACAAACATCAACTATTTTTTTATATTACATATAATATACTGTGAACAGTCAAATATATAGAAAATATGTTATATGCTATATCAGCACAACAAGAAAGAGTATGCTGTTCCTAGAGGATCCTACAGGTCAATGGTTGTGAAAAAAGGCATGTGAGTGCTCATGGAGATCGGAGAAATTCTTATCTCCTTTCAGAAACCGAGACCTGCGACAGAGGGATTATCCACAACACACTGTGTCACTCTCTCGCAAAAGAGCCAGAAATAACAACCGGGAAAGTTTGCTAGAGAGCGTACATAAGGATCCCGACACCACGATTACCTGTGTGACCACTTTTACTCCCGACTCAAATCGAGTGAGGAGTATCATTAAGAAACACTGGGGCATTCTGAATACAGGAGCATTAGATCTTCCCATTCCCAGATTCGCGTTCAAACGCACAAGTAACTTAAAAGACATGCTCATACACACACGACCAAGCACCCTTAAAACCAATGTACAAAGGGGATTATGGGATCTACCTCCCGTAGTTGGTCACTACCCATTTGGGGCTTGCTCGGTCTGCCCTCTTACCAAGACCACAAAAGAAATAGCATTCACGAATGGGGTAAAATGGGTCCTTAAGAGACACACCAACTGTAACACCAACAACTGTATTTATGTATTGACCTGTCCGTGCGGACTCCTTTATGTAGGGATGACGACCAGACCGGTGAAAATCCGGATGACAGAACACAGGAGCAACTTCAGGTGTCATAGAACCAACACCAAGATGACGACTCATTTTGAACATCACAAACACCCTCCTGACTCTTTTCGGTGGGTGGTTTTGGAAGCTCACCCCGGGATGCACCAAAACATTCTGTTCCGCATAGAACAGAGGTGGGTGCTGAGGTTGTCCTCTGATAGGGAGGGACTTAATGAAGACATACCTTGGAGTTTGCTGGCGTGATACATCTAATGATGTACTGTCTCCACTTCGTCCTTCCTTATTTCCGTGACTCGTGACTAGTACTGGCACTACTATTCCCTAGGTACTACCACCAACATGCGCTACACCGATACTAGTCATGAGCACTCTATCGGAAATAGCACCGCTAGGGGTCCTACCCCTTGTTGTGGCCATTATTACACAGGGTTAATCCCCGTTTGAATCCTACATCAAGTCCTGCCCCCGCCACCCAGTGTTTACTATAGTGGTGGTCTCTGTACCCAACAGCAACCACATCGATCACTGGGTGGTTATGAAATTCCTCCTTTTTACTTTAAAAACAAGGATTTGACACTCTCCAGGTTATCGAGTTGTTAATTGATCAGACACTACTGTATGACCAGCTGGTGGTTTATGAGGCACACTCTCGAAGCACGAGTCCTTGTTGTTCCCCGCTTCATATATTTTGAGCTATATATTTTGAGCTATATAATCTGATGACTACCGCTTCATAGTGGCCCACAATGAGTTAATTGGGGATACCTCCACTGACGCATACACAATGAGTGTTCCAACATGGCACCCGGAAGTGGAGTTTGACGCTCTAGTCGTTGTCTCTACCTTGATACCGGAAGTCCCGCTCCATCTCTGACCGACCGGGGAATATCATTCGCACACGAATGAGTAGTGACATCCACCCGGGTCCGGCAGAGTGAGGGGTAGGTCGTCCGTGATCAGACGGAGCTGACAACGTGAGTACCGGGGGTTGGGACGAGTCGAAGAGTGTGGGACCTGTTTGCCTTTGCTTGGACCTCCAACAGGGGATTTTTGGCATTGTTAAGAGTGTCCGTTTGGCGGGACCTGCCTTGCTGTGTCCCGCACCCTCCTTCTACTCAGTGCGGGTGCCGTAGTTGAGGACATCGCCCGAGTGAGTTTTCCCACTGTGTATAACTTAGGAGGGAATGGCGACGCTACACGGCCTTGGTCCTCGTCCATTGCGCTCACTCTTCTTGCGCTAATCTTTCATTGTGTTCGTTGCCCTACTTGGTTGCTAGCGATATCGGGGGGTGCCAGCGGCACTCTTCAGTGTATCACTCTCGACCATCTGGCCGTGGTGATTAGCAGGAGCGCGCGGTATGACACACCACCGGTTTACCGCCTGCTACAAACGTGCAGGAGACACTGTGTTCTCTAAGCGATAGCCATCGAGATCTCAATGGGCCATACCCCTCTCGGGTCCCTTGTTGGTAACCTCCATCCCTTGTGCATTTATTACCTTTATTTTAGTAGTGTCATGAGGTGAGCTTCTAACTATATTCCGATGCCATAATTCCCCCACCCTCCGTTTGTCAATTGTTACAATCCACAGGACACTGAACCTTGCAGTGTTTTCACCTGCCGTGACACCTTGATGCTTTGAGCTGACCCAAGTTTGGGTGAGTGTGCTAGTATGCTGTATATATTTGCATATTCTTTGCTACTTCTGTTTTTATTCTTTCTTCAAATTCGCCATGTGCATGAGCACATACATTTTTAAGTGAAGCATGCTCATCTTTCACGTTTGTTTTGCAGTGTCACAATAGCATGGTCATATTTTGCACTTTTGCATTTAGGTTGAACTGCAGACTATAGTAGAACGATGTATTAATCGCTATGATTCTTCTCTCCTACAGGCAGTGTTGTTGATCGACAGGTACCACTTTATAGGGTGCTGTATGGGTGGTCACTTAACTGTGTACTTAACAGACCACCAACCATAAAGTGTAGAATGATCGATATTAGGTCCTGAAGAATTGCCGTTAATTTGACACTAGGCAAGAAACATGTTGGCCTGAGCTTCAGCACACAATCCTGCAATCTTAGAGCAGGCGTGTGCGCCTTTTTCTGGTTTTAATCAGGATAGTGACCACAGTCATTAAAATAGTTTTGGGTGGATCACTAACTCCTGTTTTAGATTTAACACATTACACATCTACAAATCTACACTCACTAGGGCCCTCACACGCACCACACCCAACGGCTAAGAAAAAAGATCTCCGCCAAGAAGGCCCCACCACGGGTGCCAATCGGGTATTGCAGCGCCGACCCGATAAGGAGCAGACCCAGTGATGAAGCAAGACACCTAGCTGGCTGGGTGTGTAAGGGTCTTTTTCTGAAAGGAGATAAGAATTTCTCCGATCTCCATGAGCACTCACATGCCTTTTTTCACAACCATTGACCTGTAGGATCCTCTAGGAACAGCATACTCTTTCTTGTTGTGCTTCCGTGGGCCTGTATGCTGGACCTATTCAATTGGCCCTTAGTCCCTCGTTGTTTTATATGCTATATCAGCATATAAAGAAACATTTAATTCATAAACATACCTCTTTACAGTACATATAACTCATAACATAAAGAAACAAGTATAGCTAACACATTGCACTTTCAACATATACTCATATATATTTAGAATGTAAAAATCTACATACAATTTTGTTGCATAGGAGTGTCTTCTCCAATCCAGTTTTACTGTCATTAATCCACACACAGAAACCCCAAAAATACAAAAGTTCAAAGTCCCCCATAGAAAAATGGGCAATCTTTTCACAAGCTTAAACTCACAGTTAAACTCCAAAGTAATGCTTAAAAACTGAAAAATATTTTACAAAAACTGGAGTTATTCTGTTGTTGAACCAGCTACAGGTGCTTAAAAGTGTCTGGATATGGGAGCGAGAGAGGTTTGTGGTGCGGAGCATAAAGATAAGAGGGTTTAAGAGAGAATGAGATATTGTGGGCATTTGGTGCCTCTGGTACAGCCTTACAGCAAGGTCTAGGAAATGATGACTGAAAACAGATGGGTGGTGTTAGGGAGGATATGCAGGGGCAGAGAGGTTAGACCATGGGTACTCACAAACCTTCTCTCGGGGGCCAAATTTACAGTGTGGTTTGTGGCCAAGGGCCGCACCGGTGGGGGCGGGGTCAGTGGGGGCGGGGCTAGAGCAAAAAATATATAAATGTGACCATGAGGTTGAACACAGGTCCCTGCAGCGGACGCAATCGTCCACTGAGCCACCAGACCCGGCATACACACATCTATCTATCTATCTATATCTCTCTCTCTATCTATCTATCTCTCTATCTATCTCTCTCTATCTCTCTCTCTACCTATCTCTATCTATCTCTCTCTATCTCTCTCTATCTCTCTCTCTATCTATCTCTCTCTATATATCTCTATCCCTCTCTATCTCTATCCCTCTCTCTCTCTATCTGTCTCTATCTGTCTCTGTCTCTATCTGTCTCTGTCTGTCTATGTCTCTATCTGTCTATGTCTCCACCTATCTCTGTCTATGTTTCCATCTATCTCTGTCTATCTCTCCATGTATCTCTGTCTCTATCTGTCTCTATCTCTATCTGTCTATGTCTCTATCCGTCTCTATCTGTCTATGTCTCCATCTATCTCTGTCTATGTCTCCATGTATCTCTGTCTCTATCTGTCTCTGTCTGTCTTTTTCTCTATCTGTCTCTATCTGTCCTATCTGTCTCTGTCTGTATGTCTGTCTGTCTCTGTCTCCATCTGTCTCTGTCTCCATCTGTCTCTATCTCCATCTGTCTCGGTCTCCAACTGTCTCTGTCTCTATCTGTCTCCATCTGTCTCTGTCTCTATCTGTATGTGTCTCTATCTGTCTCTGTCTGTCCCTGTCTCTGTATGTCCCTGTCTCTATCTCTGTCTCTATCTGTCTATGCCTCCATCTATCTCTGTCTATGTCTCCATCTATCTCTGTCTCTATCTGTCTCTGTCTATGTCTCTATCTGCCTTTGTCTCTATCTGTCTCTGTCTCTATCTGCCTTTGTCTCTATCTGTCTCTGTCTCTATCTGTCTCCATCTGTCTCTGTATGTATCTGTATGTGTCTCTATCTGTCTCTGTCTGTCCCTATCTCTGTATGTCCCTGTCTCTCTCCGTCTCTATCTCTGTCTCTATCTGTCTATGTCTCCATCTATCTCTGTCTATGTCTCCATCTATCTCTGTCTCTATCTGTCTCTGTCTATGTCTCTATCTGCCTTTGTCTCTATCTGTCTCTGTCTCTATCTGTCTCTATCTGCCTTTGTCTCTATCTGCCTTTGTCTCTATCTGTCTCTGTCTCTATCTGGCCTATCTGTCTCTATCTGTCTGTCTGTCTGTATCTGTCTCTGTCTCTATCCGTCTGTCTCTATCTGTCTCTGTCTCTATCTCCATCTGTCTCTGTCTCCATCTGTCTCTCTCTGTCTGTCTCTGTCTCTATTCATCTGTCTCTCTCTGTCTGTCTCTGTCTGTCTCTATTTATCTGTCTCTGTCTGTCTCTATCCGTCTGTCTCTGTCTGTCTCTATCTGTCTGTCTCTGTCTGTCTGTCTCTATCTCTATCTGTCTCTATCTCCATCTATCTGTGTCTCCATCTGTCTCTGTCTCCATCTGTCTCTGATTGTCTCTGTCTCCATCTGTCTCTGACTGTCTCTGTCTGTCTGTCTGTCTCTATCTCTATCTGTCTCTATCTGTCTCTATCTCCATCTATCTCTGTCTCCATCTGTCTCTGTCTCCATCTGTCTCTGTCTCTGATTGTATCTGTCTCCATCTGTCTCTGACTGTCTCTGTCTGTCTGTCTCTGTCTGTCTGTCTCTATCTCTATCTGTCTCTATCTCCATCTATCTCTGTCTCCATCTGTCTCCATCTGTCTCTGTCTCCATCTCTGTCTCTGTCTCCATATCTGTCTCTATCTGCATTTGTCGCTGTCTCATTCTCTATCTGTCTCTATCTGTCCCTGTCTCTGGCTGTCCCTGTCTCTCTCTGTCTCTATCTGTCTCTGTCTGTTTCGGTCTCTATCCGTTTCTGTCTCTATCTGTCTCTATCTGTGTCTCTGTCTGTGTCTCTATCTGTCTCTGTCTCTGCCTCTATCTGTTTCTGCCTCTATCTGTCTCTGCCCAAACAGGAAGCTTCCCAAAAGGCCCTTTTAAAAGTCAGCTGTGAAAGCGCTTACAGGTGACTTTTAAAGGGCGTTTTGGGAAGCTTTCTGACGGTGCCGTGACGTCACAGGGGCCGGCAGTAAACACAGAAGGTGGCCGCAGGAGCATACATAGTGAATACCTATTTAATACGTATTCACTACGTATGCTCCTGCGGTCATCTTCTGTGTTTACTGCCGGCCTTGGAAACTGCAAGGCAAGGTCCATGGGCCGCCACTAAAGGCCTGCCGGGCCACTGGCGGCCCGCGGGCCTGAAATAAGTAGCAGCGGACGCCTTCTTGAAGGTTTACAAGTTTATTTCAAAGTTTGTCCACCCGACACACGGAGCGTCCTCTCGGCCAGCCGTCCGGATAGCAACTGACTCATGCCATCCGAACCCTGCACCGACGTACGCTCCATGTGAGAGTCCTGGACCGCGTTCAAACGAACACGACTAAACATTATACATAACACAAGTATCGCGCGCTGATCGCGTGAAAGACGCCATCAGCGCGCGATGTACATTACCATCAATAATACAGTATAAACACAGTATAACAACTATAACATCACCTTCCCCTTAAAAGAAAACAAAGTAAGCAATTTACAAAGTAACGAATTAAGGTAATATGAACAGGCTCAATACCTAATAAAATCGTCAAACCTTTTTGGAACGTTTATAGTGCGAACCCTGGAAGAGCTAATGCTCCCCCTACTGTTGACTGGCTGAGCGGAAATGTTGCCCCCAACCTGACTTGCCCTTGTGACTTGAGGTGAAAAAACATGATCACGAGAACTAGCAGATTCCTCAGAAACCAACCAGTGCTCCCAATCAAGTCCATCCACGAAATTTCTCTGTCTCCCTTGCAATATTCTGGCCTGTTCAGTAGAAACTTTAACTAGTTGTCTTTTGTTCCACCATCCTTTTCTTCCGACAAAAGCAGCTCCCTTACTAACCTTGCATACCTGCTCAGGCGTCAGAAACTTCGACTCCCCCTTTCTAACCTTGTCAGGTCTCTTAATTAGTACCCAATCGCCGACAAAAACATCCTCACCATCTAAATGACACCTTTTATCAAAATTTTCTTTCATTTGTAATTGTTTGGCGTGAACTCTATGACAAACATCTTTGAAATCAACCATTGATCCAGTAGACATGTCCTTCAACCAAGATGGAAACAACGTGGTATGAGCCTCTCTACCCCTTAACAATGTAAAAGGTGGTATCCCAGTCGTACAGTGAGGGGATGTGTTATAACTCCAGATCTTTTGTACAATAAATTCGCCTACATCCAAACCTGAAGCTAACGCGGTCTGAATACCTTCTTTCACCACTTTGTTACCCCTTTCGACTAAACCGTTAGACGTGGGAGAGTATAAAGCTACTTTAAGATGTTTAATGTCTAACTTTTTCAGAAACATACACATCCTTTCTGAAACAAAATGCGTGCCGTTATCTGTCACAATGATTTTAGGAGCACCCTCCAACGAAAATATTTTGTTTAAAAATGAAATGGTTGATCCAGTATCAGGGGACTCTACGAAACTGTGGTACATCCATTTGGAAAAATAATCGACTGCCAGTATGACATATTTCTTATCTTGACCAAGTGTTGAGTAAGGCCCCGAAAAATCTAAACCAATCTTTTCCCATGGGACTTTAGGAAACTCAGTAGGGTGCAAAGGCGTCTTTAAGGTCCGCCAATGCTTATCTGATAGAAGACATTCAGGGCATCTATCAATAACACTCTTAACTTGTGAATCCAAAGAAGGCCACCAGTAATGTTGTTTAATTTTCATTATAGTCTTAGTGGACCCCAGATGTCCCATGTGAGCTTCGCTAATGATAGAAAGCCGAACCCCTGCGGGAGGGACAAACTTATCGCCCCTTCGAACGATACCATTTTCAACGGATAGTTCGTCTGACACTTGAGCGAAAACACATAAATCACCGCTCAGACCTCTAGATTCAGGCCAAACACAAGTTGAATAATTAACTACTTTTTTTAAAATTGCATCGTTCTCGCAAGCTGTTTTCCAATCACCCTCAGACAACACAGAATCATACTCCTGTACTGCATCTACTAGTGCCACACACTCAATATCCTCCAATAGGGAGTCTTCTTCATCATCTTTGTCCATAAGTAACCTGGACAAACAGTCCGCTCGGAAATTTCTTCCACCTTGTATGTGTTTCACCACAAAGTTATATTCTTGTAGCTTTGAAACAATCCTCATTAGCCTGGCAGACATATTGGAAGTATTAACTTTGTTAAATATGTATACCAAAGGTTTATGGTCAGTTATCAACTCAAATTTGCGCCCCCAGATGTACATCTTAAACTTCTGAACAGCCCACGCGCACGCAAGAGCTTCACGCTCAATTGTGCTGTACTGCTGTTCAAAATGTTTAAGTGCTCTGGACGCGAACGCTACAGTGAGTTCCCGACCATCCACTCTTTGGCTTAGAACTGCACCAAGGCCAAAAACACTTGCATCAACAGTTATCAGTGACACACAGTCGTCTCTAAAAGCATGAAGTGCTTGGGCAGAAACAATTAACTTTTTTACATTCTTAAATGCTGTTTCTAAATCGTCAGACCAATTGAAACTATGGCCTTTTCTAAGTAATACTCGTAAAGGTTCCACAGCTTGTGCGTAACATGGTACGAACCTAGCATAATATTCTGCTAGGCCTAAGAAAGAGCGTAAAGCTTCTTTATCCTTAGGTGCTTTAGCATCTTCAATAGCTCTGATCACCGAAAATTTCGGTTTAATCCCTTGACAAGATACAGTATGGCCTAAGTATTCCAATTCCTGCACTGCAAATTTGCATTTATCAGACCTTACTGTCATTTCCTTAGATCTTAAAATCGTTAGAACACGTTTAAGAATGTCGTTGTGTTCCTCAAATGACTTAGCATAAATTAGAATGTCATCCAAATATGCTTGAACGCCCTTGATGTCATGAAATAGTGAATCCATTAACTTTTGAAATACACTGCCGGCTGATGCTAAACCGAAGGGGAGGCGAAGGAATTTATACGCCCCGAAAGGAGTGACAAATGTTGTCAATTCTTGGGACTCTTTAGACAGTGACACTTGGTGATATGCCGATCTCAGGTCGATCAAAGAGAACCACTTAGCACCACCCAAATTTGCTAATAGTTCATGGATTCTGGGTAGTGGGTGGCAATCCACCAATATGTTCTTATTAAGCGAGCGCAAATCCGCGCAAAGTCTGACCTCGCCGGACTTTTTGCGCGCGACCACGATGGGTGCCACCCACTGAGAAGAATCCGTGGCTTCGATGACGCCTTGATCACTTAAATCTTTTAATGTATGCTTTAGTTCCTCTCTGACACTCATAGGAACTGAACGTACCTTATGTGATACAGGATGCGCACCAGGAACCAATCTGATATGGTGTTCCACACCTTTAACTCGACCCACCTGATTGTTAAATACAGGTTTAAATTCTGAAATTATCTCGTCTAACATTTCTACATTCATGTCAGAATCAGAACAATTAATATTACATATCGGTAGCTCTCCCACTTTGATTGGGTTTTCATCCCCTGGAACTAAGTACAGACCCATGCGAGCTAAATCTTTCCACCCAATAATATTTTTCCCTTTTTCAGCTACATAAACTTTTGTTGTAGTTTCTCTACCAAGGCATTGTACCACTCCTAGAAAATACCCAATCATGTTAATGTCCTTCTCCCCGAAGGCTTTTGGATAGACGTCAGAATGAATTAATTGTTTATTCTTCCAAAGGTCGTAGAATGTAGTATCTCGCAGAATGGTAATCGGCGAACCAGAGTCTGCCATGACTTGTAGACTGATGTTATCAATCGATGCTTGACACAAAGGACCCTTTATGGAAATAGCATCACCTTCACAGTCCAAAGTCACAATGACATTATTAAGAGAATCGGTACATGAATCTACCTCAGAATCAATGTAGCGAATGTTGACTGGTTTCCTAACATTCCTGCACACCCCCTGAAAATGGCCTATCTTTTTACATACAGTACAACGTTTGTTGATTGCGGGGCAACCTGGATAATTCCCAATATGGTTCTTCGAACCACACCTGTAACAGAAAAGAGGCTGTCTCTTTTGAGGGAATTTAGTCGGTTTACCCTTAACATTTACAGTAGACAATGAGATCTCGTGATCGGGGTCAGTTTGGATGACAGAATTAACTCCCAGCTTATTATCCTCCTGCATAGCCTTATTGGAAATAGCGGAGCGTTCGATACTCAAGGCTAAGTCGATCACCTCAGATAAAGGTGGATCTTTGATCTTTCTGGATGCACAATTAAACATAAACTGATCTCTGATGTAATTGTCTGTTAAAGGGCCAAATCCGCATGTAATAGCTAATACCCTGAGTGCTGAGATATATTCTTCCACTTTTTCATCGTCTTTTTTGTTTCCTTTTGTAGAAGTTGTGGCGCTCTAACATGATATTCGGCTCGCCGGAAAATTGTTTCCTAAGGCGTGCTATTGCTTCCAGGTACACATTCCATTGGCTGTCACCAGAATGGGAAGCTGGAGGTGGAATTGGAACCACACTGTCAAAAATTCTTTGGGCAGCTTGACCCAGACAACCAAACAATAAAGCAAATTTACAAGCAGCAGAATAGTCCACTGCGTCTATAGCGACTAAATGGTTTTCAAAAAGTCTGAACCACTCAGTCCAGATGATAGGTGGGCTGCCTGGTTTGCTTAAGAAAGGAGGAGGTTGCGTAATATGACTGATATTGGTAGCCATAGCCAATTGATTGACGATATAACCAATAACTTGTTGTCAAATAAGGTGTACCAAAAATGAAGAAAAGCGTGTGCATCGCTGAAGTATTGCTTTACGCGCTGTATCAATGTTGCCTCTACAGTTTGCTTCCACAGTTGCTAAGCAAATGAATGACGTGTGTGTCGTCGTGGAATTGAAGTGACAACACACTTCGTAACATAGCCGATAAATATTTGTAAATGACGTGCGTGTCGTCGGAAAGTGAAACTGACAACACGCTAAATTTCCGAAAATGCACTTAAATATTTGTAAATGACGTGCGTGTCGTCGGAAAGTGAAACTGACAACACGCTAATCTTCCGAAAATGCACTGTAAATTGCGCGTTGAGTTGCGTGCACACACGGCCCAATCCAAGATGGCGCCGCATATAAAAACGTGATGACGTCAGGTGCACCAATTAAGCAGCGGCTCGAGCGGAAGTTCGGGTTGGAGATGAGCGATAGCGTGAGGGGTGCCGATTCAAACTCCGCTCCGGCGCTCCGTGGATAAGTATAGATTCACGTACCTCGTTTCCGAAGAAGATCGTGGACCTACGTGCAGAGGATCGATGAACAGCCTTCCGACTTGGAATCCCGTTGAGCCAGAAGTCGTTGAAAGTAGGCACGAAGTCGGTACGTGTAAGAACAAATGCGTGGGTGTGCGGGTGGACAAGTTCCAAATCGTCGCCAGATGAAATAAGTAGCAGCGGACGCCTTCTTGAAGGTTTACAAGTTTATTTCAAAGTTCGTCCACCCGACACACGGAGCGTCCTCTCGGCCAGCCGTCCGGATAGCAACTGACTCATGCCATCCGACCCCTGCACCGACGTACGCTCCATGTGAGAGTCCTGGACCGCGTTCAAACGAACACGACTAAACATTATACATAACACAAGTATCACGCGCTGATCGCGTGAAAGACGCCATCAGCGCGCGATGTACATTATCATCAATAATACAGTATAAACACAGTATAACAACTATAACAGGGCCGTACTATGAGTACCACGGGGTTAGACAATACTTGTGTGGCAAATCATCTCAAAGATGTTCAATGCAGCCTTTCCAGACTAAGTGGTTGTCACCTGCCTTTGTATGCTGAATCTTTTGTATTGCACTTGCAGGCAATAGAGGAGCAATGGGTGTGGGTTGGAGGTGACTTCTAAGACCAGCTAGAATATACCAGCAACTTGCCAGCCTATAGGAAGAAGATGTGTGGTTCTGAGAAATAGGTGGGGGAAGAGGGGCAACAGGGGGGAGATAAACAGTGGTAGCCAGGCAGGGTGAAGCTTCACCTGGGCAAGAGAGGGGCAGAGGCCAATGTGGAAGCGTTTCAAAAGTAGAGTGCACAGCCTCTTACACAAGTTTCTGAAGCTATGAGGAACAAAGGCCCACGGACTATTCCAATGAGGTACTGCTTAAAGAGGGGGAGTTTCTAGTCTTTTTTAAAGGGTGGAAAGAAAGACATGTTGTGCACCTGCACATTTAGGGGAAAAGAGCAAAAACTGACAACAGAAGTGAAAACTACCCTAGAGAGCACACGTCAGCTTAGGGCAGTACAGCACTCAAAACTGCATATGAAGAGGGAGAGATTCATCCCTCACCCACAACCTGTATGTTATGCAGAGCTGCTCATGTTCCTCTGCACAAGCCTTATATGCAGTGGCGGCCTGCACAGGTAAGCACGATGGGGCGGTGGGGCGGGCGGGGCGGAGCAGGGCAGGGGCAAGGTGGGATAGGGGGAAGTCGACAGATGACGGAATAGGTATAATTAAATAAATAATACCTATTCCGATGTCTGTCGACTCCCCCCCTCCCCCCCCCACCGCGCCCCGCCTCAACTCGCTTACCTGAGCTGGCCGCCGCTGCTTATATGCCTTATGTGCCTTCACATTCATGTCCCTACCATCCTCAAGGTGGCTGCCAAAGGCTTGGTGATGACATGGTGATGTCTCTGTATCTGCTGGGCATAAAGTGAGCTTCAGGAGATGGGGAAAAGGTAAGACAAAAGGAACAGATGTATTTCCTTTGTGGCATGCTAGCACTTAAATGGACGCTTCTCTATTAAGACACACAGTAATCACAGCAGCTGTAAAGATTTACTGGAAGGAACCTTCATGTACATTTTTAACTGGGAAGAAGGTAGAGAACAAAGTTAATGTCCACAAAAATTTGAAGCAGACTTGGCCCATCCTTCCTGCTGAGGGGGTGCAGGCGTTTGCCAGACAAATATCCCAGCAGAGACTTCTCCCCATGGGCACACAGAACTGGCATCTGCTACTACCTCTAACATGTCCTCTAAATGGCAAACCACAGCCCAGCCACAGACCTGTACCTTCCCAACACCACAAGTAACAATCTAGTTTGGCCTGTGTGCCCATTCATGGGTGACTTGGGCTTCACCCTTGTCCACCAGCCGGGGCAAGAATGAAAAGGAAGAACATGTGAAAAGGGATCTCATATCCGCCATCCTGACTCACACATGCAAATAACAGGGGATCCTTGATTTAAGAGAGGGAATCCAGGCCCAGCCTGGACAGCAGACTTTTATGGAGAACAGAAGAAGGAAAGGACTTTAAAGAATGGGGTAAATATTGAGGGTAACAAGACATTTTGGAAGCGGCATCAAGGTCCCAGTCTCGCAGGAGCAGCTCATGAAACTAAGGGCTGTGACAAGAAAGAGCATTAAGGGATCAAAGATCTTTGTTTCCTTAAATCAAGCATCTTTTAATAAAGCCTTATTCTTTCATTTTGCTCATGGGTTGCAGATTAATTGCTAACCAGGTGTTGTTGCGTGAACTGTTGTAAACCCCTGGTGTGTTAACCCCTCTGACAATTAACTTTTATAAGCAATTGCGCCTTTAGCATTTTCAATATTTTTTGGAAAAACAAAGGTACTATAATGATGCTTCCTGTGTTGTCACAGAGGGAAGGCGGGTCAAAGAGTGCTTGAGGTCACTTACCCACAAGCCCCATGACTTTGCTTGTGGGTCATGCATACTGTGGATAAAGGAGACTTATATTTCAAAGAGGAGAGGGAGGAGATGAATTGTGGGATGGAGTTTAGGTAAACCAAGTCGCTGTAACATACATTTTCAAGTCAAGGCACTAGAAGTTCACAGTTCATTCTATTAGAACCCTAAAGAAATACCCAGTTTCTTAATGATATACCTAATTGGCACAGTAAGCCTTGCCACAGCGATTATTGTGTGAAAAATCAATAGTTTTGTGGAGCATTGACCTAGAAAACTAGGATCAGAAGAACTAGGAGTTTGGCAAACAGAGTACTCCGCCACACTCTGTCCACCAAACTCTAAATAGGCACCTTAATCATCATTGTCCACAAATAAAATGAATTCCCATTTGATAGATAACATTTGCATCTTTATAGATACACTTCACAGGATAGAACTCTCCCGTGACAGCCCACCTGTTTCATACTGCAGTTGATAAAATGGAGGAACTAAGTTCGACAATCTATGCGGCTGGCATAGAAGGCGCTCTAGACATTTGATCACCACTAGATCAGTGATGAATGCTCCCAGCACAGGGGTTGTCACATTCCAGCCCGGAAAATGTTTACAAGTGTTAGAGAGAAGGGATCACGGATGAGGCAACAATTCCTCCTCTCCTGAACTGCCTCACGAAGGAGTTATCTGGCCCTCAGTTTCCATGGTCGTCTCACTTTACTTACATCTCTTGCTTCTGGAAATCCCACCCAGCACTGGCCAGGAGCAGCTATTAATGGAACAGCAGGTGCAGTGGCACCGGGATGTGCTGCCCTCTGCACCTCAATTGCCCAAACATAAGGCAGGAGCTGGTGGCATTTTCCATGCTTGCATAAGAGCCCATGCCGCCCCTTGCTGCGCATTCTACCATGGGGACACACGAAAAAACTTCCATTTGGGTAATTTTTGCCCTCATATTAAAAGATGCACCTAGTACTTATGGACGTCAATTAGTGGTAACCCTGGCTTGCTTGTTATCAATCAATCAATCAGGGGATTTATAGAGCGCGCTACTCACCCGTGAGGGTCTCAAGGCGCTGGGAGGGGAGGAGGGGGGGTGCAGCTCCGGATTCAGTCGAAGAGCCAGGTCTTGAGGTTCTTCCTGAAGGTGTGGAGGGTGGGGGTTGTTACTACCCCTGACAGTGCCCTTACTACCCCTAGTCTCAGGGGTCATAAAGGTTAAATGCATAATAAGCTAATGTTTAAATGTTTAACCTACTCTAGCCATTTTTATTAGCCTATTAATCGGAGGCTCCCACTTCTGAGCTTGACGAGATTTGTGTCTTGGCACCTGAAAGCACGAACTTTGAAAAACTCTGTGGGGCTTATTTACAAGTTTCATGCCACTTTTTGCGTCATTTTTAACATGGGAAAAATGACGCAAAGTGGCGTCAAGGGGCTTGTAAATCTGCCCCTGTGTTTGTACTCTTATTCCTGGGTAGATACTTTCGAAGGCCACTTGCACCGAGTTTCTCTGTTTCCCATAACAAAAAGTCTGCCATTTCTGTTAGAAAAAACGAAATTCCTGTCCACGTGACTTTATTCTAGAAATATCTCAAATTGGGTATAAAAGTGTGTTCCCCAACGCTGCTCGGAGACCTCTTTTCCTTTGCGAATGCCGGGGAGACTTCTGCCCAATATTTCTGTAATCGCTGCAACATTTTACTAAATACATTTTGCAGACTCAAACTACATGCAGAGTAGGGGAAGAAAGCAAAGAGGGCTGTAACAGGGTGTTTTGTTCTCCGTACTTTCCTGTACCTATCCCTCCCGTAGCATCAAATTGGAGGCGCTGAAGGGATTAAGCCTAGGACGAGGGTCAACAGTGACCTTTATTTCTTCTACTGTCATCCTCTAATATTCATTTTCTTATGAGATAGTTATGTGCAGAGTTCTCTCCCTCTCTGTATTGTTTCCACCGTGTCACCTTTATAGGCTCCCCCACTGAAGTTCCCCTTGAGATGTTTGTCCCAGATGGAAGCTTCTCCCTTCATCCAGGGGTAATCTTCTTGAACAGGCCTCCCAGACTTCCAGGCCCATCACCCAACGCTTGAGGTGTTGGCTGTACTTGCATTAGCTTCAGTTCTAATAGCCCTCCCCCTGGCTCTGTCCTCCACCCTTCTCAGCAGGTGCACCTCCACCATCTCACGCCTGTGCACCGCCACCATCTCACGCCTGTGCACCTCCACCATCTCACGCCTGTGCACCTCCACCATCTCACGCCTGTGCACCTCCACCATCTCACGCCTGTGCACCTCCACCATCTCACGCCTGTGCTCCTCCACCATCTCATGCCTGTGCACCTCCACCATCTCACGCCTGTGTTCCTCCACCATCTCACGCCTGTGCACCGCCACCATCTCATGCCTGTGCACCTCCACCATCTCACACCTGTGCACCGCCACCATCTCACGCCTGTGCACCTCCACCATCTCACGCCTGTGCACCTCCACCATCTCACGTCTGTGCACCTCCACCATCTCACGCCTGTGCACCTCCACCATCTCACGCCTGTGCACCTCCACCATCTCACGCCTGTGCCCCTCCACCATCTCATGCCTGTGCACCTCCACCATCTCACGCCTGTGTTCCTCCACCATCTCTTGCCTGTGCACCACCACCATCTCACGCCTGTGCACCTCCACCATCTCACACCTGTGCACCGCCACCATCTCACGCCTGTGCACCTCCACCATCTCACGCCTGTGGGGGTATGTGTCGAATGACCCGGGCATTTGAAGGGGCAGCTCTTTGGCCCTCCCTCCATGGGTGGTATCAGCCATCCAGCAAGGGCTGTGGCTATTCCAGGGTCAAGAAACAGTTTATTAGCCTGATTTGCCAGAACAGGGCCAGGATTGGGGCCTGGCCCGGGCAAGGATTGGGGCCTGGCCCGGGCCAGGATTGGGGCCTGCCCCGGGCCAGGATTGGGGCCTGCCCTGGGCCAGGATTGGGGCCTGCCCTTGCATGTAGAGTAAAAAGGGGTGAATGTGGTTGCTCTTTGGGTGTAGCTGCAGGCGGTGTCAGTGAAGGAACCCTCATAAGTGCTAACGCACCTTAGTATTGTAGGGCATTGCAGTGGAACCAGAGTGGAACATATTAACTGAAGAAATTAATGACTACATTTTTATGTATCACGCCATACAAGTCAATGGGGCTGGGCGGGTGCCCCATCCCGCCCCTTATTAAACTGAAATTCAGCAATTTGCAGCAGGTTGGTCGGAAGACAGAGGAATAAATCCTACAAGCAAGCGGCAAATTGTCAAATTAGTATGCGGCGGCGGCAGCGCCTCTGCCGTCTTTATTCACCTTAGAAATGTGAAGTTTGAATGGCCTATCTCCATTAATCACTGACTCAAACAGCTTTGTGCACCAGAGGCCGCAGATAATTAACTCCACTATGCTGCTCGGCTTATCAGTGTCATCCCCTTGTCCTCTTGCGAAATAGTTCAAACCATCAGCCTTTTTTACCATTCCATTTAGCTCAAATGCCTTAACACTGATGTTCTAAACGGTGCAGTGAGTCGGAATTATTAGACAAACCTTTCTGCCGCCCCTTCTGTATTTATGATAATTGCCACGCGCATTTCTAAGAGACTCGACGGCTTTTTCTGCAATAACCTAACAAGCCATGAATTTCTACAGCCCCCATGGCCTCTCTTAGCAATCTTTATAACTTTATTTTTTTCATTAATAAGTGGTATTTTATGTTCGATGTGGAAAAGTGACTGAATGGCTTCTCTGTTCAGAACAATTGGCATTTTCCAGTTTCTTCCCATTCTTCCTGAAATAGAACCTGTGTAGGTTTACTGCAGAAATCCAAGATTTAAGCCAAATGAATTGCATCAGGGTTGGCTGGGTTGGAAACCAGCCTGCACAGGCGCTGGTCCATGGTCGAATAGTAAAATGAGTTAAGCGGTGACTTCTGAAATCTTTGTGTAGCCTGCAGGCCACGAGTTTAACTCTCAAAAGGGCCAGATCAGGCTCTTATTCTTCAGAGGTCAAGGAAATAAGTACAATTGAACTGAGAAATATTGACGTCATCATTGAGAGTGATACGGAACGGTAAAACTGGGTTTGGAAGTACCACATTATTATTTGCACTGTTCCATCTTTTCAAACTCATAGAAACAAATATCAAATCAATCGATTAATCAAACAGCATTTGTAAAGCGCAAAACTGTCACCCTTAGGGGTATCTGGGAGCTGTGTCTCCATCGAAGAGCCAGGTCTTGTTCCAGGTCTAGGCAGCGATGTAGGAGAAGGAGCAGCCACCGCTGCGGCTGCAACGGATGCGGGGAGTACATGCGAGGGCGAGTGTGGAGGAGCGCAGGTGTCTAACGGGCTGGTGGAAGTTCAGTCAATGTTTGAGGTAGGCCGGTCCTAGGACTTGGATGGCTTTGTAGGCGTACGTGAGGATCTTGAACTGGCATCTTTTCTGGATGGGGAGCCAGTGGTGGTCTCTCAGATGGGGTACGATGTGGGTTCGTTTGGGCAGGTCATACAAGTGAGGGGTGTGGCTAGTCGACAGATGGACCGTGTGGCCAAGAAACAAACTCACTAAGTCATCCACGTCATCCTCCATTATCCCAGGCACATCCATGTCATGTGAACAACTGGATGACATGGTGTTGTAGCACAACCGATCTGGTGTGCACAACTTTGCTCCAGAAGTAACTTTGAGTGCAATTGATCAGTACCTTTCCATTGGTGATGCAAGATGGTGCTCTCAATGCCCTACCCTGGCAGGCGACCTGTGGTGGTCACTCAGCAGAAAATGAGCAGGAGACATTTGAAAGGAAGGAGAGTGATATGGGTAAGGTAGGCCCAATGTGTAGCAACTAACAAGATAAGATGGGACTCTCTTTGGAAGGTGCAGTGGTGTTCCATCACAGCCTCACTCGCGTCCGCTGGCAGTCTCAGAAAGGGCAGGTGTCCCCTGCACTGAGACCATCCGTGCCAGATGAGGTGGTATGCAGTGAGTAGGAGGGTTATTGCAGGGCCAAAGGAGTGACCACGAGGCGAGACCCATGAGCAGAATGGTACTGGAGGTTACATCTGTAATGGCAAAAGCAGTGCTTAATTTGAGCAGGTGGTTTCCGGTGCTTGGCACCGGCATTTATTTGTCAGCACTGGCGCTTGTGACAGTCTGCCACAAAGTGGCACTGCCTGGCTAATTTAGAGATGACCACAACAAAAGTCAATTATTACTTCTTTATACTTTAAAAATGACTATTGCCTGTCACCCAATCCATTCTTATAGCTTCAGGGGCCTGAAATAGTCCAAATTGTAGGAGTGTGATGGTGAGTAGTTGTGTTGTTACTATCACTGGCAGCATGACAGGGGCAATGTGTGGTGAAAGCTGCAGTGGCCTCCTGATGAGAGCCCTGGCACTTATGTTTTTTTTACAAATTAAACACTGGGCAAAAGCCATGCCTCGAAGCATGCATCTGAACTTGCCATCAATATTATCAAAAGACACCGCTTCAACCCACATATATATTGGTTGCCTTTATCAGAAGGCCCCAGGCAACTATAGACAGCTCCGAGTTCATAATCCTGAAAACAAAAATCCTGAAGTGATGTACACATCTGGGCGTCATACCTGACGATAACAGTTCCTAGTGGCAACTGCTAGCAGTACAAAGGTGGCCCACATTCATTTAACATGACCAATAATGCAGAGAAGAGCCACCATTGATGTCCCTTGCCATACATCAGAACAAACCTTTTTTTTGGTGTTAGCTTACAGTGGACAGAGAGCTGACCTATGACAGGCATATCCAAAATACATTGGGAAAAGTGGGAACCTCATGCCACTAAGCATATGATACCAATGAAACACAACACACTGGTCGGCCAAAATATTCAATCAAAGGTTTCTTTGTCAAAGGTAAAACCTCTGCACATGTAAACATGGCTGGTCACAAACTAAAATTCACAGCCAAGACTAGACATGCCTAAACTAAGGGTGCTAATTACTTCAGTGAACAAGATAGACACTTGGATAACAAACTTTAGCTTCAACAACAAGAGATCATCAAATTGACGGACAGACCATGGATGGTAAAAAATGAATATCGCAGGTGGAAAAATTCACCGACACATATAACATTATAGAGGTATTAACAACAGGAGGTCAATGATCGAAGTGAGGAGGACTGCTCCAGACACAACAATGTATGATCCGATGGAACTCTGTGAGCAAGGTTCCATAGAGTTGACACAGCAGACAGAACTCCTCCATGTTTCCTCCAAACTACTATGATCAGATATCCGAGTTCTAGGGAAATAATCTGACTACTCACAGTTGCGAGGAATCAGGAAACTATATGTCAAATGACAATTGACTCTTGTTCTCTCCTAATGTTTTCAAAGAAATGCTGAAAGCCTACAGAGCCCTCCTCAAAGTGGAGACAATTTTGAGGGATAGGGACATTAAGCAGGTTGTTGAGGACAGGACCAGATTGCCAGTACTAGCCACAGGTTTGAGAGAATTTGTTAAAGATACTGCACTAGTTTACGTCTGAACTCATTGTAAACTGACTATTGCACTGATGTAGAGTAGAGCAGCACCAGAGAATTCACCAAGAAGGGTGGCTTCATTCCTGCCTGTAGGGATATAACACTCAGATATGCATATTCTAGGTGGCAGATATTCTTCTTGCCAAGACTCCTTTAGCTCAGCAAGGTTGGAAGTCAACTCTGCCATAAAGGATCAGGCGCCAGTAGCTGATCCCCCAACATGTCTGAAGGAGGTACTTAGCATGCTGGAAAACTACCTTCAGCATGAAAGGAAGGTGGGCACTAAATATGCACCCTCTCTTTAGGGTTACATTTGCAGTGCCCACATTTGGTGCAAAAATACAGCTAACTGCTTTGGTGGATTTTCCACAAGTGGGTTTCTCTACTAGGTGCTGCAATTTTAGTGGAGAAACTTCAGTCAGCTTAGCAGGATAAATAAGTATGACAGATTGGTGTAGAAATTCTGCCACCAAAACAGTTAAACTGAAACTGAAAATCATCCTTTAGGTGTCACATTGACCCATTGCCCATGCAAATAGCCAGCCCAGTCTCAGTGTCAAGGGCTGAGAGTAAGCATCTGTCAATAACCCTCAATATGTCAAATTACTTTGTGTTACAAATTGTTAAACTTGCTAGGTGAGACATGGAATATCAGATCAAAAAAGGGTAGTATTATTTATCATTTAGAGAAGTTGTTGAAGTCAAAGTCCTGTTGTCGTTTATGGTGTTATCTTTAAGAAATTCTTAGATGTCAAGTTTTTAAGAGTTCCCTACAACCAAATGCAAATCCCCCCAAATCTGTTATTCACCCTCACCTACCTTGTGCCCATGCCTCCTGATCTACAGACCTCCACCTTTCTTGAGTGCCCTCTAAGACATCACCTTAGGTCACAACGACCCATGCATTCAGAATGATCTGAACACACATTTCCGCCAACCTTCATTACCCAACACAGATGCCATACAACTTACCTAGAGGCCCTCAATTTCACCCAACTTGTCACTTTTCGTACACATACTGCAGGCCACATCCTGGACGCAATCCTCTTGCCAGAAGGACATTAACACATTAACACATTAATACATTAACAGGAAACAATCCCGTTATCTGTGGCAGCCATTGCTCAAACCCATTCGTTGGCAAACTGCACAAAACCACTGGCTACAGCAACGTTGACCATAAAGGCCATATACAGACAGTGGAACCAACTTGAACTCTGCACTCGACTCACACTTGTCTGAGTCCTCACCTCCCAAATAAATAATTGAAGCAGAGTAGCTCTACAACTAGATTTCTGAAGGCTTCAAAAGACGAATATTGATGATTGAGAATGACCAAACCAGCAACCCAATACACTTTGGCTAAAGGAAGACAAGATACCAAATGGAAATCACTTCGCACTAACAACAATGGAAGAAATCTAACCACAAAAATGACAAAACCTGTTGAAAATGACTCAACTGAATCTACAAATCATTCATCAGGAAGGCAAAACTGACTTTCCACAGAAGAAGTGTGCACAGTCTGAGTGACTGAGGATAAGGAGAGAGGATGGGATGTTTGATGGAGGATGGTGGGGGAAGGGCAAAAGAAACTGCATATTCCTGTTGAATCTCTCCTATGAATGACTCCTTAGTTTTCCATCCTGCTGCTGAGCAAAGGCTAACCTAGGCAGATGGGAGAGACTAAGCGATAAAGAGACACTCATAGAGAGAGGGAGAGAGAGAGAGAGAGAGAGACCCAGAGGCCCAGAAAACGAGAGTGAGGCACAAAAAACAAGTAATGCCTTAAAGTAAAAAGCATTGGCCTAAGAAATTGCGTTGCATGTTTACATAGGTCTTTTAACCGTGATAAAGTGACTTCACAGCGGGGAGATGCAGGAGAGATGGAAAAGAGGGCCCAGGAAGAAGGAATGAAGAAGGCAAGATTGAAGGAATGAGGAAGGAACATATTCAATGGAGTGTTCATCTTAAAGAAATGTATATCTCTGGAGAAAGCAACTACTTTAAAATAGGAAATAAGAGTGGGCGAGAGGGAACAGGAAAGGGTAAGCGGTAGAAGCTGGCACATATGGTACCTGCCCAACTTGCATCAACTTTGCAATGGTTCTATCTCATCTGCTTATGCGTATTGCTGATCCCTCATCTCCCTTCAATTGCCACACTGTCGCTCTTCTTGTTTTTTCCTCCACGATACTGGAACACCAGGTCTTCAATCGCCTCACATGTTACTTTTTCTCCAGTAATCTGATTGACCCCCCTCCAATCTGGGTTTCATACACTGCACTCTTTGGAAACAACATACTCACACATATCCAACTTTATCAGCACTCTATTCTACTCTCCTTTGGGTTCAGTGGGCAACACTGGGCCAGCACGCAAATGGCTCTCCTCTTACCTCTCCAACCACTCATTCTCAGGTGCTTGGAATTCGAAGACATCAACTCTCACTAATTTTAGGTTCCATCCCTGGCCTTGCCCTTTACTCACTTTGCACCTCTTCTCTTGAGGCATTATCTCCTCATTTGGATTACCCTATCATCTTTCAAGAGCTGACACTCAAATATTTTTCCGCTTTCCTATTTTTACACCTCACTTCCAGTTACGCATCATTGCCTCACTGTAATCCAACAGGGGATGGCATTATGGTCACTCATGAAAAAACTCCTTTAAAATGGAGGTCCGTTACTTTTTCTTGTCGACTGCACCCATCTTTGTTACTGACATTCCATTTTCACCCGAAGACTCTGAAATTCTCTTCCTAGACCAGAAACCTGGCCTTCTCTTCAGTCCATAAAAGAAAATGGAGAACGTCATTAACAGCACAGCCACAGTGGATCCTATGAGGGGCCTCTCTACACCTTAAGGGACCACTGCTTACAAGTAGATAAGGCTACACTACAAGGGGTACCCCTAAGGGTATGGAATCAGCAGTGATACTAAGGAAGCTGAAAGGAGGCTAAGAGAAAAATGTGTAAGATGTCCTCATGGTACAATATAAATCTATTTTCTTGATAAAAACACCCCCGCCCCGCTACCAGACTACTCAACTGAATTACTTGATTCAGAAAGCACTGCAGCAGATAATCTGAATATCCAGGAGCAACTTCAGAGAAATGGTGGTAATCCTTCTGGACAGTGATTGGAGGATGACACAAGGACAAGGTAGTGTAGTCAGCCAGATGGAAGCCCCCAAGGATAGCTTCATTGGATCAGGAGTGAATACGTCAAAATAAGAGGGGACAGGAGAAGGGTACAAGGAAGGAAGGCACTCTCCCTATGAGGAAAGAAGAGCAAGGCAGGAACTCCAACAAGGTCAGGACAAAGTCTAAATAATGAAACACTTAAGGCAGGAAAACAAGAGCTGGTCTGGTCAAACAGAAGACGTCCAGCAGGTAGTCTCTCATGTTGAGGAAGTTGCTGACATATCGCCCTTTTGTGGCTGTACCTATTTAAAGACTTTTCCTTTATTGTTAAATGGCCTAGGATGCGCTGGCTGGGTTTCTGAGAGAGGGTGTGTTCCATCAGAGTGACTTGCACTGTAAAGGCAGTGATAATGCCAGCTACTTCCTGCTCCCTACATGGTGTTGGTGTTTCCTGGAGCCTCTTGATTTGATTTGTGCATTTATATAGCGCGCGAATGCCCTGGGGCGTCTATGCGCGGGTACCAGTGAATCCAGTAGGGTTGCCGATAAAGGCCGTGGATGACAATGTTAGTTGGTAAAGAGCCAGGTTTTTAGCAATTTCCTAAAAGATAACAGCGTAGGGCTGCTCTTCAAGCTGGCCGGGAGCGAGTTCCATGTTTTAACTGTCCCTAACAAGAAGCTTTTTCCACCCCATCCCATTTGTAGGAGTTTGCTGTGTGCAGATCTTAGATTTCTGAAAGGCACGTACCATTTCAGATGTTTCTTCAGAAAGTGAGGACCGGCTCCATGCAATGCCATGTATGCTAGGCCTAGGGATTTAAATGTGATCCTTTTGTCCCCTGGGAGCCAGTGCAGGGATCTCAGACAGTGGGAGACTGGCTGGAATCTGGGGATGTCAAGCAGCAGTCTCGCTGCCGCATTTTGGAGGCCCTGTAGCTTTTGTAGATATTGTGTTTGGATACCCAAGTACAGAGCATTACCATAGTCCAATCTGGACAGGGCTAATGCTGTTAGCAATGTTTTAAGGGTGTCAGGTGGGATGAACGGGCGAACTTTCCTCATTATCTTCGAGATAAAAAAGATGGTTGAGGTGAGTGTACTGATCTGGCTTTTGAAGGTTAACCCTACATTTTTCACCTTCTGCACTGGGACTGGAAGGTCCCCCAGACTGGATGGCCACCATCTGGGTGACCAAAAGGAGGTATCTGAACCTAACAGAAGAACCTCTGTCTTTCCGCCGTTCAATTTTAGGCAGTTGGAGCTCATCCACTAGTTGACCTGAGTCATGCAGCTATTAAATCAGTCTGCTGTCTCTTCGACGTTACTTGAAACTGACACCACTAACTGGGTGTCATCAGCTTATGAAACCACTGAGAAGCTGAACTGCCTGATGATAGTGGCCAGAGGGGTAACGTAGAGGTTGAACAGCGTAGGACTTAGGGACAAGCCCTGTGGCACCCCATAGGGGAGTGTGAATTGTTCGAACGAGAAAGCCCCGAGTATACAGATTGAGTCCTGTCAGTGAGAAACGATGTCAGCAACTTAAGGGCAGTGCCTCTAATTCCCAACTCTGATAGCCTGTTGGCTAGTATTTGATGGTTCACTGTGTCAAAGGCCGCCAACAGATCTAGCAGAATCAGGGCGGCCTTACCACCAGCGTCCAGAATTGCTCTTATTTCTTCGGCTGCCATAACCAGAGCTGTATGTGTGCTGTGCCCCTCCCGGAACCCATATTGAGAGGGATCTAGAAGGTCCATGGGGGAGATGAAGGCTGTGAGTTGTGAATTAAGTATTTTTTCCAGCACCTTTGCAGGGAAGGGTAGTGTAGAGATAGGTCTGTAGTTGCTGGGAATGGCTGGATCGAGATTGGGTTTTTTCCGGAGTGGAAGAATCAAGGTTATTTTCCAATCGTCCGGAAAAATACCTGAGCAGATTATTTCTTTGAATACCCCCCCCCTAGTTGTTTACTGATAATTCCAGGGACAAGGTGCAGTATTTTAGGAGGGCAAGGGTAGGACGGAGCCCCTGATTTGGAAATTTTTACCACCTGAGTAATCTGTACAATGAGGGGAGGGGAAAAGGAGGTAAACAGATTCGGTGGGGAAGGAGACGTGACTGCTAAAAAATTCCCAGATCGGTGTTTTGTCACAGTCTCTAACTGATTTGTACACTGTCTCCACTTTGTCCCTAAAAGATTGTGCCAGTAAGTTGCAAAATTCGGCGCTGCTTTCTATCCTAGACGACTCTGATAGTTTAGCTAGGCTTTTAACTGTCGAAAAGAGCTCCTTACTAGAGTTTTTTGCCTGTAAAATGTTTGTTGAGAAGTATTTGCTTTTTTCTTCTAATATCAGTTTCTTATAGTCAGCCAGTGATTGTGCGTATTTAGTTTTTCTATAGGGTCGTAGTTTGCTCTCCACTGCCTCTCCTTCCTTCTGCAGATTTGTTTCTGGGATCTGAGTTTGTCGGAGAACCAGGGTTCTGAGGGGTTTTTCCGTCTAGTGGAAAAGGTCTTTACCGGGGCATGGGTGTCGACTGCGGCTTTGATCCAGGTGGCAAGTCTGTGAGCGGCAGTATTGGCAACTGTAGTGAGGTCTGGCTTCGAGCTGGATAGAGACACCTGTAGGGTAATGGGGTCAATGTTCCCCCAATCCTGACCCTTGGATGTGACAGGACGGATAGGGAGTCTCGGAGTAGCCACTGAGAACATTATAGCTTTATGGTCTGACCAAGGGACAGGCAGCACTTCTGAGACCCTCATAGAAGGATTAAAAGTAAACATGCCATCTAAGGTGTTTCCTTCATTTTGGGTCGCGTGCTCGACGATCTGTCTTAAGGAAAAACTAGCCATGGAATCGACTAGTGATGCTGTGTCACGGTCCTCTAGTTTTTCTAACAAGGGGGACCACTTTTTCCTTCTTTAGTAGGGTTCTACACCCATTCACGGTTTTCTTTTCACTTTATTGGTCCTGAAGAAGCGCCAGGGATCGCTATGGCCATGTTTAGGTCAAGAAACATGTCGACCAAGAGTTACTAAGGCACATTATTGCTCTATCAGTAACACACAACCTACGGGTTTTTTAGCCTGTCAGGGGAACCCACACATTAAACTTAGCTCTTGTTGGAATCCCGTAGCCAGTTTTAACATTCACTCACTCACTCACTTTTCCTTACGAACCCTTAATCTCACACCCTCACTCATCATACGGCATTACCAATAAAAGATCTCCGCTAAAGTGACCCTTTGGGGGACCCGTAGGGCATTGCAGCGCCGGCCCGACGAGGAGCAACGCCCGATGATGAAGCATGACATCCCTCAAGATGTGTGAGGCCATCAAGAGACAATACTTACGCTGGCCTCTATTCTGTGGGGTTTAGACCTAGGTTTTTTCCTGTTCCCTCCTTCTATTTTTCTTTTCATGTGGACAACTATTGTGCCCACTTAGTTAGCCCTCATTTGGTCTGAGACTGTGCGTTGATAAGCATACCCTGGAACACCTTAGTGGCTCTTGGGTGCAAATGTTTATGCAGGGTAGCAACAACGCTTTTTCTGATCTTGGCAAAGCTCAGGTGTAGTTTACACTGGTCGCATTGCCTGGGCTCACTCTGCAGGTCTAATAAGGGACAGTTAGAGATTATATGTGCCTTATTTAGGGTCAGTAGTTCATCCCAGGTGTATTTAATGGTAGACCCAAAACCTGGAGAAAAATGGACAGTGATTGTGGCGCTGGGCGCGATCCAGGTGCGGACGGGCGCCGTCCGGGCTTGTCTTTGGTGCACCTTCGGCACACCAGCAGCAGGTCGCCCGCTGCGCGCGTCCACTCCGGCATCAGGCTAAATAGGTGGTGCAGCGGGAAACTAGACCGTGCACCACCCGGAAATGCCTGCGGATTCCGGAAGTGAGTTAGGGGGAGTGTCCGGTCGGAAAATGCCCTTCGTGCAAATGGCACAAGCCGCAGCGGAACAGGGCAGGCACTGGAGCACCAAAGCCCTGCAGGTAAGTCACGCTGTGTCTCGAGTGAGGCTGAAAAGTGCAGGAGTGCAGTTGAATGAGGGAGTAACTAGCCGTATGATGGTTCCAGTAAAATATAGAAATAAAACGTTTAAAAGCCCGGAGCACGAGTGGTGTGAATAAGGCAATAGCCAGAAGGGTAACCAACAAGTAAAATGCAGAATGCTGAATAAAAGAGTTTAAAAACACAAAGATTAAAACTACACGTATGAGGTATTTTAAATTGAAGTGCTACTCTGGGCTGTAGAGTCCCAGGAGCCACAGCAACCTTACCACCAGTCCTGCCATGCCAGTCTTGCCATGTGGACTACCACCCCCACAATCAACACAGTCCCTATGGTGTTATTCTCTGCTACTGTCATCTCCAGATGCCCCCTTTTCCCTGTGATAAGGCTGCATAGTGTTGGTGACTGGGGGAAAATGCTCCCTACAATGGGTCTTGAAGTTTGGTTGCAGGACAAGTGCAACAGCGCTCAGCCCTAACAGCTTGCTCCCTCCTACTATGGCCTCCTACCTTACTCAATGACCTTGAGGCTACTGAGCACAATCTGTAATAAGCATTGACTAGAGGCAAGAACATGCTTTTCTAAAACCAGGACTCATACCCCTTCCAATACACCAAGGACAGCACACCTCCACTATGAGGTTTTGCATCAATGATTCTATTGACCTCATAATCTTCATCATATTCTTCATGTTATTCCACTTGTACGGGCGGGGGCCGTCAGGTATGTGTAGAAAGCTCTTGGATTCAAAAACAGGATTCATAAGAAACAAGTAGAATACCAAATAGCACTTAAGGTGTGAATGCAAGACTTAGCATTCTACAACAGGCCCGATGAGTTGTTCCACTTTCTATGGGTTTATGTATTTAGGTATTAGCTTGTAGGACATCCCTAACAGTTTCAGGTTGGTAGTTGACAACAAAAAAGAAGATTGTTTGTGGATGAAAACAGGTGCATTTCACCAATGACGGTCAGAGAACGGCTTGGTGTCCTCCTTAGACTTTTGTAACAAGGAATAACTTTTCATATATCCAACTTGAAGGAGTTGTAGGAAATCATTGGCACCTGGAACAGGAGAAGGCCAATTCAATGACACAGGGATCTACATGGATGTTATACAAAAGACTCAAAGAAGGGAGACACTCCGATAGCGGAATGAGTAGTGTTATTATACACAAACTCAGCCAGTGGGATCAGATCAAGGCAATTCTAATCCTGTTGTATTCAGAAACAATGCTCAACTATCTGATTGGTGAATTCTGATTATCCATCACTCCATTATAAGTGAATTAATAAATCAGCAGGACAGTAGGATTCCCACAAGTCTGTGGATCTCTCTCCACAACCAAGAGATGAACTGGCCTCCTCGATCGTCCACAAATTTGTTTACGAGTCCATGTTCACCAAAAATGTGTTGGACAAAAGACTGACAAAAGACTGAGGAAGGTTCCTGGTAGGAGAAAGAGCCCTCAAATATATGAAATGAGTCATCACAGTGTAGCGATCTATCACAGCCTAGAGGGTGGTATCTCTGTCTTCTAAAGGAAAGTCAATGCTAAATTCTATTGAGCAGGTATACCATGGATTATTTGGTATTGGTATAAATTGTACTACTCAATATCGACATGAACAATATCAACATACAAAAATATCGAGGACAGAATGTTGAGGGACAAAATATTGGTAAGTGCATATAGGGAAGTATAGCTTCACTATTCCCAACTCAACATCTACATATCGTGAAGATATATGTACTGTGCTGGTACATATATGTGGAGTTAGGTATACAAAATCTAAACTAACTTACCTGCCCATAATTTGTTTGAATATTTTGTCATCGATATTTAGTACCCTCGATATTCTGACTTCAATATTTAGTATGCACACCTTGTTGGAGGTTTAAACAACCCTTGGGTCATGTTCTGGATCACCTGCGGACCCCTGTCCACCAAGGATTTATAAATTAGCCCTCCCTGCGATTGAGGGTGAAGTTCTCTCTCTGATCAACCTCTCTCTAGAAACAGGGAAGGTCCCCAGGAATTTTAAGGAAGCAAGAGTAATCCCTCTACTCAAAAAAACGGGAGCTGCTACCACCAACATGAAAAATTACAGGCCCATTTCCCAACTCCCTTTTCTGGCAAAAATCTTGGAACAACAAGTCCTCAAAACTTTATCAATGTTTATGGAAGAACATCACCTACTCGGGGACAGGCAGGCTGGCTTCAGTGCCCATCACAGCACTGAGCTGGTGATGCTGTCAGTACTGGATGAAATCAGGCTCAAAGCCGACAGTAAGAAGCCATGTGCCCTTGTCCTCTTAGACCTGTCGGACGCGTTCGACACGGTCAACCATGATCAACTTCTAGCTAGAATCCAGGACATAGGCATTGATGGGACGATACATCAGTGGATTACCTCCTTCCTGACAGATCGCTCCCAAAAAATTCAGATGGGTGATTGTGTGTCTGACAGAGGGCCTATAACCTGTTGAGTCCCGCAAGGGTCTGCCCTGTCCCCACTCCTTTTCAACATCTATCTCAGACCGCTGGTGAGGGACTTAGCTCGGATGGACTGCCAGGTGTTTAACTACGCTGACGACACACAAATCATTTTACAAATCGACAACACACCAAGCCCACGCACGTGTGCAAGACATCCTGAGATATGTGGTAAATTGGATGACAGCCAATTCACTAAAGGTTAACCCGGACAAAACGGAGGTTTTAGCCATCACTCCGGACAATAACCCATGGACCAACCAATTCTGGCCTCAAGAACTGGGAGACACTCAGGGGTCGATTCCGATTCGGGCCGGAAAACGTACCGACCGACTCGGAGCCGGAATTAATTCCGACCGACACGTACCGGTGCAGCCCGACCCGCAAAGTACGATGAGAAGCGTGCAAAACCCGACCAACTCGTACGGAACACAAGCCGGTCGACCGAGCCGCACGGAAAACAGCAATCCGGCCGGAAAAACACGCGAATCGAACCGACCGACACGCACCCGGAACAATCCCGAACGAAACGTACCCGCGAACTCCTACCCGCCAAGTACGATGCAACGCGTGTAAAACACGACCGAGTCGCACGGAGGACAAGCCGTACAACAGACACGCATAGAAAACTGCGAGCCGAAGCAACCCAAAACACCGCGACCGACGCGTACGCAGCATAGAAAACAGCACAAACACAGCGTGAACGAATCGGAGAAGCCCGTACGAGACAACTGCAGGGTCCGACTCGGTCACAAGAACGTCTCCTACATGCACAAAAAGTACAAAGGGAAAATACACAAAAAAAGGCCAAACAAGCAATTACAAAGTAAATAAATACTGGGGGGGGGGGCAGGGAACAAAGACACACCCACAACTCCACCCATATAAAGGACACAAATCCCTACCATGATCCTTTGCAAATTCAAATTACCTGCCAGCACTCAACAGACAGCAACCACACACCCACAGCTCATCCATCACACAAGCCACACACCATCAGCACCCCAACAAATAGCAACCTCACATACACCCAGCAAAACACACACTCACACACCTTCACCTGCACACCAACACACACATCACTCACCATCACCACCCATCACCATGCCCCCAAAGAAGAATCATAAGTTCCTAGATAGTGAATTGGAAGTCCTGGTAGATGAGATCCTCAGGGTAGAGCCACAGCTGTTTGGTACACTGGTCCAACAGACACCCATGTCGCAGAAAACCAAGATGTGGGAGAGGATCGTCGACAGGGTGAACGCACAATCACCATGTTTGCGCACAAAGATAGACATCCAGAACAGGTGGTATGACGTGCGCAGGAGGGTCAGGGAGCTGTTGAAGAAGGACTACCTCTTGAGCCAACACAACGGCAGTGGCCCTCCTGCCAAGCCAGTATACCTCAGGCCCTGGGAGGAGAAGGTGCGGGCCATCCTACCACCAGTGAGCGTATATGGACTAGAAAACATCCCAGAGCCTGGTGAGTACACAACAAATGTACACAATATTGTGCCACAATACACACACATCACTGTCAAGGGGAGAGTCAAACCATGCACCCTTAGCAAATACAAACCAACCAGAACAGAACCATCCCAAAATGTGTATGTCAGTCAGATAAACACAACACATGCCATCTCATAGTGACATGTAACTGTGTCATCACATGTACAAACACAACTACAACTACAGCTGGGCAGTGGCACAAATATAACTAACAAACACATCCAGACATGTAGCCACCACTACAACACCACCACACAGTGAAGCCCACTGAAAGGAAGGAATACTGTGTATGCTGGGCAAGTCAGTGTAGCCAATAGCATCATGGGAGTGGTAGTCACAGATATTGGTCACCCCCACAACTGTCCCATCAACACCACCCTGAACCATGCGCACATCACAGGGAGTGGAAAACAACTGACAAGATGGCTGACACTGGCTACTGCTGTGGGAAGCACAAGGCCCTGCTGGCAACTGTGCACCAACCAACAGCAGGACACCACTGACTGACATCCTGAAAGACAACTTGCACTCCCTGCAATGGAAGCACGTTCCATGGCGGGATATCTGGCTGGGTGGGAAGGAGGACTCACAGCCCTGACCATAGTTACCAGCAGCGTTTCTCACACACACCCCTAACACAAACTCCACATAACTCACCAGGGAGAATGCATTGCCTCACACTCCAATCAAATATCCCACAAAGAACCACAACCCTGGGTCATGCTGAGTGAAGCACAGGGACACACATGGGACTTGTAGCAAAACTAACCCCAGGATAACACTGTCAGCCATCTTTTCAGCACAGGCACACAACCCCACAGGGAAGCAGAGTCAAAGGGAAGGAAGCATGGGCATGCTGGGAAGGGGGGGTGGAGGCAATAGCATGATGGGAGCGGTAGTCACAGCTCAACATCCCCCACCCACATGGCCCAGCAAGCTCACACTCAAGCATGCACACCCCACAGAGAGTGGAAAGCCCCATCAAAGATGTCTGACACTGGTGCTCTGTTGTGGGGAGCACAAGGCCATGCTGGGAACTGGCCACCAACTAACAGTAGGACACCACTGTCAGCCATCTTGCCATTGCTCTCACACTCACACACAGTGAAGTCCACCCAAAAGCAAGTAAGTATGGGCATGCTGGGAAGTGGGGTGGAGGCTATAGCATGATGGGAGTGGTAGTCACAGCTCAACATCCCCCACCCACATGGCCCAGCAAGCTCACACTCAAGCATGCACACCCCACAGAGAGTGGAAAGCCCCATCAAAGATGTCTGACACTGGTGCTCTGTTGTGGGGAGCACAAGGCCATGCTGGGAACTGGCCACCAACTAACAGTAGGACACCACTGTCAGCCATCTTGCCATTGCTCTCACACTCACACACAGTGAAGTCCACCCAAAAGCAAGTAAGTATGGGCATGCTGGGAAGTGGGGTGGAGGCAATAGCATGATGGGAGTGGTAGTCACAGATATTGGTCACCCCCACAACTGTCCCATCAACACCACCCTGAACCATGCACACATCACAGGGAGTGGAAAACAACTCACAAGATGGCTGACACTGGCTACTGCTGTGGGGAGCACAAGGCCCTGCTGGCAACTGTGCACCAACCAACAGCAGGACACCACTGACTGACATCCTGAAAGACAACTTGCACTCCCTGCAATGGAAGCACGTTCCATGGTGGAATATCTGGCTGGGTGGGAAGGAGGACCGGATGTCAACCAAATACAACCAATGCAGACCATGTACACACCCCAACATTCACATAGAAATGCCCAAATAATGCAGGACAATGTGCTACACCAATATCAACCCCTGACTGTGACAACTTAGGACAATGCAATGTACAGGCCCGCATCCAGAGGCACAGTCACAACTGTCAGGTGTGTCAACCATTGATGCCTGCAGAAACATAACATACATTGTGTGTGTCTCCCAAAAACAGGTGATGATGGGGACACAGCAGCAGACGCTGAGGAGTCCCCATCCCAGGCTCAAGAGGATACGGAGCTCACTGGTGTGGAACAGCCTCTGCCCTCCTCGGATGAAGAAGACCAACCTGGCACCTCCGGAGCAAGTCATCATGCAGCACCAGCAGGACCACCAGCTGCACCCCCTGCACCCACCCCTCCAACGACTGTCAACACACATCCCACCCCTGCCGACATGGACAGACCAAGGAGCACCACCAGCACAGGGACCCTGGACCAACGTGGGGCCATGGACACCAACACCACCAACAACCCCCAAGGGGGCCCAGGGTCACCTGTGCGTGCCACCTCAGGTACTGCACGTGTCGCCAGGGGTGGTGGGAGGGGTGGGAGACATAGGTCGCTGATCGCAGAGGGGTCTGGACTGCATGATGACCCACAACTGGCACGCATAGCCGATGCGTACCAGTCCAGCACCGGAGAGCTCAGCCAGGTAGTGGGGCTCCACAGGGACATTAAACAGCAGCAGGCTGCCCATCATGCCCGCTTGGACTCACACATGTCCCGCGTGGAGTCCAAGTGGGACACACTGCAAGAGATGACGGCGGTGCATAGGGACATATTACAATGCCTCCACCAGATGAGCAGCAACCAGTCAACACCTCCCTGTGTGCCCACAACATCTGCTGCTGAAACAACTGCAACTGCCACAGGGAGGCAGGATGACTCTGGCGGAGAGTCCCCTGCACCGCAGCAGCCTGCACTTGAGGGTCCCCTCCCAAAGAAGAGGGGTCGTCCGAGGAAGGACAACTGAGAGGCTGATGGCCATGCACAACCCCCAGGAAGCCAACACCTGTTCTGGATAATCACCTTTGTGCGCAAACTGTTCACCCTGTTGACTGCAACACAACTCCCCCACATGACATGGGGAGTACAAGTTGGACCAATGTCTCAGATGACTGTGGACTTGATACAGGACATTTCTGCTACCAGGACTTCCAATTCATCTAGGAACTTTGGATTGCAATCAAAATGTACAGCACTCACCATCCTGTGCACTATTCACACACATGTATGACAATAAACACACTAATACACCATACCTGCTTCTGTCGTGATTCCAACGTGGTTTCTGTCATGGAGATGATGACCAGCGAAATTACACTGTGCATGCTAACTGCTACAGCAAGAACAACACAGGCATGTGAGTCATGGCAATGTGACACATATGAGGGAGACACACCACCAGGGCTACACAACAAATACACACCTAGGCCATCTGACTCATTGCCTACACTGATGTTGCCAGGAAATACGGTGCAATGCACAGACACAACACCTATTCACAGTCTTAGTCAACTAGCCCACTGGTGCAGTAAGCAAATGTCAGTCAAATGTGTGACCACAGACAACGCACATCACAAAGTGAAGCACAGGTTTATTACACATTTGCAACATGTTGTAACCACTACAGATGCAAGGTAATCCCACCTGGCAGCGGGCACACAGTCAACAAGTGTAGAAGGAAGGAAGTCCATGGGTGTGGCGCACATCACCTGTAGGGACACGACAGCTACCACCCTGGAAGTCGAATCATGGTGTCGGGGATCACAGTTGACCAAACGACTCTGAAAGTACCCTGTGAAGGATAGAAATGACACACAGTCAAAAGCACTGAAGAACAGGACAGAACTGCAATACTCATGCCCAATACATGTCACAAGATACCCACCCAGAACCAAGTTAGCATGTCAACACTGTTGGGGAGTACAGACTACCTGTAAGGACACATCGCTACACGCATACAGTCATGTAGCCCATGGACACACTCAAACAGCACCAGAGCACCACCAACACATATCATGCAAACTCACATCATTGACATGACATCTCTGGATACTCACATTCAGCTGAAGAAGTTGGTGATGAGTTGTGTGCGGACATCACCATCATCATCATCATCATCATCACTGGCATCGTGGTCCAGGCCAGGATCCTCCACAGGTGGCGGACGTTGGTCATCGTCATCCAGGATGAGAGGCAACTCCTTCCGCACTGCCAGGTTGTGTAGCATGCAGCAGACAATGACAATCTTGCACACCTTTGCTGGGGCATATGGGAGGGACCCTCCTGTCTTGTCCAGGCAGCGGAAGCGGCTCTTCAGGAGACCAAATGTCCGCTCAATCACTCTCCTGGTCCGACCATGTGCCTCATTGTAGCGCATCTGGGCTGGTGTCACAGGGTTCCTGAGGGGCGTCAGCAACCACGGCATGTTGGGGTATCCGGAGTCACCTACATACAGACAATTGCACATTAGCTGAGTTGGAAAAGAGGGTGGAACACTACATTGCAGAACACACACAATGGTACAAAGTCAGTACACACCAACAAGCCAGGCACGCTGGTTCGGCATCTGTGACATCATCCTCGGGATGCGACTACTCCTCATCACGTAGGCATCGTGTGCAGAACCGGGGAAACGGGCACACACGTGTGAGATGCTCATATCTGCAAGACAGACCACCAGTGCATTGACCGAGTGGTAGTGTTTGCGGTTCCTGTATGCCTGCTCTTGGGCCTGTGGTGGTACCAAAGCCACATGTGTCCCATCAATGGAGCCAATGACATGCGGCATCCTCCCCAGGGCATAGAAGTCACTCTTCACGTCAGTGAGTTGTTGGAGTCTAGGGAAATAGATGTACTGGTTCAGGTATATCAACATAGCCTCCAAAACATCGCGGAGCACACGGCTGAACATGGTCTGTGACATCCCACCAGCAGTCGGCAGAGTGTGTTGAAAGGTACCGGTGGCAAAGAAGTGTAGGGCTGCCATCACCTTCACCTTGGGGGTCAGCGCTGTAGGGTACGGCCGGCCAGGTTGCAAATGTGGTGCCAAGCGCACTGCCAAATCCTCAATCAGCTGCCTGGTGAAGCGGTACCGTCGGATGCTGTCACGTTCCACCATCGTTGCCAGGTCAGGGAATGGTCTATGGACAGCTGGTGCCCTGCAGTGCATAGGTGAAGAAAGAAAGATTGTCAGTCACCCCACATATGTGGCATTGAACACACTCAATATCACATGATACATCATTATGAGGCACAAGTACATGATGTGTGCAGTTCCGTAAGGACATGTATGGCACATACATGGCCAACATCTAACATCACAGTTCAACAAGTGGCATCAATAAGTCCCAGGTTGTGCCATTGGATATCATGAGGCCGTGTCACAGTTCCCAACTCCTGCTGCCACATTACAAACACACCCCACAGTGACATGTGAGGACAGATGTGACCCAGGCATCACAGCTCAACGACAGGTAGATTCCCAGGGACCCTGTATTGCCACATGGACACTGGCATGACATGGTGTATCATGTATACACCACAGCAAAACAACCATGACCCCCACAGGTAGTGGTCCCTGTTGCCTCGGCAGGACAGACATGGACGTCTGTGACACACACACACGCACAACATCAAAATCCATGCACAAACAACGTGGATGTGGAGACTGTCTCCCATTGTGCACATGAAATCTGAGACATTGTAAACACAACATGCACACAGACTGTGGAGGACCACCACTATTGTGCCAATGGGTCACCCTGGGTTAAACATACCATCCCACATGGGACTCAGGGGGTATGTGACATGACATCCACATACACCACCGTGAATGTGACCATGCCACATGCTCAGATATGATCAGTTGCACATCACAGTGGTCATGTACACGAAACACCAAGGATCCTGTCCCCATGAACACGTGCACAGCCTGGGGGTGGCTGCCCCCAAGTGACACCCACAGAACAACATGTTCACCCCCATACACGGAATAGGTAATGCAGCCTTACATGCCTCAGGATACAGTTTGGACAGGCTGTGGTGTTGTAGGTGTGCCCCTTACTCCCTGGGAAGTATATGTGGCTGGCATATGTTCACCTGTGACAGGCATGGTGACATATGTCAGTGACTTGTACAGGGACGCGTTGGACAGCAATGGACTGATCTGTGCGCACACATTGGCCATTGCATTCAATGTGTGCTGGTACGCGTTGTATTCGCAATACGCGTTGGACAGCAATGGACCAATCTATGCGCACACATTGGCCATTGCATTCAATGTGTGCTGGTACGCGTTGTATTCGCAATACGCGTTGGACAGCAATGGACCGATCTGTGCGCACACATTGGCCATTGCATTCAATGTGTGCTGGTACGCGTTGTATTCGCAATACGCATTGGACAGCAATGGACCTATCTGTGCGCACACATTGGCCATTGCATTCAATGTGTGCTGGTACGCGTTGTATTCGCAATACGCATTGGACAGCAATGGACCGATCAGTGCGCACACATTGGCCATTGCATTCAATGTGTGCTGGTACGCGTTGTATTCGCAATACGCGTTGGACAGCAATGGACCGATCTGTGCGCATACATTGGCCATTGCATTTAATGTGTGCTGGTACACGTTGTATTCGCAATACGCGTTGGACAGCAATGGACCGATCTGTGCGCACACATTGGCCATTGCATTCAATGTGTGCTGGTACGCGTTGTATTCTGCAATACGCGTTGGACAGCAATGGACCGATCGGTGTGCCCGGCCGGCCCATTGCATTCAATGTGTGCGGGTACGCGTTGTATCCTGGGTACGCGTTGAACAGCAATGGACCGATCGGTGTGCCCGGCCGGCCCATTGCATTCAATGTGTGCGGGTATGCGTTGTATCCTGGGTACGCGTTGAACAGCAATGGACCGATCGGTGTGCCCGGCCGGCCCATTGCATTCAATGTGTGCGGGTACGCGTTGTAACCTGGGTACGCGTTGAACAGCAATGGACCGATCGGTGTGCCCGGCCGGCCCATTGCATTCAATGTGTGCGGGTACGCGTTGTAACCTGGGTACGCGTTGAACAGCAATGGACCGATCGGTGTGCCCGGCCGGCCCATTGCATTCAATGTGTGCGGGTACGCGTTGTAACCTGGGTACGCGTTGAACAGCAATGGACCGATCGGTGCGCATCCATTGGCTATGGCCTGGCCTGGCAACGGACGCGTTTTCAAATTTTGAACGAGTCTGATGCTGTAAATTCAGTTGGTCACCCACAACAATGTTGCAAATTCATGGGTGTCATGAAGTTGAACTTTTGAAGGATGCTGTGGGCGTGTGTAAGTGGTGCAATTCCATGGATTGGCCAGTTTCAGAAGATGCAAACGACTTGGACCTATCACTTTGGACACATGGGACAGTATCTGCCTCTGCAGCACACATATAATGCTGGCTGTTCCCCTGAGAGCTCACTTGCCTGCACTACATGCTCCAGGACGACATCTGCCACCTCCACTGCTGCTGTATCTGCACCCTCTGGACCCTGCAATGGCACGTACTGTGGAGAGAGCCCCAGCCTTCAGCACTGAGGAGAACCAGGCCCTGCTGGACAGCCTCCTTCCACAGTACAGCAAGCTGTATGGGAAAGCAGGGGAGCAGGTGAGTGTTCTGTCCACTGCCTTCCTAAATGTGCTTGTTGTCTGACTAGCAAGGCTAACAGTCTGCACGCCACTGGCTAGCAGGCTCACTGAGTAGTTGTCACCCCCCATAGTGTGTAGTTACATGCACTGGACAGGTATAGTGCAGTGACAGTGCATTTAAACAAGGTTTTACTTCCCAGGCAATGATACCATGTAGTAACTGCTGGCATACTGTCCATGGCCATCGTTGCACTGCCTGTGTACATCATGTGCCCCTGTGATTGAGACATGTATATCCAACTGTGTAATGCACGGATATGTTGCATGTGTATTAATGGCATTCTCACTTTGTCATCCTCACAGGTTGATGCCCACCAGAAGCAGCAGATATGGCTGACCATCGTCCGGGCAGTGAGATCCGTGGGGGTCTACAAGCGCCGGATCCGCAACTGCCAGAAGAGGTGGCAGGACCTTCGGGGCTGGACCCGGAGGATCGCACGGGTCCAGCTGAAGCTGTCGCCTCCTCGCAGGAGGGGCGGACACCGGACCCTGACCCCCCACATGCTCAGGATCCTGGCGGTGGTCTTCCCTGATCTGGATGGGCAGCTGAAGGCCAGTGAGCAGCAAGGAGGGGGTGAGTCCATGACTGCATTGTGAACTATGTCTGCCATGCTATGTGCCCTCCTCTGGCCTGGTTAAACTTCCACAGTACATCAGTCATGTGGTCCAGGACCCATGTCCCTCTATTGTGCACTGCCCACTCCTCATCTGATACCCAGGTGTGGCCCTTACAGTCAGGGAATTGTGTCACTTGGGTACTGTGTCCTTGCAGTTTGCTTGACTCAAGGTGGGGGACAGCATCTGTTTCCCTAACTCTGTGGTGGGCATCATGGGTGGGTCCATTGCTTACACAATGCCTGTGTTCTGACATGTAATCTGCATGTTACTTTGATATGTGGTCCAATTGCTGAGCTGATCCACCACATGTGCCTGGGGTATCTGGCACACACCCATGCTGCGGGTGGGAACAATGTTTGGGCCCCAGGACTGTGTATATAACGTGTGTCATACATACTTAGCCAGCTGCCTACTGTCCAGGGCTCATCCCTCATTCATGTGGGGCAGGACAGTCATGCCTACTCCAGGCCATACAATACACTCTGTACTCCCACTCCCGTGTATCAGCTGACACGTTGTGCTCAGTGATTTGTCCCCTCAGGTGTCTGCCTCTGTGTCAGTGTGCTGTGGCTTCGTTGTCAGGACTGCTGGGGTGTTTCTCGGTTGGGGCTCAGCATGCCACCGGAGATGTGACCATAGGAGACGATACTTGTGTGACACATAGGTGTTTGATCACCTGACCGTGCAGACTGGGGTATGCGAATGTGAAGTTCAGGCAGCTGTCTCCCATTCACAGCAGATTGTGAGGTGCTCAGGTTCAGAGGGTCATGTTACAGGTCTCCCATATGTCCAATCGGTATGACCTGGACAGATAAGGGTTCAGATGATGTGGTGTGTGGGGGATGTACATGTGCACTTGTTCAGCTCCAGGACTTGCATTCCCCATGACCTTGGATTGTGACACAGTGCAGACTGTTGTTGTCTGGCTGCCCTGCCCATGTGACTGGAGACAGTGATGTATGACTTAGCAGGCATGCCTGTGCCATGGCATGAAACTTCCAATGAGTGATCCTGCAGGGGAGTGACATGTGCTACATGCACACCATTGTGGCAATGGCTATCAGGACATGGTTGCATCATGGTGTCTGTCGCTGGTATGCATCACATGCATTTCCTATTTGACTCTGGGCATCCCTTTCATCCGGACACCTGTACTGACTCAGTGGCAAGAGTTGTGATGTGTGCATGTTCACATGCTTAACCGGGTTCTCTGCACTGTCCAACTACTGTGTAGGTGGTGCATGTGTCCACACTGGGGTATTGCCATCCAACAGACACCAGACAGATGGGTGCAAGGCCAGGTGGGATGTGAGTGCCATGGTTGACCATCAGACTGACAATTGGCTTCTCCTGTTCTGTTTGGGCACTTTTAGCAAAGTTCAACTAAGGATGCCAGGGCTTGCTCTGTAATGTGCTGTACTAACTGTGGTGTGTGCGTTCGGTGCAGGTGACTGATGTCTGTCTGTTTCCCTATTGATTGCAGATACATCCACGGCCACAGGAGGGGACAGCTCCACGGACCAGGAGGAGCCGCAGAGCCAGACTGGGTCAGCAGCCGAGGAGTGGTCGGAGGGACCCAGTGGCAAGGAGGGCGAGGGGAGCCACACCGAGGAGTCCTCAGCACCATCCACCTCAGCTGAGAACCACAGCAGCTCGGAGGAAGACTCCCTTATGGAGGCAGGTGTCAGCAGCCACCACACCCCAGCTAGTGTTGCTGTCCCCGCCACCACCACCACCACCACCACCACCGCCCTCCCATCGGCTCCCATTCCCGAGGTCCGTGGAGGCTCCCATGTTCGGGAGCGTGTCTCCTTCGGGCCAGGCACCGCACCCCCTGCCCCTGTGTCCCCTGCTGCCCTGAGTGAGGAGTCTGTGTACCTCCTTCGCCAGCTCCATGTAGGGCAGACAGCGATGCTGAGTGTCCTCCATGCCCACACCACTCTGTTGACTCAGCTGGTGTCGTTCATGGAGGGCATCTCATCGGGCATGTCTGCCCTACAGAGGGGCAATAGGTCCATGGACTCCTCCCTGACGGCAGCAGTGTCCCTCCTCCGACAGTCCCTCACCCCTCCTGCCTCTGCCCCATCCACACTCCCCAGCACCTTACCTGTCCCAAGCACACACACACCGGCACAGGCACACACCAGCACAGACACGAGCAGCACACAGACACACACGCCACTAACAAGATGCACACGCACGCACAGTCAGGGGACTGAAACCACACTCACAGGGGATGGGGCCCAGGCACACACACATGCATCCACGAGCACTGCGCAGTCCTCAGTTGCCTCTCCCTCCAAAGCCCCCTCCCTTGCCTCACCTGCAACCCCAAAGACACAGCGGCTCTTCCTCAGTGACCTCGGCCTCTTCCCCTCCGATCCAGCTGATACAGCATTCAGGGGGAAGAGGAAGCCCACCCACATGGAGCGGAGTGCCCCTCGCCCCCGGACACCCTCCCCCAGGCGCAGACCGACTGCCGCCCCCACCCGCAAGTCCCCCGGACCCGGAAGAGCAAGACCCCGCCGCCGCCCTGCAGCTTAGGCACCAAGTCTCCTTCCTCCATCCCTCAGGCCCCCACTCCACAGGTGCCCCCACCACACCCTGCCCCAGGTTCCCCCACCCACAGATACACCATCCCCAAAAGGATCAGGCCTTCTCCCCCTGCCACTTGCTCTTCCGGCCCCACACCCCCCGCTGCGATTGTCTGTGCCACTGGTGTGGTGAGGGTGTCCTCCCCCTCTGTCCTGCCCACCTTACCTGATCCCCATCCTCCTCCCCTGGAGGTAGGCACTGCAGTGGAGGCCACTACCACCCTGTCTGACTTGGGCACTGCAGTGGCGAACCTGTCCACTCCATCTGCACGGTCCACTGCAGTCGTGCCGGCGCCCACACCATCTGAGTCATGCCCCCAGATGTGCCGGCACACACCATGTCAGACACCTCCACTGCAGTTGTCAGTGGCTCTCCAGCACCCACCACCCCTTCCCTGCCTCCTTCTGGTGAGCCCTGATCCTGTCCCTGCGGTGCCTGGTCTGCCCCCCGTATGCCCCTCCGAGGGGATTGTCCCTTGTGTGTAGCAGTGCAGGCATGCGTAGGGTGACATCTGCCACTGTCACCCTGTTTTGACTTTCAGAATGGACTGGCCATTGGCCTTTGTTTCTTTTTTTCTGGACTTTAACTTTTGAACCCACATATGCTGAATAAAGCTACTTTCTGTTCTCTAGTGGTTTTGTTTCTGATGTACATGATGTTAATGATGCTAACCGTGCCCTTGCTGCAGTGATGGTGATTTTTGGTCTCATGAAAATGAAGTGTTACTCTGCAGGAACCCATGTGGTCCACGGGTAATGTGTCCTATCCTGTAGTGTATCCATGTCACCCTTAGCAGCATATGAGGGTGTCATGTTTTCAATATTTGGCAATGGGATTTCCTACTTACATTAGCAATGTCACATCTGTGGCTTCCACCCCTGCACATCTGTTGTGCTTGCCATTGTTCAATTAGTCTACTTCCCTGACCGTGTGGCCATCTCCACTGGACATGCAGGTTTGGGCATCAATGGGGAAGGACTCATCTGTGTTGTCAGTGCAACTTGCTATACATGTGTGTTGGATCTGTGCTGATGATTTCGTTGACACTCCCATGACCAGGCTGATGTGACAGGGGCCTTCATTTGGTGCTAATTGTTGACTGTGTGACCAAGTGTTCTGCTGACATGATGGAGCCCTACTGAGGCGACATATGGCACAGTTTTCCTCACACAGGAGTGGAGTCCCCTCATGGCAGAGTGTGTTCCTGTGACATCGCCTGCGCCCAAGGTGTGTGTTGTATGAGCATGTCTGTGTGTTCACTTCCATTTTGCTGTGCATGCTGGGATCCCTAGTGATGTTCCTGTTTGTGATGCTTGCTGAGTTGACCTATGTTCCCCCAAAGTCTTCTCCCTGGGTTCTCTGTGATGTGGGGGCATGGCACATTACTGGTCATCAGGGTGTCACCCATAGGTGTGTTTGCTGTCAGGGCTGAGTTTGTGGGCAGACGCTGATGGGTCACAGTCAGGATTCCCCTTGGCACTTGTTGTTTACACCTGTCATGTGATTTCCGGTTTATGTTAGCTTTCATTGGTTGTGACACGTTGTGTGTGTGACTGCTGGCACTCCTCAGGGTCAGGGCTGCAATGTTGGTAGTTGTCTATGTGTGTTCTTTGTGGGTGACCTTGGCTTCTTCATTGGTGTGTGACTGTGGCTGGGATCCCATTGGTTGGTGTGGTATTGCCGTCATGTCCATATACAGCGTAGTGTGCAGTGTGTCAGACATTCAGGAGTCTTGTTGAGTGGCCATGTGTGATGTGTTTCTGCACCTTGGTTCCCGCCACCCCCTGGGATTGTCATGGGTGCATGTGCAATGTCACCAGTGCATGTGAGCTTCACTGCTGCACATTGTTGGAGGTCGAGGTGTGTGGTGTTGAGTGTGTGCAGATGAGAGTTGTTGCCCGGCTAGACCCCTGCCTCCATGTTGGCCTTGGCTTACTGGCCGTGCTGATTGATTTGTGCTTGTGTAGGTGTGATGGTAGTTTGTTGCTCAGGACACATGACTGTGGTTCACAGTGTGAACGACATCTAGCTTTGTCATCACAGTGGGATTGTAATGCAGCACAGGGTCTCCACATTGTGGGGGCCCTGGGGTAGTGCTGTGGTGTCTCTGTGTCTTGCTGTGTCAGTTGCTGTTCCTACATGCTTGTGTGACATGTGTGATTCGTGCTCCCTCTCATCTGACAATGCCTGATTGCCCACATAGGGGATTTGGATCCATGAGTTACCTTTGTGTGGCACTGTATGCACATCTGTGTAATTGGTATTCAGGCCTCCTCATGTGTCTGTGGTTGCCTGGGGACACTGGTACCCCCCCCCTCACCTGTTGTGTTTGATGTGCAGTGTGGGTCTGCCTGTTTGTGTTTGCGCATCTGCACCACTGCATTGGCATATCTTTAGTGTGCCATTGGCTGTCTGTTGTTTGGTGTGTTTCCCCTGCTGTCCCTGGGACTCCTAAGTCATCAGTCAGCACAATGATCATTGTTTGTGTGTCCCATTGCTGCCATGGTATGGTATCTGTTCACCTCACATCTACAGTCTCCACAGGGTATCTGCATTTGTGTGCCCATTGGTGCAAATATGTGGGTCTGCATTCTGATGGTCACTTCTGTCATTGTGTCATTGATGAATGTTGACAGTGTCAGCCCCCATGGGTGATGTTTGTCTGCACATGGCCAAAGGTATGTCTTATTTGCACTGCACTGTTTGCCTCCCCCAATCTATGTTGCTATGGGACACAAGCACTACTTTGCCACTGATGTGTTTGTTGTTCTGTGACCAGGAATCATCCATGCAGTTTGGCAGTTGCAGCTTTTTCTTTGTCAACACTTACATATTGGTCACTGTGATGATGGGGGTTTGGACCCCATTGCCCCAATGTTCAAAATGTGCTTCAGCTATGGACCCCACACTTACATTTTGGTCACTGTGATGATGGGGGTATGGACCCCATTGCCACAATGTTCAATATGTGCTTCAGCTATGGACCCAACACTTACATTTTGGTCACTGTGATGATGGGGGTATGGACCCCATTGCCACAATGTTCAATATGTGCTTCAGCTATGGACCCCACACTTACATTTTGGTCACTGTGATGATGGGGGTATGGACCCCATTGCCACAATGTTCAATATGTGCTTCAGCTATGGACCCCACACTTACATTTTGGTCAATGTGATGATGGGGGTATGGACCCCATTGCCCCAATGTTCAAAATGTGCTTCAGCTATAGACCCCACACTTACATTTTGGTCACTGTGATGATGGGGGTTTGGACCCCATTGCCACAATGTTCTAAATGTGCTTCAGCTATGGACCCCACACTTACATTTTGGTCACTGTGATGATGGGGGTTTGGCCCCAATTGCCACAATGGTCATGGCCTGCTTGCATTGTGGGGGCCACACACATTTATGTGTGGAACATGTGATAGGGGGTCACATTGTATTTTCAAAGTCATGTTCAGTGTTGTAGGTATCTGACACAGTCTACACACGCTTGTCATGGTGTTGGGGGATGTCTTTATGTTGCATTGTTTATGTTGGTGTGTGCTTGTTGTGTCATGTATTAGCCATCCTGTGAGTGGGGGTGTTGTTGGTGGTAGGCATCCAGCCCCCATTGGGTAGAGGTGGTAGTAGTGGTAGGCATCTGGCACCCCCTGGGTAGAGGTGGTAGTAGTGGTAGGCATCTGGCACCCCCTGGGTAAGGGTGGTAGTAGTGACAGGCATCCAGCCCCCCATGGGTAGAGGTGGTAGTAGTGGTAGGCATCTGGCACCCCCTGGGTAGAGGTGGTAGTAGTGGTAGGCATCTGGCACCCCATGGGTAAGGGTGGTAGTAGTGGTAGGCATCCATCCCCCCATGGGTAAGGGTGGTAGTAGTGGTAGGCATCTGGCACCCCCTGAGTAAGGGTGGTAGTAGTGACAGGCATCCAGCCCCCCATGGGTAGAGGTGGTAGTAGTGGTAGGCATCTGGCACCCCCTGGGTAGAGGTGGTAGTAGTGGTAGGCATCTGGCACCCCCTGGGTAAGAGTGGTAGTAGTGGTAGGCATCCAGCCCCCCATGGGTAAGGGTGGTAGTAGTGGTAGGCATCTGGCACCCCCTGGGTAAGGGTGGTAGTAGTGACAGGCATCCAGCCCCCCATGGGTAGAGGTGGTAGTAGTGGTAGGCATCTGGCACACCCTGGGTAGAGGTGGTAGTAGTGGTAGGCATCTGGCACCCCCTGGGTAAGGGTGGTAGTAGTGACAGGCATCCAGCCCCCCATGGGTAGAGGTGGTAGTAGTGGTAGGCATCTGGCACCCCCTGGGTAGAGGTGGTAGTAGTGGTAGGCATCTGGCACCCCCTGGGTAAGGGTGGTAGTAGTGACAGGCATCCAGCCCCCCATGGGTAGAAGTGGTAGTAGTGGTTTGCATCTGGCACCCCCTGGGTAGAGGTGGTAGTAGTGGTAGGCATCTGGCACCCCCTGGGTAAGGGTGGTAGTAGTGGTAGGCATCTGGCACCCCTGGGTAGAGGTGGTAGTAGTGGTAGGCATCTGGCACCCCCTGGGTAAGGGTGGTAGCAGTGGTAGGCATCTGGCACCCCCTGGGTAGAGGTGGTAGTAGTGGTGGGCATCTGGCACCCCCTGGTAAGGGTGGTAGTAGTGACAGGCATCCAGCCCCCCATGGGTAGAGGTGGTAGTAGTGGTAGGCATCTGGCACCCCCTGGGTAGAGGTGGTAGTAGTGGTAGGCATCTGTCACCCCCTGGGTAAGGGTGGTAGTAGTGGTAGGCATCCAGCCCCCCATGGGTAAGGGTGGTAGTAGTGGTAGGCATCTGGCACCCCCTGGGTGAGGGTGGTAGTAGTGGTAGGCATTTGGCACCCCCTGGGTAGAGGTGGTAGTAGTGGTAGGCATCTGGCACCCCCTGGGTAAGGGTGGTAGTAGTGGTAGGCATCCAGCCCCCCATGGGTAAGGGTGGTAGTGGTGGTAGGCATCCGGGCCCCTATGTGTATATGTGGCATTGGTGATGGCCATCCCGCCCCTATGGTGCTGCTGTTGCTGGTGTAAGTAATTTCTGCATCCCTCTGTGTGTGTGTGATGTGTCGGGTACGTGTAGTTTGTTTTTGTGGTTGGTGTCTGACTTACCTTCTGCGCCATACGCGTCCATGCCTGTTCCGGTAGTAGATGTATAATATTGGTAGGATCGGCACGATGGGATTCATGGTTGGTTCGTCTCGTTCGTCTTTCTCGTTGCTTCGCCTCGTCCTCGTCGCTGGCGTGTTCGTCTCATAGCCGTGGATCGTGTTGTGGCGCGAATCGGAGCTTATGTGCGCCTCTCCCGGATGCTTTGACGTGCCGTGCGTAGCGACGGGTTCGGCGCGTACGGGAAGCGCATCGTACTTGTCCGGCCGGACGGGGCTGCATTTTGGCTTCCGTGCGACTCGATTCTGCGTTTACGGATCCGGCTCGGTCGGGGAACAGGACCTGGATTGGGTGAGTACGACTGGGTCGGAATCTATGCTGTTATGCGCATCGTACTTGCTCGTTCGGAATAATGTGCGGTTCGGTCGGGAAACAGGCATTCGCATGGCTTTTTTCCCGACCGAATACTGTTAGGTGCGCCTCCGACCGAGATCAGAATCGGCCCCTCAGTCTCCAGCACTGGTGGTAAAAAGCCTGGGTATTAAAATAGATGCCAACCTCTCACTGACCAACCAAGTATCCACCGTGTTTGGGACTTGTGTGGGTCTGTTAAGGCAATTGAGGAAACTTTCACCCCTCCTCTCATTCTCCATCATGCGAACTGTGGTGACAGCCTTGATCATGTCACGCGTAGATTACGGTAACTCGCTTTACATTGGGTTACCGGACAAGCTGCTACGTAAACTTCAGGTGGTGATCAATGATGCTGCCAGATTGATCTTTAAGCTCCCCTGACGCACACGGGCTTCTCCTCTGCTGCAAAAACTCCACTGGCTCCCCATCAAACAGAGGACCAGATTCAAGGGCCTTTGCATTGCCCACAAGGCCCTGCATGGACAGGCCCCAAGATACATCAAAGAGCGCCTGGGGAAATATGTCCCCGGCCGTACCCTAAGATCTTCCACGGGGGACCAACTAATTTTCCCACGTTTTAATTACAAGACTAAAGGAGGGCGAGCTTTCTCTGTCCTCACCCCCCAACTATGGAATAGTCTGCCAGGTCATCTTCGCGCCGAAAAAGCCCTCCTGCCATTTAGGAAGAAACTGAAGATTCTCCTTTACACCGATGCTTGGGCATAACACAGTCTAGTCAGGGGTTATTCGCACCCGGGGGGACTGTAGCTACTCTTTTCACAGCGCTTAGAGACCTGCCGGTATTAAGCGCTCTACAAGTCACAATTAACATAGCATAACATAACATCAGGCACAAGCCAAAGAACTGTTCATGTAGTCATTCATATTTCTTGTTTGGGTTTCCAACGAGGCATATCAACTGATTTACTTATGGTCTTCAATATACCTAAATGGCTAGCACTCTGTTGATAATGGCACCATTGCAGGAGTTGTTGTGTTAACAGAGTCATATTTATATGCATGGGAAATATCACTGTTCAGTAAAGCTGGGTCATCAATATTCTGACAGGCTTGCTGTAGTACATTTAAAAAAAGTCAAACAGGGTTCTGTGAAAGCCTAAGATCTTGTCAGGTGAAGTGAATGGGATTCCTTATATTTTGTCTTCTTTTTTTTCTTTGTGAATCTTTGACAAGGCATCTGTCCCCATTGCATTTATGTCTGAGCTGGTGTCTGTAATGCTGAAAGTGAATGATCTATAGAATATTGCTTTGTGGTCTGGAGTGGACAGTTGGAGGGAGGATCTCAGAACTTTTTACATTACCCAAACAAATACCACTCCTATCATCCACATCATACATCTTTCCCTTCCATCTACAATAAAGCAACCTCCTGATGTTCCATTCTTTGTCATTATCAAGTACCACACTGTCTCCAAATACACATGTAATCTTCTGAAACTATGATTCCTCTTTCCGTACTGTCATACCCAGTTTGACATGCATTTTATCACCTTCTTTAAAAAACTTCCCTTTGCTACACAGTTTCTTATTGTGTCGATTTTCATAAAAAGTTTGGTTCGCCTTGATCCTTCTTGAAACTGGCTCCAAATCACACTTCTTCCTTCAACATCTCTTCATCTACCCTACACATACAACAGTAGCCAGTATTCTACCCTACAGTAATACAAATTGTGGCTCACAAGTAACTGAGTGCAAGGTGGTCCTATAGCTCCACAACATCTTCCTTACCTCTTTCTTCCAATCCAAATCACATCTTATAATCATCTGCAGACCCTCACCTACCAACCTGCAAAATCGTTCAACCAACCCATTCTTTCTAGGATGGTATAATGCAGTTTTATAATGTAACTTGTAAGTCATCCTTTGTCAGAAATTCTGAAATTGCTTGAGAATCAAATTGAGGTCCATTATCTGTTACCAACTCCTCCTGTACCTTCCTTCATAAAAACATTACTGAGGAAAAAAGAATATCCTCTGTCTTGACCTCACTTTGCAGTTTCACCCTAGGCATTTGGAAAAATAGTCAATTTTCACTAACGCAAATTTCCCTTTCAAACCACAAATCCGAACAGTCCACAGATGTTCACACCTACTTTCTTCCATGGTCGAATGGGAAATTTCAATAGCACGATAGGAGACTCTCTGACAGCATAAGATGTGTCACGCTGCATATAACACTCACAATTACTTACACAACTTTCCAAAAATTGCAGTCTATTCCCTGTTAGAATGAAAAAATATGCTTTCGCATTGTTTTACCAAGATTTAACGGTTACCTGGAAAGCTGGTTATTATCCCGCATGTTGTCCGATAGTAAATAGTACTGACGCATTTTTGTATGTCAATTGTTCTGGAATAATATTGTTCAAAAATACGATGTCTCTAGTGAAAAAGAAGGATCCGAGTACTTTTTGGAATGAACACCAGATATGCTCCTGTAGATTATCAAGGTCCACTCGATGCACACCCAGGATTGTATTTTCTGTCTAATGGTACTTATTCAAATGTTTATAATGGTACAGATGATGTTGCTCTAGGAATGGTGCTCCCTCTGGGCGTGCCTTGCAAGTACAGTAAGCCAAATGTAAGGTGGGTAAAAATAACTTTAACTGCGGAGTTTTGTGATGGAGTAACAGATTTGGAAGTCAATTACAGTATTGGGATCACTTTTGGGTATATTCTCTCCTCCATCATTACCTTTGGTGGTACTGCTATGGCCAGGGGTGAGAAAGCTAGAGAATATTTTGGATGTAAGCTGCAAATACTGTCTAACTCTATGGTAGCAGCTTTGCGCGATATCACCACCCAATTGGAAAGTATGCGGATCTATTCCGATCAGGCTAGGTATGCAGTCAACTTCATCTTGGCGAAGAGTGGTGATGTGTGCGCTGTAGTCAGGGACCAGTGTGTAGTCGGGATCAAGAATATGGAGCAAAATATCACTAAACATATACTAGACATTTTAGAGAAAGTCAAAGGATTGGAGAGTGGGAATTGGAGTTGGTCATTATTTGGAAATTGGGGTTGGATTTTCGAGAAAATAATATATCTGGTTGTGGTGCTTATACTTTGCTGTATTCTCATTCAGTGTCTCCCATTTTGCTGTTCCTATTGCACCACTCTTCTCCTCCCAAAGAAAACATCCATTCATGATACTAATGCTACAATTATGATTCAGAAAGAAGTAGAAGACCTCATGCAAATAGATGAGGGCAATTTTGAGACTTCTTCCCTCCTTACTGTTTACCTTGCTGATGCGGAAGAGATTGAGTGCTCTTAAAGCAGTTCACTAATGATTTATTGACTTTGCTATCATACAAAATGTTTAGCTCATGCTAAAAGGAGGGTCTGTTAGAATGAAAAAATTATGCTTTCGCATTGTTTTATGTAAGTTAGCATTCGCTGCGCCATTTTGTGTATGGGCACCATTTTAAATCATGATCGAAACGAATCCTTTACTATTTCCGAGAACCAGCTTTTTCTAAGTTATGTTTCTTCTCTTTTGAGTTCTGCTACACTAATGAATGCACTGTTCTTATGAGCGCATACCTTTTCTTCAGATGTAAGCCTTCTCCCCCTCGTCTAGCGGTGGGCACAGGCAGAGTGACCTTGGATAGTAGATAATGTGTGCCCGGCCTCAGAATCGAAACTTACTCCTTTGTAATTTACTGTCCAGCTGCATCTGCTTGGAAAATTCTATAGTGGGCGTGCTCTTTTTGGATTCGAAGTGTACATAATGTATCGTTATGATGTCTGTCCCTCTGCAGCACTCCTAGCGACTGGGCAGACAGGGCTCCACTCTGAGTGTACTTTGAATAAACTGTTATTGGTTTGTATTCTCTACTGTCTGACCGACTCTTCATTTGGAACGGAAGGCTGAGAGGTGGTAGTGAGTGACCCGGGTGACCCTAATCGGGCCACTTCCTTCATCCCTGCCACAAGAAATTCATACAAGCCTTCCTTTTCATTGCTGACATGCCTCCAGGACGCTCAAACAGTAACCTTGTCACTTTTTCCCTCAGAGATACGTATACAATTAATTTTTCACCCCAATAAATCATGCTATTCAGTATAGATAATCTGACCAAAGCAGTTTGAATTTTCCCAAGATATCATTGTTTCTTCCAACCTGGAGTAATATGATTTTTAATACTTAACAGGTTGGCATCATTTCTCACCTCCTTCCTCCACTCTTCCTTAACAATGGCTCTCCCTGATAACAATTCAAAGTTTGCTACCATCCAATCATCATTTTCAACATTAGCTACCATCCAAACATCATCTCCAATCCCTGTTTATCCGTCCACTGGCAGCCTTAATAAACAGTAGGCACTAACATATCTCATGCCATGCACATATTTAGCATCAAATAAGTTATCTTTTAACCTAAACCACTATTTTGCCATACGTGAAATGGCTGTTCCTGTACTTCTTGTGGAAAAAGACATCTACCAATGGTTTGTGGTCAGACCTCAGCTCAGAACTTACACCCAATATGTACGTCCTAAAAGGTTGAATACCCCACCAGCAAGCTAATGCTTCTTTCTCGATAATTGAATGGCTGCCTTCCGCATCCGTCAGAGTCCTGAAAGTGAAAGCTATAACTGTCTCCTGACCTTCCTTTAGTTGCAACAATATCCACAAGCACTGGCATCTATAACTCCAACTATGTTAAGCTGAGGATCGAAGGGTTTCAATATCAGAGCTCTAGCTTTGCCATTCTTCACACTTTTTGAATGATTCTTCACACTCCTTCGACCAAACATATCTCCCCCCTTCCTTACTAGCATCTTTTTGGAAATAGTTTTTTTGGCAAAATGAACAATGAATTTACTATAATATTCAGCTAAACCCAAAAAACACTTTAATTGTCCCCTTGCTGGGCTTAGACACAGCTAGTTGACTCTGCGACAAGTTGTTAAAGGACTGTGTGCAAAAACTGGTGGAAGTTGGGAGCCATTTCTGGCAAAGGAAGATGCCTATTGTGAGAAGGAAGATGTCACTATGACCATAGAGGACTAGTTTGGGTTTGGCCACCCTCAAATTCACCGGCAAGTGATGTCAGCTTAAACTGCTGGGCAGGATAAGCCAAGTGAGGAGGATGACCAAGGTCTTGCAAGGACAAGGAGCCAGCTGAGGGGAGTTATAAATTGATGTGTGTATGGTCCTAAGTTTAAGGTCAGTGCTATGGAGACATTGCAATAAGTTTTGAACAGTGCCAGGGAACCATTAGGTTTTGTTAAAAGACCCCTCACACCCCAACCTAGTTGGTGTCATGCTTCATCATTGGGGTCCCAACCGGGTGGCCGAATGCCCCCCGGTTGTGCTACGACGCCTGATTACAGCGGAGCTGGTGTGGTGAATTAGTGTGAAGTGGTATAATGAAAAATTTAAAAGTATCTCTGGGAATCCTTGCCTTATGTGTTTAATGATGGCGGCCCAGGATACAGCTAAAAACAGATAGCGCAACTACTGGAGTGAATTGCACTTTTAGTTGTCTAAGATGCGGTCTACATGTTCAGCCCTAGAAAAAATGTGAGAGGGCTTTCGTCAGGACCAGGTGAAAAGTGCGTGAGTGGCAAAAATCGTGCCACTTGACAAGTGAATTTTTCAACACATGCGCTAAGGTGTGTTGTGGTGCTCAGTGGTGTCAGTATACTTACGGACCCACTGTGAAAACAAACATTGCCTGCAGCACGCTCAAATCTATGCAGTCTTCCATCATTTGGCAAAACACTTAGGGGCTGATTACGATGGTGGTGAAACCGCCACCGGATAGCCTGCCGGTGGCGGCTTCACCGCCATCTCGAAGCACTTCTGCGCCCGCCATATTACGAAGGCGGGCGGTGTGCTGGCGGACGCAAAGTCCGTCCGCCACAGGTCCGCCACAGGCAATCGTTCCGATTGCCTGGCGGACCAACCAAGTATCTGTAAAATGGTGGCGGTGCCTAGCAGGCACCGTCCGGCAAATTACGATGCTGGTCCGCGCCAGCCTTTCCATGGTACCCCCCTACCATTTCCCTGCACCAGGTGGTAGGCACCACATGGTGCCTGCCACGTAGTGCAGGGAAACGCACAACATGCTTTTTTAGCATTTCGGCGGGTGCTGCAGCCAGCAATGTTAAACTTGCAAGATGCGACCGCCACGGTGGCGGTCGCATCGTAATCGGGGGTGCGGGACCGCCACCTTACAGGCGGGCGGTTCCAGTCCCCGCATCGATGGCGGGTGGACTCAAGTCCGTCCGCCATCGTAATCAGCCTCTGTTTACAAAACCATTGCTTTGCCGGTGCATCACTTTTTTGGGCGCACCGGCGGGGTAATGGGCTTGCCCATATTTACAAGGCCACATAAAGTCACCCTGTGTGGCCTTTCATGGCCTTGTAAATATGGGCCCCTTTCACACATTACTCTGTGTGAAAGGGGCATTCCAAGGCTGTTGCTGTGGGCGTTCCCACGCAACATCCATGGAACCTGTCACAATCCCAGATTTTCGACTTTTTGCAAAGCTGGGAATGCATCAGAATTCTACGCCTTCACAGAGGAGGCATAGGAGTGGCGCAACAAGGAGAAATACTTTTATTTCTCCTCATTTTTCCTCTTTCGATGTGTGCTGCATTTTGCAGCATGCATAGAAAGAGAAAAATGCCATCAATTCTTGTTTTTGTGCAGGAAGGTGTCCTTTCCTGCACAAAAACAATCATCCCCACAACACAGGCACCCTTGCAACATGACGCAAGGGTATCTGCGCTAGCGCATGGCTGCTGTTTGTGCGCCGGTGCTGGGGAGAAGGCCAGGAATTGCCTGTATCTTGTAGATACGTTGCATTCCTGCCCTTTTATTTTGACGCTAGGCTGCTGTGCGTCAATATATAGTAAAGGAGGCCCTTAGACAGCATGTCTTTGCAAGTTCAAAACTGCCCCAGTTTGCAAATATGGGGCACTTTTTTTCACTTTTTAATGAACTAATGGGGGGCATTTTTATCTTGGTGCCCACACCAATATTCTGTCCAAGTTCGATCCTGCCGAGGTGTGATGAGACACCAAGAAAAAGTCCACAATTTACAGAGTTGCTTTTCCGACTGGTCTTCATGCGGTAAAATCCTTGTATCTTTTTGAATTCACACCAGATGGTGCCTAGGATGGGATAGATCATGATCATAGAGTCTAGGTTGAAGTTGGTGGTCATCGGGTCAAATGCTCCTACTTCCTCTCAGGAATGTGCAGACGGACCACCAAGATTGTGTCCTCGTCTCCTGCAGTATGCATCAAACAGGGTTAGAGTGCAGCCTGCTTTCCCATTTACTTTGGTGTTACACTAAGGACTTTTGTTCCAAGGAACTTCTGCATTTACTCCAAATAAAAAACCTTTAAATGAAGTGCTTAATTTGAGAAACAAAATAAGTGCAGAAGCCCAAAATATCTCTTAGGAACCTATTGTCACCACTATCAAATGCAAAGGCTGAAGAATTCCAAGGCTACCCAATCTAGATCCGAAGGATTCTTGCAATACCCTGCACTTCCGGTCTCCTTATCTCGCTTGTGAAGGGTTTTTCAGCCTCTGGTTTTTCCTTTAGCCATTGTTTTCCAATCTTTCACTTTCATTCTCAATTGCTGTATTTGGAATGACTTAGGGCCTAATTTATATGTTGGTGGCCGCCCCGTTTCTCCGCCAGGGCGATGCAGTAAATTACTCCATCACCCTGGCAGAGATGCGGCCTGCCAAATTTAGCAATGACTGCCAAGCAGGTAATTTCTAAAGCATTGGAAGGAACCACTGTCCCTGTGGTTTCTGTTAATGCTTTTTACAGTTTGGTGCAGGGCACCATCAACATGATGGAGCCTTGCACTAAACTGTTTTTTTTTTTATTTCAAAAAGAAAATTCCAAAGCAGGGTTTTCTTTTTAAAAATAAAAAAGATAATGCCCCACTTGGCATGGAAATCATCTCCCATGGTGAGGGGGGCATTTCGTGGTTTTTTACTGTCCCTTACCACCATGGTTTTCCTGGTGATACCGGACAGTAAGAAACAGCTATATGTCCGCCTATCCTAATTGGGTGAATGGTTATACAGCCAATTTTCCGACAGCCCTTCCTCCGTTGGAGAAGTTTGGTCACGGGCCACGCCGGTGATGGAGCAGTCACTGCCGTGGACAAACTATGGTCTGCCTGCATTTAAATCGGGCAGACAGACCACTAAGCTGGCGGGGAGGGAACACCGTCTCCGTTGCGACGCAGTTCCCTCTCCACCAACATATTAATTAGGCCCTTAATCTGCTGAAGTGGTCTGGTCAGGTCAGTTTTGGCTCATGGTAATATTCGCTCGCCACAAGGAGGCTGTAGACGTCAGCATTGGCCCTCTCCCAGGGCTGTGATATCCTCTGTGATGAGCATGGCTCATCAGTCTCTGGGTCCTAAATGGTTGGCTTACAAGAAAGATGTTCACATGGGTTTCAACTTTAATGTTTCCATGGACTCATGCTTTGCTTTTGCTTTGGTTTGAACAATACCTTGATATCCAGCCTGGGCCAGCAGTAGGGGCCATGGACTCTTTGTTGTTCAGAGTACTAGGCAGGTGCCCCTAATCAGCAAGCCATAATCTTTAGTTTACAGTTCTTTTGCATTGTGGAGAGCCATGCACCCTCTTTGTACCTTGGAATGTGATGAGAATGCCATGGTAAAGCTGATTTCTTTGTCAGGGTGGCGTTTAGCACCTGCTGGAATAGGAGTATGCAAAGGTTTTCAAAGTTCCCAATGTTCATCCTTTATGGAGGTTGCAAAGTTTTGCAGTTTATCCTCAACGAGAAAAGATTACACACACAAAAGTGAGATCAGTTTCACAACAAAGAAAACAAGCCAAGCTGGAAAACGTATACAGAATATGTCTCCGCATCTTAATCTATTAGAACACTTTTCTGTGCGAAATGGCATATGTTTGTAGAAAGTTTTTTCTGCACATTTAGTTTTCACAGAGTTTTTCCATTCACAATGGTACTACATAGGAACAGGACATTAACTGTTTTCTGCTGAGCATATCGTCTACAGAGCCATTCTGTTCATTGAAATAAAGGATATGTGCCACAAAATTGTCACAAAAATGATGGTTTTCACACAAAGACCAGAGTGAAAAACTTTGCAACCTTGACAAACATGCAACATTTTGCAGAGATGTTCAAGAAATTAACAAAAAACAAAATTCACATATCTGCACTACCCTAGGCCAGCCAGGATTGGTGCACTAGTTTTGTGGATGACTAGAAAAAAGTATTCTTTTTTTTTTTATAACACTTTTATTAAAGTTAAAGCACAGAGTCATCAGGTACAGACCATATTACCATTCACATTTCGATTTTCATGCACATTGATATAACAACATTCACAGATTAGAAGTCCTTAATGATTTAAAAGTCACTGTTTCGGCTGCTCCTCATCGCCATATCTTCTACTGGAGAGGTACAAATTTCCCCCCTGAAGACGTTCCACCCAGCCCACTTCTTGTCCCACTTCTTTGGGCAGCCCCGCTGTTTGTAAACCTCCTTTTCCGCAATCATGCATCTATCCATCTCTGCCACCCACCCAACTGTCAATGGCCGTTTGTCGGACCCCCAGTGCATTGCTATGGCCCGTTTCACCAGTAAATACCCCAGTGCCACCCATTGCTGCTCCATGTCCGTCAGGTCCGTGGCCTCCCATATATTCAGGATCCCGGTTTGTGGTGACAATTGAAGGTGTTTGCCTAGTGTGTCTCTCATTTTTTGGGTCGCACCGCTCCACAAGGGACGCATGTTGGGGCATTCCCACAAGGTATGGTAAAATGTGCTGTCTTGGCCACATCCCCTGAGGCACAGAGCATTAACCCGACTACCTATTTTGGCCAGGAGCACCCCAGATAAATAGGACCTGTGGAGTATTTTTAACTGTATAAGGCGAAAGCGGTGATTTATCGCCGTTTCTTTGGGGGACATTAGAGCCGTTTGCCAGTCCTCGTCCTCTATTGGCCCTATATCTGCCTGCCAACGGTCTCGGAGAGTCTGGAGTGAGTCCGGCATGTTATTACAGAGTTTGCGGTACGTGCAAGAGATAGCTTTTCTTGAAAGTTGTTCTGTGAGCAGACGGTCCTCCAGGGGCGACGAGTCAGGCAGGGAAGGTAGGTCTGGAATAGAAAAAAGTATTCTTGATGCTTAAGTGTCCACTTCTAAGCACTTCATTGTGGTTTCGAAATTGATCATTGCAACAGGAAACCGAGTATATGGTTGGTTACTTTCAACTCCAGCAGCTTAGGGCCTGTGGGCCTTGTACCAATAGCTAGTTCCATTGCTTTGTTCTTCATCACACCTTATTGTGCTATCTGCCTGTGATGAGTGTTTCATGGCTTGGAGGGATTGGCGATTTTCTTTGGACCAATCCCAAGATGACACTGTCCTAAGTATGTTACTGAGTGTCACTTCGCGATAGAAATACACAAAAAGGGCCAGAGGAGATTTAAGGACCAGCGAGGGCAAACTCCCCTAATTCATATTACAGAACACACTAGAGACCTCGGGTCTAAGAAGTAAAGGGGCATATTAGCAAGACCGGCGATAAAATTATCGCCGTTTTAGCGGCAGGAAACTGCCGCTAAAGCGGCGATAATGGGCTTGCTAATATGCGTTATAGAATTCCAATAGAAGCCCAGGTTAGATGTGCAGGACATCTAACCTGGGCTTCTATGGAATTCTATAACGCATATTAGCAAGCCCATTATCGCCGTTTTAGCTGCAGTTTCCTGCCGCTAAAACGGCGATAATTTTATCGCCGGTCTTGCTAATATGCCCCAAAGTTTTAGACTAAGGGGCCAATTCCGATTCGGGCCGGAAAACGTACCGACCGACTCGGTACGGGAATTTAATCCGACCGACACGTACCGGCGTCGCCCGACCTGGGTAGTACGATGAAATGCATGTGAATCACGACCGACTCATACGGAACACAAGCCGAACGACCGAACCGCACGGAAACAAGCTATCCGGCCGGAAAACCACGCGAATCGACCCGACCGACACGCCCCAGGAATGAACCCGAACGAAACGTACCCGCGAACTCCGACCCGCGCAGATCGATATGTAATGCGTGCAAAACCAGACCGAGTCGCACGGAGCTCAAGCCATACGACCGACACGCATACAAAAGCCAGCAGAAGGAAGCCAATCCTCTGAGAACGACGCGTACGCCGCACAATAAACCTAGCAGAAACACAGCGTGAACGACTCGGAGAAGCTCGCACGAGACAACTGCAGCGTCCCATTCGGTCAGAAGAACGACTCCTACATGCACAAAATATACAAAGGGAAAAATACAAAAAAAAAAGGGCCAAACAAGCAATTACAAAGTCAATAAATACAGGGGGGGAAAAAAAAGAACAAGGACACACCCCCAACTCCACCCATATAAAGGCCACAAATCCCTACCATGATCCTTTGCAAATTCAACTGACCTGCCAGCACAGAACACCATCAGACAGCAACCACAGACACACTCACAGCTCATCCATCACACAAGCCACACACCATTAGCACCTCAACAAATAGCACCCTCACATACACCCAGCAAAACCTACACCCACACACCCTCACTTGCACACCCACACACACATCAATCACCACCACCACCCATCACCATGCCCCCAAAGAAGAATCCAAAGTTCCTAGACAGTGAATTGGAAGTCATGGTAGATGAGATCCTCAGGGTAGAGCCCCAGTTGTTCGGTACATTGGTCCAACAGACACCCATGTCGCAGAAAACCAAGATGTGGGAGAGGATCGTCGACAGGGTCAACGCACAATCACCATGTTTGCGCACAAAGGAAGACATCCAGAACAGGTGGTATGACGTGCGCAGGAGGGTCAGGGACCTACTAAAGAAGGATTACATCTTGAGTCAGCGCACTGGCAGTGGCCCTCCTGCCAAACCACTATACCTCAGGCCCTGGGAGGAGAAGGTGCGGGCCATCCTACCACCAGTGAGCGTATATGGACTATCAAACATCCCAGAGCCTGGTGAGTACACAACTAATATACCCAATATTGTGTGACAATACACACACATCACTGTCAAGGGGATAGTCAAACCATGCACCCTTAGCAAATCCACAGCAACCAAAAGATAATCACCCCAAGATTTGTCTGTCAATCAGCTAAACACAATACATGCCATCTCATAGTGATATGTAACTGTGTCATGATATGTACAAACCTAACTACAAATACAGCAAGGCAGTGGCACAAATATAACCAACAAACACAGTTAGACATTTTGCCACCACTAGAACACCACCTCACAGGGAAGCTCACTGAAAGGAAGGAATTATGTGTATGCAGGTGAAGTCAGTGTAGCCAATAGCATGATGGGATTTGTAGTCACAGATATTGCTCACCCTCACAATTGGCCCATCAACACCACTCTGAACCATGCTCACATCACAGGGAGTGGAAAACAACTGACAAGATGGCTGACACTGGGTACTGCTGTGGGGAGCACAAGCCCCTGCTGGGAACTGGGCACCAACCAACAGCAGGACACCACTGCCTGACATCCTGAAAGACAACTTGCACTCCCTGCAATGGAAGCACGTTCCATGGTGGGATATCTGGCTGGGTGGGAAGGAGGACTGACAGCTCTGACCATAGTTACAAGCAGCTTTCCTTACACACCCCCTTAACACAAACTCCACACAACTCACCTGGGACAATGCAATGCCTCACACTCCAATTAAATCTCCCACAAAGAACCACCACCCTGGCTTATGCTGTGTGAAGCACAGGGACACTCTTGGGACTTGTAGCCAAACAAACGCCAGGACAACACTGTCAGCCATCCTGTCAGCACAGGCACACTACCCCACAGGGAAGCAGAGTCAAAAGGAAGGAAGTATGAGCATGCTGGGAAGGGGGGTGTAGGCAATAGCATGATGGGAGTTGTAGTCACAGATATTGCTCACCCTCACAATTGGCCCATCAACACCACTCTGAACCATGCTCACATCACAGGGAGTGGAAAACAACTGACAAGATGTCCGACACTGGGTACTGCTGTGGGAGCACAAGCCCCTGCTGGGAACTGGGCACCAACCAACAGCAGGACACCACTGCCTGACATCCTGAAAGACAACTTGCACTCCCTGCAATGGAAGCACGTTCCATGGTGGGATATCTGGCTGGGTGGGAAGGAGGACTGACAGCTCTGACCATAGTTACAAGCAGCTTTCCTTACACACCCCCTTAACACAAACTCCACACAACTCACCTGGGACAATGCAATGCCTCACACTCCAATTAAATATCCCACAAAGAACCACCACCCTGGGTTATGCTGTGTGAAGCACAGGGACACTCTTGGGACTTGTAGCCAAACAAACGCCAGGACAACACTGTCAGCCATCCTGTCAGCACAGGCACACTACCCCACAGGGAAGCAGAGTCAAAAGGAAGGAAGTATGGGCATGCTGGGAAGGGGGCGTAGGCAATAGCATGATGGGAGTGGTAGTCACAGCTCAACATCCCCCACCCACATGGCCCAGCAAGCTCACACTGAAGCATGCACACCTCACAGGGAGTGAAAAGCCACTTCAAAGATGTCTGACAATGGTGCTCTGTTGTGGGAGCACAAGGCCCTGCTGGGAACTGTGCAACAACCAACAGCAGGACACCACTGACTGACATCCTGAGAGTCAACCTGCACACACTGCAAGGGTGGCATGCTTCATGGTGGGATAAGTGGGCTGGGGGGAGAAGGAGGGCTATATGTCCACCAAATACCACCAATGCTGGCCATGCACACACCTCAACATTCACATTGAAAAGCTTCAGGTTGGCAGGACGATGTGCTACCCCAATATCAACCTCTGACTGTGACAACTGAGGACAATGCAATGTACAGGGCCGCATCCAGAGGTACAGTCACAACTGTCAGGTGTGTGAACCATTGATGCCTGTAGAAACATAACATACATTGTGTGTCTCTTCCAAAAACAGGTGATGATGGGGACACAGCAGCAGACGACGAGGAGTCCCTGTCCCAGGCTCCGGGGGACACTGAGCTCACTGGTGTGGAACAGCCTCTGCCCTCCTCGGATGGCGAAGACCTACCTGGCACCTCCGGTGTGAGTCATCATGCAGCACCAGCAGGACCAACATCTGCACCCCCTGCACCCACCCCTCCAACAACTGCCAACACACAGACCACCCCTGCCAACACGGACAGACCAAGGACCGCCGATGACAACAGCACAGGGACCCCGGCCCAACGTGGAGCAACGGACAACGACCCCAGTAACAACCCCCAAGTGGGCCGACGGTCACCTGTGCGTGCCAACGCAGGTCCGGCACGTGTCGCCAGGGGTGGTGGGAGGGGTGGTAGACATAGGTCGCTGTTTGCAGAGGGGTCTGGACTGCATGATGACCCACAACTGGCACGCATTGCTGATGCGTACCAGAATAGCACCGGAGAGGTCAGCCAGGTAGTGGGGATCCTCAAGGACATTCAACAGCAGCAGGCTGCCCATCATGCCCGCTTGGACTCACACATGTCCTGTGTGGAGACACACATGTCCCGTGTGGAGACACACATGTCTGGCATGGAGTCCAAGTGGGACACATTGGAAGAACTGACAGCGGTGCATAGGGGCATATTGACATGCCTCTGCCAGATTAGCACCAACATGGCCACACCTCCCTGTGTGCTCACAACATCTGGTGCTGCAACAACTGCAACTGCCACAGGGAGGGAGGATGACTCTGGCGGAGAGTCCTCTGCACCGCAGAAGCCTGCACGTGAGGGTCCCCCCCGAAAGAAGAGGGGTCGTCCGAGGAAGGAAAACTGATAGGTTGATGGCCATGTACATCCCCCAGGAACCCAAAACCTGTTCTGGAAAATCTCCTTTGTGTGCAAACTGTTCACCCTGTCGAATGCAACCCAACTCTCCCACATGACATGGGGAGCGTAAGTTGGCCCAATGTATCAGATGACCGTGGACTTTACTCAGGACATTTCTGCTACCAAGACTTCCAACTCATCTGGGAACTTTGGATTACAATCCCAATGTACAGCACCCACCATCCTGTGCACTATCCTCACACATGTATGGAAATAAACTCACCAATACACCATACTTGCCTCTGTTGTGATTCCAACGTGGTTTCTGTCATGGAGATGGTGATCTGCTAAATGACACTGTGCATGCTAACTGCTACAGCAAGTTCAACACCGTCATGTGAGTCATGGAGACGTGACACATATGAGGGAGACACACCACTAGGGCTACACAACACATACACACCAGGGCCATCAGACTCATCGCCTACACTGATGTTGCCAGGAAATACAGTGCAATGCACAGACACCACACCTATTCACAGTCTGTGTTAACTAGCCCACCGGTGCAGTAAGCACATGTCAGTCAGATGTGTGACCACAGACAACGCACATCCCAAAGTGAAGCACAAGTTTATTACACATTTGCAACATGTTGTTTCCACTACAGATGCAAGGTAATCCTACGTGGCAGGGGACACACAGTCAACAAGTGTAGAAGAAAGAAAGTCCAGGGGTGTGTGGCACATCACCTGTAGGGGAAACGACTGCTTCCACCCTGGAAGTTGAATCATGGTGTCGGGGATCACAGTTCACCAAACAACTCTGAAAGTACCCTGTGAAGGACAGACATGACACACAGTCAAAAGCTCCGAAGAACAGGACAGAACTGCAATACACATGGCCAATACATGTCACAAGATACTCACAGAAAACCAAGTTAGCATGTCAACACTGTTGGGGAGTACAGACTACCTGTAAGGACACATCGCTGCACGCTTCCAGTCAAGTAGCACATGGCCACACTCAAACAGCACCAGAGCACCACCAACACATATCACGCAAACTCACATCATTGGCATGACAACTCACTGGATACTCACATTCAGCTGAAGAAGTTGGTGATGAGCTGTGTGCGGACATCACCATCATCATCATCATCACTGGCATCGTGGCCCAGGCCAGGATCCTCCACAGGTGGCGGATGTTGGTCATCGTCATCCAGGATGAGAGGCAACTCCTTCCGCACTGCCAGGTTGTGTAGCATGCAGCAGACAATGACAATCTTGCACACCTTTGCTGGGGCATATGGGAGGGCCCCTCCTGTCTTGTCCAGGCAGCGGAAGCGGCTCTTCAGGAGACCAAATGTCCGCTCGATCACTCTCCTGGTCCGACCATGTGCCTCATCGTAGCGCATCTGGGCTGGTGTCACAGGGTTCCTGAGGGGTGTCAGCAACCACGGCATGTTGGGGTATCCGGAGTCACCTACAGACAGACAATTGCACATTAGCTGAGTAGGAAAAGAGGGCGGAATACAACATAGCAGAACACACACAATGGTACAAAGTCAGTACACACCGACAAGCCAGGCACGCTGGTTCTGCATCTGTGACATCATCCTCGGGATGCGACTACTCCTCATCACGTAGGCATCGTGTGCCGAACCAGGGAAATGGGCACACACGTGTGAGATGCACATATCTGCAAGACATACCACCAGAGCATTGATCGAATGATAATGTTTCCTGTTCCTGTATGCCTGCTCATGTGCCTGTGGTGGTACCAAAGCCACATGTGTCCCATCAATGGAGCCAATGACATGTGGCATCCTCCCCAGGGCATAGAAGTCACTCTTGACGTCAGGGAGTTGTTGACGTGTAGGGAAATAGATGTACTGGTTCAGGCATCTCAACATTGCCTCCAAAACATCGCGTAACACACGGCTGAACATAGTCTGTGACATCCCACCAGCAGAAGCCACAGTGTGTTGAAAGGTACAGGTGGCAAAGAAGTGTAGGGCTGCCATCACCTTCACCTTGGGGGTCAGCGCTGTAGGGTACGGCCAGCCAGGTTGCAAATGTGGTGCCAAGCGCACTGCCAAATCCTCAATCAGCTGCCTGGTGAAGCGGTACCGTCGGATGCTGTCATGTTCCACCATCGTTGCAAGGTCAGGGAATGGTCTATGGACAGCTGGTGCCCTGCAGTGCATAGGTGAAGAAAGAAAGATTGTCAGTCACCCCACATATGTGGCATTGACCATACTCAATATCACATGATACATCATTACGAGACACAAGTACTTGATGTGTGTGCCGTTCTGTATGGACATATGTGGCACCTACATGGCCATCATCTAACATCTCAGTTCAACATGTGTTGACAACAGGTTCCAGGTTGTGCTATGGGAAACCATTAGGCTGTGTCACAGTACCCATTTACTGCTGTCACGTTCCAAACACACACCACAGTGACATGTCTGGACAGATGCGCCACAGGCATCACAGCTCAACGACAGGTAGATTCCCAGGGACCCTGTATTGCCACATGGACACTGGCATGACATGGTGTATCATGTATACACCACAGCAAAACAACCATGACCCCCACAGGAAGTGGTCCCTGTTGCCTCAGCAGGACAGACATGGACGTCTGTGACACACACAAGCACAACATCAAAGTCCATGACCAAACAACGTGGATGTGGAGACTGTCTCCCATTGTGCACATGGAATCAGAGACATCGGAAACACAACATGCACACAGACTGTGGAGGTCCATCACTATTGTGGCAATGGGTCACCCTGTGACGTACATACCTTCCCACATGGGACTCTGGGGGTATGTGACATGACATACACATACACAACCTGGAAATGTGACCATGCCACATGCTCTGAAATGAACAGTTGCACATCACAGTGGTCATGTGCACAACACACAAAGGATCCTGTCCCCATGAACACGTGCACAGCCTGGGAGTGGCTGCCCCCAAGTGCCACCCCAAAAACCACATGTTGACCCCCATACACAGAAAAGGTCATGCAGCCTTACATGCCTTAGGATACAGTGTGGACAGGCTGTGGTGTTGTAGGTGTGCCCCTGAGTCCCTGGCAAGTATATGTTACTGGCATACGTTCACCAGTGACAAGCATGGTGACATATGCGAGTGACCTGTACAGGGAAGCGTCGTACAGCAATGGACCGATCGGTGTGCACGCACTGGCCATTGAATCTGTTGTGTGCGGGAACGCGTTGTACAGCAATGGACCGATCGGTGTGCACGCACTGGCCATTGAATCTGTTGTGAGCGGGTACGCGTTGTTTCCCGGAATACGCGTTGTACAGCAATGGACCGATTGGTGTGCACGCACTGGCCATTGAATCTGTTGTGTGCGGGTACGCGTTGTTTCCCGGAATACGCGTGGTACAGCAATGGACCGATCGGTGTGCACGCACTGGCCATTGAATCTGTTGTGTGCGGGTACGCGTTGTACAGCAATGGACCGATCGGTGTGCACACACTGGCCATTGAATCTGTTGTGAGCGGGTACGCGTTGTTTCCCGGAATACGCGTTGTACAGCAATGGACCGATCGGTGTGCACGCACTGGCCATTGAATCTGTCGTGTGCGGGTACGCGTTGTACAGCAATGGACCGATCGGTGTGCACGCACTGGCCATTGAATCTGTTGTGTGCGGGTACGCGTTGTACAGCAATGGACCGATCGGTGTGCACGCACTGGCCATTGAATCTGTCGTGTGCGGGTACGGGTTGTACAGCAATGGACCGATCGGTGTGCACGCACTGGCCATTGAATCTGTGGTGTGCGGGTACGCGTTGTACAGCAATGGACCGATCGGTGTGCACGCACTGGCCATTGAATCAGTTGTGAGCGGGTACGCGTTGTTTCCTGGAATACACGTTGTACAGCAATGGACCGATCGGTGTGCACGCACTGGCCATTGAATCTGTTGTGTGTGGGTATGCGTTGTACAGCAATGGACCGATCGGTGTGCATGCACTGGCCATTGAATCTGTTGTGTGCGGGTACGCGTTGTACAGCAATGGACCGATCGGTGTGCACGCACTGGCCATTGAATCTGTTGTGTGCGGGTACGCGTTGTACAGCAATGGATCGATCGGTGTGCACGCACTGGCCATTGAATCTGTTGTGAGCGGGTACGCGTTGTTTCCCGGAATACGCGTTGTACAGCAATGGACCGATCGGTGTGCACGCACTGGCCATTGAATCTGTTGTGTGCTGGTACGCGTTGTACAGCAATGGTCCGATCGGTGCGCATGCATTGGCTAGGGCCTGGCATGGCAACGGACGGGTTTTCGAAGCATCAACGCGTCTGATGCAGTGAATTCAGTTGGCCAGCCACAACAATGTTGCAAATTCATGGGTGTCATGAAGTTTAACTTTTGAAGGATGCTGTGGGCGTGTATAAGTGGTGCAATTCCATGTATTGGCCAGATTCAGAAGATGCAAACGACTTGGACCTATCACTTTGGACACATGGGACAGTATCTGCCTCTGCAGCACACATATAATGCTGGCTGTTCCCCTGAGAGCTCACTTGCCTGCACTACATGCTCCAGGACGACATCTGCCACCAACACTGCTGCTGTCTCTGCATCCTCTGGCTACTGCAATGGCACGTACTGTGGAGAGAGCCCCAGCCTTCAGCCTTGAGGAGAACCAGGCCCTGCTGGACAGCCTCCTTCCACAGTACAGCAAGCTGTATGGGAAACCAGGGGAGCAGGTGAGTGTGCTGTCCACTGCCTTACTAATTGTGCATGTTGTCTGACTAGCAAGACTTACAGTGTGCACACCACTGGCTAGCATGCTCACTGAGTAGTTCTCACCCCCAAAGTGTGTAGTTACATGCACTGAACAGGTACAGTGCAGTAACAGTGCATTCCAACAAGCTTTTACTTCCCAGACAATGATACCATGTAGTGACTGCTGGCAAACTGTCCATAGCCATAGTTGCACTGCCTGTGTACATCATTTGCCCCTGTGATTGAGACATGTATATCCAACTGTGCGATGCACGTATATGTTGCATGTGTAGTAATGGCATTTTCACTTTGTCATCCTCACAGGTTGATGCCCACCAGAAGCAAGAAATTTGGCTGACCATCGCCCGGGAAGTAAGATCCGTGGGGGTCTACAAGCGCTGGATCCGCAACTGCCAGAAGAGGTGGCAGGACCTTCGGGGCTGGACCCGGAGGATCGCAAGGGTCCAGCTGAAGCTGTCGCCTCCTCGCAGGAGGGGCGGACACCGGACCCTGACCCCCACATGCACCGGATCCTGGCGGTGGTCTTCCCTGACCTGGATGGGCAGCTGAAGGCCAGACAGCAGCAAGGAGGGGTGAGTCCATGACTGCACTGTGAACTTTGTCTGACATGCTATGTGCCCTCCTCTGGCCTGGTTAAACTTCCACAGTACATCAGTCTTGTGGTCCAGGACCCATGTCCCTCAATTGTGACATGCCCACTCCTCACCTGATACGCAGGTGTGGCCCTTACAGTCAGGAAATTGTGTCACTTGCGTACTGTGTCCTTGCATTTTGCTTCGCTCAATGTGGGGGAGATTCATGGGTGGGTCAATTGCCTACACAATGCCTAAGTTCTGACATGTAATCTGGGTGTAACTTTGATATGTGGTCCACTTGCTGATCTGAATCACCACATGTCCCGGGGGTATTTGACACACCCCCATGCTGCGGGTGGGAACAATGTTTGGGCCTCAGGAGTATGTATATCAAGTGTGTCACACATGCTTAGCCACCTGCCTACTGTCCAGGGCTCATTCCTCTTTCAGGTGGAGCAGGACAGTCATGCCTACTCCAGGGCATACAATACACTCTGTACTCCCACTCCCGTGTATCAGCTGACATGTTGTGATCAGTGAAATGTTCCCTCAGGTGTCTGCCTCTGTGTCGCTGTGCTGTGGCTTCGTTGTCAGGACTACTGGGATGTTTATCGTTTAGGGCTCAGCATGCCATCTGAGATGTGACCATGAGAGATGATACTTGTGTGACTTATAGGTGTTTGACCACTTGACTGTGCACACAGGTGTATGCGACTGTGAATTCCAGGCAGCTGTTTCTCATTCACAGCAGACTGTGAGGTGCTCAGGTTCATGGAGTTGTGTTTCATGTCTCCCATATGTCCAATTGGCATGACGTGGACAAATAAGAGTTCAGATGATGTGGTTTGTGGGGGATGGACATGTGCACTTGTCAGCTACAGAACTTGCATTCCCCATTACCTGAGATTGTGACACAGTGCAGACTGTTGTTGGCTGGCTGCCATGCCCATGTGACTGGAGACAGTGATGTATGACTTTGCAGGCATGCCTGTGCCATGGCATTAAACTTCCTAAGAGTGATCCTGCAGGGGAGTGACATGTGCAACATGCACCCCATTGTGGCATTGACTATCCGGACATGGATGCATCATGGTGTCTGGTGCTGGTATGCATCACATGCATCTCTAATTATACTCTGGCCATCCCTTTATCCGGACACCTGTACTGACTCAGTGGCAAGAGATGTGATGTGTGCATGTTCACATACTTCACCGTGTACTATGCAATGTCCAACAACTGTGTACGTGGTGCATGTGTCCACCCTGGGGTCTTACCATACAACAGGCACCAGAGAGATGGGTGCAAGGGCAGGAGGGGTGTGAGTGCCATGGTTGACCATCAGACTGACAATTGGCTTCTCCTAATCGGTGTGAGGACTTTTGGCAATGTTCAACTGAGGATGCCAGGGCTTGCTCTGTAATGTGCTGTACTTACTGTGGTGTGTGCGGTCAGTGCAGGTGACTGATGTTTGTCTGTTTCCCTAATTGTTTGCAGATACATCCACAGCGACAGGAGGGGACAGCTCCACGGACCAGGAGGAGCAGCAGAGCCAGACTGGGTCAGGAGCCGATGAGTGGTCGGAGGGACCCAGTGGCACGGAGGGCGAGGGGAGCCACACCGAGGAGTCCTCAGCACCATCCACCTCAGCTGAGGACCACAGCAGCTCGGAGGATGACTCCCTTGTGGAGGCGGGTGTCAGCAGCCACCACACCCCAGCTAGTATGGCTGGCCCCACCACCACCGCCCTCCCATTGGCTCCCATTCCAGAGGTCCATGGAGGCTCCCGTGTTCGGGAGCATGTCTCCTTCGTGCCAGGCACCGCACCCCCTGCCCATGTGTCCCCTGCTGCCCTGAGTGAGGAGTCTGTGTACCTCCTTCGCCAGCTCCATGTAGGGCAGACAGCAATGCTGAGTGTCCTCCATGCACACACCACTCTGTTGACACAGCTGGTGTCATTCATGGAGGGCATCTCGACGGGCATGTCTGCCCTACAGAGGAGCAATAGGTCCATGGACTCTGCACTGACGGCAGCAGTGTCCCTCCTCCAACAGTCCATCAGCCCTCCTACCTCTGCCCCATCCACACTTCCTGGCACCCTACCTGTCCCAAGCACATGCACACCTGCACAATCACCCAAACACACAGACACGAGCAGCACAGAAACACACAAAACAAGGCCAAAACGTGCACACAAGCATCCTCAGGGGACTGATACCACACACACAGGGGATGGGGAACAGACACACACACAGGCATCCACAGTCACTCCGCAGTCCTCAATATCCTCTCCCTCCAAGACCCCTTCCCTTGCCTCACCTGCAACCCCACGTACGAAGCAGCTCTTCCTCTGTGACCTCGGCCTCTTCCCCTCCGATCCCGCTGATCCAGCATACAGGGGGAAGAGGAAGTCCACCCACACAGAGGGAGTGCCCTCGCCCCCGGACACCCTCCCCCAGGCGCAGACAGACTGAGGCCCCCACCCACAAGTCCCCCGGGCCCGGAAGAGCAAGACCCCGCCACCGCCCTGCAGGTCAACCACACAGTCTCCTTCCTCCATCCCTCAGGCCCCCACAACACAGGTTCCCCCACCACACCCTGCCCCAGGTTCCCCCACCCACAGATACACCATCCCCAAAATGATGCGGCCTTCTCCACCTACCACTTGCTCTTCCAGCCCCACGCCCCCGCTGCACATGTTTGTGCCACTGGTGTGGAGACCGTGTCCTCCCCCTCTGTCCTGCCCACCTTACCTGAACCCCATTCTACTCCCCTGGAGATGAGCACTGCAGTGGAGTCCACTACCACCCCGTCTGACTTGGGCACTGCAGTGGGGAACCTGTCCACTCCATCTGGCCAGCCCACTGGAGTTGTGCCGGCACCCACACCATCTGACTCATGCCCCCCAGTTGTGCCGGCACACACCATGTCAGACACCTCCACTGCAGTTGTCAGTGACTCTCCAGCACCAGTCACCCCTCCCCTGCCTCCTTCTGGTGAGCCCTGATCCTGTCCCTGCGGTGCCTGGCCTGCCCCCCGTATGCCCCTCCGAGGGAGTGTCCCTGGTTCGTAGCAGTGCAGGCAAGGAGAGGGTGACATCTGCCACTGTCACCCTGTTTGGACTTTAGTAATGGACTGGCCATTGGCCTTTGGGTTTTGTCTGGACTTCCTTTTTTCTATTCACATATGCTGAATAAAGCTCCTTTCAGTTCTCTAGTGGTTTTGCTTCAGTTGTACATGATGTTGAGGATGCTAACCATGCCCTTGCTGCAGTGATGGTGATTTTTGATATCAGGTAAAAGAAGTGTTACTGTGCAGGACTCCATGTGGTCCAGGGTGAATGTGTCCTATCCTGGTGTGTAGCCATGTCATCCTTTGCAGCAATATGAGGGTGTCATGTTTTTCATATTTGCCAATGGGAGTCCCTACATGTTTTTGCAATATCACATCTGTGGCTTACACCCCTGCACATCAGATGTGCTTGCCATTGTTCAATTTGTCTATTTCCCTGACCGTGTGACCATCTCCACTGGACATGCAAGTTTGGGCATCAATGGGGAAGGACTCATCTGTGGTAGCAGTGCAACTTGCTATACATGTGTATTTGAACTGTGCAGATGATTTCGGTGACACTGCCATGACCAGGCTGATGTGACGAGAGCCTTTATTTTGTGCTAATTGCTGACTGAGTGACCAAGTGTTCTGCTGACATGATAGAGCCCTGCAGAGTCAACGTATGGCACAGCTTTCCTTACACAGGAGTGGAGTCCCCTCATGGCAGTGTGTAATTCCGTGACATTGCCTGAGCCCAAGGTGTGTGTTGTGTGAGCATGTCTGTGTGTGTTCACTTCCATTTTGCTACGCAGGCTGGGGTCCCTAGTGATGTTCCTGTTTGTGATGCTTGCTGAGTTGACCTATGTTCCCCCCCAAATCTTTGCCCTGGGTTCTCTGGGATGTGGGTGCATGGCACATTACTGGCCATCAGGGTGTCATCAATAGGTGTGTTTGCTGTCAGGGCTGAGTTTGTGGGCAAACGCAGATGAGACACAGTCAGGATTCCCCTTGGCACTTGTTGGTTACACAAGTCATGTAATTTACAGTTTGTGTTAGCTTTCAGTCATTGTGACACGTTGTGTGTGTGACTGCTGCCACTCCTCAGGGTCAGAGCTGCAATGTTGGTAGTTGTCTATGTGTGTTCTTTGTGGGTGACCTTGGCTTCTTCATTGGTGTGTGACTGTGGCCGGGATCCCATTGGTTGGTGTGGATTGGACGTCATGCCCATGTACAGCGTACTGTGCAGTGTGTCAGACATTCTCAAGTCTTGTTGACTGGCCATGTGTGATGGGTATCTCCACCTTAGTTCCCCCACCACCCCTGGGATTGTCATGGGTGCATGTGCAATGTCACCAGTTCATGTGAGCTTCACTGCTGCACATTGGTGGAGATCAAGGTGTGTGGTGTTGAGTGTGTGCAAATGAGAGTTGTTGCACGGCTAGACCCCTACCTCCATGTTGGCCTTGGCTGACAGGCTGTGCTGATTGATTTGTGCTTGTGTAGGTGTCATGGTAGTTAGTTGCTCAGGACACATGACTGTGGTTCACAGTGTGTACGACATCTACCTTTGTCATCACAGTGGGATTATCATGCAGGCCAGTGTCACCACAATGTGGGGTCCCTGGGGGTAGTGCTGTGGTGGGTCTGTCTCTTGCTGTGTTAGTTGCTGTTCCTGCAGGCTTGTGTGACATTTGTAATTTGGGCTCCCTCTCATCTAACAATGCCTGATTGCCCACATAGGGGATTCCGAGCCATAAGTTTCTTTTGTGTGGCACTGTATTGACATCTGTGTAATAGGGATTCAGGCCTCCTCATGTGTTGTGTGGTTGCCTGGAGACACTGGCACACACCCCCATCACCTGTTGTGTTTGATATGCAGTGTGAGTCTGCCTGTTTGTGTTTGTGCATTTGCACCACTGCATTGGCATTTCTTTAGTGTGCCATTGGCTGTATGTTGTTTGGTGGCTTTCCCCTGCTGTCCCTGGGACTCCTAGGTCATCAGTCAGCACAATGATCATGGTTTCTATGTCCCATTGCTGCCATGGAATGGTATTTGGTCACCTGACATCTACAGTCTCCCCAGGATATCTACATTTGTGTGTAAAACAAACTATTGGCAATGTACCCTGTATAAACCAAGCACCTGACCCGTTATCCCTAGTTATATTTCTAAAGATGGAAATCGCCCATCACATATGTGTGCACACCGTTAATGCACCCACTGCCACGATGCAATCCAATGCAGGATTATAACAATTTAAACAAAAAACCAAAGGTGCACCACTTAATGATAATATAAAAAAATATTACAATCCATATCCATAACGTAAATCTTTTAGGCTCTTCTTTTATTTATATCGAGCTTGTAAAAAGACAGCCGATGCGTTTCGTCCAATAAAGGACTTCTTCAGGGCATAAGAATAAAGACCCGGACACTTCCAGTTGAATCAACGTCGAGGTGTCCGCAATAAGTAAATTTGTTGGTCCAGATTACACGCACTTTTTCAACGGATAGATATCATAACGAAGAGTATCTCTCTATCACAATTTGTAGAAGTCTAAGGTCAGATAACACTTTATCAGACCTTATCTGTAGCCACGCCTCAATCTGGTGGGCTTGAAATCACAGGACAAATACCTGATCAACCTAAATATGGCTGCGACAGAATCCAAAACACTCTTCCTATACAGCGGGTATCTACATTTGTGTGTCCATTGGTGCAGATATGTGGGTCTGCATTATGATGGTCACTTCTGTCATTGTGTTATTCGTGAATGTTGACAATGTGAGCCCACATGGGTGATGTTTGTCTGCACATGGCCAAAGTGATGTTTCATTGGCACTGCACTGTTTGCCTCACCCAATCTATGTTGCTATGGGACACATGCACTACTATGCCACTGATGTGTTTGTTGTTGTGTGACCAGGAATTATCCATGCAGTTTGGCATTTGCAGCTTTTCCCATGATAACACTTACATTTTGGTCACTGTGGTGATGGGGCTTTAGACCCCATTGCCACAATGTTCAAAATGTGCTTCAGCTATGGACCCCACACTTACCTTTTGGCCACTGTGGTTATGGGGCTTTAGACCCCATTGCCACAATGTTCAAAATGTGCTTCAGCTATGGACCCCACACTTACCTTTTGGTCACTGTGGTGATGGGGCTTTAGACCCCATTGCCACAATGTTCAAAATGTGCTTCAGCTATGGACCCCACACTTACCTTTTGGTCACTGTGGTGATGGGGCTTTAGACCCCATTGCCACAGTGGTCATGGTCTGCTTGCATTGTGGAGGCCACACACATTTATGTGTGACACATGTGATAGGGGGTCACATTGTATGTTAAATGTCATGTTCAGTGTTGTAGGCATTTGACACAGACTACACACGCATGTCATGGTGTTGGGGGATGTATTTTTCAGACATTCCTTATGTTGGAGTATGCTGGTTGTGTCATGCATTACCCGTCCTATGAGTAGGGGTTGTGTGGGTGGTAGGCATCCAGGCCACCATGAGTAGGGGTGGTGGTAGTGGTAGGCATCCATCCCCCTATGAGTGGTGAGGGTAGTAGTGGCAGGCATCCATCCCCCTATGAGTGGTGAGGGTAGTAGTGACAGGCATCCATCCCCCTATGTGTGGGGATGGTATTAGTGGCAGGCATCCATCCCCCTATGGGTGTGTATGGCATTGGTGATAGCCATCCCGCCCCTGTGGTTCTGCTGTTGCTGGTGTACATCATTTCTGCATCCCTATGTGTGTGTGACATATGTTGTGTAGTGGGTGTTTGACTTACCGTCTGCGTCGTACGCGTCCGTACCGGTCCCGGTAATAGATGTAGAGTATTGGTAGGACCTGCGCGATGGGATTCATGGTTTGTTCGTCTCGTTCGGGTTTCTCGTGGCTTGGACTCGTACTCGTCGCTGGCTTGTCCGTCTCGTCGCCGTGGATCGTCTTGTGGCGCGAGTCGGAGCTTATGTGCAGCTCTCCCGGATGCTCTGACGTGCCGGACGTAGCGACGGGTTCGGCGCGTAGGGAAGGCGCATCGTACTCGTCCGGCCGGAAGGTGCTGTGTGTTTGCTTCCGTGCGACTCGAATCGGCGTTTACGGATCCGGCTCGGGCGGGGAACAGGAGCTGGAATGGGTAAGTACGGCTCGCTCGGAATCTGGGCTGTTATGCACATCGTACTTGTTCGTTCGGACAACTGTTCGAATCGGTCGGGAAACACGCGTTCGGCTTGGTTTTTTTCCGGACGAATACTGTTAGGTGCGCTTCTGCCCGAGATCGAAATCGACCCCTAAATGGGAGAACACCAAATCAAAAAGGCGTCCCTTTAAAGGATGGTTTCCCTCACCCACCAGAGGTGGCATGCTTCATCATTTGGGAACCTCCTCGCATGATGAAGCCTAGTCATGGTGCGGGCTACAACCCACTCACTGAGAGGGAGGAGCTCAGGGATGTTTTTTGTAGTCTAGGAGGGTAGTTACTAATTACTCAATGAGAGCTGTAGGTCGTGATGAGGGACGCAGTACAAGTGGTAAGTTGAATTAAAACTAAGTACAAGGTTCATCGCATGTCTTTATTCAGGCTGCCCTGTGCTAGGATTAAAAGCAAAACACACGATGGGAGGCATTAGACCCGATCGATGGTTTGCCCAATTGAACCGAACACTACTTCTCAGATGCAGTTCTAGAACACATTGTTTTCATTGGACATGCCAAAACATGCTCGTTGAGTATGTGATAATTGTTTAAGTTCCCGTGAACAATTTGGAGCACACACTTGTCCAAAATTATGGACTGCCAGCAGGGCAGGTGCTGCTTGATCCTGCAGCCAACTGGTTGCATGTGATGGTGTGAGGGCATGTTAAAGTGGTTTGGAGGCTGCGGCTGCCAGGGAGGTGGTGGACTGGGCAGATCTCTGGTTTTGGATCCCCCAAGGCTGGTGCCACGTAACTAGCCATAAAAGGGCTAGGGAGCGTGCTGGCCATGGTGGCTGGGTGAAAATGGACATGGCTGATAGCCTCTTCCATAGCAAGGGAAGGATTGGAAGGCAGAATGAGGCTGGTGTTGGGGCCAAGGTGAGTCCCACTGACCAGGCGGTGGCCCCATTGAACAGGTGAATGGCATCAAAGGGCATGTCCATAAGAGATGCCTGGACATCCCCTGAGAAGCCAGTTGACCTCAGCCAGGAGTGGCGGCAGAGAGCCATCAACAAAGCAATCGCTCTACCCAGCGAGTCTGTCGTGTCCAGTCCGCAGCATATTGTAAACTTTGCTGCATCCCGACCATTGGCAATAGCCTGGGTCGGGATGGCTCAGGCTTCGTCCGAGATCATGGGCAACACTTAAGTGATCAAGTCCCACACTGTGGGGGTATACAGGCCCAAAAAGCACGTGGTGTTCACAGACCACAGTGCAAGGCTGCTGGAAGAGAAAATCTTCTTACTGAAGGTGTCCAGCCTCTTGGATTCCCTAGCCAGTGGTCTGGTAGGGAACGTGCCAGAGTTAACCTTGGATTTTGCAGCCTGCACCACCAGACTCTCAGGGGTGGGGTGCTGGGTTAGGAAAGCCGGATCCCCTGGAGCTGCGGGGCTGTGGCGGTGGGCGATCATCCTGTGCACAAGGGAGGTGGGGAAATGATACTCCCACAGGTTTCTTATGGGACATCCCTAAAACCCACTGGGAGTGTAGCTGGGAGTGTAACTGCTCAAGAAAGGGTCAAGAAAAGTCAAAAATAGCATTACAAAAAGACTGAGGTAGCTCTTCTGGTTCTGCGCTGACAGCGCAGAAAGAAAAGAATTGATGTCAGCACGCTAGGGTGGCACCTATATAGGCACTGCACATGTCACATCTGGCGCGGCTGACACAGAGCCGATCAGAGCCACCTACATGCGACCAGAGGTGCTGTTCAAGATTTTCCAGATCCAGTCTGATACCTGAGGAATATTCTTAGGTAAGGAATCTGCAGCTGGAAGTCTCTATCAGATTAGGAAATATATAGAATAATTCTTAGATGTGTACAAGGATTGGAACTAAGGTGGGAGGGTGGGCAAGGCATAAGAATTATTCATGCACCAAAAGATTCATGGTCTATGAGTGCTGTGTCAATCTCTCCCGCCACTTTGATCTTGTGTTTCAGGTGTACTTATGTGCTCTTCAGACGCTTGATCTGGACCTTCGGTTGGGTCTATGCTTTTGTTGTGTACCCTAGGCCAGTGCCCAATGACTTGCAACTTTCACGAAATAGTTGACTTTGCCATAGTTAGAAAATATATTTCTTTTTGTAGGGCCATCTTCATAGAAATCTGATTCAAATGAAGCTTGGCCACCAACACCACTACAATCTCCTTTTGTGCCCCTTCATCTGCCTCTAATGGCCTCTTCGCTGCAGATAGATATCATTGCAGCTGTCTCTGAGATCAGATTCAAAGGTGGCATTGGTGAATGTGGAATCATAGTGCACTCCTCTGATTTCTGAGAATTAGCCATCCCAGCTTAACCGACTTATAACCCTGCATAAGTTGGCAGTAAATGATGTCTTAACCTTCTAAAAAGGAGCACATACTGGTGAGTTAGAGAATATTGACATGGAATGCATCTAAGCACTCAACAATAGCCTGTTAACCTGCCAATATCCTGTTAACCTGTCACAATATGAAATGTTCATATTCTGGGTTCAAAAGGGGTTCCAAGTACGCATTGGAAACCATCTGAAACAAGGTATGACTGTCTGGGCATTATGGCCCTTAAGAGGGCCTTCGCAGCCATTGCATCACTTTTTTGTGAAGATGCAGCGGCGTATAAAATGCACCACACTGCGCCCTATTAACAAAGTGACGCATCTAGGCAGATGCATCACTTTGTAAAGCCCTGCACTACATTATACCTACGTCAGGTATAATGTATGCAGGGGAGGCGTTCCCACGTAAAAAAGCCTCGTAGAAGTGGTGCCTATGACTTGACTGCGTCACAATCCGTACGCCTGGTTCAAGGAGTCATAAGGAGTGACACAGGGCCTTTTACATGGGACTCACCCCATGTGTAATGACACATTGCTGGAGTTGCGACAGTTTACCACCACACTCCAGCAATGCGTCATTAATGTGCCACCAGATACGTCAGGATTCCTGACACCACACTCCAGCAATGCGTCATTACTGCGCCACCAGATACGTCAGGATTCCTGACATATCTGGTCAATCCTTGCGACATGGAGCACCGTCATGTAAATACGGCGCATCCATGGTGTCACAAGGATGGTGCTATGAAAAGTGTCTATTTAGAAAAAGAGAGGAACCCTTGGTAACCCAAAGGACTGGGGTTAAAACAGAAACTCTAAAGTAATGTCCTCTGGGAATATTTAATATTCACACCTTATTTAAAAAATACCTCATACCATCCAGTCTATTCTCATGCACTCGGCGTACATTCCAAGAGGTCACTGCTAAACCCAGTGTTTGCAACGTATTGGCACAAAAACCTACAGTTTATATATTTGTGATTACAGTTTTTTGGAAAATTAATACAAGGTTAAAAACATTTTATCCACAAATCACACAAGAAAAAATCATTACATCAGTGCAATTCCTAACACAATTCATCACAATAAAAAACAATATTGAAAAACACACAACACGAGAGTTAAAACAGACAGTAATCTTTGTCATAAATCGCCATAACCCATAACATTAATTATACAAATGAACCCTGGCGTCTTGTAGTTCATCAACATCTAGGGTAACATTCGTTTGACTGGATTTATGGCAAGAAAGGGCGTTGACGCGTTTCGAAGGCCTATTTGAATTGAACCTTCTTTTTCAAGACAGTAGCGTAATGTACTCCTGTTGTCTTAGAAAATTCGTAAGCTGTTATGTGGTGTGCCAAAATATTGTTTGGACAATATTAATCCAAAGGCACTGTGATCAGCTACCGCTGCCTGATCTGCTCCTCATTTATTCTAATTCCCTTTCTCTGATAGGGCGTTTCCGGCTGTACATATATCCAGTCCCAACTATAGGATCCAACCAACAGCTTGATACCTAGTATAAACTGAAGTTAAAAACAAATGTCCTAGGCCATATGAAAAGTGTCACATTGCCGTTTTTCCCCAGCTATGAGACACTTTTCATAAATGAGGCCCTTTGTGCCTAAGCAAGTCTAAGACAGTTTGTCAATGTAGCGACCTGCCTCGTGCAGTAATAGTGACATTTTTACTGCAATATATGTATTTTTCAATGCATTAAAAACACTCTTCTCTGATCCCTGGAGCTTCTAGCAGATCACCACAAGAAGAGGCCTGTCATGTCAAAGGATAAAAGTGAGATGAGGCCTCCCATGTATATAACATAGGGGTTGAAGGGGTGTGTGGTAGGCAGACAACTCATTGTACCTTGCAGTGGCCTCCCCTAAGGTTTTGTTACACCACTGATCAGTCCAGGTGAATTCAAGCATTATTTGTGCTGGGCTTATGCATCACTCATGAGCCCGGTCACTGCTTTGTCGAGAGGCACATGATATGCTTGCATCCCTAGAGAGGCACGCCCTGCATGACAAGCAAGACCCGTGGCGACCGCAGGAGACCTGTCCAAGTTTGTGGAGGGCAGTCCACTGTCTTTAAGAGGAATCACTGACTAAATATCGAAGGTCACAATATCGACCTACAAAAATATCGCAGCAAAAATATCGAAGACAAGAATATTGACATCCTATCTACATTAAGGTAAGTACAAAAATATCGAGAAAATAAATATCGATGTCAAAAATATCGTTGTTAAAAATATCGTTTTTAATTTAAGTAAAAAAAATATTGTAATATTTATTTTAATAACTTATAAATTGTTTAATTTATTTTTTATAAATTATAAATACATCTATACACATAAAACAATAATATAAATAAAAATTAAATAAATATATGTAACAAATTAAAAAAAAGAAATTATTTTAAATCTTTTTTTAAATAATTATACAGTACATTAGCTAAAAAAATACAAAATATTAGATAGCGGAGGAAATCAAATTACTATTCCCACTCCAGTGAGTGCAACAGTAGGGAAAGTGTTGGATAGCGTAGGGGTAAAAATTACTATTCCCACTCCAGTGAGTGCAACAGTAGGGAAAGTGTTGGATAGCGTAGGGGTTAAAATTACTATTCCCACTCCAGTGAGTGCAACAGTAGGGAAAGTGTTGGATAGCGTAGGGGTAAAAATTACTATTCCCACTCCAGTGAGTGCAACAGTAAGGAAAGTGTTGGATAGCGTAGGGGTTAAAATTACTATTCCCACTCCAGTGAGTGCAACAGTAGGGAAAGTGTTGGATAGCGTAGGGGTAAAAATTACTATTCCCACTCCAGTGAGTGCAACAGTAGGGAAAGTGTTGGATAGCGTGGGGTAAAAATTACTATTCCCACTCCAGTGAGTGCAACAGTAGGGAAAGTGTTGGATAGCGTAGGGGTAAAAATTACTATTCCCACTCCAGTGAGTGCAACAGTAGGGAAAGTGTTGGATAGCGTAGGGGTAAAAATTACTATTCCCACTCCAGTGAGTGCAACAGTAGGGAAAGTGTTGGATAGTGTAGGGGTTAAAATTACTATTCCCACTCCAGTGAGTGCAACAGTAGGGAAAGTGTTGGATAGCGTAGGGGTAAAAATTACTATTCCCACTCCAGTGAGTGCAACAGTAAGGAAAGTGTTGGTTAGCGTAGGGGTTAAAATAACTATTCCCACTCCAGTGAGTGCAACAGTAGGGAAAGTGTTGGATAGCGTAGGGGTAAAAATTACTATTCCCACTCCAGTGAGTGCAACAGTAGGGAAAGTGTTGGATAGCGTGGGGGTAAAAATTACTATTCCCACTCTAGTGAGTGCAACAGTAGGGAAAGTGTTGGATAGCGGAGGGGTAAAAATTACTATTCCCACTCCAGTGAGTGCAACAGTAGGGAAAGTGTTGGATAGCGTAGGGTTAAAAATTACTATTCCCACTCCAGTGAGTGCAACAGTAGGGAAAGTGTTGGTTGGCGTAGGGGTAAAAATTACTATTCCCACTCCAGTGAGTGCAACAGTAGGGAAAGTGTTGGATAGCGTAGGGGTAAAAATTACTATTCCCACTCCAGTGAGTGCAACAGTAGGGAAAGCGTTGGATAGCATAGGGGTAAAAATTACTATTCCCACTCCAATGAGTACAACAGTAGGGAAAGCGTTGGATAGCGTAGGGGTAAAAATTACTATTCCCACTCCAGTGAGTGCAACAGTAGGGAAAGTGTTGGATAGCGTAGGGGTAAAAATTACTATTCCCACTCCAGTGAGTGCAACAGTAGGGAAAGTGTTGGATAGCGTAGGGGTTAAAATTACTATTCCCACTCCAGTGAGTGCAACAGTAGGGAAAGTGTTGGATAGCGTAGGGGTAAAAATTACTATTCCCACTCCAGTGAGTGCAACAGTAGGGAAAGTGTTGGATAGCGTGGGGGTAAAAATTACTATTCCCACTCCAGTGAGTGCAACAGTAGGGAAAGTGTTGGATAGCGGGGGGTAAACATTACTATTCCCACTCCAGTGAGTGCAACAGTAGGGAAAGTGTTGGATAGCGTAGGGGTAAAAATTACTATTCCCACTCCAGTGAGTGCAACAGTAGGGAAAATGTTGGATAGCGGGGGTAAACATTACTATTCCCACTCCAGTGAGTGCAACAGTAGGGAAAGTGTTGGATAGCGGAGGGGTAATAATTACTATTCCCACTCCAGTGAGTGCAACAGTAGGGAAAGTGTTGGATAGCGTAGGGGTAAAAATTACTATTCCCACTCCAGTGAGTGCAACAGTAGGGAAAGTGTTGGATAGCGTAGGGGTAAAAATTACTATTCCCACTCCAGTGAGTGCAACAGTAGGGAAAATGTAGGATCGCGTAGGGGTTAAATTAACATACTTATAAAAAAAATTTTTTTAAAATAAATAACATATTAATAATTATTTAACCAAATAATTATTAATAAATACCTATTAAATTAAATTAATATTTACTTAAATAACATTAAATTACTTCCCACCCTATTCCCCTATAAAAACACAACGCGCTACACATAAAAAAATAACACAATTAATTTAATTATCAATTAATAAATTAATAAAAATTAATTACCAATTAATAATTAATTAACAATAAATTAATTAACAATAACAATAAATAAAAAATAATACATTAATTATCATTAATATAATTTTTAATTAACCAATTAATAAAAAATAATTACCAATTAATAATTAATGGGCAGTAAATTAATAATCAATAACAATAAATATACACATATTAACTAATTAATTATATTTAAATTACTTCCCACCCTATTCCCCTATAATTCCACAACCCGCTACACATTAAAAATAACATAATTAATTTAATTACCAATTAATCAATGAATTAAAATTAATTACCAATTAATAATTAATTTACAATAAATTAATTAACAATAACAATAAATAAAAATTAATAATAAATTAATTATAATTAATATAATTATAAATTAACCAATTAATATAAATTAATTACCCATTAATAATTAATTAACAATAAATTAACAATCAATAACAATAAATAAAAACATATTAATTAATTCATTATAATTCAATTACTTCCCACCCTATTCCCCTATAAACCCACAACCCGCTACACATTAAAAATAACATAATTAATTTAATTACCAATTAATCAATGAATTAAAATTAATTACCAATTAATAATTAATTTACAATAAATTAATTAACAATAACAATAAATAAAAATTAATGATAACTTAATTATAATTAATATAATTATAAATTAACCAATTAATATAAATTAATTGCCAATTAATAATTAATTAACAATAAATTAACAATGAATAACAATAAATAAAAACATATTAATTAATTAATTATAATTAAGACAAAACCGAAAAGTGGTATGTTTCCTAGGTTTACCGGCGCCTCTCAGGAGAAATCCACATAGCAATTGTCCTAAATTCACCTATTAGAGTGGCGGTGCTGCAGGGTGAGGAGAACCACAAACCTCCCCAAATTTTAAGCCTGAGCTCACAAATGCACTAACACTCCCCAGCACACGTCCGAAATCTGTGAAAACGATAAACAGTAAGCACAATTTGTACAAAGATTTCAGATTCTCTCTGTCTTCTTTTCTCCTTTATTCAGTAGGTCTTCACGCAATGAAACAGCCGACACGTGTTTCGTCGCATACATGGGAATTAGTCCCGCGACTTTTTTAAGGCTGTAAATACAAACACAATAACACAACTCAAGTCATGATTTGTATACCACAAGTATACATGAAATCATATTCGGTAGCGGAAATCATCAAAGGATATAGCCCTAGGGCATGCACAAGATGGAATACGTTCACCAAATAGACAGAAATATCCAAGAATAGCACAGCGAAAAATAGCTACCAAAGGAAGATGGAGGAAGGAGAAGCCAATGAAGATGTGAGTAAAAGTGAATTCGTGATGACGATGATTGAAAAGGGACAAAAGCGTGAGTCTGGATGCCCAATGCAACGTGCAAGTTCTAACGATTCCAACCCGGTGAGAAAAGACCAGTGCCTGCAAGAATGATCCCTATATAGCCCAAGTTAGAAACTTCATGTCATAGATACCTAAGGGGCCCATTACGATACCCGGCGTAAAAAAATCCGCCAGTCATGAAAGCGGCAAAAATCCGCCCGCACACACCGTCTGAACACCGACCACGCCATTACGATTACACAAACCGAAAACCGCCATCGGCGGAAAAATCACACAAAATACCGCCCGCCAACGTCCGAGTCGGAGTCAAACCGCCCGCCACGGACGGAAACACGCACGACAACACAAAACCGCCCGCCCTCACGGCCGACACACCGCACGTGAAATTACGATCGCACCGCCATGAGCGCGGCAAAACTACAAATATACCGCCCGCCAGCGCAAACAACGCCGATGAGAATCGACACGGCAGAAGCCATGGCGCCCACGTACCTGCACAGAAACCATCCGCTCACAAAACCAATAGCACACAACATGGCCAACAAGTCCACACAGCAAGGCACGCACAAATACACAAGCACAGTACACATCCCGAAAACACCCCCGGACAAACAAAAACTACAAAGGCCAGAACCCCAGACACAACACACCTGAAAACAACAGACCATGAGGACACACCCACATAGGTAAGTACAAAAGCAGCACTCCCACAGACCACAACCCCTTGCTACATTGCAAACCAGAGAGGAGAGGAGAGGACACAGTGACACAGCAAGGACAGCAGCACACCACAGAAACGCACACATCACAACCACCACCACCACCACCACCACCACCAAACACCTGCACCACAAACCCCCTGCACATTACACAACACACACCGCACCAGCACCACAAACACCATGGCACCACAAAGAATGCCCAAGTTCACGCCCATTGAGCTGACGGTCATGGTCGACGAGATCATCAAGGTGTACCCACAAATCTATGGGAACATGGTCCAGCACACACCACTAGCCACCAGAAACAGAATGTGGAACCGGATCGTAGACCAGGTCAATGCAGTCGGGACCCTGCCCAGGAACAGAGGAGAAATAAACAAACGTTGGAATGACGTCAAGAGCCTGGTCAAGAAGAAGGAGGGCAAAAACAGAGAGCTGGCTGCCGTCACTGGCGGAGGGAATCCCGCGCTCTTCAAGACCTTCAAAGCGTGGGAGGAGAAGGTGCGAGTCATAATACATCCGGAGATCCTCGCCGGATTAGCAGGGGGAGTGGAGGCTGGTAAGTACAAACTAATGTATACCAGCACACCGCTATGTACTCACATGCACTACCACCATGCCACAGCTCCCAGGGACAAACACCCCCATGTCCAGCACACAATACACAACACATCACACACACATGCAACAGACACCACCACACACAGCCCAAACCGAACAACTGTAAGATACGTGGGGACATGTGTACACTCAGCCAGCCACGTAACCACCAACAGGTCCCCAAATATGCCAGAAGCGCCACAACGAGCACCCACCACACCCATGTGTCCGCCACAGCTGCACTAACCGACAAGTAACAGGTAAGTGGCAGGAACACAAAGTGCAGTGGGTGGGACGGTGGACAGCCCAAGTACAACACACACCAGGCCCCTAGTCCCACAGCACAGCAAGGAGGAGCATCCCCCACACCCCACAGCCACGTGTCAGCCACCGCAGTGCACAACGACAGCCGAAAGGCAGACATCACGGTCCACAGCAATCGGTGTCAGTGGGTGTCCAGCCACCCCACGACCCACAACACCCCCCACCCCCACAGACCTGCAACATGGAGCACCCCCCGCTTAGAGCCATGTGGCATCCAGTACAGTGCATGCACGAACAACTTGCAGGTGGGAAACTGGACAGGGCTGGATTACTGGAGGCATGAGGACCGTAACACGACCAACACATGGGACATGTCACGTTGCAGACGAACACGCAGCACCGCCCACCGTCACGAACAAGTGAACAATGTGCACACGGACATGAACAACAGACTCACACCCCACATGACCCATCACAGACATAGCAACACCCAAGGAGCCACGTCTGCATGCACAAGCCACACTGAATATAGTACCACACGGCAGCCACTGTGCAACTCATCACACACAACCGAAACACCATTGAAGTCCTGTCCATGTAGCCCCTACTGCCTGTCAACCACACACCCCACAACTACGCCTATGTAAGACAAACAACACTAGACGCAACAGAGCGGAACAACATAAATGCACACGAACACCACTGAACCCATCAAACACACAGACACACCATGCACATACAACATACCATCCATCCCATCCGTCAGCCCCAGTCTCATGAAAGGCATGTCATCAGCACAGCTGCCACACATACAGCAGTCACGCTAAGATACATGCCCATGACCAACCATGTGCCAGAAGTCAATGAAGCGCACGACACACTGTGAGCAACAACACACAACATGGGCCACACCCCCCGAGCACTGCAGTGATGCACATGGCACAGGGCAGCACGCACACCAAGGAGATGGGACAACTGCAATACGTTGGCTGGCACACAACCATCACTCACTCATAACGATGCGTCCAATGCCATGTCCAGTAATCACAACAGACAGCAAATATGCAGGCCATGTCAAGCATGCACACACCTCAAACCATGCACTGTCATGCTGCCACAACACATGTCACGTTCAGCACCCATGGCTCACAGCATGTACCCCAAAAGCATATTCCCTCCCAAATGCGAATCTGGGGCATGGCCCCCATGTTGCCATATGCGTTCCTAAGCGTTCCATTTGAACCCCAAAAGCATATTCCCTCCCAAATGCGAATCTGGGGCATGGCCCCCATGTTGCCATATGCGTTCCTAAGCGTTCCATTTGAACCCCAAAAGCATATTCCCTCCCAAATGCGAATCTGGGGCATGGCCCCCATGTTGCCATATGCGTTTCTAAGCGTTCCATTTGAACCCCAAAAGCATATTCCCTCCCAAATGCGAATCGGGGCATGGCCCCCATGTTGCCATATGCGTTCCTAAGCGTTCCATTTGAACCCCAAAAGCATATTCCCTCCCAAATGCGAATCTGGGGCATGGCCCCCATGTTGCCATATGCGTTCCTAAGCGTTCCATTTGAACCCCAAAAGCATATTCCCTCCCAAATGCGAATCTGGGGCATGGCCCCCATGTTGCCATATGCGTTCCTAAGCGTTCCATTTGAACCCCAAAAGCATATTCCCTCCCAAATGCGAATCTGGGGCATGGCCCCCATGTTGCCATATGCGTTCCTAAGCGTTCCATCTGAACACCAAAAGCAAAGTACAAACCAGACCCAGGATGGGCCAGGAGCCCGCATACACCAGAGTCACAATAAGTAGGGGCACAGCAACACACCCATCGGCATGGCCAATCCGTCCCATGCCACATGTGCACAGCACACAGTCCCATTGCCAAGCACACACAACTACAGATGCTACAGCCACACACACGCCTCCGGGAAACCCATGTACGAGATTGCACGAACTGTTAATGTCAGACGACAAATACATACTTCGCCAGGTGCAACACAATAACAAATCTCATTCTCTCCACAGGTGACGAACTGCTGGATGCTGGGGATGGAGCCAGCAGCCAGCACAGCCAGCCTACAAGCCCCCAACGAGGACACACGGATCTGGAGGATCTGTCCTCCTCTTCGGACACGGACCACCAAGCAGGCCCATCTGGTGTGGCAGGGCCCAGCCGCTCCCCAGGACCCCTCCTACCCACCAACCCATCATCCAGGGCTGCTGAACATTCCCAGCCCCCTGCTGCCACTGTCGTTGCGGCCACATCCACGGTCATTGTGGCCACTACCACTGCCGCAACCGCCACCATCGCCGCACCGACCACCACCGCCGCCACCACCACCACGTCTTCGCTGGCACCAGCCCCAGCGCAGGTGGTGGCCCGGCCGACTGGATCCACCCTGGGAGCCACAGCGAGGACCATGGTGAGCAATGTGGCTAGTGGGCAGGCCGGTGGCAGCAGGACTGGTAGGGAGGAGCAGGGTCAGGGAAACGCCAGCCTCCCCTGGGAGCCATGCCCTGCCTCAAATGGCCAGAGTCCTTGGGGCCTATGAAGAGGCCCAAGGACAATGGGTCCGGTCTGCTTCAGACACGCGTGAGGTGCTGGGGGTGCTGAGGTCCATGGACGCCCGTATGGGCCAACTCGTGGACCTCATGGGCCAGCTGGTGGTGGCGGTGAGGTCACAGCCAGGGACAGCAGCTCCCCTCCGCCACCACCTGCCGGGGCGCAGGGTCGAGCAGCAGTGTCCAGTTCCCCTGCGTCCACAGCCAGTGAGCACACCTCAACCACCAGCATGTCGCAAGCAGGCACCCCCCCTCGCAAACGTGGAAGGGGCCGTCCGAAGTGGAAACAGATCTCCCGGGAGGACTTCGCACGCTCCAAACGCAAGTGAGGCAGCCAGCCAGCCTTCCGCCAGCCTTCCTTGACCAGCCACTGCATTGACTTGGACTACGATCCCACTCCACACAGCCATCTGGATGGCATGTGTGTGTGTGTTGGACTATGGACATAGAACCAGTGGGTACACCCTGAGCATCACGCAGCCATGACCGACAGCTCATTGTCACTGCACGCACCACTTTTGTCATCACCTTACACACAATCACATGTCACAGTTTGAAATAAATGCACCTTTTACACTAACTGCTGTTTGTGCCCTGTGTTTTATTTGTACGGAATACAACGGCCACCTTGGGCGGAAAGGCACCTGATGCGTGGCATGGCAATGGAATCCGGAGGGCCTGTAGGGACCTAGGGGTGGGAGACAGAACAGGAGCACATTCAATGAGTGTGTCACACACCCATCACACAGTACATGTCAACAACTACAAGCAATGTACACACATCGCACAGAGCAATAGGGCACAATGCCACAGCCACCAACAGTGGCATACTACCCTGGCCATGGAGCGTTGACACACAGCACGCAGTGAACAAACGGCCACCCTGACACAGCACACACACACCTGCACAGATACAGCCACATCAGCCGTCGTACATGGACACTCACCGTCAAGTGAAGTAGCGGGCGATGAGCTGCTGCCGCACATTACCAGCTTCCTCCTCTCCGCTGTCCTCCTCACTCGAGCTGTCCTGGTCTGCGGGCTGGGGCCCTGGTTGATCTCCGTCATCCACGATGAGGGGGATCTGCTTCCGAATGGCCAGATTGTGCAGCATGCAGCACGCCACCACTATCCGGCACACCTTCTGTGGGGAGTACGCCAGCGCACCCCCGGGTGTGAGGGACACAGAGAACCGTTGCTATTCCAACTGGACAGGGGACAGCATCGCACAACCAGCACGCTACACCACTCCACATACTCACCGACAATACAGCCACGATCCTGTTGCATATTGGACATCAGTCGTGGCAAGATGCTGTTGCGCATTATGTGTGCGTCATGGGCCGAGCCTGGGAACTTTGCACACACGTGGGTGATCACCATGTCCGCAAGGCACACCACTTGCACATTCAGGGAGTGCGTGTGCTTCCTGTTGCGGTACAGGTGCTCAGTGGCCTGTGGTGGAACAAGGCCGACATGTGTGCAGTCAATGGCTCCAACGACGTGTGGGATTCTGCCAAGGGCATAGAATGCACCCTTCACTGCCGCCAATTCACGAGCCCTGGGGAAGCGGATGTACCTGTTTCGGTACAGCATCATGGCTGCCAGTACATCCCTCAGCACCTTGCTGAACATGGGCTGGGACATCCCTCCTCCAATGCCCACTGTGTGCTGGAATGACCCAGTGGCGAAGAAATGCATGGCGGCCATCACCTTAGCCGTGGGGGTGACAGCAGTCGGATACACCCTGCGGGGACGGAGATGGGGTTCTAACATGGCACACAGTCGATGCAGGGTTGGCCTGTCCAGCCGAAACTTCCTAATAACCTCTGTATCGTCCATGTCCGCCAGCAATTGGTATGGGCGGTCAATGTTCGGTCTCCGCCTAGGGACAATGGCAGAGGACACATGTCAAAGCAACACAACACATAGCAATTTCGCATACACATCACTGACATGACTGAGCAAGCACATGAGCCACAGCCCAGCTGTCAAGCTGGGACGGCACGGCCACAGTACACTTACTCAGATCTCCCAACAATGGCAATGGCTAGTGATACAAACCACTGCCATGTGCATGCACATGGGGATCTAGGCCCCAATGACTTGCGGGGCGTGCTGATGGGGACTGACTGCATATCCGTCAAGCGGCAACGCCACGGCAACATGAATGTCTGCTGAGCATGGAACTGCTTCCGCGGCTGGATGAGTATGGCACACGACGACGACGATGTGGGCACAGGCTGAGCGGCCAAAACAAGTGGGACCTGTGGCACGAGGGGATATGAGACAGTAGTAGGTGTCAGCACTGCACCCTATGTACAGCACTGTACGGATCACACCTCCCGAAACATTGACAGGTGTCCACATTGACAGCCCCATGCCAAGACGGCTGTGTGCTTGCAGTCACACGTCACAGGTGAGAGGTTACATTGCACGTGCCAGGTGGCAGACGTACATAGTGGGAGCTGGCATGTGTGTGCATGTGTCTCCTGTTCAGGATCCACCAGATGGGCGCTGACTCTGTACTGACCATTGGACACAGCATGTTCCGTGGAAGGCTTGTGTGTGTGGGATGGTGGCACTGGATGTGCCTCCGTTGGGTGGGGGGCCATGCACAGGGCGGGTACGTCGATGATTGCGCATTGTTGGTCACGGTGGGTGCACCGACTGAAGATGTGTTGCCCTGTGTTCAATTCCTATGTCCGCATGATGATGGACTGTAGATGTGGGCAGACTACACATTGGTCGATGTGCTGTCTATATGCATGTGCCTTCACACCAGGCACAGCTGCCCCTGCACATGTGACCCCTGCTGGACTCGCTGCTGGGTCTGTGGAGCTGATGCACCTTCTGCGCGTGGGGCGGACAGCTCTCCTCACTTCCCTCATTGCGCATGTCATGACTTTGCCGCAGGTGACATGGATCATGGAGGGCCCACATGTACGCGTGGGTAGGCTACACATGATTGTTCACTGGTCGCCACCCCCAGTCAGTGTTTCGAATGGGAAGGTTGTCGTGCTGGTGGTATGTTCGATGTGGCGGATGGGCGGGCCTAGGTGCGGGCTTACATTCCGGACATGGGGGGTAGTTGGATTGGCGACTAGTTGCAGTACACACGGGACACGTCTCTTCCTTTCCACATCTGGGTCATCCCTTGTACTAACTGACAGTGATACAGTCATCTTCTCCCCAGCCCTCATGTCCTCCCTCGCTCCCCCAATATGCATGCTCACCTGCGAGGCTAGCGCTTGCACAGGCAGCCCCAAGCTCGCACCAGAGAGGGCAAGGAGTGTATGTGTGGGTCCAGTTGCACGAGTGGGCTGTCTCAGGGTATGATGTGTGGCGGGACGCCGTCCACCTGCGTGGTGCCCCAAATGGAGACCCGGCCTGCATGGACTATGCATCACAGTCTTCGCCTTCCGGATCCGCCACCTGCGACACCCAGTGGCTGTGGCTGCCCTTGCGGCCAGGCCGCGTCCGTCTGTGGCTGATGGCCCACACATTCACTCTTTGGCCTCTCTGGGGAGGGCTCGGGGTGGTGGCGCACGCGCTTGCACTTAGTCGCAATGACATGTGGCGTGGTTGGTATGATGGGCAATGGATGGGATGGTGCGAGCCACCTCCCGTGACGTCAGTGCTGCTCGTGCTGTGGTGCGTCCCCCTACACTTCCATTTGACTTGTGCCATGCTAGACGTTGAGGTTCTATTGCCTGCGTGATATGACCAGGAGGAGCGCGAGGAGACCTCTCACACACCATGCTCCACTGCCATCCCGTGCCCTGTATCGCCTGTGCGGATTGACTATGTTGGGGTTACACCTGGTCGACTGGGGCTGTGTGTGCCTTGTCAAGGGGCATGGCGGGCGCACAACAGGATCCAGCTTGTCCACAGAGGGTGGGCTGAGGTGCGCCTGGTACCGCTTTGTACGTGTGCCCGGCTGCTGTGCACACACGTGTTCACTCCCCCGACAGGTGTCCTCTCACAATGCCCAGGGAAGCGGTGGTGTACTGTTCATGACCCCTCCCAACACGGCGTGCTCCAACTTGGCATGTGCGCATCTACCCGTCACACCCACCCACCTGAGCACTGCGTCCATACGACTTCACACGACACATGTGTGTCTTCCACAGTTGTGCTACTCATTTGCGTTGACATCCAATACCAGTGGACTACATGGTCATGTCACGACTGCCGTGTACTTCACATACTCTCATCCTCTCTCATTCGTACTTGTGAAATGAGTCAGCGGAGACAGTTTTGGTTTCAAACATTATATTGAGTCTTCTGTCCTCTGTGATGCAGTATAGTGGACACTACTGGCAGCGGAATACATGTTGAGGATATACTGAGCATGATTGCAAATGGGATAGGGTGTGGGGTTACATGTGATTGGCTGTTGCATGTGGGATGTGGGCTTCAGAGTGACATCTGCTTGGCCAAGGCTGTGCTAATGTACATTTACGTATAGCTGCGGAGCTGCGGACTTTGACACAGACGGTATACATGTAGCCTACCAGACCGCTTGGCATCATGGACACAGTCCATCTCAGTTCCATGTGACAGGTTTGCTGCGGTTGTTCCTCATGCACGCGTGCATGTGAGATGACATCAGGGCATGTGCTTGCGTGCATGCAGCGGCGTGCCACTTGTTGTTGCACTGTGGTGGTTACTGGACATGTCACAGTCACTGGGGTCGTGTTGTTGTTGTATGCACTTGTCGTCCATGCAAAGGTCCTGGTATGGGATTCCCGGGCGGGGGTGGGAGGGGTGCAGCACCCACAGACTCCAGGCGACCTATTCATGTCCACTGAGCGGTGTGTGTGTCCATGGGCGCTGGATCCATGTCGTGTCCTGGTTGTTCGTGCAGTTCCGTCCATGTGGGTGCGATACACAGAGCCCATGCCACTGCCTCCCACGATGCATGCGGTGTTCCTGGATGTGATGGGGAACAGTGTGCATGTCCCGGTCATATCCGATGTCATGGCGATGTCGTTGATGGTGTGGTTACAGTTGCCGGTCGTTTGGTATGGCTGTTGTGGTGGTGACTGGCCAGTCCGTGCGGAAGCTAAGCATGGGTGCGGGGTTGGACATCATAGGTCAATCGGGGAACCTGCGTTGTGGTCCGACGAATTTACAGGTTGTCAGGTATGCGATGCCGCCCAGCAGGGCTTCCATGTCATTGGTGGTGTACATGTTTGCCAGCCAATGTAGCGGATGGTGGCTGTCAAGGTGTTGTTCGTAAGTTGTCCCTTGGAGGACCATGATGGGGCATGCTGGGTGACATTCGATGTAGCTGTTCTCGATGATCCGTCGTGTGGAGGCACAGTGGTCCCATTTCAGTGCGGGTGCGATGTTGGCCACATACGCCATGCCCCCATAGGCAGAGCAGGCCCTGTCGTGTGCGTCCAGAGGGAGGAGTAGTGGTAGCAGGTCCGCCTTCAGACATGCCGGGTTGGAGAGGCATATCTCCACGGGATGCTGGTAGGGACACCTCCGACAGTAGAAGACGGGCATGACGCAGCTGAACAATGTGATGCGGTAAGTCAGTCGGTAACTTACGTTCAGCAGGGACAGGAGATCGCATCCCAATGTATGAAACAGGTTGGTTTTGTACAGCTTGAGCTGTCCGGCGTAGTTGGGTAGGTGTGTTGCGGTTGCCATTTCGCAGCGGTGCGTTGTGGTGGCGTGCTCCGGCTGTGTGTGCAGTCTGCAATGTGCACGCTCCGAGGTTGCTGTGAGCTCTGTGTAGTCGTAGGGAGACAGGACTTGTGTTCTGTTGGCTTGTTTGGAGGACACGGGCCCTCTTCCCACATGCTTCTCAGACAGTTCAAGGTCAGTGATGTGTGACTCCTTCCAATTAACTTGCATGTGGCCGACATGGGGGAGTGTTTTCTTCTTTCTTCCCCGTCCGTTGTGTGCTTCTGTGATATGCGCTATCTGCCCTGTGGTCGGTCTCCTCGGCAAGCCTGTGTTGGTCTATTCTTGGACAATGGCTGTATTCACCGGCTTCTGTCGTAGGGCTGTGGTTTCGGAGTTGGAATGGAAGGTCATTCAGTGCTGTCTGCTCTCCCTTGTGTGGGCGGCAGGCTGCCTTTCCGCTCTGCGTTGGGCCTTGTGTGTGAATGTTATTCTTGGGCCACTTGTGGTCGGTCCCCGGGCTCTTTGGTGTTCCGTTTTATATGTCTTGTTCATATGTGCAGGGTGGTATGGGTGTTTCAGTGTGGTACTGGCGTTCCTCTTCCCGAAGGGGCCCTGCTTCTCCTAGTTGGTGTTGCCGCGCTGTGTGCTACGCCATGTTTGTTACACTGGGGTGTGTCCTGCTGTTGCGTGTCTTCACTGACATGTGTGCGTCGGTTGTGTGGCATTGGGTGTTGTCCGTGAATTGGGCGTTGGGGACATGTCTGTGGCAGGCCTGTCACGTGTCATGTGCGTTCGGGGTGGGGCTGATGTGTGTGCTGCTTGGTTGTGTCCCTGTGTCTGTGTGCGACGCATGCATGGCGCTGCGGTTGGCCTCTGCGTTGTGCGCATGTGTGGCGGCGTCATCGCCGCTTTGGGGCCGTGACGGGGTTGTTGGTTCCTAGTCCCAGGTGGTGTGTACACATGTGTTACGCGATGTTACGATTTGGCCTGTGTGTCATATGTGGATGCAATGGTGGATGTGTAGTGTACACGCGCTGGTGGGGGTTGTCCGCTTTTTCCGCCCTTGCACTGTGTGCGCTGTTTGCGTGCACTTGTTGTGTGTGTGCCTACCTGCGTCTCCGCGGTACGTTGCGTCCTTGGTGGTGCATCAGCAGGAGCATGGGGAGGGCCTGCAGTGCTGGATTCATGCTCGGGGAGCCGCTTCTTCGTTGTCCGTGCTCGGCGTCCGTGTTACCGCTTCGGTTTGTCGTACGGTATCTCTTGGCCGTGGGTGCCGTTTGTTTGCGGCATCGTAATTTATGCGCCGGGCGGGACGTGTTTCGTCGGACGGTGTGTGTCAGTTAGGCTGCGCCGCTACGTGTACGGGCGCACTTTGATGGCGGACGGTGTTGCTGGCTTGCCGGCGGTGTTTGGCCTACTTTTCGCATCGTAATTGGGCGGGCGTGTGGACTGCTGCGTGCCGGCGGTAACTGGTGGTTTTTGCATCCGCCAGCACGGCGGTTGTGCTTCCGCCCGCCATCGTAATGAGCCCCTAAGTTTTCTCAGTATGAATTTCTGTAAAGATCAAAAATATATGATAATCTGATGAGTAAAATTGTTCAAAATCTAGTGTACTGAAATTGAGTGAACGCGATCATAACTAAAATACCTACTATTTCTGTGGTGATAATTCCAACCCACAGAGGGTGTCTGTATTCTGCAGCGTCCTAAGTACAGTTCCTATTTATCCAGCAATCCTGTAATACTCTGGTGTTTCAGAGCTGTAAGAGAATCATAACCGGAACAACTCAATGGGGGACCTCGGCAACGTATTTCATTCTCGGAAAATAATCACTTTGAAGTCTTCATCATGCACAACTGGTGCCTTAACATAGTCAAATGAAAACCAGAGCCCTTTTTAAAAACAATGCTATGCTATTGCCTCACTTGTTATCATAATACTTAAAAGTGACTGAACCCGGGCCCGACCTCAAAGAAATCCAACATCCCCATTGTTAGGTATTCATAATATCCCAAGTAAATGTCAGAAGACGTTCACACACACTCTGCATATGTACCCATTTAAGACCTTTTTTTAAGTACTTTAGAATGTATCCATGCACTTTAGTTGGAATGTGAACTTTCATGTCTATGTCTAGAAGCAACTGAATGAAGTAGCAGAAATCCCTTATAAGCTGTTACCAGCGCATTTAAACTGCACTATGTGTAATTGCTTTATTGATTTAAGTATACAAATCATGACTTGAGTTGTGTTATTGTGTTTGTATTTACACAGCCTTGAAAAAGTCACGGGACTAATTCCCATGTATGCGACGAAACACGTGTCGGCTGTTTCATTGCGTGAAGACCTACTGAATAAAGGAGAAAAGAAGACAGAGAGAATCTGAAATCTTTGTACAAATTGTGCTTACTGTTTATGCACTGTTTATCGTTTTCACAGATTTCGGACGTGTGCTGGGGAGTGTTAGTGCATTAATTATAATTAAATTACTTCCCACCCTATTCCCCTATAAACCCACAACCCGCTCTCATACTAAAACGCAAAATTTCCTTTAAAAAAAATTACTATTTTCTAAACATGTAATACATATATTTAAAAATAATGAAAAACTTTTTTTTTTTAAATGTTAAACATACATATAAAATACATAACACTAAAAAAAAATCGATATTATTAACAACTATATTTTTGCTAACGATATTAATGACTTCGATATTACTTACTTCGATATTAAAAAAATCGATATTACTTACCTTAAAGTCGATATTCTGGTCAACGATATTCTTGACTTCGATATTCTGTCCCTACGATATTAAAAACTCGATATTAGTGTAGGTCGATATTTAAAATTCGATATTTTGACTGCCCACCCTTTAAGAGTGCTGGTTAAATGCAGTCAGCATATTTTATGGAGCCCAGTGTGGTGTGACCAGAGGAGATGGAGTGGCTTCTGCTAGGGCTGTGGTCGAGGGGATTGACCAAGGTCTTGATGCAATGCGCAAAATCAGGTAAATTAGTTGGGGCGTAGCACCACAACTTGCTTGTGAAAGAGCCTCACCAATGTCTTGGATTCTAGACCGGGGTGTCGGAGTGGAGGGGCTGGCTATACAGACTTAAACATCATGAAGAATGGTAGTAAGGTGAAGTTTGATTGGGATGGTTCTGAAGATGTTGAAGAAAGAGTACTCAAGGCCTCCTGGTTAAGTAAGAAAAAGAAGTAAGATTATATCCAAGGGCTTTGGAGATATAAATGAAACTGTTAATTAAGGGTATACTGTGTCTTGCATTTATGGGAAGTTGGAACATCACCTTCCAGGCAAATGTTCAATTTCAATGTCACAATTTGATATTTAGTTACGTAATTAGGGGCCCATTACGATGCCGGGCGGAAGCAGTACCGCCGTGCTGTCGGAGGCTAAAACCGCTAGTTACCGTCCGCCAGCAACGGCCCACACGCCCGCCAAATTAGGATGTGAAAACTCAGCCAAACACCGCCCGTAATCCTGCGACGCCGCCCGCCATCAAAGTGCGCCCGTCTACGTTGCGGCGCGAGCCAATGGAGACACACCGTCCGACGAAATGACGTACCGCCCGGCGTCAAAATTACGATGCCACAACCAAACAGCCTCACCGGCAAAGAGACACCGCACGAGATACCAAGGCGGAAACCCGACTGTTGAGTTCGGAGACCAAAAAGGCGGCCCACCCCGAAATGAATCCTGCTCTCCAGGCCATCCCCATGCTGTACCTGATGCACCACCTAGGAGTGAACGCGCCACGAGTCGGGGTACCACGCGGGTGGACGGCGTCCCCACACTTATTTTACCGCGAGCACGATAACTGGAGCAAATGGAGCCACACATTCACTCTTTGGCCTCTCTGGGGCGAGATCGGAGCTGCTGGTGCACGCGCTGGCTTCTCTGATGCAATCGCATATAAGGGGTGAGCGAGGGGCGGCAATGAGTCTGACGGTGCAAGCCACCATTCGTGATGTCACTTCCTGTCGTGACGTCAGCGTCCCCCCACTTCTATTTTTTAGGACTCGTGCCCTGCTGTTGTCAGATGTGCCACTTTCCAGGGGTGTGGAGAAAGGGTCAGGAATGTCAGCCTGAGATTGGCCCAGTTGAAGGCCCACCTTGACTGGGGAGGACAACCATTGGACAGTCTGGTGTAGCACACCCACGCGTACATGTAGGCCCTCCATGAACTATGTCACCTGCGGCAAGGTGATGTCATGGGCAATGAAGTAATTGAGGAGAGCTGTCTGCCCCACGCAGAGATGCTGCACAAGCTCAACAGACTCAGCACTGAGGGCAGCAGGGGTCACATGTGCAGGGGCAGCTGTGCCTGGTGTGAAGGACACTCTATCCTTCATCCTTGTGCCGACACTTGTTGCACCAGTGGAAGTAGATGGGAGGGCGGGCATTGGCCTACGCGTGGCTGAAGAGGAGCCAGAGCCCACGTCCCCTGTGCTAGCAAACATGGATGCATCACCTCTGTCCTCAGATGACGCAGAAATTGCCGTCTCGGCCTGTGATTCATCCAGCACACGTCTGGCCCCTCCGAGGCGCTGGTCACATCTGTCTCACTCAGCTCCTGTGCAGCTGCTTCATCCGATGCCTGACAACTGTTAACCGTCCCCTGTCCCTCAGCACCCACGGGAGATGCTACATGAGAGAGAGCAAGGTGGCCCCACTCATTTGGCATCAATCAAACAGACATGTGCAAGGGAAGCAGCACAGAACATTCCCAAATCCACATGTTGCACGATACCTGTGCAAATGTATACAGCCACCACAATCAACACGTAATGGCTGGCGTACAGGAAATGAAGCCGCTAATAAGTGGCACATGTGTTGTGCACATACCACAACACCCGGCCTGTGTCACCCTGCGACCATAGCCACAAATCGCTGTGTGCACACCCACTGTCCTGATGGTGGCAAGGATGACCACTACGTAATTAGGCCAAGGACACAACTGCATGGAGCAGAATGGGACACCACTCACACAGACTGCAACATGACAGTCCGCAATGGTCATGAGCCCATGCCATCCACCTGTCATTCGCACGAGCACAACTACTGTTGCACAGTGTGCCAGATGTGTAAGTACCAGGAATATGAGGTGTGACATCGCACACATATGTCTGAACGGAATCAGAGTAGGCACAGTGCCTCAAACATACATGTGAATTGCCACTCCAGCCTACTACAGGTTGTTCCTGAGGGCTACGACTCTGAATGCATTGACAATGCAGAGTGCTCAAATTACATCTTGACCCTCAGGAATCGCATATGCATGTCAGATGCACCCAGCACAGAGTACACTTACAACCCACTGCATCACACAACATACATCACATTACCCAGATTATGGGTAGGCTGTGGACACATGCTGCCTCTCACAGCAAAAGACACCATCCCACAATACTGTACACTTGCTTGCTGCTGATGCCCCTACAAACGTGCATCCGGCACAGGCTGTGTGACTGTCAAGATGCAGACCATTTGTGGTGAAATGCAGCGCCGTGCTAACCTGACAATACGAGGGGGCATCCCCCGATTCGTCTCCACCACGAAGTCGCTCATCCGGCAGATGACGTCACACCCTTTGTGGAATTGGCTGCACTGTCGGTTACACATACACAGAGGCATCAACTTGGATGCAATGGCTCATCACAAGGCCTTGGGCTGGAGGACTTTCAACTGCAGGGATGGTACACAAGAGGGTTGAAATATCACTCATACACTTCTCATCATCACCCACATCCACCAATCACAGTGGCATGATGCTGAGCCATCCAAAATACTCAGAGATGTGTAACAGAGCCAAGAAGTAATCGGACATGGCATAACAGCATGTGTACACCACACGTGAATGCATGCTGGTGGGAGTGTGTACACAGTACCTGTCCATCCCATTCACATGCAGGATGCCAGCACATTGAGCAATGTGTAGTCTGCCCACCTCTACTGTCCATTGTCAGGTAGACCAACACATAGATCACAAGGCAACACATCTTTGTTGGTGGACTCACTGTGTCCAACACTGCGCAGCCCTCAACGTACTCGCCCTGTGAATGGCTCACCCCGCAATGGAGGTCACATTCAGTGCCACTATCTCTCAAACACATCCCTATCACAAGGCCTGGAGTGTTCAATCGACAGGGCTGAGTTTGCGCATTTCCGGAGAGTTGTGAACAAAAGACACATGTAACCCACTGTACAGTCAGTGTTGTTTCCTTCTAGGATTGGGCGGTCAATGTGCAGCCCAGGTCTGCTGAGACTGAGAAGGCCAGCAGGGACCCAGCCAGCCATTCACACAAGCAATAACTGCCCTGAGTCCTGCATTGCCAAGTGGCTGCGTCACTGGATGTCTGACATGAAAATGCCATGTACCACCACTCGGGAGGGACATGCATGGGAAAGCGCCAGAGAGCCTACATACCCCTACCACCTGTAGTAAGCATGGTAAGCAGTGCATGTTGGAACCCCACAGGCTCTGACTCATAGTGCTGCAGATCAACGACATGTGTGTCCCCCACATGCACTCCCACACACACTGTAGTTGTCTTACACACACAACTTTAGCAAGAAATAGCCTTGGGCAGTGTGCGTGGAGCTCGGAATCCAGGATCTCCAGCTCCTCGCTGTTGAGTGGACCTGGACATATCTTCAGAGTCGTCGACATGAAGGTGGACAGGTGGCAGCAGCAGCATGTGTTGTTGAGGGATGCCAGGCAGCAGTCCCCGGAAGCTGTGGAAATGCCGGTCTCCCTCCCACACTCATATAGCCCCCTGGGGCTGTTTCAGTGGGTCCAAGCTGATGCAATTGGTGTACCATGTCTGCCTACTTCAAATGCACACAAAGGCCTGCTCCGAGCTGTCCCGGTACGCTTACCTCTATAGTTGAACACGCAGGATGCAACCGCGAGGGCCATTAGAGTTGGCCTCAAGGGCCTGGTCCATTGCGGGTACAGAGCGCTGGTGCCATGTGGAATCCACAGTTTCATGTGCGCCATGCATTTGCAGGTGTGGCCATGATTTGTGTGTGGGAGCATGTCCACACTAGACAGGGCCACTTCATGCTGTGTGCATAGGCATTGTCGGACAGTGCTCAGCCTCCACATGTCTGTTGGCACATCATCATGTACACATTAGCATGGGAGCATGGGATGTGCATATGCACACACATGCCATATTTCTCAATGTACATCTGCCACTTGGCACGTGCAATGTTACGTGTCACTTGTGATGTGTATTTGCATTCACACGGCTGTGTTGTCATGGAGTTGTCAATGTGTACACCTGTCAATGTGTGTTGGAGGTGTGATACGTACAGTGCTGTACATTGGGTGAACTAGGGACATCATTGACTGTCTCATATCCCGTTGTGCAACAGGACCCACTTGTTTGGGCCGCTCATCCTGTGTACATTGTGTTGTTGGTGTGTGCCATACTCACCCAGCCTCGGAAGCTGTGTCAGGCACAGCAGCTAGGTATATTGCCGTGGTGTTGCCGCTTCCCACATATGCAGTCTGAATTCATCATCATTCCTTTCAAGCTATTATGGCCTAAATCCCCATGTGCATGCTCATAGCAATGGTTTGTGTCAGTGGTCATTGCTATTGTTAAGGGGACCTGTGTAAGAGTATTGTAGCTGTGCTGTCCCTACTTGTCAGCTGTTCTGTGATTCTATTGCTTTGTCAGTAAATTTAGTTTTATGTATGTGAAAATGCCATGTGGTGTGTTGCATTGACATGTGTCCACTTCCATCTGTCCTAGGAGGAGACCAAACATACATCGCTCCTACCAATTTCTGGCAGACATGGAGGATGTGGAGGTTATATGGAAATTCCGTCTGGACCGACCCACCCTGCATCACCTATGTGCAATGTTGGAACCCCACCTTCGTCCTCGCAGGGCGTATCCTACAGCATTTTCCCCCACGGCTAAGGTGATGGCTGCACTGCATTTTCTCGCAACCGGATCTTTCCAACACACGGTGGGCAGTGGAGGTGGGATGTCCCAGCCCATGTTCAGCATGGTGCTACGGGATGTCCTGTCAGCTATGATGCTCTACAGGAACCAGTACATCTGATTCCCCAGGGCTCGTGATTTGGCGGCAGTGAAGGGTGCTTTCTATGCCCTTGGACGCATCCCCCACGTTGTTGGTGCAATTGATTGCACCCATGTTGGCCTTGTTGCACCACAGGCCATGGAGCACATCTATAGGAACCGGAAACATTTCCACTCCCTGAATGTGCAAGTGGTGTGCCTGGCGGACATGATTATCACACACGTGTGTGCGAAGTTTCCCGGATCCGCCCATGACTCGCACATCATGCGCCACAGCATCCTCCCACGAATGATGACCAATCTTCAACCGGACCGTGCATGGATTGTTGGTGAGTATGCATACTCGTGTCGCCTGCTGGGTGTGACATGCTGTCTTGTATCCTGTTGGAATTGCAACGGTTCTCTGTGTTTCTCACACCCAGGTGACTCTGCATATCCTAACGGGCCTTGGCTGCTGAGCCCACTACATAATCCTAGGACACCAGCTGATGTCAGATACAATGAGGCACATGGGAGGACCAGACGTGTGGTGGAGCGGACTTTGGACTCCTGAAGTCCAGATTCAGATGCCTGGACCGCACCGGGGGTGCACTGGCATACTCCCCACAGAAGGTGTGCCAGATAGTTGTGGCATGCTGCATGCTGCACAATCTTGCGATTCGCAGGCAGCCAGGGCCCCCGCCTGCAGACCAAGCCGTTCTGTTTTTCACCCCTAGGTCCTTACAGCCTCTCCTGGCCTATCGACATACCACACTCCAGATGCATTTCTGATCATGGTGACGGTTGCACATCCTTGCTTAAACACAGAGCAGATAAAACAGAATGTGATCCAGGTGTATTTATTTTGAGCAGTGACATGTGATTGTGGGCAAGGTGATCACAAAAGTGGTGCATGCTGAAACAATGAGTTGACGGTCATGTCCGCGTGATGGTCAAGGTGTACCCATGTTGTTCTGGGTCCACAGTCCGACAGACACATGCCATTCACATGGCAGTGTGGGGTAGGATAGTAGTCCAAGTGAATGCAGTAGATGGCCACCGTGGCTGGCTGACTCACTGGCGTTTGGAGCGTGCGAAGTCATCTCTGGACACCTGTTTCCTCTTCGGACGACCCCTTCCACGTTTGAGAGGGGGGGGTTGTGTTTGTGGGCTGCTGGTGGTGGCTGAGGATTGCCCACTCACTGTGGACGCTGGGGAACTGGATGTTGCACGACCCTGCGCCCCAGCAGGTGGTGGCGGAGGTGGTGTGGTTGTCCTTGATTGGGCCCTCACCACCACCACTAGCTGGCCCATGAGGTCGACAAGTTGGCCCATACGGGTCACGAATTGGCCCATATGGGCGTCCATGGACCTCAACACCCCAAGGACTTCCCGCGTATCGGCAGTTGACCGGGCCCATTGTCCCTGGGCCTCTTCATAGGCCCCAAGGACACTGGCGATTTGCGGCGGGGCTTGGCTCCCAGGCTCTGATGGCGTTGGCCTGACCCTGCTCCTCCCACCTGGACTGCTGCCACCGACCTGCCCACTCGCCACATTGGTCACCCGGGGCCTCGTTCTGGCTCCCAGGGTCGATGTCGACGTGCGTACCACCCCTTGCGCAGGGTGAGTGGTCAGGGAGGCCCTGGTGGTGGTGGTGGTGGTGGTTGCGGCGGTGGTGGTGGCCGCAATGACCGTGGCAGCAGGGGCCTGGGACTGGTCACCAGCCCTGGGAGATGGGTAGGAGGGGTCCTGGGGAGCGGTTGCGCCCTGCCACACCAGATGTGCCTGGTCGGGAGTCCTCGTCCGAAGAGGTGTCCAGGTCTTCCACATCCGTGAGTCCGGGTGGAGGGCTTGTGGACTGGCTGTGATGGCTGCTGTCTCCCTCTCCAGCATCATGCTGTTCGTCACCTGTGGGGCGGAGACGAAAGGTTATTGTGTTGCACCTTGCAAGGTTTGTGTTAGATGTCTGACATTCACAGTTTGTGCACAGTTGTGCACTGATTTCCCAGATGCGTGTGTATGGCTCTACAATGTGTGTGCGTGATCAAGGCAATGGAATAGTGTGATGGGTGCATATGGCATGGGACGGATTTGGAATGCCAATCAGTGTGTGTTGCAGTACCCCTACATTTTGTGGCTTTGGTGGAAACGGGGTACAGCCCCATGAACGCTTTTGAGATGAAATATGGTTTTGGGGTTCAAATGAAACGCTTAGAAATGCAGATGGGAAAAGGAGTACAGCTCCATCAACGCTTTTGATATGAAATATGGTTTTGGGGTTCAAATGAAACGCTTAGAAACGCAGATGGAAAAAGGGGTACAGCCCCATCAACGCTTTTGAGGTGAAATATGGTTTGGTGGTACATACTGTGACATATGGGTGCAGAAGGGGAGATGTGTTTTGGCCACACGACACTACAGAGACAAAGGTGTGTGTAAGTCTGACATACCCAGCATATCTGCTCACTGTTGTCATTTAGGGACATTACACTGCAAGCATTGTAGTGAGTGAGTAATGGTTGTGTGCCACACAACGTATTGCAGATGGGACAATTCCTTGGTGTGCGTGCTACCCTCAGCCATGTGCAGCAATGCAGTGCTCTTGGGGTGTTGACTATATTAGGTATGTTGTAAATCACAGTGTGACGTGCGCTTCAGACACTGCAGACACATTTGTGGTCATCGGCAGGAATCATTGCTGAACTACTGTATATGGGACAACGGTTTAGATGATATACCTTTCATGACACTGGGGCTGAAAGATGAGATGGATGAGATTTTGAATGTGCATTGTGTAGCTGTGTGGTTCATGGGTCCAGTGGTGTATGTGACATTACTGGGGTTCCACTCTGTTACATTGAGACAAGATAGACTTACATGGGTGATGTTGTACAATGTCAACGGAACAAGCAGACACGACTACATGGACAAGACTTCGATGGTGTTGCTGATGTGTGTGATGTCTGGCACAGTGCACGCCATGTGGGTCAGTACTCCAGTGAGACTTGTGCATGCAGACGTGACTCCTTACGTGTTACTGTATTTGAGATGGCTCATGTGGGCTATGACTCTGTAATTCATGTCCGTGTGCACATTAGTCACATGATTATGACAGGGAGCAGTGCTACCTGTTCCTCTGCTACGTGACATGTCCCAAATGTTAGTCGTAGTACAGTCCTCATGCCTACAGACACCCCGCCCTGTACAGTAGTCTACCTACTTGTTGGTTTGGAGGGAGCAATGCAATGGCTACCACATGGTTATGAGAGGGAGGGGTGCTCCATCTTGCTGGTCTGTGGGAGTGGGGGCCGTGTTGTGAGTTGTGGTGATGGCTTACCACCCACAGACACCCCTCCATGTAGGGAAACATATCAACCTGTCGGGTGAAGGTGTGCACTGCAATGGCTGACACATGGGTGTGGGAGTGCTCCATCTTGCTGCGCTGTAGGACTAGGGGCCTGGTGGGGTTGTACTTCTGCAGTCCCCCCTCCGATACACAGACTTTGTGGTAAGGCTACTTACCTGTTACTTGTTGGTTAGTGCAGCTATGGCTGACACATGAGTGTGGGTGTGGGGAGTGCTCCTTCCGGCGAATCTAGGGTACAAGGGGACCTGGTGGGAGTTGTGGTGCTGGCTGACTGTACACATGCCCCCATGGTTTTGTTTGTTGGTACCTTTGGGCTGAGTGTGTGGGAGTGTCTGTTGCATGTGTGAGAGATGTCTTGTGGATTGTGTACTGGACATGGGGGTGTTTGGCCCTCGGAGCTATGGCATTCTGGTAGTGCATGACAGTACATAGCGGTGTGCTGGTATACATTTGTTTGTACTTACCAGCCTCCACTCCCCCTGGTATTCCGGTGAGACTCTCCGGATGTAGAATGCCTCACACCTTCTCCTCCCACGCCTTGAAGGTCTTGAATGGCGTGGGATTTCCGCCGCCAGTCCTGTCAGCCAGCTCACGATTCTTGGCCTCCTTCTTCCTGACCACGCTTTTCAGGTCGTGCCACCTCTTTGTAATTTCACCCCGGTTGCCTGGCACGTTCCCAACTGCATTCACCTGGTCTACGATCCTGCTCCACATTCTGTTTCTGGTGGCTACTGGTGTCTGTTGGACCTGGTTCCCATAGATTTGTGGGTGCACCTTGATGATCTCGTCGACCATGACCGTCAACTCAGTGGCAGTGTACTTAGGCATTCTTTGTGTTGCCATGGTGTGTGGTTTGGTATTTGTGGTGCTGGTGTGGTGGGTGTGTGGTGTGTGGTGTGTGATGTGCAGGGGGTTAGTGGTGCCGGTGTTTCAGTGGTGATGGTGGTGGTGGTGTTGGTGATGGGTGTGATGTGTGCGTGCGTGTGGTATGCTGCTTTCCTTTGTGGCTCTCTGGGTTCTCTGCTGTCGTCTTCGCTTTGTAGTAGTGCAAGGGATTGTGGTCTGTGAAGGGGCTGCTTTTGTACTCACCTATGTGGGTGTGCCATGATGAGCTGTCGTTTTCAGGTGTGTTGTGCCTGGTGTCCTCGGATTAGTAGTTTTTTTGTTTTGCCAGGGGGATGTGTATTTGGGATGTGTTCTGTGTTTGGGTAGTGTGGCGTAGTTTGCTGTGTGGACTTGTTGGCCATGTTGTGTGTATTTGTTTGGTCCGCCAATGATTTCCGTGCACGGACGTGGCCGCCAGGCCTTCCGCTGTGTCAGTTATTCGTCTCTGTTGTTCACGGTGGCGGGCGGACTATATGTAGATTTTCCGCGCTCATGTCGGGGAGATCATAATTTCACGGCCGGTGTCTCGGTCGTCAGAGCGGGTGGATTTGGGTTGTCGGGCGGGATTGCGTCCGTGGCGGACGGATAATCTTCTGCTCTGACATGGACGGGCGGACTTTTTTGTGTTTTTACCGCCGCGGGCGGAGGTTGCTTCGCGACATCATAATTGCTCGGTCGGTATTCCCATGGTGCAGGCGGGCGGTTTTTTCAGGCTATAGTGGATGGCGGATTTTTTTCCGCCGGTTATCGTAATATGCCCCTTAGTGTGGTTATTTGGCATTCGTGGAGTTCATATTATTCTATGTGCTTCTGTTAAAAAATATGCTTTGATTCCCACTAACTGTGAGGTTCATTAGGTTGGGGAACAGATTGGTTGGTGATTCTTGTGTACTGGCATAGGACATTTACATCTTATTGGTAAAGGTTGGGGTAGTACGCTTCTGTGTAAGTTCACTTGTGTTGTTTGGGAATTGAAGTTTTGCTGTGGTGTGCTGAATGCTTAGTATGGAAAGACAGGTTAGGAAGTTTAAATTATCCTACCTGGAGGTTGTTTTGGGAGAACTATGTGAGCATGTACTTTCGGTTTCATACGCAGCCCTGTTATCAGTGTGGCGAAGATGGTGTAGCACCTATCTGTGTCAAGTGTGGCGGATAAAGGGAAGAGTAGTACTGTGTTGCGAGAAAGTGCAGTACACATAGCTGTCAAGTTTTCAGAATGCCTATGTGTGATATTTCTATGGTTTCAGTGTGTGACTGAGTTACATTCTACTGTCAAATTTGTGACACTTTGAGTGGCACTTTTTTGCAAATAAATAAAAGCAATGGCGAGTATTTGGGTGCCTCTCTATCAATCTTCTGCTATTGCATCCAGACGTACTACACAACAATGAACATACACCAAATAAAAGCCAGACATTTTGAAGTTGCCAATGCTAGTCAGCAGTATCAACTAAGTAATAACAATCCCTTTGTTGTATAGTAATAGAATTGAAAGCGTTTCAATCCTGAAAATATTTGACTGTAAATTAAACATTACTAAGGTCTGTGGAAGGGACATTGATCTTCAGACTGTCTCGATCACTCCAATTATCCCCTTCTCACCGCTTATCTCTTCACTCTCCCATGGTTATTAATTTATGGCCTTTTTCTCCTGACACCTTTCTGAAATCTCCCATCTGCATATCTCACACGTCAACTCCGTCATCTTCATCACCATCTTTTCACTCCATCCTGCATGTACTTTCTTGTGTTGCCCCCTTTGTATCTCTTTCCTCACCTGTAAGCACAACACATTATTTGCCTTTGACAATATTAATATTTCAACCCGGTGAGAAAGAAACGCTCCCTTCATCCTCAGCTTCAGAGCTCTCAATTGTACCCCGTCTTGCAAACCTACCCACAACCTGAACTTACCCACTGTTAGCACTCTCACTGCCTTCAGCCTCAATTGTTCGCAATCATTGCTAGTGTCAGTACACAGCTGAATCCCAGCAATCCAGTGCCAGTACACAGCTGAATCCCAGCAATCCAGTGCCAGTACACAGCTGAATCCCAGCAATCCAGTGCCAGTACACAGCTGAATCCCAGCAATCCAGTGCCAGTACACAGCTGAATCCCAGCAATCCAGTGCCAGTACAAAGCTGAATCCCAGCAATCCAGTGCCAGTACACAGCTGAATCCCAGCAATCCAGTGCCAGTACACAGCTGAATCCCAGCAATCCAGTGCCAGTACAAAGCTGAATCCCAGCAATCCAGTCCCAGTACAAAGTTGAATCCCAGCAATCCAGTGCCAGTACACAGCTGAATCCCAGCAATCCAGTGGCAGTACACAGCTGAATCCCAGCAATCCAGTGTCAGTACACAGCTGAATCCCAGCAATCCAGTGCCAGTACAACGCTGAATCCCAGCAATCCAGTGCCAGTACACAGCTGAATCTCAGCAATCCAGTGCCAATACGCAGCTGAATCCCAGCAATCCAGTGCCAGTGCGCAACTGAATCCCAGCATTCCAGTGCCAGTACGCAACTGAATCCCAGCAATCCCAGTGCCAGTACGCAGCTGAATCCCAGCATTCCAGTGCCAGTACGCAACTGAATCCCAGCATTCCCAGTGCCAATACGCAGCTGAATCCCAGCAATCCAGTGCCAGTATGCAACTGAATCCCAGCATTCCAGTGCCAGTACGCAACTGAATCCCAGCAATCCCAGTGCCAGTACAAAGCTGAATCCCAGCTTTCCAGTGCCAGTACAAAGCTGAATCCCAGCAATCCAGTGCCAGTACACAGCTGAATCCCAGCAATCCAGTGCCAGTACACAGCTGAATCCCAGCAATCTAGTGCCAGTACACAACTGAGTCCCAGCAATCCAGTGCCACTATACAGCTGAATCCAAGCAATCCAGTGCCAGTACAAAGCTGAATCCCAGCAATCCAGTGCCAGTACACAGCTGAATCCCGGCAATCCAGTGCCAGTACAAAGCTGAATCCCAGCAATCCAGTGCCAGTACACAGCTGAATCCCAGCAATCCAGTGCCAGTACACAGCTGAATCCCAGCAATCCAGTGCCAGTACAAAACTGAGTCCCAGCAATCCAGTGCCACTACACAGCTGAATCCTAGCAATCCAGTGACAGTACACAGCTGATTTCCAGCAATCCAGTGCCAGTACACAGCTGGATCCCAGCAATCCAGTGGCAATACAGAACGGAATCCCAGCAATCCAGTGGCAATACAGAACGGAATCCCAGCAATCCAGTGCCAGTGCACAGCTGAATCCCAGCAATCCAGTGCCAATAAACAGCTGAATCCCAGCAATCCAGTGACAGTACACAGCTGAATCCCAGCAATGCAGTGCCAGTACACAGCTGAATCCCAGCAATCCAGTGGCAGAACAGAACGGAATCCCAGCAATCCAGTGGCAGTACAGAACAGAATCACAGCAATCCAGTGCCAGTACACAGCTTAATCCCAGCTAACCAGTGCCAGTACACAGCTGAATCCCAGCAATCCAGTGCCAGTGCACAGCTAAATCCCAGCAATCCAGTGACAGTGCACAGTTGAATCCCAGCAATCCAGTGCCAGTAAACAGCTGAATCCTAACAATCCAGTGCCAGTACAGAACGGAATCCCAGCAGTCCAGTGCCAGTGCACAGCTGAATCCCAGCAATCCAGTGGCAGTACACAGCTAAATCCCAGCAATCCAGTGCCAGTGCACATCTGAATCCTAGCAATCCAGTGCCAGTACACAGTTGAATCCCAGCAATCCAGTGCCGGTACACAGCTGAATCCCAGCAATCCAGTGCCATTACACAAGAGTTCTGTTGCATTAGTCATAGCTCTGAGGAGGTTAAAAGTGGCATGCAGCAGCTGAGGGCTCTATGTAGCAGAGATGAGCGAGCATCGAAGGATGTCTCTCGGGATGGGGCAGAAATGCAAGATTTGTTAACAAACATATGTGCTCACCTCTACACAACAACAATCGGCACGGGGGTGTACATAGTCAGGTTTTCACTGCACGTGCGCACATTAGCCAATCCAGTGCCAGGAGGAGGTTATGGTGTGCTACCACCAATGAACGTCATTCTTGCAGAGGGGCGCCTATAAGCTATTGATTACTTTTAGCCACGGAGATGAGCACAGTTTCTTTAACCCTTGAACTGTGCAAAATTTGTAAGAACATGCTGTCAGCTCATAGCTGATTTGCCTGACTGGCCATACAGTAATGAGGAAATATTTAAAAAATGCTCTATAACCGCAGATGTGTGACACTTGGAAGGGGTGGAAAATTCCTTATGCGGTGAAAATATGGAGAAATGTAGTACCACGTGGTGTTGTGGATGAGAGCCACAGGTTTCACCTGAGTGTACCCTGGTACCTTTTATCATTCTGTACAGATGGGGAGATTTTCCAAGTGTGTCCTGTAGAAGGCAGGGTCTGATTGCGATTAATCTATGGTGTGCTTTACTCAGTTAGCGTATAAATGAGTGGGTCAGTGTTGTATTTCAACAGTAGTGTTTGATGTAACATTTGTGCTGTAGGTGAGGAGGTCTTTACATGCTGACATTCTCTGTCCTGACAATTTTCAGCATGCATCTACTAGAGGATGTCATCATAATGTGTCATCCTGGTGCCCGGCCTTAAGATTTGATAAACTTGATCATCGTAAAATTGTTTTGTGTACTACTTGTGGGTCTGAGATCAACAACTCCCTCGGCTCCTCTCATCCACTATCTGACGGCCTTAGCCCTCTTCAAGGACATACAACTACTAGGGATTCAGTCAGGAGGGAGGAAAACCTCAGGGGATTTCTCATAAATGCCAGATCTCTTCTAAAACACAAAATTGAATTTGCTGGATTTAGGATGCCCCACCGACTGGACTGGGTGTTTATTACAGAATCGTGGGCCAATGAAGCCTCTGGCCCGGACCTTGCGGATTCGGTCCTCTCAGGATATAAAATCCTGAGACTAGATAGAGAAGGCAGACCAGAAGGAGTTCTGGCCATTATTTACAAGTTAATGTACCAATGTCATGTAGAAAAGATACAATGTGTGAGTCCCTGTGAGGCACTGGGCTTCACTATAAAAATTACTGCCACTAATTTGTTTGCCGGAATCCTTGTCTATAAGCCCCATGGACCTAGGACGATGTTTGCTATGCAGATGGCGAACTATATCGAGCCTTATTTGACAAAAAATGCTTTTATGGTTATGGGAGACTTCAGTTTCCACCTGGAGGACCCCAACGATAAAGATTCTGGTGCACTTAAAGAAACACTTGCTTGTTTAGGGTTGCCCCAGCAGGTTATGGATCCAACCCATGTGGTGGGTCATACCCTTGATGGTATTTTTATTAATGACGCCCGTCTATCAGTACAGGAAGTTTTGTCTCCTACCTGGTAAGATCATAATGCTGTGTCCTTCTCTTTTAATCTTGTTTCTTCTCCTAAGAGGCAAAATGCACCAGCTAAAAAGATCCGCTCCAGGAACTGGAAGGGGGTTTCAGCAGAGTCTTTTGTTGATACCCTAAACAGCTTCCCTTGTACCTTTCTAGAGGATGTGGCCAGGGGGGCGGAAAGTTATTCTGCATTGCTTTGTTCAGCGGCTGACGCGGTAGCTCCCCTACAGGAGATTTCTTGACTGAGGAACGTACCGACTGCCCCCTAGTTTACTGAGTGACTTAAGGTCCTCAGGCAGGCTTGTCGCCACCAAGAGCGCACCTGTAGGAAACTCTATGGGGAGCAGGAGAGGCTGGCATATAAGGCAACTCTCAGGGACTACAAATTGGCTATTAGTGAAGAAAAATTGCTTTATTTGAACAACAAATTTGAAACAACCAACTCCCCTAAAGAGCTTTTTATACTTGTCCAGCAGTTATCTGCACCCCCGGCATGTCCAGGCACAAGAGCTATGTAACAAGCTTGCTGAAGTTTTTCAGCATAAAATTGCTAATATTTATGTGAAGCTTGATGCCCATAATACAGTAGATGATGGTGTTACCAGTCTTCGTAGGGAACTGCAGCCGAGCTCGTCAGCTTCTAAGGAGGATAAGGAGCAGCTTGTAGGTACGCTGGAGGTATTTCTGCCTCTGACGCAAGATCTTACTGAATCACTCCTCCTTACCATTACATTGGGATACCCCCAGGAGCCCTGCCCCGTGGAGAAATTTTGAACCGGGTGGCCAGTATGGTCTCTTGCCCTTTGACGACAATTTTGAACATGGCCATTATGCCAGGCACTATCTGCGTCTGTGGACACAAGTCATAATACGGCCTTTACCTAACAAGCCAAATTTGGATCCTAGTGGTTTTAAGAATTATCGGCCTATCTCCCTGCTTCCTGTCCCAGTGAAGATTCTGGAGAGACACCTTAATCAAACATTGATGGAATATGCGGAGGAGCAGGGTTTGTTGGATGCATCGCAAAATGGTTTACGGAAGAACCACGGAACAGAAACTGCTCTGATAGTTGCCGTGGAAAGCATCAGACGTCTTGTTGATCCCACCTCTCCTACCCTGCTGATAAGGCGCCTGCAGAAACTGGGTATTAACCCCTTCGCTGCTAGGCCTTTCCCCCCCCTGTGCTAAGCCTTTTTTTGGCTATTTGGGGTAGTTCGCGCTCAGGCCCCTGTAACTTTTTGACCACATAAGGTATCCACGCCAAATTTGCGTCCTTTTTTTACAACATCCTGGGGATTCTAAAGGAACCCAGGGTTTGTGGATTCCCTGGAGGGGACCCAGAAATTAGCCAAAATACAACTAAATTGGTTTTTTTTTTTTTGAAAAATGGGAAAAAAGGGCTACAGATGAAAGCGTCTGGTTTTTTCCCTGCAAATGGTATCAAAAAAGGGGTTGTGGTGCTGAAATCACCATCTTCCCAGATTTCAGGGACAAGCAGACTTTTGTCAGAAAACCACACATTTTTACACAGTTTTGGCATTTTTCTGGGACATAGCCTAATTTTGCTATTTTTTGTGCTTTCAACCTCTTTCCAGTTGATGGTAGAAATGGGTATGAAAGCAATAATGGATCCTGGAAAGCTATACATTTTCAGAAAAGTAGACAAAATTCTGAATTCAGCAAGGGGTCATTTGTGTAGATCCTTCAAGGTTTCTTTATAGAAACTAACCGTTGAATATAGGAAAACTTGAAAATTAGTTGAAAAAAACAGCCATTTGTGTCAACGTTTTCACCTGTAACTGCTTCTAATTATGACAGCTGTTTGAAAGCAATATACTGTTACATCCGCTGGATCTTTCTGGTTGTAAGGATATATAGGACTTGTAGGCTCACCAAGAACCCAACGAACCCAGAGCCAATAAATGAGCAGCGACTTGCAATGGTTTTTTATTATGTATCGGGTATATAGCAATTATTCTGGGAAAATGTATACATGGAAAAATCGGTATGAAAGACACCTATGTATTTCTGAAATGGGAACAAAATATAGAGTTTAGAAACAGTAGATATTTGCACATTTCCGAAATTGGGAATACCCATACTAGCATGAGAATTATAGGTCATTTTTCAAAATGACTTCTTTTTTACACATTGTCTTTCATTTGGAAGGCAGAAATGCATCAAAAGTCAATAGGTAATAACAGTTACTCTACAATTCTGTGTTACCCTAAGTCTCCCGATAAAAATGGTACCTCACTTGTGTGGGTAGGCCTAGTGCTCACGACAGGAAACGGCTCAAAACGCAACGTGGACACACCACATTTTCACAATGTTTTAGGTTTGCAAGGGATTCTGGGTAACAGAACCTGGTGAGAGCCAGTCAAGTCACCCCATCCTGGATTCCCCTGGAGCCGGAGACCGGTTCAGTGACGCCATGAAAACACCAAAGAAGATTTACTTATATTGAGGATGCACCATGGGCAGATTTATTTTCCATGGATTCCCCTTGGTGTATAGTTTTCAAAAATGTATAGGTTTGCTAGGTTTCCCTAGGTGCTGGCAGAGCTAGGGTTCAAAACCTACAGCTAAGCACCTTGCAAAAAAAGGGTCATTTTTCACTGTGAATATGTGGCGTGTCCACGTTGCGTTTTGGGCCGTTTCCTGTCGCGGGCACTAGGCCTACCCACACAAGTGAGGTACCATTTTTCTCGGGAGACTTTGGGGAATGCGGGGTGGGTGGAAGTTTGTGGATCCACGCAGATCCCAGAACATTCCATCACAGAAATGTGAGGAAAATGTGTTTTTTTTTAACTATGTTTGAGGTTTGCAAGGGATTCTGGGTAACAGAACCTGGAGAGAGGCACACAAGTCACCCCATCCTGGATTCCCCTTGGTGTCTAGTTTAAAAAAATGTACAGGTTTGCTAGGTTTCCCTATGTGCCGGCTACGCTAGGGCCCAAAATCCACAGGTAGGCACATTGCTAAAAACAAGTCTGTGCCTAGCGGGCTTTCTGCCGCCCTGTGGGGGAATCGGGGGGGGGGGTTGCCCTGATATGCCCCCAAGGGGGGAAGAAAGACTGTGGCTATGTTTTTGGGGGGTGGAGGAATTTGTATGCCCATTCTGGGCAGCCCCCACCCCCATGCATAAAAAAAGCCAGCGTAATTGCTGGCGCCTAGTGGGCTTTCTGCCCCCCCGGGAGGGGCAGACAGACTGTGGCATTTTTTTGGGGACGTGTGGGCATTGGCATGCCCATTCTGGGCTGACCTCAACCCTGAATAAAAAAAGAAAAAAAATTCCTGAGGCCTAGAGGGTTTTTTACCCCCCCCCCCCCGGGGGGCAGATAAGGGGTTATTGCCCCAATATGCCTCCGGCGAGTGGCAGAAAGACTGTGGGAATTATTTTTGGTGTGGGGGCATTATTATGACCATTCTGGGCAGCCCCCACCCCTACATTATAAAAAAAAATCCCTGGGGCCTAGTGGGCTTTCTGCCCCCCCCCCCCCGGGGGCAGATCAGGGGCTATTGCCCCCATCTGCCCATGGAGGGAGCAGAAAGACTGTTGCATTTTTTGGGGGGGGGTGGGGCATTGCCATGCCCTTTTTGGGCAGCCCCCACCCCAACATCAATAAAAAAAAATCCCTGGTTTCTAGTGGGCTTTCTGCCCCCCCGGGGGGGCAGAAAGACTGACATTTCTCTGGGGGGGGTGGCATTGCCATGCCCTTTTTGGGCAGCCCCCACCCCAACGTCAATAAAAAAAAAAAACCCTGGTTCCTAGTGGGCTTTCTGCCCCCCCGGGGGGGGCAGATTGGGAGCTACTGCCCCCCAGGGGTGGCAAAAAGACTTACATTTCTCTGGGGGGTTGGGGGCATTGCCAAGCCCGTTTTGGGCAGCCTCCACCCCCAACGTCAATAAAAAAAAAAATCCCTGGTTTCTAATGGGCTTTCTGCCCCCCCGGGGGGGCAGATTGGGCGCTACTGCCCCCATCTTCCCCGTGGGGGGACAGAAAGACTGACATTTCTCTGGGGGGGTGGGGGCATTGCCGTGCCCTTTTTGGGCAGCCCCCACCCCAACGTCAATAAAAAATAATAATCCCTGGTTTCTAGTGGGCTTTCTGCCCCCCCGGGGGGGCAGAAAGACTGACATTTCTCTGGGGGGGGTGGGGGCATTGCCGTGCCCTTTTTGGGCAGCCCCCATCCCAACATCAATAAAAAAAAAAAAAATCCCTGGTTCCTAGTGGGTTTTCTGCCACCCCGGGGGGCAGAAAGACTTATATTTCTCTGGGGGGGGGGGTATTGCCATGCCCTTTTTGGGCAGCCCCCACCCCAACGTCAATAAAAAATAATAATCCCTGGTTTCTAGTGGGCTTTCCGCCCCCCGGGGGCAGAAACACTGACATTTCTCTGGGGGGGGGAGGGGGGCATTGCCTTGCCCTTTTTGGGCAGCCCCTACCCCAACGTTAATAAAAAAATCCCTGGTTCCTAGTGGGCTTTCTGCCCCCCCGGGGTGGGGCAGAAAGACTTACATTTCTCTGGGGGGGGGCATTGCCATGCAGAAAGTCTGTAGCAGCCAAACAAATATGGGGGGAGCAAAGGCCCTTGCCCAAGGGGCTGCTCCCCCCTCCCTGGCGCTAGTGGGTGGATCCCTGCTTGGGGATCGCCCTCCTGGGGTGATCCCCAAGCAGGGATCCACTAGGGAAGGGTGCCATTGGAAAGGGGAGATTCTCCCCTTTCCAACGATACCTCTCCCATCTTTTTCGGTGCTCTGGGGCTGAGATAGCCCCACAAGCACCGAAACTGAGAAACTGAAACTAAGTTTCAGTTTCGATTTCGTTTCAATGACGATAGCGCGCCATGCGCGCGATCGTCATTGCAATGAAATACCAAATAATGCCTGGGGAGGTTGGGGAAGCTCTTCCCCACCTCCCCAGGCAAAAAAAAAATGGGAAATCCCTCTGCTGTCTGCAGCAGAGGGATTTCCTGAGCATGTGCTCATGACGGAATGGTTCCGTCATGAGCACACTAGAACTTGTGCTCATGACGGAACCATTCCGTCATGAGCACTGAAGGGGTTAAAACAGAGTTCTGAATCTGCTGTCCGCTTTTCTTACTGAAAGATCTCAAAGGGTGACAATGAATCAGTTCCACTCTGAGCCTTTTTCATTGCCATGTGAGGTTCCTCAGAGCTCTTCTCTGAGCCCCACGTTATTTAACCTCCACGTGTCCCCACTGGCTAAGCTTGTTCACTCCTTCAGACTAAGGACAGTGTCATATGCCGATGACACTCAGATTATCGTGTCTATTTCTAAAGACATTCAGGGCACTGCAGATAACTTCAACCCCTGCATGAAGGCTGTAGCATCTTAGATGGCCAAGAACTACTTAAAGCTGAATGGAGTGAAGACAGAATTACTGCTATTTGTTGGTCTTACTTCGATTTGGAATAGCAATGGGTGGGCAGACATATTAGGCACACTTCCTATTCCAGGGGACACTGCTAAAAATCTTGGTATCTTGCTGGACAGTGAGTTGTCTCTGGACCTTCAGGTTAGTCCTATAGTCTCAACTTGGTTCTGGACGACTAGAATGCTGAGGAAGGTATTTCCGTTTATGGCCCTTCCAGCTCGAAAGCACGTTGCTCTTTCCCTGGTCTCCTCAAAGATAGACTATTGTAATGCGATCTACCTTGAGACCAACAAGTCAACCCTAGCAAAGCTGCAACTTGTGCAGAATGCACTAGCGCAGCTTACATTGGGCATTCCTAAGCGACATTCTGTATTGAAAGGACTCCGAGAACTGCACTGGCTTCCGGTAGAGAAACGTGTACCGTTTAAGACCTTATGCACGGTACATAAAGCTCTCTATGCGGTAAGTCCAATTGATATCAAAGCCATGTTTAAACAGTAAGTGCCCGCTAGAAATCTCCGCTCAGTACAACAAAATTGGTAACGGTTCTGGAAGAAGAAATGGGGAGGCAGAGCTGTTTCAGTTGCAGTGGCAAGGCTCTGGAACATTTTCCCCCACTATCTTACATCCCTGAAAATGCATCTCCCTTTTAGAAAAGCCTTAAAAACGTGGCTGTTAATTTCATAGATGGACCCAGTATTATCTGTACCATAACAGTTCACTGCATGGTTTTGCAATACTATAGTGCCTAGACTCCTATGGGCCTTTGGCGCTTTATAAATCTTGGTCATTCATTCACCTTTAACAAGTTGCAATGTGAAACCGGGTGTGGCATCTACTGTATTGCACGTTCAATTGTGTACAAGTATGGTGTATCTAACCTGTATAAAATCAATAAACTGCTGTCATAAAAAAAATTATCTTGAACCAGAGATCCAGTAATGCATTCAGTGTGTGTGAGCTTTCAATCCAACTGTGAACTCAACGCATATGATTGGTAAAATTGGTTTGAAACCCTAGAGGAACCTATTTGGGCCCATTTTTTTGCAATGTGCCTGTTACATCCTTTTTACCTATTTCCCCAGTAATGTTTTGCAATGCGGATTTGTATACAGCTATTCTGCAACTAACATGTCCTTACACTACTGCCCAAGTTCAGGTACCTTCAAGCATTGAGCTGGATTCAGTCACAGGCCAGAGTCTGGTTTCCTGTTGTTTCAGTAGGATAATCAGTAGCTTGAGTGTGGATGATATAATGGTTAGCAATGTTTGAGAGGTGCTGCCAGAGTGGGAATCTTGGCTTGTTTCTACCTTCGTTTAGCGTTTTAACTGAATTAATTTCGAACTTTCAATTATTTACATCTTAATTGTATTGTTGCCTGACTAGTTACTGCCCACATACAACACAAACAATCCCTGAAGAAACCTTGCATTGCTCCACCTCATGCAGGCCTACTCAGTAGATGAGACTGGGCCATGGGAGTTGTCAGTCTACTGTAGCTTCTCTCCTCCATTGGCTCCTTCTAGTTCTCTACAGCAGTGAACTCTGGAAGCCAAGGAAGGACTCTGTGTTGGGTGCAGCATGGAAAATAAGCAGCTTTGTGCTTAGTTTCTTTCCCCAATGAAGCATGGCAGAAGCGGCCTTTTGATTTGGGAGATCCTTCTCAGTCTTCTCAGGTAGGCACGTGTTGTTCTGACTATTGCCACAAAATGTGTGAAGTGTGTTTCATGGACAGGCACTAAAAGTCAATGTCATGGAAGTTGTATGAGAATTTTGATCCTGTATCCTTGGAGTATGAAAATGGGTCAATAAAACAGTTACGGAAGTGAGGTTAATTTTAGGAAGAGTGCATCGTTAGACATCACAAGAAAGACCTGTTACATCTGCAGGTCAAAGGTCTTGTTATGTGCTTTACTCACTGCCTTAAGGACTGTGCTCATTAGGTACTGGATAGATTCATATTTTTTTGGGTAGTGTACACTTTCTGATGTCGGACACCCATACCTTGCTCCATAGTACCACTTGCCAGCGCTAGGAAGCTCTTGGGTAGCCATGTGCTTTACAAAATCAGCATAACATAACATCCTTTCTGACCTGTAGAAAGTCTATCTCCATCCACACACTAAAGTAGTTGAAGATATGAAATAGTAGAAACAGTGGAATCAGACTTAGCCAGTATGAAGAAAAACAGAAGTGCAGCATATTACCATTCCAAGAGAGAAGGACATGAGTGGATGTTGATGTGGCCACCGTCAGCAGACCCAGCTTTAGTTGCGTGAGTTTATGTTACCACTCTGTGCAAGTGATACTGGATGGGAAGAGTTCTGCTGTGTTGCATGGGGCGGGGGGGGAGGAGGGGTGCAATTTGTTCAATGTGGCTAAGTTGTCCAGATGATGAGAAACTGGTGGAGGATAATCATAAGTTGATTGGAGGAGTGTGTGCGGGTAACTGTTACGATGAACGGTGTTGATGTGACGTCAATTAAAATTCTCTGTGTGGGGATGCTCTAGATAAGCCAAAAAGGTGCCAGTGTTCCAACATGTTGGAGCATCCTGCAGACGGGGAGTCATAAAACAGGCTCTACTTTGCTGAGCAAATATGATTTGATTGTTGCAGAAAGCAAGTTTCCATAAGACTTTGAGCTTTTTGTGTGTTCCTTTTGTCTACTATCCATGGTTTATACCATGTCTGTTACCACAGTTTATACTATGTCTGTGTCTCAGATCTGGAAATGTGATTTGAGTTCTGGATTGCAGAAGTTTATGACCCTGAAGACTTGGTGTTGGTTCCTGGAGGTAGCATTCTGTGGTGTGGATGTCCACCATTGGAGGAGATTTGCTTAGTGCTTAAACCCAGCACGTTCATATCCCCATCCAAGACCTACATAGAGGGCAATACAAATGCTGGCACAATACATTACGCAAGTGCCAATTCAGTTTAAATCACAAATGTGTACATTTGTCTAGCTGAGAAAAATAAAATAAGATAATTATGCAATAATTGAAATAATCTTAGTGACTGGTAATTGCTCTGGGTCACATTCCAGGTCATCATATTTTTTGGTCTGGCTTGACAGGGCCAGGCCTTATGTGATCAAAGTAAACACCTAAACCTAAAAAAAAACTTATAAAAGGGCTTCCGGGACTACTACAAAGAGGAGCTTTGGCCCCGCCCACAAGTTGGTGGACAGGCACGCATATTTTGATTGGGCAGAAGTTGTATGCTTTCACAGAAAGGGCTTCCTTTCCACGCAGCAGCGATTATTTTGATCATCCAGCTGCCTGAGCCAGCAGCAGTATGGCTGCCTAGAGAAGGCTCACTAACCCACATTAAGTATCAAGCTTACAATGGAATGGAGCTTGAACTTTCAGGAGCACACTCACATGGCGCTGTTAAGGTGTCTTAGATAAGTAGATGATTTATGGTTTTGGTTTTCTCTGGCAGCAGCACAGATCCACTTCCCTTGGTATCATTAACTTTAGACTACGGAGTGCAGATGTGTGTTTGAGAGAAGTATGAGTTGTACAGGGCTACAGTAATCCACATGCAATGTTAGCTCTGTCTTGACTGCAACTGTCCCCGAAACTTATGTGATCAACAAGAAAGATCTTTCAGAGGGGCTTAGGCTCTACCCACATATTGGCTGTCCCGTGTAGAGGATTTGATTGGACCAAAGTTGTATTCTTCCACTAAAAAGAGTGCTTGTATTGCACTTATTGCTTTGTGACAAAGCTGTACTCAATAGAGCAGGACTAAGTTGGTTATGGTGGCAAGGCAATGATCATGGCTATAGGCCTGAGCTGTTTATTATAAAACGCTGCAAAAAAGGCAGTCGGCCTGATGCATTTATTGTGAAAAGCATATGTTAAAGTCAATAGGTATTTAAGGGTGAATTGTTATTACTCTATATTAAGCCTACAGCTAGGTATTTTGTTACATGGAATCTCATAGATTACCATAGTGGGCAAGGGTTTTGTGTTGGTTACCCCGCCTGACAAACCATAAGTATAGAAGATTTGCATTATGAGACTCCTTGTTGAGCCCTCTTAGGGCTGGTTGGCTAGTCTTTCAGTTATTAATTTTCTCTTTTATCATTTCCCTTTCATTTCTTTGCTTCTCCTTTTTGTAATTTAATTTTTCTTAGGAGGATACTACAGCTCTATGAGCAGTGCTAAGGGGTTCTTGCTTGCGCTTATTTCATTTACAGGCGCGTATCCCACATGGCCACTTCCTCTAAACCAGGCAAATATTATGGAATGCTGTTGTCCATAGCGTATAATTGTTTTACGATTCCAATACAGCCAACACGTGTGTTCTAAACATGGCGGTCATCCTGTAACCGTAAAACAACAATAGACTATGTACAACACCTCTGCAAAACAGACACTATGGGGCCGAGTACGATGTCAGTCGGAAAGCATTCCGACCGACTCGGGTTCAGAATGCTTTCAGACCGACCCGGTTTCGGGGAGTCCAACCAACTGATTACGATGTGTCCAAACACCATTCGGTCGGACTACCATTGACTTCAATGGGAGCCTGTGTTCCGACCAACAACACAGTCTCTGAAAAAAAGGGTTGTCCCGGAAAACCTTGCACCTGTGGCAGGCACCCCATGGTGCCTGCCACACTGTGCATGGTTGTAAAGAGGGGTCCCATGGGTACCCCCACGGGGCCCATTCAGAGGTCTCCGGGTGAAGGGGGGCCCACTACGGGCCCCCAAAGTCAGCCTCAGACAGCCTTTTCGTGTCGGACAGACCGACTCGGAAAGGCTGTCGGAATCTGACATCATAATCGCTCAGTCGGAAACGTGGCCCGTAGAGACGTACGAGTCAGCTCCAACCGACTCGGTGTCTCCGAATGCCGTTCGGACGCGAGTCGGAACCGAGTCGGAGAGTCCGAACGGTTTCCAACCATCGTAATCGTTCGTTCGGAAATGTTTCCGAGTCGGTCGGAAACAAGGCTTCCGAAACGGATTCTGACAAAGCGAATGCCGTTCGGAGCCTTTCCGACCGACATCGTAATCGGCCCCTAAATGTTATGTGTCGTTTCACTATCAATCAGGGATTTGTAAGCACACTGCTCACCCCTGAGGGTCTCAAGGAGCTAGGGGGTGGGGGGTCAGCAGCTCCGTTCAGTCGAAGAGCCAGGTCTTGAGGGTCTTCCTGAAGGCATTCAGAGAGGGGGCGCGTCTGATGTTGATCGGGAGCTCATTCCAGGTCTTGGCCGCGATGTAGGAGAAGGCTTTTCCCCCTGTTCTGGCTTTGCGGATGCGTGGGGTTTCGGCAAGGGCGAGGTTGGTGGATCGAAGGTTTCTTTTGGGTACGTGGAAGGTGATTCTCTCGTTGAGGTATTGGGGTCCTGTGTTGTGTAGGCATTTGTAGGCGTGGGTGAGTATCTTGAAAGTGACTCTCTTCTCGATAGGGAGCCAGTGGAGGTTCCGTAGGTGTTGGCTGATGTGCTCGTGTCGAGGGAATGCTGAAGACGAGTCTGGCTGCGGTGTTCTGTATTGTCTGGAGCTTGCGGAGTAGAGACTTGATACCGGCATAGAGGGTGTTTCCATAGTTCAATTAGCTGGTTATGAGTGCGTGGGTGACTGTCTTCCTGAACTCGGGGGGGATTCCATTTGAAGGTCTTGCGGAGGGTGCGGAGGGTGTTGAAGCAGCTGGAGGTGACGGCGTTGACCTGTCGGTTCATGGAGAGGGAGGAGTTGAGTATGATGCCGAGGTTTCTGGCGTGGTCCGTGGGGGTCGGGGGGTGCTGAGGGCGGTGGGCCACCAGGTGTTGTTCCATGCTGATGGGGTGGTTCCGAGGACGAGGACTTCTGTCTTCTCAGAGTTGAGCTTCAGGCAGCTGTTGCTCATCCAGGATGCGACGTCCTGCATTCCTTCCTGGAAGTTGTGTCTGGTGGTGGTGGGGTCTTTGGTGAGGGAGAGAATGAGCTGGGTGTCGTCGGCGTAGGATACAATGCTGAGGCTGTGCTGTCTGACAATGGCAGCGAGGGGGGCCATGTAGATGTTGAAGAGGGTTGGGCTAAGCGATGATCCCTGGGGAACTCCGCAGTTGGTTTCCGTGGGTTCGTAGAGGAAAGGTGGGAGTCTGATTCTTTGGCTTCTGCCAGTGAGGAACGAGAGGATCCAGTCGAGGGCGGTTCCTTGTATGCCGGCGTAGTGTAGTCTGGCGGCGAGTGTGCAGTGGGAGACGGTGTCAAATGCCACTGAGAGGTCGAGTAGGATCAGGGCTGCGGTGTGACCTTGGTCGAGGACGGTGCGGATGTCGTCAGTGGCGGCGAGTAGGCCGGTCTCGGTGCTGTGTTGCTGCGGAATCCAGATTGGGAGGGGTCGAGGATGGAGTTGTCTTCGATGAACCTTGTTAGTTGTGTGTTGATGGTTTTCTCTGCGACTTTTGCCGCGAAGGGGAGGAGAGAGATAGGCCGGTAGTTTTTGAGGTCCGTAGGATCTGCTGAGGGCTTCTTAAGCAGGGGTCTGACTTCTGCATGTTTCCAGCCATCGGGGAAGGTGCCGGTCTTGAAGATGGTGTTGATGGTGTGTTGTAGTTCTGGTGCAATGGCGGTGGTGGCTTTGTGGTAGATGTGCAGTGGGCAGGGGTCTGTGGGGGCCCCCGAGTGGATGCCTTTCATGGTCGAGGTGGTCTCTTCGGTCGTGACCGGTGTCCAGGAGGAGATGGTGGGCTGGCTGGCGTTGCCGGAGGAGTGGGTGGTTGTGGGGTCAGGTGTTTGGTCGTTGAAGTTGTCGTAGTGGTTCTTGATTTTCAGATGGAAGTACGATCCGAGCTTGTCACAGAGGTCTTGGGAAGGGGTGATGTCCGTGGTTTCGCTGGGGGGCTTGGTGAATTTCTGGATGACGCTGAAGAGTTCCTTGGAGTTGCTGGAGTTGGCCAGGATTTTGTTGTGGATAACGGTTCTTTTGGTGGTTCTGATGCGTTGGTGGTAGTTCGTCATGGCGTTCTTGTAGGTGGTGTGGTTTTCAGGTGTTTTGCTATTTCTCCAGTTCTTCTCGAGGCGTCTGCATGTGCGCCTGGCTTCTTGGAGGGCAGCGGTGAACCAGGTGGCTTTCCTGGGGCGCTGTCTGTCGGAGTTGCGTAGCGAGGTGAGCTTGTCTGTGCAGTTGGAGATCAATGTGTGGAGTTCCCTGGCTGCGAGGTTGGCATCGGTTGTCGTGGTGGGGGTGTCACGGTTGACGGTGGAGTTGAGCTGCTCCTCTCTGACTCTGCTCCAGTTCCTTTGCGGAGGGCGCGGTGCAGGTTTGGGCGGCTTGGGTTTGTCGACAAGGAAGTGTACGCAGTGGTGGTCCATCCATGGTGGTTGCGTGGTGTGGCTGAAGTGGATGCTGTTTTCTACTGCGAAGATGGGGCCGAGGGTGTGTCCTGCCTTGTGGGTGGGCGTGCTGACAAGTTGTTTCAGTCCGATGTTGGCAAGGTTGTCCAGGAGGGTGGTGGAGTTGGGGTCACTGGGGTTGTCGAGGTGGAAATTAAGGTCTCCAATGAGTATGTAATCTGTGGAGGCGATGGTGTGGGGTGCGATGAGGTCAGTGATGGTGGTGACGAAGAGGGCGCGGGCCAGGAGGTCTGTAGGCTAGGGTGCCGCAGAGTGTGGAGTTGGGGCTGGTCTGGACTTGGAAGTACAGGAGTTCGGCGGCGGAGAGGAAGACGTCGTTCGAGGTGGAGGGAGCTTTTGTGTGCGATGGCGAGTCCTCCTCCCGGGTGGTTGGGGCGGTCCTTCCTCTGGATCTTGTATCCGTCCAGGATGGGGATGGCGATGTCGGGGGCAGAGGAGGCGTTGGTCCAGGTTTCTGTAAAGAAGGCGACGTCTGGTGCGAGGGTGTCCAGGAGGTTCCAGATCTCCACAGCGTGTCTGTGCATGGAACGCACGTTGAGGAGGATGCACCTCAGGGTGCGGCAGTGTTGGCGGCGGGGGCGGTGGTGAAGGTCTGGCGGCAGTGGTGGCAGGAGAACTGGCCGTGGGTTGTGTTTGACGTGGACTGCTGGCAGTTGTTGTTTCTTCCGGGGTTCCGCGCAGCGCCCGCCATTAAGTAGGGGAGGGGGAGGGATGTGCAGCTGGGAAGCGGGAACGGGAATCGGCGGCAGCGGCGGGGAAGAGCCGGGCACGGGGAGCAGAAGAGGCAAACAAGGCTCACAGCACAGGGCACAGAAGACTAAGCACAAATAAGCACAAGCAGTACAGGCCCAAGGCATAACGCAGTAAAGACACAGCAAGGGGCACTGACCAGGTTAAAGAACGGGCACAGGGCACGATAAATAAAGGTACAACCATGAGAGCATGAAATAAAAAATAATCAGTACAGGCACAAGGCACGAGCAGTAGAGGTACAGCAGGGGGCACTGACCAGGCTAAAAAATGGCACAGCACAGGAGCGGACGAGAGCGGCCTCGAACACCTACCAGGTGGAGGCGAGTGGAGTCAGCGGCGAGGCACACACAGCGGAGCTGCTGGGGAGAGAGCGGGTCTCATACCAGAGGTCAGAGGTCTTGCTCGCGCTCCCCCGCAGCGGTCGCCATTAAGTAGGGGAGGGGGGAGGGACGTGCAGCTGGGAGACTGGAATCGGCGCGGGGAGGGGCCACAGGGGCAGCAGCGGCGGGGAAGAGCCGGGCACGGGGAGCAGAAGAGGCAAAAAAGGCTCACAGCACAGGGCACAGAAGACTAAGCACAAATAAGCACAAGCAGTACAGGCACAAGGCATAACGCAGTAAAGACACAGCAAGGGGCACTGACCAGGTTAAAGAACGGGCACAGGGCACAGGGCACGAGCAGTAGAGGTACAGCAGGGGGCACTGACCAGGCTAAAAAATGGCACAGCACAGGAGCGGACGAGAGCGGCCTCGAACACCTACCAGGTGGAGGCGAGTGGATTCGGCTGCGAGGCACACACAGCGGAGCTGCTGGGGAGAAATCGGGTCTCAGACCAGAGGTCAGAGGTCTTGCTCTACCTCTGGTCTATTACAAGCATATGCCCACCGTGCTTAGATGGTGGCATGTTTCCATTTTTTTACTTGTATTCTTTTATTTTATTTTACATGCGCTGTTGAGTTTGAGAGTGTTTTATTGTGGTTTTATCAGAGGGTGAATGCAAGCATGAGTCAGTGAATGGATTAACAGATGCATGAGCCAAAGATAAATGACAGAGTGCATTTATGATGGCGTATTGAGTGTCTAAACCCATCAATGACACAAAATGTATACTCATAAGCAAGACCTATTGACGTTGCCAATGCCTGTTGCTGACTGTGCCACTCCAGAGAGGGACTATCTGAATTCAAGTCAGCCTTGGTTCTGCTCCAATGGAAACAGGTCAGTCCAAAATGTTTGCCCAAGTGCCCTCTATTTAAGAACACAAGGAAACACATACAGGTGTTGGCCTTGCAGGGCCTCATTTGTGAGGTGCAGCTTGAGTCCAACACTCACTCATCCAAGGGACCTAGGTCTAGGCATACCTGTGCCACTTGGAGTGCTGCTGGGAACAAAATAAAATGAATGCAATGGGTGAGATGTGGCCTAGCAGTTCAGACTGGACCAGTACTTTTATGGGGGGGGGGGGGGAGTCTGATTTGTATGTGGTTGGTACCTGTGAACAATGGCACAGACAATCCAAAAAACAATGGAATAGAATGTATCCCAGAGTAATTAACAGTGCTTAAAATGAATGCAGGCATCCGTCCCATCATTTTTGAACTACTGCCTTTATCTGTTACGTGATACGCACATCTAACACTAGGAACATTGAATATGGATCGACAGCAATGCTATACCACGCTGCATCTGTCCATTTCCTCTTTGCCAAACATGTGTGATGCGTATTGGCATACTCGCACAGACGGCATTACGCAACAAGACAGTCACTTTCAACTTGTACCTCACATGATTAGTAGAGCATAATAAAATATGTTGCAATACATGTAACCGTGTTGATTCATCGATTGATTGACTTTCCAGCTTGTAACGAATTATTTATGACACTATGGATTATAAAGAGTGAGAGTCAGGGGCTGGATCTGTTTCATCGCATCTTCTTCTCGCCCAGGGGCTCATAATACCTTGGTTGGGTCTTAAGCTGATCACAGAGGCCAATCATGTAAGAAGTGTGGGTCTCCTGAGATGGCATTGAAGTAACTCATCTATACATCAACATACAGGATACACTTGCCCTGCGAATCTATCAATGAACTCTGCATTTCTGCCCTTCAGCCATAAACCCCATCGAGCACTGGAAGAAGACGCGGAAGGCGCCCATTTCAGACCGTCTATGAGCTCAGTGTTGTCCAGTGGCTTTGGTGCTATTTTTAGCGAGACCTTTACACTTGCCCACGTTAAAGTTGAGCAGTGAATGAGCTCTCGTGTCACAGTCAGCATCAACGGGGACCCCTCCATTGTTGTGAATTTTACATGCAGTGAGATAAGGTGGTGATTTAGAGCAGCCATTCATTTCTGGGACTCTTCCAATGAAGTCTGTGTGTTTCTTCTTTCCTAATCGCCAATGTTTAGTCTTTCAGGATAATTACGTTATCTGGGATTTGTTTCATTCTTTAATCTCAAACTAGCGTGTTTTTTTCTATCTCTTTCACTCTGTTGCTCTCTTTGTTTTCTTCTGTTTTGCTGTTTCCCCAACCCCTTTCTCTGTCAGAGTGCGGTTCCCTCCCCTCCCTCTGTCTTTATAGTGCTGTTATCTGTGATTTTGGCAAAGAAGCACATTTATTTGGGAGTAATATTCCCATGGCAACGGAGCAGATGGTGACTTCTGATTAGCTCTCTTTCTGTCTGCCAAAATCACAATCCGTCTTTGAAATTAAATCCGACTCCGATAGCATCGGTTGTTCTGCAGAGGGACGAGAAAGCAACAGTCCTGAGTGTTACAGTGGGAGCAAGGGCGTGTGATGCAAATGTGTGTTTCCCCCTTAGCCACAGCAAGAAGACCTGTTCATTCTGGGGATGCTTCGAAGCACCAGAGAGTTCCGATAACAATGTTATCAGATATGGGGCACTCACTGCCACAAGGCTGAATATCATATACTTTCTGACATAACACACGACTGAAGCTGCATGCATTTAGCATACATACATATATATGTGAATTTTTTAAAATATATATATATATAAATGTATATAAATTATATACATATATATATGTATGTATCTTGCTGCAGTAAAAACAAGTTAAAAAAATGCTTGCTTTCTAAATACTTTGCATCTATTGCACAAAGAATGTAATGTGTGATTATTCTGTGTACTTTTGCGACGTAAATTAGTCCCCCATGCATTGAAATGCAAGCACTGCCCTATCCCTGATCCCCCATCCTTTCCAGCCAATGCCCTAGGAGGCACCCTCCTTAAAGTCAGATCGACCATAAAAAATGCCTACAACATCCACAACCTTCCATTTACTAAACATTGCTGAGACCTGGTCTAACAACTCCTGGAGGCCCGACTTAAATAACTTATTGCTACCAAACTACCATATTCTTTCTAATAATAGGGGCCACGGTAGAGGAGGCCGTGTTTTCTAAAATACTCTTCTGGGAGGAGCCAATGCTCACTCTATGTATTTATTGAAAAAGTGGTAACAATCTAAATCATTTCTAAGCCATCAACCCCAAGCTTAAAAGTATGGTCATGTTCATCTCATCCACATTCAAAAACATGTCCCCAGCCACCACTTCAGATTACGACATCCCTTCCTGTCTTCCCACTGCTCTCCTGCAAACTTTCCCTTTCAGCTCTACTCACCTCTCCACATCTCCACCCTTTCACCCTACCCGTGATCCCCCATCATTTCCAGCTGAAGCTCTAAGAGGCAACCTCGCTAATGTCAGATCTGCCATTCCAATGCCTACAACATTCCCAACTTCATGCTCCACTATTCCTTTAATTTACTAGCCAACACTGAGACCTGGTGTAAAGACTCCTCAATGCTCAACATAAATAACCTTTTCCCTCCAAACTACGGGGCTTATTTACAAGCTCCTTGCGCCACTGGTGCGTCACTTTTAATATGGGAAAAAGTGACGTAACTGCGGCGCAAGGGGCTTGTAAATGAGCCCCTGCCACTGTTTCACCAAGAATAGGGGTTGCAGTAGAGGAGGCAGTGTCGCTCTAATCAATCATTCCTCAATCTCAGCTAAAACGTTAATTTCCCCTTTTTGATTACGTTGACAGCCTGTTATCAATGGTGGTCTCCAAACACATCACATCCTGTATCTGTGCCGTAATAGACCACCATCCCCTTAAATACCTTGTCATCTTTCCATCTGTTCTTCTGGACCTTGTCCAGCACATGCTTTCCATCTCAACTCCACGCTACATTATAGGGGATTTTAGCTTCTGGGGGACAAATCTTCTGATATCTACAGTCAGAACATCATCACAGACATGGACTCCCTCGGCTTAACCAGCTGGTAAAGAGTCCTACATTTTCAGTGGGTCTTTCTTGATCTTCTCTTTTCCACTATTTCCAGTCTTCTTACTGGGATGATGGCCTCCGGATCTCCTGGTCGGACCATAGTCTAATCAGCTTCATCTTAAAAAATAAGCTTTGTAATAAGCAACATCACACCTCACTCCCATATCCCATCATTTCCAGAAGGAATGTAAATAATAACCTACACCCAGACCAGTTCATCCAATCTTTCTTAAACATCCCTGATCCCTATTCAGCTTGCACCAATGACCTCTTAGCTCACCTAGGGAAAAGACAAAAAACAGCATTAGGTTCCCTAGCTCCTCTCCCAATATGGAATCAGAACCTGCAGAAGACTAACAATGGTTCACTAATGGTCTGCATCTTCTAAATCAATGTGGCAGAGCACTTGAAAAACACTGGAACAAATCATAACCACCCACGATCTGATGGCTTGAAAAGTACATTGCTGATGCAATAAATCCGCTGGAATTAGGGCCATAAAGAATTCTTTTCAAGCCCATTCTGAACCAAATTAAGTCCTCTTCGAACTGTCAAATTATTAACGTGATAACCTTCTGTCGCAAAATGAATACTTTTTGAGGAAGTATTTCCTCATGCCTGCAACCTGAGAAGACCCCCCTCCCTGTATCTCTCCAGTCATCCAACACTCTTGCGGAGTTCACCCCTACCACGAGGATAAAGTCTGCAAAATTCCTAAATTCTTTAAGAAATTCTCCCCTCCTTTAGATGTCTGCAATGCCAAATTCATTAGCCTGGGCCTCCCAACATTGCTCCTGCACATCACCAAACTAATCAAAACCTCCCTCTCCAGTGGTCTCATCCTTCAACTGCTAAATCACTCCATCATTGCACCCATCCTGAAAAAGTCCTCCTTGGACCCTGATAATCTATCCAATTACAGATCGGTCTCCCTTGCACTGCCAAAGCCATTACTGTGGTTGCACATCGCACACCTGTCATTGTAAAGCCCATTGCATCCTTAGTGATTTTCAATCAGACTTCAGACTGTGGGAGGAGTGCAGAATCCATACTTCTAAATAGCAGGGTAGACCTTCTAAATTTGATAAACGTATACCATATGCTTTAATTCTCCTGGACTTATCAGCAGCGTTCAACACAATTGACGACCAGATACTCCATGACAGTTTGGAACTCTCTGCCAGCATAAACCCAGCATAAAGAGAACAGCTCAAACTTGGGGGGTGATTACGATGGCGGAAGGCCCGCGTCCGCCAGCCGTGAGGTGGCGGGCCCCCCACGATGGCGGGGGGAATCGTTTTAGGTCCGCTGCAGTCGCAAAGACCGCCCGCCACGCTTCCGCCACAGGCAATCGTACCGATTGCCTGGCGGAGTGGTCAGCATCTTCAAAATGGTGGCGGTGCCTAGCAGGCACCGTCCACCAAATTACAATGCTGGCTGGAGCCAGCCTTTCCATGGCGGTGAAACCGCCATGGAAAGGCTGGCGGGGATTAGTTTTGGGGGCCCGTTGAGGGCCCCCCTTGTGTTGAGGGGAGGTGGTGGTGCACTGGGGGGGGTACCCATGGTACCCCCTACATTTCCATGCACTAAGTGGCAGGCACCGCGTGGTGCCTGCCACGTAGTGCAGGGAAACACACTACATACATTTTAAACATTGAGGCGGGTGAACCCGCCGCAATGGTAAAGATGCAAGATGCGACCGTCACGGTGGCGGTCGCATCATAATTCTACTTGCGGGACCACCACCATACGGGCAGGCGGGGTGGGCAGTCAAAATATCGAAAAATAAATATCGACCTACACTAATATCGAGGTGACAATATCAAAGGGACAGAATATCGATGTTAAGAATATCGATGGACAGAATATCGACCCTAAGGTAAGTAATATCGAATTTTTTTATATCGATGTAAGTAATATCGAAGTTAGTAATATAGGGGCCCATTACGATGGCGGGCGGAAGCACAACCGCCGTGCTGGCGGATGCAAAAACCACCAGTTACCGCCGGCACACAGCAGTCCACACGCCCGCCCAATTACGATGCGAAAAGCAGGCCAAACACCGCCGGCAAGCCAGCAACACCGTCCGCCATCAAAGTGCGCCCGTACACGTAGCGGCGCAGCCCAACTGACACACACCGTCCGACGAAACACGTCCCGCCCGGCGCATAAATTACGATGCCGCAAACAAACGGCTCCCACGGCCAAGAGATACCGTACGACAAACCGAAGCGGTAACACGGACGCCGAGCACGGACAACGAAAAGCGGCTCCCCCGAGCATGAATCCAGCACTGCAGGCACTCCCCATGCTCCTGCTGATGCACCACCAAGGACGCAACGTACCGCGGAGACGCAGGTAGGCACACACACAACAAGTGCACGCAAACAGCGCACACAGTGCAAGGGCGGAAAAAGCGGACAACCCCCCACCAGCGCGTGTACACAACACATCCACCATCGCATCCACATATGACACACAGGCCAAATCGTAACATCGCAGAACACATGTGTACACACCACCTGGGACTAGGAACCAACCACCCCGTCACGGCCCCAAAGCGCCGATGACGCCGCCACACATGCGCACAACGCAGAGGCCAACCGCAGCGCCATGCATGCGTCGCACACAGACACAGGGACACAACCAAGCAGCACACACATCAGCCCCACCCCGAACGCACATGACACGTGACAGGCCGGCCACAGACATGTCCCCAACGCCCAATTCACGGACAACACCCAACGCCACACAACCGACGCACACATGTCAGTGAAGACACGCAACAGCAGGACACACCCCAGTGTAACAAACATGGCGTAGCACACAGCGGCGGCAACACCAACTAGGAGAAGCAGGGCCCCTTCGGGAAGAGGAACGCCAGTACCACACAGAAACACCCATACCACCCTGCACATATGAACAAGACATATAAAACGGAACACCAAAGAGCCCGGGGACCGACAACAGGTGGCCCAAGAATAACATCCACACACAAGGACCAACGCAGAGCGGAAAGGCAGCCTGCCGCCCACACAAGGGAGAGCAGACAGCACTGAATGACCTTCCATTCCAACTCCGAAACCACAGCCCTACGACAGAAGCCGGTGAATACAGCCATTGTCCAAGAATAGACCAACACAGGCATGCCGAGGAGACCGACCACAGGGCAGATAGCGCATATCACAGAAGCACACAACGGACGGGGAAGAAAGAAGAAAACACTCCCCCATGTCGGCCACATGCAAGTTAATTGGAAGGAGTCACACAGCACTGACCTTGAACTGTCTGAGAAGCATGTGGGAAGAGGGCCCGTGTCCTCCAAACAAGCCAACAGAACACAAGTCCTGTCTCCCTACGACTACACAGAGCTCACAGCAACCCCGGAGCGTGCACATTGCAGACTGCACACACAGCCGGAGCACGCCACCTCTACGAACCGCTGCGAAATGGCAACCGCAACACACCTACCCAACTACGCCGAACAGCTCAAGCTGTACAAAACCAACCTGTGCCATACATTGGGATGCGATCTCCTGTCCCTGCTGAACGTAAGTTACCGACTGACTTACCGCATCACATTGTTCAGCTGCGTCATGCCCGTCTTCTACTGTCGGAGGTGTCCCTACCAGCATCCCGTCGAGATATGCCTCTCCAACCCGGCATGTCTGAAGGCGGACCTGCTACCACTACTCCTCCCTCTGGACGCACACGACAGGGCCTGCTCTGCCTATGGGGGCATGGCGTATGTGGCCAACATCGCACCCGCACTGAAATGGGACCACTGTGCCTCCACACGACGGATCATCGATAACAGCTACATCGAATGTCACCCAGCATGCCCCATCATGGTCCTCCAAGGGACAACCTACGAACAACACCTTGACAGCCACCATCCGCTTCATTGGCTGGCAAACATGTACACCACCAATGACATGGAAGCCCTGCTGGACGGCATCGCATACCTGACAACCTGTAAATACGTCGGACCACAACGCAGGTTCCCCGAGTGACCTATGATGTCCAACCCCGCACCCATGCTTAGCTTCCGCACGGACTGGCCAGTCACCACCACAACAGCCATACCAAACGACCGGCAACTGTAACCACACCATCAACGACATCGCCATGACATCGGATATGACCGGGACATGCACACTGTTCCCCATCACATCCAGGAACACCGCATGCATCGTGGGAGGCAGTGGCATGGGCTCTGTGTATCGCACCCACATGGACGGAACTGCACGAACAACCAGGACACGACATGGATCCAGCGCCCATGGACACACACACCGCTCAGTGGACATGAATAGGTCGCCTGGAGTCTGTGGGTGCTGCACCCCTCCCACCCCCGCCCCGGGAATCCCATACCAGGACCTTTGCATGGACGACAAGTGCATACAACAACAACACGACCCCAGTGACTGTGACATGTCCAGTAACCACCACAGTGCAACAACAAGTGGCACGCCGCTGCATGCACGCAAGCACATGCCCTGATGTCATCTCACATGCACGCGTGCATGAGGAACAACCGCAGCAAACCTGTCACATGGAACTGAGATGGACTGTGCCCATGATGCCAAGCGGTCTGGTAGGCTACATGTATACCGTCTGTGTCAAAGTCCGCAGCTCCGCAGCTATACGTAAATGTACATTAGCACAGCCTTGGCCAAGCAGATGTCACTCTGAAGCCCACATCCCACATGCAACAGCCAATCACATGTAACCCCACTCCCTATCCCATTTGCAATCATGCTCAGTATATCCTCAACATGTATTCCGCTGCCAGTAGTGTCCACTATACTGCATCACAGAGGACAGGAGACTCAATATAATGTTTGAAACCAAAACTGTCTCCGCTGACTCATTTCACAAGTACGAATGAGAGAGGATGAGAGTATGTGAAGTACACGGCAGTCGTGACATGACCATGTAGTCCACTGGTATTGGATGTCAACGCAAATGAGTAGCACTACTGTGGAAGACACACATGTGTCGTGTGAAGTCGTATGGACGCAGTGCTCAGGTGGGTGGGTGCGACGGGTAGATGCGCACATGCCAAGTTGGAGCACGCCGTGTTGGGAGGGGTCATGAACAGTACACCACCGCTTCCCTGGGCATTGTGAGAGGACACCTGTCGGGGGGAGTGAACACGTGTGTGCATAGCAGCCGGGCACACGTACAAAGCGGTACCAGGCGCACCTCAGCCCACCCTCTGTGGACAAGCTGGATCCTGTTGTGCGCCCGCCATGCCCCTGACAAGGCACACACAGCCCCAGTCGACCAGGTGTAACCCCAACATAGTCAATCCGCACAGGCGATACAGGGCACGGGATGGCAGTGGAGCATGGTGTGTGAGAGGTCTCCTCGCGCTCCTCCTGGTCATATCACGCAGGCAATAGAACCTCAACGTCTAGCATGGCACAAGTCAGATGGAAGTGTAGGGGGACGCACCACAGCACGAGCAGCACTGACGTCACGGGAGGTGGCTCGCACCATCCCATCCATTGCCCATCATACCAACCACGCCACATGCCATTGCGACTAAGTGCAAGCGCGTGCGCCACCACCCCCGAGCCCTCCCCAGAGAGGCCAAAGAGTGAATGTGTGGGCCATCAGCCACAGACGGACGCGGCCTGGCCGCAAGGGCAGCCACAGCCACTGGGTGTCGCAGGTGGCGGATCCGGAAGGCGAAGACTGTGATGCATAGTCCATGCAGGCCGGGTCTCCATTTGGGGCACCACGCAGGTGGACGGCGTCCCGCCACACATCATACCCTGAGACAGCCCACTCGTGCAACTGGACCCACACATACACTCCTTGCCCTCTCTGGTGCGAGCTTGGGGCTGCCTGTGCAAGCGCTAGCCTCGCAGGTGAGCATGCATATTGGGGGAGCGAGGGGAGGACATGAGGGCTGGGGCGAAGATGACTGTATCACTGTCAGTTAGTACAAGGGATGACCCAGATGTGGAAAGGAAGAGACGTGTCCCGTGTGTACTGCAACTAGTCGCCAATCCAACTACCCCCCATGTCCGGAATGTAAGCCCGCACCTAGGCCCGCCCATCCGCCACATCGAACATACCACCAGCACGACAACCTTCCCATTCGAAACACTGACTGGGGGTGGCGACCAGTGTACAATCATGTGTAGCCTACCCACGCGTACATGTGGGCCCTCCATGATCCATGTCACCTGCGGCAAAGTCATGACATGCGCAATGAGGGAAGTGAGGAGAGCTGTCCGCCCCACGCGCAGAAGGTGCATCAGCTCCACAGACCCAGCAGCGAGTCCAGCAGGGGTCACATGTGCAGGGGCAGCTGTGCCTGGTGTGAAGGCACATGCATATAGACAGCACATCGACCAATGTGTAGTCTGCCCACATCTACAGTCCATCATCATGCGGACATAGGAATTGAACACAGGGCAACACATCTTAGTTGGTGCACCCACCGTGACCAACAATGCGCAATCATCGACGTACCCGCCCTGTGCATGGCCCCCCACCCAACGGAGGCACATCCAGTGCCACCATCCCACACACACAAGCCTTCCACGGAACATGCTGTGTCCAATGGTCAGTACAGAGTCAGCGCCCATCTGGTGGATCCTGAACAGGAGACACATGCACACACATGCCAGCTCCCACTGTGTACGTCTGCCACCTGGCACGTGCAATGTAACCTCTCACCTGTGACGTGTGACTGCAAGCACACAGCCGTCTTGGCATGGGGCTGTCAATGTGGACACCTGTCAATGTTTCGGGAGGTGTGATCCGTACAGTGCTGTACATAGGGTGCAGTGCTGACACCTACTACTGTCTCATATCCCCTCGTGCCACAGGTCCCACTTGTTTTGGCCGCTCAGCCTGTGCCCACATCGTCGTCGTCGTGTGCCATACTCATCCAGCCGCGGAAGCAGTTCCATGCTCAGCAGACATTCATGTTGCCGTGGCGTTGCCGCTTGACGGATATGCAGTCAGTCCCCATCAGCACGCCCCGCAAGTCATTGGGGCCTAGATCCCCATGTGCATGCACATGGCAGTGGTTTGTAACACTAGCCATTGCCATTGTTGGGAGACCTGTGTAAGTGTATTGTGGCCGTGCCGTCCCAGCTTGACAGCTGGGCTGTGGCTCATGTGCTTGCTCAGTCATGTCAGTGATGTGTATGCGAAATTGCTATGTGTCGTGTTGCATTGACATGTGTCCTCTGCCATTGTCCCTAGGCGGAGACCGAACATTGACCGCCCATACCAATTGCTGGCGGACATGGACGATACAGAGGTTATTAGGAAGTTTCGGCTGGACAGGCCAACCCTGCATCGACTGTGTGCCATGTTAGAACCCCATCTCCGTCCCCGCAGGGTGTATCCGACTGCTGTCACCCCCACGGCTAAGGTGATGGCCGCCATGCATTTCTTCGCCACTGGGTCATTCCAGCACACAGTGGGCATTGGAGGAGGGATGTCCCAGCCCATGTTCAGCAAGGTGCTGAGGGATGTACTGGCAGCCATGATGCTGTACCGGAACAGGTACATCCGCTTCCCCAGGGCTCGTGAATTGGCGGCAGTGAAGGGTGCATTCTATGCCCTTGGCAGAATCCCACACGTCGTTGGAGCCATTGACTGCACACATGTCGGCCTTGTTCCACCACAGGCCACTGAGCACCTGTACCGCAACAGGAAGCACACGCACTCCCTGAATGTGCAAGTGGTGTGCCTTGCGGACATGGTGATCACCCACGTGTGTGCAAAGTTCCCAGGCTCGGCCCATGACGCACACATAATGCGCAACAGCATCTTGCCACGACTGATGTCCAATATGCAACAGGATCGTGCCTGTATTGTCGGTGAGTATGTGGAGTGGTGTAGCGTGCTGGCTGTGCGATGCTGTCCCCTGTCCAGTTGGATTAGCAACGGTTCTCTGTGTCCCTCACACCCAGGTGACTCTGCGTACCCGAATGGGGCATGGCTGCTCAGTCCATTGAGGAATCCTCGCACCCCAGCAGACGATCGCTACAATGAGGCACATGGGAGGACCAGACGTGTGGTCGAGCGTACCTTTGGCCTCCTCAAGTCCAGGTTCAGGTGCCTGGACCGCACCGGGGGTGCGCTGGCGTACTCCCCACAGAAGGTGTGCCAGATAGTGGTGGCGTGCTGCATGCTGCACAATCTGGCCATTCGGAAGCAGATCCCCCTCATCGTGGATGACGGAGATCAACCAGGGCCCCAGCCCGCAGACCAGGACAGCTCGAGTGAGGAGGACAGCGGAGAGGAGGAAGCTGGTAATGTGCGGCAGCAGCTCATCGCCCGCTACTTCACTTGACGGTGAGTGTCCATGTACGACCGCTGATGTGGCTGTATCTGTGCAGGTGTGTGTGTGCTGTGTCAGGGTGGCCGTTTGTTCACTGCGTGCTGTGTGTCAACGCTCCATGGCCAGGGTAGTATGCCACTGTTGGTGGCTGTGGCATTGTGCCCTATTGCTCTGTGCGATGTGTGTACATTGCTTGTAGTTGTTGACATGTACTGTGTGATGGGTGTGTGACACACTCATTGAATGTGCTCCTGTTCTGTCTCCCACCCCTAGGTCCCTACAGGCCCTCCGGATTCAATTGCCATGCCACGCATCAGGTGCCTTTCCGCCCACGGTGGCCGTTGTATTCCGTACAAATAAAACACAGGGCACAAACAGCAGTTAGTGAAAAAGGTGCATTTATTACAAACTGTGACATGTGATTGTGTGTAAGATGATGACAAAAGTGGTGCGTGCAGTGACAATGAGCTGTCGGTCATGGCTGCGTGATGATCAGGGTGTACCCACTGGTTCTATGTCCATAGTCCAACACACACATGCCATCCAGATGGCTGTGTGGAGTGGGATCGTAGTCCAAGTCAATGCAGTGGCTGGTCAAGGAAGGCTGGCGGAAGGCTGGCTGGCTGCCTCACTTGCGACTGGAGCGTGCGAAGTCCTCCCGGGAGATCTGTTTCCTCTTCGGACGGCCCCTTCCACGTTTGCGAGGGGGTGCCTGCTTGCGACATGCTGGTGGTTGAGGTGTGATCACTGGCTGTGGACGCAGAGGAACTGGACACTGCTGCTCCACCCTGCGCCCCGGCAGGTGGTGGCGGAGGGGGAGCTGCTGTCCCTGGCTGTGACCTCACCGCCACCACCAGCTGTCCCATGAGGTCCACGATTTGGCCCATACGGGCGTCCATGGACCTCAACACCCCCAGCACCTCACGCGTGTCTGAGGCAGACCGGACCCATTGTCCTTGGGCCTCTTCATAGGCCCCAAGGACTCTGGCCATGTGAGGCAGGGCATGGCTCCCAGGGGAGGCTGGCGTTTCCCTGACCCTGCTCCTCCTACCAGTCCTGCTGCCACCGGCCTGCCCACTAGCCACATTGCTCACCACGGTCCTCGCTGTGGCTCCCAGGGTGGATCCAGTCGTCCGGGCCACCACCTGCGCTGGGGCTGGTGCCAGCGGAGACGTGGCGGTGGTGGCGGCGGTGGTGGTCGGTGCGGCGATGGTGGCGGTTGCGGCAGTGGTAGTGGCCACAATGACCGTGGGTGTGGCCGCAACGACAGTGGCAGCAGGGGGCTGTGAATGTTCAGCAGCCCTGGATGATGGGTTGGTGGGTAGGAGGGGTCCTGGGGAGCGGCTGGGCCCTGCCACACCAGATGGGCCTGCTTGGTTGTCCGTGTCCGAAGAGGAGGACAGATCCTCCAGATCCGTGTGTCCTCGTTGGGGGCTTGTAGGCTGGCTGTGCTGGCTGCTGGCTCCATCCCCAGCATCCAGCAGTTCGTCACCTGTGGAGAGAATGAGATTAGTTATTGTGTTGCACCTGGCGAAGTATGTATTTGTCGTCTGACATTGACAGTTCGTGCAATCTCGTACATGGGTTTCCCGGAGGCGTGTGTGTGGCTGTAGCATCTGTAGTTGTGTGTGCTTGGCAATGGGACTGTGTGCTGTGCACATGTGGCATGGGACGGATTGGCCATGCCGATGGGTGTGTTGCTGTGCCCCTACTTATTGTGACTCTGGTGTATGCGGGCTCCTGGCCCATCCTGGGTCTGGTTTGTACTTTGCTTTTGGGGTTCAAATGGAACGCTTAGGAACGCATATGGCAACATGGGGGCCATGCCCCAGATTCGCATTTGGGAGGGAATATGCTTTTGGGGTACATGCTGTGAGCCATGGGTGCCGAACGTGACATGTGTTGTGGCAGCATGACAGTGCATGGTTTGAGGTGTGTGCATGCTTGACATGGCCTGCATATTTGCTGTCTGTTGTGATTACTGGACATGGCATTGGACGCATCGTTATGAGTGAGTGATGGTTGTGTGCCAGCCAACGTATTGCAGTTGTCCCATCTCCTTGGTGTGCGTGCTGCCCTGTGCCATGTGCATCACTGCAGTGCTCGGGGGGGTGTGGCCCATGTTGTGTGTTGTTGCTCACAGTGTGTCGTGCACTTCATTGACTTCTGGCACATGGTTGGTAATGGGCATGTATCTTAGCGTGACTGCTGTATGTGTGGCAGCTGTGCGGATGACATGCCTTTCATGAGACTGGGGCTGACGGATGGGATGGATGGTATGTTGTTTGTGCATGGTGTGTCTGTGTGTTTGATGGGTTCAGTGGTGTTCGTGTGCATTTATGTTGTTCCGCTCTGTTGCGTCTAGTGTTGTTTGTCTTACATAGGCGTAGTTGTGGGGTGTGTGGTTGACAGGCAGTTGGGGCTACATGGACAGGACTTCAATGGTGTTTCGGTTGTGTGTGATGAGTTGCACAGTGGCTGCCGTGTGGTACTATATTCAGTGTGGCTTGTGCATGCAGACGTGGCTCCTTGGGTGTTGCTATGTCTGTGATGGGTCATGTGGGGTGTGAGTCTGTTGTTCATGTCCGTGTGCACATTGTTCACTTGTTCGTGACGGTGGGCGGTGCTGCGTGTTCGTCTGCTACGTGACATGTCCCATGTGTTGGTCGTGTTACGGTCCTCATGCCTCCAGTAATCCGGCCCTGTCCAGTTTCCCACCTGCAAGTTGTTCGTGCGTGCACTGTACTGGATGCCACATGGCTCTGAGCGGGGGGTGCTCCATGTTGCAGGTCTGTGGGGGTGGGAGGGTGTTGTGGGTCGTGGGGGTGGCTGGATACCCACTGACACCGATTGCTGTGGACCGTGATGTCTGCCTTTCGGCTGTCGTTGTGCACTGCGGTGGCTGACACGTGGGTGTGGGGTGTGGGGGATGCTCCTCCTTGCTGTGCTGTGGGACTGGGGCCTGGTGTGTGTTGTACTTGGGCTGTCCACCGTCCCACCCACTGCACTTTGTGTTCCTGCCACTTACCTGTTACTTGTCGGTTGGTGCAGCTGTGCCTGACACATGGGTGTGGGGAGTGCTCCACCTTGCTGGTCTGTGGGAGTGGGGGCCTGGTGGGTGTTGTACTTCAGCTGTCCCCCTCCGACCCACTGCACTTTGTGTTCCTGCCACTTACCTGTTACTTGTCGGTTGGTGCAGCTGTGGCGGACACATGGGTGTGGTGGGTGCTCGTTGTGGCGCTTCTGGCATATTTGGGGACCTGTTGGTGGTTACGTGGCTGGCTTAGTGTACACATGTCCCCACGCATCTTGCAGTTGTTCGGTTTGGGCTGTGTGTGGTGGTGTCTGTTGCATGTGTGTGTGATGTGTTGTGTATTGTGTGCTGGACATGGGGGTGTTTGTCCCTGGGAGCTGTGGCATGGTGGTAGTGCATGTGAGTACATAGCGGTGTGCTGGTATACATTAGTTTGTACTTACCAGCCTCCACTCCCCCTGCTAATCCGGCGAGGATCTCCGGATGGATTACGACTCGCACCTTCTCCTCCCACGCTTTGAAGGTCTTAAAGAGCGCGGGATTCCCTCCGCCAGTGACGGCAGCCAGCTCTCTGTTTTTGCCCTCCTTCTTCTTGACCAGGCTCTTGACGTCATTCCAACGTTTGTTAATCTCGACTCTGTTCCTGGGCAGGGTCCCGACTGCATTGACCTGGTCTACGATCCGGTTCCACATTCTGTTTCTGGTGGCTAGTGGTGTGTGCTGGACCATGTTCCCATAGATTTGTGGGTACACCTTGATGATCTCGTCGACCATGACCGTCAGCTCCATGGGCGTGAACTTGGGCATCCTTTGTGGTGCCATGGTGTTTGTGGTGCTGGTGCGGTGTGTGTTGTGTAATGTGCAGGTGGTTTGTGGTGCCGGTGTTTGGTGGTGGTGGTGGTGGTGGTTGTGATGTGTGCGTTTCTGTGGTGTGCTGCTGTCCTTGCTGTGTCACTGTGTCCTCTCCTCTCCTCTCTGGTTTGCAATGTAGCAAGGGGTTGTGGTCTGTGGGAGTGCTGCTTTTGTACTCACCTATGTGGGTGTGTCCTCATGGTCTGTTGTTTTCAGGTGTGTTGTGTCTGGGGTTCTGGCCTTTGTATTTTTTGTTTGTCCGGGGGGTGTTTTCGGGATGTGTACTGTGCTTGTGTATTTGTGCGTGCCTTGCTGTGTGGACTTGTTGGCCATGTTGTGTGCTATTGGTTTTGTGTGCGGATGGTTTCTGTGCAGGTACGTGGGCGCCATGGCTTCTGCCGTGTCGATTCTCATCGGCGTTGTTTGCGCTGGCGGGCGGTATATTTGTGGTTTTTCCGCGCTCATGTCGGTGCGATCGTAATTTCACGTGCGGTGTGTCGGCCGTGAGGGCGGGCGGTTTTGTGTTGTCGTGCGTGTTTCCGTCCGTGGCGGGCGGTTTGTCTCCGACTCGGACGTTGGCGGGCGGTATTTTGTGTGCTTTTTCCGCCGATGGCGGTATTCGGTTTGTGTAATCGTAATGGCGTGGTCGGTGTTCAGGCGGTGTGTGCGGGCGGATTTTTGCCGCTTCCATGCCTGGCGGAATTATTTACGCCGGGTATCGTAATGTGCCCCATAGTGTGGGAAGTTAAGTAATAATCCATTCACAATTATTTATTTATTTATTATTAATTATGTGATAATTATGTATAATATGTAATACTGATTTATTTTAGTTATATTTGAGTTGTGGGATGCTAGGTTTGTAGGGGTATAGGGTGGAATATTCATTAGGTAATAAATTAACAACTTATTTTAATTGATAGTTAATGTGTAAATTGTTTGATAATCATGTAAATTGTTTAATTGTTTTTTATTTAATATATATTTTTTTTGGGGGGGTTAATTAATAATGTTCATTTCAAGAATTTTATATTTGTTCTAAATCAATAGGGTTATTCAAATATGTAATGTGTTTGAAGTGAAGTACTTTCCCTACTGTTGCTTAGACTGGAGTGAGAATAGTAAATATAACTGCCTTGAAGTCCTACGTTTTCCCTACTTTTGCACAGACTAGAGTGGGAATAGTAAATCTTACCCTTCCAAAGTCTAATGCTTTCCCTACTGTTAGACAGACTAGAGTGGGATTAGTAAATCTTACTCCTCCGAAGTACAACGCTTTCCCTAGTGTTGCACAGATTGGAGTGGGAATAGTAAATCTTACCCTTCCCAAGTCCAACGCTTTCCCTGCTGTTGCACAGACTTGAGTGGGGATAGTAAATCTTACCTCTCCAAAGTCCGACACTTTCCCTACTGTTGCACAGACTGGCCTGAGAATAGTAAATCTTACCCCTATGAAGTACAACGCTTTCCCTACTGTTGCACAGACTGGAGTGGGAATAGTAAATTTAAAACATCCGAAGTCCAACGCTTTCCCTACTGTTGCACAGAATGGAGTGGGAATAGTAAATATTACCCCTCCGAAGTACAACACTTTCCCTACTGTTGCACAGACTGGAGTGGGAATAGTAAATCTTACGCCTACGATGTACAATGCTTTCCCTACTGTTGCACAGGCTGGAGTGGGAATAGTAAATCTTACCCCTCCGAAGTATAATGGTTTTCCTACTGTTGCACAGACTGGAATGGGAATAGTAAATCTTACCCCTCCAAAGTCCAATGCTTTCCCTACTGTTGCACAGACTGGAGTGGGACTAGTAAACTTACCCTTCTGAACTCTAACGCTTTCCCTAATGTTGCACAGACTGGAGTGTGATTAGTAAATCTTACCCCTCCAAATGCCACCGCTTTCCTTACTGTTGCACAGACTGGAGTAGGAATAGTGAATGTAATCCCTCCGAGTTCCAACACTTTCACAACTATTGTACAGACTGGAGTGGGAATAATAAATTTTACCCCTCCGAAGTTCAATGCTTTCCCTACTGTTGCACAGACTGGAGTGAGATTGGTAAATTTAACCCCTAAAAGCCTACACTTTCCCTACTGTTGCATATACTGGAGTGGGAACAGTGGTGCAGAGACAGAATATTGATGCAAAAATATCGACTTGCACAAATATGGAGGTAAAAATATCGTGGGTCAGAAATATCGACAGACAAAATATCGTGGTGAAGAATATCAATTTTAGGTAAGTAATATCGATATTTAAAATATCGAAGTGTTTAATATCGTTTGCAAAAATATAGTTGATAAAAATATCGATTTTTTATTAATGTTATGTATTTTAGTATATATTTTATATGTGTGTGATGTATGTTTTTTTGTGTAAGAATTGTTTGTATGTTTATTATATGTGTTAAAATTTTAGTAGTTATTAATTTTTTTTATTTGAATTTTGCATGTTTAGTTCCGTAGCGGGTTTGTGGGTTTTTAGGGGAATAGGGTGGGAAGTAATTTAATTATATAAAATGTATTGATTATTTTTAGTAGTTATTATTTTTTTATTTGAATTTTTTGTTTTTAGTTCCGTAGCGGGTTGTGGGTTTATAGGGGAATAGGGTGGAAAGTAATTTAATTATATTATATTTATTGAATAATTTTTATTTATTAATATTTGTTTAATTGAGATGTTATAGTATTAAATGTGTAAAGTAATTTATTATGAATTAATTAATAATTTGTTGTTAATTAATTTTAATTAATTAATTGGCAATTAATTATGGTAATTGTGTAATTAATTTCAGGTGTGTGTTGTGGATATTATAGTGTTAAAGCATGTGTATTTAATGAATGTTTATTATTTTTTATTAATAATATTTTTTAATTGATTATTAATTATGTTAATTATGGAAATAAATGTAAATAAAACTTTTGAAGTGTTTATTTATTGGTGTGGTGTTATAGGGTAGGAAATAAAATAAATACATTTATGTTTTTAAACAATTTTTTGTTTGTTAATATTTGCTGATTTTAAATAATTATTGTTTATAAATGTATTTATTAATTTATTTTATATATTTGTAGCTTTTTGTTATATGTAATTTATATTGTAATATTTGTACTTTTTATATGTTTAATATATTTAATCGTATATTTTTTTAATATTGTTTATTTATTTTTATGATTTTTTAAATTTTTTCTATTGTTTAAATGTTATTAGTAATTTTTGTTCCTCTGCTTTCGAGCACTTTCCCTAATGTTGCACTCACTGGAGTGGGAATAGTAATTTTTACCCCTCCACTATCCAGCACTTTCCCTACTGTTGCACTCACTGGAGTGGGAATAGTCATTTGTACCCCTGTGCTATCCCATACTTTCCCTAGTGTTGCAGTCACTGGAGTGGGAATAGTAATTTTTACCCCTCCGCTATCCAGCACTTTCCCTACTGTTACACTCACTGGAGTGGCAATAGTAATTTTTACCCCTCCGCTATCCAGCACTTTCCCTACTGTTGCACTCACTGAAGTGGAAATAGTAATGTTTACCCCTCCGCTATCCAACATTTTCCCTACTGTTGCACTCACTGGAGTTGGAATAGTAAATTTAATTCCTCCGCTATCCAACACTTATCCTACTTTTACACTCACTGGAGTGGGAATAGTAATTTTTACTCCTCCACTATCCAACACTTTCCCTACTGTTGCACCTTTTAGAGTGGGACTAGTAATGTTTGCCCCTTCGCTATCCAACACTTTCCCTACTGTTGCACTCACTGGAGTGGTAATAGTAATTTTTACCCCTTCGCTAGCCAATACTTTCCCTACTGTTGCACTCTTTAGAGTGGGAATAGTAATTTTTTCCTCTTTGCTATCCAACACTTTCCTTACTGTTCGTCTTACTGTAGTGGGAATATTAATTTTTACCCCTCCGCTATCCAACACTTTCTCTACTGTTGCACTCACTAGAGTTAGAATAGTAAATGTAATTATTTTGCTAGCCAACATTTTCACTACTGTTGCATTTATTGTATTGCGAAATGTAAGTTTTAATTTTTTTAAATAATTTAATGTTTTAATTTATTATAGAATGTTTTTGTTTTATTTTAAATTATTGATGTATATATATATTTTATTTTTATATAATTTTAAAGTTTAAAAATTTAAAAAAGATAGTTAAATATATGTATATGTATAAATTATTATGTTTGTGTGTTTATATTTTTTTAAACTAAGTTTGTTATATTTAGTTAAAATGTATATTAAATTTAATTTATTTTGTTAAAAATATTATTAATATTTAATATATTTTATTTTATATATATTTTTAAATCGATATTTTTTACATCTATATTTTATACTTCAATATTTTTGTACTTACCTGTTTAAGTATAGGGAGTCGATATTTTTGCATTCTATATTTTTTCATCGATATTTTTAACATCGATATTATGTCAGTGAACCGGGAATAGTATATCTATTATTCCCAGACTCCAACACTTTAACTAATTTTATTTAAATATATCTGTTATTATTATTTTTTTATTTTTAAAATGTTATATTATAAATATACACATATATATATATCCAGCACAACTTTCTCCGAATCAGGGGGCCCCCAACCCTGACAGGACAGCATCGGAAACACAGGAACGGAGCATATATTTATATTCACTAAAAAAATTAAGGGTAGAAGTAACTATAATTTGCGTACCTGCCATGCACAGTTTTCTCATCAATGATTTTGTTGCAAATGTTGCAGTGATAATATCAATGATGCACACACAAAAGAAGCTACCCTGAAAAACTGGTCGTTAACAAAATGTAACCATATCCGAACAAAGCACTCTGGGGCCGATTCCGATTCGGGCCGGAAAACGTACCGACCGACTCGGTACGGGAATTTTGTCCGACCGACACGTACCGGCGCTGCCCGACCCGGGTAGTACGATAAAATGCATGTGAATCACGACCGACTCGTACGTAACACAAGCCGAACGACCGAACCGGACGGAAACAAGCTATCCGGCCGGGAAACCACGCGAATCGCACCGACCGACACGCACCAGCAATGAACACGAACTAAACGTACCCGCGAACTCCGACCCGCGCAGTACGATGCAATGCGTGGAAAACCAGACCGAGTCGCACGGAGCTCAAGCCGTACGACCGACACGCATACAAAAGCCAGCCGAACCAACACAATACTCCGCGACCGACGCGTCGCCGCACAATAAACCTAGCTGAAACACAGCGGGAACGACTCGAGAAGCTTCGCACGAGACAACTGCAGCGTCCTACTCGGTCAGAAGAACGTCTCCTACATGCACAAAAATTACAAAGGAAAAAATACAAAAAAGAGGGCCAAACAAGCAATGACAAAGTCAATAAATACAGGGGAAAAAAACATGGAACAAGGACACACCCCCAACTCCACCTATATAAAGGCCACAAATCCCTACCATGATCCTTTGCAAATTCAACTGACCTGCCAGCACAGAACACCATCAGACAGCAACCACAGACACACTCACAGCTCATCCATCACACAAGCCACACACCATTAGCACCTCAACAAATAGCACCCTCACATACACCCAGCAAAACCTACACTCACCCACCCTCACTTGCAAACACACACACATCAATCACCACCACCACCCATCACCATGCCCCCAAAGAAGAATCGTAAGTTCCTAGATAGTGAATTGGAAGTCCTGGTAGACAAGATCCTCAGGGTAGAGCCACAGTTGTTTGGTACATTGGTCCAACAGACCCCCATGGCGCAGAAAACCAAGATGTGGGAGAGGATCGTCGACAGGGTCAACGCACAATCACCATGTTTGCGCACAAAGGAAGACATCCAGAACAGGTGGTATGATGTGCGCAGGAGGGTCAGGGACCTACTGAAGAAGGATTCCATCGTGAGACAGCACACCGGCAGTGGCCCTCCTGCCAAACCACTATACCTCAGGCCCTGGGAGGAGAAGGTGCAGGCCATCCTACCACCAGTGAGAGTATATGGACTAACAAACATCCCAGAGCCTGGTGAGTACACAACAAATATACACAATATGGTGTGACAATACACACACATCACTATCAAGGGGATAGTCAAACCATGCACCCTTAGCAAATCCACAGCAACCAAAAGATAATCATCCCAAGATGTGAATGCCAGTCAGACAAACACAATACCTGCCATCTCATAGTGATATGTAACTGTGTCATGACATGTACAAACCTAACAACAAATAGAGCAAGGCAGTGGCACAAATATAACCAACAAACACTGTCAGATATTTTGCCACCACCTCACAGGGAAGCTCACTGAAAGGAAGGAATTCTGTGTATGCTGGTGAAGTCAGTGTAGCCAATAGCATGATGGGAGTTGTAGTCACAGATATTGGTCACCCTCACAATAGGCCCATCAACACCACCCTGAACCATGCTCACATCACAGGGAGTGGAAAAGAAATGACAAGATGGCTGACACTGGGTACTGCTGTGGGCAGCACAAGGCCCTGCTGGGAACTGTGCACCAACAAACAGCAGGACACCACTGTCAGCCATCTTGCCATTGCTGTCACACTCACACACAGTGAAGTCGACTCAAAAGGAAGGAAGTATGGGCATGCTGGGAAGGGGGTGTAGGCAATAGCATGATGGGAGTTGTAGTCACAGATATTGGTCACCCTCACAATTGGCCCATCAACACCACCCTGAACCATGCTCACATCACAGGGAGTGGAAAAGAACTGACAAGATGGCTGACACTGGGTACTGCTGTGGGGAGCACAAGGCCCTGCTGGGAACTGTGCAACAACCAACAGCAGGACACCACTGACTGACATCCTGAAAGCCAACTTGCACTCCCTGCAATGGAAGCACGTTCCATGGTGGGATATCTGGCTGGGTGGGAAGGAGGACTGACAGCACTGACCATAGTTACAAGCAGCTCTCCTTACACACCCCCTTAACACTAACTCCACATAACCCACCTGGGAGAATGCAATGCCTCACACTCTAATTGAAGATCCCACAAAGAACCACCACCCTGGGTTATGCTGTGTGAAGCACAGGGACACTCTTGGGACTTGTAGCCAAACAAACGCCAGGACAACACTGTCAGCCATCCTGTCAGCACAGGCACACTACCCCACAGGGAAGCAGAGTCAAAAGGAAGGAAGTATGGGCATGCTGGGAAGGGGGTGTAGGCAATAGCATGATGGGAGTGGTAGTCACAGCTCAACATCCCCCACCCACATGGCCCAGCAAGCTCACACTGAAGCATGCACACCTCACAGGGAGTGAAAAGCCACTTCAAAGATGTCTGACACTGGCCTCAGCTGTGGAGAGCACAAGGCCCTGCTGGGAACTGGGCACCAACAAACAACAGGACCACATTGTCAGCCATCTTGCCATTGCTGTCACACTCACACACAGTGAAGTCCACTCAAAAGGAAGGAAGTATGGGCATGCTGGGAAGGTGGGTGTAGGCAATAGCATGATGGCAGTTGTAGTCACAGATATTGGTCACCCTCACAATTGGCCCATCAACACCACTTTGAACCATGCTCACATCGCAGGGAGTGGAAAAGGACTGACAAGATGGCTGACACTGGGTACTGCTGTGAGGAGCACAAGGCCCTGCTGGGAACTGTGCAACAACCAACAGCAGGACACCACTGACTGACATCCTGAAAGCCAACTTGCACTCCCTGCAATGGAAGCACGTTCCATGGTGGGATATCTGGCTGGGTGGGAAGGAGGACTGACAGCACTGACCATAGTTACAAGCAGCTCTCCTCACACACCCCCTTAACACTAACTCCACATAACCCACCTGGGAGAATGCAATGCCTCACACTCTAATTGAAGATCCCACAAAGAACCACCACCCTGGGTTATGCTGTGTGAAGCACAGGGACACTCTTGGGACTTGTAGCCAAACAAACGCCAGGACAACACTGTCAGCCATCCTCTCAGCACAGGCACACAACCCACAGGGAAGCAGAATCAAAAGGAAGGAAGTATGGGCATGCTGGGAAGGGGGGGTGTAGGAAATAGCATGATGGGAGTGGTAGTCACAGCTCAACATCCCCCACCCACATGGCCCAGCAAGCTCACACTGAAGCATGCACACCTCACAGGGAGTGAAAAGCCACTTCAAAGATGTCTGACACTGGCCTCAGCTGTGGGGAGCACAAGGCCCTGCTGGGAACTGGGCACCAACAAACAACAGGACCACACCACATTGTCAGCCATCTTGCCATTGCTGTCACACTCACACACAGTGAAGTCCACTCAAAAGGAAGGAAGTATGGGCATGCTGGGAAGGTGGGTGTAGGCAATAGCATGATGGCAGTTGTAGTCACAGATATTGGTCACCCTCACAATTGGCCCATCAACACCACTCTGAACCATGCTCACATCGCAGGGAGTGGAAAAGGACTGACAAGATGGCTGACACTGGGTACTGCTGTGGGGAGCACAAGGCCCTGCTGGGAACTGTGCAACAACCAACAGCAGGACACCACTGACTCACATCCTGAAAGCCATCTTGCACTCCCTGCAAATGAAGCACGTTCCATGGTGGGATATCTGGCTGGGTCAGAAGGAGGACTGACAGCACTGACCGTAGTTACAAGCAGCTCTCCTCACACACCCCCTTAACACTAACTCCACATAACCCACCTGGGAGAATGCAATGCCTCACACTCTAATTGAAGATCCCACAAAGAACCACCACCCTGGGTTATGCTGTGTGAAGCACAGGGACACTCTTGGGACTTGTAGCCAAACAAACGCCAGGACAACACTGTCAGCCATCCTGTCAGCACAGGCACACTACCCCACAGGGAAGCAGAGTCAAAAGGAAGGAAGTATGGGCATGCTGGGTGGAGAAGGAGGGCCGGATGTCCACCAAATACAACCAATGCTGGCCATGCACACACCTCAACATTCACATTGAAATGCCTCAGGTTTGCAGGACAATGTGCTACACCAATATCAACCTCTTACTGTGACAACTTAGGACAATGCAATGTACAGGCCCTCATCCAGAGGTACAGTCACAACTGTCAGGTGTGTGAACCATTGATGCCTGTAGAAATATAACATACATTGTGTGTCTCTTCCAAAAACAGGTGATGATGGGGACACAGCAGCAGGCGAGGAGGAGTCCCTGTCCCAGGCTCCGGGGGACACTGAGCCCACTGGTGTGGAACAGCCTCTGGCCACCTCGGATGGCGAAGACCTACCTGGCCCCTCCAGCGAGAGTCATCATGCAGCACCAGCAGGACCAACATCTGCACCACCTGCACCCACTCCTCCAACAACTGCCAACACACAAACCACCCCCGCCAACACGGACAGACCAAGGACCACCAATGACAACAGCACAGGTACCCTGGCCCAACGTCGAGCTACGGACAACGACCCCAGTAACAACCCCCAAGGGGGCCTAGGGTCACCTGTGCGTGCCACAGCAGGTCCCGCACGTGTCGCCTGGGGTGGTGGGAGGGGTGGTAGACATAGGTCGCTGTTTGCAGAGGGGTCTGGACTGCATGATGACCCACAACTGGCACGCATTGCTGAGGCGTACCAGAATAGCACCGGAGACGTCACCCAGGTAGTGGGGATCCACAAGGACATTCAACAGCAGCAGGCTGCCCATCATGCCTGCTTGGACTCCCACATGTCCCGTGTGGAGACACACATGTCTCGCATGGAGTCCAAGTGGGACACATGGCAAGAACTGACAGCGGTGCATAAAGACATATTGACATGGCTCCGCCAGAATAGCACCAACATGGCCACACCTCCCTGTGTGGCCACAACATCTGGTGCTGCAACAACTGCAACTTCCACAGGGAGGGAGGAGGACTCTGGCGGAGAGTCCCCTGCACCGCAGCAGCCTGCACATGAGGGTCCCCCCCCAAAGAAGTGGGGTCGTCCGAGGAAGGAAAACTGAGAGGTCGATGGCCATGTACATCCCCCAGGAAGCCAACACCTGTACTGGAAATTCTCCTTTGTGTGCTAACTGTTCACCCTGTAGAATGCAACACAACTCTCCCACATGACATGGGGAGTTTAAGTTGGACTAATGTATCAGATGACTGTGGACTTTACTCAGGACATTTCTGCTACCAACACTTCCAACTCATCTGGGAACTTTGGATCACAATCCCAATGTACAGCACCCACCATCCTGTGCACTATACTCACACATGTATGTTAATAAAATCACTAATACACCATACTTGCCTCTGTTGTGATTCCAACGTGGTGACTGTCATGGGGATGATGATCTGCTAAATTACACTGTGTATGCTAACTGCTACAGCAAGTACAACACCGTCATGTGAGTCATGGTGACGTGACACATATGAGGGAGACACACCACTAGGGCTACACAACACAGGGACACCAGGGCCATCGGACTCATCGCCTACACTGATGTTGCCAGGAAATACTGTGGAATGCACAGACACCACACCTATTCAGAGTCTGTGTTAACTAGCCCACAGGTGCAGTAAGCAAATGTCAGTCAGATGAGTGACCACAGACAACGCACATCCCAAAGTGAAGCACAGGTTTATTACACATTTGCAACATGTTGTTTCCACTACAAATGCAAGGTAATCCCACGTGGCAGTGGCCACACAGTCAAAAAGTGCAGAAGATATGAAGTCCAGGGGTGTGTGGCACATCACCTGTAGGGAAACGACTGCTGCCACCCTGAAAGCTGAATCATGGTGTCGGGGGATCCAAGTTGACCAAACAACTCTGTAAGCACCCTGTGAAGGACAGACATGACACACAGTCAAAACCACTGAAGAACAGGACAGAACTGCAATACTCATGCCCAATACATGTCACAAGATAACTACACAAAACCAAGTTAGCATGTCAACACTGTTGGGGAGTACAGACTACCTGTAAGGACACATGGCTGCACGCATCCAGTCAAGTAGCACATGGCCACACTCAAACAGCACCAGAGCCCCACCCACACATATCATGCAAACTCACATCATTGACATGACAACTCTCTGGATACTCACATTCAGCTGAAGAAGTTGGTGATGAGCTGTGTGCAGACATCACCATCATCATCATCATCATCATCATCATCACTGGCATCGTGGCCCAGGCCAGGATCCTCCACATGTGGCGGACGTTGGTCATCGTCATCCAGGATGAGAGGCAACTCCTTCCGCACTGCCAGGTTGTGTAGCATGCAGCAGACGATGACAATCTTGCACACCTTTGCTGGGGCATATGGGGGGGCCCCTCCTGTCTTGTCCAGGCAGCGGAAGCGGCTCTTCAGGAGACCAAATGTCCACTCAATCACTCTCCTGGTCCGACCATGTGCCTCATTGTAGCGCATCTGGGCTGGTGTCACAGGGTTCCTGAGGGGTGTCAGCAACCACGGCATGTTGGGGTATCCGGAGTCACCTACAGACAGACAATTGCACATTAGCTGAGTTCGAAAAGTGGGCGGAATACAACATAGCAGAACACACACAATGGTACAAAGTCAGTACACACCGACAAGCCAGGCACGCTGGTTCTGCATCTGTGACATCATCCTCGGGATGCGACTACTCCTCATCACGTACGCATCGTGTGCCGAACCGGGGAAACGGGCACACACATGTGTGATGCTCATATCTGCAAGACATACCACCAGAGCATTGATCGAATGATAATGTTTGCGGTTCCGGTATGCCTGCTCATGTGCCTGTGGTGGTACCAACTCTTAACATCAGTGAGTTGTCGACGTTTGGGGAAATAGATGCACTGGTTCAGGTTCCTCAACATAGCCTCCAAAACATCGCGTAGCACACGGCTGAACATAGTCTGTGACATCCCACCAGCAGTCGCCACAGTGTGTTGGAAGGTACCGGTGGCAAAGAAGTGTAGGGCTGCCATCACCTTCACCTTGGGGGTCAGCGCTGTAGGGTATGGGTGGCCAGGTTGCAAATGTGGGGCCAACTGCACCGCCAATTCCTCGATCTGCACCCTGTTGAAGCGGTACCGGCGAATGCAGTCACGTTCTACCATCGTTGCAAGGTCTGGGAATGGTCTATGGACAGCTGGTGCCCTGCAATGCATAGGTGAAGAAAGAAAGATTGTCAGTCACCCCACATATGTGCCATTGACCATACTCAATATCACATGATACATCATCACGAGACACAAGTACCTGATGTGTGTGCCATTCTAAATGGACAGATATGGCATCTACATGGCCAACATCTAACATCACAGTTCAACATGTGTTGACAACAAGTTCCAGGTTCTGCAATGGGAAATCATTAGGCTGTGTCACAGTACCCATTTACTGCTGTCACGTCCCAAACACACACCACAGTGACATGTTTGGACAGATGCGCCACAGGCATCACAGCTCATTGACAGGTAGATTCCCAGGGACCCTGTATTGCCACATGGACACTGGCATGACATGGCGCATTATGTACACGCAAGAAAAACAACCATGACTCCCAGAGGGAGTGGCACCTGTTGCCTCTGCAGGACAGACATGGACGTCTGTGACACACACACGCACAACATCAAAGTCCATGCACAAACAACGTGGATGTGGAGACTGTCTCCCATTGTGCACATGGAATCAGAGACATCGGAAACACAACATGCACACAGACTGTGGAGGGCCATCACTATTGTGGCAATGGGTCACCCTGTGACATACATACCTTCCCACATGGGACTCTGGGGGTATGTGACATGACATACACATACACAACCTGGAAATGTGACCATGCCACATGCTCTGAAATGAACAGTTGCACATCACAGTGGTCATGTGCACAACACACACAGGATCCTGTCCCCATGAATACGTGCACAGCCTGGGAGTGGCTGCCCCCAAGTGCCACCCCAAAGACCACATGTTGACCCCATACACAGAAAAGGTGATGCAGCCTCACATGCCTTAGGATACAGTGTGGACAGGCTGTGGTGTTGTAGGTGTGCCCCTGAGTCCCTGGCAAGTATATGTGGCTGGCATACGTTCACCAGTGACAAGCATGGTGACAAATGCGAGTGACCTGTACAGGGACGCGTCGTACAGCAATGGACCGATCGGTGTGCACGCACTGGCCATTGAATCTGTTGTGAGCGGGTACGCGTTGTACAGCAATGGACCGATCGGTGTGCACGCACTGGCCATTGAATCTTTTGTGAGCGGGTACGCGTTGTACAGCAATGGACCGATCGGTGCGCACGCATTGGACATTGCATTTGATGTGAGCGTGTACGCGTTGTCTTTTGAAATACGCATTGTACAGCAATGGTCCGGACGGTTCGCATGCATTGGCTAGGGCCTGGCATGGCAACGGACGCGTTTTCGAAGCTGTAACGAGTCTGATGCAGTGAATTCAGTCGGCCAGCCACAACAATGTTGCAAAAACATGGGTGTCATGAAGTTTAACTTTTGAAGGATGCTGTGGGCGTGTATAAGTGGTGCAATTCCATGGATTGGCCAGATTCAGAAGATGCAAACGACTTGGACCTATCACTTTGGACACATGGGACAGTATCTGCCTCTGCAGCACACATATAATGCTGGCTGTTCCCCTGAGAGCTCACTTGCCTGCACTACATGCTCCAGGACGACATCTGCCACCAACACTGCTGCTGTCTGTGCATCCTCTGGCTACTGCAATGGCACGTACTGTGGAGAGAGCCCCAGCCTTCAGCACTGAGGAAAACCAGGCCCTGCTGGACAGCCTCCTTCCACAGTACAGCAAGCTGTATGGGAAACCAGGGGAGCAGGTGAGTGTGCTGTCCACTGCCTTACTAATTGTGCATGTTGTCTGACTAGCAAGACTTACAGTGTGCACACCACTGGCTAGCATGCTCACTGAGTAGTTCTCACTCCCCAAAGTGTGTAGTTACATGCACTGAACAGGTACAGTGCAGTAACAGTGCATTCCAACAAGGTTTACTTCCCATGCAATGATACCATGTAGTAACTGCTGGCAAACTGTTCATAGCCATCGTTGCACTGCCTGTGTACATCATATGCCCCAGTGATTGAGACATGTATATCCAACTGTGTGATGCACGTATATGTTGCATGTGTAGTAATGGCATTTTCACTTTGTCATCCTCACAGGTTGATGCCCACCAGAAGCAGGAAATCTGGCTGACCATCGCCCGGGCAGTAAGATCTGTGGGGGACTACAAGCGCTGGATTCGCAACTGCCAGAAGAAGTGGCAGGACCTTCGGGGCTGGACCCGGAGGATCGCAAGGGTCCAGCTGAAGCTGTCGCCTCCTCGCAGGAGGGGCGGACACCGGACCCTGACCCCCCACATGCTCAGGATCCTGGTGGTGGTCTTCCCTGACCTGGATGGGCAGCTGAAGGCCAGACAGCAGCAAGGAGGGGGTGAGTCCATGACTGCACTGTGCACTTTGTCTGACATGCTATGTGCCCTCCTCTGGCCTGGTTAAACTTCCACAGTACATCATTCTTGTGGTCCAGGACCCATGTCCCTCAATTGTGACATGCCCACTCCTCATCTGATACGCATATGTGTGGCCCTTACAGTCAGGAAATTGTGTCACTTGGGTACTGTGTCATTGCATTTTGCTTCGCTCAAGGTGGGGGACAGCATTTGTTCCCGTGACTATGTTGTGGGATTCATGGGTGGGTCAATTGCTTACACAATGCCTAAGTTCTGACATGTAATCTGGGTGTAACTTTGATATGTGGTCCACTTGCTGATCTGAATCACCACATGTCCCTGGGGTATTTGGCACACCCCCATGCTGCGGGTGGGAACAATGTTTGGTCCTCAGGAGTATGTATATCAAGTGTGTCACACATGCTTAGCCACCTGCCTACTGTCCAGGACTCATCCCTCTTTCAGGTGGAGCAGGACAGTCATGCCTACTCCAGGGCATACAATACACTCTGTACTCCCACTCCCGTGTATCAGCTGACATGTTGTGATCATTGAAATGTTCCCTCAGGTGTCTGCCTCTGTGTCATTGTGCCGTGGCTTCGTTGTCAGGACTACTGGGATGTTTATCGTTTAGGGCTTGGCATGCCATCTGAGATGTGACCATGAGAGACGATACTTCAGTGACTCATAGGTGTTTGATCACTTGACTGTGCACACAGGTGTATGTGACTGTGAACTTCAGGCAGCTGTTTTACATTCACAGCAGACTGTGAGGTGCTCAGGTTCATAGAGTTGTGTTTCATGTCTCCCATATGTCCAATTGGCATGACGTGGCCAAATAAGAGTTCAGATGATGTGGTTTGTGGGGGATGGACATGTGCACTTGTCAGCTACATAACTTGCATTCCCCATTTCCTAGGATTGTGACACAGTGCAGACTGTTGTTGGCTGGCTGCCATGCCCATGTGACTGGAGACAGTGAAGTATGACTTTGCAGGCATGCCTGTGCCATGGCATTTAACTTCCTAAGAGTGATCCTGCAGGGGAGTTACATGTGCAACATGCACCCCATTGTGGCATTGCCTATCCGGACATGGGTGCATCATGGTGTCTGGTGCTGGTATGCATCACATGCATTTCTAATTAGACTCTGGCCATCCCTTTACCCGGACAACTGTACTGATTCAGTGGCAAGAGATGTGATGTGTGCATGTTCACATACTTCACCGTGTTCTCTGCAATGTCCAACAACTGTGTACGTGGTGCTTGTGTCCACACTGGGGTATTACCATCCAACAGGCACCAGACAGATGGGTGCAAGGGCAGGAGGGGTGTGAGTGCCATGGTTGACCATCAGACTGACAATTGGCTTCTCCTAATCTGTGTGAGGACTTTTGGCAATGTTCAACTGAGGATGCCAGGGCTTGCTCTGTAATGTGCTGTACTTACTGTGGTGTGTGCGGTTAGTGCAGGTGACTGATGTCTGTCTGTTTCCCTAATTGTTTGCAGATACATCCACGGCCACAGGAGGGGACAGCTCCACGGACCAGGAGGAGCTGCAGAGCCAGACTGGGTCAGCAGGCGATGAGTGGTCGGAGGGACCCAGTGGCACGGAGGGCGAGGGGAGCCACACCGAGGAGTCCTCAGCACCATCCACCTCAGCTGAGGACCACAGCAGCTCAGAGGATGACTCCCTTGTGGAGGCGGGTGTCAGCAGCCACCACACCCCAGCTAGTATGTCTGGCCCCGCCACCACCACCACCACCGCCCTCCCATTGGCTCCCATTCCAGAGGTCCGTGGAGGCTCCCGTGTCCGGGAGCGTGTCTCCTTCGTGCCAGGCACCGCACCCCTGCCCCTGTGTCCCCTGCTGCCCTGAGTGAGGAGTCTGTGTACCTACTTCGGCAGCTCCATGTAGGGCAGACAGCAATGCTGAGTGTCCTCCATGCACACACCACTCTGTTGACACAGCTGGTGTCGTTCATGAAGGGCATCTCAACGGGCATGTCTGCCCTACAGAGGAGCAATAGGTCCATGGACTCCTCCCTGACGGCAGCAGTGTCCCTCCTCCAACAGTCCATCACCCCTCCTACCTCTGCCCCATCCACACTTCCTGGCACCCTACCTGTCCCAAGCACATGCACACCTGCACAATCACCCAAACACACAGACACGAGCAGCACAGAAACACACAGAACTAGGGCAAAACGTGCACACAAGCATCCTCAGGGGACTGATACCACACCCACAGGGGATGGGGAACAGACACACACACAGGCATCCACACTCACTCCGCAGTCCTCAAAATCCTCTCCCTCCAAGACCCCTTCCCTTGCCTCACCTGCAACCCCACCTACAAAGCAGCTCTTCCTCTGTGACCTCGGCCTCTTCCCCTCCGATCCCGCTGATCCAGCAAACAGAGGGAAGAGGAAGTCCATCCACACAGAGGGGAGTGCCCCTCGCCCCCGGACACCCTCCCCCAGGCGCAGACAGCCTGAGGCCCCCACCCGCAAGTCCCCCCGGTCCCGGAAGAGCAAGACCCCGCCACCGCCCTGCAGCTCAACCACACTGTCTCCTTCCTCCAACCCTCAGTCACCCACAACACAGGTTCCCCCACCACACCCTGTCCCAGGTTCCCCCACCCACAGATACACCATCCCCAAACTGGTGCGGCCTTCTCCTCCTACCACTTGCTCTTCCAGCCCCACACCCCCCGCTGCACATGTTTGTGCCACTGGTGTGGAGACCGTGTCCTCCCCCTCTGTCCTGCCCACCTTACCTGAACCCCATTCTACTCCCGCGGAGATGGGCACTGCAGTGGAGTCCACTACCACCCCGTCTGACTTGGGCACTGCAGTGGGGAACCTGTCCACTCCATCTGGCCGGACCACTGCAGTCGTGCCAGCACCCACACCATCTGACTCATGCCCCCCAGTTGTGCCGGCACACACCATGTCAGACACCTCCACTGCAGTTGTCAGTGACTCTCCAGCACCAGCCACCCCTTCCCTGCCTCCTTCTGGTGAGCCCTGATCCTGTCCCTGCGGTGCCTGGCCTGCCCCCCGTATACCCCTCCGAGGGGAATGTCCCTGCTCCATATCAGTGCAGGCAAGCAGAGGGTGACATCTGCCACTGTCACCCTGTTTGGACTGAACTGTTGGACTGGCCATTGGCCTTTGTATTTTTGCAGTACTTTCTTTTTTCAGACACATATGCTGAATAAAGCTCCTTTCTGTTCTCTGGTGGTTTTGCTTCAGATGCACTTGATGTTGATGATGCTAACCATGCCCTTGCTGCAGTGATGGTGATATTTGGTATCATGAAAATGAAGTGTTACTGTGCAGGACCCCATGTGGTCCAGGGGGAATGTGTCCTATCCTGGTGTGTAGCCATGTCATCCTTTGCAGCAATATGAGGGTGTCTTGTTTTCAATATTTGCCAATGGGATTTCCTACATTTATTTGCAATATCACATCTGTGGCTTACACCCCTGCACATCAGTTGTGCTTGCCATTGTTCAATTTGTCTGTTTCCCTGACCGTGTGACCATCTCCACTGGACATGAAAGTTTGGGCATCAATGGGGAAGGACTCATCTGTGTTATCAGTGCAACTTGCTATACATGTGTGTTGGATCTGTGCAGATGATTTCGGTGACACTCCCATGACCAGGCTAATGTGACGAGAGCCTTCATTTTGTGCTAATTGTTGACTGAGTGACCAAGTGTACTGCTGACATGATAGAGCCCTGCAGAGACAACGTATGGCACAGCTTTCCTTACACAGGAGTGGAGTCCCCACATGGCAGTGTGTAATTCCGTGACATTGCCTGAGCCCAAGGTGTGTGTTGTGTGAGCATGTCTGTGTGTGTTCACTTCTATTTTGCAACACAGGCTGGGATCCCTAGTGATGTTCCTGTTTGTGATGCTTGCTGAGTTGACCTATGTTCCCCCCAAATCTTTGCCCTGGGTTCTCTGTGATGTGGGTGCATGGCACATTACTGGTCATCAGGGTGTCATCCATAGGTGTGTTTGCTGTCAGGGCTGAGACACAGTCAGGATTCCCCTTGGCACTTGTTGGTTACACAAGTCATGTAATTTACATTTTGTGTTACCTTTCAGTGATTGTGACACATTGTGTGTGTGACTGCTGCCACTCCTCAGGGTCAGAGCTGCAATGTTGGAAGTTGTCTATGTGTGTTCTTGGTGGGTGACCTTGGCTTCTTCATTGGTGTGTGACTGTGGCCGGGATCCCATTGGTTGGTGTGGATTTGACGTCATGCCCATGTACAGCGTACTGTGCAGTGTGTCAGACATTCACAAGTCTTGTTGACTGGCCATGTGTGATGGGTATCTCCACCTTAGTTCCCCCACCACCCCTGGGATTGTCATGGGTGCATGTGCAATGTCACCAGTCCATGTGAGCTTCACTGCTGCACATTGGTGGAGGTCAAGGTGTGTGGTGTTGAGTGTGTGCAAATGAGAGTTGTTGCACGGCTAGACCCCTACCTCCATGTTGGCCTTGGCTGACAGGCCGTGCTGATTGATTTGTGCTTGTGTAGGTGTGATGGTAGTTAGTTGCTCAGGAAACATGACTGTGGTTCACTGTGTGTACGACATCTACCTTTGTCATCACACTGGGATTATCATGCAGGCCAGTGTCACCACAATGTGGGGTCCCTGGGGGCAGTGCTGTGGTGGGTCTGTCTCTTGCTGTGTTAGTTGCTGTTCCTACAAGCTTGTGTGACATTTGTAATTTGTGCTCCCTCTCATCTGACAATGCCTGATTGCCCGCATAGGGGAATCCGATCAATGAGTTACTTTTGTGTGGCACTGTATACACACCTGTGTAATAGGGATTCAGGCCTCCTCATGTGTTGTGTGGTTGCCTGGGGACACTGGCACACCCCCATCACCTGTTGTGTTTGATATGCAGTGTGAGTCTGCCTGTTTGTGTTTGTGCATTTGCACCACTGCATTGGCATTTCTTTAGTGTGCCATTGGCTGTATGTTGTTTGGTGGGTTTCCCCTGCTGTCCCTGGGACTCCTAGGTCATCAGTCAGCACAATGATCATGGTTTGTATGTCCTATAGCTGCCATGGAATGGTATTTGTTCACCTGACATCTACGGTCTCCACAGGATATCTACATTTGTGTGTCCATTGGTGCTGATGTGTGAGTCTGCATTATGATGGTCACTTCTGTCATTGTGTAATTCGTGAATGTTGACAATGTGAGCCCCCATGGGTGAGGTTTGTCTGCACATGGCCAAAGCGATGTTTCATTGGCACTGCACTGTTTGCCTCACCCAATCTATGTTGGTATGGGACACAAGCACTACTATGCCACTGATGTGTTTGTTGTTGTGTGACCAGGAATCATCCATGCAGTTTGGCATTTGCAGCTTTTCACATGACAACACTTACATTTTGGTCACTGTGGTGATGGGGCTTTAGACCCCATTGCCACAATGTTCAAAATGTGCTTCAGCTATGGACCCCACACTTACCTTTCGGTCACTGTGATGATGGGGTGTTAGACCCCATTGCCACAATGTTCAAAATGTGCTTCAGCTATGGACCCCACACTTACATTTCGGTCACTGTGGTGATGGGGTGTTAGACCCCATTGCCACAATGTTCAAAATGTGCTTCAGCTATGGACCCCACACTTACATTTTGGTCACTGTGGTGATGGGGTGTTAGACCCCATTGCCACAATGTTCAAAATGTGCTTCAGCTATGGACCCCACACTTACATTTTGGTCACTGTGGTGATGGGGTGTTAGACCCATTGCCACAATGTTCAGAATGTGCTTCAGCTATGGACCCCACACTTACCTTTTGGTCACTGTGATGATGGGGTGTTAGACCCCATTGCCACAGTGGTCATGGTCTGCTTGCATTGTGGAGGCCACACACATTTATGTGTGACACATGTGATAGGGGGTCACATTGTATGTTCAATGTCATGTTCAGTGTTGTAGGCATTTGACACAGACTACACACGCTTGTCATGGTGTTGGGGGGATGTATTTTTCAGACATTCCTTATGTTGGAGTATGCTGGTTGTGTCATGCATTACCCGTCCTATGAGTAGGGTGTGTGGGTGTTAGGCATCCAGGCCCCCATGAGTAGGGGTGGTGGTAGTGGTAGGCATCCTGGCCCCCCTGAGTAGGGGTGGTGGTAGTGGTAGGCATCCATCCCCCTATGAGTGGGGATGGTAGTAGTGACAGGCATCCAGGCCCCCATGAGTAGGGGTGGTGGTAGTGGTAGGCATCCATCCCCCTATGAGTGGGGATGGTAGTAGTGACAGGCATCCAGGCCCCCATGAGTAGGGGTGGTGTTAGTGGTAGGCATCCATCCCCTATGAGTGGGGATGGTAGTAGTGACAGGCATCCAGGCCCACATGAGTAGGGGTGGTGGTAGTGGTAGGCATCCAGGCCCCCTGAGTAGGGGTGGTGGTAGTGGTAGGCATCCATCCCCCTATGAGTGGGGATGGTAGTAGTGACAGGCATCCAGGCCCCCTGAGTAGGGGTGGTGGTAGTGGTAGGCATCCATCCCCCTATGAGTGGGGATGGTAGTAGTGACAGGCATCCAGGGCCCCTGAGTAGGGGTGGTGGTAGTGGTAGGCATCCAGGCCCCCTGAGTAGGGGTGGTGGTAGTGGTAGGCATCCATCCCCCTATGAGTGGGGATGGTAGTAGTGACAGGCATCCAGGCCCACATGAGTAGGGGTGGTGGTAGTGGTAGGCATCCAGGCCCCCCTGAGTAGGGGTGGTGGTTGTGGTAGGCATCCATCCCCCTATGAGTGGGGATGGTAGTAGTGACAGGCATCCAGGCCCACATGAGTAGGGGTGGTGGTAGTGGTAGGCATCATCCCCCTATGAGTGGGGATGGTATTAGTGGCAGGCATCCATCCCCCTATGAGTGGGGATGGTATTAGTGGTAGGCATCCATCCCCCTATGGGTGTGTATGGCATTGGTGATAGCCATCCCGCCCCTACGGTTCTGCTGGTGCTGGTGTACGTCATTTGTGCATCCCTATGTGTGTGTGACATATTTCGGGTACGTGTCGTTTGTTTGTGTTGTGGGTGTTTGACTTACCGTCTGCGCCGTACGTGTCCGTACCGGTCCCGGTAATAGATGTAGAGTATTGGTAGGACCTGCGCGATGGGATTCATGGTTGGCTCGTCTCGTTCAGGTTTCTCGTGGCTTCGACTCGTACTCGTCGCTGGCTTGTTCGTCTCGTCGCCGTGGATCGTCTTGTGGCGCGAATCGGAGCTTATGTACAGCTCTCCCGGATGCTCAAACGTGCCGGACGTAGCGAGGGGTTCAGCGCGTACGGAAAGCGCATCGTACTAGTCCGGCCGGAAGGTGCTGTGTATTTGCTTCCGTGCGACTCGAATCAGCGTTTACGGATCCGGCTCGGGCGGGGAACAGGAGCTGAAATGGGTAAGTACGGCTCGCTCGGAATTTGGGCTGTTGTGCGCATCGTACTTGTTCGCTCGGACGAGTGTTCAAATCGGTTGGGAAATACGCGTTCGGCTTGTATTTTTCCGGACGAATACTGTTAGGTGCGCTTCCGGCCAAGATCGGAATCGACCCCTCTGTCAGTAAAGTGCTGGGCATCTCAAAAAATGTGAAGGACTGTCCTCACACACCACCAGGTGACATGTTTCATATCATTGGCAGTCCTCGCGCCCTAAAAACCACGTTTGATAGGGAGCAGGCCTACACCTGGAGACAGGGAGGCACTTCTAATGATCTAAGTGGGGGCCCGTGAATAAGTGATTTTAAAATCCAATGTAATAACCCTAATGCATTTATTCGCTGGGTACTACTTGGTGTTAAAAACTAAAATGTGGGTATTGGGGGAACTATTACCCCATCACCACCCTTATTGTCAACATGTTTCTGCCAGTGGTGCAAGTGGGTCAGTGGCATTCATCAGGCAAAAATAGGGCTCCTATCTTACCAATACGGTTCAGATGTTACCACTGGGTTAGGGTGACCTGTGTCATCCTCTAACTGAACTGGAGTTCCTTATACCCCAAAATAGGGTCCTAATTGCCCCATGGGAAAAGGGTAAAGGGGCCCCTGTAGTCACACTTGCCTCAAGGTGCGTCCCTCGCCGTCCTCCTAGAGATAGCCACTCTTCTTCCCCGACGATGTCGGAGGATGGCGAGGGACGCACGTTGAGGCAAGTGTGACTACAGGGGTCCCGCTTCTTTTATGTGTGCATGATAGGTTTGGAGACCAGCTCACCCTGAACAACCCATAGCCTCTAGTTCCCTCCCTTGGATAATCCCAAGGGTTTGTGTGTTGATATATTATCAATGATGTCATAAAAGCTGTCATGACTGATGAAATATGTGGGGAAATTTGCAATAAATGGTGAGGGTGTGTGAGTGGCTGTTTTGATCTGAGATTGGGTGTGCGAGGGTTTTTTTAGGATATTAAGTGACTGTGTGAGTGGCTGCATGAGTCTGAGTGGGTGTGTGACTAATAGCATGGGGATGGGAGAGAGTGTGTGAATGGGTCTGTGAGTGGATGTATTTTTTTTCCATTGGCCTCTGGATCCATGGATCCATCGAAGATTCACATGGGGGGCTATATCTTGCCCATCAGGTGTCCCACACCGACCCCCCTCTAATCCACCCATGCGGTCAAGGTAACTCTACCCTGACACCTTCTATCAGTTTTCAATTTTATTTTCAGGACCTGGGACCGTGTCCCAATAAATAAAATGACAGCCAAGACTTTCCTCTCAGTTTGCTGCCAGCCAATCACAGCATTGCTAGTGGTGCGTGGATCTGCCGCAGTGAATCCGCGGTGAATCCGCATCCCTGGATATCTATAAATCTTTATTCTTTAATAACTCCAAAACTACTTCACGGATTTACACCAAATTTAAAAAATAAATCTTTCTGGACCAAGATCTAGCATTCTGCCAAATTTGATGTCATTCCGTCCATCGGTTCGGGCTGTAGTCATGTCTGAAACCCCTATGGAAAATTGGATGAGGAAAACGCATTTCAAGACCCCGCCTTTTTCTCAGCCCCCACTTGACAAATCAACCCGAAACTTTCAAGAAAGCTTTGAAGTAATTGGCACATGAGTTTCGAAAATTTTGTGAGGACTCGTCAAATGGCACTAAAGTTATTATCAAATTAAAAAACGCTTTGTCTTCAGAAAGTAGGTCCTAACCATAACTATCTACTGCCGACTGCCAGTAGGTAATATATATATATATATCAATGATGCAGTGCTTCTTCTGCCCCACTCAGCCCGTGGTAGTTGGAGCGTGCGCCGGCGAAGCCCACCAGACATGAAATTATTTCAACACGAACAAAGTAAAACGCTCTCTCAGGGGATCAGTTTGAGCTTAGATTTTATTCCAGTTACGCGTTTCGGGGAACACAGTCCCCTTGTTGACTTTTTTTTTTTTTTTTCAGTTTGAGCTTAGATTTTATTCCAGTTACGCGTTTCGGGAACTCAGTCCCCTTGTTCACACACTGGGTAGTTTGTCAAACCACCTCTTTAGTAATCACCAACAACATAGACAAAGGACAAACATTTCTGTCACATATCTTCACTTGCATGGTTATTATGGCATCCATTTTGTAATGGAGTGTTTTACATAGATGGTAATGCAAGTGTTTCGTGTTCCCACCAGTATTGTTATAGGCACAATAGCAGTTGGAAAGAGAAAAGTTTGATCTATCCATTACTTTACATTATTATAAAAAATGCAATAGTGTATCACTTGTAAAACAAAGTTCTATGTCTGTATACATCTCTGAAAAACAGCGCCTAGTGTGACAAGAAAATCTTCATGCTATCAGCGTGACTGCCAAGTGGCTGTCATGGATTGGCATCACTCAATTATACTTGCGTAATATGCCAATTCTTTATTTGCCTTAGTGGCCATTGTTAAGTGGCATATTCTTCCTGCCAGTATTTATCAACACCAATTGGACCATTCTTGCCGGCTATACTCCGTGTATTTTGAAGCACATAGTTAAGAATTCTGTATTACTACATACAGTTTATACGCCTAGAGGCAGTACATATACCTGTATACAGTTTATATGACTAGTGGCTTCATACGTAGGACCTCTGCTCTGTCCATGTAAGATATGTATATGAATTCAGTTTTTATTTAAAACGCCAAGTGGACCATTCTTGCCGGCTATACTCTGTGTATTTTGAAGCACATAGTTAAGAATTCTGTATTGCTACATACAGTTTATACGCCTAGTGGCAGTACATACACTGCACTTCTGCGCTGTACATATAATTGCATATCTGGGTTCAGTTGTTAGTTAAAAACGCCAAATGGACCATTCTAGCCGGCTATCCTCTGTGTATGGAAGCTCATAATTCTGAATCCTGTGCTGCTGCATACAGTTTATATGCCTAGTTGCTGTTCGTACCCAAGACCTCTGCGCTGTACATGTAAGATGCATATGTAAGTTAAGTTGTTCTGTCTGGTTGTTGTATGGAAAAACTAGTGGTTTGTAGTCACAAGCCCTAGAACCCAAGGTTCCCTCTCACCTTATAGTGTACTATATAACAAATCTAACTACACCTGTGCCAAATTATAATAAAAATAATAATAAGTGAAGCATTCTCTTATCTTCAACCGTGCTCAATGCCACCTCTTCGTGGTGATGAAGAAAATGGTAGGCGACCTCTACAGTTACTCCATACGGCAGTAGGCCCCTTCCTTTCCTCCTGTGAAAGTAAAAACATAAAATCAAGGTTAAAATACATTTCAATTATCTACTAAGCACAAGTGATGTATATCACAACTTAAAGTGTACATTTTTTATACATTTTTATGTACTCAAAGAAAGATGTCTATTGTTAATAGTTTCCTTTGCAGACCAGATATTACTCTCCCACTTATTCCCAAAACTATCAGTTTTCATGTAGATGTATGTTAAGTTCCTTATCCTGATTGTGGCCCCACGGGCTCTTAGTCTGTAAGTCGATGATGTGCCATGATTCTCTTTTTCTAAGGAGAAGGACTCTGTCCCCACCCCTCTTGTTCTGTTGGACCTGTTCTATGATGAAGTATCTAAGTAAGGAGCTATTGGATAGATGATACTCCTCAAAATGTCTGGCCACTGGGTAGTGGGAGCCCTTGTTTTTGATTGCCCTAAGGTGTTCCAATATTCTTTTCCTTGCCGCAAAAGTAGTGCTCCCTACATATCTCATCTTGCAAGGACATTCTAATACATAGACTACATGAGTAGTACTACATGTCAAGAATTGGCTGATATTCTTGCTAGTACATGGTGAGTCATAGGTTTTAACCATGAAACTGTATCTGCAAGCCTTGCAGTGCCCACAAGGGAAACATCCTTGTAGACTGTGTTGGGGTCCTTTCTGTCTCTTAGTGATGTCACATCTGACCAAAATGTCTCTGAGGCTTCTCCCTTTTCTGTATCTAACCATAGGACGCTTGGGCAAATCCTGTCCTATAATTGGGTCACTTTTTAAGATGTTCCAGTTATTATTCAGGATCCTGAATATCTTATTCGACTCCATATTGTAGGTCAGAATCACTCTTGTGGTGTTCTCAGTCTCTTTCGTCTTCTGTTTTTCCTGAAGTGTTTGGTCTCTTGTTGCTTGTTTGACTTTTTTTACTGCTCTTTTTATGACCCAATTTGGGTATCCCCATTCCTTAAATCTATTTCTCATTGTCCTGCACTCAGCCTTGTATGATTCTACTGTGCTACAGTTTCTTTTTGCTCTCAGCAGCTCCCCGAATGGAATGCTCCATTTCAGGAGATCCGGATGGCTGCTGAGAGCATGAAGCAAGCTGTTCCCTGCTGTACTTTTGCGGTGAAGTTTAGTGTTCAGTTTGCCCCCTTCTATCACCACTACCACATCTAGGAACTCTATTGATTCTTTGCTTATGCAGTGTGTCACTTTAAGGTTAAGATTGCTCATATTAAGTTTATCAATAAAGTTGTTTGCACTGGTCTCACTTCCTTTCCAAATTAGAAACAGATCGTCTATGTAGCAGAGCCAGATGATAACTTGGCTCCACATGGGGAGTAGAGTTTGCTCCCCACGGATCTTGTTTTCCCAGGCCCCCAGAAAGAGATTGGCAAAACTGGGGGCGAAACAATTACCCATGGCAGTCCCTAGTGTTTGTATATTACACCACTGAACATAAAAATATTGTTAAAGAGGCAGAATCTCATCATCTCTAATAACCTATTTGTATGTTCAAGGTACTGGATAGGTCTGTCTTCTAGGAAATGTTGGCAAGCTTTGATGCCTAGGTTGTGGTCAATAATCGTATACAACGAATTTACATCCATGGTGATAAGAATGTAATCATTAACCCTGGGCGTAGTTTGCGTAGTAGCACTTCACGTAGCTACGTGAAGTACATTTTGAACTACACGTAGCTATGCAAATTGCGTAGTGCGTAGCTGTGTGCTTGACTGCACTGTACAATAATTGCCAAAGGCATCTTGCACAGTGCAAGTTAAGATAAGATAAAATAAGTATCTCTGTCTTTATATGCTAAAATGCATATAGCATTTCACAAAAGTGAAATCAATAAATTAACAAGCAGTGAGAGAGGTGATGATTTTGGTATCCTCCCTAACCTAGGGAGAGAACCAAGCAGATGCCTTGAAAACAAAAAGCACATCTTTTGAACAATTCAGTGGTGGTCCCATCCTCTTAGGACCACCTCAAGCACAGTTATTGGCAAAAATACAATCCCAACCAAAGGCCCTGCAAAGCATTATGGGACGAGATTAGCAGTGGGCAGTGAATATTATAGTATCCAATATCAAAATAATTCTACAAAGAGCTGCAGTTCCACTAGTCGTTACTAGATGTCCTCACGAGTCAAATGCAAAAGCTTCATGAAAGGGTTTCAATGCTTTTGCATTTGACTCGTGAGGGACATCTAGTAACGACTAGTGGAACTGCAGCTTGATGTATTAATAATTTCAATGCTTTTGCATTTGACTCGTGAGGGACATCTAGTAACGACTAGTTGAACTGCAGCTCTTTGTAGAATTATTTTGATATTGTACACTATAATATTCACTGCCCACTGCTAATCTCGTCCCATAATGCTTTGCAGGGCCTTTGGTTGGGATTGTATTTTTGCCCATAACTGTGCTTGGGGTGGTCCTAGGAGGAAGGGACCACCACTGAATCGTTCACATGATATGCTTTTTGTGTTCAAGGCATCTGCTTGGTCCTCCCCCTAGGTTAGGGGAACCCAAAATCATCACTCTCTCATTGCTTGATATTTTCATTGTCAAAGTTCACTTTTGTGAATTTGTTATATGCTTTTTAGCATAGAAAATTGCTTTAACAAAGTATTTGTATGTGTTTAATATACTGCTGCTACGCTACGTTGATTAGCAGAGTTTTTTATTCTGCTACGTGCAATTTGCGTAGTGCGTAGTAACACAAACTTTGCATGCTCCGTGAGCGTAGCAAAGTATTATGCCCAGGGTTAGTAATCATCTTTCCATTTGACTCCTTGTAATTTCTATAGGAAGTCCTTAGTGTCTTTCACGTACGAAATGGTCTACATATTTCGATATGTTCTCAGTTGCGCTGCCTATGGAGGAGACAATGGGTCTCCCTGGTGGTGCAGTAGGATTTTTGTGAATCTTCGGTAGTAGATAAAAAAGTTGGCAGCTTTGGAAAGTCGCGCTTCAGGTAGCAGAATTCTTCCCATTGTAGTATTCCATTTTTCTTCCAGCCATTAAGTCTGTCCCAGATGTCAATGATGCTCTCGTCTTACTCTCTGATATCACTTTTTCAGTAGAAACGTCCATCCTCAAGTTGTCTTAACGCTTCTTGGATGTAGAGTTTTTTGTCCCATACCACAACATTGCCTCCTTTATCCGATGGGCGGATCACGATGGTCTCGTCTTCAGCTAGTGATTTAATCACTTCATTTTGTGCATACGATATATTTGATTGTGTCAAACTCTCCCCCCAGGCATGCCACTCCCAACTCTCCATATAAACTTCGGTGTAGGTCTGTTGTGCTGTATGTTCACTAATATATCAAGGGCGTCAGTGGAATGGTGAATGTACAGCGGTTGCAGAGTCATGCTGCATATTACTTCTAGGGTGTTCATATCATGCCGAACTCAGGGGCAATCTACCTAGCCCTCCACTTCAGGAGCTGCAATCCCGGGATCTTCGTCACTGTCACCGTCTGGAATCTTTAGGAGCACCACTAATGTTTCCCATGCCTTTGCTGCTTCTAGTGCCCTCTCACTTCCCGCCCTCTTCGCTAATTGCATCCGAACTATTCCGTCACACTCCGCCCATTTAATGAATTCCTTCTTCCATCTGGCTATATTGGGGCCCCTCTGCGTTTTCCAATGCATAGCAATTTCCCGTTTTGCCAATAAGAGACCCATGTCTAGGAATTTGCTGGTAATCTTGTTTTTGGCTGTATGAGGAAACCAATGCAACATACACGGTCCTATAGCCGGTTCCAAGTCCCTGTCAGTGACTTCGTTTAGCAAAGTCACTACTTCGGACCAATAGCTGTCTAATTGCAGGCATCCCCAGAACATGTGACGGAAGTCTGCTCCCTCCCTACGGCAGCGCGGACACGCATCTGAGCTAGTGTCAAAGTATTTATTAAGTTTCGCTGGGGTGAGGTAGGCTCTGTGTAATATGTAAAAGTGCACTAATTGAAAACGGGCGTTTCTGGTGCCCTTCCACGCCCTTTCCACAATATCAGCCCAGGCTTTTTCCGGGATCTCCGCCCCCACATCCTCCTCCCACTTGTGTCGCAGTGCAGACAGGGGCAACAGCATCTCCTGCGTCATACGTCTATACAGGCACGTAACCTCCTTAAAGGTTCCTGCCGCTGTCACTATGTATTGACACCCCAGTGACGTTTTCGGCTCAATGAGGCCCTCCCCCCAATGCTTGCGGATGGCCGCAGTAAGTGCAGCATGTAATAAAAAGACCCCCCCATCACATCATATCGCTCCTGCAAATCGTTAAAGGGAAGCATAGTGCCATCGTCATATAAATCCCCGATAGTAGTCAGGCCTTTCTCTTTCCAACTTGCCAGTCCCCTCCAGGTACCTCCATGAGGTAACACCTCGCACATGGTTAGTGGGATTTCAGGCGCATATGGAACATCAATCCTCGCCCTTTTCAAACTCTTTTTCCAACACTGCCTTGCTGTTTTGAGGTCCCCTGGGAGGTCGTTGGTGCGGACAGGGAGGTTCAGCACAATATGGGAGAGTACTCTCAACTCCGGGGCTCTATCCCTCAGCTCTTCTGTCCCTCGCATCCTAGCCGCTATGTTTTGTGTGAGCCATTGTAATTGGGCTGCTAGGTAATAAGCCTCAAAATCAGGTACTGCCCACCCCCCCTCTGACCATGAACGCATCAACACAGCCAACGCTACCCGCCGTCTACCGGCACCCCATAGGAAACCCGTAACCATGGTCTTAAGTTGTCTAAAAAATCGCGCCGGGATCCAAATTGGCAAGGTCCCGAAATAGTACAATAGTCTCTGGAGGGCCACCATTTTATGTAAGGCCACGCGTCCAGCCACTGATAACGGGAGTGTCCCCCAGAAATCAAAACTACCCTTCAGTCCTCTAATTGCTCTACCGATATTGCCCTCCAACAGATCTCCCTGTGCATGAAATATCCTCGTACCTAAGTATGTCAGGCATCTATACTCCCATTGCACCCCGGCTGTATCTTGCGGGCCGTATTTATCCCCAATGGTCGGAAATAAGCAAGACTTCGCCCAATTAACTCGAAGCCCTGCCACCGTGCCAAAGTCATGAAGCAATTCCTTCGCCCCTCAAAGCGCTTCTCTTGAATTCGCCAGAAACATTAGCAGATCGTCTGCATACAGGGCAATATGGTGAATTTGCCCGTGCACGTAGAGGCATTGGTAATGCTGTCCCGTCCTGGCCTTGGCAAACAAGAGGGGGGATAGCGGACAACCCTGTCTCGTACCCCGGGTTACGTCACATTTGTCAGATATCAATCCACCCGTTTTAACCCTTGCCGTGGAGTGCTTATATAATAAGGCCGTCCACTTTATAAACTTATACCCAAGCCCAAATGTATTCATTACGTGGAACAAGTAAGGCCATTCAAGGCTATCGAATGCTTTTTCGATGTCAACTGCAAAAACAGTGGCCTTGTCCTTCGAGTAGGAAACAGCTTCCAAAATCTGCAATAAGCGCCGAACATTAATAGCCGTGTTTCTTGACGGGATGAACCCAGATTGGTCCTTATGCACGAAGGCCGACATATAAGAGAGGAGTCGAGTGGCTAAAATACGGCTCAAGATCTTATAATCCGTATTAAGCATGGATAGCGGGCGATACGCAGATCTGTCCCAAGGTGGTTTCCCAGGTTTAAGGAGCGGGATGATAACGGCCTCTCGTGTCATTGCAGGGAGTTGGCCTATCCGCTTCGCATCGTTAGATAGCGTTACTAATCTAGGCGCCAACTGTTCAGTGTAGGTTAGGTAAAATTCTATCGGGAGCCCATCTGTCCCTGGTGTCTTGTTCCCCGCCATATGCTTAATAGCCCCCCTCACCTCTCCGATCTCAATATCGCGCCCCAGCGCATCCGCCTGCTCTCTATCCAAACGCGGCAGTCGTACTGCATGTGTAAACCTATTCAAGTCGTTCTCTGTCAGGGCCGATTTACTGCTATAAAATTCTGCATAATACCCAAAGAATACCTCATTTATACCTTGTTGAGTGCAACAAGCCTCCCCATGCCTCCCAGCCGGGTCTGGTGGCTTAGTGGACTAATGCATCCACTGCAGGGGCCTGTGTTCGACCTCATGGTCACAGGTTCGAATCCCGGCAGGTCCACTCAGCCTTTCATCCATCTGAGGTCGATAAAATGAGAACCATTGAGTTGGGTAACAATAAACATCTGTTATTCAGCACCCTGAGACCCACGGGTGATAAGTGCGCTTTACAAATACACGTGTTATGTTTATGTTATGGTGATCTCTGAGCTCCAGTATCATTGAGCTTCGTCGAGTCGGGTTAGTTAGCCACGCCAAGAGAGCTCCCAATTTGTCTCTTTCTGCATGGGCACGCGTAGTATATGCTTTATAGTCGAAACAGCGTAGGCGCTCTACTTGCGCCGCTACCGCCTCCTTCGCTTCTAAGAGCTCCCCTTTGTTTTCTGGTCTCTCAGGGCGATTGCGCTCTACCTCTCGTAGGCGCTGGTCTGCTTCCTGTACCTCCCTCAAAAGCACTTTACGCACCCCCACTACTCCTGAGATACAGCGACCCCTAATGATTGTTTTAAAAGCGTCCCACTCCACTAATGAAGATGTCGCTGTGCCAGCATTGTCTTGGAAGTATTGAGTGATGCCGGTGCTCACTGTTTCACGAAAGACTTGGTCTTCTAAAGCTTTGGGACACAGGCGCCATGTAGGTATCTTAGCCCGTGTGCGAGACCACTGCATTCGAATTAAGATGGGGTTATGATCTGATAATGTTCTAGTGAGGTACTCACTACTCTGCACTCCGGCATGCACATCCGGGGAGCATAAAAACGCATCTAGATGAACGTGGAGATCATGCAAAGCAGAGAAAAAGGAATAGTCTCGGTCCCCTGGGTGTTGAGCCCTCCAAGTGTTCACCAGCCCCCATCGCTCCTGCCAATTGCACCTTGACTCCGCTATTTTATGAATGGGCGCGTTAGGAGGAAGCGGGGGTGCGACCGATCTAGAACCACATCAGAGATACAATTAAAATCCCCCCCAATCAGTACTGCTCCTGTAAGAAAGGGCGCCAACCTCCCTGATATCTGTGAGAAAAAGTCAGGCTGTTCCGTGTTGGGAGCATATATGTTCCCCAAGACTATGTCTCAACCATCTAGTTTCCCAGTAACCACTGCGTATCGACCTTCTGAGTCTGTAATTTGATTCGTGCATTGAAAGGGCATGCCCGCCAGTACCCAAATTAGTACTCCCCTAGCAAACGCTGAGTAAGTAGTATAAAAAACTTGGCCACACCACCGGCGTTATAGAGCCGCTCCTTCTTGCGCTTGCAAATGGGTCTCCTGAAGTAGTGCTATCTGAACCCCTCTGCGGACTAAGTATGCATGTATTTTATGACGCCTCCACATTGAATGCATTCCCCGCACATTCCATGAAATACATTTTAAGTCATTGGTGGTACCCATTGCGATAATTCTACCAGCTCCCCAGGAAGACCTTCCCCAGTGACATACCTGGCCCTAACGAACCAATTAAGTAACCAAAACCCCCAACTCCCCCTCCCCAGGACAGTTACTCTCAAACTAGCACCCATCCAAACTATTTTATGATACAAAAAATCCTAGGGTAGTTACAGAGGTACAAGGGAGTGCGGCTGACTCAAGGTGCTTACCCTAATCATGGCGCATCAGCCTCATATGAGTAAAGTTAGCCCGGGGTCCATAACAGTCATTGTGAGTCCAGCTCCCCTCTAAGCATCCTAATCATTCTTGCTTACCACATCTGCTCAAATAATGTCGTCCGCAGTATTAGGTGTCACCACTGGCATCTTCACACTATCAGTGTGGGACGTGTCCGTTTCATTGTCTGCCGAGTCTCTGGAGGATCCGGTCTCACCTTCTGGGGTAGGGCTCCGACCCCATGCCAGCGCCACCACTGCCTGCAAAGCCTCGGCCCGTTCTTTTTCTGTCTGAGATGACGACGGTTTCTTCGGGGTCCTTCTGCGGGGTCGTCGGTTTAATCGTTTCCCATGGTCGGTGGGTCTATGCCCGGTGGCTCCAAGTCTCTCATCTCGCGGCGTCTCGCCCTTGTAAACCTCTAGCCAATCCCAGGCTTCTCTGGGAGAGTCAAAGTAGTGAGTGTTCCCCTCCAGAATAATACGCAAGCGGGCCAGAAACATCAGAGAGTATTGGAGACCCTCGTCTCTCAGTGCTTTCTTGACCTCCACATAAGAGGCCCGCTTCCTCTGCACCTCCAATGTGTAATCCGGAAAAAGGGTAACCCTGCTGTCATCCACAGTGAAGGGGCCCCCATCTCTCGCTCTTTGCAGGAGTAAGTCCCTATCACGGAAGTGAAGCAGTGGGGCCACCACAGGTCTTGGAGGCCTCCCCGGGGCCAACGGCTTGGCAGGGACTCTATGGGCCCTCTCCAGAGTATAGAAGGCAGTCAGGCCCTCTGGAGCAACTATGCTCCTGAACCAATTTTCCAAGTAGGACACCATATCGCCCCCTTCCGTTCCTTCCGATATGCCCACGACCCTGACATTATTTCTTCGGTTGCGCCCTTCCGCATCTTCAGCCCAGCGCTCCAACAAGCTTACCCTGTCTGTGAGGGCCTCCATCTGCTGCTCCATAGCCTTTTGCACCAGTGTTAGTTCTGCAACGCTGGCCTCAGTGTTCTTAACCCTCTCCGAGAGTTTCTTATGCTCCTCCCGCAGCAGACCAAGCCCAACCGCTACAGTACTAATGTCCTGGTGGAGGGTAACCTTTGTGTCCGCTATGGCTGTTACTGCACTGGGTCCTCCGGAGTAGTCTGCGGCTGTACTGGAGTGCTATCCTCTGGGTCCTGGGGGGCCCCGGCCTGGCGGCCCCTGTGTTTACCCATGACGGTGCGATAACACCAGGCTAGAGCAGCCTTGTCCCCACTATGCCTCCGTCAATTCGCAATTCACAGCACAGTGCCTCTCAGGTGGTAACCCGCAGTGCACAGGTGCCCCACTTCAGGTGGATGCCAGTACCTCTCTCCGCACGTTCTTCTGCAGCAGGTGTGCCCCTCCACAATCCCTTAGTCAAGTACTGCCAGCCAGCGTCCCAATTCGACTCACTGGGGGGGGCACTGCCACTCCCCTCCCCAGGGGATTGCCAGGCATGGTACGTGGGTCAGCCACCTCGTTGTGCAGGTGCGGCCATGCAAATCACACTACAGTCGTGGGCCTGCCCGTTGTGCCTTTGTAACCAGGACTCACCGCAAATTCAAGTTCCAGGCCCTTTCTAGGAGCAAAAACCGCTATCACTTGCAGGCCCCTGGGACGGACATCGCCTCCCGCTGGCTTGGTCTCACCCACGATCACCGCGTTTCTGCCTCATGAGGCTGCTCTCAGGCTCCTGCCACAGTTCGCTCCCATGCAGGCTGCCACTCTTATCAAGGGCCAAGGATGATTCGGTACTGCCTCCAAGGCACACAGGTCCTCTCCGGCTGCACACCACACGCTGCAGGGCCCTACTGCGCACTTGCCTCTGCTGCAATCTTCGGTCCCGGGCAGTTCGCTTCGCGCTGCATTGACCAGTTTTTTGTTTTCTGCCTCAGGGGTCCCCAGCCGCAGGCGAACTCCTCTATTCTACTGCTCGACCTGGTACCTCTCAGATGCGCTGCTCCGAATTCCTTTGGCGCCGCTCGCTCTAGGGGAGAGTAGGCCCGCCCAGCACGCTCCACTCACTCCCGGGGCTCGATTTCGCTCACAGCCGCAATGCTGCAACCATCGGCCGTGCAGGCTTTCGCCACCTCCTGCTCCATTCACTGGCGCGGCATTCACCGGTCCCCAGGTGCAGCCTCAGTTGATCGTGGAGGGTCCTCCGTAATGATCGGGCCGGGACACAGGTTTCTCAGAGGCCGCCTCCGCCGCCATTATGTACGGCCTCCGCTACCCGTTTCTCGCCGCTAGCTGCAACTCCCTGTTCTCCTCTCTATCGGCCGGCAGAGTCTTTCCGGGCACACTCCTCGCGACTCTGATCTCCCAGTGGGTGCTGAGTATGCTCTAAGCGGCCCCGGCTGTGCAATTTCCGCCATCGCCCTCGGCCAAGCCACGCCCCTTGCAATTCGAATTCCATCCTGTTGAATTTATGTTTACCTCTTCAATGCGTCATTGCTAATGTCTTGATGTGTGTGGGGATCATTGTGCACAATTCATACAATGATACTTTGAATGTGTTAAGATGGCCGACGCTCTTTTATTTTTGGAGTGTGGTTTAATCATGAAGTCCCCTTTTGATGTTTAATTTCCTTTCAGCCGCTAACCAATTAAATGAATTGTTTATACAAGGCAGTTTTTTGTACAGACTAACTGACATTGACGAAGACCATGAGGCTGAAACGCGTTTGTCAGTATGCTCCTAAGTTGCATTTATTAAAATAAATGATCATCTAATTACGGCCGGAGTGCGCAGCGCCTTCTTGACCTGTTTCAATATACTACATGAGTTTGTCCTCATGGCTGCTGCACCCGCTGTGCGGAGAGCGGTGAAATTGGCGAAAAAATTTTCAGGATATATATATATATAGATATATCTATGTATATATCTATATATATATGTATACATAGAGATATATATATAGATATCTCATATATATATATATATATATATATATATATATATATATATATATATATATATATATAGATATATATATAAATATTTTACAGAACACACGTACCCTTCTGTAACGGCCACAATGCTTCTTACACTTCTTTATTTGGAGGCAGAACAAGCATTACGCATTTCGCCTCCCACGAGGCTTAATCAAATGCAATGTTCTCCAGGTGGGTTTGTTAGCTTTTATCAAGAAAGGAAATGCTGCGGCCTCACAACAAGGGATCAGCCGCAAAACCAATGCACAAAGAAGAAGGGGGAGACGCCAGGCCTGCAGGAGGCGCAGAGACCAAGAAACGGGGTCGGGCCGAGGCAAACGGTAATAATGTGATGCATGGAGAGGTTAATGGAAGTTCTGAAAGCAGAACAAAACAAGCATTGGCATAGCCAATAGGTCTCGCTTTTGGGACCTTATAAGTATTTAGTTTTGCTGCACAATATCCTTGGTGCAACAACATCAGCTGTTGCATGGCTAAACCTTGTACCTTATAAGTGCTTAGCCATGCAACAGTTGATGTTGTTGAGCCAGAGATATTGTGCTGAAGTTATCCAGCACAATATCCTTGGTGCAACAACATCAAGTGTTGCATGGCTAAACACTTATAAGGTCCCTAAGGCGAGACCTATTGGCTATGCCAATGCTTGTTAAAAATGTTATCTTTTAAACAGGTTTTGCTCATTTTCCACCTACTTTCCACTCCTTTGTCTGCAAATCCTATTTAAATATTTTACTATCTTCACACCGCTCGAAGTGTGACAATAGTCGTGAGAAAAAAGTGTAGCTTACGCTGTAAATTGTGGGATACATTTATTCCATAAATGTGGACATTAGCAAACTGATACATCCTTGTCCACTTATGTTTTTTTTTTTGTATGAGCATTTTCATGCTCGTTGTGCGAACGCAGTGGAAGGAACAAGGAATGAAGAGTAAAGGGGTGAAGGTGAGTGAAGGAAGGAATGGGCGTGGCTACGAAGGATGTGGTGAGGTGGCAAAGGAGGAGACGAGGAATGAGGGAGGCGAAGTATCACGGTGAGGATGGGGCGGGTAGTAAAAGGAGGGCATGAATGCACGAGGGAAGGAGCGTATGAGGGGCGTGGAAGTGAGATGGGGACCCACTGAGGGCTGTGGAGGCAAGATAGGACTCAAAGAATTTTGGTGTCGGAGACAAATGAGTACGGGAGGGCAGCGAAAGGGGGTGTGAGAGGGAAGATATGGAAGAGGGTTAGAATACATTTTATGAGGGAAAAACGGGTAGTGCGGAGTGGTTTCGGGGAAGTTAAGGGTTGTAAAGAGGGCGAGGAAAGAATCTATGGCTGTGGGGGTGAGAGAGACCTTAGGGGGTTGTAGGGAAGCCGAGATGGGTCAAGAGAGGAAAGGCAGGGCCGAGGTAGGAATTTGTGGGCGGAAGTAAAGACTGAGTTAACATGAGTGGGCAGGAGGAGTGAGGGTGAGGGGAAGGCGTATGGGGGCATTAATTGAAGATGTAAAGGGAAATCAAACCGAGAAAAGAGGTGGAAGTGAGAGAATACGGATGTGAAACTGCTGGAGAAGGTTTGCGAGAAAGGAGGAGAGAGAATGCAGGCAAAGGAGGGAGTGCGACAAGAGGACACCGGACATGTGTAGGCTGTAAAAAGGGGAGCATGATGGGGCGTAAAGGGTGTTGGTGTAAAGAGCAGGGCACACAGGCGGAGAAGCCTAGAGAGCGAGAAAGAAATAAAGTGGGATAAACACAGAGGAGGTGGTAACAGAATGTGTGGTGGAGGGAGAGCCACAGAGAGCTAAAGAAGAGAGGGGGTATAGAGGAGGGTACAGAGATATAGAAAAGAGCTGAGAAGCTGAGTGAGGAGGCAAAAGAGTGTGGGTGGGGGGACTCAAGGATAGACGCAAATAAAGGCAAAGATTGAGGAGGGAATGGTACAAAATGTGGAGGAGTGAGAGGGGAAGGTACAACGGGAGATGAAGGAAGTGGGGACGGTAAGGGGTCGGGAGGAGTGAGTTAAGAGACAATGGAGACATTATTGAAAGAGGGGAGGAATGGTAAAAATCGAGGAGAGAAGAAAAGTGAGAGGAGCAAAGAGACAGAGATAACAAGAGACAGAGATAACAAAAGACAGGTGCATGTAAAGAAATCAGGAGGGAGCTAAATTGGTGAAGGGGACAGATGGGAGGGAGAGAAAAGGGGAAGAATGAAAATAAAATGGGACAGAAAATATTCGGCGGAATCCACCCCTGAATGCGAGTGTCCAAAAGAGGAGGGGGCTGAAGAAATGGAGTGGAGGAGGGCACGACAGGTGTCAAAGAGGCTAGGGGTAAAGAGGGCCACAAGGGTCTGGTGGAGGAGACCAGGGGAGAGACTACTGGTAAATGATGAAAATTAACACCTGGTTATAGAGTGAAGGGGCGTGAAGGTGAGGGCGTGTTGAGGTGGGCGGAGTTAGCGAATAGATGGTTCTACCACGGGGAACGTGATGGAGGCAAGGGGGAGGGGGGCACATGAGAGAGCAGGTGGAGGGCAGGAGGTCCTAACGAAGTTTGTGAGGGAGAGCGGTTTGAGGGGAGAGATAAAGATGGGTACTGACACGGTCTGGTCAGGAGGGTTGCTAGGGGGAGCCACAAAGGGGAGAGTGCACAAGAGGCGGGGTGGAGGTTAAAGTAGTCGGCTGGGGAGGGGGAGGTCTGGGTTGGTGCAAAAGGAGGGATCCGGGAAAAGGCTACTGAAGAAAACCAGTGGACGAGGTAAATGGAAAAGGAGCGGCTAGTGAGGGAGAGCAGTGGGAGGAAAGAGTACGACATGGGAGAGGATGGTGAGAGCGGGGGGGTTGCATAGGAGGAGGCTAGCGAGGCGCAGGGGGGGGAGTGAGCGCTGGGGAAAGGAGGAGGCTGGTAGAGAGGACACTGCGGGGGGCAAAGGCTTATGTCAGAGCATGGGAAAGGAGAGGAGGCATTTCAAGCAGCTCGAGCGAGAGGGCGGGGGTAGAGGGCACGGGAGGAGGCAGGTGAGGGAGAGCTAATGAGGGCAGAGGAAGACGCACGCGGAGGCTGGCGAGAGAAGAAAGGGGCAAACAAGGAGGCTTTGGGGAGAGAACTGAGAACAACGCACAAGAGGGGGCTGGCGAGGGAGGGCACGTGAGTGGGTGGTGTGGAAGAGCAACGTGGGAGGGTGCAAACGAGGTGGCACTGAGGGACAGCAAGAAGATTAAGGTACAGGAGTGAGCTTGCGACAGAGGGCAGAGAGGAGAGCACGCGAGGTGGCTGGTGTGAAACAGCAGCATGGGAGGGGGCAGAGAGGAGGCTCAGGAGAGACACCATTCCACCCATGCCCCGTCACATCTGTCTGCTTAGACCTTTTGTAGACGGAGAAGTATTCTCTTTCATGATGTTTGCAATTCATTTCCCTTCTAGAATTTCAAATACCCATTTTCTCAGCATTCATCTTCCTGAAGTCGCGTCCAATAGCAGCATACCGTTTTTCCGTCCTAAACCACAACGTCCGCCCTTCTCTGCCTTGAAATAATAGGCGTTGACATTAGTGTACCTTTCAGTGCAATGTGCGCACTGTGACTTGAGAGCACGAAAGCTAAATGACGGCAAATAACCTCAGTACAATTTTGCTGCTCGGGTGAGAAGCAAAAATGTCACGCTCATGGCACCTGGAGAGCCCTCTGATGGCGCCAAGTGCACGATGGGAGCTCCATCCGGGTGAATGCAGACGTGTTAGTCAATCTCAAACAGTAATCACAAACTGTTAGAAACACGACCTCAATGGCAAAGCAAACCGCGTGCCTGCTACCAGAAAACCACCTGCACTGTAGGCAAAATTAACTGGAAAAATGTCCCTTACATTACTGCAGGGATGTCAAGACTGCTCGTCACCCAAACGTGTGAAACGTGAATAAAATGCATACCACGCAGTATGTGATCGTGGAGCGTTGTATGGGGGTTACTGGCACTAGCCCCGTGCTCAAACCCCTTAAAATCTGGCTTAGAAACCAACGCGAAATGAGAGAAAGAAACTGCATAGAGTTTATGTATGACACATAAGGAGCGAGTCCTGATGCCCAGCCTGAGCGGACGCCATGGTTTATTCAAGTGCGTTATGCACGTGGCAATGACATTCAAGATTATAATTTGCACTCGCGCTTTCGTACGTGGCCATTGCTTCTGTTCATCATCAGGCCCATAAAAGCAATTTGTCCAAAAATGACACTTCATTCAAACAATTGCTCTAAAGATCGTTTGTGCTGAGAAAGAAACGCGTTTTGCATGAGTGATGAGGCTGTGGGAGGTTCTGCATGAAGAGGCAAGGTGTTACAACCGGATTGTGAGGTCTGCCTCCTACTGTTAACAAGAGAGGAGCGGGGGCGAGCGAGCGCGGCAGCCTGCAGAGCTGACCAGACGCTCGTGCGTCATGGCCTTTGCCTGCAGACTACGCGCAGTGCAGACATCTGTTTCCAATTACGATAATTGGAAACAGATGTCGGCCCTGCGCGCGTAACCGCCCGAAAAGGCCACGACACACGAGCGTGTGGTCAGCTTTCAAACCCCTTACTTAAAGTCTCGCCAGAGCAGCGCTTGCGTGCTACTCGAGGCTCGACCTAAAAACGGGATGCTAACACCATCAATAATTTGGCCAACATCAATCTCTCTACAGCAGAAACTCAATTACTATCGCTGGGGCTGTCTCATTGCCCCGAATCCAATTTCAATTATACCAGGACAAGAGCGGACATTTACCAGTATATTAGGAAATTGAAGCTCAAGAAATTTCATCAACAAAGGTCAACATCTGACCAAATGAATACTACAGTACCCCTTTCGAATAGTGATGGCCCTCCTGGTCTTACGGTCTCTGATATAGGCCTATATCAGGATCTGTGCGAACTGGAAAGCGGAATTAAGATGGGTAATCAGGACCAGCCCCTATCCCCCCTAGGAGCCAATGCAAGGCCATCAACTCCCTTCAAGACAAAATCTAAATTTGTTCCAATTATGGCCAGAGATGGCTTGGATGTCTTCAGCGAGCATGTGGTGACTCAAATTAAAAAATTGAACTTCGCCATTAACGGATCAAATAGAATATATACTAACAAGGAAAGGAAATACAGCCAATTAATTGCCAAGCTACAAAAAGAAAATGTGGTGATTAGAAACTCTGACAAGGGCGGCAATATCGTCCTTTGGCCGTCGGAGGAATACATGAAAGAGGCATATAGTCAACTAAATGATCAGCAGTGTTATAAAAAAAGTTCTCCACTAAAATTTAAAAGTACACAGGACTCCTGGTTCAAACACCTATTGGCATGGAAAAGTCTGGGACTCCTTAGTTGGGAAGAATATAAGTTCATCAAAAAGGAGTATCCCCTGGTCTCGGTAATCTATTTCATACCAAAAATTCATAAGAACATAAACAGACCTCCGGGCAGGCCTATCATCGCAGCCTGTGATGGACCATTAGAGAACTTGTCCGGATATATTGATTATTTTTTACAGGTGTTTGTTAAAAAATTGAAGTCATATGTACAGGACACATGTGACTTTTTAAGAAAGATAAAGGATATAAGTTGGAAATCTGAATATTTGCTTATAGCTTTGGACGTATCCTCCCTGTACACATGTATTCGTAACAAGGATGGGATACGAGCTGTGGAGTATTTTTTAAACACCAAATCTATTATATATGCACAGCACACAAAAATTTTACTGGATATGCTACTCTTTTGTTTAGAAAATAACTTATTCCTCTTCAATGGCCAAATGTTTCAGCAAATCCAAGGAGTAGCAATGGGGGCCAGCTTCTCCCCCAGCTATGCCTGTTTGTTTATAGGCTGGTGGGAGGAGCTGGTCCTCATGAGGCAATATGAGGAAATTTATGATACCAAGGTTATTTCCTGGCTGCGTTTTATTGACGATCTATTTATAGTGTGGAGAGGAAGTGAGGAAAGCGCTATTGAATTTATTGATCAGATTAACCATAATGATATCAATCTGCAATTTACATCTACTATCAGCAGACATACAGTGACTTTTTAGATGTACAGGTCCAAGTTGAAAATAACTTTTTAACTACCACTCTCTTTAGAAAGCCTACGGCCGGCAACACGGTGTTGCACGGTGTTGCATGCTCACCCTCCCCATCTTATAAAAAGTATTCCTTATGGGGAGATGTTGCGTATTCGACGCATTTGTAGTAACAATGAGGATGCTGAGATCAAACAGGCAGAAAGTCGGGCCAGGTTTCTGGACAGGGGGTACAGGCCAGAAATTGTTGATGCGGCCATACGGAGGTCCAGGGCATGGGCCCGGGAGGACCTACTATCTTACAGGGTCAAAACGACAAGTGGCGATGCCATCAAGGAAACTGAAGTTCCACAGCCCACTAGACTTATCCTTTCGTATTCTAGACAAGAAAGGAAAATAAGAACTATAGTGAAGCGCAATTGGCATTTTATTCAGGATGACCCAGTAATTGGGAGATTTGTACCCTCTAATCCCTCTATAACGTTCAGAAAAACTAGGAGTATGGGCAATATGCTGGTGAGCAACAGTCAGGAGGAACGCCATAAGGATATGTGGTTAACGGCTAGGAAGGGCTTTTTTAAATGTCTAACATGCAAAGCTTGCCAATTTGGCATTAATATGAAATCCTATATGTGAGAAGTTGGCCTGGCATATGCTGTCCACTAGTTATAGTGGGCACCTTGCACCAGTCCAAACGACCCTTATTGATGATAGGTTTAAAGACAACCTTTATTGAAAGCTATCCAAGTGGTAGCTATGGAGAGCAGCCTTCAGGCTAAGTCTTGAAGGAGTGTAAAGCAGCTTGGTTTACCAGATTATAACCTCTTGAATAACTAAATGAAAGGAGAACCACACAAGATATATATAAAATATATGTATTTATTTCTAAACACTAACTACTAATCCCTTTATGAGATTAGAGTTCAAGATACACAGTATCACAGTATTAAAACGACAGTAAATAGCACAATACACAGTGGGCTCCAGGGGGAGACCAAACCATATACTAACAAAGTGGTATAAGAACCACGACTTGACTAGACACAGTGCCTAGAGCACGTAGAATCGCTGGGACCCCAAGGAACCACCCAAGGTAGTGACACAGGAGACCCACGGGGGACGTGTGCAGTGTGAGAACACAGCCGCGAGCGCCGTAGGATTCAATGCGGAAAGTCGCGGTTGGAATTTTAAAGCAAAAGGACACTTAGGAGAGGACTTTGAGCAAACCCCTTTATACTTAAGGGGTTCTAGGGCCAACACCCACGGGAGCGCTGGAGTACTCGAGTTACCTCACCCAGGGAAGCCGGGTGCATAGGTGTCAAAAGGTGTTGGGAATCGTCGTCGTTTTCAATGGCGATCTGCTGCAAAGTGCTGCTGCCGTGAAGGAGAAAAGTGGCCGGTGTGATCCAAACCTGGATCGAAAATGTGAAGAACCTGAAAGCAGAGGGGACAAAGTCTGGGTCACTAGCCAGTGACCAGGAGCGGAGCAATCGAATGCCCACCGATGTCGGGTGCTTCAGGTGCGAAGAGGTGAAGCTTGACTCTGCAGCCACGGGGTCCTGGAGACGTCGATGATGACCAGGAGCCGGATTTGAGCTGACCCACAAAGGATGTCCAGTGCTGGGGTGTCGGTAATCGGATTGACCACAACAAGCCTTGGCAACAGCAACCCACGCAGGAAGAGAGAAGATGCTTCTGTGCGGACCAGCAAGGTCCTGGGGACTCACCAAGCGATGGAGAGTCAGGGCACGTCTGGAGCAACCAGAGAAGTCCAATAAAAGTTAGAGTTGCCTTCTTGGGGACCCACAGGTCAACGGACCAGGGATCGCAAAGGGACCTCAAGAGGAATCACAAAATGGTGGCCCACGGAGCACTCGTTGAGTGTAGGCCAACAATCTTCAATGCAATTACTGCTCGGGGTCAGGGCTACAAGTAACCCCAAAACTCAGCCTCAGGGGCTGCCGGAAAGCTGATGCTTATGCAAATGGTTGCGGTGTCCAGGGGTTCGGGTTGCACGGTCTCCATGAGGGATATGGGCCTCAGACTTGCTGTGAGCACAGATCAACCTCAGAGACCTAGGAAAACCCACCTCCTGTGTGGCAATATTCTTCGGAGTCCGTCGGAGCTCAGAGATGCCAAACGGTCAATTGCGTTAAAGGTGCCTGCCTCACAGGGGAGTAACTCCTTTACTCCAAGGGAGATTCTTCAGTCGTCCAGCGTCGTGCAGATCATCGAAGTACTTGGGTTCTGGTATCAGAGTTTAGTCCAGGTGTAATCTAAAGTCCTGTAGTCAGGGTTTCCTACTTTATACCCAAGGAAGGGGTTGGACAAACTCTGGGGACCCACCTATGGGAGGGTCAGGAAAGAGGGGTGGCTACACCCATTTCCTTTGTCCAGTTTTGCACCAGAGCAGGGGCTGTGTGCCCCTGCAACCAGTTTGAGCTGGACTATGCACAGGGACACCAAATGTGCCCCCAGTGCAGACTTGAAAGCACTCTGAGAGTGCACCCACCCAGCCCCAATACACTAGAGCCTGTCTGGGAGGTGGTCACACCTCCCTGTGACAGGAAACCTATTGTCCAAGCCTCCCCTGCCGGAGTTTCGTCCAGCAGCAGGAGGGCAGACTCGTGTCTGTGGCTGCAGCATCCATTTTGTGATGCCAGGGCTCTGTTAGCTGGTACCGGGTATACCAGTGCTGCCATGTCTCTCCCTCTAGAAGGGTGGGATCATACTCCCACACCAGTTACTGGTGTGGGGGTATGATTCCAAGGTGTTTGACACCAAACACAACAGTTTTCCATGCAGCCACTCCAAAGTTAGCATTTACCGTTTGGTTATAATGCACTTAAGAGTATATGGTCTGGCTGCATCACAAACAACCCCGGAATGAAGATTCCGAAAGCTTCAGAGGGGCTCTGCTCATGCATGGGCACCCTCTCACATGAAACCCAGCACTCTGCCTTCAGGATTGTTAAGGCCTGCCATAGGGGTGACTGATAGGTTTACATGTGCAGTAATATAGAGAGATATAGGGAACCTATATCTCAGTAAGGGGTGGATACACCACCTTACACAGGCTGCTGTAGCAGACCTGTTGTGTCATTTTAAAAGGCTTCCCAGGGGTGGCACAATACATGCTGCAGCCCCTGGTAGGCCTCTGGGATACCTATGCCCTGGGTACATAGTATACCATATACTAGGGACTCACAAGGGTACCCCAGAATCCAATATGGAGTGTACCTAAAGTACATGCAGTCAATTTAAGGGGAAAGCAGATAGGCTGGGGTCCTGAATATCAGGATCCCAGCCAAACTAAGTCAAAAACCAGCAAAACACCAGGAAAAAAAGTGGGGGCAACCATGCAGTCAGATTCCACCTTCCAACATAACCCCCCCCCCAAACAAAATGAGATAAGGCTAACCTTGTCCAGTTGAGCCTTTATTGACTAAGTGGCCATATAAGGAAGAACCTGCACTAGCATGGTTACCCCCTGTCTTATGGTCCACTAAGCAGTTCCTAACACCAAGGGTTTTGGATGATCTCCACCATTTGGAATTACTACCTGTGGTGTGTTTTGGCAAAGTAAAAGGCTGGTGGGGTGTCTGAGTAGAGAAGTGAGGCCCTATAAAGTTGGCCTCAGCTTCCTCAGATCACTGGTCACCATGGAGACCTTTCTTTCCATGACTGAGTTGTATCTGGCCCTAAGGGTCAACCTCTGGCTGCCTACAGCTGGGGGTTGGGTCCCTTTGGTTGAAACACTGGAGGGACATGGTAGGTTTGGAACCACTTGGTCCCAGGTTTGCCTTTGCCCAACAGAATTCATCTGGGGGAGGTCCCTATCCAATGGTAAGAGAGTTCCCTCAGTGTGCCGAGGAATTTTCACCTTGCTAGGGCTTCTAGACTGGGTACCCCTAATCTGTGGATGAGGGGGTTCCTCGGGACAGGGAGCCCTTAGGGGTCCACTGACCTCCCTGACCTCTGCAGCCCTGGGCTGACAGAGGGAGGGTAGAGAGGGGCAGGTTACCTGCTCCAGACTGGGTACCACCTTGGAAGGGTCCCCTGCCATCAGGGGTGTTGCCAGGCCAGGCCTGACCACCTCTGGGGCAGTTCCTTCACTAGGGGTAGGATCGGCTCCCTGAGGAAGCTGACCCTTACCTATTGTCTGGGGGGGAAGAAGACTTTTCTTCAACCCTTCTGCTCTCTGGGGGAGTAGAGTGGGCCATTCTTTCAGGCTCCACTTCTCCAAAATTTCCCTGGGATGGGGCTGAGGCCCTAATAGCCCCACCAACCTTCTCAGAGAGGCCCAACATTTGTAAGTGGGCCTGGTATTCAACTTCAGCCCAGGCTGAAACCTCCAGATCATTGCCCAACAGGCAATCTACAGGCAAGTTTGGGGACACTGCCACTCTATTTGGGCCAGTGACCCCTCCCCAGCTGAGATTAACTATGGCCATGGGATGATCTGTTCTGATACCATCAATGTTGGTCACCTGGAACTTGAACTCAGGTAAAATCTGTTGAGGGGGGACTAGTTTCCCTGTCACCATGGTGACACTAGCCCCTATGTCCCTGAAGGCCACAGCTTTCTGACCATTAATTAGGGGCTCCTGTCTGTACTTGCCCAAAGTATTGGGACTCATAGTAAAAGTGGCAAATCCCATGCCACCATCACAGACTAAGGAGGCCTGTGAGGAGGACCTTGATAAACTGGGGTCCACCTCAGTTCCCCACGAAAATGCACCTAACTTTTTGGGTGCATTACTACCACCTGGGAGATTACTACTTATAGTACCAGGAGGAGTGGTAGTATTGCTGGGAGGAACATTTTCCTTTTTGCCAGCCTGGGAGCAACTGGGGTCATTTTTCCAGTGGCCAGGCTTCTTACAGTTATGGCAATAGGGTTTCTTTTCAGGGGAGGAAGGAGTTTGGGACCCACCCCCAGGAGAGGACTTTTGGGGCCCTGTAGTGGATTTATCCTTGGATCAATCCCCACCTTTCTCTTGGGACTTGGTAGAATCTTTCTTCTGGTCACCACCCTGATTCTTTGGCTTTACTCTGGTTCTGACCCATTTGTCTGCCTTCTTCCCCAATTCTTGGGGAGAGGTCAGATCAGAGTCCACCAGGTACTGGTGTAAAAGCTGGTTTTGACAATTATTAAGGATCTGATCCCTCATAATCAAATTGTACAATCCTAAAAAGTCATGCACCTTGCTGCCATGTATCCAACCTTCCAGAGCCTTAGTAGCGCAATCTACAAAGTCAACCCAGTCCTGAGTCTGTGCCTTTTGGGTGCCTCTGAACTTTAACCTGTATTGGTCAGTGGTTAGGCCAAACCCATCAATCAGAGCACTCTTCAGGACTTTATAATTATCAGCATCCTCTTCTCTTACAGTGAGGAGCTTGTCTCTACCTTTGTCTGCAAAGGAGAGCCACAAGATTGCTGCCCACTGCTCCTGAGGGACCCTCTGTACTTTACAGGCCCTCTCCAGTGCAGTTATCCATTTGTGGATGTCATCCCCACTCTGCTAGGGAGGGACAATCTTGTTCAGGTTCCTATGGGGATGAGTCTCTTCTCTACTCCTAGGGACACTGTTGCTGCCACCATGGGGCTCTAGCCCCAACTTTTGAGAAGCTTTCTGAAGCTCCAGTGATGCCCTGTCTAAGGCCAATTGCTCTCTCTTGATTCTGAGCTTAGCTCTCTCAAACTCAAGCTGTTGGCACTTCTTCTCATAAGAGGATGCCCTTTTATGAGAAGCAGAGGACCCTATAGCAGTACCAGAATGATTAGATTCCTGAGAAGGAGATCTTGATCTTCTTGGTAGACTATTAACCCTTCCTGGGAGAGTGAAGAGGGGGCCACTGAGGCCTTCCTCTCCTTCAGGCAAAATAGGATTTTCCAGGTGGGACTCATGTTGATCCCCCTGGCCAGCATCAGAGTCTGGGTCATAGTAGTTTTCACTACCTGGCCTTTCCTCTTCTACTGCCCCACCCAACCTGCCTGCCTCATCAGACCCTGGTGTCTTTCTGAGGTCATCTAACAGCAAAGCCTCTATGAGGCGTTGAGTGCTTGCATGTCTCCCTGTTTTCAGTCTCCTGGAGGTACACATATTTCTCAATTCCTGGAATGTGAGATTGTCATACCTAGTGGGCAAGGAGTCACTTACTTCAGGCCTTGCAGACATTCTAGTGTGGTGTGATGTATGCACCTACCTACTCTAGTGGGAACTGAAACTCTCTTGAGTTGTAGAAAGGGTGTGCTAAATCCTTGACACACAACTCTAAGTTCAGTAGAACTTACTGTATTCTAAACTTGATTTATATGTACCTAGGTACCTATAGTGGTTTTCAGTTAGTCACTTCAAAGAGATTATCTGGTAAAGCAATAGCAAGCTTGAATCCAACCGCTGCCCACCAATGTGAGAAGTTGGCCTGGCATATGCTGTCCACTAGTTATAGTGGGCACCTTGCCCCAGTCCAAACGACCCTTATTGATGATAGGTTTAAAGACAACCTTTATTGAAAGCTATCCTAGTGGTAGCTATGGAGAGCAGCCTTCAGGCTAAGTCTTGAAGGAGTATAAAGCAGCTTGGTTTACCAGATTATAACCTCTTGAATAACTAAATGAAAGGAGAACCACACAAGATATATATAAAATATATGTATTTATTTCTAAACACTAACTACTAATCCCTTTATGAGATTAGAGTTCAAGATACACAATATCATAGTATTAAAACGACAGTAAATAGCACAATACACAGTGGGCTCCAGGGGGAGACCAAACCATATACTAAGAAAGTGGTATAAGAACCACGACTTGACTAGACACAGTGCCTAGAACACGTAGAATCGCTGGGACCCCAAGGAACCACCCAGGGTAGTGACACAGGAGACCCACGGAGGATGTGTGCAGTGTGAGAACACAGCCGCGAGCGCCGTAGGATTCAATGCGGAAAGTCGCGGTTGGAATTTTGAAGCAAAAGGACACTTAGGAGAGGACTTTGAGCAAACCCCTTTATACTTAAGGGGTTCTAGGGCCAACACCCACGGGAGCACTGGAGTACTCGAGTTACTTCACCCAGGGAAGCCGGGTGCATAGGTGTCAAAAGGTGTCGGGAATCGTCATCGTTTTCAATGGCGATCTGCTGCAAAGTGCTGCTGCCGTGAAGGAGAAAAGTGTCCGGTGTGATCCAAGCCTGGATCGAAGATGTGAAGAACCTGAAAGCAGAGGGGACAGAGTCTGGGTCACTAGCCAGTGACCAAGAGCGGAGCAATCGAATGCCCACCGATGTCGGGTGCTTCAGGTGCGAAGAGGTGAAGCTTGACTCTGCAGCCACAGGGTCCTGGAGATGTCGACGATGACCAGGAGCCAGATTCGAGCTGTCCCACAAAGGATGTCAAGTGCTAGGGTGTCGATGATCGGATTGACCACAACAAGCCTTGGCAACAGCAACCCACGCAGGAAGAGAGAAGATGCTTCTGTGCGGACCAGGAAGGTCCTGGGGACTCACCAAGCAATGGAGAGTCAGGGCACGTCTGGAGCAACCAGTGAAGCCCAATAAAAGTTAGAGTTGCCTTCTTGGGGACCCACAGGTCAACGGACCAGGGATCGCGAAGGGACCTCAAGAGGAATCACAAAATGGCGGCCCACGGAAAACTCGTTGAGTGTAGGCTGACAATCTTCGGTGAAATTACTGGTCGGGGTCAGGGCTACAAGTAACCCCAAAGCTTAGCCTCAGGGGTTGCCGGAGAGCTGATGCTTCTGCAAATGGTTGCGGTGTCCAGGGGTTCAGGTTGCACGGTCTCCACGAGGGATATGGGCCTCAGACTTGCTGTGGGCACAGATTAACCTCAGAGACCTAGGAAAACCCACCTCCTGTGTGGCAATATTCTTCGGAGTCCGTCAGAGCTCAGAGATGCCAAATGGTCAGTTGCGTTAAAGGTGCCTGCCTCGCAGGGGAGTAACTCCTTTACTCCAAGGGAGATTCTTCAGTCGTCCAGCGTTGTGCAGATCATCGAAGTACTTGGTTTCTGGTATCAGAGTTTAGTCCAGGTGTAATCTAAAGTCCTGTAGTCAGGGTTTCCTACTTTATACCCAAGGAAGGGGTTGGACAAACTCTGGGGACCCACCTATGGGAGGGTCAGGAAAGAGGGTTGGCTACACCCATTTCCTTTGTCCAGTTTCGTGCCAGAGCAGGGGCTGTGTGCCCCTGCAACCGGTTTGAGCTGGACTATGCACAGGGACACCAAATGTGCCCCCAGTGCAGACTTCAAAGCACTCTGAGAGTGCACCCACCCAGCCCCAATACACTAGAGCCTGTCTGGGAGGTGGTCACACCTCCCTGTGACAGGAAACCTATTGTCCAAGCCTCCCCTGCCGGAGTTTCGTACAGCAGCAGGAGGGCAGACTCGTTTCTGTGGCTGCAGCATCCATTTTGTGATGCCAGGGCTCTGTTAGCTGGTACCGGGTATACCGGTGCTGCCATGTCTCTCCCTCTAGAAGGGTGGGATCATACTCCCACACCAGTTACTGGTGTGGGGGTATGATTCCAAGGTTTTTGACACCAAACACAACAGTTTTCCATGCAGCCACTCCAAAGTTAGCATTTACCGTTTGGTTATAATGCACTTAAGAGTATATGGTCTGGCTGAATCACAAACAACCCCGGAATGAAGATTCCAAAAGCTGCAGAGGGGCTCTGCTCATGCATGGGCACCCTATCACATGAAACCCAGCACCCTGCCTTCAGGATTGTTAAGGCCTGCAATAGGGGTGACTGATAGGTTTACATGTGCAGTGATATGGAGAGATATAGGGAACCTATATCTCAGTAAGGGGTGGATACACCACCTTACACAGGCTGCTGTAGCAGACCTGTTGTGTCATTTTAAAAGGCTTCCCAGGGGTGGCACAATACATGCTGCAGCCCCTGGTAGGCCTCTGGGGTACCTATGCCCTGGGTACATAGTATACCATATACTAGGGACTCACAAGGGTACCCCAGAATCCAATCTGGAGTGTACCTAAAGTACATACAGTCAATTTAAGGGGAAAGCAGATAGGCTGGGCTCCTGAATAGCAGGATCCCAGCCAAACTAAGTCACAAACCAGCAAAACACCAGGAAAAAAAGTGGGGGCAACCATGCAGTCAGATTCCACCTTCCTACACTATACAACTGCATTTTCTACTAAAGCTCGAGAGATTAAACAACATCTCACGTGTAAAATGGAATTTTCTGTTTATGTCCTCGAATGCAGTTGTAAACTTAAATACATAGGAAGTACAAAACTAGCCGTCCACAAGCGAATCCTGCAGCATATCCGGGCTATAACAAATAATGATCCGAGCTACTCGGTGGCTAGGCATTTTCAAGCCATCCATGACAGCAATCCCAGACACTTAAAATATTATGTCATCGAAGCTATCCCTAGTTTAAAAAGAGGCGGAGATAGAGAAGCTAAATTAAGACGCCTGGAAACAAGCTTTATACTGGAATTCGATTCAAAGCATCCAGGTGGTCTTAACACGACTGAGGACCTGCAAACATTTCTATGAATCTGATCTTGTAGAAATGTCCTTTCAAAATGTGATGCAATCTTGGATTAATCTGTTTTAATTATGTCACTCTAGATTTGCAATAAGAAATGTATTGTGCAATGAGATTTTGTTTACAAATTTGTCATGTAGGTTTTATAGGGTGTTTATATCGGTATTTATATTCATATTTATATATTTTAATGGTAGGTTTAGGGCATATTGTCATATTTTATGTGTCTTATTTCTAATCATTAGGGATTAGTTCCTTTAAAAAATTAAATCTATGAATATATCTATTGATCAATTCATGAGCTATAATGTTGCTTCCTATGAAACTACTTATTGGAACATTTTGTACCAATTGGTCATTTTAGACGCAAGATATACCGACATATTGGGTTTCTTGCAAGCTGTAGCCTTAAACCTCTGGACCCCCGAGCACTCAGCACTTTTACATATATTGGCACTTTACAATCAGGTACTGTAGCACATAGTCACTTAGTCATAAGGAATACGAGGGGCTTATTTACTGTGAGTCGGAATTTTGGAGACCAACAGATAATATAAAGATGATAAATAATGGGACTATTTCCTACATCTTCAGCCCCACATGCTATGGAATTACAAAATTTTGTTATTCCGAAGCATTGAGTAATGTATTTGACAAGTACCTGTTGTCCAGTTTTATAAAATGTATATATTTGTTTCTAAATTTTTCATTTCCACATTCACAAGGGGACACTCTTCATGGTCATTTTTATTTTTAAACAGTGGACTAGATAGTGGTTTATTCAAATCAAGCATTTAAGCAGTTAGAGTGGAAAAACGATCACAGTGGATTCTTATGAAAGACATCAATGTCATGTATATTATGCCTAATATTCTTGTATTTTACAGTTATTATTAATGGCATTATAAATGTTAACATTTTTCTAAAGCATTCAAGCATGAAATCAAACTGAAAAAAGTATATTCTCTATGTCCATTGTTTATGTGAAGCACTTGCACTTTAAAAGGCGGTGGTAACATCTAAGCATTGGCATGTGATCAAGGCCGCTAATTCGACTGAAACGCGTTATGGCAGACTTAGGCAAAATAAATTAATTTAAGCACTTATCTGGGTCCACACTCGTTTTTCCGAGGATTTGGAGCAGCAGCGAGGTGTTTGGATACATATAAATATATATATATATTCACTGAAAAAACCATAGGTTTCAGGGACGTTATAGTTAGAAATTAGCATTTAAAAAATCCTAGAAATTCACTGAAAAAAACACAGGTTTTAGGGACGTTATTGTTAGTTGGACATTTTACTCGTACAAAACCGTTATAGTTAGTTGAGCTAAGTATAACTCGCGCCCCTGCAATGCACTGCTGATGACATCACATATTACATCACTCACGACATGGTCAGTGACATCACTGATGACATCTCAAATGACATTACTGATGACATCACTGAGGACTTCATCCAGTGGCTGTGTGTTTCTGTAAAGTTTAAATATGTTTTATATATATATAGGCCAAGGTGTATTGAAGAATGAGTGGGTGTATGACTGTCTGAATGGATGATTTAGTAGGTGTGTGACTGTAATAAGTGAGTGATTAAACGTGTCTTACTGAATGCATGGATTGGTGACTAAACTGTGTGAATGTCTGTATCAAATTCAATACACAGAAAACTCTACCTAAATACTTTAAGGAAAGCTATTCGTCAATTATTAGTTAACCACTCTGGCTAGGCATAAATGACCAATTTTTGTTACCAATGACAGGTTGATTTAAGCATTGTTTATTTTATTATTTCATTTTTTCATTTTAGACAGTCTGATATATTATACATAGATATCATATCATAGAAAAAACATAAAGAAAAACAGATCCCATTTCTCATCCACCACTCACATCTTACATACAAAATCATACTCAATCATCCTCACTCGTACCATATATAAGAACATAGCAAGACATTTTTTTTTTAAACGTGCTAAAAACTTCAAGTTCCCATATAGCATTAATATGAAACGAATTTAACCCAAACCAATCTTAATCAGGTTTCTCGTAGAGTCTGAGGGTTTGGTTTGCACTATAATATGAACAAATGAAACTGTTGCACAATGAAAAGATAATTTGTAAATGTATTAAACAATAGTGAAAAAATTATAAGATCAAAGCAATCCAAGGAGGGAACTTATTCAATCGCCGACGAGCGTTTCGGTGAGACCACCCTCAGATTCTACGAGAAACCTGATTAAGATTGGTGTGGGTTAAATTAGTTTCATATTAATGCTATATGGGAACTTGAAGTTTTTAGCACGTTTAAAAAAAAAAAAATCTTGCTATGTTCTTATATATGGTACGAGTGAGGATGATTGAGTATGATTTTGTATGTATGATGTGAGTGGTGGATGAGAAATGGGATCTGTTTTTCTTTATGTTTTTTCTATGATATGATATCTATGTATAATATATCAGACTGTCTAAAATGAAATAATAAAATAAACAATGTTTAAATCAACCTGTCATTGGTAAAATAAATTGGTCATTTATGCCTAGCCAGAGTGGTTAACTAATAATTGACGAATAGCTTTCCTTAAAGTATTTAGGTAGAGTTTTCTGTGTATTGAATTTGCATTTATTTCCCCTGCTTCTCTACCTTTAGCCGCATTCAGGGGTCCCCTTGTTTTTGAGCAGTTGAATGTCTGTATCAGTCTGTCTGTTGGTGTGTAAGCGGCTGCATGGGTTGGTGAGTAGCTACATTAGTGTCTATATGGGTTATTGATTGGTTGTCTGAGTATCTGTATGGGTGCCTGAGTGTCTGTGTGGGTGGGTGGGGTGTGTGTGACTCCCTGCATGGATGTGTGAGTGGGTGATTCACTGGGTGGATTGCAAGAGTGCATCTGTGAGGGGCTGTATAGTTGGGTGAGTGTGTGCATGGCTGTGTTGGTGAGTGAATGGATGTCTCAGTGGTACATGTGTGAGTAGCGACATATGTGAAAGGCAGTATATGTGAGTGTTGGAGTATATAAATGACTATATGTGAGAGTCAGTGATTGTGAGAGTGGCTGTGTGGATGAGTGTGTTCTTGTGTCAGTGATTGTATAAGAGAGTAAGTATGTGTTAGTATCTGTATGAATAAGTGAGGTGGTTTGTGTATAACTGTATAGGTGAGTAAATGGGAGTGTGATTGATTCTTTGCATGATTGACTAGCTGTGTAAGTAACTCTATGGGTGAGTGGCGGTGAGTGAGTGTCTGTATAGGTGTATGAGTGTATATGATAGTGACTGTTTTGATGAGTGACTGCGTGTATGAGTGACTGTATGGGTGAGAGGGTGGATGTGTGTATAGACCTAGGAATCAGTGAGTGGGTATATAATAATTGGTATTAGTGTGTCTATGGTTTCAAGAATGGTAATCTGTATTTTAGAGTGGGTGAACCAAAGGTTATATTAGGGTGTGAGGAGGTGCATCAGATTATCACGTGGATGATGTCATCAGTGATGTCATCAGTGATGTCATTTGAGATGTCATCAGTGATATCATCAGTGATGTCACTGACCATGTCATGAGTGATGTAATATGTGATGTCATCAGCAGTGCATTGCGGGGGCGCGAGTTATACTTAGCTCAACTAACTATAACGGCCGAATTTCTCTGGTTTTGTACGAGTGAAATGTCCAACTAACTATAATGTCCCTGAAACCTGTGGTTTTTTCAGTGAATTTCTAGGATTTTTTAAATGCTAATTTCTAACTATAACGTCCCTGAAACCTATGGTTTTTTCGGTGAATTTCTATGGTTTTTTAAATGCTAATTTCTAATTATAACGTCCCTGAAACCTGTTTTTTCCAGTGAATTTCTAAGGTTTTTTAAATGCTAATTTTTAACTATGCCTACAGAGGTAGGACATGTGCAGAAAGAGGAAGAAAAGCGCAGAAAGAAGCAAGAGAAATGCAGAAAGAGGCAACAGAAGTCCAGAAAGAGGAAGAAAGGTGCAGAAAGAAGCAAGAGATATGCAGAAAGAACTAACAGAGATGCAGAAAGAGGCCTTGTTGCAAAGTCATCCTGTGCCCTGGGCACCCCCCAAAATTTTGCTGACTGGTACTGGTGGTAACTGACTCTGATTGACCCTGGGCTCTGCTTAACCAGGCCCAGAGCCAGTGCTATGCTGAAAGACACTTAGAATACAGTGAAAACACCTACATATACAAGGGTACACTATGGGTTGGGGTACCCCTGTGATTGGCATGACCTCCCCTGTAAGGCCCTAGTACATAAAAGGGCAGGGGGATTACAACTATCTCTAAGTCCCTGGCATATAATAGGGCATGGCAGTTTAGAGGCCAGCAGCCCTTTTCTGCACTTGCATGTGTGCACTTCTGAGCCTGAGGTCAGTTTAAAAGTAGCCCTGTGTGTGCAGAAAGAGGCAAGTGAGGTGCAGAAAGAGGCAAGAGAGGTGCAGAAAGAGGGAAGAAGGGTGCAGAAAGAGGCAAGAGAGGTGCAGAAAGAAGCAAGAGAGGTGCAGAAAGAAGCATGAGAAGTATAGAAAGAAGCAAAAGAGATGCAGAAAGAGGCTAAAGGGATGCAGCAAGAGGCAAGAGAGGTGTAGAAAAAGGCAAGAGAGGTGCACAAAGAGGTAACAAGGGTGAAAAAAGAGGCAAGTGGGGTGCAGAAAGAAGCAAGAAAGGTGTAGAAAGAAGCAAGAGAAGAGCAGAAAGAAACAACAGAGGTGCAGAAAGAAGCAAGAGGGGTGCAGAAAGAAGCAAAAGGGGTGCAGAAAGAAGCAAAAGAGGTACAGAAAGAGGCAAGAGGGGTACAGAAAGAGGCAAGAGGGGTGCAGAAAGAGGCAAGAGCAGTGCAGAAAGAACCAAGAGACATGCAGGAAAAGGGAAGAAGGGTGCAGAAAGAGGCACAAGGAGTGCAGAAAGAAGCAAGAGAGGTGTAGAAAGAAGCAAGAGAAGTGCAGAAAGAAGCAAAAGAGGTGCAGAAAGAGGCAAGAGAGGTGCAGAAAGAGGCAAGAGAAGTGCAGAAGGAAGCAACAGAGGTGCAGAAAGAGGCACGAAAAGTGCAGAAAGAGGCAAGAGAGTTGCAGAAACAGGCAAAAGAGGTGCACAAAGGGAAGAGGGGTGCACACAGAGGCAAGAGAGGTACAGAAAGAACCAACAGAGGTGCAGAAAGAGGCAAGAGGGGTGCAGAAATGTGCAAGAGAGTAGCAGATAGAAGCGAGAGCAGTGCAGAAAGAACCAACAGAGGTGCAGAAAGAGGCAAGAGGGGTGCAGAAAGAGGCAAGAGAAGTGCATAAAAAAGCAAAAGAGGTGCCGAAAGAGGCAAGAGGGATGCAGAAAGAGGCACGAGAGAAGCAGAAAGAGGCAAGAGAGGTGCACACAGAGGCATGAGGGGTGCAGAAATTTGCAAGAGAGGTGCAGAAAGAAGCAAGAGAAGTACAGAAAGAAGCAACAGATCTGCAGAAAGAGGCAAGAGGGGTGCAGAAAGAAGCAAGAGAAGTGCAGAAAGAAGGAACAGAGGTACAGAAAGAGGCAAGAGGGGTGCAGACAGAGGCAAGAGAGGTGCAGAAAGAGTGAAGATGGGTACAGAAAGAGGCAAGAGGGGTGCAGAAATTTGCAAGACAGGTGCAGAAAGAAATAAGAGCAGTACAGAAACAACCAAGAGAGGTGCAGAAAGAGGGAAGAGGGGTATAAAAGAGGCACGAGGAGTGCAGAAAGAAGGAAGAGGAGTGCAGAAAGAAGCAACAAAGGTACAGAAAGAGGCAAGATGAGTACAAAACGAGGGAAGAGGGGTGCAGAAAGAGGCACGTGGGGTGCAGAAAGAAGTAAGAGATGTGCAGAAAGAAACAAAAGTGCAGAAAGAAAGAACAGAGGTACAGAAAGAGGCAACAGGGGTGCAGAAAGAGGGTGGATAGGTGGAGAAAGAGGCAAGGGGGTGCAGAAAGAAACAAGAGAGCTGCAGAAAGAAACAGAAGAAGTGCAGAAAGAAGCAACAGAGGTGCAGAAAGAGGGAAGAGGGGTGGAGAAAGAGACAAGAGAAGTGCAGAAAGAAGCAATAGATATGCAGAAAGGGGGAACAGGGTGGAGGAAGAGGCAAGAGAGGTGCAGAAAGAAGCAAGAGAGTTGCAGAAAGAAACAAAATAAGTGCCGAAAGAAGGACCATAGGTTCAGAAAGAGGCAAGAGGGGTACTGAAAGAGGGAAGAGGGGTGCAGAAAGAGGCACAAGGGTTGCAGAAAGAAGGGACAGAGGTGCAGAAAGAAGAAAGAGAAGTGCAGAAAGAAGCAACAGAGATGCAAAAAGAGGGAACAAGGGTGGAGAAAGTGGCAAGAGGGGTGCAGAAAGAAGCAAGAGAGGTTCAGAAAGAAACAAAAGAAGTGCAGAAAGAAGGAACAGAGGTGCAGAAAGAGGCAAGAGGGGTGCAGAAAGAGGGATGAGGGGTGCAGAAAGAAGCACGTGTGGTGCAGAAAGAAGCAAGAGAGGTGTAGAAAGAAGCAAGAGTGAAGAAAGAAGCAACAGAGGTGCAGAAAGAGGCAAGAGGGGTGTAAAAAGAGGTAAGAGGGGTGCAGAAAGAGGCATGAGGGGTGCAGAAAGAAGTAAGAGAAGTGCAGAAAGAAACAAAAGAAGTACAGAAAGAAGGAACAGAGGTGCAGAAAGAGGCAAGAGGGGTGCAGAAAGAGGCAAAAGGGGTGCAGAAAGAAGCGAGAGGTGCAGAAAGAAACAAAAGAATTGCAGAAAGAACAGAGGTGCAGAAAGACGCAAGAGGGGTGCACTAAGAGGGAAGAGGGGTGTGAAAGATGCACGAGGAGTGCAGAAAGAAGCAAGAGGAGAGCAGGAAGTAGCAACAAAGGTGCAGAAAGAGGCAAGAGGGGTACAAAAAGAGGGAAGAGGGGTGCAGAAAGAGGCACGTGGGGTGCAGAAAGAAGTAAGAGATGTGCAGAAAGAAACAAAAGAAGTGTAGAAAGAAAGAACAGAGGTGCAGAAAGAGGCAACAGGGATGCAGAAAGAGGGTGGATGGGTGGAGAAAGAGGCAAGGGGGTGCAGAAAGAAGCAAGAGAGCTGCAGAAGGAAACAGAAGAAGTGCAGAAAGAAGGAACAGAGGTGCAGAAAGAGGCAAGAGGGGTGTGAAAGAGGCACAAGGGGTACAGAAAGAAGCAACAGAGGTGCAGAAAGAGGGAAGAGGAGTGGAAAAAGAGACAAGAGAAGTGCAGAAAGAAGCAACAGAGATGCAGAAAGGGGGAACAGGGTAGAGAAAGAGGCAAGAGGGGTGCAGAAAGAAGCAAGAGAGGTGCAGAAAGAAACAAAAGAAGTGCAGAAACAAGGAACAGAGGTGAAGAAAGAGGCAGGAGGGGTCCAGAAAGAGGGAAGAGGGTTGCAGAAAGGGGCAAGAGAGGTGCAGAAAGAGTCAAGAGGGGTGCACAAAGAAGCAAGTGAGGTGCAGAAAGAGGCAAAAGAGGTGCAGAAAGTAGAAGAGATTTGCAGAAAGAGTAACCGTGGGTAATGAACTCCGCTCTGCTAGCGGAGGTTGCGGAGATTTGCTAACTACGCATTACATTTAAAACACAGAATCCACGCAAAAACTCCAACTCCGCCACGTATCGGAGCTAGCTACTGCACCCACAACCCTTTGATAAAACAACTTTACCTTTACATGCTAAATAGCATATAACCAATTCACAAAAGTGACCTTTAAAAAATGTCAGGCAATGAGAGAGGTGATGATTTTGGGGTCCCCCCTAACATAGGCGGAGGACCAAGCAGATGCCTTGAACACAAAGAGCATATCATGCTGAACGATTCGGTGGTGGTCCCAACCTCCTAGGACCACCCCAAGCAAAGTTATGGGCAAAAACACAATGCCAACCAAAGGCCCAGCAAAGCATTATGGGGCGAGATTCTAGAGTGCAGTGAATATTGTAGTATTAGCTCTCAGCTGAGCCGGGAGAGCCGTTGCTGCTTGAGGAATGTTTTGATATTGGATACTATAATATTCACTGCACTCTAGAATCTCGTCCCATAAAGCTTTGCAAGGCCTTTGGTTGGGATTGTATTTTTGCCCATAACTGTGCTTGGGGTGGTCCTAGGAGGATGGGACCACCACCGAATTGTTCAGCATGATGTGCGCTTTGTGTTCAAGGCATCTGCTTGGTTCTCTCGCCTAGGTTAGGGAGGACCCCAAAATCATCACCTCTCTCACTGCTTGCTATATTTTCATTTTCACTTTTGTGAGATGACTATATGCATTTTAGCATGTAAAGATAGAGTTACTTGTTTTACCAAAGGTATGTGAGGTTTCTGTTTTATTAATTGGGATGAGATGGAACGGAGTTACGGAGCGGAGTTACACGGAGTGTTTGTTCAACTCTGCAGAATTCCGCGGAGTACCGTACTCCGTCAATTTCGCCCACCCTTATGAAAGAGGCAAGAGAAGTGCAGAAAAAGAAAGAAAGGTGCAGACGGAAGCAACAGAAATGCAGAAAGAGGCAAGAGAGGCGCAGAAAGAAGCAAGAGTGGCTTGCACACCATTTAGCAATAAGTAACAGGTGACCATTCTAGGTTTGCACAGGACCTTCCACCACGGTGTGACACTTGTCACTGCATTTTTGGTAACGTTTGAGCCGTTTGAGCTAGAAACAAGGCTTTTTTTGTTCAAGTCTGCAGATTAGGCAGCAAATGATGGATTATGTGGCTAATGAGGAAAATGTATAATTGTGCGAAAGTCAGTGCAGCCAAACAGTCGCATAATTCCAGTGGCCCTGCTCATACCTATGACTAAGTCCAGAAGTGCTCCTCAGTGATTCCTTCTGTTTTTTTGTCTCATTGAGTTCATAGTTTAGCTTCTATGGAAACGAGGAAGACTAAACCTGAGGTTACTACTCCACAACACAGACTACCATACCACATAATTACTCTCCATAACACATAATCCCACTCTACATCATTCCTATACACTGAATACCGCATGCTTCCTATCCACATAATTTCACTGCACAACATACCACATAATTCCACTACACACAATGTACATCCACTCCACTCTAAAAACCACTAGTAAAAAACGTTTACATTTACAACGGCAATAGCTCTAACTCTTGCAAATGCGAGACCTATTCCATTACAAATGCTTCTTTAACTGGTAGTCGCATTTGCAGAGTGGTCGAGAAAGGGGGCTGGGCCTCGTACCAGCGCTCAGGAATTCCGCTGCGTAGGACTTACAGGAGGTACCAGGAGAGCTTCTTGGCCCCCAAAGTCCTTCAGGAGTAAAGCGGACTTCATCCCCCAACCTGTTGTGTGCCAGGAGGCACGTTTGCAGAGTGGTGGAGAAAGGGGGGCATGGCCTCCAAAGACCTCTTAGCAATACAACTGTGTGGGACTTACTGGAGGTAACAGGAGGGGTAGTTGGCAACCAAGGAAGTCCTTGTGGTCCAACTACCCCTCCTATTACCTCCAGTAAGTCCCACACAGCAGCATTGGTAAGTACTCATAGCAGGCCACGCCCCCTTTGCCCACAATTCTGCAAACGCGCTCCCTGGCGTGCTCTGGGAAGGGGATTGAAGTCTCCTTCGCTGCTGGAGGTCCTTAGGGGCTAACTATCCTACCTGATACCTCCAGTAAGCCCCAGATAGTGGGATTGCTGAGAGGTGGACACAGGTCACGCCCCCTTGCTCCACCACTCTGCAAACGCGCCTCCTGGCATGCTCTTGGTTGGGGGATGAAGTCCCCTTGCCTCCTGAGGGTCCCTGGGGGCCAACTAGCCCTCCTGTTATCTCTAGTAAGCCCCACACAGCTGGATTGCTGAGAGTGGTCCAAGGCCATGCCCCCTTTTTACACCACTCTGCAAACACGCCCCTGGCGCACTGCTGCTTGGGGATGAAGTCCACTTTAGTCCTGGGGTCCTCAGGACACAAGAGGACCTCATCGCCCCACCAGCAGTGTGCCAAGATGCACGTATGCAGAGTGGTGTAAAAAGGGGCGTGGCCTCGGACCACCTCTCAGCAATCCCACTATGTTGGGCTTACTGGAGGTACCTGGTGGGCTAGTTGGCCCCCAGGGACCCTCAGTATTTAAGGGGACTTAATCCCCAACCCAGAACGCACCAAGAGGCGCGCTTGCAGAGTGGTGCAGGGAGGGGGAGTGGCCTCCGGCTAGATGCCGGCTTTTATTTTTTTAATATAATTTTAGAAGGGGGGATGTGTGGCCCCCCTTCTTTTAGTATTTTTTGGGCCCTGTGGACCCCATCCCCCAGGGCCTGAGCATTTTTTTGTTTTGTTTTTTAAATGGGAAGGGGGCCACATGGCCTCCCTTCCCTGGGCCACTATTGGCCCCGGGGACCCCATCCCCCGGGCCCTGGCCTCGTTTTTATAAAAAAATGTATTTTTCTGGGGCAGGGGGGCCGCGTGGCCCCCTCCCCATGATTACTTCTGGCCCTTAGGACCCCATCCCCCGGGGCCTGGCCTCGTTTAAAAAAATATTTTTAAATTTTAATTTTCCCGGGAGGGGGGCCGTGTGGCCCCCCTCCCCTGGGCCACTTCTGGCCCTGGGGACCCCATCCCCCATAGCCAGCCCTCACGTTGGGGACTACAGGAGGAGCCCCAAAGCCCCCGCGGTCCCAGCCGACTCCCCGCTTTCTGCGGGAGCCGGCATTGCTTTTGGGCAAGGGGAGCTGCTAACATGCAGCTTCCTCTGCCCAAAAGCAATTCTGCTTTGCTTCTTGGAAGCGAGAGGAGGTTTCCTGCTCTTGCTTCCAAGAAGCAAAGCAGTGTTTACTATGGCAGGGCTGGAGCCGTCACGGCTCAAGGCCTGCCATAGCAAACGGCAATGTCCCGGGGGTGGGCACCCCGGGACATTCCAGGAGCCAGCCCTGGGGGGTGGTGGTCCCCAGGGCCATCTAGGCTCCAGGATATACCGCGCAGCCCCCCTCCCTTAGTGTTTAAAGCCCCAGGCAGGTGGTGGTCCCTGGGGCCGGAGGTCCGCAACAGACCCCCATATTTAAATAAAGTGTGCCCCGGGGAGGTGGTGGTCCCCGGGGCACTGTGGGGAGGGGCAGGAGCCCCCCCACACTAATATAAATTATTGAAGCCCCGGGAGGTGGCGATCCCCAGGGCTTGGGGGGCCAGTGAGGCCCCCCGCCCTGAAATTCAGTGTGCCCCAGGGAGGTGGTGGTCCCCAGGGCAGTGTGGGGAGGGGCAGGAGCCCCCCCCACACTTCTATAATTTGGAGCCTCAGGGACGTGGCAGTCCCCGGGGCTTGGGGTGGCCCACGAGGCCCCCCCACCCCTATTAAATTAAAGCCCCATGGAGGTGGCGGTCCCAGGGGCAGCATGGGGGAAGGAGCCCGCCACACATTTGTTTTATAAATAAGCCCCGGGGAGGTGTCGGTCCCCGGGGCTGCGGGGATGCTGCATGCCCCCCGCACATTATGGATGAAGCCCGGGCAGGTGGCAGTCCCTGGGGCTGTGGGCGCCCCCACAGGCCCCTGCTAATTAATTGGGCATCGCCCCCGGGACCTGGCCCACCCGGGGGCTTAAAGAAGCGAAGCACGGGAGCCCGCACTTCATTTTTTTTTTCCAGACGGATTCACGCACCCAGCGCGAATTCGGCCGTTTTTTTTTTTTTTTTAATGCTTTTTTGGGACCTGGGGTCCCCGTGGGACCCCCTGAGCAGGCCTAGGGGGTCAGGGTGTTTCTACCCTGCCCCTTTTTCTTGTTTTTTACCTTTATTTAGCTGATTTCTTGTGACTCGGTTTTACCGAGTCACAAGATGGCTGCCAACACATTCTACTTTGGAGTGTTGGCAGCCAATAAGAATTAAGCTCGTGCTCAGGAAGGTTCGTGAATCCTCCTCGGTGCTCAGATATATACATTTTTATTTTTTGAATTTCTCAGCAACTACTGAACGGATCTACACCATTTAAAAAAAAAGCACAATTTCTGGGCCAAGACCTACCTTTTTGCCAAATTTGGTGTAATTCCGTTCAGCAGTTCGGGCTGTAGCTTTGTCTAAAGTTCCTATGGAAATTAACATGGGGAAAACGCGTTTTGGGACCCCCCTTTTTTCTCAGCCCCTGCTTGACGAATCACCCCGAAACTTTCAAAACAGGAGCTGACCTGAGTGAACCATTAGTTTGGAACATTTCGCGAAGATTCATCAAACGTTGCCAGAGATATTGGCAAAAGAAAAAACACTTTTTGAATAGAAACAATGTCCTAACTATAACTACCTACTGGCGACCGCCAGTAGGTTATATATATATATATATATATATATATATATATATATATATATATATATATATATATATATATATATATATATGATTTGCAAAGGAACACCGCACTCCAGAAATCGTTAGTAATTCCTCTTTTAAAACATTGCTATTTTAATATTGAGGTATAAATGACAGCTAATACTCAGAGTTCATCAATACACGATTTTTGCTTATGCTCTACGATTTGGTGATCGAAGTAATCAGTAATGTCAATCATTAATCTGTATTGGTATAGTATCTACATCAAGCTTAATGTTAGTACATTCTTCTTGATGAACACTTTGATTACATGTTAATCATTCATCGCTTATTGGTATAGTACCTGTATCAAACTTAATGCAATTATATATTTTTTTGATGAGCTCTTTGATAATAATACTTTTTTTCAGTATATGTCCTCTTCGAGCATGTCACAGTGTCTTATTGTGCTGGGGCTTTGGTTAAATTTAATGCGGGGTGTGCAGACCCCCCATGCCCTGGGGACCACCAAATCCCTGGTGCTTTGCATAAAATGTATAAGGGGCCATGTTGACACCCCCAAGCCCTGAGGACAACCACCCCCATGGGTCTTTGGTTAAATTTAATGCGGGGCATGCGGAGCCCCTGAGCCCAGGGGACCACCACCTCCCCAGGGCTTTTCTTAAATGTAATGTTGTTGGCCACTCGGACCGCCCCGAGTCTCGGGGACCACCACCTCCTTGGGGCTACAATTAACATTAAAGAGGGGGCTGCGTGACCCCCAGGGACCACCACCTCCCTGGGGTCAGATACAAGAAAGGAGGGGCCCCCTTTTTGGAGCCAATTATGGCCCTGTGAACTGCCACCCCCCTGGACCGACTCCAGCTATGTCCGCGGTGCCCACCCCTTGGACATAGCTGTTTGCTTTTGCTGAAAATTTAGGCTCAGATTTCACTCATACAAACCCAGTGAAATTCAGCAGATATATCTAGCTGAGTGTTTGTATGGGTGAGTGAGTGGCTGTTTTAAGTGGCTGTATGAGCGAGTGAGTGGTTGTGTGAGTGGCTGTATAAGTGTATAAGTGGGTGTGTGAGTAGCTGTATGGGTGAATGTGTGGCTGTGTGAGTGGCTGTATGGGTAAGTGACTGGTTGTATGAGTAGCTGTATGAGTGAGTGAGTGGTTGTGTGAGAGGTTGTATGAGTGAGTGAGTGGGTGTGTGAGAGACTCTATGGATGAGTGAGTGGTTGTGTGAGTACTTGTATGGGTCTGTGAATGGGTATGTGAGTGGTTGTGTGGACATGTGAGTGGGTGTATGAGAGGTTGTATAAGGATGTGAATGAGTGTGTGAGTGCTTCTGTGGATGATGTCATCAGTTATGTCATCAGTGATGTCAATTGAGATGTCATCAGTGATGTCACTGACCATGTCATGAGTGATGTAATATGTGAAGTCATAAGCAGTGCATTGCAGGGGCGTAAGTTATATTTAGCTCAGGTAACTATGACATCTGAATTTCCATGGTTTTGTGTGTGTAAAAATCTGAACCTAACTATAACATGCCTGTAACATTTTGTTTTTTAGTTAACTTGTAGGGTTTTTTTAATTCTATTTCCTAACTATAATGTCCTGTAACCTTTGCCTTTCCAGTGGAATTTCCTAACTAGAACGCCCCTGTAACCTTTGTATTTTTCAGTGAATTTCTAGTTTTTTTAACGTAAAGTAATATTTCATTACCATACTTTATTCCAACTGCCATCGCGCATGGCCTGTGGCCGTGCAATAGTTATACTTATCTCAAGGATATATAACTTATGCCCTAAGGTAACTATAACTCGCACCCTCGCCATGCACTGCTAATTATTCCACATCAGTTATGAAAACTTCTATGACATCATTGATTATATCTTTTCAACATTTGCAATAAAATTATTGATGAGAAAACTGTGCATGGTGGGGGCACGAGTTATTTTCATGCTTATGCTTATGACCTCACGTATGACATCACTTATGACATGTTCTATGATATCATTGATGAGTATCTAAATCGAATTTAGGCCCCAGGGGTGGGCACCCCAGGGCCTCTGGAGGCTGGGGAAGAGGGCCTTCTGGCCCCATTTCCCACATAAACAATTTTTGGCCCAATGGATGGGCTCCCTGGAGCCTTCTTGCGGCGCATGGGGGCAGACTCATTATTGAATGCGACCCCGCTAGAGTCTTGCAGGATCAAGGCATTTTTTTTGCCTCTGTTTTTTGTGTTTTATATATTTATAAATAGTATTAAATATTTTTACATTGATTTCATTTGGTATATTAATGTTATATAAAAATATTTTGGATTTCCTATTTTAAACAATATGTATAATTAGAAGACAATATTTTGTAATGTTCTTTAATGATATTAGTGTGAATTTATTTTGTATTTTTGTACTTACTATTATAAGTATAAAGAAACGATATTTTTGTAAACAATATTTTTGACACTATATTTTTGTTGCATGATTTTAATGTTGTCGATATTGCGTCAGTGAGCCATATATTGTGCTGCGCATTATACAGGAATGCATCATTGAGTTTGTTAGATATCATATTGTATTGCAATTTACACTGGATTGCATCTTTGCATCCATACTGCACTTCACATTACGCTGGATTGAATCTAGGAGGTTGTAAGATATTCATATTTTAGTGTGCAATACACCAGATTGCATCTTTGGGGTTGGCAGAAATCCATGTTGTATTGTGCATTACACTGGATTACATCTTTGAGGCTGGTAGATATCCATATTGTACTGCTCATTACACTGGATTGCATCTTTGAGGTTTTAAATATACATATTGTACTGCACATTACACTGGATTGCATTTTTAAGGATCTTAGATTTTTTTTTGTTTTGTAGTTTTATATAGCATGAACTTGACTTGAAGGTATTGGAGAGCCTTACACTAGCATCAGATACATTGCACAAGAACATATTCTTTTTTTTTTTTGCTTTTTAGGCACTGGGGAGATTAAGTGGTTTGCCCATAATCACAGGAAGTTGAGCCGACGCTGAGATTGAAAACTGGTTCCCGAGTTCCAAAGACTTTCATATTGTACTGCATATTACACAGGATTGCATATTTGAGGTTGTTAAATATCCATATTGTACTGCGCATTACAATGGATTGTGTCTTTGAGGTTGTCAGATATCCATATCATACTGCTCATTACCCTGGATTGCATCTTTGAGGTTGTCAGATATCCATATCGTACTGCTCGTTACACCGGATTGTATCTTTGAGGCTGTCAGATATCCATATTGTACTGCACATTACAACGGGTTGCATCTTTGAGGTTGTTAGATATCCATAATGTACTGCGCATTTCACTTGATTGTATCTTTGAGGTTGTCAAATATCCTTATCGTAGTGCTCGTTACACAGGATTGTATTTTTGAGGTTGTCAGATATCCACATTGTACTGCTCATTACCCTGGATTGCATCTTTGAGGTTGTCAGATACCCATATCGTACTGCACATTGTACCGGATTGCATCTTTGAGTTTGTCAAATATCCATATCGTACTGCTCGTTACACCGGATTGTATCTTTGAGGCTGTCAGATATCCATATTGTACTGCACATTACAGCGGGTTGCATCTTTGAGGTTGTTAGATATCCATAATGTACTGCGCATTTCACTTGATTGTATCTTTGAGGTTGTCAAATATCCTTATCGTAGTGCTCGTTACACAGGATTGTATCTTTGAGGTTGTCAGATATCCACATTGTACTGCTCATTACACAGGATTGTATCTTTGAGGTTGTCAGATATCCATATTGTACTGCTCATTACATTGGATTGTATCTTTGAGGTTGTCAGATATCCATATCGTACTTGGTCGTTGCACTGGACTGTATCTTTGAGATTGGTAGGAATCCATATTGTAGTGTGCATTGTCTGGATTGTATCTTTGATGTTCTTAGATATCCATATTGTATTGCTCATTATACAGGATTTCATCTTTGAGGATGTCAGATATGCATATCGTACTGCTCGTTGCACTGGATTGCATCTTTGAGATTGGTAGGTATCCATATTGTAGTGCGCATTACACTTGATTGTAGCTTTGAGGTTCTGAGATATCCATATTGTACAGAGCAATGTGTAGCAGATTGTATCTTGAAATTGTCAGATATCCATATTGTACTGCTCATTACACTGGATTTCATCTTTGAGGTTGTCAGATATCCATCTCGTACTGCTCATTACACAGAATTGTATCTTTGAGGTTATCAGATATCCATCTCGTACTGCTCGTTAAACTGGATTGTATCTTTGGGGTTGGTAGGTTCTTAGATATCCTGCTTTTTCACAGTCAAACAGGAACAGCGGTTTGCATGTTATTGTGGAATCAAGAGTCCATCTTTGAAAAAATGTGGGTTTTCCTGAAATGTTTACCTGGCTTTTAAGAAATGTCCGTTTTTAATATTTTATTTTTATACAAAGTCCCTTTGTGCACAGTTGCAGTCTCTTTTCATTTGGGTTTATTTCTGTGATGCTTTGCCTCCTGTTTCTAAGGAGCAGGTTCTGTGAATCCGAAATGCCCTTCAGTCGCCGGAACAGTGCATTCTAATGCATTTTGATGAGTCAGATTAGTTACTTGTCACATAGGTGGGTAATGCACGGAAATGTATTCAGTCCAGAAAATTAATGCAGTCAGCCAGCTACAGCCAGATGAATGAAAGTGACCACGAGCAGATCAGGAAAATGAGATTGAAAAATGCAAGTGAAAAAAGAAAAAAAGAGGCTGTAACGGAGAGAATCTACTCTCTTGGAATCTGTAAAAAAAGTTTAAAAGTGCCATGGAGATGGATTGAGCAGTAAGGACGGGATCCCCTTTTCTTCTTTCCCTTGATGTCGTGCCTGCCGTTGTCATGGTTTCTCGGTGACTGATCCGACTGCCCTGTCTTCGTGCTGGACTGTGCCGTGCCTGCGACGCATTCGTTCAGCCTCCCCTGACCTGTAGGGCAGCCAGACCTAATTCGCAGCTTTCAGATCAAGCAGCGTGTTGATGAAACTGGTGCAGTCAATCTCGGACCGCTGGAATTGGGAGGTGAGCGGGCTGCTGGTAAGGGTGGGCAGGTTCCTGTTCATAGCCCATCTCTCAGTCCTGAGAGACTTCACTGATGTCTCTGCCGGAGACTAGACTCGTTCTGTGTCTGCGAAGCCTGCTCATCCTTTCAGCCAGCTGTTATTCTGTTTCAAAAGATGCCTTCCAAATAATATTTTTCAGTTAACAAAAGGCTACCGCTGCTGCCAGACCGCTCCATTCCGGCAGGGCACCATTTTCCCAATCGTGGGCTTTGATTTTACAAACAAATATCAAATGTTCTAATCGTGGAATTCATCCATCTGAAACAAAGACTCGAGCTCCCCGAATGATGAACAGAACGACTTGGCACTACGACCTCTACCTGGAAAAAAGGAATTCCACTAAGGGCTTGATTCCGATGCGGTTAGGAAAGCATTCCCACCTAGGGCCCGATTCCGATGCAGTTAGGAAGGCCTACTAATGGCATTTGCTCCTTCCGAATCGGATCAGGAACGTGTCTTCCCAACCGAGGGCCAGATTGCGATGCGGTTAGGAACATAGGCTCCCAATGAAGTCAATGGGAGTCCAACCAAATCGTATCTGGAAGCATCCGGATGCATCATACTTGGTTGGCCAAACTCTCCCGATCCGAGTCGGTCGGAAAGCATTTCCAAACCGATTTGATCGGGAAGATTTCCTAACTGCATCAGAATCGGGCCCTAAGTGGCGAAACACTAATATCTTTGAGTGAAAACAGCCTTTCCTAAACAGGCCTGATGGCAGAGGACTCTTGATAAGAACATAGAGGTAGAGGAGGGCACGTAATTGGGAGGTAATTACATCCAAGTATCAGAGCTCTCTGAAGTTCTACAGCACATTTGGGACAGTTTAGTTTTTTGACTCTTCTACAGCTGAAGAGAAGAGGGACGTTTTTCTTCTGTATCAACATAGAGAACCAACTTCCCTGCCCCTTCATAATGCTGTGTGAAAAGTATTGAAGAGAATGAAAAGAAGTTTTCCATGTTTTTTTAAATCAGATGTATCCCTTATATGATTTTCAAGAGGAATTTCCTGCTGTTGTTAAGGTCGACTTCTGAAAGCCAATCTGGGGTCTTAGGTTTTAATCATTTTGGAAGATGCTTCACCCTCTGACGCTATTTATAAGAAGGTAGATGTATCCATCAAGCGGACTTAATCGGCTTCTAATCAGATGCTGCCCAAAAGTCTCTTTTATCACATACTTTCACTGGAGCCAAGCTGTTTGGATTTCAGATTGATGAACTTGTGGACAAACCTGCGGAGGACCTTAAACTCATGAATTCTCAGTTTCTTCTTCTGCTTATCATAGTGGTTTTGGGTACCATAGAACGTTTGGCCCTCCTCCATCAACAAGGGGTTTAGGTCAGCCCTTCCATTGCAGGTGTCATGACCGGGGTAGCCTCTATGTTGACAAATCCCAGTACCAGATGGCTTCCAACCTCCAAGTCCTGGCTACGGAGGTCACCTTTTGGACTTTTAAAATGTCAACAAAGATTCAATATAGGTCTGCTGGGTCTTCGAAATTGTGAGAAAGGGATATAGAATCCTGTACACTGTTTCAAGGCAACTCCAGCTCCACATTGCCCTCTGAAAACCAAGACCTTTTTCAAGGGACCCAAGAGCCACTAGCACAGGCTGTAATAATTCCAGTCCCGGATTCAGAGCAGTGTTTAGGGTTTTTCTCTATCGTGTTCAAGGCATTTGAGGCTGGCATAGCTCGCGGGTGGGGGGAGCGGGCGCAGGGTGATCGCGGGAGGTGGGGGGGAGGGAGGGTTACACGGGAGCATCATCATTTTTTTTAAAAACTTACCTTGAGGCCGGGGCCCGCGTCTTCTCTGCTCCTGCTCTCCTGCCTCTGACTTGACAGGAACAGGAAGCAGGCAGCCAGGCTCCCTCCCCTAAGCCAATCACAATGCTGCAATGCAGCATTGTGACACAGCGCTCAGCCATGGGCTAGAGGGGTGGGCATGTTCTCCATGCAGGCTGTAATGCAGCCTGCATGGAGGAGGGGAAAGTGCGCATGACTGGTTTGGGCGGCCCGAGAGGGCCGACCAGTCATTGCACACTTAGGAGTGGGAAAACCACTCCTCCCCTGCCGCGTTAGCAGAGAAGCTCCGCCTACCCGCCCGCAGAGGAAACATAAAATGGTAATGATGTTTTTGCTTATCGCACTGCGAGAAAGCAGTGGGACGACTCTCCTCCGCCATAGTGGAGGAGCTGCCACTGGTTTAATGTCCAGAAGACGTCAGGGTAGTTTCAGTCAGTGCTAGACTTAAAGGAAGTGAATTGTTTTCTTTTTCGACATCCCTTAAAATGAGGAGTCTAATCTTCAGCTGTTAGCTCTGGGAGACTTTTTGGCTTAAATAGACTTCAGAGACTAATACCTTGATATTTCAATTCATCCAGCTTCACAAAAATACCTAGGATTTAGTGTGGTGGGAGTACATATAAATTCCAAGTTCTTACGTTCCGACTAGCAGCTTCTCCAAGAACCTTCACGAAATTGATTTTATCTGGTTCAGAAATGTACTGCACAATCAAGTGTGTGACTGTATACAGTTGTAATGCAAGAATGAAATATAGTTAGTGTTTTCCTGTTATGCATTAAATTCCTATGCTGATCCCTCGCACATAAGGACGGTTCTTTCTATTTTAAAACATAAGGCCAGTTTTAGGTCTGTCTCGACAAAGCAGATACCTGCAAGATCTATTGTTACCAATACTTTAAAATACAGCTAGAGAGGCCTTTGGCTTAACTCAGAGCAGTATTTTTCTCACTTCATGTCATTGGCTGTTTGGTGTATCATTCCACCTCTCATGGAGTGTAGGATGGAGTATTTTACATCCAAAAGATTAAAAAATCATCACACGTAAGTTTTTTTCATCTCAAAGAAGGATTATATTCTGAAAGTAATCACATTTTTTGTTGTTATCTTTTTACTGCAGCAGGCGTTTTTAAATGTTTTTGTCAGGACTCAAAATGCAAGCCAGACCTAATGGCTTTGCAAATTTTATTTTATTTCTGCTCTCTATTAGATAATAGTTTGCACTTTCATAGTTTCAGACTCCACCATGATTGGCCGTGCTGGATTCCATTAATCACCCAGGTCTGTGAGTATTTGGACCTGGTGCTATTAATCATTACCATGGGTTCACTGAATAAAGACTCATTACAAGTGGCCCCTTAATTCTGATGGGTGGTAACAGCAGTTGCCAAACCCATCTGAAATATGAGATCCACTGGAACAGCACAGATCCCTTTACTATCACCCGGAGATGTCGGGTTCTGAAATCAGCTGAGCTCTCCGTGTGAAAGTGTGAATGGGGAATGAGCAATTACCTAGACACTCAGACCTGGAATTACTGATTTACAGAGAATTCCTCATTTCTAAGTGGGCCTTTATTGTACAGCTTGTAATGGACTGGATTTTTCACACCCCTGGAGTCGTAACTTATTGGGCCAGTCAAAACGAAGGCCTTAGAGCAGCTAATTAGATGTCTTGATCATGATGTCTTTATGTAAAAAAATGAGCATTGCTTGTAAAACAGCGCTGACCAGTGAAAAATATTCAACTACAGATATTTAACATGGTAAGAAAGACAGAATCTTTGCAAACTTGAATTAACCCAAAAAATCACCTCAACACCCGAGCATTTTACATGCTAACCTGTGTGGTGTTCATGGGGCCAGGGTCCAGTCCCTTGCTATGACAAAAGCATATCCGAGGCATTCAGAAGGCTATCCGATGAACAGATATCACACAGCTACACACTATCTGGACTCACCTTTTCTAACTTGACTCGAGCCTGGCTCGAACCAAAGGCAGCTGGAACCGGAACACAATGCAAGTCTATTTTTCGAGTGCAATGTGCTGGAAGACCTGTGCCTACATTTGCATGCGCTGAAAAGGTCACTGAGCAATCTCACCGCACAATATGGAGAGGGAAGGAGCAATCATTCGAAACATCTGTCAATGTTGCCTCTTGCAGCCCTGGAAAGGGATCCTCCTCGCAGTGCCTAACTCCATTATTCTGCGGCACTGCATACGGCCACCAGGCACTGAGAACAGACCGAAAATACTCATCTGTAGGAAGACAGCCACAGAGCGAAAAACATCAATCAAAGGTAACCACAAAAATCCCGAGCTCATTCTTGCATCTGTCAGAAAGATTGACACCACTTAACTATTCCATACACTCCGGTATTTAGACATCAGCTGCGGAGGATGGAACTTTCAAAAGCAGATTTATGTATCAATTATTTATCAGTTATCCCCAGCTGTGCCCTCCCAGCAGGACCAAACCCTTTGCATATAATAAGATTCTCAGTACAGCTGGCACTGGGAGTCTCCGATCTATTGTGTTGACATTTGCATATGTTGAAAATGTAGTTTCTTCAGTGGGGGAGGGCAGCAGGGGCACTCGCTAACTCACAAATGAACCCGCGCCACTGCTTGAACACCACGCACGTTGAGTTAGCACTACAACCACACTACATCGAAGGACGCAGGTCAGACGTTGGAGTGTAATCAGTGCTTAATGTATACGCACGTAAGTGCCAGGGTCCAGGGAATTTCAATCGAGTCCACTGCAACTGGTACCCAAATATCACCATAAACTGTAGTTATGGGTTTATCATTATGAAGGTATTTTAAATAATTCAATGTCCCACCAACTAACTCTACTAAAACTTCTCAAAACCTGCCTTTTTAACTTGTAAATTATCTTTCACACCTTGCTCTTGTACGTTGCCTAGCTATTAGCGCCAAGACACCCTCGGGTATACGTAGCACGGTATAAGTTCATTTAACATAAAATAACATAACATAAAAAATAGAAACACGGCGCCACCATTTGTTGAACTCTGCTGTTTACAAATAAGTGCGGGTGCCAAGCACCAGCAAACAAAAGCACAAATTCAGCCCTGACGTGCCTCTCAGGTTAAGAGCTGCATCCTCTTGGGTGAATGCTAAAGGGGGAAGACACTGTTTACAGTACTCAACTTTTGTGTGATTGGCCTAAGCATTCTGACTGTTGTAATCTTGTTTCACTTCCGTTGAACATATTAGACTAACACACCTGAAATCAGTGATTGAAATGAAAATAAATGAAAGAAAATTACACGATTGGAGACAGTGTCCATGATGACCTGGAGTGAGGTGGTCACCCTAATCCCCGGGGGAAGAGTCATACTTGTGACCAGTGGTTCAAAGGCAGAGACGCCCCTTAATCTCTTTTTCCTCACCTCCATCAAGAATTCATATTCACTTCATTCCAGTCTTTCAGGGATGCTCTGCTACATGCATGACTTCAGATTCAGTTTATTCCTGATGTCCTGAGGACCTACCCCGGGGAGCACCCAATCAGTTTTGTCCTGATGGGACCTGTGGATCTTTGCCATAAAGGTAAAAAATTTGATAACAATCACTTCTCTTGACTGGGTCCATCTAGAAAGAATACAAGATGATACAAATCACTGCTCAACGTGCTCACATTGCATTTCAGCTTGGCAATCTTTGACACTATCACTATCTGCCATTTTCAGTCACATAAACTACTGTTTATGTGCAGGAAGGGACACCTTCCTGCACATGAACAATCAATGGCGTTTTGCTGTTTCTACGTGTGCTGCACAATGCAGCACACATAGAAACAGCAAAAATGAGGAGAAATTAAACATTTCTCCTCGCTGCGCCAGGGTAAGACCAGGTTTTCCCTGTTCTTAATTTTGGCACTGTCCCATATGTACGCCACCCTTTTAAATATGGAGCAGCGTCAAAATCAGTGGGTGTTGCGGTGGAACGCTCATCACAACACCCATTGTCCGCTCCTTTCCCGCTAAGTATAGCATGAAATGGTGCCTTATTCACAAAGCTGTGTTAAGCCACGTTAAGTGACTTAACACCACCTTGTGAATAAGGCGAAGCCCCTATCGCCACCTCAACGTCGAAAAAAGTGATGTTGTGATGGCGATAGGGCTTGTAACTATGCCCCACTGTTCACAATTTTTTTTTTTTACTTTGACTGTATATGATCCAATCGAAGGTAAATGTCTTTCATATACAGATGATTTATGCAATTATGTGGAAATTTCACATAAGGCAATCACAACGAAATATTAGTAAAACATTCTTCCTGCCACTGTTGTTTCCTCCTCCTTTTTCTTTCAGGAACAAGATTTGAGTGATTGAAAGTCCAATCCACTGATTTTCTTTCCCAGTGTAGTGGATAAAGCGCACCTTGTGCTTGAATGGTGAAGTGTAATTTAAATGACTCCGTGAGTACCACTGTTATGTGATTATATGGCATTTTAGATAGGGCATCTTCTGTGGATTTACACATTTAATAAATTCACTTTCGATGTGGGCTTGGGGCCAGCTTGAGGTTTGTGTGGGCGTGTCAACAGCCTGCACCTTTGACTCTTCTCCAGGATTGTGCAAGCCGTAGTGTCTTTAGCCGCTAGAAGGGCTGTGGTCAGGCTCAATCGCTAGCACCTATTTACTGCTGTCATTATATAAAATCCTGGATTTGCCACAGTACAAAGAAGTGCTATCATGTTTATAATCTAACATTCATCAATGCTATGCACCTAAGTTATTTTTCCTCATGTAAAGGTGGTCATTAACTTTTCTGATACTCCTCAGGATCAACTTTTCTGATACTCCTTAGGATCAGAGTTTATGATGCTAGAGCATGTTTACTTCAGTGCTTAATTTGCTAAAACTGTATTAAATCGCCACTGAGATTTCTGCTAAAAATACATGCAGACAGTGCCACCATGTGATAGATAAATTATGTGCCGGTGTTTAGAAAAAGGTGCTGGTGCCGAACACTGGCAAACACCGGCACAAATTTAGCAGTGGTTTACTTCTCAACGGTAGTCCCGTCTTCATCTTCGTAATAATGTGGAATATGCATGTGCACAGACTGAGAACCTAGCCAAAACAGGAGAATTATTTCAGGTTCTCCTTCTCCCTTTTCTCTAAATGTATTTCTGGAGATTTACAAAGAGATGATTGTCTTGCTGATGCATCACGAGAGGTGTATTCATTGAAGGTGGGATCTACGCAATAGATTTGATAAAATGATGAAGAGCAAGGAGAAACAACCTTTTAAGAATAGAGAGAAAAAAATGTGAATCTCTCTAACTCTATTTCAAACATCCTTGTGCCACTCTGCCTTACTGTTGTATTGGTACAAGATTGGCACAGCTGCACTACATAAAAAAATAATTCCAGAGACGATGGCAACAAACAGTCCTGGCAGTCAGCTTTACTAGCATAAGAGAGACCACCAGCAGGGGCAGGTGTGACTCTCCCAATGGGGTGCCTCATGCCCACGCCTTCTACTAAAACATCTAAAACCTTTACAGGCCTTGTAAGTGGGCTAGTGTAAGACTTTCAACACCAAGACCATCAGTAGGCAGTCATTTTTGGCTGCCATGAGCCATTCCACTAAATGTGTAATCAGGCACAGGGGAGAGGGTGTGAATCTGTTCTTTTTATTGAATTGCCACACTTCCATGACTTTTACTATGGAAACAGAGGAACACCACACTTCAGCTCTAGGGCAACAATCCTACCATGTAATTAGTGGTAGATTACTGCGCTTAGTACACTACGGTCTATATCAGTTGGCTTGACTATTGATATTAATACCTGATCTTTAACCATCTTTGGGCTCATTTTATTGCTATGGTGCCAGTGCACACTACCTTGTCAATCGCTTTTTGACCCTTATTGCAAAGAATCTGCAGGTCTGACCTGTGAAGGTTTGATGCACGTCATTTCTGCCCAATGCCAATGAGTGGCTGGCTTACATTCTTTGGAAGTGTGTCATGTTGTAGACTCCTTGAGGAGGCAAGAATGAAATATGCGCCCCCTGGGTCCCTAATTAACAGTATAATGTCCCCTTCTCTTTTTTCAAATTCTACCTTAGAAATGTCTTTATTTTGCTTTTGTCCAAAATACTTTATGTGGTCCAAAATGGTCAGTCTGCACTTCGGTAGATTTCTCCAACAGTAAGCAGGTTACACAGAAATTTCTGCCCTTAAATCTTGACAAACAGAAAATATATAACTGTATAACTCTGTAGCTGTACTCGCCAGAATCTAAGGATGGGAAGGGTTTCTTTGGTAACTTCTAAGATGGGTAACTGAAAATAAGTAAATGAGTCTTGATCTGCTTATTAAACATTCTCTTATCTTTCCCAAACAAAGCCCTCTATCTTCTCCTAAAGGGCCTTGTCCAAGTATGCACTGAGGGTAGGGTTAATTGACAACACAAAGTTTGAACTTGTCTAGCTTAGTCTGATAGTCAGATAACACCAAGAGACAAGTGATGCACTTCCATAGGAAAAGAAGCACACTCACACAATAACCACATCACTGAGCAGGTGGATGCCTGTGCTTCTAAACTGGGGGCTATCAAAAAAGACATGAAGACCCATAATACCTAAGTGCAGGTGAAACAGAATCCACACAGGAATGGCAGTTAATACAGTGCCATTCACAGTACGTGGCAACTCACAAAGCGGTTACTTTTACAAAGCATTGTTTTACATCACAATACATTTACATCTAAGGTTAGCAGGTAAGTAATATATATGTAATATTATATATATATATATATATATATATATATATATATATATATATATATATATATATATATATATATATATATATATATATATATATATATGTATATATATATTCACTGAAAAAAACAAAGGTTACAGAGACCCAGGTTTCATTCATACAAAACCATAGAAATTCATCAGTCATAGCTAGCCTAGCTAACTATAACTCGCACCCCGCAATGTACTGCTTATGACCTCACATATTACATCACTCATGACATGGTCAGTGACATCACTGATGACATCCTACAGTGAGTGTGAGTGTTTTTGAAAAGTTTATGAGTGTTAAATATATACACCAAGGTGTATTGGTGAATCTGTGGGTGTATGAGTGCCTGTATGGATAATTCAGTGGGTGCATGGCTGACTGTATAAGTGAGTGATTAGGTGTCTCAGTGAATGTATGGGTGAGTGACTAGGTTGTGTGAATGTCTTTATCAGTCTGTCAGTGTGTGTCTAAGTGGCTGTATGGGTCCGTGTGTGGTTACATGAGTGGCTGTGTGCATGATTGATTGGTTGTCTGAGTACCTGTATGGGTACATGAGTGTCTGTGTGGGTGGGCGAGTGTGTGTGTGACTGCCTGCATGGATGAGTGAGTCAGTGGCGGTATGGGTTAGTGAGTGCATTTGTGAGGGGCTGTATGGGTGACTGAGTGTGTGTATGGCTGTGTCGGTGAGTGAATGGATGTGTCAGTGGTATATGGGTGAGTAACTGCATATGTGAAAGGCAGTATAGGTGAGTGTTGGAGTATATGAGTGACTGTGTGAGTGAGTGATTGTGAGAGTGGCTGTATGGGTGAGTGTGTGCTTGTGTCAGTGACTGTATAGGTGAGTGAGTATGTGTTAGTATCTGTATGAATAAGTGAGAGGGTGTGTGTATAACTGTATAGGTGAGTAAGTGGCTATGTGATAGGTTCTATGGGTGAGTGAGTAGGTGTGTGAGTAGCTCTATGGGTGACTGACAGTGTGTGAGTGGCTTTATGGGTGTATGAGTGGATATATCAGTTGCTGTATTAGTGAGTCAGTTGGTGTATGAGTGGCTGTATGGGTGAATGTGGGTGTGTCAATGGTTTTGAGAATGGTAGTGTGGAAGTTGGAATGGGTGTATGAAAGGGTATGTTGGGGTGTGAGTGGGTGCGTAAGAGATTCTGTGGATGATGTCATCAGTGAAGTCATCAGTGATGTCATTTGAGATGTCATCAGTGATGTCACTGACCATGTGATGAATGATGTAATATGTGAGGTCATAAACAGTGCATTGCGGGGGCACGAGTTATAGTTAGCTACTGCTAAATTTCTCTGGTTTTGTACGAGTGAAACGAGTGAGCCTAACTAAAATGTCTCTGTAACCTTTGTTTTTTTCAGTGAATTTCTAAGTTTTTTTAATCCATTTCCTAACTTTAACATCCGTGTAACCTTTGTTTTTTTCAGTGGATTTCTATGGTTTTTTAACTATTAGTCACGTTTGCAGAGTGGTGGAGAAAGGGGGCTGGGCCTCCAGACAGTTCTCGGGAATCCCGCTGTGTGGGACTTACAGGAGGGACTAGAAGGGCTTCTTTGCCCCCAAGGTCCCTCAACAGTAAAGTGGACGTCATCCCCCAACCAGTAGTGCACCACGAGTCATGTTTGCAGAGTGGTGGAGAAAAGGGGCACAGCCTCCGAAGACTTCTTAGCAATCCCTCTGTGTGGGACTTATTGGAGATAACAGGATGGGTAGTTGGCCCCAAAGGATGAGCTTGGGGGCCAAATACCCTCCTCTGACCTCCAGTAAGTCCCACACAGAACGATTGCTGGGACCTGGTAGGAGGCCACGCCCCCTTTCTCCACCACTCTGCAAACGTGCCTCCTGGCGCACTACTAGTAGGGGGATAAAGTCCCCGTGGCTATTGAGGGTCCTTGGGGGCCAACTACCCCTCCTGTTACCTCCAGCAAGCTCCACACAGTGGGTTTGCTGAAAGCTTTGTAGTGGCCTTGCCCTCTTTCTCCACCACTCTGTAAATGCACCTCCTGGCTCACTGTTAGTTGCGTGATGAAGTCCCTTTGGCTCTTGGAGGTCCTTGGGGGCCAACTAGCCCTCCTGCTACCTCCAGTAAGACCCACACAGCTGGATTGCTGAGAGGTCGTCAGAAGCCATACCCCCTTTCTCCACCACTCTGCAAACGCGCCTCCTGGCGCACTGCTGCTTGAGGGAAGAAGTCAACTTTAGTCCTGAGGCCCTCAGGAGACAAGGGGACCTCATCCCTCCAACGTCAGTGCACAGAGAGGTGCGTTTGCAGACTGGTGGAAAAAAGGGGCGTGGCCTCTGACCACCTCTCAGCAAGTGTGGTAAGAAGAGGTCTTGTTTGCCCCTATGGACCCACAGCAGCCAAGGGGGCTTCATCCCCTAACCAGCAGTGTGCCATGAGGTGTATTTTGCAGAGTGGTGGAGAAAGGGGGCATGGCTCCCCTTCCCTGGGCCATTTTGGCCCCAGGGAACCCATCCCCTGGGGCCTGTCCATTTTTTTATTTAAAAAAAGTGAGAGGGCTGAACAGCCTCCCTCCGAGGCCGATTTCGGGCCTGGGGACCCCATCCCCTGGGGCCCAGCCTTTTATTTTTTTAATATATATTTCAAAGGGAGGGGGGCCGAGCGTTCCCCCCTCGTGGGCCATTTTCAGCCCCGGGAACCCCATTCCCCAGGGGTCTGCCACCTTTAAAAAAAAAAAATTAAAGGAGGGGGACTGTGCGGCCCCACTATTGGACCATTTTTTCCCCTGGAGACCCCGTCCCCTGGGGCCTGCCCTGGAGGGGGCCACATGCCCCCCCTCCTGGGCCGATTCCAGCCTGTGGACACCCTGGGACATTGCTGGAGCCGGCCCTGGGGGGTGGCGGTCCCCAGGGCCATATAGGGCTCCACGAGGGCGGCCACGTGGCCCCCCTCCTTTGTTAAGTAAGCCCCGGGGAGGTGGGCATTCCCAGGGCTGGAGGTTCGCTATGGACCCCCTTCATTATAGTATTTTTGTCCCGGGGAGGTGGCGGTCCCTGGGGCTGTGTGGGGGAGGCCAGACCCCCCCACACATTACTATTTTATTATTTCCCCGGGGAGGTGGTGGTCCCCGGTGCTGCGAGGCACTGCTTTGCTCCCCGCATTTCTCATATTTAGCCCCAGGGAGGTGGTGGTCCCCAGGGCAGCAGGGTAGGCCGTAGGGCATCTCCACATTATTTTCTATGTATTTCTGTGCCTCGGGGAAGGAGCAGTCTCTGGGGCTGCGGGAGGGCCGCATGGCCCCCCTGCATTTCTCATATGTAGCCCTGGGGAGGTGGCAGTCCCTGGGCAGCGGGGGATGCGTAAGGCCTCCCACACACTATTTTCTATGTATTTCTGTGCCACGGGGAGGTGGAGGTCCCCGGGGCAGCGGAGGAGCCGCAAAGCTACAGTAGAACAAGTCAACTGACATATAGATAAAAACGCGTGGAATCAACGAACTGGAGCGGCTGCTGCTACTTCAAGAATCAGAATATCCCGATCATTTGTTTGAAGCCCTGACGAGAGTCCCAGTACTATCCAGCCTGGGTCTTGAAACGCGTTGGCATTTTCAAGAGGCATTTTGAGAGGCATTTAGTTTAATCTAAATGTGTTGAGTGTCGGATGTATTAAAGATTAATTCATTATTTCCAACACTTTTGTGATATTCTTGCTGAAACAATAAGTTTAGTCCATGAAATTGGACATTTTTCGCAATCACTGTTGTGTTTTTTCACAGATGATGCAAGTTTTAAATGTTTTTTGCAATTGATTTATGTTTGTTTTCATTTAGTGATCTTGTCGCTTGTTGTAATTTGTTGCAAATAATTTTCACTTTGGTGTATGTCCAAATTGTTTTTGATTGTGCATTGTGTTATTTATATGTGAAGGTTTCTGTGTCAATTTGAGAAATATGTGTTTCTTTTTCAGTCTTTTGAAAAAATAGTTTTGAATCAATTTAAAGACTATTTAATAAAAATTTACTTAGACAGATAAAAGAATAGTCTGCCCGTTACTCCATAAATAGTAGGAGTGTAGGTTAGTACGGAGCCAGGTGTTCATGTTGTGTTTTGAATTTTGAATAGCCCTACCTGGCCCCGGTCCTTTGGGCTTAACCCCTATTGTTGCTAGTAATTAAAAATAGGCATTGAAACTGGTCCCTACCTGTGCCTTTCATGAGTACCTTAACTTTATAGGCAAAAGATACTGATCTGTTGACCAATAACTGTAAAACCGTTAAGGTAATCCATGTTAACATTCCAGTTGCTGTTTATATCTCACATTTTACTTAATTTGCATTCCCTGAGACTGTTTGCTTTTTGTAAAATGTTGTGTTTTTGTAGTTTTTTAATGCAGCATATTAATCTTGTATTGTGCTTAATGTGAACTAAGTAGTCTGTAGGTGTCTGTGTGAGTTCAGGTTTTGGGTGGGTGTTTACAACGGGCTACAATTGAAAGCTCTGAAGTTGGAGCTGAAGGCAGTGAGAGTTTCTCAAAGTGCCTGTCAGTGTATCATAAAGGGATTCAGAATACATGCTCATCCAATTCTTGACTTCTCTGTAGATCACTCAGGGCAACGGTCAGGTGTGCTAAATGGAATTGTGGTCTATGTGAAAGCGTGTGGAGGAGGTACACAACTGTCAAAATATTAAATAATGCAAAAGTAAAAGAAAATGCAGTGCTTATGGGGAGGGGGTGCATTAAGTCTGTGGGGGCGGTCAAGTGAAGGAGATGCAAGGAAGTTTATGCAGGAGAGAGTGAAAAGAGGGAGCTGAAGAGGAAAGAGATGCGGTGTGAGGTGTCTAAATGGAGGATTTCAGAAAGATGTGGAGAGAAAAGTGGCATGGGTGTCTAGCAGAAAAACTATAAAGAAATGTGATGTGACTGAAAGAACAGGAGTGCTTGAGACACTCCAAAAACTTCCTTCACTTCCAAAGACTCTCTCTAATGTTTATTTTGCTCATGTTTTCAAAATGTAAAAATTTTTTAATTCTAATTATTTACAACAAAAGCATTGCTATTGCTCAATTATCTGATATTAGATGCAAGCATGCATTAGCCAATAGGCTTGGCGTGTTTTAGGTAGATGGCTGTTACTGTGTGATTTGTCTTTGATGAAAGCGCACAGTGCGCCACTAAATTCTTGTATGGTGGTACTATGGGAATCACAGGATTTTACTTTATATGTTTTAAGCCATGTCTTTAGTTATATAGGCCACGCCCCTTGTAAAAGATTCCTAGTTATGCATTTTAGACCGCTCTCTTTTAGAAACTCCCCACTTTTTTCATCCTGCTTAAAGCCCAGCTATGCTGAGGTATGTTATGAGTGCTGGCATATGTTGACCAGTGGCCAGCACTTCACAGGGGGTGTGAGAAGCCAGCTCGGGAGCACTCTGAGGCCTGCTGCCCATGGGGCGTGGAAAGAGTTCGGAGGCTGCTGGGGACCAAGAATATAAACAGCCAGGACACAACTAGCTGCTGGTCCAGCCAGCTACACTTTGCATAAGGTGAGGGGTCCTTTCAGCACATGTATCTGAATTTAGTGATGAACTGTATCATTCATAGTTACCAACAGTTTGCATCACTTGTAAAGTGGTCACTTAAAACCTGAGGACATTGTCCACTAAATATTTAACAGAATCAGAGCACACCTTCATTTTTTACTTTTTTTGCAGTTTTACATAGCCTGAACTCGACCCAAAGGTATTGGAGCACGTTACATGAGCGCCAGTTCCATTACATAAGATAACATTTATTTTTTATTTATTTTTTGTAGGCACTGGGAGATTAATAGATTTGCCCAGAATCACAAGATGTTGAGCCAATGCCAGGACTCAAACCTGGTTCCCCATTTCCATAAATCAAGAAGGGTACGCAGTTCCCCAAAAGAAGATAGGGTAACGAGTGTGGAGGCGAAAGGAGGGGAATCATCCTAAACGGAACTAGAGTCCTCACACACCCAGCCAGCTAGGTGTCATGCTTCATCATATGGACTCGCTCCTCGTCGGGTCGGCGGTGCAATACCCGACGGGCACCCAAAAAGGGGCTCTTTAGCGGAGATCTTCTGTTCCTGCCGTATGGTGCCGTGGGTGTAAGGGCCCTAGGGGTAAGTGTAGATGTGAGTGAGTGGTTTTAAAAAGGTTGGATAATCCAAAAGGGGTTTTTAATGGAATGGTCATCCACCTTATTAAAAATACAAAAGAGTGGCTGCTCACTGGCTCAATTGTCCAGGGGAGCAATGCTCAACTCTACAAATGTGGTCGACATGTTTCACGCTGTATGTTCATAAATGATACAGTGCATTTCTTCAGGACCTATAAAAACTGTCTACACATAGTGGGTCGGTGAAAGAATACCTACCTACCAATAATCTTACGTGCGAGCATGTAGTCCCGACAGGCCTAGTGATATCCTAACTAGGTGGTGGCGCTTGCTTCTATGGTATTGTCAGCTCTTGACACCTCAGTGAATGGTGTCCTGTCCTTAGTCGGACGATCGCCTGAAAACTACCCAAGCGCCGAGCTGAGCAACCGGATCCGTACCCTTCTTGATTTACAGTATCTGGGCATGTACGCTGGACCCCGTAAAACAGCCCTATCAGTCCCTCCCTTTTGTCAAGATCCCCATTTCCATAGTCGGCAGCTCTGGCAGTAGAGCCACATCCTCTTACTCTGTCCCTCTTTTAGCCATGGATCCACCTCAAGCAGATCATTATGCCACCACTATTTCCTTACCCCAGGGTTTACCATCAATTCCCCATCGTTTTTCATGTCTATCTGCAGGTGGACATTCGAGTAGCTTTGTGTCCGCTGTTCTGTGTTTAACTTCATCCTCTGATGGATTACTGCTGCTTCCACACCACATTCATTTATTAGATACCACCCAGTTTTGCATGTTATTTATTGTTTTATGTTTTTTTAAGCATAACAGAGTGCCCTAATAATAATGACTGGGGTGTCCGTTTCAAATGGGAATTTCAAATCAGTTTATGAAAAGAACACCACCACGCAGACCAAAGGACAGCATCTTTTTAAAAAATGCACAGCCCCTCACCCATCAAAGTGGCATGCTTCATCATTGGTTCATGCTCCTCACTGGGCGGATACTGCAATGCCCATCTGGCCCCTCGAAGGGGCTCTTTGCCATAGATCTTTACTTTTGCTGACCTGTTTGGAGAATTGCCAAAGCCATCTGCAAATGCCCCTAGATATAATAATCAGACAGTAGAAACAAGTAGATAGAAATAAATTACTTAAAATGAAGCAAGGGCAGCTAGAAATATTTCAATATTGTTTGGAAACCCTCGTTAAGGTGGGGAGTAATGGTCCCTAAGTTCTACAATAAGTCAACATGCTTCATGCTCTTCCTGCCCGAAGATGGGTCAATGGCGATTCATCAGGACCTAGAGGAGTTACACCTAATTTACTTTTATGTCTTCATACCCAACTTATGCTTGTTGTGTACTCAAGCAGTACAACAGTGAAGACAAATCACAAAATCTGGGTATATAGGCCATTTGTAATGCCACTTACACATCTACTGCAGGTGTATGTGCGTCAGTCAATACTCTCAGACCTGAAATAAGGGAAAAGAAATGAAGGGCTGAACATGGGTAAAGGAAAGGGATCAAAATTCTCTCGTTCTTGTGCCTCCTGGTTTTCAAATCCAAAGGAGTGATCATCTTGAAATAAATGCATGGTGTCATGAATAACCATGCATGTATTTCAGCATGATCACTCCTTTGGATTTGAGATCCAGGAGGCACAACAACGAGGGAGTTACCAGTTCCAGATTACCAACTAGGCACCCGCCTATGGGCCCCACTTGTTTTAGGCGCCCCGGCGACAACAGATCAAAATTACAATCAAGCTTTCTTAAATTGTTTCCAAAAGATAAATAAAAAAAGAATCAACTCAAAGAAATGAAAACCTTACATTAAAGACTCTATAGAGAAAATACTGTATTTATGTAATGTACCCATTAACAACTTAAAGTACATAAGCCAGAGACATCAGATTCACATAACAATGTGTCTCTTAAAAGCTCATCTTCTGCAGCTATCAGTTTGTAAAACAAATCTGGTGCAAACCAAGGACCTGTAATGTAATTGGTGTATTAAAATTGTTGGTTGGAAAAATTAAAAACGTATTAGGAGAAAATTTCAACTGCCTAGGGGCCTCCACAGGGTCCTTTTTTTCATTGGCCGCGTCATAGCGCTTTTTAGGGGGGGGGGAAATGGAATGTGAAATGTGCAAGAGAAGAGTGCAGGGAACAAACGGGTGCTAGCTGACAGTTTGACGGAACGGCCACTCCAGAGCATGGTCAGTGAGCTGAGTGTGAATGAGGGTTTGCAGAAGTATCCCTTGTTGCTCACAGTATAAAAACTGCAGCTGTGCATAATGGTTTAGGATGCACAGTGAAAGGGATTAACAGTGTATAGAATGCATTTGAGAGACAGGCCATGGGTATGCAAGCACCATATTTTGCAGGGCATGCCCAAAGATGTACAAATGTTGTCATGACAGTGCCCAACTTGGCAGTGGCACAGGGCGTGCAGAGCATGAGAGGGTGGGTTGACAGGGGCCCAAGATGTGTAGAGTGTGGAAGAGGGTGTGCAGAGCTTGGTGGAGAATGAGCATGGTTCATATGTGCAATATGGCTGAGGCTCTATTACACGTCACTGGGTAGGTAAGGTACAGATGAGGTTTTCAGAGCATGTCTGATGGGTGCTTAAGGTCTGATAGAGTTTGTGTAGGGTGTGGCAGAGGCTGTGTAGGGTGTGGCAGAGGGTCGCACACTGTATGGTCACAAGGATATAGGGGGTGGCAGGTGACAGCTGAAAGGGAGGAGTGAGCGCGGATCTGGCTGTTTAGAAAGAGGGTCCGATAGAATGGGTTGATCTCCCATTAATTGTTATTGTCAGTATAGATATTAGAGCATAACACTAAGGGCCAGATGTGCAACCCTTCTATTTTGCGACTCACAAATTGCGTTGTTTTGCGACTTGCAAAATCGAATTTACATTAGTGTCTCAGACACTGTTTGCGATTCCTAATGGGGTCGCAAATTGCCTGCCTCATTAATATTCATGAGGTAGGTCGCAATTTGAGACCCATTGGGAATGGCCGGCACTCACAGGGATGGTGGCCTGCTGGGGTCAGCAGACCACCATGTCTGGGACTGCTTTTTCAATAAAGCAGTTTTTTTTTTTTAATGCAGCCCGTTTTCCTTAAAGGAAAACAGGATGCATTTAAAGAAGAAAAATGAAACGTTTCTGTTTCATTTTTTAAGTGTAGGTAGTGGTTCCTGGGACCACTGTCTACTCTTAAAAAATATTTTTGCTGCCAGTCACAAAGGGGAAGAGGTCTCCTGGGGACCCCTTCCCGTTTGCGAGTGGCTTACCACCTTTTTGAAATGGGTGCTAAACTGCAAGTGTTTTGCAACCGCAATTGCGGCCGCAAAACAATCATTCATTGAAGTATGACTCGCTATTAGGAAGGGACACCCCGCCCTTCCTAATAGCGAGTCGCAAACCCTATTTTGCAGGTCGGTAATAGGTTACCGACTCGCAAAATAGGGTTTGTACATAGGGCCGACCTATTTTGCGGTCACAAACGGGCCATTTACCCGTTTGCAACAGCAAAAACGGCCGTACAGCTGGCCTTAAGTGCAGTAAGAAAGCTAAATTCGTGAGGAAACTGTAAACATAATTTGGGTAAATTGTACACAGGAAATCAAATCCCTGTTCAAAAAAGAGGTCCTGAATATAATTTGTTTTTTATAATCTATATTATAGTTTGTGTCAGAATAAGCAATTAATGCTACACTGTTTACTGTAACACCATAATGTTTTTTTCATAAGTGCGTTGACCGGTTTTCTATATAAACGTGAGCCGATTAATGTGCATCATGGCTATTAATACCGAGAAACAGTTACTGCTCAGGGGGTTTGGGCATGGGAAACCTGCTAGCAACAGACCTGAATACGGCGCAGACTGACTCCGCATTTCATAGTGTTGTTACAGATAACATGAAAAGCGTTGAGTTGGGCAATAATAACACTTATTTTTCAAAAAGCAGGGTCAGTTTGAGGTGTACGCTGAAATGGAGTCATGCCATATATTACTGCTCAACAGAGAGCACAATTAATTCTCATTGTTAACATTGCAGCCTGCATTTCAACAAAATGTGTTTACTCTAAGTAGTAAGACATGATCCTCTGTTCAATTTAAAAATGAACCTTGCATTTATAACAAGGTGTTCAAGCAAAGAGTATGGAACTGCATATTGTGTGCAGTACCCAGAAAAAAGAGGTAATTGGTCGTAAACAAGCTCTGGAAATAATAGCTCCCACGCACATGTACTCAACGTGCTGTACAGAGCAGGATCTGATCATGTGAACAAAACAAACATGCACTGCGTCACAGCAGCCCACACGGTCCGTTTATGCAGGGGACCCTTTCGTTGCACGGACATTTGGCGGGAGTTGCCTTTGGGGAATGCCTTAGCCTCAGCATGGCTGCTGCTGTGCAGCTGGGCTAAAAGGTAGAAAACAATCAGCAGGAGTTGGCCAGTGCTGGCCATGTCATTGCACTTTTTTTCTGGTGGCCGGGGGCGGGGCAAGCAACAGCAGGTGTAGGAGTCAAGTTACAACAACAGGACAAGCAACATCAATAAGGAAAAGGTAGAAAAACAAGCAACAATGGCCAAGCAACAACAACAGGACAAGCAACAAGGACAGGGCAACAACAAAACGATGGGGCAAGCAACAGCAAACAACGAAGATAGCCTGAAAAACACATGGACTGATGCAACTAGAAACAAACATTGGCAAAGCCAATTGGTCGCACCTCTGCAAGAGCTTGTGGCTTTGGCAATGTGTTTTAGCCATGTTGTACACCAGTGTGGCTGCTGTTCAGCATGGCTAAAAGTTAGTGGTGTGGAGTGTCGTAGAGTGGAGTAGGGGGAGTAGAGTGTTGTAGAGCGAATTTGTTGGAGTAGAGCATTGTAGATTGGAGTAGGGTCGTATAGTGTAGAGTAGAGTGGAGTAGAGTTCAGTGGTTCAGTGGAAGAGTATTGTAGAATGCAGTGGGGTAGAGTGGAGTGGAATAGGGTGGAGTGGGTTTGAGTGCATTGAGGTAGTAGGGTGAATTTTATTGGAGTAGAGTGGAATGGATTGGATTGGAGTAGAGTGGGCTGAACTGGACTGGAGTGGATTTGAGTGGCGTGGAGTGGAGTAGGTGGATTGGAGTGGGGTGGGGTGGATTGGGGTGGGTGGATTACATTGGAGTGATTGGGTGGGGTGGATTGGATTGGGGTGGGGTAGATTGGATTAGCGTGATTGGACTGGGGTGGGGTGGATTGAATTGGAGTAGGGTGGAATGGGGAGAATTATGATGGATTGGATTGGACTAAAGTAGGGTGGGATAGGGTAGAGTGGAGTGGGGAGAATTGTGTGCATTGGGTTGGACTAGAGTGGGGTGGGGTGAAGTAGGAAGAATTGTGGTGGATTGGATTGGACTAGAGTGGGGTGGAGTAGAGTAGGGTGGACTGGATTACATTGGATTGGAGGGGAGGGAGGATGGGAATGGATTGGGGTGGAGTGGATTGGAGTGGGGTGGATTGGATTGGGGTGGATTGGATTGGGGTGGATTGGAGAGGGGTGGGGTGAATTGGATTGGGGTGTGGTGGATTGAACTGGGGTGGGGTAGATTGGATGAGCTGGATTGGACTGCGTGTATTGGATTGGGGTTGGGTGGATTGGAGTGGGGTGGGGTGGTTTGGATTGGAGTGGGGTTGATTGTGGTGGATTGTAATGGAGTGGGGTGGAATGGACTTGAGTGGGATGGATTGGATTGAGTGGGATGGACTGTAGAAGGGTGGAGTGGAGAGAAGTAGAGTCGGTTGGATTGGAGTAGGGTGGATTGGATTTGAGTAGGGTGGATTGGATTGGAGTTGGGGTGGATTGGGGTAGAATGGTCTGGATTGGACTGGAGTGGGGTGGATTGGATTGGAGAGGATTGGATTGGGTGGAGTGGGGTGGGGTAGATTGGATTGGAGTGGGTGCGGTGCGGTGGATTAGACTGGAGTGGGGTGGGTGGGGCAGGGTGGAGTGGAGTGGATTGGAATGGAGTGGGGTGAATTGGAATGGGATGGATTGGATTGAGGATGACTGGTGTGGGGTGGATTGGATTGGGTGGAGTAGGGTGGATTGGATTGGAGTGGGGTGGGATGGATTAGATTAGAGTGGTGTGGATTGGAGTGGGGTGGGGTGGGCTGGAGTGGGGTGGATTGGAGAGGGGTGGGGGAGTGGGGTGGATTGGATTGGGTGGATTGAACTGAAGTGGGGTCCTTTAAAGTGGGGTGATTTAGAGTAGGGGTGGATTGGATAGGAGTGAGGTGGGTGGAGTGGATTATGGTGAATTGTATTTGGAGTGCGGTGTATTGGACTGAAGTGGGGTGGATTGATTTGGAGTGGCATGGGTTGAGTGGGGTGGATTGGAATGGGGTGGGGGGATTTGATTGAGTGGGGTAGATTGGTGTGGGGTGGATTGAATTGAATGGGGTGTATTGGGGTAGGATGGATTGGAGTGGGGTGGGGTGGATTGGGGTGCGTTTTTTGGGGTGGTTTCATAGGATTAGAGTGGGGTTGATTTGATTTGACTGGACTCGGGTGGATATTTTGGAGTTGGGTTTATTGGACTGGGGTGGATTTGATTGGAGTAAGGTGAACTGGATTGGGGTGGGTTGGATTGGACTGGAGTGGGGTGGGGTGGATTGGTTTAGAGTGGGGTGTATTGGATTGAAGTGGGGTAGGGTGGATTACAGTGGATTGGAGTGAGAGGGATTAAGGTGGATTGGAGTGGGTGGTTGGAATGGCATGAGGTGGACTGGATTGGTGTGGGGATAGAGTGGCTAGATTGAATTAGAGTGTGGCGGATTGGATTGGAGAGTGGTGGGGTGGTTTGGCATGGGGTGGGTAAATTGGAGTGGGATGGATTGGAGTGGAGCGGGGTGGGGTGTAGTGGAACGGAGTGGGGTGAATTGGCATGAGTGGGGTAGTTTGTAGTGGGGTGTAGTGTATAGTTTTCTGGGGTGGGGTGATTGGACTGGAGTGGGGTTGATTGGATTGGACTGGAGTGGGGTGGATGTTTTGGAGTGGGGTGGAGTGGGGTGTATTGGACTGAGTGGATTTGATTGGAGTGGGGTGGACTAGATTGGGGTGGGTTGGATTGGAGTGGGGTGGGGTGGGGTGGATTGGATTGGAGTGGGGTGGATTGGATTGGAGTGGGATAAGGTGGATTAAGGTGGATTGGAGTGTGGTGGATTAAGGTGGATTGGAGTGGGTGGTTGGAATGGCATGGGGTGGATTGAATTGGCGTGGGGATGGAGTGGGTGGATCAGATTGCAGTGTGGTGATTGGATTGGAGTGTGGTGGGGTGGATTGGCACGGGGTGGGTGAGTTGGAGTGGGAAGGATTGGAGAGGAGTGGGTGGATTGGGTTGCGGGGAATTGGATTGGAGTGGGGTGGATTGAATTGGAGTGGAGTAGGGTGGATTAAGGTGGATTGGAGTGGGGTAGATTAAGGTGGATTGGAGTGGGTGGTTGGAGTGGTGTGGGGTGGATTGGATTGGCATGGATTGGCATGATGGTGGAGTGGGTGAATTGGATTGGAGTCTGGTGCATTGGGGTGAGTGAGTTGGTGTGGACTGGAGAGGGATGGGCTGGAGTAAAGTGGGTGGATTGTTTTGCGGTAGATTGGATTGGACTAGGATGGATTGGATTGGAGTGGGGTGGATTGGACTGGAGAGGGGTAGAGTGTATTCGGTTGAAATGGGGTGGATTATATTGGATTGGGGTGGTTTGGATTGTTGTGGGATGGATGGATTGGATTGGAATGGGAGGATTAGAGTGGGGTGGATTAGATTGGAGTGGGGTGGACTGGATTGGATTGGATTGGGGTGGATTGGAGTATGGTGGATTGTACTGGTGTGCAGTGAAATGGAGGGGGGTGGAATGGATTGCTGTGGGGGTGGGTTGGATTGGAGTGTAGTGGAATGTGGAGGATTGGAGTGGGGTGATTGGGGCAGAGTGGGTGTGGATTGTGGTAGAGTGAGGTAGATTGGATTGGTATGAGATGGATTAGAATGGTGTGGATTGATTTGGGTGAATTAGATTGAGTTGGGTGGATTAGATTGGGGTGGATTGAAGTGGGATGGATTGGGATGGATTGGATTGGGATGGATTGGTGTGGGGTCTATTGGAGTGGGGTGAATTGTTGCGGGTGGGTTGGATTGGAGTAGGCTAGATTGGATTGGATTGGATTGGGGAGTGGGATGGATGCTTTTGGTATGGGATGGATTGAATTGGTGAGGTGTGGATTGGATTGGTGTGGGGTGGATTAGATTGAGTTGGGTGGATTAGATTGGAGTAGGATGGATTAGATTGGGGTGGATTGAAGTGAGATGGATTGGATTGTGGTGGACTGGATTGGGGTGGATTGGTATGAGGTGTATTGGATTGGGGTGGATTAGGAGGATTAGTGTGGGGCATATTTGGGTGAGTGGTTTGGATTGAATTGGATTGGAGTGACGTGTGATGGTTTGGAGTGGGGTGGACTGGATTGGTCTGGGTGGATTGGATTGGTTTGGGGTGGTAGGATTTGTCTGGGGTGGGTTGCATTGGTCTGAGGTGGGCTGGATTTGGGTGGATTGGATTGAGTGGGGTAGATTGGATTGAGTGGGGTGGATTGTATTGGATTGGGGTGGATTATTCTGGAGTGAGGCGGATTGGAGTGGGGTGGATTGGAGTGGAGTGAGTGGGAGTGGGGAAGATTGAATTGGTGTGGGCGGGTTGAGTTGGGTGGGTGGATTTGATTGGGGTGAGTGGTTTGGATTGAATTGGAGTGGGGTGGAGTGTGGGGTGGAATTAATTAGTCTGGGGTGAATTGAATTGGCCTGGGGCGGATATGATTAAATGGGGTGGATTGCATTGGATTGGGGTGGATTAGTCTGGGGTGGGGTGGATTGGAGTGGGGCAGATTGGGAGGTACTGTATGATTATATATGCCACAACATCATTTAGAAAATTACACATACGAAAGAAACAATGTTGATTTGTGTAAGGAAATTCTTTTTTTTTTTGCATGGTCAACCCCACATTTTTGGACTGATGGTGCTGGTTTTTCGACTCTGAGAGTGCACTGGGAACTGCAAAGCAGACCCCAGTGCCAGTGTTCTAACCCTATACCAAGTTATATTGAATTGGATACACTCAATTGTCAAATACTGGCTTACTCTATAAGTCCCTAGTGTATGGTATCCCTGGTACACAGGTCATGTAAGACAGAGTGTTCACCCAGGGCTGATGCACTGTTTGTGCCACCCTCCATGTGACAGAGACAAAATGGACTTCAGTCTGCCACTGCAGACTGATAGGACAGTGTGTGACACTGTCAGTTCGACCATGCCATTACACCTAATGGCAAAGCCATCACTTCCCTTAAGTAATATATGTAAGTCTCCCCTAAAGAAGGACTATAGAGTCCTATGGCAGGGAACTGTATATTATTAAGAAAGACATGTGATTTTTGATATGTCTTAGCAGCAATACTTCAAGATTGTCATTTTGCTGTGGAAATGTTAGGAGCCCCATTGGCTAACACAGGGTTACCAGCTGGCAAACAAAGTCAAGTAAGGTATCAAATTAATTGTGATATTAAACCCGACCTGATGCATAGGCCAAATTTTAAGTCACTATTAAAGCTAAGGTACTTTTAGAGAGTTGCTACTCTGCATTCCAGCTAGTCCAGTAGACCCACAAAGGCACTGGTACATAGATGGATTTCTGATTGCCTGGGGAGATATGTGAACGACTCCCAGGCCTGGGAACAAAGGCAGTTGCTGCAGAGTGAGGTGTTACCTCCTCTTCCAAGATAACCACTCAGGGTGTAAGCCCAAAGGGAGGCTTAAAAGGTGAAGCCGCCTTTGAATGGCTTCTTGTGACAACATTCCTGAGCAGGATGCCTTTTGTTCCTGCAGATCAGGGGTATCCAACATTTTCACTAACAAGAGCTACTTATGTTGAATGAAAATCATCCTGAGCTACTAATAACATTAGTGTTGTACACATCAGACAAGATTACATTTGTAACCACCCAATGCAAGGTTACCAGCCATGATCTCCTCAGTGCAGGATTGCCAGATGTAATGTAAAAAAGGCTTAGTCAATTTGGAATGCTTCTACAAGGGCAATACATAACAGTCACAGATGCAATGCCCCTGGCACCAAAGTAATAATATTTGTAATAAGTCTCTCAAGGCAGCATCATTTATCATTCAAATATCAAATTTAAATAGATTTTGGAAATTATGGTTTCTGAAAATACATACATTTTCATATCAAATACACACTTTTCATTGTTGGTATACATATGTTAATTCAACAAAACAAAAGCTTCTAATTTATTAGGCTGGACTGCACACAAGAGGGCTACTCACAAGTAGATGGAGAGCTACCAGGAGCTCACAAGCTACTCATTGGTAAAGACTGCTGCAGACAATTAGGAGACTGAGCTAAGGGAGGAAAACCTGTGTCCAAACTGGTTTTCCCATGGGCGTGTAGCCCACTGGTAGCCACACCACTCGGTGGGGCTGTCCTGCTCCCAACAGCCAAGGAAGGGTTGTGCCATCTTGAAGGGGGCAAGAATGGGGCACTCTGGATTAGCCAGATGACACACATCACAGGAACTTTGTCACTAAAGAGGAGGGGACCCAGTAGCCCATTGGCTAGTGACCATGTGGTCCCCTCAGGGCACTTTCCTGGGATAAGGAGGGCACCTCTGGCACCCTATCCCTCAGTTCATGTTGGAGAAGAAGAGAGAACAGAAGAAGGACTGCCCTGCTGCCCTTGAGCTGCTCAAAAAGAGGCTGCACCATCGAAGGGACTGCACCAGCTGCATTTTTGGGCTACTGAGACTGGGACTGTGCCTGCGGCTCCTGACCTAAGGAAAAGATGATTTCCCAGCTTCACCAAGACCAGTCACTCTGAGGATCAGTCTGCTGATCTCCTGGAACCTGCTCCATGACAACAAGAGCTAAAAGAGCACAAACTGACAAGTTGGTAGCCACCGCAGAAGTGTTGCCGCTGCCAGTCGCCGGACATGACAAAGGACAAATATGAAATAGTCAAAACCTGCACCGAGTCTGCCAAACCCGGGAGTGCTGTCCTAGTTTAGATCTGTTGAATGAAAGGGGCACCAGCCCTCACCAAAGAATTTGCATCCAACCGCAATGTAAAGTAATCAGAGGTGCAGCATCATCTTTTGGACTATTGTAATATAGAGGACTTCGAGGAACCCGATCACCATGTACAAAGTCGCCCAACATCACCCGTGGTCTGAGAATCCACCATCGAAACACCCCTGTTGACCGCACCACAATCAAAGCTTTCTTTTGAGCATCTTTGTGTGCATCCCTCAGCATCAGGACCACTCCATTGACTTCTATGGCGGTTGTCCTGTAAAGTTTAGAAATGCTTTAACAATTATCTGGTGGCCAAGTAACTATTCAAAGTGTCCTTTCTGGCCCCCTAGACCTCATCTCTGCTAGATTTGGCCATCCAACGCCGGCTAGAGTACTCACACTAACTCTTTCAAACTTTTCAAAAGTTTTCAAATTTTATGTTTGCCAATGCTTGTTTGTGGTTGCATTTAAAAGTGATAAAAAAGTTCTAAAATTCGAATATCTGTAACCCTCCGATGGATTTTAATGATCATGGTCTCTAAAAATGTATGAAAAATACCCTCTACTTCTATAAATTGCTGTTGTGTCTTTTTATTAGTGTGTGATTTTCTTATTCTACGAAAAGGCCCCACAGCCCTATCATATAGTACACCAAGATCCTCACACTTTGCAATATTTAGAACAAGATAATCATTATCTTTTGAGAACAGCGCCCACGAGCAAAAACAAAACATGAGTGCAAAATGAGAAAACAAGACTTGGCAAAATAAAAGAAAGAAAACTATAGAAAATAAAACTTCGCAATTTTGTTTGTCCTGCTGGGCACGTTTTTGCCAGTCACGTGCCTTCTGTTTGCAGTACACTGGAAGTTAAGAACGAAATAGTACCTCAATCACGTCAGAAGTAGCTGACGGGCCTAACTAAGTTGAATCAATCAGTGCTTGGTCCCTGCTCCACAGAATTGAAAGGGATAAAAATGCTGCGCCTGCAGTAACCAAATACAAGGCTGTAAAGAAGAGTTCCACACAAGCAGCAAATTGTAAGCAACGGGCAGACTCCAAGCCATTTTTGTTGACAGTAGTATCTTGCAAGTAATATGCATGCACTAGCGCATGCTATTGCAGGCTCGACCCTTAAAAAAAGTACCTCGAAAGTCAGATGAGTATTGGAATGATACACACTGGTCAAGGAAGCAGTACTTGGGCCATGCTCCAAGGGAGTGACAAACATGAGAAGGGGAAATAAGTCGCCACACGCTAAGCAAGAAAATGAGAGTGAGCGTTAGGTGAGAGGAGCCCCTCACTAAGCACCCGTTTTTAAGCTGTGTACTATTTTAACTTTGGCCCATTTTTAAAGCACCTTTGGCTTTTTAATATTGTGTATACTTATTTTGCTGCAGTTTGCACTTACCGAGTTCTGTTGATCGCGCACACCTTATCCCCCAAGACAGAACATCCTTCACTTCCGCTTCCCTGGTCCGCCACGGCGTTTTCCGATTGAGCGGAGAGAAGCGGACACACCCCCTCGCCTGACCTGCCTGACTTCCGGCGGGGGACTCAGACCACGGGGTAATTTAGCGCCCAGCCAGCTATTTAAACATATGCTGGGCCGGACGCGCATCGGATGCGTGCAGCGGGCGCGCCACAGGCGTGCCGAAGGAACGCCAAAGGCAAGCCCGTCTGCGCCCATCTGCGCCCAGGCCGCGCCAAGTGCAAGGAATGCTGCCCAAAACCCCCCAGGTATTTCTTATGCTCCAACCTTACTAAAAAACGTAAACACAAGAGGAAATTGCGGATGTCAAATTCCACCAGACAAAATAATGGGAACCCTCACATGTCACAAGTGCAGATTAGAACTCACAACTGTAAATACAAGTCCCAACATCATGGGTAGGAAAGCCACAACAACTAGCCGGCCCAACTAAAAGGGGGACTAATTAATGCTCGATCATTATGCAAACATTCTCACGATATCAGAGACTTAATCGCAGAGCATCAGCTAGACTTTCTTTTCATCACCGAAACCTGGTTAAAAGACTGGTGTAACCCAGATATCATGGCAGCACTCCCCCCCAACTATACGATCTGCAAAAAGGACAGAGGTGATTCTAGAGGAGGGGGACTGGCCATTATCCTACGTGACTCGCTACACTGTACTAGTTTTGAATTGGGCACTCTCAAGGGAGCATAAAGCCTTGGCTTCTGCCTCACAATAAATGCCTCCCTTTCATTTTCAGGAGCCCTGATCTATCGTCCACCCGGATACAGTACCACCTTCCTGGACTCCTTAGGAGAAACCCTAAGTCATTTTTTGCTTAGATATGCCAATTTCACCCTCCTAGGAGACTTCAATCTCCACTTAGAATGCCGAAATGAGCCGGGAGTGGACAACTTCCTGGAAATAACAGAATCGCTTGGGAGGCACCAATTGTTGGATGCTCCGACGCATAAGGCAGGCCATACATTGGATGGTGTCTGCTCCAATTTCACCTGGTTATCTGTAGATACCCCTATTCCACAGATATGGTCAGACCATGACCTCATCCCCTTCACCATTAAGAGTCCAATCGTGAACTGTCCTGCCAAGCAAACCGCCCCCTTACAACCAAAGCGCAAGTGGGCACAACTAACCCTCAATCCTAAGCTGGCTTCCGCTGCCCAGGCTAGTGTTCCGGTCCTAACCGGCATACCCTCAGAAGACTCACATCTCTTCCACACCTGGATGTCCGCAATAAGTAATGAACTTATCGACCCAATAAGAATGCAAAAACGAAAACTCATAAAGTCCCCTGGTTTACGCCCGCCCTAGCTCAGCTCCATCTCCAATGTAAACAACAAGAGCGCAAAAGGAGAAGAGCCTACGATGCAGCAGAGCAAAAAGCATTTAAAATAAGCAGGAAGCACTACCATACTGATATTAAATTAGCGAAAAAAGAATATTACTCCAACAAAATACTTGAGGCCAACCAAGACCAAAAAATCATTTTCTCAGTCATAAAGTCTTTCACCAACCCCAAAGCATTGCAGAAAGAAATTCTGCCCTCTCAGAGTTTATGTGACCAAATCTCGATCTTCTTTGAAGAAAAAAATCCTGAATATACAAAAGGATTTTGTAACGGACCCTGTACAAAACCAGGACGGGGACTTAGAACCCGACCCAGTGAGCATTGTTCACTTACTCCAAACCTTTGAACCAGCCTCGCTGGAGCAGACACGGGATGCAATTGCCGCCTATAAATCAGGCTCCCCTCTAGATGCCTGCCCCCCATGATTCTCCATCAAATCACAGACATTGTCAACCCAATAATTAATCAGATCCTCATTTCCTCATTAAGACGATTGGAAGCTAGCTATAGTAAAACCACAACAAAAAAAAAAACATCGACTCATCCAATCTCTCCAACCTTCGCCCTATTTCGCCTCTCCCGTGCTGGGCAAAATCACGGAAAAACTAGTCCACAAAGAACTAACCAAGTTCCTTAAAACTGCCAAGATCCTCCACCCCCGGCAATCTGGCTTCCGCCCCAAGCACTCAACAGAATCGGCACTCCTGGAAATATCGGACACTTTAAAAACCATAGCAGACAAAGGCAGGAAGGCTGTTGTGATCTTGCTCGACATGTCTGCCGCGTTTAACACCATCTCACACAGTATTCTTCTGACAAGGCTCAAATCCAATGGCGTCACTAATACCGTACTGGCATGGATTGCGTCCTTTCTCTCCAGTCGTAGGCAAGCTGTGTCCCTTGGGACGTTCCTCTCTGCGGAACGTACCATCGTAACCGGAGTCCCACAGGGCTCATCCCTAAGTCCGTTGAAGGCCCCGTGGCTTCCTCTCACCTTTCCTCCGACTAGCGCCAGGGTGCTCCTTTCAGAGTGAGAGCCCGCGCTCTACAAATACAACAATCAAATCAAATCAAACATGAAGCCAACAAGTGGTAAGAAATGTGTGGATTCTAAGCTTCCTGTAAGTAATCACAATGTCGCAACAACAACAACACATGTGCTGTCTCAAGCAAAACCTAAAAAGACCTCAGAAATGTAAGTAAAAAACCACAGTTAAAATGAAGTTATGGTTTCGGATTAAAATTGAAAAACAACTGCAATTTGCAAATTATGGTTAGTAACACAATACTTAACTCGCACGACAGCTATGCAAACAATAACTTTCACACCAAATGTAATGCTTATGAACTCACAATATTTATGATAAATATCAATAACTCAAAGCAAAATGCAATTGAACAATAACAGGCAATCTAACCAATAAATAATACTACATTAACATAAACCAAATCTGTGGTTCTTGTTTTCTCAACCTTACCATTATAAAATCAAATTTGTGCAGTGCTACGCAAACACCCATACAACGCTTAGACAGAAATCCCCCCATTGTTTTCTCTCAAAAACCTGGACTACCCACACAACATCTCTACAGGTCACTCACTGATGGATTTTGCCAGCTCCCTTCTCTTCATCTGTTTCCCAGTTTAACATACTGTTTCACTCCTTCCAAGTGGACAGTTTTCTTTGAAGAATGTGGAGAACGTGACTATATAAATTCCTTATGTACATATCACCTTAATGCTTAAAAAAGCCTAAAAATGTGTCTTGGTTTAGTACACTTGGGTACTGTAGTCCTAATAAAAGAGGTTGGGGGACTAACCAAGTTAAGCAGTATTGAAGTGACATCACAGAACATGGCATTGCACATGGCATCACAGCACGTGGCATCACAACCCATGACTTCAAAGGAAGTGGCATCACAATAAGCAACATCATATCTTAAGACCTTATACATATGGTTAGTAGGTCTGTCATGAGTACAAAGTAAAAAGTGATGCAAACCTGACACAAAATCTGGGCCTCAATTTATACATCTATTTTTTAAAACTATGCCACAAAAGAAATTGGCAACAAGGAGCAATGTGGCAGTAAATCTGTTGCTGTTTATTTGTTTGCAAAGTCCTTTTTAAAGTATCTTATGGGGTTAAGGAACCTGCTGCATAGATCTTTGTGTGCCCAATAAATGTCAGGGAATAATAATAATGGTAAGATAACTCTGGAGATTAATGCACTTGCTGGAGAGATCTGTGTTTTGTCTAGTCCCAGTTTTGAATCTAAGGAGCATAGAGGATTAATATGTCTCCTGCAAATCACATCATGTGACACGCAGACGACAGATTTTTAATTTACGTAGATGGGTAAGTGGGTTACTGCTTTTAACGCAGAGATTCTTTTGTTACTTGCAGTCCATAACTTGTAATCCTCCTAATATAGCACAGTGAGATATGAAGGACATGTGACTCCTACACCTCATCGTCTTATGTAACACATCCTGTACATTGATTTACACACATATGATTTTTTGTCACTGTATAATGTGTATGTTTGATGTAAAGCACTCGAGCTCCTGGATTGGGATGAGTATCCTTATAAAAGAAATAAAACAAATGCTGGGTAAATTGTTATTCGTGTAAAAACAAGTGGTGCTTAAATTGTTATACGTGTAAATACTGTGACAGAACAACACATCTGACATTCTTACAGTACATGCATATATCTTATATACAGGGAGTAAACAAAGTCAAAAGCATGCCTCTCTTAAATACCTGTGAAGTGATAAAAAGCTGTGAGCCGTTGTTTCCCCTCCACTGTGTATGCAGCTAGGTGTGAGGCTCTAGATAGCTCCCAGCCAGGATACACAATCAAAAGGAGGCCTGGTGGCACTTTTACTTCAGCCTTTTTTGGGCTCAGCTGGATTTTAAAATAAGAACCTACCCCAAAGTCCCTCCCGGCCTGCACCATTCGCTCGGAATGAAAGCACACAACTTGCAGGCGCTGCTGAATGTGCCCCTGAAAAGTACACTGGGATGTGTTCAGCATATTTCTGTGGGGCCCAACTTCTTGGCAGGGAAGACAGCGTCCACCTGGTGAAAAGGTTGAGTGGACGCTGTCTACCCTCGTGCACCCTCGACTTGTGCCCTGCTGCAGTCCCAGTAAGTGATACCATATAGGTTGTGGCAGTTAACTCTGACTTATCTGTATGTCTCAGGCGGATATTTCATGGCACGAGAGATGAGTTGTGTGCATGGATGAAAGGATTCAATGCCTGGGGATGCATTTGTATTTGTCAAATTTTTTCTGCCTGACAGTGACATTTCACAAAGGGCGCAAATAGGTAGATTAGAATGATGCTTTTCTTCCCTGTTCCCAAGTTTTAGTGGACCGTCGCGAGGGCTTAATACAGATTTATTAGGTATTTCTCGACGAATTAGATAGTAAAACGTCGGAGTAGCGCATATCACTCTTCTTGTAATGTGCTGATTTGTATTTGGACAAATGGAAGCACTTTATGCAAGGAAATTAGCCTTTTCGCATGTTTTGTTTTGATACAAATAAATACAAATTGTGAAAATAATCGAATGCTCCGTAAATCATGGAAAATGTAAGACTGGAGTGGCAACTGAAAAACTGTTTCTCGTTCCCACTAATAGTCCTTTTTCTGCAGACACTGGCAGTTTCGCCGAAGCCTCAAAAAGACGTCTGCGGCATAAATGATGCAGCCTGGCTGTTCTGAGACTGATTGGGCGTGTAGCATGAGTTATCGCCCACTGTCCTCTGCAGCGAGCACAAGCCCTGTAACCCAAGGCTACTGGCTCAGCAGCTTGGCAATACCATCCACATTGATGCTATGTAAATCAATAGCCGCAAAGATCCATGGGAAATCCCATTTAAAACTCATACATCTTGGAAAATGTTGGCTTGAGGGCCTTGAGGCTAAAAAGTGCAAGCAGATGCCTGGTCCTTGTCAGTCGCTGGACATTGATTTACGCAGGAGTGATACATGGAGATGGTAGTATAGTGCTGACTGAGATTGGAAGACAGCCTAGGCCTTGGAGATAAGCTTCAGGTGGGTGACGCGCATGCGCTGTTAAAACCCAGTCAGGGACCTCATCTGTATTTAATCGTCAAGATCCGTCGGTTCCAAAGCCAACAAATGCGTTCTATGTACAGAGCAGAAATTCAATCTCCAAAAAGTTTTAGCATCAGTCAGTGGCGGCTCCTCCGCTAAGGCGGAGGAGCGTTGCCCCACTGCACAAAAATGAAAAATAAAACGACAATAACGTTTCGTTATTATCATTTTATTTTTCCTATTGCATGCAGTCAGTGGCCTTGTTCATTGTGGGGCAGGGCGGGGCAGGCCAGAGCAGGGGAGGAGTGGTTTGCACTCCCTAAGTGCGCATGAACTGTTTGGCCGGCGCTCTTGGCCTGACCAAACAGTTCATGCGCACTTTGCATGTTCCCCACCAGGCTGCATTACACAGCCTGGTGAGGAACATGCACAGGCTCCCTGTTCCTGTCTGAGCGCTGAACCATGGCGCTCAGACCAATCACAACGGTGCATTGCAGTATTGTGATTGGCTCAGGGGAGACTGTGTGCCGGGTGCTTCCTGCTGCCAGCCGGTCTGGAGAAAGGAAGAAGGTAGAGGACCCAGGGGAGGCGGCGGCCGGCTATTCCAAGGAGTTTTTTTTCTTAATTGACTGCCCCCCGCCCCACCATCCCTGTCTGGTAGCAGCCGCTGCTGGCATCAGTTAATTTTCAGATCGCTAATTGCTTATGATTGCTGAAAAAGCTGAGACACTGAACCAGTGTGTGGAGCACGCTGTGCTCTGTGTTTGCATTGAGAAGCACACGGAGCACAGCGTGAACTGAGGACTTTTTAAAACAATGGGGAAATTATATTTTTGATATGGCAGAGTTGTCAAAAAGGGATGTGGACCCTCAATGCTTTATGACGGACTACAAAATGTGTTACATTAGAATTGTTCCAGAAGCTACTGATCTGCCACGGCCCAGTGTAAGGAAGTGGCAGCAGTGACAAAACACAAAATGATGATACCGCTTAGCAGAAATATGATGAGGGGCCCCCAAGTCTCCCATATCTCACAGATATCAATTGGCTTTGAGCTGAATGGGGCCATACTAAAGGGTTGGGTGGCCCCTGAAGGTTTTGGGTCCCCCCTGCAGGGCTGCAGGAACCTGCGTTACACCCCTAAGTAGTAGCAGCAGAAGCAGACATAGAAGAGAGAACATAATCAGAGAGCTTGAGTGATACAGAAGAACAAGATGGACTGAAAGGGAAAGAAGACATGGAGATAACACCATTTTAACTGCAAGCCGACAGAACCATGGCCTGGTGTCCTGCTGGGTACAGTTTCTCGAAATGGCAGGACAAATAGCCTCTCAGTAAGGGGCAAAACTGCATTTCCAAGTTGGACACTGAGGGGTCGATTCCGATCTCGGCCGGAAGCGCACCTAACAGTATTCGTCCGGAAAAAAAACAGCCGAGTGCGTGTTTCCCGACCGATTCGAACACTCGTCCGGACGAACAAGTACGATGCGTATAACAACCCAGATTCCGAGTGAGCCGTACTTACCCAATCCAGCTCCTGTTCCCCGCTCGAGCCGGATCCGTAAACGCCGAATCGAGTCGTACGGAAGCAAATACACAGCACCTTCCGGCCGGACGAGTACGATGCGCACTCCGTACGCGCCGAACCCGTCGCTACGTCCGGGACGTTTGAGCATCCGGGCGAGCCGTACATAAGCTCCGTTTCGCGCCACAAGACGATCCACGGCTACGAGACGAACAAGCCTGCTACGAGTACGAGTCGAAGACACGAGAAACCCGAACGAGACGATCCAAGCATGAATCCCATTGCGCAGGTCCTACCTATACTCTACATCTATTACCGGGACCGGCACGGACGCGTACGGCGCAGACGGTAAGTCAAACACCAACAACACAAACAAACGACACGTACCCGAAATATGTCACACACACATAGGGATGCACAAATGACGTACACTAGGGGTGGGATGGCCATCACCAATGCCATACACACCCATAGGGGGATGGATGCCTACCACCAACACCACCCTACCACCACCCCTACTCAGGGGGGGCTGGATGCCTACCACTACCACCACCCCTACTCAGGGGGGCCTGGATGCCTGTCACTACCACCACCCCTACACAGGGGGGGCTGGATGCCTGCCACTACTACCATCCCCACCCTTAGGGGGATGGATGCCTACCACTACCACCACCCCTACACAGGGGGGGCTGGATGCCTGCCACTACCACCACCCCTACTCAGGGGGGGCTGGATGCCTGCCACTACCACCACCCCACTCAGGGGGGGCTGGATGCCTGCCACTACCACCACCCCTACTCAGGGGGGGCTGGATGCCTGTCACTACTACCATCCCCACCCTTAGGGGGCTGAATGCCTGCCACTACCACCACCCCTACTCAGGGGGGGCTGGATGCCTGCCACTACCACCACCCCTACTCAGGGGGGGATGGATGCCTGTCACTACTACCATCCCCACCCTTAGGGGGCTGGATGCCTGCCACTACCACCACCCCTACTCATGGGGGCCTGGATGCCTGCCACAACCACCACCCCTACTCATGGGGGCATGGATGCCTGTCACTACTACCATCCCCACCCTTAGGGGGCTGGATGCCTACCACTACCACCACCCCTACTCAGGGGGAGCTGGATGCCTGCCACTACCACCACCCCACTCAGGGGGGGCTGGATGCGTGTCACTACTACCATCCCCACCCTTAGGGGGATGGATGCCTACCACTACCACCACCCCTACTCAGGGGGGCCTGGATGCCTACCACTACCACCACCCTTACTCAGGGGGGCCTGGATGCCTGTCACTACTACCATCCCCACCCTTAGGGGGATGGATGCCTGCCACTACCTCAACCCCTACTCATAGGGCGGGTAATGCATGACACAACCAGCATACTCCCACATAAGGAATGTCTGAAAATTACATCCCCCCAACACCATGACAAGCGTGTGTAGTCTGTGTCAAATGCCTACAACACTGAACATGACATTGAACATACAATGTGACCCCCTAGCACATGTGTCACACATAAATGTGCGTGGCCTCCACAATGCAAGCTGACCATGGCCACTGTGGCAATGGGGTTGAACACCCCATCACCACAGCGACCAAAAGGTAAGTGTGGGGTCCATAGCTGATGCACATTTTGAACAGTGTGGCAATGGGGCCCAAAGCCCCATCACCACAGTGACCACAAGGTAGGTGTGGGGTCCATAGCTGATGCACATTTTGAACGGTGTGGCAATGGGGCCCAAAGCCCCATCACCACAGTGACCACAAGGTAGGTGTGGGGTCCATAGCTGATGCACATTTGAACAGTGTGGCAATGGGGCCCAAAGCCCCATCACCACAGTGACCAAAAGGGAAGTGTGGGGTCCATAGCTGATGCACGTTTTGAACAGTGTTGCAATGGGGCCCAAAGCCCCATCACCACAGTGACCAAAAGGTAGGTGTGGGGTCCATAGCTGATGCACCTTTTGAACAGTGTGGCAATGGGGCCCAAAGCCCCATCACCACAGTGACCAAAAGGTAGGTGTGGTGTCCATAGCTGATGCACCTTTTGAACAGTGTGGCAATGGGGCTCAAAGCCCCATCACCACAGTGACCAAAAGGTAGGTGTGGGGTCCATAGCTGATGCACATTTTGAACAGTGTGGCAATGGGGCCCAAAGCCCCATCACCACAGTGACCAAAAGGAAGTGTAGTCAGGGTAAAAGCTGTCAAAGCCAAACTGCATGGATGATTCCTGGTCACACAACAACAAACACATCAGTGGCATAGTAGTGCTTGTGTCCCATAGCAACATAGATTGGGTGAGGCAAACAGTGCAGTGGCAATAAAACATCGTTTTGGCCATGTGCATACAAACATCACCCATGGGGGCCCACATTGTCAACATTCACAAATAACACAATGACAGAAGTGACCATCACAATGCAGACCCAAATATCTGCACCAATGGACACACAAATGTAGATATCCTGTGGAGACTGTAGATGTCAGGTGAACAAATACCATACCATGGCAGCAATGGGACATACAAACCATGATTATTGTGCTGACTGATGACCTAGGAGTCCCAGGGACAGCAGGGGAAAGCCACCAAACAACATACAGCCAATGGCACACTCAAGATATGCCAATGCAGTGGTGCAAATGCACAAACACAAACAGGCAGACTCACACTGCATATCAAACACAACAGGTGATGGGGGTGTGTGCCAGTGTCCCCAGGCAACCACACAACACATGAGGAGGCCTGAATTCCAATTACACAGATGTGTATACAGTTCCATACAAAAGTTACTCATGGATCCGATTCCCCTATGTGGGCAAAGAGGCATTGTTAGATGAGAGGGAGCCCAAATTACACATGTCACACAAGCTTGTAGGAACAGCAACTAACACAGCAAGAGACAGACCCGCCACAGCACTACCCCCAGGGACCCCACATTGTGGTGACACTAGCCTGCATGATAATCCCACTGTGATGACAAAGGTAGATGTCATTCACACTGTGAACCACAGCCATGTGTCCTGAGCAACAAACTACCATCACACCTACACAAGCAAAAATCAATCAGCACGGCCTGCCAGCCATGGCCAATATGGAGGTAGGGGTCTAGCTGTGCAACAACTCACATTTGCACACACTCAACACCACACACCTTGATCTCCACCAATGTGCAGCAGTGAAGCTCACATGGACTGGTGACATTGCACATGCACCCATGACAATCCCAGGGGTGGTGGTGGGAACTAAGGTGCAGAAACCCATCACACATGGCCAGTCAACAAGACTCGTGAATGTCTGACACACTGCACACTACGCGGTACATGGGCATGACGTGAAATCCACCACAATCGATGGGATCCCGGCCATAGTCACACACCAATGAAGAAGACAAGGTGACACACAAAGAACACACGTACACAACTTACAACATTGCAGCTCTGACCCTGAGGAGCGGCAGCAGTCACACACACAACGTGTCACAATCACTGAAAGCTACCACAGACTGTAAATTACATGACATGTGTAACCAACAAGTGCCAAGGGGAATCCTGAATGTGTCCCATCTGTGTTTGCCCACATCCCCAGCCCTGACAACAAAGACAACCTGGGATGACAACCTGATGAACCTTAGTTTGCCATGCACCCACATCCCGGAGTAACCAGGTCCAAGATGCTGGATGAACACAGAACAACTCAGCAAGCATCAGAAACAGGAACATCCGTAGGGACACAGCCTGTGTAGGAAAAGGGAAGGGTACACGCACAGACATGCTTACACAACACAAAACACGGGCCCAGGCAATGTCACGGGATTACACACTGCCATGAGGGCACTCCACTGCTGTGGAAGGTCCGCTGTGCCAAACCTTGTCTGTGCACGACTCAAACAGGTCGGCAGAACACTCGGTCAGTGAGTCAACAACTACAACACACTGAAGGCTCTGCTCACATCAGCCTGGGTACGGGAGTGTCACGTCAGTCATCTGCACACACCCAAAACACGTGTCAAGCAAGGTGCACTGTATACACTGATGAGTCCTTCAACATTGGTGTGCTAAACTGCATGTCCAGTGGAGATGGGCACACAGTCAGGGAAATAGAAACATTGAACAGTGGTAAGCCCACCAGATGTGCATCACTGTAAGACAAAGATGTTAATTTACAAATGCAAAACGTACATCCCTGTGTCATATGCTGAACATCACACCCTCAGACTGCAGCAGAGGATGCCATAGATCCAGACTACAACAGGACACATATCCCATGGACCACATGGAGTCCATCACTGCAACACTTCATTTTCCTGATCTGAACACTATTACAACTGCAAATGCATGATGATACTCATCTACATCATGTACATCAAAAGAAAAACCACAAGTAAACAAAAATAGGCTTTATTCAGCAAATGTCAATAAAAAATCAGAAGTCCAAATTAAACTAAGGCCAATGGCCAGTCCAAATACACAGTCCCAACAGGGTGATATGTGACAACTTGTCACCCATTGCTTGCCCGCACTGGTAGGGACAGGGGACATCCCCCTTGGAGGGGCATACAAGGGGTAGGCCAGGCACCGCAGGGACAGGATCAGGGGATGCCAGAGTGAGGCAGTGAAGGGGTGGTGGGTGCAGGAGTGTCACCGGCAACTGCAGTGGAGGTGTCTGACTCAGGGGGCCGGCACCACTGTAGGGCACAAGTCAGATGGTGTTGGTGCTGCAACCACTGCAGTGGGGTGGTCTGATGGAGTGGACTGGGTCCCCACTGCAGTGCCCGAGTCAGACGGGGTGGTTGTGGACTCCACTGCAGTGCATGCCTCCAAGGGAGTGGAAGGGGGGCAGATGAGGTGGGCAGGACAGAGGGGGAACCCGGTCTCCACACCAGTGGCACAAACAGGCTGAGCGTCTGGGTTGGGGGTGGAAGAGCAAGTGGCAGGGGGGAGGGCCTAAGCAGTTTGTGGATGCGGTATCGGTGTGTGGGGGAACCTGGGGCAGGGTGTGGCGGTGGAACCTGTGGAGTGGTGGCCTGGGGGATGGAGGAGAGAGACTGGGTGGTGGAGCTGCGTGGTAGTGGTGGTGGGGTCTTGCCCTTCCTGGTCCAGGGGGACTTCCGAATGGGGTCCTCAGTCTGCCTGCACCTGGGGGAGGGTGTCCGGGGGCGAGGGGCACTCCCCCTCTGTGTGGGTGGACTTCCTCTTCCCCCGGTATGCCGGATCTGCAGGATCGGAGGGGAAGAGGCCGAGGTCACAGAGGAAGACCTGCTGTGTAGGTGGGGTTGCAGGTGAGGCAAGGGAAGGGGTCTTGGAGGGAGATGATTTGGAGGACTGCGGAGTGACTGTGGATGCCTGTGTGTGTGTCTGTTCCCCATCCCCTGTGTGTGTGGTATCTGTCCCCTGAGGATGCTTGTGTGCACGTCTTGCCTTTCTTTTGGGTGTGTCTGTGCTGCTCGTGTCTGTGTGTTTGGGTGATTGTGCAGGTGTGCATGTGCTTTGGACAGGTAGTGTGCCAGGAAGTGTGGATGGGCCAGAGGTAGGAGGTGGGAGGGACTGTTGGAGGAGGGACACTGCTGCCGTCAGGGAGGAGTCCATGGACTTATTGCTCCTCTGTAGGGCAGACATACCCGTCGAGATGCCCTCCATGAGCGACACCAGCTGTGTCAACAGAGTGGTGTGTGCATGGAGAACACTCAGCATTGCTGTCTGCCCTACATGGAGCTGCCGAAGTAGGTACACAGACTCCTCACTCAGGGCAGCAGGGGACACAGGGGCAGGGGGTGCGGTGCCTGGCACGAAGGAGACACACTCCCGAACACGGGAGCCTCCACGGACCTCTGGAATTGGAGCCAATGGGAGGGCGGTGCTGGTGGTGGTGGGGCCAGACAGACTAGCGGCGGTGTGGTGGCTGCTCACACCCGCCTCCACAAGGGAGTCATCCTCCGAGCTGCTGTGGTCCTCAGCTGAGGTGGATGGTGCTGAGGACTTCTCGGTGTGGCTCCCCTCGCCCTCCGTGCCACTGGGTCCCTCTGACCACTCGTCAGATGCTGACCCAGTCTGGCTCCGCTGCTCCTCCTGGTCCGTGGAGCTGTCCCCTCCTGTGGCCATGGATGTATCTGCAAACAATTAGGGAAACAGACAAACATCAGTCACCTGAACTGACCGCACACACCACAGTAAATACAGCACTTACAGAGCCAGCCCTGGCATCCTTAGTTGAACATTGCCAAAACTCCTCACACAGATTTGGAGAAGCCAATTGTCAGTCTGATGGTCAACCATGGGACTCACACCCCTCCTTCCCTTGCACCCATCTGTCTGGTGCCTGTCTGATGGTAAGACCCCAGTGTGGACACATGCACCACCTACACAGTTGTTGGACATTGCAGGGAACACGGTGAATTATGTGAACATGCACACATCACATCTCTTGCCACTGAGTCAGTGCAGGTGTCCGGAGAAAAGGATGGCCAGAGTCTAAATAGAAATGCATGTGATGCATACCAGCACCAGACACCATGATGCACCCATGTCCGGATAGTCCATGCCACAATGGGGTGCATGTTGCACATGTCACTCCCCTGCAGGATCATTCTTAGGAAGTTTAATGCCATGACACAGGCATGCGTCCAAAGTCATACATCACTGTCTCCAGTCACATGGCCATGGCAGCCAGCCAACAACAGTCTGCACTGTGTCACAATCCTAGGACATGGGGAATGCAAGTTATGTAACTGACAAGTGCACATGTCCATCCCCCACACACCACATCATCTGAACTAGTATTTGTCCACGTCATGCCAATTGGACATATGGGGGACATGAAACACAACTCTCAGAACCTGAGCACCTCACAGTGGGCTGTGAATGAATAACAGCTGCCTGAAAGTCACAGTCGCATACACCTGTGTGCACAGTCAAGTGATCAAACATCTATAAGTCACAGAAGTATCATCTCTCATGGTCACATCTCAGATGGCATGCTGAACCCTAACCGACAAACATACCAGTAGTCCTGACAACGAAGCCAAAGCACAATGACACAGAGGCAGACACCTGAGGGAACATGTCACTGATCACAACATGTCAGATGATCCACGGGAGTGGGAGTACAGAGTCTATTGTATGCCCTGGAGTAGGCATGACTGTCCAGCTCCACCTGTAAGAGGGATGAGTCCTGGACAGTAGGCAGGTGTCTAAGCATGTATGACACACTTGATATACATACTCCTGAGGCCCAAACATTCTTCCCACCCGCAGCATGGGGGTGTGCCAAATAACCCAGGGACATGTGGTGAATCAGATCAGCAAGTGGACCACATATCAAAGTTACACCCAGATTACATGTCAGAACTTGGGCATTGTGTAAGCAATTGACCCACCCATAAATCCCACAACATAGTCACCGGAACAAATGCTGTCACCCACCTTGAGCAAAGCAAAATGCAATGACACAGTCCCCAAGTGACACAATTTCCTGACTGTAAGGGCCACACATATGCGTATCAGATGAGGAGTGGGCATGTCACAATAGAGGGACATGGGTCCTGGACCACAAGACTGATGTACTGTGGAAGTTTAACCAGGCCAGAGGAGGGCACATAGCATGTCAGACAAAGTGCACAGTGCTGTCATGGACTCACCCCCTCCTTGCTGCTGTCTGGCCTTCAGCTGCCCATCCAGGTCAGGGAAGACCACCGCCAGGATCCTGAGCATGTGGGGGGTCAGGGTCCGGTGTCCGCCCCTCCTGCGAGGAGGCGACAGCTTCAGCTGGACCCTTGCGATCCTCCGGGTCCAGCCTCGAAGGTCCTGCCACCTCTTCTGGCAGTTGCGGTCCCCCACGGATCTTACTGCCCGGGCGATGGTCAGCCAGATTTCCTGCTTCTGGTGGGCATCAACCTGTGAGGATGACAAAGTGAAAATGCCATTACTACACATGCAACATATACGTGCATCACACAGTTGGATATACATGTCTCAATCACTGGGGCACATGATGTACACATGCAGTGCAACGATGGCTATGAACAGTTTGCCAGCAGTTACTACATGGTATCATTGCATGGGAAGTAAACCTTGTTGGAATGCACTGTTACTGCACTGTACCTGTTCAGTGCATGTAACTACACACTTTGGGGGGTCAGAACTACTCAGTGAGCATGCTAGCCAGTGGTGTGCACACTGTAAGTCCTGCTAGTCAGACAACATGCAAAATTAGTAAGGCAGTGGACAGCACACTCACCTGCTCCCCTGGTTTCCCATACAGCTTGCTGTACTGTGGAAGGAGGCTGTCCAGCAGGGCCTGGTTCTCCTCAAGGCTGAAGGCTGGGGCTCTCTCCACAGTACGTGCCATTGAAGTAGCCAGAGGATGCAGAGACAGCAGCAGTGTTGGTGGCAGATGTCGTCCTGGAGCATGTAGTGCAGGCAAGTGAGCTCTCAGGGGAACAGCCAGCATTATATGTGTGCTGCAGAGGCAGATACTGTCCCATGTGTCCAAAGTGATAGGTCCAAGTCATTTGCATCTTCTGAATCTGACCAATCCATGGAATAGCAGCACTAATACATGCCCACAGCATCCTTCAAAAATCCAAGTTCATGACACCCATGATTTTGCAACATTGTTGTGGCTGGCCAACTGAATTCACTGCATCAGACTCGTTGAAGCTTCGAATACGCGTCCTTTGCCATGCCAGGCCCCAGCCACCGTGTGCGCACCGTTCGGTCCATTGCTGTACAACGCGTATGTCGGGATACAACGCGTACCCGCTCCCAACAGGTGCAATGGGCCGGCCGGGCACACCGATCGGTCCATTGCTGTACAACGCGTACCCGCTCCCAACAGATGCAATGGGCTGGCCGGGCACACTGATCGGTCCATTGCTGTACAACGCGTACCCGCTCCCAACAGATGCAATGGGCCGACCGGGCACACCGATCGGTCCATTGCTGTACAACGCGTATGTCGGGATACAACGCGTACCCGCTCCCAACAGATGCAATGGGCCGGCCGGGCACACCGATCGGTCCATTGCTGTACAACGTGTACCCGCTCCCAACAGATGCAATGGGCCGGCCGGGCACACCGATCGGTCCATTGCTGTACAACGCGTACCCGCTCACAACAGATGCAATGGGCCGGCCGGGCACACCGATCGGTCCATTGCTGTACAACGCGTACCCGCTCCCAACAGATGCAATGGGCCGGCCGGGCACACCGATCGGTCCATTGCTGTACAACGCGTACCCGCTCCCAACAGATGCAATGGGCCGGCCGGGCACACCGATCGGTCCATTGCTGTACAACGCGTACCCGCTCACAACAGATGCAATGGGCCGGCCGGGCACACCGATCGGTCCATTGCTGTACAACGCGTACCCGCTCACAACAGATGCAATGGGCCGGCCGGGCACACCGATCGGTCCATTGCTGTACAACGCGTACCCGCTCCCAACAGATGCAATGGGCTGGCCGGGCACACCGATCGGTCCATTGCTGTACAACGCGTACCTTTACAGGTCAGTCGCATATGTCACCATGCTTGTCACTGGTGAACGTATGCCAGCCACATATACCTGCCAGAGACTCAGGGGCACACCTACAACACCACACCCAGTCCACACTGTTTCCTAAGGCATGTAAGGCTGCATTACCTTTTCTGTGTATGGGGGTTAACATGTGGTTTCTGTGGTGGCACTTGTGGGCAGCCACACCCAGGCTGTGCATGTGTTCATGGGGACAGGGTCCTTTGTGTGTTGTGCACATGACCACTGTGATGTGCAACAGTTCATTTCGGAGCATGTGGCATGGTCACATTTCCAGGTTATGTATGTGTATGACATGTCACATACCCCCAGGGTCCCATGGGGGAAGGCATGTACATCACAGGGTGACCCATTGCCACAATAGTGATGTCCCTCCACAGTCTGTGTGCATGTTGTGTTTCCGATGTCTCTGATTCCATGTGCACGATTGGAAACAGTTTCCACATCAACGTTGTTTGTGCATGGACTTTGATGTTGTGCGTCACTGGCGTCCATGTCTGTCCTGCGGAGGCGACAGGGGCCACTACCTGTGGGAGTCATGTTTGTTTTTCTGACATGTACATGATACGCCATGTCATGCCAGTGTCCATGTGGCAAGACAGGGTCACTGGGAATCTACCTGTCAATGAGCTGTGATGCCTGTGGCGCATCTGTCCAGACATGTCACTGTGGTGTGTGTGTGGAACGTGACAGCAGTAAATGGGTACTGTGACACAGCCTAATGGTTTCCCATAGCACAACCTGGAACCTGTTGTCCACACATGTTGTACTGAGAAATTAGATGATGGCCATGTAGGTGCGAGTTATGTCCGAACAGAACGGCACACACATCAAGTTCTTGTGTCTCGCAATGATGTATCATGTGAAATTGAGTATGGTGAATGGCACATATGTGGGGTGACTGACAATCTTTCTTTCTCCAACCTATGCACTGCAGGGCTCCAGCTGTCCATAGACCATTCCCTGACCTGGCAACGATGGTGGAACGTGACAGCATCCGACGGTACCGCTTCACCAGGCAGCTGATTGAGGATTTGGCAGTGCGCTTGGCACCACATTTGCAACCTGGCCGGCGGTACCCTACGGCGCTGACCCCCAAGGTGAAGGTAATGGCAGCCCTACACTTCTTTGCCACCGGTACCTTTCAACACACTGTGGCGACTACCGGTGGGATGTCACAGACTATGTTCAGCCGTGTGCTACACGATGTTTTGGAGGCAATGTTGAGATGCCTGAACCAGTATATCTATTTCCCTACACGTCAACAACTCACTGACGTCAAGAGTGACTTCTATGCCCTGGGGAGGATGCCACATGTCATTGGCTCCATTGATGGGACACATGTGGCTTTGGTACCACCACAGGCACATGAGCGGGCATACCGGAACCGGAAACATTACCATTCGATCAATGCTCTGGTGGTATGTCTTGCAGATATGAGCATCACACATGTGTGTGTCCGTTTCCCTGGTTCAGCACACGATGCCTACGTGATGAGGAGTAGTCACATCCCGAGGATGATGGCACAGATGCAGAACCAGCGTGCCTGGCTTGTCGGTGTGTACTGACTTTGTACCATTGTGTGTGTTCTGCTCTGTAGTATTCCGCCCACTTTTCCAACTCAGCTAATGTGCACTTGTCTGTCCGTAGGTGACTCCGGATACCCCAACATGCCGTGGTTGCTGACACCCCTCAGGAACCCTGTGACACCAGCCCAGATGCGCTACAATGAGGCACATGGTCGGACCAGGAGAGTGATCGAGCGGACATTTGGTCTCCTGAAGAGCCGCTTCCGCTGCCTGGACAAGACAGGAGGGGCCCTCCCTTATGCCCCAGCAAAGGTGTGCAAGATTGTCATCGTCTGCTGCATGCTACACAACCTGGCAGTGCGGAAGGAGTTGCCTCTCATCCTGGATGACGATGACCAACGTCCGCCACCTGTGGAGGATCCTGGACTGGACCACGATGCCAGTGATGATGATGATGGTGATGTCCGCACACAGCTCATCACCAACTTCTTCAGCTGAATGTGAGTATCCAGGGAGATGTAATGTGAATGATGTGAGTTTGCATGATATGTGTGGGTGGTGCTCTGGTGCTGTGTGAGTGTGGCCATGTGCTACTTGACTGGATGCGTGCAGCAATGTGTCCTTACAGGTAGTCTGTACTCCCCAACAGTTTTGACATGCTAACTTGGTTTTGTTTAGTTGTCTTGTGACATGTATTGGGCATGAGTATTGCAGTTCTGTCCTGTTCTTCAGTGGTTTTAACTGTGTGTCATGTCTGTCCTTCACAGGGTGCTTACTGAGTACTTTGGTCAACTTGGATCCCCCGACACCATGATTCAGCTTTCAGGGTGGCAGCAGTAGTTTCCCTACAGGTGATGTGCCACACACCCCTGGACTTGTTGACTGTGTGGCCACTGCCACATGGGATTACCTTGCATTTGTAGTGGAAACAACATGTTGCAAATGTGTAATAAACCTGTGCTTCACTTTGGGATGGGCGTTGTCTGTGGTCACACATCTGACTGACATTTGCTTACTGCACCTGTGGGCTAGTTGACACAGACTCTGAATAGGTGTGGTGTCTGTGCATTCCACAGTATTTCCTGGCAACATCACTGTAGGCGATGAGTCCGATGGCCCTGGTGTCTCTGTGTTGTGTAGCCCTAGTGGTGTGTCTCCCTCATATGTGTCACGTCACCATGACTCACATGACGGTGTTGTACTTGCTGTAGCAGTTAGCATACACAGTGTAATTTAGCAGATCATCATCACCATAACATTATCCACATTTGAATAACAACAGAGGCAAGTATGGTGTACTAGTGATTTTATTTACAGAAATGTGTGTGTGTATAGTGCACAGGATGGTGGGTGCTGTACATTGGGATTGTGATCCAAAGTTCCCAGATGAGTTGCAAGTCTTGGTAGCAGAAATGTCCTGAGTGAAGTCCACAGTCATATGATACATTAGTCCAACTTGGACTCCCCATGTCATGTGGGAGAGTTGTGTTGCATTCGACAGGGTGAAAAGTTTGCACACAAAGGAGAATTTCCGGAACAGGTGTTGGCTTCCTGGGGTATGTACGTGGCCATCAACCTCTCAGTTTTCCTTCCTCGGATGACCCCTCTTCTTTGGGGGGGGACCCTCACGTGCAGGCTGCTGCGGTGCAGGGGACTGCTGCGTGCCAGTTGTGGGTCATCATGCAGTCCAGACCCCTCTGCAAGCAGCGACCTATGTCTACCACCCCTCCCACCACCCCTGGCGACACGTGCAGGTCCTGCGGTGGCACGCACAGGTGACCCGAGGCCCCCTTGGGGGTTGTTAGTGGTGTTGTTGTCCGTTGCTCCACGGTGGCCCTGGGGCCCTGTGCTGTTGTCATCGGTGGTCCTTGGTCTGTCCGTGTTGGTGGGGGTGGTCTGTGTGTTGGCAGTTGTTGGAGGGGTGGGTGCAGGGGGTGCAGATGTTGGTCCTGCTGGTGCTGCATGATGACTCACACCGGAGGTGCCAGGTAGGTCTTCGCCATCCGAGGAGGGCAGAGGCTGTTCCACACCAGTGAGCTCAGTGTCCCCGGAGCCTGGGACAGGGACTCCTCCTTGCCTGCTGCTGTGTCCCCATCATCATCACCTGTATTTGGAAGAGACACACATTGTATGTTATGTTTCTACAGGCATCAATGGTTCACACACCTGACAGTTGTGACTGTACCTCTGGATGCAGGCATGTTCATTGCATTGTCCTAAGTTGTCACAGTAAGAGGTTGAAATTGGTGTAGCACATTGTCCTGCATACCTGGGGCATTTCAATGTGAATGTTGAGGTGTGTGCATGGCCAGCATTGGTTTTATTTGGTGGACATCCGGCCATCCTTCTCCACCTAGCCCAGTTATCCCACCATGAAGCATGCCACCCTTGCAGTGGGTTCAGGTTGGCTTTCAGGATGTCAGGCAGTGGTGTTCTGCTGTTTGTTGGTGCCCAGTTCCCAGCAGGGCCTGGTGCTCCCCACAGCAGTACCCAGTGTCAGCCATCTTGTCAGTCCTTATCCACTCCCTGTGATGTGAGCATGGTTCAGAGTGGTGTTGATGGGCCAATTGTGAGGGTGAGCAATATCTGTGACTACAACTCCCATCAGGCTATTCCCTATACCCCCCTTCCCAGCATGCCCGTACTTCCTTACTTTTGACTCTGCTTCCCTGTGGGGTAGTGTGCCTGTGCTGACAGGAAGGCTGACAGTGTTGTCCTGGCGTTTGTTTGGCTACAAGTCCCAAGAGTGTCCCTGTGCTTCACACAGCATTACCCAGGGCGGTGGTTCTTTGTGGGATCTTCATTTGGTGTGTGAGGCATTGCATTCTCCCAGGTGGGTTATGTGGAGTTTGTGTTGAGGGGGTGTGTGAGGAGAGCTGCTTGTAACTATGGTCAGTGCTGTCAGTCCTCCTTCCCACCCAGCCAGATATCCCACCATGCAACGTGCTTGCATTGCAGGGAGTGCAAGTTGGCTTTCAGGATGTCAGGCAGTGGTGTTCTGCTGTTTGTTGGTGCACAGTTCCCAGCAGGGCCTTGTGCTCCCCACAGCAGTACCCAGTGTCAGCCATCTTGTCAGTCCTTATCCACTCCCTGTGATGTGAGCATGGTTCAGAGTGGTGTTGATGGGCCAATTGTGAGGGTGAGCAATATCTGTGACTACAACTCCCATCATGCTATTGCTTCACACCCCCCTTCCCAGCATGCCCGTACTTGCTTCCTTTTGACTCTGCTTCCCTGTGGGGTAGTGTGCCTGTGCTGACAGGAAGGCTGACAGTGTTGTCCTGGCGTTTGTTTGGCTACAAGTCCCAAGAGTGTCCCTGTGCTTCACACAGCATTACCCAGGGTGGTGGTTCTTTGTGGGATCTTCATTTGGTGTGTGAGGCATTGCATTCTCCCAGGTGGGTTATGTGGAGTTTGTGTTGAGGGGGTGTGTGAGGAGAGCTGCTTGTAACTATGGTCAGTGCTGTCAGTCCTCCTTCCCACCCAGCCAGATATCCCACCATGCAACGTGCTTGCATTGCAGGGAGTGCAAGTTGGCTTTCAGGATGCCAGGCAGTGGTGTTCTGCTGTTTGTTGGTGCACAGTTCCCAGCAGAGCCTTGTGCTCCCCACAGCAGTACCCAGTGTCAGCCATCTTGTCAGTCCTTATCCACTCCCTGTGATGTGAGCATGGTTCAGAGTGGTGTTGATGGGCCAATTGTGAGGGTGAGCAATATCTGTGACTACAACTCCCATCATGCTATTGCCTACACCCCCCTTCCCAGCATGCCCGTACTTCCTTCCTTTTGACTCTGCTTCCCTGTGGGGTAGTGTGCCTGTGCTGACAGGAAGGCTGACAGTGTTGTCCTGGCGTTTGTTTGGGTACAAGTCCCAAGAGTGTCCCTGTGCTTCACACAGCATTACCCAGGGTGGTGGCTCTTTGTGGGATCTTCATTTGGTGTGTGAGGCATTGCATTCTCCCAGGTGGGTTATGTGGAGTTTGTGTTGAGGGGGTGTGTGAGGAGAGCTGCTTGTAACTATGGTCAGTGCTGTCAGTCCTCCTTCCCACCCAGCCAGATATCCCACCATGCAACGTGCTTGCATTGCAGGGAGTGCAAGTTGGCTTTCAGAATGTCAGGCAGTGGTGTTCTGATGTTTGTTGGTGCACAGTTCCCAGCAGGGCCTTGTGCTCCCCACAGCAGTACCCAGTGTCATCCATCTTGTCAGTCCTTATCCACTCCCTGTGATGTGAGCATGGTTCAGAGTGGTGTTGATGGGCCAATTGTGAGGGTGAGCAATATCTGTGACTACAACTCCCATCATGCTATTGCCTACACCCCCCTTCACAGCATGCCCGTACTTCCTTCCTTTTGAGTGGACTACACTGTGTTAGTGTGACAGCAATGGCAAGATGGCTGACAGTGTGGTCCTGTTGTTTGTTGGTGCACAGTTCCCAGCAGGGCCTTGTGCTCCCCACAGCTGAGGCCAGTGTCAGACATCTTTGAGGTGGCTTTTCACTCCCTGTGAGGTGTGCATGCTTCAGTGTGAGCTTGCTGGGCCATGTGGGTGGGGGATGTTGAGCTGTGACTGCCACTCCCATCATGCTATTGCCTACACCCCACCCCCCTTCCCAGCATGCCCATACTTCCTTCCTTTTGACTCTGCTTCCCTGTGGGGTAGTGTGCCTGTGCTGACAGGAAGGCTGACAGTGTTGTCCTTGAGTTTGTTTGGCTACAAGTCCCAAGAGTGTCCCTGTGCTTCACACAGCATTACCCAGGGTGGTGGTTCTTTGTGGGATCTTCATTTGGAGTGTGAGGCATTGCATTCTCCCAGGTGGGTTATGTGGAGTTTGTGTTGAGGGGGTGTGTGAGGAGAGCTGCTTGTAACTATGGTCAGTGCTGTCAGTCCTCCTTCCCACCCAGCCAGATGTCCCACCATGCAACGTGCTTGCATTGCAGGGAGTGCAAGTTGGCTTTCAGGATGTCAGGCACTGGTGTTCTGCTGTTTGTTGTTGCACAGTTCCCAGCAGGGCCTTGTGCTCCCCACAGCAGTGCCCAGTGTCAGCCATCTTGTCAGTCCTTATCCACTCCCTGTGATGTGAGCATGGTTCAGAGTGGTGTTGATGGGCCAATTGTGTGGGTGAGCAATATCTGTGACTACAACTCCCATCATGCTATTGCCTACACCCCCTTCCCAGCATGCCCATACTTCCTTCCTTTTGAGTGGACTTCACTGTGTGTGAGTGTGACAGCAATGGCAAGATGGCTGACAGTGTGGTCCTGTTGTTTGTTGGTGCACAGTTCCCAGCAGGGCCTTGTGCTCCCCACAGCAGTACCCAGTGTCAGCCATATTGTCAGTCCTTTTCCACTCCCTGTGTTGTGAGCATGGTTCAGAGTGGTGTTGATGGTCCAAATGTGAGGCTGCCCATTATCTGTAACTACGAGTCCCATCATGCTCTTGGCTACACTGACTTCACCAGCATACACAGGATTTCTTCCTTTCAGTGAGCTTCCCTGTGAGGTGGTGTTCTAGTGGTGGCTAAATATCTGACAGTGTTTGTTGGTTAGATTTGTGCCACTGCCTAGCTCTATTTGTTATTGGGTTTGTACATGTCATGACACAGTTACATATCACTATGACATGGCATGTATTGTGTTTATCTGACTAACATACACATCTTGGGATGATTATCTTTTGGTTGCTGTGGATTTGCTAGGGGTGCATGGTTTGACTATCCCCTTGAGAGTGATGTGTGTGTATTGTCACACAATATTGTGTATATTAGTTGTGTACTCACCAGGCTCTGGGATGTTTGATAGTCCATATACGCTCACTGGTGGTAGGATGGCCCGCACCTTCTCCTCCCAGGGCCTGAGGTATACTGGTTTGGCAGGAGGGCCACTGCCGGTGTGCTGGCTCAGGAGTTAATCCTTCTTCAGTAGGTCCCTGACCCTCCTGCGCACATCATACCACCTGTTCTGGATGTCTTCCTTTATGCGCAAACATGGTGATTGTGCGTTGACCCTGTCAACGATCCTCGCCCACATCTTGGTTTTCTGCGCCATGGGGGTCTGTTGGACCAATGTGCCAAACAACTGTGGCTCTACCCTCAGGATCTCGTCTACCATGACTTCCAATTCACTATCTAGGAACTTTGGATTCTTCTTTAGGGGCATGGTGATGGGTGGTGGTGGTGATTGATGTGTGTGTGTGTGCAAGTGAGGGTGTGTGAGTGTAGGTTTTGCTGGGTGTGTGTGAGGGTGCTATTTGTTGATGTGCTAATGGTGTGTGGCTTTTGTGTTGGATGAGCTGTGTGTGTGTCTGTGTTTGCTGTCTGATGGTGTTCTGTGCTGGCAGGTCAGTGGAATTTGCAAAGGATCATGGTAGGGATTTGTGGCCTTTATGTAGGTGGAGTTGGGGGTGTGTCCTTGTTCCATTTTTCCCCCCCTGTATTTATTGGCTTTGTCATTGCTTGTTTGGCCCTCTTTTTTTGTATTTTTTCATTTGTAATTGTTGTGCATGTAGGAGACGTTCTTCTGACTGAATAGGACATTGCAGTTGTCTCGTGCGCGCCTCTCCGAGTCGTTCCCGCTGTGTTTCTGCTCAGTTTCATATTCGGCGTACGCGTCGGTCGCGGAGTATTGTGTTTGTTCGGCTGGCTTTTGTATGTGTGTCGGTCGTACGGCTTGGGCTCCGTGCGAATCGGTCTGATTTTGCACCCATTGCATCATACTGCGCGGGTCGGAGTTCGCGGGTACGTTTCGTTCGGGTTGATTCCTGGTGCGTGTCGGTCGGTTCTATTCGCGTGGTTTCCCGGCCGGATAGCTTGTTTCCGTCCGGGTCGGTCGTTCGGCTTGAGTTCCGTAAGAGTCGGTCGTGATTCACATGCATTTTATCGTACTTCCCAGGTCGGGCAACGCCGGTACGTGTCGGTCGGACTATATTCCCGTACCAAGTCGGTCGGGTGGTTTTCCGGCCCGAATCGGATTCGGCCCCTGAGTCTGGAAGCTAGTGGTAACTTGCTGTCTTATGGAAAACAGGCATGAGGTGGGTCAATGAATAAAACCCTCCAATGTTGTAGTGAAATCAAGACAAAAATGAGGAGGCAGGGTAAGAGCCTTTTAGTGGTCACATGGAGAACAAGTTCAGGGTCAAACCCAGCTCAACGTATGGAAGCTTGCTCCTCAAAAGAGAGAAGCAAAGCACCGTCGGCCATATCAAGTATCAAGATCATAAAATGGTAGCATAGTAACCAAAGGGAAGCGGAAATAAACGGAGGAAGAGCCATCACTGAGGGGTTCCTTGTGCCTTCGAAAGCTGTGGCAAGATGTGCAAAGTCTTTCTGAAGTTCAATAGCAAATTTTGTCAAGAATGGGATCAAAAGGAAAACCAGTTGATCAAGGAGGTTTCTGATATTACTGCAAATGTCTTTAACCATGGCCCAGAGCCCATCTCAGTGCTGCCTCAGTGAAACAATCCGACCATGGTGACTTGTCACATATCAAGCACTACACAAAACTGCAATCAAGAAAACCAGAGAATATGCAGTAACAAGGCGTTATCATCATTTTCCAAAATCACAACTGGCAGATTAAATCAGACAACCAGAAAGGTGGTCGCCCCAAACTCTGAGGCAAGCAATAAAGTGGTATAGGGTATCCCAATGCCCTTTCTCTTAAGGTCTGGCTTGACTGTGCACTGTCTGTTTGAACTACTGCTTACAATATAAATAGAGTGGACTTTGAGTCAGCCTCCTTTAACCACCGACTTACTTGGATGAGCCTCAATCCATTATTGGCGAAAGGCATTGTCAATCAGATCTTAGATCAGCCCAGAGTAGTATTTCTCTCTCAACATCATACTACTGGCTATTTAGTGTATCATATTTCTTTTATCTGAAACGTTCTCTTAATTATGATACTTTTAAAATTTTTATATTTTTATATTTTACATCCATTGTTTGCACAAAGTAAACACTTTTTGTTATTTAAAAAAAAAAAAAAATGTCATGACTTCCTTATTGGCCTTTCTGTTTTTACACATCTGGGCAGTCGAACCCCAAGTGGGGATTGAGAAGAGAAGCCTCCTTTAGAAATTCAACTAGGCCTTTTGCTGTCACGAGCAAGATTGGGATTGTTGATTTTCTATTCTACTCCTTTCTCCCCTACACTAGACGTATTCTTTCCCACTGCACACAGTCTTATTCTTTGTTGCCTTCAGGATTTTATTTTCCATATTGTGCTTTTCGGTCAAGTTTTGCTTGTCTTTAATATGTATTTCCATGTTTATGCAAAGGCTGAAAAGTGCTGGAACCTGAGTCTTATTTAAAGTTTGTTTTATGTTTTCTACTTCTAGCAAAAGTGGCTTGGTAATAGATCTCTGAGAAAGAGCTGGAAAAGGAGAAGAGGTTGTCTTCTCCTGCTATATTTTGTGTTTGTTGACTCTTTAGTTTGACAACTAGTTTTAGAAGATAGTTCATCAATGGACCTAAACTACAAACTTTGTAAGTTATAGACAGCATGCTCAGTGTGGGAAAAGACAGAATACATTGTCATTTTCATTGTTTCTGTGCATTCCCACCATGATGATTATGAAAGGTGCTAAGCAGTAACAAGATTGGTAATCATAGGTATAAATGTTATCTGTGTTAACAGCAATGGCATGCGTTTTTCTCACCAAATAGAACTTTCATTTTTCAAAAATGAAGTGCTTACAGTAAAGTGGACCCATAGATCAATTCTCCCACATAGTCAGGCATGTCATTGAGGTAGAAAAGCACAAAATCAGGGGCAAGAAAGATCTATCCAGAAATGATGGCACCCTTGCTATGAACATCTACAATGAAAATGTGGGTATTCCTGTCTGATAGTGAGTGTCAAGATCAAAATATGAACCCATGGCAAAGCCATCTCATTGTGTAACAAAGTTAATTCTAACCCACATTAGTATCTTGTCACATTACTTGATCAATTAAGGTCTAAGGTTCTTTCTAATCCAACAAATTTAGTAGGAAGACCATCCAGGCCCAGAGTCATGACCTTTATATGACCCATTATGTATGTCAGTCTCTTTGGATGGAGAGACATGAATCTGCATGCAAGCTCCCAAAGCTTTCAGTTATTATACCTGGTGAGGTAGTGAAATAACTCCTTTAAAACATTTTAGCTGAGTGACAGCATTTTTTTTTTATTATGGTGTGTGGGTGGGGCAAGCAAGGACAAAGTGGGGGGGCGGTGCATGTTTGAAAGATTGTTTTAAAAAGCGTGTCACAGCACTTTCTTTGTTGTAACGGTCTGGTGTATAGTTCAACACAGCCAGAGGAAGGGGAAAGCAGCAACACTGAAGTCAGGAGAAAGCAAGCAGCAGCACATAGGGCAGAAGGGGGTGTGGGAGCCAGAACCCTAATATTTCACTGAACCTTAATGTGTCCATCAACCTAAGATTTTCCTCTGCTGGTTCAGCTCTACCATCCTTGATCTAGCAATAAGAGTCACTACCCTCTACAACATCAGGCCCAAAAAATTAACAGAGTAAATCAAATAGTTACTGGGACAACTCAATGACTGAGTTCTAGCTCAAAAAAGGTTAAAAAGTTTTATTAGAACATTGGAATGTTGGGAGCTCCATTGTAGACAATACAATGGAGTGCTCCATGCTTCTACGGCCGGTAAAGGCCCACAGAGCAACATTCCAATGTTTTACAAAGGCCTCTCGGAGCTCGAGGGGATTTAAATCCCCTCGAGCTTCGAGAGGCCTTTGTTTTATTTGTTAGAACATTCTGCCCTCTAGTGGCAGAATGTTCTAATAGCCTTATAGCCCTTCGTAGCAGGGCTATACCGGCTATTAAAGTCCCGGTCCCTTGTTAAAGTCCCTCGCCTTCGGCTCAGGCCTTTAACGCGGGAGCGGGCCTTTAATAGCCGGTATAGCCCGCTACGGCGGGCTATAAGGCTATATTACAACATCTCAAAACAGATAATACAGAGACAGGCAGTAAAGGCCATGAAGGCTCAGGCAGAGAGTACATAGTTATAAATCAGAAATTAAATTAAGCCCCAATTAACAACAAAAATCATCAACAGAGCACTCAGCATCCCTAAAAGAAACAAGGAAAATCATAAAGAAACCAACAGCATCTCTAGGAAATGGGAAGTCAGCTCTGGATCCCCCAAAAACAGGGCTTTTTATACACATTTTTCACATAAACAATGAGCAAATCTGCAGATTCAGCATAGTATGAGTAATGATAGAACATATTAGACAAATCAGAAGTGAGATCATCATTAAAAGTTTTATAACACAAACCTATTTCTAACGTAGTCAGGAATCGTCCATTAGCTTCCACAGCAACAGCAGTCTGGAGATGTAAAATACAATATGAAACATTCTCAAACATAGACTAAGGGCCTGATTTAGAAGTTGGTGGAGGGGAACACTCCCTCACAAACGTGACGGATATCCCATCTGCCATATTACAATCACATTCTATCCTTTGGGGACAGTAATACAGCGGATGGGATATCCGTCACCTTTGCGACGGAGTATTCCCTCCGCCGACTTCTAAATCAGGCCCTAATACACTAATGTGCTAACAAGCCTGCACTGGAACTTCTAGCAGAATTGTTTAATTCACAATATATATTTTCTAAAGGAAATAACCAATTGCATCACAGTGTGCTGTGCTCTAGGAAAACTGTGGAGATGAAAGACTTGCAGGGGTACATTGATTGGGAGATGAAAGGACCAGGATGAACAAAACACTAGTATATGCATCAATCTAATTAAAATGGTGTCTTTACCAAATGTGGCTTAAGTAAACTATGTTAATGATCACATATCCAAAAATCATAAAAATAATTTTAAGTGCAACATCAATAATTCATCGGTTCCAAATATATTCAGCACAAAAATCAGTAGTACACACATATTATTTGTTAACTAAAATTTCACATTTGAAAAAACTTTAACAGGGGCAGGAGAGGTAAGCAACAACACGGATGCTGGGAGAGGGCAAGTAACAACACAGAGGATGAGAGACGGCAAGAAAAGGCACATAGGGTGGGAGGGTGCGGGCAGGGCAAGCAACAACAAGTAGGGTGGGAGGGGGCTAGAGTAGACAAGCAACAATACAGAGGGTGGGTGAGGGTTGGAGAGGGCAGGTGAGGCACGCAACAACAATGAGGTTTGGAAGAGGCTGGAGAGGGACAGAGGGGACAAGCAACAAAACAGAAGGTAGGAGAAGGAAAGCCATAAAATGGGGTGGGTCCGGGCAAGCAACAACACAGGTGCAGGGGCAAGCAGCAGCAGGGGCAGGAGGGAGCAAGCAAAAACTGGGAGGGTGGGTGGGGGCCAGCAACAACAGGGAGGGCATGAAATAACAGGGTGGTTGGGAGGTGGCAAGCAACAACATGATTAGCGGGAGGGAGCAAGCAACAACAAGGATGGTGGGGGGCAAGAAACAACATGGACAGCGGGAGAAGAGTAGGAGGGCCAAGTAAACAACATGGACAGGCGGCGTGGGCAAGCAATAACACCGACAGCAGGTGGGAGCAGACAACAACACAGACGATGGGTGGGGGAAAACAACAACACGGAGGGTGGGTGGGGACAAGCAACAACATGGAGGGTGGAAAAAGAACACGAGTAAGAGAGAGCAACATGAGAGAGAGAAGCACAAGAGGGAGACAGTCTGCAAACACATGCATTCTTTGGGAGTGCTTCAACAAATAGAAAAATAAAGCTCCAAAAGCACGAGCAGTGGAAGGCCACAAGTACTTGGACCATACTCCAGTAGAGTGCCAAACACAAGAAGAGTAGGTGAAGATGGCATGGTCTGATGAAAGAGAAGCAAGCAAAGGAGAGTGGCGATGAAGCCAACCAATGATAAGCAATGGGCGGCTCGAAGCCCACTTTAAGACACCAAAATGTCTTGCAAGTGACAGCGCAAGCGATGTGTCAGTCGAGACCTAAACAGATCTATTCAATTACAAAAAGGGACAATTTTGCTCTTCACAATAGCTTCTTACTTAAATGTTTTGTTTTTATGCATTGCTTAATACTATGAGGGTAGCCTATATTCAGATGGTATCACGTCTAGTAGACTAGGGAATAGGCACAGAGACACTTGATTTGCTTAGAATCACACAATTCGCCCACAAGAAAAAACAGAAATTAGAACTTAGGGGGTGATTACGATGGCGGGCGGACTTAGGTCTGCCCGCCATCGTAGTGGGGATTGGGACCGCCCGCCAGTCATGCTGCGGTCCTGCAATCCAAATCACGATGCGACCGCCACCATGGCGGTCACATCTTGCACTTTAACATTATGGCGGGTGCTGCTGGCTGCAGCTCCCGCCGCAATGTCAAAGGTGCATGCAGTGCGTTTCCCTGCATTATGTGGCAGGCAGCACGCGGTGCCTGCCACTTAGTGCAGGGAAATAGAGGGGGGTGCCATGGGTACCCCCCAGTGCACAACCACCTCCCCCCAACACAAGGGGGGCCCGCAATGGGCCCCCAAATCTAATCCCCCCCAGCCTTTCCATGGCGGTTCCGCCGCCATGGAAAGGCTGGCAACAGCCCGCATCATAATTTGTCGGACGGTGCCTGCTAGGCACCGCCACCATTTTACGCGATGTGGACCGTCCGCCAGGCAATCGGAACGATTACCTGTGGCGGTCCGATTCCTCCCGCCATCCTAATTTGGCAGGGGGAAAATTGCTGTCCGATGGCGGAGGGCCCGCCACCACACGGCTGGCGGTGGCGGGCCTTCCACCATCGTAGTCAACCCCTTAGTTCCACAGTCATCAAGTAAGTCACTAGACTGCTGTTCAATACGAAGGTGCTTAAAGTATTTGAGGCCCTGTAAAAGCTGCCAGTCTGCATAATGTCAGTGCAAATTGCAAACATGTTTATTACCAATCTGTTGCTTTTGCACTCGTGCTTCATTTTTTTTAAATGCGCCTGGTCTAAACACATGATTGTATCTATTATCATTTCTTACCCATTGATAATTTCTTTCGGAATTGCTCCGCACTTATTTCATTCCTGGCTGCTGTAATTACTTTCATATGGCCAACTGTGTATTGCATTTTTACTGGTGTCTGCTTTTTATCATCATTTGTTTTGTCTTTTAATCTTCCTTTCACAGTATTTCTGAGATCACGTTACAGTCACAGAAGAACAAAACGAAAAACGAGCAATTTTATTTTAGACAAAGCACACAAATGCTGGAAATTGAGTCACTTAAAATTCATGTACAATAACCATCATAAAACACTTCAATGATTAATGGAGCTGTGTTTCCTGACTTGTAGAGACAGCATTCAGTATAGCACCCTCCAGCTTTTTATTTTAGATAACAATTTTACAATATAGTTTTACATTAAGCACACTACAGTGATTGTTTTTCTCATTATTGGTCAACTCTCTTGGTGCGATTATAAAAGTAGAGTTTTGTCACAAAAATCATGCATTGTTGAAAGAATACTGGTCCCATAATAGGCAGTGTCCCAAATATAATTTCCCAAAGAAACCGAATAACCATCAGTAAAAAACAGCTGCGACTCGGACCATTCCAAGACCATTCCAGGCCCTTGCTGTCATAGGAACATAACTTGATGTGTGCTCAATATCAGAGACACAAGAATTATTCAGTGCTAAATACGAATTTTCAGAGGAGGGGTGGCCTTACGGCTAGAGCTGCTGACTTTGGAGCTGGGGAACCAGGTTCGAGCCTCAGTGACACATTCATTTTTTGGTAGTCGGGGGGAGATTAAGTGATTTGCCTGTGATTCTAGGCAAATCACGTAATCTCCCCGCGCCTACCAAAAAATGAATGTGTCTGTCTGTAACGTAACTGGTGCTCATCTAAAGCGCTCCAATACCTTTGGGTCTAGTTCGCGCTTTATAAATCTGCAAAAAAAAAAAAAATGCAGGCCTTGAAGATCTTACAGTGCGGGTGGTAGGGTGGGGGGCATCAAAACTTCAATGGTCCCCAACCCCTATGGTGGCCCACATTCAGCGCAAGCCAATGAACATCTGTGAAGTACGGCATGGGAGACTTAGGGCACAAAGGTACTTATGTCCAGTGGCACATAGATCGGTATTCACGTTTCCGACCTGAACCCTAGGGAGCCACTGGGAGTCTTCTAGGGCCCAGACAAGACGAGGACCCAGTGCAAGATCTAACTGCCGCCTGGGAATACCGAATCAGGGCCTAGCAAAAATTGAGAAACCAACAAGATGCTTGAAGCACCTGCTGCAGGAGCTCAAACACCTAAACCTGAGATCACTGAACAGCCGCCTCGTGGGGGACAATCCACTGGTCGCCACATTCCATTCATCAAAAACCTCCTCTCACTTAGATTTTACCTTCACAACCCTAACCATGTTCAACAAAATTGCCTTCTTCAGAATAGGTGACAACGAACACAGAGATCACCTACCCCAGGAAGTGATACTAAAAGCAAACACAGCCCTCACACTAGAGGCATGCAAAACCATCGGCACAGAAGGGACCTCAAATCTCAAGCGAATAAGGTGTAAACCCAGTAACATCGAAGCAACATCAACCACTGCTAAAACATTACATAACCAAGGGGAAGATACATCAACCCAACCAGTGAAAGCATGGGAAAGCTTCATCATGACTCTTGGTGGGAAACTCGCAACCGGGACAGGTACAAAATTGAGACAAACGGCGGCCACCCTAACAAGGAAGGCAACCAGCCCAGAATAAAAAAATCTCAAACATACAATAAATCAAACATTAAGGCGGCTCTGCAAAACTTGGACCTACAATGTGTCCTCCGGAAACAGAAGGCACTAATAAAAAGAAAGAAATGAGGAAAAAAAGATCAAAGAATGACGAACTATGGGCCAAGTTACTTCATGATGCCAAACAAAAAAATAGCACTAAGTTCTGGCAAACAATCAACAGAATCCAGCAACCAAATCACCCTGGAATAAATTCTAACATAACAGAGGCAGTCTGGGTAGATTACCTCTTTAACCACTTTAACAGCAAAGTGCAAAAGGATGACGAAGCATTTAAAGAACTAGGGAACGTAAGCAAGGACCGGGGCAACATCAACAGGGAAGAAATGACGCACAACTTCACCCCAGCAGAGCACAACGACTCCCCTAGGAAAACACAACAACATCAGGAGATTGAACCGGCAGAAGGCTTGGACATTTCATCGTCCACCAAAGAGGAGCGCCACGGTCCAACAGAAACGCAGATAAAGAGACAAATAGCCAGGGGCAGACTCGCAGGCGCCCCAGGCCTCAACGGTATCCCCCCAATGCTGTACAAACACGACGCAGAATACTGTAGCAAAACACTAGCACCGGTTTTTAAGGACATAAATTGCGCAACAACAATCCCGGAGTCATGGAAAGGATCAATTATCAGCCCAATTTTTAAACAGGGTGATAGGAAAGCTCCAAACAACTACCGACTAATCGCTCTCATTGACATAGAGGCAAAGTATTACGCAGGAACAATTTTGGACGAACTAACATCCTGGGCATCAGAAAACTCTATAATCCCAATAAACCAAACCGGGTTTTGCCGGGGACAAGGAACCACAACCAACATTACGGCATTAGCCTTGTTAATGGACTCAGCTAAAGAGGCAAAACATCCCCTGTTTCTTTGCTTTATAGACTACGCTGCAGCCTTCGATCACGTTGACCAAGCCAAACTTTGGCAAAAACTGGAAAGCTGGGGGATACCAAAACCCCTCTTAGATCAGCTTAAACAGTTACATACTGACATTTGGATCAGGATTAAACTAGGTGCAGGGACACACCTTTCAAAACAAATCCCCATGTCCAAAGGGCTAAAGCAAGGGTGCATCCTAGCACCTCTACTCTTCGACCTTTTCCTAGCTGATCTTCCAGGGGAACTGGACAAGAGCATATCACACGCACCGAAACTGGGAAAAATGTCATTGTCAAAACTGTTATATGCGGACGACCTAGTGCTGATAAGTTGAACCCCCATCGGACTTCAACATCTCTTGAATACGACAAACAGCTTCTCACAACAGAAGGCCCTAAAAATAAATCTTCAGAAAACTAAAATCATGGCAGTAAATTATCACAAAAAGAAAAAAATCAACTGGTACTTAGACGGGCAACGCCTGGACCAGACAACCAGCTACAAATATCTTGGAATACTTCTGGACCACAAAAGCTCATTTAAACCTCAGCTGGAGTCCCTGCGGAGAAAGGGAATCATGACCTATTTAGCGATGAAGCCCCTGAAGAAAATGCTGCCCGACCTAACACTCGACCCCTTGCTACAGGTACTGCGGGCAAAATTGCAGCCAACATTAACATACGGGAGCGATTCTCTGAAAGGGAAAGATGCTGCAGCTCTGCACATAGTAATAGCTAATTCTTACAGAGCAAACTTCCATCTACCAAAATATGTTTCACCGGCCCAAATACGGTTAGAATTCGGGCTCCAAAAACAATCAGTGGAAAGAATGGGCACGTCCATAAAAAGTTGGCATAAGATCCGAAGCACTGATTCAGGATCCCTAAACTCCCATCTTTTGATCGAGTTGTTTCGCCATGGAAAATCACCAGTCAGGGAATACTTGCTCAACTCCCTTAAGTTACTGGGATTGACGGGCATTTGGGGAACCCCAACAGATCATCTATCCTTTAAAAAAATTGTGACAAAGGCAACACAAATAATATCTGTCTTAGAAGTCAAGGAAACACTCGCTAAAAGGGCACATGGCTGGGTAGTGCTTAGTGACTACGAAGCACTCAAACCGCAATCTTATCTGAAAATGGGAGTCAAAACGAGGACAAAGGAAAAATTCCTAAAGTTACGGCTAGGCGTTGTTCCGATAATCCCACATCTTCCACCATGGGAAAGGAGAGGAGGCCTGCAGTCCTGCCGCCAATGCGGAAGAGGCAAAGAGGACCTTACCCACATCATCTGCCTCTGCCCCAACTTAAAGGACATAAGAAGCATTTTATTACAACCATTATTCAAGCAGCACGGTATCAGGACCTGTAGGCAGGCAGTAAAGCTGTGCTTTGATCCAGCTGAGATACAGCTAAACTACCGGCTCACAAAATGTTTCGACACAGTAGCCAAGAGACTTAAAAAAAAAACGCAAGCGGACATTGGTCAACAAATCACAGCTGAACCGGGCATCCCTTGATGCAAGTCTGAAAAAACCTAACAACAGCACCTCACAGTCGCACAGGCACTTTAAACCAACGCTGGTTGTATGCGCAACAAAAACAAGCACTTTAATCGGACTTACAAGGACGGCTGTTTAACTTGGAAAGCTACCGCCAGCCCAGCTCTCCCTGCTGCACAAAAACTTTAGACCCGTTGAAGAGAGTAGTGCCCAACTGTGTAATTTTAACCTCTTCCATGCGTCGGACGGCCCCCGGCCGGCCGACGTCACGGTGCTCGTGTGCGTCGGACGGCCGGGGGCCGTCCGAACTGCGCACGCGTCAAATTCCGCCGCACCGCGCCGGAATTTGCGCCGCGTCGAAGGGGTTAAAACAATGTATAACGATGTTTTTTTAAACAGTTTTATCCATTGAATTACGAATAAGAAACTTTTTATTGTCACAAGTATGCAAAGGCTTTAATTAATCAAGCATAATAAAAAATTACTTACTTACTTACTAGGGAGCCACTGGGAGTATAACATATGACAGATTCTTGAAAAGACTGGACTCCACTGTCCTTCCCCTGTTTCGTGTTCAAGCACAGTACTCAGCAACATTAGTATTATCAAAACGCAGGATTTTAATATATCACGCAGCCGCGGCCTGTGCAGGTAAGAGCGTTGGGGCCAGATGGAGGGGGGATTTCAACAGACGACGGCGAGGGAAAATTAATTATTTATTTAATTTTTCCTTGTCATCGTCCGTCGAAATCCCTCCCCACCCGGACCCACCTCCCCACCACTCTTACCTGCACGGGCTGCGGATGATATCACATACACCGTGTTGAAGGACATACCGTGATCACATACCCAGTGATACTACCAGGGCTGGATTGGGATCAAAAATTGGCCCGGGCACCCTTAAATATGTGGCCCACATATGCAGATCTTTTTTCAAAACACTGCTTCAGTGATTCAAGTGTTATAAAATGAAGGGGGGTTTCTATAAAAGAGGCATGTTATCTTTACTTCACTAAGATAAAAAAAAATGCAAATGTTGCCAGGTCTCTATTTTTACGGATTAGTTCACAATGGTGAGCCACACCTGAATATAAGTGAGTTCACTTCTGCTCAGGCCCCCGCCCCTGCTCAATCTGCATACATTAATGGGCCGGCCAAGCAAGAGACCGGGAATTACACCTCTGCCCCATTGGTAAAAGGGAGGTAAAACAGGCCCATTTGCCTCCGGAAAGGCCGCTCAGGCCCCCACGGTGCCGGTGGCGGCATCTGAACTGCACAGACACAGCCCATATTGGACCCCACGCTGCCCAAAAAAGCAGCCCACAGCTAGAACTCGGATACTGACCCATTGCCTGAGTGCCCGCCTTACCAATCCGACCATGGATACTAACACAGAATGCAGGAGGCAGGACTACATTTCCCAGCAGCCCTGTATCCCGTAATGCGCAGTATTCGTGGGTCACATTATGGACCTCGCACACAGTAGCAAATAGAGGTCAGGTAATGGAATAGCCTCTTCCATTCTCCCATGTAGTTAATCATATATGGGACTTTGATTACAAATTCTAGGGCAATGACCTTATATTAACAAGGATCGCGGGAGGCAGAACTACATTTCCCAGCTGCCCGTGTCCCGTGGCATGCAAAATTCGCAGGTCACATGACAGAGCTCGTTGAAACCGAAATTCCATTTAAAAACAGCCTGGTCCATGTACCCATGGCATGTGGGGAGCCAAGTAGGTGCTAAGAGAGGACAATGTCCTTTGATGAAGTAGGTTTTGGGGGCATTTACACTTTGGGACCAACAGGAACTGGAGGATGAATGCAAGTTCCCTATTCCCTTATCCCATTATCTCCTTTTTCCTCAGCGTGTGACAACAGGGATCGACCGCCCCCCTCTGCCTTATGATGCCTAACAAGTATATGTTACATGGAGGTCAAAAGATAGACCATTCTTACGGACACTTGTGTGTGCATGTTGTTTATTGTTTATCACCTTAATTTGCCTTATTGCATGCATTTTTAAATGCTCTTTTAAATGGTTTTCATGTCATGCAAAATACAGGGCGTTGTCCTGTCAGCGTTATAAGGGAGTGACCTCACATGATTGCATGCCTGAATGCATACCAAAGCATGTTGTGCAATGAGAATAATATACTATTATGTAAAGGGGCAAGAATCAAACCCTTGTGAAGGTATATAACTTTATCTTCCTTTTCCCAGTTTAGAGACTATAAAGAGGAAAAGGTCCTCTATGGTCTGTAAGTCGCATGCATGCTTCATGTTGTATGTTCACTATGTTTGATAAAGTGTTTGTATTCCCAAAGACGAAGTGTCGGGATTAGACAAAGTTTTTGGTCCTGAAGAAAGCCTGCTGACCCTGAGTGGCACACAGAAGGCTGAAACATGTCGACCCACTGATGTTACGGGTCACAACACCCTAAAAACATCTCTTTGTTTTTAATTTTGCCAAAGGACCTAAAACGGAGTTAGGATCCGGAAGGCAATTTTAATCCACACCTAAAATCCCTCATTCTTAGTTAAGAGCTCAGCTTACAAACTGCGTCGAGCCCACCCACTTACACTAGGTGTAGTGGGTGAGGATCCAGTGATGAAGCATACCACAGGTAGTACTTGTGTGTGAGGATCCTACTAATATATCTAAGACATGCCACAATACCACTAATTCACCTGGGTGTTGATCCTACATTAATCTTATGATATGTTAGGCCCTACAAACTGATCTTTTAGAGTCAAGGGATGACAACGGTTAAGGTAAACCCTCTCTTGTATAGTTATTTATTGATATTCGAGTTGCCTAGGGTTTCCTTTTTTTAAGCTTCTCACTCCCCCTCAATATATATACGCAGTTCATAGCAACACCTGCAAAGGTTCAAGGTTCTGCGCCCCCTCAATGGCTGCTTTCCCTCCTTTAGTGGGGTTGAGTTGCTACCTAGATAGTTGGCTTTCTCCTCCTACTAACACATGTGGAGAAATATATGAAAGTGTTGGTACCTTTTGTGGTAACAGCAGTAAGCAGGCTGAAGAACTAAGAAGTGAAGGCAGTGCATTTTCTGGAAGAACACAGCAGGTCAGGAAGGTGTTGTTCCTCCTCAGATACACCAAACTTCTAGTAACAGATTAAAGGTACTGTTATATTCCCGGGTTAGTCCCATGTAGCAAAGCAGCCTATTTCTTAAATTGTTCTCACAAATAACTTTCCAAGATGTGACATTTTGCATACATTTACACGCACGACAATGTTGAATTAGTTTCTCTAAAACTAAACTTGTTTTACATCTAGCTTCGCACAACATTGTCACAAATGCTCTAAACAGCATGTAAAAGGTCTTGCTCCTTGCTACGTACAAATGTCATCACTATCTTCATCCAAGGGGTGACAGGGCTATTTACATATTCGCAACATCACTAACCTATGCGTACATCGCCAGGCTGCTTTCTATTATAAAAGATGAGCATCCCATTAGATTAGAAGAGGAGGTACTTCCACTGACACTGAGGGTCCTTGCATGCTGAGAAATCACCAAGCAGCAACCTGACATCTTGTATGGGGTGTCCAGTTCATGACCAAGATGGGGTCCTTCACTCTATCCCATCAGGTAATGGGGTTGGATCGTCCCTTGGGGGGATTCTTGGCTTTACACCTACACACACTCTAGGTAAACTTGGAGTAGGGTGCGCATATTAGGAGTACGCTATATTACTGTCTTGTCTATATGCCTGCATATATACAATTGTTTAGCACCATGTTAGAACTATATCTACTATTTACTCACTTGGTGCTTGTAATCACATTTATCTGATTCTGTCTACTAAACATTGCAGCACACGTATTTTATGGAGAATAACGTTGGTTCAATAAATATTATTGAAAACTTCCCAGTGTGTATTCTCTGTTTATTTCTCTGAGAATAAGTGAGCACGAGTGACTGAGCAAAAGGTTCTTTACTGTTTCCATGATTCCTGAGGAATCAGGGTTGTCATGTTCAGTGGTTGCCAGAAACCATTCGCTCCCTGGTAGGTTAGGGGAGATTATGGTGGCACTGTGAGCTAGCTGGTCTATAGGCCAACATATCCTGAGGGGGTGTCTGGATTCAGTCTTGACACCAAGCCCATAGTTTATGTTGTCTGAACAATGCGCAGGTCCTACGGATTGGTAGGAACTACATGACATGGTGCCGCCAACAGTGGTTAGGCACTGATTTAAATGTCAATTCTGAGTAGTTCAGTTGTGCTTTCTCTGTGTCATCTACATTTTAACCGGAGACGTCCGTAGTGGGAAGGGAAACAAATCCGCCTCAGCTGAGAAGGCATATCCTATGTATTGGCTGTAGGTTAATCAAGCTTGGAGGATTAAAGGTTCCCACACTGTGCACACCATATCTCTACAACAAATAGGCTAAGTTCTGCTGCTCTAACAATGACCGAACAGGATGAAAACATTGAAGAACAGATAGAGGGATTAAATATTTCAGAAAACTGCAGACCGCAGTTACCATGAGATTATTACAACATGGCTCCTATCAACAGGTGGAGATGTTACCTTCGTGGTTGAGGCAGATGAAGCATTCAGAACAGCGGTATTCTATTCTTGGGTTAAATTACCACCTGCAGATGCTCACACAAGGTTATTTCATGACTACATTGAAGATGAACCACCTGATGAGTATTTTCCTACGTGGACTTAGAAGTCCCATTAACATACCAAGAGCACATTAATTGGTTTGAAGGGGCCCTACCCCATACAACAGAACATATGAGACTTGGTCTGCTCTGTAGAGAAGGAGCGACTTGTCCAGTCTTAGCATCATACTCACCGCATCAAGACATTGCTGCCTGAACACCAGCAGGAATGCGTAAACTTTACAGAGATTTAGTAAAGATTTACAGAAATCTAACACAATATGTAATGAGAACATTAACAGCCCAACCTGTGGGGGCTGCTCAGGCTATACAACCACACATGGCTACCTCAGGTATTAGCCCACGAACACTTAATACGATTATGGGAAAGGTTCCCTTCAGCCGAGAGCATATCCCGTTCTGGATAGCACAAAAAACAGCACAGCTTGCAGCAGTCTTTCCCCATATGGGCCCACAGGAAAACACAGAATACTGACAATTTGCTTGCTGTTGGGGATGGCTCCCCAGTTAGAGGATTGCGTCACTTGGGGTACAGTCTTCGCTGCCGTATACACCAGAACACATGGTACCCCTTCAATAGCAGTCATACCAGATGTACAGAATCAGATTCAGAATGAGTAAGGGGCAGAGTCTGACTTAGATATGGGAATGAAACTGATGGGCAGTTTTGGTATCTACCATTATTTTGAGTAACATAAAAGGGGAGGCAGCAGCGGTGGCTATATGCCAGCGCCTGAGGGAATTCACTCACGCACAGCAGGAGTGTGAATTACCTAAGATTATCGAAGATATATATGCCGCTTCAGGCAGAGATAATCTGGGAGTCAAACCTGGGAAACCAATAGTTAAGAGTAGCTCTGAAAGAGATAACTCTAAGCAAGCACCCAATTCTACAAAGAAGAAATGGGATAGTAAACAAAAAAATGAACAAAACAAAACACAGTCAGGGGGTGGGTCTCCTGCACAGGAACACACCGACCGGAGATATAATTTGCCAAACAGTGACAATATTAGAAAGCCTGACAGGTATCAGGATACTGATACATGTTCATCTCGTTCCTTTCAGAAAACATCTGAAAAGCGTTCAGAGAGAGACGAACGGTCAGAGAACAAATCGAAAGAGCGAGTCAAGCTGAAAAGGAAGACACATCGCACTTCAGATTACATCATTAGTTCGTAATGGATTCCCCAATATGAGAAGAGGTGATTTTACCTACTTTTTTTTCCGACCTTGTACCAGAATCAGTTAAAAATTCATACGCGCAGGAGTGGGAGTTAGCATTAGCTCCTGCACTTTACCACAATCATGTTGGGTGGTATGAGGATTCACCTCATCACGAAATCCCAAAGAAACAAGTCAGGGAGTTCTTAGATCAATGAATACCAGGGTGTGATAAAGAATTGCACCTCACCTATGAATAATCTCTTATTTCCCGTAATGAAACCTGAAATTCATATTGTCCAGTCTTAGATTATAGACATTTAAATGCATCTACACGTACATTTGCAGTACAGAATGCACATTGTGCCGCACTAGTGAATAACATTGTGCGGAAGAAATAGAAAACAACACTAGACATCTCAAATGGATTTTTCTGCCAAAATATAGCACCTGGAAGCAGATATTTGACAGAATTCTTGGCACTAGGCTCTCAATGCCAATTTTGTTGATTACCCCAGGGGTATAAAAACAGCCCAGGGCTGTTTTCAGCCATGGTAACAGAGTTACTTCATTTCGAAGAGGAGGCATTTTCCTAAGTAGATGACATCTATCTGACGGGCTATGAATTAATGGAACACTTGGCCAGAGTGACCCACATGATCCTTGGGTTTGCTCACCTGGGTTACAAATTCAATTTCAAAAATTCAAAAATTGCCCACCTCAGTGTCCTATTTCTAGGGTACGAGTTGTCAAGTGAAGGCAAAAGCTTGGCGGCGTAATTTAAAAAAAAATGTGCACTGCTCCAACCTCCAACGACTCTGAAAAGACTACAATCCATTTTAGAATTCTTGAATTTTGGCAGGACATACATTTTGGTTTATGCAGAAAGGGTGAAACCTTTCTATGACTTAATTAGACCTGATTTTTCAGTGCACCATTGGACACAGGAACATACATATATTCTACTTTCCGTACAAGCTGACATGATAGCTTCCAAACGTTTATACACACGTGTCAACATGACTAACCTGGTGACCTGCGTAGTTGCTGGACCAACCGGGTACACCTATACTACTTTTAATGAAGGTGATACAGTACATTTGTACACAAACGCTGAAATGTGTTTTGATCCAACAGAAAAAATACTCACAGCAGTACAGTCTGCTGTAGTGAGAGAGAGAGAGCATTAGCACAGGAGAAACGCATAATTGTTGTAACCCCGGTACCGACCTTGGAAGCCGTTAAAAAGGCAAGCATTCCGAATGCTGAAGCACTGCATCCACAATGGATTCAATAGGCTAACTCTCTCACTGCAACAGATGTAGATTACAGATCTGTTTCTACATTACAAACACAAGCATTCCTTCAGTATGAACAAGAATATCCTCTACTGAATGAAATAATGCCTCTAGATCGATATCATGTATACCGATGGATCTGCCCAGCCGGCTGTAGGAACTAAACAACTATATTCCGCGGCATGCGCAATTGTAAAAGGGCGCATGCAGAACGGAAAGTTTCTTCCTGGAAAAATACACACACTGGAGGAACTAAAAGCCCTGATACTGGCAATACAAAACACGGATCATAAATTCCCCACACTCATAGTGCGTGATTCATTTTACTGTGTCCAGTCCTATAACGAATATTGACATTATTGGTGCCTGAATGAATTTAGGGATTCCAAAGTCTGCACAGTAAAGCACAAGATGCTCTGGGAAAAAGTGGTGAAGCTGAAAGAAGGCCTGCCACGGGCTCATGTTATTCATACATTGAGTCATCAACGTGTTGGCGTTCACGATGAAGGGAATTCAATGTCGGATGAGGCTGCCAAGGCAACAGTGCGTACTGCTGCCATTGATGCAATAACATACTCTAGCACAAGGATAGATGGAGCAACTATGATAGCTGTCAATGCCACACTCAACAGTTCAGCCCTGCTGAAACGCTTTCCACTCAAGTACTCCCACAAATTAGATGTGCAAAACATTCTGTATGCTCAAATTCCAGGAGTGGGGGATAGAGTAACCCCAAACACTGATCGCAGATTGGGATTAATACTAGCTGCACATGAGGGTCTGGGTTCAGCACATGCAGGGATCACTGCTACAGTTTCACTACTAAAACAGCGCTATTGGTGGCCAGGTCTAACTAAACAGACCAAGGACTTTGTCCTCAAATGTGGCATGAAGGGCTCCACAGTAGCACATCCAACACAAACACCTTTATTGATCTCAGACAAACCTCTCACATGTGTCTATTTGGATCACCGCAACACCTTACACTCTGAGGGGGCTTACAATTACATCTTTGTGGCAGTGGATTCATGTTCTAGATTCCTGTGCGTTTGGCCCCAGCGCTCGGCTGACACTCAAACTGTTATAAAGGATTTGCGAGCCTTTATCGGGACATACGCAATTGGCACACTACATTCTGACCAGGGCCCGGCGTTTAGCTCTCAGGCTTACAAAGAAGCAATGGGAAGTTTGGATGTGGCCTGGCAGTACTCCTCCCCTTATCCTCCTGATGGAAGTTCAGTAGTCGAGAGGAAAAACCGTGGCTTAAAGCAGTCCTTAACAGCAAGGATATTAGGCTCAGGTGGCAGTTGGGTCAATCACCTACATGGGGTCCAGAGGGCACTAAAAATCCCTGGGGGATCGTACAACTTATGAGCTCCTGTTAGGGGAAGAATGTGGATACCCGACCTTGATAGTGTCAGCACAGTGGCGGCTGAAGCACTATTTTTTCCTCAATGATCGTTTTGATGTATTACAGGACCTAAAAGAATACAGAGCTTTACAAAGCAATGTCCAAATAAAACGCACCGCCACTGGGGAAGTAAAAACGGTAACAGCAAGACCTGCCTGGGTCTCGGAGATTGGGGACCTGGTCAGAGACAAAAAAAAGTGGACAAGAAAGAATTTGGGACATCTTACAGAGCGTCTGTACCTAGCTGTTGAAGGAACCAGAACTGTCCTTCTTCCGCCTCTTGTTGGCTGTCGAGACAAAAGGTTTGTCTCAATTGATCGTATCAAACCACACTAGGTGGCTGATTTTCAACAGTAGGCCACATGAGCTCCTGGATAGGCACCGCGCTCCTCTCACTACCATACAGGACGTTTAGATGGAGGCTTTAATGACGACTGAAGACTCCCCTTTTCAAAGAGAAGCTGTCAACGAAAATGAGATGATGCTTCTCCCTATTGAAAGAACTACAACTGTACAGTAAACAAGTACATAAATTTCAATCCGAAAAATTGACAATGTCAACATGCCACAGATCGAGTCACCTCCCAGTTCGACAAAGCCTGCTGAGCTGCCAAGAATAGACCGGACGACGCCTGGCTACATTGTGCATTATGATGATTTCTCATCGGATCCAAGTGAACTTGAGTTGCCGACACAGCCTATCCCCTTCAAGCTTTGAGCATATGCTTTCTATCTTTGGCTGAAAAAGACTTACTTCATTGTTCCCTGGATACATCTATGGATTACCATTGGCATACTTTTTCTGGTACTTTGGAGTGGTATAGTAACTGTCTTTTTCCTACTTCTGAATGGACGCTTTCTCCCAGAACGCTCTGCAGTACAACTTGTGAACTTTGTTCTTAAACCACATGCATCATCACACCGTGAACTAAGAGACTTGTCCCTGGTGAAAATTACAGCGGTTCCAGTTCCTGAAGGAATTGTATGGGACAGGGTTTCATATGATGTATATGGTCCTACTGAACTTTTGAAAATTCCTTATTTGTTCAAAATTTCTTTAAATGACATTATCACCTCTAGCACTTTCTCTGATGATTGGGACATTGGAACTGTGCATAATTTGTTTCAGATTTAGAGCAAGCAGCAGAAATATCAAACAATGAATTGTATAATGGTACAAGCAATTTTGGAGACATGTTCTGTTATCAGCATTATGGTCACCATTTTTTACATAAAGCCAGTATCCCATGCGCTGTTTATAATTACACACAATGGGAACACTGCCCAACACTGCCAAAAGATAGTTCAAAAACCTTTGCACAGAAGTTTGCTTATTTTTCAGGTTTTGAAACATCAGACCCAACCTCATATTAGGCTTGCACCTACACCTGCAAAGAAAAATATGCTAACAAACACCAAGCTGATATACTCTGCTTTCTTTATTTCCCAACTGTCTACACAGGGTTTTGACTTTTGGAAAGACACAATAGACACAAAATCTATCTGGGGGACAAAAGAGTGGCAGGTTCAGGGTACGGGCATTATTTAGAGCATGCTTCATACCACACCAAATGATTTTCATGAAAAAGACAGTGCAACAAACTTCATGCCTGGGTAGAGCAAAAACACACCTCATATTCCTACCTTCTCACGTTTCGAGAACTGGCAGCAATTTACACACTTTAGTGAGGATACAGTAGACACCGTGATACGGAATGGTTCTTTTAATTCATGAGATCCCAATTGGAAGGGTTGGTTGGTTTGGCCTGTGGACACAAATAGGTGTCAATATAGATTTCTGGTTACAACTGAAGAATTTAGGAATAATAGGCCTGATCAAAGATATGTACAGACAGAACACTCAGGGGTGGTGACGTCATATAGTGTTGGGAAGTTATGCCTCGATTGGCTTAAAACCTTGACACTCTCCCAAGTGAAACAACACTTGTCCCTTCTTTCTGATGACATGGATCTCAGGGATTTTTTGCTTTGTCCCCGCAACCCATGTCAAAAGCGCTTTTTGTACGGAATATACAACGAGCTCTGGAAGATTTCTCAGGAAGAAGCTGCTGAGAGATTGCACAAGATTGATAGGGTTAATTTAGAAAAGGCTTTGGCTGTGGTTGACAACAGTATGACCACTTCATAATCCAGAATTTTTTCACTGGGCAACATATTGTCTTCCGCGATTGACATAATACAGCAAGGCATGTCTATATTACAACATGGACAGTCACAATTACGCTCAATAGTAATACTGAGCTGGACGTTTCAAACGTTACGTTCTGGCCAAGTGCCATGGCGTTACATCAACAGTACAAATCTGTTTTCAGCATATGATCTAACAGAAAGACAGATGGCAATGGCGCATAGAGATGTTAAATATACCATGTTGCACATTGAAAAATTAGATCAATTACTTTTACCGTGGCTGAGACACCATCCGCTGACTGGATAATCCATGGTTACATCACCCTACCAGTCACGGCCTTTCAATTTCAATATTGTCTCCAATACCAATAGATAAGAAGCGCTAGGGGAAGGATATGTGCATGAGTATTGGGAATTACCGTTCAGGTATAGATGCAGAAATGGGGACACAGACGTTTTTCTTAGTGGCTCTGACTGTGAAGACACCTTAAGCGGTTCCTTGGTTTGCAAGGACATTTCTCTCCATGGAGCATGCAATGCTTCAATGGCGAACTTGTCTTGTTATCTGAAGGGTTCCCCAGCTACTGTGATTCATTCAGTGTTCAGGCTGCTCTCGAATGGGAGCTATTTGATGCTGAATGATCAAGGTTGCTGTGGAATGGAAACGGGCATCGCTTATCTAGTGATGGTTAATTCCATAGTCACTGGTTGTACACAAGTACTGTTTCCACCTGCCCACACAGTTATGGATGCAGCATTTTGACTTTCGATAAATGTTTCCAACATAAAATTTGACTCCCTGAGCAAATTGAAATCCATGCTTTTACAGACGGATGTGGCCTTAACTTCAGCCAAATAGACGTTTGATCTCCAGGTTGCAAGGTCCTCGTCTGAGATACAGACACTGCTCCACACTAACTTCCGTTACATTTTGGGGAGCTGGTCCATTGTATCTTTAACATGTCTGATACGAAAGGAATAGTGCACTTTTTCAAATGTATCGATTCTGGTTTGGTTAGCACCTTTCAGACGATATTCGGAGTTATACCATCTTTCATACACTCCGTGTTGGGAAGCGTTTTTGGAGGGCTGCAGCTAGTCCTGCTACTTGTGGCGGGAATACAGATTTTAGTCTACCTGCTCCGCAATGGACGTACCAGTTCAACTCGGATGGAGATGCCACTGTTAGTGCTGCGTTGCCGTGAGTGCATGATACACTGCTTTAGTGCACCCTGGCTTCAAGAACTTAATGAGCGCTGGTTCTTGTCATTCAGGCCAGTCTGGCTTGACTGCATTCAACCTGTCTTCTGCTGCCTGCTTTGCAGCCAAGAATGTGTCCTGGATATATGTCTCAGATCAGAATTGGTTGCGCCACTGGACATTGAATTACTGATGGACTGCTTAAAGGCCCATGCGTATCGCTGTCCCCAGCATATTCCATTGATGATGAACGATTTCTTAGAGCCAACCTGGGATGCTTCAGCTTCTAGTGATGTGAACAACGGCTCTGCGGACAACTTGTGGGACATGACACCTCCCTCAGTTGCTGCTGTGGGAACTGGATGGAATCACCTTTGCTCCATAAACATGCTTCGAGGTGCGTCTCTGGGAGCGTCTGCGGATGTGGGCAACAACAATGTTGTGTCTACCATTCAGAACACATAAACAATTGGCCTTTTTCTGAGTGGGAACAATTTGGTCTCTTTTTTAAACAAAATGTACCAAAACAGCTTTTTCTTTTTCTAGGCACCATGGCTTTCTGAAGCTTGGGATCTCAAATAATATAATGACTTATAATGCTTTCACATTTTTTTATTGGGAAGCCCACTTTTAGATGCTTTTAAAGAGTAGTGTTTTAATGTTTTTAAAACTATCTGCTGGCTTTCTAGAGAGCTTTTTAGATAGCGACCCTTAGTATGAGGAGTGGGTGTTATATTCCCGGGTCAGGCCCATGTCGCGAAGCAGCTTATTTCTTACATTGTCCTTACAAATAACATTTCCGAGCTGTGACCTTTTGCATACATTTGCATGCACGACAATGTTGGATTAGTTTTTCTGAAACTAAACTTGTTTCACATCTAGCTTCGCACAACATTATCACAAATGCCCTGAACATGATGTACAAGGTTTCGCTCCTTACTATGTACAAATGTCATCACTAACTTCATCCCACGGGGTGACAGGGCTATCTACATATTCACAACCTCACTAATCTATGCATACATCGCAGTGGCGGACGCCATAAACAAAGGGTGGTGAGGCGGGTGGAGGGAACGTGGGAGGGGTTGTGTGGGGGTTAGAAATACTTTTTTTTTTTTTTTAAGTTACATGTAGCCGCTGGCCGCCTCCAGTGTTGCGTCGCACCACCTCTCCTCTTCCTGCCTGCTCCCAGCAGCTCCTGGAACAGACTCCCATCCAATCCCCATGCTGCAGAGCAGTGTGGCGATTGGTCTGAGCGGGCTAGAAAGACCCTCCTCTCAGGTCATGGAGTCTGTGGGGTTTCTCCAGCCCGGCTGCTCAATGCAGCCCAGGCTGGAGAAAACCTAAGTGCACATGTGTGTTTTGGTCGGCCTGAGACAGCCGGCCAAACACGCATGAGCACTTAGGGAGTGGAGTATAGGTAGCACTCCTCCTCCCCCCTCCCATGCCTCGGCCTGTCCCTTCCTACAGCACTGGCTCAGAGCCGGCAAATGCAAAATGAAACAATGCAAAAATGTTGTTTTATTTTTTTGATGGTTCTGATCCAGGCAGTGGGGCGACGCTCCTCCGCCATTGCGGAGGAGCCGCTACTGGTACATCACAAGGCTGCTTTCTATTATAAAAGATGAGCATCCCGATAAATTAGTAGAGGAGGTACTTCCGCTGACACCGAGGGTCCTTGCATGCTGAGAAATCACCATGCAGCAACCTGACATCTCGTGAGGGGTGTCCAGCTCATGACCAAGACGTGGTCCTTCACTCTATCCAATCAGGTAATGGGGTTGGACGATCCCATGGTGGGATTCTTGGCTTTATACCTACACACACTCTAGGTACACTTAGAGTAGGGTTTGCATATTAGGAGTATGCTAGATTAATGTCTTGTTTATATGTCTGCATATATACAATTGTTTAGCACCAGGGTAGAACTAGATCTACTATTTACGCTATTGGTGCTTGTAATCATGTTTATCTGATTCTGTCTACTAATCAGTGCAGCACACATATTTTACACGAGAATAACGTTGGATCAATAAATATTATTGAAAACGTCCCACTGTGTATTCTCTGTATATTACTCTGAGAATAAGTGAGCACGAGTGACTGAGAAAAAGGTTCTGTACTGTTTCCACGATTCCTGAGGAATCAGGGTTGTCTTGTGCAGTGGTTGCCAGAAACCATTCGCTCCCTGGTAGGTTAGGGGAGCTTACGGTGGCACTGTGAGTTAGCTGGTCTCTATGCCAACATATCCTGCGGGGGTGTCTGGAATCAGTCTAGACACCAAGCCCTTAGTTTATGTTGTCTGAACAATGTGCAGGTCCTACGGATTGTTAGGAACTACACAACAGTAGGCCATAAGCCTCCAGCCCACAGAAGAAGTGGTCAGCAGGAGCCTCTTCCTCCAGAAATCCCCTTAGACAGATGTGCAACTCCCCAGCAGAAGGTTTCCTTATATGAATGCAGTTGCTGCCCCTTTTATGGCAATCTGCCATTAGGGCATAGACTCGCAGAGTTTACCTAAAATATTCACAAATCTTCTCCAAAAGTTAGCAGAATTCTTTCTGCTTCAGGTGGCTTTTAGAAATCCTGAGGTTCCACCATCTGAGATGATACATCTCTTTAATAATGAACTCAATGTGAGGGTTGATGTCAAATCATTACAGTCTCTGGAGATGGTAAAGTTAAAGTTATTTTGAGCATCAGATGAACTGGCTAATACCGTAATATCATTCATACTTCAAGCACTAGTTGACATGCAAGCCAAGATTATTATGTCCCCCTTGTGAAAAAACGATTCATAAGCCCATGAGTATGTTCAGTTCAGAGGAGTTACAATATTACACCTTCAATGTGTGATAATCCACTTTTAAAATCAATTTCAATTCCTTCTTACCTCATAAAACTATACCAGTGTCTCACAGTGCGGGCCCTGCCTTAGGAAGTCCCTTCATAAGTTACTTTATTAAATTAGCTGCGAGACATCTTGCCATTCTTTATTTCACTCTTCTTCGTCCCTTCAGTCACACTTATCATTGAATTGGGCTTTTATGTTGTGAAAGTCTCTGACTCTAGGGGTCTCCCTCGTGAGCCAGAAAGAAAGACTGAGGAGGCATCGGGGGAATGAAAGGTCTCCAACACATCTAACCTGCCCTCAAATAGGAAGGCTTATATTGGGATGGCATCGAATTTTCACAGCCCCTTACCCCTTTGAGTATTCCCACAGGCAGGTGGAAGGTACAACTCTGCCTCTAGACTCACCTCCCTTTCCTCATTGATCCCAACTCCGAGGAAGCCTCTACCCTCCCTCTTTTTCCCCAGTGTCAACCATGCCATGCTCCAGAAGAGTAGGGGAAAATACCTTAACTCTTTTCATGTCTTTTTACTTTCTAAGGTGTAGCACTGTCAATATATTAGTCATTCTTAATCCCCTTTCACTTTTTTTAGGGATTTTCTTTGTTTCTTTTGTAATTTTATAATTGTTTATTGTAAATTTGTGTTATCGTTTGATAATATTCTGAACTTTAATATGGTTCATTTTATTATTGTGCAGCTACTAATGTTAATGCTATTCACCATCTGTGGGTTTATTTGTGGAAAGTTTCTTTAAAATACAATTCTGTCTCTAAAAAACTAACGTTAATGTTTAGAAATGCAAGGGCAGACATATTTATTTCATGCAGCGCAGCAAGTCACCTTGCTGCGCTGCGTGAAAGGGCAGGAATGCGCCATCTTTAACATGATACAGCGCATTCCTGTCCTTTCCTTGCTCTGGTGCACAATGTGCTGCCTTGCCACAACATAGGCACCCTAGCACCATGGTTCAAGGGTGAATGCATTGCAGACAGAATTGTTTTTGTGCAGGAAGGGACACCTTCCTGCACAAAAACTATCCTCTGAGGCATTTTACTCTTTCTATGGCCTGATTGCGATGTCGGACGGACCTGAGGCCATCCGACATCGCTCTGGAAATGGAACCGAACGACCTCCTGTCTCGGTTCCAGCCCAGCTATTAGGATGCGGCCGGTCGGAATCTTATACTTTGCTATGGGAGCATGCATTCCGAACGGAATGCATGCTCTCACAGCAAACAGCAGAAGTGCATTTCATCCCTGCACCTGGTGGAAGGCACCTCCAGGTGCCTGCCACTGGGTGCAGAGATCAACAGGGGGGGTCAACAGGGGCCCCCTAGGTTGCCATTCGGCAGCCTTGCACCCATGGGGGCCATGCTGGGGGCCCCCAAAGACAGTTTCCCAATGCCTTTCTGTGTCGGAAAGGCTGGCACAGAAAGGCAGTGGGAAACTGCCATTGTAATCCCTCGGCCGGAAAGAGCCGGCCGAGGGATTGCTGAAGGCTTTCCGGATGGCCCGTCGTAAGCCATTCGGAACTCCTGTTTGGAATAATTTCCGACCGACTCCATCAAAATGGGTCGGTCGGAAATTAAAATTATTCCAAACAGGATATTACGTTGTGGTAAGAATGGCTCCAACTGACAGTCGGAGCCATTTCTTACTGCATCGTAATCGGGCCCTATGTGTGCAGCACACATAGAAAGAGGAAATAAAGAGGAGAAATAATGATATTTCTCCTTGTTATGCCTCACCTGGGGGGGTGTAGCATCTTGATGCATTCACAGGTCTACCACTGAAGGTAAATCTGGGAATGCGCCAAAATCCATGGGTGGATACGTGGGAACACCCACGGTCCACCAATGGAATGCCTCTCTTGGACAGGGTAACCCAATGCAGTGCAAATAGCTGTGTTGCATTGCTCAACATTTATCAAGCCACGCAGGTCCACGCAAGGTGGCCTTGCATGGTTTGATACATTTAACTTAGTAGGTGCGTCGCCCATGTGCCCCCTTGCGTGGTGCAAGGGCGACGCAACTCAATAATAAATCTGCCCTTAAATACATTGTTATATGAGGATTGTAGCGTATATATTATCATTTGGCATTTAATTATTTTATTTGAATGCCCTACGTTCTTTCATCTTGTAACATCTTGTACTGTAATACACTACTGATGAGGATTCACATACTCATACCAGAGAAAAAGACAAAGAGGCTAATTTAGATCTCGGCGGAGGGAATACTGTGTCACCAATGTGACAGATATCCCATCCCCCATACTATGATCCTTATAGGATATAATGGGCTCATAATACCCCTCTGCCGAAATCTAATTCAGGCCCAAACAGCCTGATTTAGATTTAAGCGAATGGGATACTCCTATCCAGTCCGACAGGAAATATAAATCCCATAATACCCAAGGGATTTATATATATCCGCAGACGAGATATCCATCACTATTGTGACGGAGTAGCCCGTCCGCCGATATCTAAATTAGGCCCAAACTTTCCAAAAACAACCGAGGTGCTACAGCTCCAAAAAAATAGCATGTTGCAGGAGCCCGGTTACTGAAAGGTAATCTAACACCAATGGTAGGGAAATACAGTAGCGGTCGGTGTTTGTGATGAGTGGCGGGATGGCTGGGAGGGTGGACGGACGGGCGGGTGAAAGGGGACATAGGTGTCTCGAAGGGAGGGGGGCAAAAATCTTTTTTTTTAAACTTACCTTCAGCCGGCTGAGTCGTGCATTGCGCTCCTCTGCTCCTCTTCTTAGGCACAGGCTTCCAGAATGCCCTGCGGCCAATACTGAAGCTGCTCTCACATGAGAGCAGCTTCAGGATTGGACTGAGTGCCCCGATTAGCGTTCCAGGACAGTCTGGGAGTCTGCGCCTGCTCTCTCCAACCCCAGCAATGCAGCTGGGGTTGGAGAGAGCTTCACCTCCAATGACAGTTTGGCCGGCCTGAGACGGCCGGCCAAACCGTTGTGCGCATTGAAGGGAGTGCCCTACCACTCCCCTCAGTGCTGTCACCCCCCATTCCCTGCCATCAAGACTCGGCAAGAAAGTAGAAATAAAACGTCATTTTATTTTTCCTTTCCTGCCATTTTTGGGGCAGTGACGCTGCTCCGCCATAGCGGAGGAGCCACCGCTGGGGAAATGAATAGACGTATTTCCAAAGGACAGAATACGAAAGAATATTCCAGACCCTCGAAAAGAGTGGAGCAGTTGATACAAATAACTCTTATTAATTCTTTTTTATTTATTCGAAGCGGTGACTTTGGAAATATCTGAAACAAGTGCAGTATATTTGGTCGTCTTACAATTATATAATTGATACTTTTGTACACAGAAGTCTTTTCAGTCCTGGAGTATTATCCACATATTTAAATTGAACTAGGAGCTGTGAAATTGTATATGTCAGGTTGTTGTTCAAATAATTCAGAACTTAAGTTCAAGGCATTCCACGTTGGCTGTAAAATGAATTAATTTGTGTGGTTGTAGAGGCACTTATGTGGAATAAACCAATTTACAGTTGATAAATGGTCTGTGGTATGAGCAATTCAAAAGTGTAATATAAATCTGTAATTTTAAAAAAGCTGCACGGATGTTCTTGGAAGCAGCTGCCTGTGTTCAATGCAGTCAAGAGCAAAGTCATGAACTGAGGGCATCGAAATTCAGAGGAAAATTACAGGGTAGATGATGGAGTTTAAAGGTCACTGAAAAGAAGTGGGATTACCTTGATGTTACTGGCAGTGTATAAATTGTTGGGAAGGAGAGTTGCAAAGTTAAAGGGCAGAGAGTAAAAGAAGTATTGGACTACAAAGATAGTGGTGCAGTCAAACAAAAAAAGAGCTGTTGTGTTAACACTACACTTACTTTTTACTTTTATTCATTCAAGTGAGAAATAAGAAAGTGAGTTTAACATTCTGTTATAATTTGGCACCAAATCCACATCAGAAACTGTAGTATTTGTAATGCTATACCAACAAACTCTCTTTATTTTGGGTAGCTGGGGGAGAGGAGCCAGCTCTCAAAATATTGGGGGCTGGGTGGGTTGAACCTTAAGGCATGACTTCGGAACCATGTGACATTCGTCAAGAAGTGAAGGATGGTGGGTCCACTGAACAATAGGAGGGTGAGGGCACTGTGAGACAGTGGCGTGTTAGAGAAGGCACTTCCAGGGATATGCAAGGATTATAAACTAGGGTTGAAGGGGCGCAATGCCAGAGAGTTCAAGGTTGTGAGGTAATCGGTGACGACTGGTGATCTTTTAAAGTGAGTCAAACAAAAGAGGGGAGAAAGAGGTCAGGCTTACAGAGGACCCAGCCTCCTTACTTCAATGAACAACCAAGAAGAGTCCCACTGTAATCAAAATGACTATCTTCCCAGTAACCTTTATAGTTTTAAGGAAAACAATAAGTTTCTTAAAATAACCCTCACCCACCAAAGTGTCCCACGGTGGCATGGTTCATCATTGGGTTGTTCCCACCCCGCTGCAGGACGGGGCGTGCTACAACCGACAAAGACGTGGGAGCACTTTGTAGGTTGTAGACTATAAAGTAAATGTTGGTATAAGAGTGGGAGGGTCAGACTAGTGGGTTAAAAAAATACCTGGCTACTTGGGAAACTAAATGTTTAATTAATCCTATAGCTGGTATTATAACAAATGGGGAAAGGAGACACAAACGTCAATGTGTGTGTGTCTCACGGTCAACATGTTTCAAGCCTATCCCCTAAGGCTTTTCATCAGGACCCAGTTAATGATCCCATGTACCACTCCTAATATAAACACCACCTTGGTCTTAATAAATATTAAGGAGAGAAATACATGCAATACAATACCTAATTGGTATTTTTTCTTGCAAAAGATATTTTAGATACCGAAATCAGGCCCCATGAGCTCAAGACGGGAGGAAGGGGTGCTTGTAGTCACACAGTCCTCAAAGCTGCACCCTTGCCCTGCATATTCTGCCTGCCCGTGGCTCCGACGATGATCTTTGAAAGCAGCATAATACCTGTCCTGAATAGCAGTCAGCGAGTGAACCCTGTCTTAATGGATTTGGCGGGAGGATATCCTCTAAAGAGAGTTTTGAAAAAAGGTGGTCAAATAATCCATTCTATAGCACGTTTCACATAAGCTTGCTGTCAGCAGGCAGCATCCAGATGCATCACACCTTGAATCCACCAATGCATGCACTTAATCACTCATTGATGTGGTCAGGGAAGAACCATCTAGCGGTACACAAATATAAGCTGTCCCAAAAAATGGTTGCTGGATATATTGCAGCAGGAGTAAAATGTGCACTAATCACCAAAGTACAGAAAAAAGCAAAATGTGTTGCCAATATGCCTAGCAAATTCCTAATGCACGCAACCTGCGTTTGTGCATGCCTAGATGTGCATGTGTTATTTACATTAAATGCAGACATGTTAAAAATGCTTGCCACATGGCAATGATGAAGAGAAGATGTTAGGAGTTAGGTGTCATCTGTGATGTTATGAATGATGCCATAGAATATGTTATGAGTGATGCAATATATGATGTCATAATCAGTGCATGGCAAGGACGTGAGTTATAGTTACTTCAGTTAACTATAACTGACGAATTTCAGTGTTTTTTAGAGTTTAAAAGGTAACGTTTCACCTAAACATAACGTAACTTTAACATTTGTTTTTTTCAGTGAATTTCTGTGCTTTTTTAATGTAAAGTATGTTATTAACAGACCCAACTATAACGTCACTTTTATCTTCGTTTTATTTCAGTCAGTTTATGTGGTTTTTTAAATGTAAGCAACAATATTAAGGGGTGTCATTTTAAGTAAGGCAGACCTACTGGCTTGTCAATGAGTCAGAACACCAAAATATAAAAGGCAGGCTTTTACAGACTTTATCAGGAGGTGAGCACATCAACATATATAGGAAAGCAGAAGGTCACCAATCTCTATAATGAAATGTATATTTTATAAATACACACATTGCAATGTTTAATAATAGGGATTGCCACAAAACAGTTTCAATAAAGCTTTTTTTTTAAACAAATATTAAATATAGGCTTGAATTTTTTCTTAACATTTTTCAAGGCACAAAATGCAGCCATAGGACCAACCACTAAGGATCTCCACACTCCAGCTATACATATGAAATAGTGAACCATATATTTATAGGCCATTCAGGAAAGTATTGGCAGGTGATTGCTTTATCTCTGGAAACTTATTTTACTGGCACTATATCTAGGAATTAAGCATCTGCTGCAGCTATACCTGCGCTACCACTTATGTTACACAAAAGTGAAAATATTATCAATGCACCTACCTACCTACATATATGCCTACCTATATACTTACCTACACGTCACTGTGTTGCCGTTGCCATTCCTGCCTCTTCTAAGTTGATTCCCAATCAAGGGTTATAGCTGAGAATCCCCTTGTAAGGGTAAGGCTGTAAAAGTAAATACACTTCTCTTGTACTCTCAGGCAATACAACAGAGCGGGGCAGATTTTCTTTTATTTCATCACTTTTCATTGAAGTTTTATTTACACAAGAGAAAACGCCATAGTATGAACACATATGAGAAGGAATATTATATAATAATTAGTAATACAGAAATAGATCTACATAAGCTAAATTGCAAACAGGTGATGTAGTACCAGGTCATAATGTGTGGCTTGGTATGAAATAGAAAGATGACATACATAACAATTGAGATCATGATAATAAGTATTGGTAAGCTGTAATGAAATGAATGAATGAAAATTTTGCTTATTAGGTAATTAAAAGGATAAACATAGCTAAAAATACACAATTAACATTACAGCAAAGGAAACGTTAAAATTGATATACAATATACAGTCACCTTAAGGTAATATCATAGGGCCAGCTTCCCTTACCCATTAGCTTTCATTGTTACGGGGCCAAGGTGCCTACTATTCATAAAGTGCCCAAGTGCATTCCTTCTCAGATTTTAGCAGTCGCCGCCCCACAGCCATGGCACAATGATGTATCAGGGTGCTTGGGCAGCTTTTGGCAGATTTGAACTTGCTAAAAGGGGTGAGGTACAAGAGACCCTATCAATACTTAAAAATCGTTCACTAGGCCCTGCCCCTATGTGCAAGGTACACATAAAGTGCAACAGAGTGGGTGTCCAGTAGTACCGGAGTCAACACCCTGTGTGGCATGGAAAACTGGGGGGTAAGCAACGGGAGTACATAATAAAAATTACAATAGTTAAAAGTTGGTAACAGATGGTGAAGGGTTAATAGCCGCAGTGTCAAGCAATTGGACATTATGTGGCTAACTAAACCATGCCCAAGTATACGAAATTACACATAACGTGCAAACAGTGCAAAAATCTAACTATATTGAGGGCAACACCCCCATGTGGTGGAAGAGGGAGCCAGTGATCCAGATTCCCCCCCAGGCAGCCTGCCATATCATGAGTAATTTCCCATGACTCTTGGAGTGGCCTCCCTTGGCCAACTGTCTCGCCCCCCCCCCCCCCATCTGGACATGTGGATTCTTCTTAACGTGGGCCTTAAAAATGTCAAAAAAGTGCACTAGTCGGATGTTAAGCATTGTGTTCTGTGGGTCCAATGACTCTTACTGCAGATCTGCAAGTCATGATCACTGGTGCCTTTAATTCCTTCCTCAGTGTGGATCTCTCCTGATGGACTAGACGGGGACAAATGCATAGGAAATGCTGCAGTGTCTCAATTGTCTGGTGATGCAAAAGGCAATTTGTGTCCCCCCTTTGAACTTCTTCCTACCACTTTGGTATAAAGTCTAGGGTGGGTGATCTCCCCCAGCCTCAAAGATAGTAGTCTCAGTTTGACCTTCAAGGAGTAGGTGGCCTCCAGTAAAGTCAGATCCTTTTGATCATCATAGGATTTTAGCACCAGCCATCCGTGAGACTGCTTAGCCACTGCTCCTTTGTCTTCCATCCAGATTTGCAGCTTCATGCTTTTGTTTAGCACCTTACTGAATCCTTGGAGAGGTATATCTAGGCCCCATAGCTCACTCAGCCCGAGTTTTTCTATGCTTCTTTCAAGGTAATTTTTTAATTCACCCTTCCATCTTTGGAGGTTAATCCGGTCCAGACTAAGCTGGCAAGTAAGCAGATCTCAGCTTGTGGCAGCACTTGACTAATGCTCCGGGCCTGAAGAGGGACTGTTTTTGCAGTGAATACTCCAGCCTGACTTGAGCAGGTGATGCTGATCTCGGCAGCTGAAATACTTGCTTATAAGTTCCTGTTACGATTTTATCCAATAAACTAGCCTCTGCACCCATCAGTATTTCACCTTCATATGAGAGGGTAGGTATTAATTTTGCCTTCATTACTGCTGCCAATGGTTGGAGGTTGTGACCCCGAAGGGTTTTTGCTAACATTGAGAACGCAAAGTTTAGGGCTAGTGCTTTTTCTTTGATCACCTCTTTTTGAGGTGCAAATAAATCAATCTTAACGGCTAGATAGACATAAGCAGCTGTCTCGTCAATCGTAGCTCCACTAAGGTGCCATTTTTGTTGGTTTATAATTAAGGCTCCCGGTTTTATGGTATTTATTTTTTTAACATTTCCGTCTATATTTATCCATATTTAATTTTTGGCCATTTTATCTGTATTTATCCATACTTATTTTGTGTTTTGCATGAAAATGTAGTTGTAAAACTGTACATTTCCATATTTATTTAAATGATAGACTCTGTCATGTTTTAGCTATTTAAGTTGCCAAATAGTTTTGCCAATTAAAAGGTAGGGAAGAACAGGGTTTGCTGGTAGAAAAATGTATTAGTTTATATATTTTGGAAGCGGTATGGCCAGATGCCACACATTTCAGTAAAATTCCCGATCATGGAGCAGGCCAATTTTGCTAATCTTCAGCTTTACCTTAAAAAAGGTCAAAACCATACCCTTTCAGGCATAGAGTGACGCATAAATTATGCAAAAAAAAATACTTTGATAGAAAAGCAGACATTTGAGGTGAGCACATTTAGAGTGTTGCTGGTGTTGAGAGTGCTCTGTACTGGAGCTGCTTTCCAACTAAACTTGAGAACTACCCAGAGTCCTCTGCTTCTTTTTTTTGTGCATAATTTATGCATCACTATGCCTGAAAGGGTATTGTTTTGACTTATACTGGGTGCTCTCTTGTGTCTGGACAAAGCTATACTTCCGTCCCCTGTCAAAAAGGATAGAAATTTGGGTGTCATGTTCGACGACAAGCTGTCTTTCATATACCACGCCAACGCAGTAGTCTCCTCATCCTTCTATGTACTAAGGATGATAAAAAAACTTCTACCTTTTCTTCCAGTTGGTGCATGCAAAACTCTTATAAGCACACTGGTTATGACAAAAGTCGACTACTGCAACGGTCGTTTCATTAATGCTCAGGAAAGGGTTCTAAGCAAGCTGCAACTGGTGCAGTATGCAGCCGCGAGGATACTCTCAGGTACCCCTAAGTTTATGTCCATATCCAAGGTGGTCCGACAGTTACATTGGCTGCCCATAAGAAGCAGAACCAAATTTAAGGTGCTATGCATTGCCTATAAGGCTTCCCACAACATGGGACCTGAGTCCTGAAGAAAGTTCTTTGCGCATACACCCCCAGCAGAACTCTGCGTTCCTCAGAAGCCAATCTATTGTTTGTCCCAAGAACTAAGAAAGCTGCGTGGGGCGACAGAAGATTTATAGTGGCCACCGCCAGGCTCTGGAACTCACTTCCTCTGCAGATCAAGACCAGTCCCACCCTGCTAGCTTTCAGGAAACAAGTAAAAACCTGGCTTTTCCATCAATAAGCAGCCCGCTCCACTCCTTTCCGTTTAGTCCTTAGCGCCGAGACACCCAAGGGTATTTGTGCGCTTTAGAAGTTGTTTAAATAAATAAATAAATACCTCTCTGAAGAGCTCTAATGAGAGCGAAACAAGTGTCAGGGTTGCTTTTATTCATTTCAGGTTGGCTTGGACGGTATTTTACCAATCCAAAGCTGTAATACCGTGCCTGGAGTGGTAAAAGGCTTTGGCCATTTTACAGCTTGGCATGGATAGCACTGTGCTACTCCTATGCTTAAAGACTTTGCTGTGAAAATAGCAAAATACTTTGTCCCTTTCTATATCGGTGTGGATGGCACTGTGCTAATCCTATGCTTAAAGACTTTGATAGAAAAGCAGACATTTGAGGTGAGTGAGTGTCGCTGGTGTTGAGAGTGCCCTATACTGGAGCTGCTTTCCAACCAAACTTGAGAACTACCCAGAGTTCTCTGCTTCTTTTTTCTTCTTTCTTTTTTTTTGCATATATATATCTATATATATATATATATATTCCAACCAATGTTCGTTAGTGAGTAAAAAACAAACACGCCAAAGCCCTTCGTTCTGCTGCAATCGTGATTTATTGGTGAATTACACCCTACGCGTTTCGGAGCAGCGCACCTTGCTCACGGGTAGTTGGGCGTGCCCACAATGACTTCCTTATAACATAATCATGTGACATTGAAAAAATAATAAACACAGAAGACATACTCCCGAAATTAATTACATTTCGTTTGGCAAGCTATAAATTCATGATAATTTCAGCCATCGTCAAGTAAAATAAAAAATAGAAATAGATTACTATTTACACCAAAGAATATAATATATGTTATTCGAGTGGTACATCAATTCGGCACTGCACATTATTTCAACAAGACAATTACAACTTTATGCAGTGGGTGGTTGTGTGCACGAGCAATTCTGCCCAAGTGGGCTAACATTTGAAGGAACAATCACTGTAGTGCATAATTTCCTCAATACATTCCAGGCACAATCAAATGCTGAAAATAACTGGTTGTATACCGGCTACCCTTCTAGACGCAAACATGAATTTATGCGCCAAAAAACGCAAAGAACCCCCGCCTCAATTCTGCCCTTGTGGGCATACACAGAAATATATAGTGGCTGCAACAATGCCTACACAGCAACAAAATATAATCATTCGGTCCGTAAATATTGCACATTTTATATGTGTACTTGACAGATATTTTGGCATCCTTTTGCTTTCCATTTGCCAGAAGTTCATAACTTCGGGACCTGTATGAAAATAAAAATAAAAATAAATTCAATCAAATCAAACACATAGTCACAAACGTATTAATGCATACATTGCTTCCTCACCCTATATACAGTATTTATAAAAACAGTGAAAGTAGTGATAGTGCACAATTAAAACCAGGCTATCATTAATACTCCTGTAATGCCTTCATACGTGTTAGTCAGGCCTTCATTAAAAAAAGCTGATTTCTTCACCCCAAGTGTACTGAGAGTGCCTCATCGTTATTGTGTCCAGCTGGGTACATGGTGCCATATTGAATAATCATTTTGGACTCTCGTCTCCTTAGTTCCTGCACCCTGTCACCTCCTCTTTCACGTATAGGAATCCTCTCTAATACACAGAATGACAGCAGGTCACTGTTCTGATTGTGTGCATCTTTAAAATGTCTTGCAATTGGATATTGTTTGTCATTATGTTTTATCGCCCTCAGGTGATCCAATACCCGCTTTTTGACTTTATGAATGGTACTACCAATACAGTATTTCTCACATGGGCACCTGAGGGCGTAAACAACATAATCAGAATTGCAAGACAAATGTTTCTAAATCCTGAAGGGGGCCAGATCTTTGGATAATTTAACCTCTTTACAGTTTGTGCTGTGCTTGTAAGCTTTGCAGCTACGGCATGTAAAAAACCCTTGTATCGTACTGCGATTCACCTCGTTGTTGGTTAAGGTGCTGCAGATAATATCTTTTAGGGATCTAGCCTTACGAAATGTAATCTGAGGATAATCTCTGACATGTTTGCTCAGGTCCGCATCCGTTCTTAATACATTCCAGTATTTTCTTAATGCTCCACGGACCTCGTCGTTAGACTGATTGTGGAAGGTAGTGATAAATCTCACACTAGTTTCAGCGGGTAGATTTGTCTCTTTGGGCATGAGCAAACTGTCTCTATCTCTTTCAGTGGCTAATTTGCAAGCTTGATTTATGTTTTTGACTGTATAGCCTCTAGCCAGGAAGCGTTTAGTCATCTCTGTTTTTTCAACCTCAAACCCTTCGTTGGTACTGCAGTTGCGTTTAGCCCTTATGAGTTCTCCCAGGGGAATACTATTTATTAGACTGTGGGGATGACAGCTCTCTGCATGTAATATGCTGTTCCCAGCTGTCATCTTCCTATGAAGTATAGTCTCCAATCTATCTCCTTTTGCCACCACTTTCAAATCCATTTCTTCTTGATGGATATGGCAAGTAAAGGTGAGATTGAATGTATTGTTGTTAAGTTCCTCCACAAATCTGATAGCCTCTTCCCAACTGCCATCCCAGACACAAAAGATATCATCTATGTACCTGGCCCATGTCTTCACATGTGTTTTAAACATGTCAAGATTGGTGGACACCTGCTCCTCCCACCAGCCCAGGTAGAGACACGCAAAGCTGGGGGCAAAGCAAGTGCCCATCGAAGTCCCAAGTATTTGTTTGAAAACTTGGCCATTGAAAGTAAAATAATTCTGCGTTAAACATATAAACATCATCTCGGCCAGCATTTCCGTATGAAAGAAGTAGGAAATAGATCTCGCTTTGAGAAAATGTTTACTGGCTTGTATGCCTTGATCATGGGGAATATTAGTATAGAGACTATTGACGTCTAAACTAAGTAATAAGTATTCCTTCTTCCACTGAACCCTTTTTAAAAGTTTTAAGAAGTCCCCCGTGTCTTTAACAAATGAGGGTAATTCTTGTACATAGGGTTGCAAAAAATGATCAACATAACGTGAGGTGTTCTCAAGGCAACTGCCTCGTGAGGAAACAATAGGCCTCCCGGGAGGATTTTTGTCATCCTTGTGCAATTTTGGCAATAAATAAAGCGCTGGTAACTTGGGGAACTTACATTTAAGAAAATGAAATTCCTCAAGTTCCAGCAAGCCTCTCTCCTTCCAGTCCCACAATCTATTCTGATATGTCTCATTAGCTCTCTCATACTGAGCTTTAGAGCTTTTTACATATTTAGTGGTATCCTGTAATTGCTTCATGCCTTCCTCAATGTACTTGTCTTTAGACAATACAACTACGTTACCCCCTTTATCTGATTTTTTCACTACAATTTCAGTGTCGTTCTTCAAACTTTTAATGGCTTTCATGTGTTGATATGACATATTGTAATTTCTATAGTTTTTAATCTTAGACAATTTTTTTAATTCATTAATGACACCTTGTTCAAACACATCAATAGCTTCATTAGCTATCATAGGTAGAAATATAGACTTGGGTTTAAAGCCACTACTATGACATAAATCAAGACTAATATTTTCATTGATCAAGTTCAAATATGGATCCTGGATAAAATCAGGCTTACATTCTAATTCATGGAGCGTGTGTAATAAATCGATATCCCCAATAGTAATGTTACTGGGAGTTTGGTTGACCACCTCACTTACAGTGTTCACCCTGGTTTCAAACCATTTTTCAACCTCAATTTACGTGTAAATTGGAACAAATCTATTCTTCCTTGTGTATAGTCAAAATTCAATGTGGGCCAAAAAGATAACCCCATAGATAGTACCTCGGTCTCAATGTCTGTTAAATTGCGGTTAGAAAGGTTGATGACCGTTTTGGTATCCATTAGTTTACCTTGCGTTGTCCCCGTGTTCTGCTTCCCACCGGGCTGCTGATTTCTTCTCTCCATCTTGTGTCTTGCCGTTTGTCACCGCTTACTCCTCGACCTCGTCCTTTTGCTATTGTGGCCCCTTACTTGTTTTGTGCTAACATGCGCCCCTGGGCCACCATCGTGAATTCCCTTAAAATTTGTCCTTTTACCTCTTTGGGTGCCAGATCAATAGTCTGATCATTATTAGTGTTCGTGTTATCATCCAAATTTATCCGCTCCACAGTCTCAGGGCTTGACTCACGGCATGCTGAGTCTTCGTTTTCCATGCCCTTTTGGTTGCGCATATGATCATACCTTTTTGCGAACGTGAGAATTTGTCCTTTCTCGTAATCATGCTGGTCGCGCACAAACTTTCTTTGTTTCTTAAGTTTAATTTCATCCTCAATTTTCTCCAGTCGTAGTTCCATCATGGACATGTCGCTCTTGAATTCATCATCATCACAAACCTCCTTCAGTTTGCTCGTCAGCCTTTCGATTTCCTCAGCGATTTTATCACATTCTCGTTTTGCATATTTTACAAGCAACTCGAGCATTGTAGTGGAGCAACGGTGATTGTTCCTCGCCCACTCTTCGACCAGCTCCGGATCCGGATTGCTGAAGGTCGGGGTTATAAAAATCCTTAACCCCCGGGGCACACGTCCAACATCGACATATTTTTGTAATGCCGTTGCCTCCCACCATTTGTTCTGCTCAGTCTTTAGTTGCTTCCACAGCTGGTCCCAAAGTTGTTTTTTAGATGTTAGGGTATTGCTAGGACCCGCCCCTTCACTGCCTGCATCCGTTGGTAAAGTCGTCAGCTTATCGAACAGTTTGTTTGCTGCTTCACATCGTTTTTCATTTCTTTTAGTTGCCATTTTAAATATTACCGTTCTTTCGCGCCGATCTATGGGCGCTCACGCTGCTAGAACTACCGCCTGAACAGACCACTTGTCCGTTCAATGCGGCTCTGTCTGCCCAGAAAAACTCGCCAATCGTTCACCTTCTCCATGTCTGCACACTCGTGGTATCACACTATCCACACCAGTAAATCAATGCTTGTAGCACGGTGGACGTGACCCACTCCTGGCAACGGTTTGATGATGTAAACGGCGACGGGCGGGCAAGGGTCTAAATTACAAATCCAGGTCATCGTTCCGCATATATGTATATATATATATATATATATATATATATATATATATATTATAATATATATGCTTCGGTTGATATCTACTGATGAATACAAATTTATGCATAAAGAGTTTCCAGTCCTTCCTGTATTATATTTAATTCCCAAAGTGCATAAAAACACTATGCCGATTCCAGGAAGGCCCATCATTTCGGCTATCAATAGCATGGGTGAACAAGTAGGACAATACATTGATTTTTTCCTACAAGATATAGTAAAGGAATTACCCAGCTATGTCAAGGATACAGGGGACTTCCTTATGAAAACCAAAGACATAATATGGACAGATGATTTACTTTTGATCACCCTAGTCTCTCTATACGAGTATAGATCACAATATGGGTTTACGAGCTGTTAAATATTTTCTTGACAGGAGAACTTGTGATTTATATGAACACAATAAGGTGGTTTTGGATCTTATTGCATCGTGCCTGGATAACAACTTTTTTCTTTTTGGCAAAGACATATTCAAGCAAGTGAGAGGAGTCGCGATGGGAGCCTGTTTCTCCCCCAGCTATGCGTGTCTGCACGTTGGCTGGTGGGAGGAACAGGTTCTGAAACGTGAACAATGTGAAGTGTTTGATCAACATGTGATATGTTATTTAAGATATATTGATGATGTTTTCATACTATGGAAAGGTGATGAAAGGGAAGCTCACGAATTTATTGAAGTGATTAACACCAATTCAATGAACCTGAAATTTACTTCCCATATAAATAAGACCAACATTGAATTTTTGGATGTTAAAGTCTATATCAAGGATGGCAAACTTGAAACAACTTTATTTAGAAAACCAACATCGGGAAATGTCACACTCCATGCAAGCAGTGCCCATCCCAAGCACCTCATAGCGAGTATACCCTATGGGGAGGTTTTAAGAATTAAACGGATTTGCAGTCTAGAATCTGATTACATTAATTGCTTGCAGGAAACCATGAGCAGACTCAGAGCAAGAGGGCATAGTGACAGAATTTTAAATGAAGCTATGGTAAAGGCAAGTTCCAGACCTAGATTAAGTCTTTTTAAGAGTAGTGTGAGTGTCACACATAACTCTCCCACTATATCTGAAACCCCACATAAGGATATTGAAGGCCCCAGATTAATCACCACGTACCGCAATGAGGAAAGAAAAATCAGATCAATAATCAAAAAGAATTGGCCAATTGTCCTTACTGATGGAGTTTTGCGCACTAGATTACCTGCAACTCCCATGATTACTTTTAGGAGAGCGAAGTGCATGGGCTCCATCTTGGATAAAAGTTGCCCTGAGACCAGACCGTCTATAACCTGGCTTAAACCAGCTCAAGGGTTTAGAAAATGTACTACCTGCAGGGCCTGCAAGTTTGGCATCAGTAAGACACACTATGTGACCCCATTCAGCAGAAAAGAAATAGCCATTGTGGGCAGCTTTAATTGTAAAACTGATTACGCAGTGTATGTTCTGACATGCACTTGTGGCCTCAACTACATCGGTAGTACCAAGCTACAGGTGCATGTCAGAATTTTGCAACATCTACGGGCTATCTTACACAGCGATCCAGCATATCCAGTAGCGAGGCATTTCAAAAGAACACATGACAATGATGTGAATTGCCTCACATATTATGTGATTGGTTCTGTTCCCAAAGCTAGGCGTGGGGGGAACAGGGAACAGCAGCTAAGGCAGCTGGAGACAAAAATGATCCTTGAGCTCGATAGCAAGTGGCCCAATGGCTTAAACAATACTGAAGACATGCACAATTTTCTCTAAATTTGTAAGAGTAGTACGGTCGTTGGTAGAGATAAATTGATATCTTTTTGATGCATTGACTTGCATTAGTTGAAGCAGTTTCTGTATTAATCAAAAAATATTTGCACACTGTTTGTAACTTTTATGATTTCAAATGATTGGATTAGGGCAGATTGTTTTTAATCAATTTTTAATCATGATGTAATGATTATAGTGCCTCTTCTGCTGTAGCAACTAATTTTTAATTTTATAATGATGAAAGAATTTTTAGTGTGATGTTTTTTAGCAAGGTTATTTATATGATTTTAGCAGTATTGACCAGGATGATGTTTTTTTACTGTTATTAATATATATAAGATTTGCGCACACCATACTATTAACTTTTTATTGGATATATTCCACGTAGTTTGCACTTTAGTACTCTTTTTGCACTTTTGTCTTTTGCTGCTGTGCACTTATGCATTTTAACATTTTTTATTGAAAAAATACCAAACAGGAATCTTTGCAAAATCAACTTATAATGAAGAATAGACATTTTGATAAATATGGATTCATCCGGAGAAGGGTGACATCTACACAGCATATTATACATTTATTTTATTTCTTATATTTGGTCTACTTTTTAAGACTTCACGACATATGGTTTGTTAACCAAGGTATTAGCACCGACATAATGATAACGGTTAGGTAATTCTAGTACCTGCCGATGACAGATTCTATGTCCAAACATGAGGCCTGCCAGATAGGATATACTTGTATAATTAATCAAGTACTTTCTGACAATAGATGTCGTGCTCAAAAAGAATAATTGATCAGAATATAAAATAATATACATATATTTTTAATGTATTTACACAGATATACAAAAGTACGCTTGGAAGGCAATAGTATGAGTCATGATTTACGATTCATATATTTCAAAGAGTTTGTAGCCTCCGTAATTTCTTGTGCTAACATGACAAGTTGTTAGATTGCTAAGTCTGTTTTTCCTGTTTGTGGTCACATGACACGGAACCCGAGAGGGAGGGGGGGGTGCACTCAGCAACATTTAAAAACAAACATGGATGACTGTTCTCCGTATGTGATCAAGGGCTGTCTGAGCCCGAAACGCGTCATCGTTTTGTGAGGAGAAGGTCGCAATAAAAACATCTTGCCTGATACCCTGTGGTCCGTCTCTCCCTCATCGCCGTTTGGAGGTTGCGGGAGGTTGTGAATTGTTGGATATATATATATGCAAAAAAAAAAAAGAAAAGAAGCAGAGAACTCTGGGTAGTTCTCAAGTTTATACATATACACACACACATACATATATGCATACAAAAGACAGTAGGTAGTTATAGTTAGGACCAAGCCATGTTTGAACAGCAGAAGCGCTAAACTAATTTAATTGGATAGGGTGTCAGAGGACTATTCTGATTATTTCTATATGTCCATAAAATAAATATTTGGAAATATGTTAATCTTGTCCCAAAACATAAGCTAGTCAGTTTATGAAAATGCAAACATTTTGCTATCCAATAGGTGATTTTCATTTCAAATAAATAAGCGTGATTCCCCAAAACAAAATCTTAGCATTTTCATGATGAAAAACTAGTTTTGCTTTGAAATACCACCATTTTATGCGTGTAATGTGCCCAAATATCAATTGAGAATTGTCAAGTACTGACATGCGTTATTGACACTTATGGAACGATTCGGCCTTGCTTGGCCACTGATTGCCATCTAATACAAAGAATACCCCCAATATGCCAAGCAACAGGCCAAGAATGCCTTGCATGTCCACAAGAGGTCAGGAATTACCAATATGATTATGCAGCCATGATTATATCAGCATTGATAACAATCCTGCCATGGATTCTCACAATTAGCTAATAATTATCACCAATATGCCAAGCCAGCATTTTGCCAAGGGATGTGCATCATCATTTGAGGCAATCAATGTCTCCAAACAGGATAGAAATTAAAACCAATAGGCCTGGGCCAACTTTTGCTGATGTCCCCTTACTGTACCAATTATTATCAATATGGCAGGCCCACATTTTGCTAAGGAGTGAGCACCACAATGCCCTGCCTGCCCCTAATGCACCACAAAGTGCCTCTATTACCAGAATCTAGATAAGGGGTCGGCAAAATAATATGTTAAGTGCTTCCAATAATAACACTCCAGCATTTTGCCTGGTTGGGCCCCAAACTTTTATGATGCCCCTATTATGCCAAGATGTACCACCAAGATGATAAGTCCATTATTTTGCAATGAGAGTGACATGATCATGCCATGGAAGTCCCTCCACTGGGACAGCATTTAATACTATAACTATTGATTCAAAACCTCAGCATGCACAGTGCCACTCAGCTCAGCATCATATGACTCTGGGCAATAGCTGACTTAGGGGCACGTTTACAATAGAAGTGACGGAGTGCAACGTCAGCCTTCTTGGCTTAACGCCGTGCTCTGCCACTTCTGAAATGCAAGGCTGCACTATATATACAACAATATGGTGCAGCCCTGCGTTTCCCCCTGCGCTGGCACTAAATTTAGCTGCCTAGCACCAACGCAGGCACCCTTGCACAATAGTGCAAGGGTGTTTGCGTTGCAGAGGAATATTGTTTATGTGCAGGCAGGTGCTCTTTCCTGCACATAATCAATCTTTAAATGACGTTTTGTAACTTCGATGTGCGTTGCTTAATGCAGCACACATAGAATTTGCAAAACTTCATTTTATTTTTAATGATTGTTTATGTGCAGGAAGGGACACCTTCCTGCACATAAACAAGCAATGGTGTCTTGCCATTTCCATGTGTGCTACACAACGCAGCACACATGGAAACAGCAAAAACTAGGAGAAATTAAACATTTCTCCTCGTTGTCCCAGGGTAAGACCAGGTTTTCCCTGGTCTTAATTTTGGTGCAGCGCTATATTTACGCCACCCTTGTAAATATAGGGCAGCGTCAAAATCAATGGGTGTTGTGAGGAAACGCCCACCGCAACACCCATTGCCCTCCCCTTTCACGCTAGGTATAGCATGAAACGGTGCCTTATTTACAAGGCAGCATTAAGCCACGTTAAGTGGCTTAACGCTGCCTTGTAAATAAGGCAAAGCCCCTATCGCCACCACAACGTCGTGAAAAGTGACATTGTGGTGGCAATAGGGCTTATAAATATGCCCCTTAATCTCCCAGATGGCCCCCAGTACCTTGAAACCTTAAGGGGTGATATGTTCGCGCTTTACAAATATGGATTATTATTAATATTTATTATTATTATATAAGTCTAGAACTGGTCCAAGGTTTTATACATCAGAGAGAAACACATCTTGTTTGAAAATGTTATAAAAGCCATGTTTTCCAGTTCAAAAACCGCTTGTTTCACACATAAAAGCGGATAGAAACTTTACTCACATATTTTGTGAGGGTTCATTCTTTCATTCTCATCATCTATTAAAATCAGCATTGGCAATTCAAATCACTTTGTATTCTATGTGGGGAAACATGTTTATACTGAGCTTCACAAACAAAAAAGTAGAAAATGGCCAGAAACCGCGCTTTCTTGCCTAACACAAAGAATAAGTAACGGACAGGTGGCTGTAGCAAGTGAAGCCTCATATGTACCACTCCCACCTACAGTAGAGATATGGGAAGCTAACACACTAAACAGGGAGTGAGAGGAATTTAAGGACTGCATTATGCTCTCTGTAAAAAAGCATAAATATGCAAGAAGTACAAAACTCCTGGAAGAGACAGTCAAACCTTTTATGAAATTCCTACAAATTCATGCACTCAAATAAGAAACTGAACCCTCACCTACCTATGTAGTTTGATATGCTTCAACAGTGGGTTCCACTTCTATCATTGGGAGGCATCCAACAGTACTGCTGTTCTCTGGTTGGACAGTCTCCCAGTTATGAGTTTCCTAGCTAGGTGAGGTCATGTCCTTTATTTCAAAATGTACATTCTCTCTTTGTTTATCTGTCAGACTTATATTAAAATAATATGTGGGTAAGCTGTTCCAGATGTTTCATTGGTGTAGCCTAACCACAAGATTAAAAGGGGGCGGTTCAAGCAATGGACCCTGCTTCTCTTTTTTTTCCGGCATGTTTCAGCTCCCAAATATTGTTCCTGCCAGGTCACGCACCTTCTTCAGGACTATATGTCTTGGTATCTCACACCAAACACTGTGAAACAGTTCCTGGTTCGAAGGGCATTACACATGCATTCAATATATCCTTTCTTCTTTCATTACATGATGCAACAGCAGTGGAAACACCCCTTCTTCATACAACAGGTGCAACTTGGGCAGAAGAAGTGAAAGCTTCCCTACTTCAGGTGACAAATACTGTTCGTGCACTCAGCACAATCTTTCCCAATCACAGTACACACACAAATCAGGCAAAAGAAGTGCAAGCTTTGCTATCACACAGAACAGTTACAGCTGGACAGTACAAATCAAGCTTCCCTCGCTCAGAAAAGGTAGCAAGTGTGATCTTCAATTACCTGAAGAACTTATTCGGTAAAGGAGACTAGTGCAGGCTTTCGTCACTCACAGAACATGTACAAATAATGCATGAGTGACATGTAGATTACGGACAAATCTTAGGAGTGATGCTTATCTCACAGAGAGAAATGAATAGGAGGATGAGGGAGTGAATATACATGTTCTGACACCATTCTCACTGAGGTGATATTCCAGGCATGTGTACATCCTGAAGGGCCTACAGCTGTCACTTGGAGACCTATTTGTGTTAGTTCTTTGGTTTTCCACATGTTGAGAAGTAGCTGCTACCCATTAAGTCAGCATTTCCAAAACTGTGGGTCATGGCCCACTAGTGGGTCACCAGGAATCCCGAAAGAGCAATAAATAAAGATCCCTTTACAGTTTGTTCTTATCTTGAAAAACATTTGCTTTGTTTCAAAGACCGAGGTCAAGTTTAAGGGAATGTCTTCTGACAAATTGCATGGGGATTGGTGTTTACTTTTCTTTCTCTGACTGCAAAGTGAGATCAGCTTTTACAGTAAACAATGTGAAAATGTTGCTGGGTACATGGAGTGTGAAAGGAAAGGCTGTAGGATGTCATTTCCATGTAACACACCAAATAAATTAAATGCCTATCAATGAACGATACACACATTTTAGAATATATCAGCAGTTCTGAAAGCAACAAAGAAGCACATTTGTTTGCAATTCTGAAATGCGAAGGAAACAAGGATTTTAATAAAATCAAAATGAATGAAGGCACTTATTTGGTGATGCCTAAATGATATTCACTGAAACTTGATTTTCGCACATTATTTTCTGTGTGCTATATAATTTTATCAGTAAAACTGTATGCCTGTGCAAATTTAGTGGCCATTACAATGGAAAATGTGCTGTAAATAACAGTGCACTACCGCACAATGCTTTAGCAGCACCTGCTACATACTACACCCTTACCATTCTCCTGCTGAATACATTTGCTACACTTTATGTGAAGCTCTGATTTTTAACAATCCCTATGACTTCAGTGATTAAACATTGATGTCAGCACCCCCACTCTGAAAAATGTTTCAGAACCACTGGTTCAAAGGCGCTTTACTATGTCCCTAACTCCAGGTCTAAAACATAGCCTTGCAAGTATTCCCAAGAAAGACTCCAGGTGCACCTTCAAGTATTTTTTTGCTGCTATTTGTGTACTTCAAAAAGCCATTTCAACAGAGAACGTGCTCGCTATATGTGATCATACACAGTCATTCCACTTGTGTATCACAATCAAACATACAATTGAGAAAGAGGGATATGGCTTAACGGCCAAAGCTGTTGACCTTGGATATGGGGAACCAGGCAACCTGACATTGGCTCTGGGCAAATCACTTAATCTCTGTCCTTAATGTGAATCTGACCTTTAGTACTTTAATCTGGTGATCATGTAAAGTGCTCTGATGCCCTTGGCAAAACGGCAATATATATATATATATGGAGATCTTAAGGCACAACTGGGCTCTATTTTAATACCAAAATGGATATAAGGTGATATCCTATGTTCTGCTGCAGAAGGGCTTTTCAAAATGTGCTAAAATCACTGGAATCAACACCAAGAATGTTCAGAAGCATTGTGATTTTAGTGAACACATGCCACTGGCCAGCACCTCATTCTAAAAAGTGTTCCAGCTCCAGTGTAGTTCACTAAATTCTACTTTCATGGGCAGATTAATATTTTGGCCGCTGTCCAATAAGGACATATTGAAGGGCATGAAAACATTTGTGACATTTACAAACAATTACAGTAAGAGTGGAACACAAACAATTGTAAATAGTATTCTATTGTGGTAATTCACAGCATTATGAAAGCATGTCTACTATTATCTTTAAAAAAATGCTTACCCCATGTCCATTAAAGCTAGGTGTGGCTCAAACGTTAGTTGTTCTAAACAGTGGTGGTGGTTCTAAAAACAATTGGGAAGCACTGTACTAGGTCATTGTTATTTGGAGCAACCAACACACAGTATATGAGCTCTAGAAAGGTACACTGGTGCCAACCGCTACAAAATGATTTTGAATGTGAGTGCACCATGCACTGCGCTATCCCTGCCTCAGTGCTTCACCTCTTCAAAATGTGGAGTGCCACCACTTAATGTTTTGATTCCTGAAGTGAACAGTGTACAAGAGGTGAGGCAGACAAATTCAAAAAATAAAGTTTGTGGTTTGACACTGGAGAGGAGGCTTAGGACTCAGAGTAACTTTAAAATGTGTGGTCCTTGCAGAGCGGGTGGATGATGCATGGAAAGACTTCCCAACAGGCAGTCCTCCAAATCTACAAGTTGACGCATGTGGCCAAATGTGTCAGTTCTTGTCAGCCTGTGTCGGAAAATACCTGCACCCAGAACCGGCTGCGCCAATCACAGACTAAAATATGCAAGGTAGGCATTCCCCCGTAAAATCCAGTGTAAAACCCATGCAGGGATACTTATGGTTTTGACTATGTGTGACAAATTGTTGGCAAGCGTCGCACAGAGCCTGAGATGCATCAAAATACCTACGCATCAGCAACCCAGGCATAGGAAATGACGCATTGGCTGTGGTACATAAAGACAAACCACACAAAACAGTTTGGCAAGTTCAACTATGCCATGGAGGTGATTATTTTGCACCTGGTAGTTGCGAGGAGACCATCACCACAACGTAGGTAGCACAGGAGAAGGGAGCGCGTTTTTCACCAGCGGACTTCCCTCATTGACCTCAGGGAGGATAAGGTCATTACATACTACTAACTGCGGTAAGCTGTACCCCCAAACGTAGGTTACCGGGCACCTGCCCACCTACAACATTGATTATGGTAACTGATGGACTAAGCTCTGTTGAGGGTCCCTTCCCGTCCTGCCAGATGAGTTGTGACTGCCCCCAAAAGTATGCCACATGAAGAGACGGGGGCACACACTGTGAAATCTAGTGGGGAGCCCTCGCCAGGTACCCCGCATTCAAGGAACCACATTCAACTTTGAAAATGAACTGAGCCGCCCCCTTTTGGAGTACGACAAAGCTCCAATTGAACCTTGGAGGTCCGCTTTTAGTTCCCAGCACTCCCCAACAGGTCGCTACCATCCCTCTGGCAGCGGGACCACTATTACGGAGCATGGGCAACCTTCTCCCATCCCCGGCCCCAATTAGCCTCACAGTACCGGGATGGGGCTAGGAACATGCTCCAGCACTGTTGGTGGAACTCGGGATCCAGCCCTGTATGGCCTCCTGAGGCTACAAGCTGCTCCTGCAGTATCTGCAGTATTGTACCCACGGGGAGCTCAGGGTCACACAGGGATTGGCTCTCTTCCTTCCGACTGGGGCTGCTCCCTGCAGCCTCTGGTCAGCAGTGCAGATATGAGGATCCTTAGAGGACACGCAATGTGAACTCCAGGAGATGGGGGCCTTGGTATAGCACCGGCCTCAGTACAGCCTCATGGTGCGATCTCCTCACCAAAGGGGGTTGTGCTCACAGTGAGACTTCTGCTGCCCCACAGAAGTACAGAACAGAGCGGGCAGCTCGGGCTGATAACAGCACCCAACATGCACTAATTACTGCTCAACAGAAAGAAAAAATGGGGAAAAGAGAAGTGCTCCCCTTCAGGCCAGACAGCAGATGTGTTTTTATCACAATATCCCATGTTGGAAGTTGGCTAGTTTATTGTGCTAATTGATGTCTGTCCGACAGTCACAGGTGTCATATTGGCCTAACACCATACCTTTCATATCTATCCATTTAATCGGTATGCAGGATCTGCAAGTCTCTGTGCTTCCATGAGTGTGTATTGCATCAGTAACATATCTTATGGCAGAAATGCAGACAGATTGTATGAACTTAAATATTGTTCATAATAGTGAACACAATAGTGTATTTCATAGGCATAGCAATGCAATATATTTGACCGAAAAGATGCCTACTCTGCAGCTAACTATGTTCACCCAGGCACACTACAAATTTGAAAAGCAACAAAAAGTTTGGAATGTCTCTTCACATCACAATATGTATGTGTTTTTCACATACATGTATTGTCACTCAATATGTCACCACGATGAATGCAAAAACTCACACATAGGCGCACTTTTACCACTGAAAATCCACACATCTGACGATATCAAGACTGTCAGGTAAGAAAACAGGAGCAAGGAAAGTGAGCCTATGGTGTGTTTACCTCCATTGCACAATGTCACGCACCTTCTTCAGGACTATATGTCTTGGTACACTACAGTGTATCACAGACAATAGGCCAGCTGCATGGGTCAGAACCCACGCATTGACCCATTTGCACATTGCATTGCACCTGTAGCATTGGTCGGAAGCCGCGCATCAACCAAATGTGTTGAAATAAAACAATGTATTCTGCAGTCGCATGCGTTGTGCGTTAATCACGCAATGGCTATTTCTGTACCGATTCATCATAACAAATGACACAATTGTCGAAAACGGGTGGGATACACACAGGAAATTGCACAATGGCTGTGGCAGGCTGCAAACTAGGAAGTGTGAAGTTACTTTCACTTTCACTGACAGTCCGTTAGTCTGTGCTGGCTGTAGGAAGTGATTTGTGGAGTGGCTTGGGGATTTTGAAGTATTTTGGACTTGACCTTGTCTGTGCTTACCCTGTGTTGTTCCAATTGTGTTACTTGTGTATTGTATTTGTTAATTGTATTAGTTTTGTCATTGTATTGTTGGATGTTTGTCCATTTAGGTATTTCATATTTAGTGATAGGGGTAAGGTTAACGGGTATTTGTATAGTGTTAAAAGGGAATAGAGCAGGTTGGGTCATGTCGGGGAAGGGGAGAGCCAGGAACCTTTCTGAGGGAGAGTTTGGGGACCTTCTTCGGCTGCTGGCACATTATGTGCCCAACATGATTGCTACGGTGGTAGGGTCAGCCAGGGCTACCCCACCAAGGAGCGCAAGGAGCGGTGGTAGAGAGTGCGGTGACACATGACCAAGGTGTTTGGTGTTGACCGCTCCATACACCAGCTAAAGCAATGATGTGAAGCAGATCTCCTAGATCACCTAGGCATGGAAGTTGGTGGCCCTGTTGGTAAGTACATATTTACCATCTGCATGTAGTTTTGTGTGTGTCAAAATATTTTAAAACCTATTTCTTGATGGTGAGGGGCAGATAATTTGAAGGGTAGGATGCCAAAATACCAAGTAAATCTGTAAAATTGTAGCACTATGCTCCAGGGGGATGTTTACAGTGGCATAACAATAACCTCTGCAGCCCCAGATCCCCAGGGGCACCCCTACGGCACTGTGCAGGGACGGTGGGCCCCTGGCCTGAGAGCTTATGACTGGGTCCAGAGCTTGGGGGCCCCCCTCCATGTATGTTGCAGGGGGGCTCCCTCACGTATTGTCACACCACTGGCTGGACAAGGTGTTGGAGTCTCAACAAATTATTTCACATGCATGTATTTGTATACATGACCTTGAATTCACATACGTGCCTGTACAGAGCATGAACAGTTGATGTTGAAATATCCTGCACAGGTGACATGTAAGGAGCAAAGTAATAATCAGTCACCTATCACGTTGACCTACTAATGTGTGCTGCATTTTTCAGCACACGTAGAGAGTTGGTCATGCCCCTGCCAATGTAATTACTTCCAGATGGTGGCCCTTCCAAGATAGGAATTTGATACAGCCATCAAAGGACATCAAAGGAATATACCCTAGCACCATGTTGCAAGGTAGGCAGCTTTGCGCCTACTCTGCACTCTGTGCACCAGTGACATTATTAGTCAGTAATTGTCCTTAAACTGTTCCATACGGCGTATATCTGTCCTTTATTGTTCCATCTCTACTTTGCCACATGCTACGTGTCTAAAGTGCTGCATATGGTATGAACAAGTGACCCTTCATTCGATATCTGGCTGTACAGCGTAAATCAAACTTTACATATCATCAAAATTCATACACGGATATACAAAATTACACCATGAAATTATTCCTGTTACATTCCAAACATTATTTAATGTCATAAGAAATTGGTTGTGTAGTGTAACACATTTAAACAGTTCAAAACTTAAACAATCAGTTATGATAATGTTCAATCTATTTCACAAAACTATATACAATGTATTAAAGACGATCTTTGAAATTACAGAATTTTTCAACATCCAATTGTTAGTAATGCCCAATGCATTTTGGGATAATAAATCCCTTTTTCAGGGGCCTCTGTGGATACAAAGTAATAACGTTCTGTCTGTAAGTGGTACTTTTATAATGAACAGGGATAGCCACCTTAACACAAGAAAAAAGTAAACAAGTGCATGGCAATCAATGAGACGGAAAATTAGCGTGGAGGATACTGAAGAGAAATTAGAAAACAATAGAACAAAATTATTCAAAAAACCTTGGTAGTGACCCAGAACCCTTGAGAAAAATGTGAGAAAGGCTGTAGAAAAATAAGCTTAAAATGGTGCACCGCCTAGTGACCACCAACACCTAGTGCCACTGTTGCCAATAAAGAATATGCTAGTATTGATAGCTTACTGAATGTCAACCACGATATTCTGAAGGCTATCACACAATTTAAGCATATTTTTCTTCTGCCTTTCTCACATTTTTCTCAAGGGTTCTGGGTTTCCGTCTCATTGATTGCCATGCACTTGTTTACTTTTTTCTTGCGTTAAGGTGGCTATCCCTGTTTATTATAAAAGTACCACTTACCGACAGAATGTTATTACTTTGTATCCACAGAGGCCCCTGAAGACAGGATTTATTATCCCGAAATGCATTGGGCATTACTAACAATTGGATGTTGAAGAATTCTGTAATTTCAAAAATTGTCTTTAATACATTGCATATAGTTTTGTGAAATACATTGAACATTATCATAACTGATTGTGTAAGTTTTGAACTGTTTAAATCTGTTACACCACACAACCAATTTCTTATGACATTAAATAATGTTTGGAATGTAACAGGAATAATTTCATGGTGTCATTTTGTATATCCGTGTATGAATTTTGATGATATGTAAAGTTTGATTTACGCTGTGCAGCCAGATATCGAGCGAAGGGTCCCTTGTTCATACCATGTCATAGAAGAGGCAGGCAACCTCTCTCTGGTTTGCACACATACTAGATAAGTTGATGTCAAAGCACTAAATTTAGTACAAGATAGGTGTGCGCAACACCACTTATTCAGTTTATAATGTGCTGCATATGCCAGATCGTTGTGATGTCATAGTACTGTGCATCATATGTAGACAGTGTGTATTTTCAATCTTCACAAAGTAATGTCCATTTTTTTCTTGTAGTTGGTCCTGGCACCAGGGGTGTGGTGGAGTCCTTCAGGGATCTCAATGCTATCAATAAGAGTAAATTGTGTATGTCTGTAGTTCTATAAGGATTGTGTGTGATCTATGATAGTCATAACATTGTGATGGGTATGGGGTAGCATCATTCACCTGTAACCAATTTACAGTATATGTAAATTCACAACTGAACTTGCACAAAGTAAAAGTTTAAATGGACAAGGATGACTGTCAGTGAGCATGTAGGGGCAATGTATGCAAGCACACATGAATCATGTCTCTTTACCTGCTGTTGCGATGTTTGCCCAACTACTGTTTGGATGTTTTGGGGCACATGTACCATCACCTGGCACTAAATCTACAGATAATCAGAAGTTCTATTATCTTACACCCATACCATGGTACAAACGTAGCACATTACTGTTCAACAAATGTTACAGCAAAGTGGAATGAGATAGGCTAAGCTTGTCTGGAAACGGTATGCTTGCCTATGTTCATATTGGAGCATGAGACAGGTGCTGGTGTGAGGAAACACAAATCCCAGACAGCGTTAACAATAGTCAACATTACAGTGTCATGGAATCATATTTACAGTAAATGTTTTTTTCAAAATACAATTTGTACTATTGTTATCTTGCATCATACTATGCTCATACATGCATCATACATTTAACTTCGCTGTCAAAATGAGTTCATTGTGAAAGACTATAGGCATGATCAGACACTCATGCTGATCAACAACTAAAATGTTTGGTGATCCATACTCGTACCAGTAGCTATGTGTGAAGTCAAATTACACATTCAGACAAACTTGTGTGACCATGTCAGCAGGCTAGCCATCACAAACTAACAATGCTTCCTATGATAGATGCTGCATATGTTGTTATGAGGGGGAAATGCTATTCACAATCGTTGATTAGAGTCATCACAGCAGACATATGGTACATCAAAGTGTGTTGCTGTAAGGGTGTAAGTAAACTGTCAGTAGGAATCACTTACTTTGTTTCACCACTTTTGCCGCAATTAACCTGAGGTATGGCAGATGTAATCCTGCCTCAGGGGTACCTAAGCATCCCTCAGAGTAGTCCATATAATACATGTATGAGATGGGGTGACAGAGGAACAATTACACAGATGCCATTGGGGATGTAAGGATGTAGGACAGCAACTCTATGTTACCATCATTTTGGACGATACATCTTCAGACTTCCTGATGCACATTGCGAGTGTAGATGTCCACATGGCAAGGAATGGACATATGACTTGGCAGGTCTTGACAGGATGTAAGGAATCCTACCTCAGTGCAGACAGATTAGGTTGGCGTATACGTGGCATATGTCATCAGTTTGCACATGGAATATGGAGTGTATGTGGCATATGTCATCAGTCTGCACATGGAAATGCAGTTAAATTCCTTACTCAGATACCCAATGCACTATTTCTGGGAAACATTCCTACCTTGGCAGGGAGTTCTTGATTTTTATGAAATATGGAAATGACCACATGTAGGTCTGAACATGCAGCTTACAGCCCATTACACTGCTTACCTTCTGCATGTGTTACTTCTACTGGCTAGCACCAACCCTGTCACCCCTGACTCATGGTGGACGGTTACCTGCTAGATACAGCAAAATATACTTGTACACATGAGATTTGGAACATGCATGCACACACTCCTGACATGGATAGGCTTTTTGTTAATATACATCAAGGAAAGCTGTCTTGCTGACGTGTAGACAAACACTAGGATAATTTAAGGTCACCATGGTATTGCTGAAACTGTATACCATAAGCTATGTGTTAGGGTTCTTGGTATATGCCTAAGTCAATATGGGTGAAGTATCCAAAAGGTTTGTTTTACGGGAGGTAGCTACCCACACTCCAACAATGTTTTGGCTACCTGGCAAAGAGTGCGTCAATGCAGCAATGTGTGTTGCCTTGTGTATTTTCCAGATAAGTTAACCAATGCTGAGGTACACTACCTGTACTTGCTTGACATAACTCATCTCACATAGGTTAATGACCACAAAAATACCCAGTTGCATGCTGCATAACCAACACCAGAGAATCCATATGTGGACCATGTGATCAAATCCATGTGTACACCACATCATCCTTGCAACTCATTCTCAGGGCTGATATGGTTTTAAGTGCATTTGTGTTGACACTGCCATATCCTATACCTACACTGCCAACACTTGAGTACATTTGCCTTGTTTCATTAGGAAAAGTATATGTTTAGAAGGCATATTGTTCTTAACTCTTTCCCAATATGTAGTTTGAGCTGACATGTCACATGTGATGTTCAGAAAATGTGAGCCTATTATTCAGAAATCATGTACAATTTCACCGTTAGCTGATACATATTTCCTTTACCTCCCTAGACAACCTGACAGCAGAAGAGGCAAAGCAACATCACATCAGATTGGAGATCTATCCCCACATCCAGCACGTGAGAAAGGCCTATAAGAAGATGGTCAAATTGTATGAAGGAGGAAGGCGGCCGGTACCTGGAAGACAGACAGGCAGGATCAACCGGGACCTTCAAAGACAAAGGCACATCAGGAGGGTGCACAACAACTGACCAGGACAACTGACCAGGACCATCCTCTGCCCAGCTGAGGCAAACAACACAGGCCATGGTCACTACGCCCATAGTAGGCTCTATTTTTGAGACACAGGCGCTTAAGGATCTACAGGCGCTCAAACTTAGGATGGCAGCCATTGTGGGTGAACTCTCAGGCCTCCGGGCCATCATGCTCACGTTGCAGGAGGCAATTGAGCGGTTCAGTGCCCAGATATGACTCTCCCTTGTGCTTTCCTCAGTTGTTTACAAGTTATTTATTTGGAATAGTAATTTAAACATAGTGTAGAATAGGTTTTAGGATAGGTATTGTGTAGGTTAGTGTAGATTATTGTACGTTAGTTCAATATTTTTCTAGGTAGTTTTTAGGTGTGTTTATAGATGGGTATGATTCTAAGTGTGTGGGGGGTTGATGTTTAGTGTGTGTTTTAAGAAAAAAATATATATATATATTTGTTTAGATTTATATGTATAGGCAGTGTATGTTTAGGATATGGATGTCTTCTGTGTTGTGCTGATACATGTGTAATAAAGGGGGTGGGTGAGGTAGATTTTTAACCTGTCATCTGTGTTTAATAGTTAAAATAGTTCAGGATAAGTTAGGATAGTGTGGGGTAGAGTTAAAGATAGTTAGGATAGGCAAGGTAGAATGTAGGTAGTTTTAAATTAGTTAGTATAGTGTAATCTCTTCTTAAGTATAGGTAGTATAGGTTAGATAGGTGAAGTTAGATGAAATTTGGGGCCTCATTTATGAAAAGTGGAGCATCTCTGCGCTTGCGCAGAGATGAGTCACAATTACTTACGATACGCTGTATCACTTTTTTGCGGTATGGATGCAACAGATTTATAGTTTGGAGCACCATGTCGCAAGTGACGAGTAAAGTTTAAAAAAATGACATTGACGCAGCTGTCTTGACGAACCAAAAACTGCCACAACTACTGAAAAAGTGTCGTAAGTCAGAATTGTGTATTCCGACATCAGACAAACTAGCCTTGCACCACTTTTTCGTTGCGTCACGATTTGAAAAAGGGCCAAAAAAACACGCATCTACATTAAAATTCATTTTTGGAGGCAAAGAAAGAATCCATGGAGCATGAAGGAGACACCAGCAGCCAAGAGAACCTCCCACACGCTAGCAAGGATGTCCAGTTCGAAACCCAGGGGAAGAGAAAGAAGAAAGTAAATTTCAGTGTGGAGGAGAATGAAATACTAATCAATGAGGTGACGGACCACCAACACCGGCTGTTTGTCACCTCTAAGTTGCTGTTATCCAAAAAAGATGCTATTTGGGCAGTCCATAGTGGCTAAGGTCAACTGTGTGGCTCAATCAAAGAGGACAGTGCCAGATTTGAAGAAACGCTGGCATCACATTAAGCGCAGGACCAAAGAGAAAATGGCCCAAAACATGAAGGCAGCAATACAGACCAGATGAGGGAGCCCAGCAGAACTGGAGGAGCTGGATGCCCTCGAGGAGCGTGTGACAGCTGTCATCCCAGAAGAGTTGGTGGCAGGACTTCCAGGACAAGACAATGGGGAGCATGAGGAACTGCAAGACCCACAGGGTAAGTCCATTTACCTAGGGACCAGTCCTCATTTGCGACATGCGTCGTGCAAAGGGAAGTCATGTATGTCAATTACAGTTAAGTGTCACATTAATGTTTCTTACACTGGACAGTCAGATGTTTCCCAGTTCACTCTAGATCCATCATGTAACTCACAATATATGTCAGTAAGTGCAGTAACAGGCCACTGCCACCCCTGTGAAGTGTCACATGTAGGTGTTTTCACTTCAGAACCCATCTGAACTACAAATTCAACAACACCCTGCAACAAACATATGGTCTCACACATTATCCCCTTGCGCCACTGGAGTGTTACTTTTGACACAAAATCGAAACACCAGCCGTGCAAGGTGCAGGTGAAAAAGCTCCATAGGGTTTTATGAAGAAATACACATTACCAGTTGTGCGTCCCTTCATGAGTCATATTGGTGGCACAATGGTTCAGCACCCATTTCCAGGGTCATGCAGAGTCACCCTGTGTGGCTTCTTGAGGCCTTGTCATCATGGTTCCCTTCCAGCCAGCACTATGTGGGACTGTGTTGTAGCATGGGTGTTGATGTTGGTGTTTCCACACAACATCCATGGTCTACTACACACACTTGGAGCAACATGTGTGTGTTTTTGGGGCTTGGCAGTGCTGCAATGAGTCTTGCTGCTCTGCCCTGTGTTAAAATAAAAGGTGCGAATTGTGCTCAATCTCCAAGCTACAGTGCATTCCTTACCTTTGGCCCTGCGTGGTACACAATGGGCTGCCATGTGCTAATGTAGGCATCCTTGCACTATGTTGCAAGGGTGCCTGTGTAGTGGAGCTGATTGAGACAGTGCCAGAATGGAAACCTCCCTGCTCATATTCATTTGCAATTTGCAAATTACCAGATAGATGTGTACTGCAGAATGCAGCACACATGTAACATGGAAGAAAGTTTTAGCAAGAAACTAATTTCCCCTCATAGTGCCTCTATAATGTCAATGCAGGTGTGTGGATAGTGTTGTTCCCCTTGGAAAAATGTTGATAATTCACCTTGTCGTAACATCAACTATGTCTATTGATGCATATAGAGACCATTGAAAATGCCTTAGGGGGGCATTTCCTGCAAGTCAGTGCTACCTGTACCTCACTTCTTAACATTTCAAAAGTGATTCCCAAACTAGTCCATAAATTCACCTTTAATTGCACATGTAGGTCTCCTTCCAAGCACAAAAGTAATCTGCTCTGCAAGGCAGGCACATTTGCACCATAGTGCACGGGTGACTACTTTGCCACATGCCAAACCAGTCTGTACTGTTACTAAAACATAATGGTACATTCATGACCCTTTGTTTTGATGCAGGTAAGTGTTGGAAGATTTCTTGTGGTGCTTTCTGTGGCTAACACCTCATAAATGAGGCACATACTGGATGCCTCAATCTGCAACACACATCACAATACAGAAAGGCCATCATACCTTTAGCATTTGTCAGGAATGTATCTCTCCTTGCACAACACCAATCACCCCTGCAACTGAGTCACACTTGCAACATGGCATACGCGTGCCTCCACTGGTGTATGGCTGCTGCCTGTTTCATGCTTCAGGGTCAATGGTCAGGAATGTCCCGTATCGTCCATAGATGTCACATCATTCTAAGTATACAATGACACAAAGGCAGTGCAGTGTGACGGCTTGCTATGCTGCTGTACATTAAATGCTGGGAAATGATGGGCCCAGTATAACTCATAGCATAGACCTATGCTGTGTGAAATGTACATTTCATCATATTTTGGTGGTCTATATCTATCAATACGACATGTGAAGCAATGCAAAGCAACCCAGTTTGGTTTGCCATGCCTAATTACAATTGTCCATAATACAAGACTCTCATTGTCTCAAAGGTGTGGTCTGGGTGTATTGCATAGTGTGTTTCAAACATGACCCATGGAATCTGAAGCAAAACAAGGGAGTTATGTACAAGGCCCTTTGCACAGCAAGTGTGTCACTTTCAAAATGGGAAAAAGTGATGTACTGGTGGTACAAGGGGCTTGTAAATAAGCCCCCAAGTACCTCTAGTTGTTGCTACATTTGCTACATTTACTATGTGTACTATTCCAAAGCTGACTATGTTAAGGCTCATAGGTAGGCTAAATCTACAAATCCTCCGACTGTCCCTGGGTTACATGTGTAGTGAAATGTAAACAAGACAGATACTAATGTATATTTAAGTTTTTGAATCATATTTTGAGAAAGATGGTGTCCTTCCTGAATGCAAAAACATTCCCCCTACAACTCAAACAACATTTCCCCAAGGTTCAAGGATGCCTGCTATTTGTTCATGGAATACCTTTGTGATGCCAGTACAGGTGAAAATTACTATAACTTGATCCCTCACATAAAATATGCATCATCATGATCTCACATTTAACCATAGGGCTGTACAGCTGAATCACCAGTGGAGCAGGCCAGTGTCCAATACATGCTTGCGAGGACACATTGCTGAGCATGGCACTTCCCTGTAACTGCTGTGTACTTTAGGGGCAGGCATAGCACATACAACTGGCAGTGTGCATACATGTGTAGATTTTGCCTACAGAGGAATTGACAAGCCATGAGTATCCAGCCAGGTTTACACTAATCAACATATCCACTGTTGTGTCTGACATCGTCAGCCCTGTGAGGGACATGGTAGCCCATGACATATCCGAGTACATTTGGCCAACACATCATATATGTGATGTAGTCCAGTCAGAAAATGGGACATGTGGTAGGAGGGAGTCTGTAGCCTTACGTCTACAGCATGACACATATGTTAAAGTTGCAGCGCAAGAAACGGGGTTAAGCAAGGTACAGGACAACATATTGTGTCACCACTATGCTATTCAGGAAGGGATGATAAGTAGCTTCATTAGACTTACTCAATGTGTGTATAAGCAAGCTATGATAAATGTTACATTGTCATACCCCTTTCCCCTATGGAAGCTACTCCAACCACAGCCAAATAACATTGGGTGCCATGTAAGTGTCTGGTTATGTCCATGCATACTCTTGTTGTACCATGGAACATGTCAAGCTATGTGGGATATGGTTGTCAACAGTGTCTAACGAGAAGTCCTGCACCTTGTCACATTTGTTAATTGACAGTTCACACAAGTTCATGTGAAAATGAGGGAAACATAGCAAAAGTATGTGGCTTAAACACAAGTCCCTTGTGTGGCTGGAATGTCACTAATGTCAATGTCAACAGTGAAGTATCACTGGCACAAGGGGCCTACAAACTATGGGCCTCAGTCTTTTCAAGACTCTTCGTTACCAATGTGACTCTGGTATGTAAATTTTGATACTCTACAGTGTGGTGCATTGTTCCGCGGTATTTTAACAAGTCTACATAAAGAGAAGTTGTGTACATTTCATGGCATTGTAAACATGTGACACTTGCAAGTAAAAAATTGCATGATAGGGTTTTTCAATGGGTGTTGCTGTGCGTGCCCCCACGCCAAAAACTTTGTTGGCCTTCTTTACAAGCCCCTTGCGCCGCCGGTGTGTCCTTCTCAGTATGTGTGAAAGGGTTGTACTGGCGGTGCAAGGGGCTTGTAAAATATGTCCCTGAATCTGAAGCATAACTAATTTTTTTCCGATCTTGCAAACATGGGAATGGGTCACATCCTAACACCACACCAGGGGTGGCGTTGAGAGGTGCACTGATGAGAACTATAAACATTTCTAAGTGTTCATTCCTCTTACAATGTGTGCTGATTTGTGTAACACACATAGAAAGAGTATATTGGCAATTGGGCTTGCTTCAGTGCTGGAAGGTGCCACTACCTACCAACTAACAATCAGCCCATCAAGGCATTCACCCTTGCACCTTGGTGCAAGGGTGCATGTGGTGCTCCATGCCAGGCCTGTCTGGGCATGTGCTATGGGAGAGGAACCAAATGTCAAAAACTACTTGGATATGGTGATTTCATTACCTGAAATGTACATGTAATACTGTGTTGCATGAACTTTGCTCTGTTGACCTACAATATAAGTTACAAAATGAGGACATGAGACCAAACAATTAGACTCTTGAGATCAGCTTTCAAACAAGAGCATCAACCCACATTGTGTCACATTTAAGAGCATGCAACACCTACTCCTGAGCAGCAACCTGTCTTGGAAGAGGACCATGTGGAGGGTGACAGTGAGCCAAGCCTGGACCAAGACATCCTCCAGGAACTGTTCCAATCCATTCAAACGCCTTCTCTGGTCGGAAGAAGGTCAAGCTGCATTGCGGGGGTTCCACATGACCTGTCTGGCACCCGTCATACACCACCTCCCATAACATCTGAACCTCCAGACTCACAGGATATGCCAAATGTCTTTGAACAATGTGTCGTTGAACTGCAGAGTCAGTTGTCACAGGAGGTGCGGAAAGGGATGGAGACCATGGAAGCCACCCTTGAGGGAGTCCGTCATTGTCTCAGCTCACATTGTGGCAGTGCAGAGCATGGAAGAGGCACCGACTCTCCACTCCGTGGCTTGTACCGGGCCCTGGATGATATAGCCCTTGTCATGCGGCAGAGGCACGAGCAAATGGCCTGCTCAAGTGGCACCATTGAGGTCGCCAACAGGCTGGGGGCCATCCAGAACATTCTTGAGTCCATGGAGCAGAAACAGAATTCATAACTCACCTTATTGGCTGCCTACCAATGTGATGTAGTTGCAGTGCTGGCATACCAGCAAGTCCTGCTCAGTACATTGCTGCCTTATCTGTTGGCACAGGGAAATGCTGCCAGGAACCTGCCTTCCACATCTTCAGCCCCTGATGTCTGTGTGCCTCCTTTGTCTCCGGGACCTTCAAAACCATCATCAGCTGAGCCAACACATACATCAGAGGAAGAAGATGTTGATGGTACTTCTTTAGTTAGGAAAACTGCCCTTTAGCATTTCTTGATGCCACATGAACAAAATCCCCATTTTACTGTGCTACTCATCATGCCAGTGTACCCCAAAACTGTAACTGTCCTTCTCTTTTTATCACTGATTTATCTCTCATATATCTGTGGACTATCTATGTGATGTAAATGGATGGTGGCAATTGTACATTCCTCCAAACTGAAATATTCCCCTCTCCTATATGTCCCATGACATGTATTTCCCCTGGACTGTGCCTGGACATCCTGATCCTCACTGTAAGTGGTTCTTGCTTTTTGGCCTGCCAGTTGTACCTTGCTCCTTGGTTTCTTGTCTCAATAAAATCACATTGCATGTTCAGCATGCATGGTGCTACTTTGGCCATGAATACATCGTGGATGACAGAAATTGCAATGCTAAAGATATCACATGATGTACAATGTTGGTATGACAACCAATCAAAAAATCTTAAAGAATGTGTAAATGGTACAAGCTATTCAGATTGCAACCTAGAAATTCCGGGTGGCATCCATAGGTGAATATTTCCTATGCTACAATCATTGACCTCACAATGGTATGTACATATGTGACTGATGTCCAGGTGGCTGATATCAAAGGCACATTAGAATGTGAAGTGTTGGTATTGCAATTTGCTCCTTTGTAGTGTGTAAGTGCTTGCCATCAGTGTGCTTGCAATCTCATCCTACATTTCTCAACAGGGGCCTCATGTATGAGGCCCTACCGGCACTTTTGAGCCCCTGGAACATCCACTTTTTTTGACGTTCCGGTGGCGCATTGTGCCAGTGGCATATCTAATAGGCCACGTAAAGCCACGTTACGTGGCTTTTCATGGCCTTATAAATATGTGCCTCTTTCACACAGAACACTGCTTGAAAGGGACATTCCATGGGTGTTGGTGGTGGTGTTCCCAGCAACATCCATGGCTTTTTGACACTGCCCCATATTTATGAGAAATTGTAAGTCTGAGGCAGTGCCAAAAAGTTACGCCTCCCCAGGGGAAGCGTAAGGGAGGCACAACGAGGAGAAACATCTTTTATTCTCCTTGTTTTTCCTCTTTCTATGTGTGCTGCGTTCTGCAGCACACATAGAAAGAGGAAAAAGCCTCATTTGATTGTTTTTGTGTAGGAAGGTTTCCATTCCTGCACAAACTAATCATCCACGCAATGCAGGCACCCTTGCACATTGGTTGGCGCATGGCAGCCCATTATGTGCCGGCGCAGGGAAAAAGGACAGGAATGCGGCATATCTGAAAGATACGGTGCATTCCTGCCCTTTTCTTCTGCCATAGGACAGCGCAGAAGCAAGGCCTGCTGCGCTGCCCTATGGCAAACAATCCCATAAATGAGGCCCTATCAATTCACCACAGCACAGATACAGTATGTGCTACATGTACCAAACATACCCTACAAAATAACCATCAGAGCTGCCTTGGGTTGTCTGTCCAATCTCCAATCTGGTTCACAATTTACTGGACATTTGGCATATGTCTGACACCTGGTTTAACAAATCTACTGAATACATATATGTTATTAAACAAAGAGAAATAGATGCACAGCAGGCAAACTGCATTTTCTTCAGAAAGGTTGTGCATCTAATGAAAAGTGCATGAATGGAGATCAGTCACATAATATGAAACATTCCTGTGATCAGATCCATGAGCTGTAGTACCCCAAAATGCCCAATTCCTACTTTGAGAGCCTAGCACCATGTGGCAAGGGGGCATGTGTTGCAGAGGCAATAGTGTGTGTGTATGGAAGGACAAGTTCTAGATATTACACTACATTGAGGGTCTCATGTACAAGCTCCTTGCGTCGCTGGGACGTCACTTTCCCACATATCCAAAGTGATGCTGCAGCGGCACAATGGGCTTGTAATTTAGCCACTTAGTCAGTAAACCACTGACATGGTGGTATTCATTATGCAGCACACATATGAAAAATGAGAGAGTGACTACCAATAGGTATCCTAATATTTGTTGACCTCCGTTACACATTTTCTGGAGAGATGTGAGAATCTGACACTTTAACAGGTTTAAGGCACTTTGTAAATCTGGAAATGTGTAAGGGTCCATGTATGTAGCTTGCAAACACCCACAATATCACCAATTGAACACCCCTGTCACACAAACTACTGCAGAATAACGGGCCATAAATGTCAAAGGCCTTGTAAACTCAGGAATGGTGTATTTCTGTGGTCTACTCGATGTGGCTTACCATACTTTTCATCTGGTGCTACAGATACTGTTCTCCCAACACTAGTACAGTGCTGCTTGCCAATGAGGCAATCTTACTCCTTGTACTTTCACCCTATTGACAGACATATGCACCAACTTGACAGTCTGAACACAGCATGTGTATGACCCGACCTAAGCAGCTGTCACCACTTACAAGGTCTACAACAAGTAAGCAGTTTTTGAAAATTGAACACTGGTTTATTGTGAAACCTTTAAAAACATACAAAAGCTAATCTAAAAACTACTACACTATAAATACCTAAAATACAAATGTCTACACTACCCTAAACTAACTTACCTACACTAATATCCTAACAGCTAATCTTATCCTAAAGAACTATACCTTATACTACTATACACATGTATCACAACTGACCACTAAAACATCAACCCCCAACCCCCTTATGCAACAATTTGACGTGAGAAACACATGAACTATATCTAAACACAGACTACAAAAACATAGAATGCTAAACAAAGATATATTTTTTGTAGATTTAAAAAAATGTTTTATTCCTTAAAATACTTACAACACATACTAAACATCAACCCCAGACCCGCTAGTTATAACGTACCTACTTATCCTACTACTAATATGAAACACTAAAACTACACTAACAGGTAATAAACTATCACTAAATTTATTCCAAACCTACAGTAACACAATATGTATAAAACAAACACCTTGAAACACAAGCAGGAAAGTTTGAAGTCATGGTGGAGGGGAGGCCTACAACCTCTGGTCCATTTGTCTCACTGTATCCTGTAAGGATGACACCATCTGCAATAGGGTGGCCAGCTGCAACTGAACACCCGCCAGCTTGAGGTTCAAGTCCTGCTGGCCCTTTTCAAGTTTTTTCACCTTTGACAATAGTTGAGGTAGAAGAATGTCAGAGGGTGCAGCAGCAGCTCCAGGCGGGGAAGCAGTGGAGGGGCCAGAGAGTGGGGCTGAGGAAGGTCCAGGTAGGGGAGCAGTGCAGGGGCCAGACGTTTGCCCAGTAGAGGGTCCAGCCAGTGAAGATGAGGATGGTCCTGGTTGTTGGGAAGTTGATGCTCCTGGTCCAGGTTGGGTATCTGGTCCAGACGACAATGGCTTGTTTTTGCTTAAGCCTCTTTTGGATGATTGAGGTGGAGGTGGTGACATCCAGCTCCCTGCTGCATTGGCCCTCTCATATTGTCTGTCCATTTGGCGGAAAAAACGTGCAACATGGCAAATATGGGTGTATCTGTCTAGCCTGATCCTGTACTGCCGTTCCTCGGCTGGGATCATGTTGGCTGTAATAGATGGATGACATATACATCAGTCAACACTTACACATTAACACTTTTACACATTCACAACCAAGCAATCTTAGGTTTGGCATAAGAGGCATGGGAAGGCAAACAACCTTACACCTCTCTGAACATTCTGGGCCTCTTTTATGAGGCCCCTTGCACATCTGGAACATCACTGTGTGTGACGCTCCGTGGCACAGGAGCCTGTTCCATATTTACAAGGCAGCACTAAGCTACTTTTTTGTCTTAATGCTGCCTCGTGAATACGGCGCAGGCTCCTGTGCCACAGAACATCACAAAAAATAAGATTCCAGTGGCGCAAGGGGCTTCATAAATGAGGCCTATGGCTTTTTGTCACTGCCCCGAGTCACAACACATATCAACTCTGAGGCAGGGCCAAAAACTTGTGCCTCCCTAGGGTAGACATAATAGAGGCACAACAATGAGAAATATCTCCATTTCTCCACGTTTTGCCTTTTTCCATGTATGCTGCATTCTTCAGTACACATAGAAGAAGGAATGAATCGGAGATATAAATATATTTCTCATCGTTGTGCCTCTCGTATGCCTTTCCTGGGGAGGCAGGAGTTTTTGGCCCTGCCTCAGAGTTCAAATGTGTTGTGACTCTGGGGCAGTGACAAAAAGCCATGGATGTTGCTCAGAATGCCACCAGCTACACCCATTGCCCGCCTCTGACTGGCGGATATATGCAATAAAGGGATCGATATTGACAAGGCAGGAGTTACCCAACAAAAATATTGGCTGAGTGTGAAATCTTGAGCTTGCTCCTGCGCAAATGGAATGTAGCCAAAAGTGACACAGCTGCGGGGCAAGGTGATTATGAATGAGCCCCCATGTAGTCTGTGGGCCCGATTCACAGAACTAACTTACGACAAAATCCTAAACTTACTACCATTTTGGTATTCACAGAATGAACTTACTCATTTTGGTATTCACAGAATAAACTTACTCATTTTGGTATTCACAGAAGACACTTACACATTTTGTGTAACTTACACATTTTGTGTAACTTACACATTTTGTGTAACTTACTCATTTTGTGTAACTTACACATTTTGTGTAACTTACACATTTTGGTATTCACAGAAGGCACTTACTCACTGATGAGTAAGTGCCTTCTGTGAATACCAAAATGAGTAAGTTAATTCTGTGAATACCAAAATTGTTGTAAGTTCATTCTGTGAATACCCAAATGTGTAAGTTCATTCTGTGAATACCAAAATTGTTGTAAGTTCATTCTGTGAATACCCAAATGTGTAAGTTCATTCTGTGAATACCAAAATTGTTGTAAGTTCATTCTGTGAATACCCAAATGTGTAAGCTCATTCTGTGAATACCCAAATGTGTAAGTTCATTCTGTGAATACCCAAATGTGTAAGTTCATTCTGTGAATACCAAAATTGTTGTAAGTTTAGGATTTTGACGTAAGTTAGTTCTGTGAATCAGGCCCTGTGAGTATTGCCTGACTTTTGTTTGGTGGACAGTGCCACAGGAAATCTGAATGTGCAGCTCTGCATCATGAAAAAGGTATGTAAAGCATCATGTCAAGTAGATTTGGGGCATTTCTGTACAACCAACAAAAACAGATGCACACACATCAGCCAATTACCAACGGAGGCCTCCTTGCACCATGGTACAAGTGCGCATGTGTTGGTACATGGCAGACCAGTGTGTGATGGTGCCTGTGGAAATGGCAGTAATCCACTCATTCTCATTGATATGTCACATTCATGCTCTTTTGGTGTGAAGCAGGCCGGAACAGTACTTCTCTTTGTGGTAATGCCAAACCGCAAAACCATACGATATAGCCAGTGCAGCAAATAACTCTGGCAAAAATGTGTTTGCCTAGGCCAAGCATGACATTTTGCTTAAATCTCTTCTGTCCGTTCAGCTCTGGTGAAAACATTTTTCAATACTCTGAGTGAGGATCTGGTCAATGAATAGGAGATTCAATACTGTGACATCTTATGAGCAGACGAGAACTAATCTCATTAAAGGCTAAAAATTGGGTGTTTGGTCACAAAAAGAGCACAGGCTCTTTGTGACCATAGCACTGTTTATGTCAGCTGATAAGTGTAATGTCACCCTTGCCACATAACTGCTATTAATGTGGCATCTACACACGTATACCATTGACTAATGTGAGCTTGAAGATGCACACATGCTAAGTCCAGTCAATTGCTGACCACACTTTGTAAATGGGCTGAATTACATATGTATGTCAGGATTGACATGCAATATTCTGTGTGAGTGGGATGAATATGGGCCATGCTGACAGTCCTTCAGGAAGATGCAATGGGTAATAGGGTTCAGGCAAGGTATTGTAAGGCCTGTGGTTGTCATGTCGAATGTACTCCATGTGACAACACAGATTTCTCTGGAGACCTCTTAGCACCTGTCTACATCAGATCTGCTAGTGGATAGGTGTCAGTCATCTGCATGTGGATACGTGTCAGTCATGTGTGACATGTCACAAAAGACACGTGTCCCAAACAATTTATGTGTTTTGTTCCACAATTTGTGTTCAGTAGGTAACTGGCTACATCATCTATTTCTGGTTCTACTATTTTCATGTGTCATGTTGACATTGATTATCCAAGATATCTGTCACAGGCAATGTGTGCTTCATTTATGAGGTTTTGACGTAGGGCAGTGCAACAAGGAACTTTTCTGCACTGCCCTGCGTCAACACATCATAAATGCGGGCCAGATGAATGTAGTCAGGCATGGGCACATTGTACTGGGACCTCCTTTGGGCTTCCATGTACATGTGAGGTGCAACTATGCTTCATAAGATGCTGATGCTTCTGGAATGTCTCTGAACAAAGCATGTGTGTGGAGAAACTCTAACCAGTCAATAATTTCAATGAGATGACACTCACCAGTGGCATTAGGATCCCAGAAGCTCGCCACTTCTTCATGTGTGCATGGCTGTGGACCACCTACGTGACAAGAAATATGTTACATTGATCAGTGAATGGTGTACAGTTACACAGTGGACATAATGAGCATGAAAGTTAGCGGCATCTTCACAAGGTAATGACAGAGAGCAACATAACGTTCAAAATGCTAACACCAGGCCCGGCTAATTGCTTTACATAGGAAGCACCCTCTTTCATGACATATGCCACACACATGTGGTCACATTTGCAGTGGTGATCCATTGAGATGCCAGACCCAAACACAGGCACCCTTGCACCATGGTGCAAGTGTGTCTGCATTGTGGTGATGATTGATTGTGTGCAGCAAGGGACACCTTCCTACCAATATTCAAACTAATCATCCACTATCCTCCAGCTATGTGTGCTGCAGAATGCAGCACACATAGAAAAATGAATAAGTGGAGGAATTGAAACATTTCTCCTCATTGGACCTACCTAGCGCCACTCCTGGGGTTGCATTGGATTTTGACACATTCCCAGATATACAATTTCTCTTAGATATGTGTCAGCTTCAATGGTTGCTGTGTTGTAAAAACCACAGCAACACCAATGGAATGCCCGTTTTATACAGTGTTCTGGGTGAAAGTGGCACATGTTGACAAGGCCAAGCAAAGCAACATGAAGTGACTTTTCATGGCCTTGTAATTGTCTGCCCCTTTCACATGGGACACTGAGTGAAAGGGGTGTACCATGTGTGCTTCTGTGGGTGTTCCAATACAACAACCATGGAAACTGACACACACCCAGCTACATGAGAAATCGTATCTCTGGGTATGCATCCAAACTTAACGCAGCCCCCGGTGTGGCATTATGGGGGCACAACGAGGCCACATTTTTAATGTCTCCCATTTATTTCCTCATTGTGCGCTGCATTCCGCGGCACACATAGTAAGTGGATATGTGATGGTTTTGTAGATTTTGCACAAAAAGGTGTTCCTTCCTGAACACAATCAATCTTTACCACAACGCAGAGACCCTTGCAGTATGGATCAATGGTGCATGCATTTGTGCATGGGCACTGGGGGAAATGGCCAGAATACACAATATTGTATGAAAATGGTGCATTCCTGCACTTTTGTTATGTTGTAGGTCAGCACAGCAAGATTCCTTGTGGCGCTGCCCTATGTCAAGTTCTCAAGTATGAGGGCCCTGGGGAAAAGTACTGAAAATACAGCGCCTCCAAGGTGTTGCAATGAGGGCGCAAGAAAAGTAGCCACAAGTCTGTATGAAAATGTCATGCAACACGTTTCATGAATGAGGCCCTAAGTTCCACCTGCGCACTGGGCCTCATGAAAGAGGTCCTGGTATGTGTGCCACTACTGCACTGCATGGCATGGGTTGTTTACGTTATGTTTCCCTTGTGGCCATGTGCCACTTATTGTGAAGTATTCTCTTAATTGCGTTAGGATTTCTTCATGCTATATTTAAATATTCCACAACATGTCACTTACTAATGATTAATGTGAACATCTTAGTTTTGCAACAGGAATAACCCAAAAGCTCATTGTGTTAGTCAACCTACCTACTATTCCAGATACTTCCAGCCCCAGGTGGTCCAGGAGATTCTGCTCGCGGTTAACTATGTCAGCCCCGCGATGTTTATATTGCGCAGGTTCCGATCCACAACAAAGAGCTGCTGCCTTTGAAAAATGCACCTTCTCTCACTAGGTCTTCCTCTCCTGGGTTGAGTTTCCCCGAAATACCCTGCCTCCGCTCCCAATTATGTTGGGGAGATAGTGTACAATGAGCCACAGTAGGCCCCCAAACTCCTGCTCATTCAGATTCCTGGACCTGCCCAACATCTTTCAAACACAGCACAAATCACCCTAAGTACAAAAACTACAAACTCTAAAATATAACAACCCTTCCCCCTATATCTATGAACAAATACCCCTATGTGGACAAACACCCCTTAATAATCAACACAAAACTTCACAATACACAACTACACAACAATTCAGACACTATATGGACACAATGGACAATGCACAGACAGAGAAACAACTTTCACACAAGACCCATCTCAGCAGCAATCTATTCCACCCTCCTACACCAAGCACAGACAAGAAGACAGTGAAAGAGAAAGTGAAAAGAACTTGGTACTTCCTGGTTTGCAGCATGGCAGGCCCGTGACATCATATCCTGTTTGGATGTGAAACGTTTTTGACCGATGCGCCATTTGTCATCATGTGCGTCACAATTTTGTGACGCATCGATCATCTCAGACATTAATAGTAAGTTACACAATCTAAGAAGCAGTGTTTTGCACGCAGGACAACAGATGTGTGTTTTCCGGCTGACATAAATGTGTCTCAAATGCCACATTTATTAATGATGCGTCAATTTCTGCAGTAAATGATTGCAGATGAGTCTGATTTTTGCAGTTGAATAGATGACATAGACTTTTTTGTATCTCATTAATGTCCCTGTTGCTTGTTTTTCATTGAGCACAATATTGATTTTGACGTTAGATGCACAAACGTCATTTTGGGTTGCAAGTTATTTTTGACCTGGCCCCAAATGGACGTTAGGTGCTGACACCTCCCCCTTTCATTCCCTGCCATCGTTTTACAGTCCACCACAGTCCAAGTGGACCATGCTACATGCTTTTGACTTGAAGGCTAATTTTGACGTTTGATCTCCCAACATCGATTTGTGGCTGTGAGTCGAAAATGCAAGGTTCTGATTTTGATGTTAGATGCACAAACGTCATTTTTGAGTGCAAGTCATTTTTGACCTGGCCCCAAATTGATTTTTAGGTGCTGACACCTCCACTTTCATTCCCTGACATCAGTTTATGGTCCACCACAGTCCCAGTGGATGTTTCAGCATGTTTACACTTGTAAAATTGTTTTGTTACATCCAAATTGTCAATGTTCTTTGAATATTTCTAAAGTTCAAACTGGTGTGTGACCTTTCATTCTATGGTGTCACCTTCACATATGTACATATGTATTTGCTTTCAATCTAAAGTAATTTTATGGGCACATTGGATTACTTACACTTGGTAATGGACAGTACCTAGGGACTAATTTTAGGGCTTTTGATGTAGGAAATCACTGCAAAGAATGAGGCTGCGCTGCCGTACATCAAGACAAAAGCTTGGCAATACGCACTATCTATGTGAGACAATGCATTCCTATGCTTTTCACATGCGCTTGTGCACTATGGTCTGCTTTGCAACATCACAGGCACCTTTGCCCCATTGTGCAAGGGTAGCTGATTTTGTTGAGGAAGGTACACCATCATGCACAATATCAATCAATTTAAGCCATCACCTCTTGCTATGTGTTGTTTTTTTGCTCACACATTGCAAATGGTAAGTACACGGAGATTTCTCAACCTTTCTCCTTTTTGTGTCTCCCTAAAACTACCCCTGATGTTGCGTATGAGTTTTGACACATTTCAAGTTTTTTAATATCTTGGTAATCTTGAATTGTCCCAAAATCCATGGGTGATGCGTGGGGACACATTACAGCAACACCCATGGTATGCCCCTTTCACGCAGTGTTTTGCATGACAGGAGCACATATTGCCAAGGACTTTAAGAAACAAATGAAGTGGCTTAATGTGGCATTGTTTATATGCCTGTGAACATTGCGAGACCTGAATGTCTGAACTGTGACATTCCTGTGCCACAGACCCATATTTTTAGATTGTTGGCTGGTTTACACCTGGCATCCAGCATGAGGGTAAATTTCTGATGGATACTCCAAGTCTACTGTTTGTCAGCAAATTATACATTTTAGTTGACATGTAATACACACGCAGGCAAGCACTAGTTTTAGAGTTTTATTGTGTTGTTGCAAACGGAAATCAGGTTGTGTTAGAAATGGGATTTCTGGTTGGCTAGGGCAAGCGCCTAAGCCAGGCAGAAATCACCACTCTAGTCAGGGCAGGGGAGTTACACACCGAAGATAACCCCTGCTCACCCCCTTGGTAGCTTGGCAGAGCAATCAGGCTTATCCCAGAGGCAATGTGTAAAGCGTTTGCGCAACACACACACACAGCAGCGACACACTAGGCACACCACAAAAGAAACTCCACACAAGGTTATATAAAAATGGCCTTTGTATTACTCATAAAACACATTAGAGCATAATCACATATATACACTGTGCCACCTGGCACTAGGTATCACTTTACAGGGGATTATATACATTACAGGGCCAATCGGGCCACTGTCCTCACCATTAGCACATAAGTATTAAAACACGACCAGTAACTACTGGTAACATCACAGGTAGCATAAACGCATTATGCATAAATCACATTAGGCACACATCCTAAATTAGCAGTGCACCACAGTAACACTAGCAAGGTGTGCACATCTCCTTAGGGCCTTACGCCCCCACCGGAACACAAGGTGATCCCCCAGGCCAACTGACCCTATCCTCGGGGCCCATCTTGGGCTTCCCCGCAATGCCCTATGTCCCAAAAAGTCAGGGCTCTCCCTACTCATATTTCCTTCCACACGGGGCCTCAACCAGCCCCCTTGGTGTGGATGCAGTAGAGCAATGCCCCTAAAAGATCCGCAAGGTAATTGGGGGGGCTGGGTGCAACTCACCCCTGTCTCCTTTCAAACCGGAGTGCCCCCACGTTGCAGCTGCCCGCAATCCGGTGGTGCAACTGTGCGAACCCACAGGCACCAACAGTGTGCCTTGTAAACCCCTCTCACCGGGGCTTACCCTTGCAGGGAAATGTGAACAAGCTGGCACTAACAGTGTGCCCCCCAAGCCCCACTCACCAGGACTTCTCTCCTTCCGTAGGGCCAATCTGTACACCGGAAGGATGCAGCCGCAGGGAGCCCGCGAGGCTCCAGTCCTCTCCCACGTGGCCCGGCGAGCCTGCGAGGCTCTGTCTTGTTTTCTGGCTGCACGCGGAGCTCTCCTCAGTGCTATGGGAGACCCGCCTTGGTCCAGGCAGAGGATTGCCTGACTTTGTTCTGGCCGCACTACCTCTGGCCAACCCCCATCCAGGCTGCGACCGCCTGACTTTCTCTCGGGCAACCAGGACGCAGCAGGGCTTCAGCAGGGAGCCCGCGAGGCTCCGGTCCCTCTTTTGTCAGTGTACCAACGCGGGGTAGGCTCCCGCCTGGATCTCAGGCTCGACGGCTTCTCTCCGTCGGGTGCGGGTCACGCCCACAACCAAGCCTTCTCCTGCCTGGCTTCTGCTCTGGCGCTGCTCCTCATGCTCGGCCATGCCACAGGTCAGGCTCTTCCCGACTTCACCTGATTTCCGGTTTTGCGGGGAATAATGCTGCGAGGTCTCCGTCGACCTTCAGAAACCGGCGCAACTTCTTGTTCTGCGCCTGTCGGGCAATGACCCACGAGCCCTCTTCTCAGGCTCAAGCAATTAGATTCAGAAATGCCCACCACGCGCTCCTGGTGCACGGGCACAGCGCTGGGGGTCACAGTAAGGGCAAGGTGCTCCTCGCGCTCCAGGGTGGTGCACCGAGCACAGCACTCACCACGCGCTGCTGCGGGTCAAGCCCACGCCAAGGGCTCAACACCTCAGGACTCCTGCAGCACCCCAAATCCCAAAAGCACATAAGGCAGAGCTGGGCCCAGGCAGGCCAGCTCACAGGGCCATCCAGCAGAGGGGGAGTCCTTTGTGGTGTTTCCTGCTGGCGCCCAGCAGTCCTCCAGCCCCAAGTAAGCACACACACCTGGGGTCACAGCCCCAATATTTATACCACTTTCCGTCTTTGTTCTTCCCCCTGGCACAGGCCTAAGCCCAGTCCAAACCAGTTCTGGGGGGCACTCAAACATTTGTTTACGTGGCACAAACACCCTCATTGTCAGTGTAGGCTCTGGCCCCAGACACACCACAGGGGGGCGGAGCCGGCATTGTGTAGTGCAGGCACAGTCCTATTTAGGCCCAGGTGCTACTCCTCCCACTACTCCAAATGCAGATCATCCTATTCAGCCTAGCGCTGACTCACCCAGCCTCTCTGGAGCCACTGCACCTCCCCAGCCCCTGTCACTCCAGAGCCAGACATGCAATACACATCAGGCAGGCACAAAGACACATAGCACACAGAAATGCCCACTTCTAAAAGTGGCATTTCTAAAATAGTGATAATAAATCTGCGAACACCATTACGCAGCATTTATTATCACTATTCCAAACATACCAAACTTGACCACTCTACTCCTCTCAGGTCAGGAATTACCACTGAAGCACATATCAGGGAATTCCCAATGCATTCCTATGAGAGGGCAGCCTCACAGTAGTGAGAAACCAAAATGGCTGTTTGTCACTACCAGGACATGCCACACAGTTAAGGTACATGTCCTACCTTTTACCTACAGAGCACCCTGTTCATAGGGCTAGCTAGGGCCTACCTTAGGGATGACTGATATGTAGTAAAAGGGCAGTCACAGATGTGGCACCCACTTTATGTGCGACGTCACAGCGGCACTAAACTGCGCGCGCAGGCATTGCAATGGCAGAGGCCTGAGACAGGTTTGAAAGGCTACTTTGGTGGGTGGCGCAAGCAGCGCTGCAAGCCCACCAGTAGCATTTAATTTACTGGCCCTGGGTATCTGAGATACCACTTTACAAGGGACTGATAGGTAAATTAAATACGCCAAACAGGTGTAGACCAATCTTACCATGTTTTACCATAGAGAGCACATGCACTTTACACTGGACAGCAAAGATAAAGTGCCCAGAGTCCTAAAACCACCAACACCATGTCATAAAAAATATCAGGAGGAAGGCAAAAAGTTCAGGGATGACCCTGCAAAAAGGGCCAAGTCCAACACAACCCCCTTCCAGCCAAAAGCCAGGGTAGACCAATCAGTACCTTGATGGGCTTCCCTGCTTGGGCGATAGAACACGGATGCGGGCCCGCAACTGCAGGGGCACACTCCAGTTCTACGCCAATCAGAACCCATGTGGTTTTCTCTGTGAAAGCTCCCAGGACCAACTAAGCTACCCCACTGGGACTCCCTAGCTGTCTGCGGCCAGGACCAGGCCCTAGGTCATCCAGATGTCTCTGGTCCTAGCCATCTCACAGAGCGGGGGGCAGTAACCCCTGGTGCATAGTATCCATTCTCCACTCTTCCTCTCATCAGTGCAGTTCTAAACTGCCACTGATCCTCCAACCTAGGGTGCGCACCCTCAGGCTGACCAGAGGTCACGGACGAGGCTCTCCTCCCCCTATCTCTCCTTCTTGGGTTCCGCACTCTCCTCCTAGGAGAGGCACCCTCAGAACACAACTCTCCCACCAGTTCAGGACCTCTCTCCTGCTACTGGTCTCCCAACCTAGGATCTAAACCCTCAGGTTGAACCGGGGCCAGAGGCGAGGACTCCCTCCCTCTGCACCCCCTTCCAGAGTTCTGCACCCTCCCACCTGGAGTGGTACCCCCAGAAGACAAACCAGTCAAGACACTGCTTACAGATGTCCTTCCCTCCAGGTCAGGCAGAACCTGAACCTGGCCTCTCAACCCAGGGACTGCACCCTGTGGCTGAGCACCCGCCTGGCACACCAAGTCTTCCTGGGGAGCACGCATGCCCCCCCAAGGGTAACACATACCTCATGTGTTGCGTGACAGAGTGCCAGGTGCTGATCTCCCGACCCCTGTCCATCTGACAGTGTGCGAAGACCCCCCAAAACAGAAGTGGTGTCACCATGGTCACTCCTAGGAGGCTCAGTTCTTATGGCTGGCCCCTGACCCACTGGTTATCCCACTGCGGACTCTCTCCCCCTCTCACCCCTCCATCTGGACTTCTGCACCCTCCACTCAGAAGTGGCACCGCTAGACACCAGAACTGATGGAGCTCCGCTTACAGACACTCCAAGTTCTGCTGACACTAGGAGATCCCCCTCAACGGATGGCCTAGTAGTACAGCCTAGGCTCCCCACCTGGTGTTCCCTTAGGGAAACCTCCAGGCCCTGAGACTGGGTTTCAGACACCTTGGGACGCATCCCATCCTCACTTCTTCTCCGTGGAGACAGGACATGAGCCCCTACACCCCTCCCACTACACCGGAACCTATCTGGGCTACTGAGAGCATTTCCCACCACCCTGGACTGGGAAATACCTGAGCCACTCCTCTTAGGGTCACTCCCCAATGCCTCCTCAGACCCTCTGGCATTCACCCAGAGGTCTGCCTCCCGTGCAAGCTCCCTGGGATCAGAGAACTCACACTCCAACAGGTGTTGGCATAACACTGGAAAACAACAACAGAACATGTGCTCTCTGACAATCAGATTGAACAGCCCTTCAAAATCGTTTGCCGTGCTACCCATCACCCAACCTTCCAGTGCATCACAACATTCATCCACAAACTCCCCCCAAGACTGGTGAGGCAGTTCCTACTGCCCCAGAACCTCCACCTATACCCTTCAGGTGTGACACCCTCTTCCTGGGAACTAGGTACCATACTCTGGGCTCTGGGAGTGGGACTTCCTACACTGGACTCCATATTGCTGCCACCACTGGACCCCACCCTCACTGGTGAATCCAGACCACTAAAACTACACTCAGGGGACATATCCTCAAGAGTTAGCTTTTCCCTGGCGAAGGCCCTCTCTGCCTACGCCATCCTCTCCTGTGCTGAGACCCTTTCAGTCTCTAGCTTCTTCTCTTCAAGGCCCAACGCCCTGAGACTCAACTCCTGAGCCAACAATGCCTTTTTCTCCTCTAAGGCTCTCTGGGCCTCTCTGTGCCCCACATCCAGCTGCGCTAGCCCCATGGCAAGCTCCAATTTGAGCTTCTCTAAAGCCAGCTGATGCTCCCTCTCCTTCTGCCTGTCCACAAACTCCTCTGGGGACCATGAAAGGGTTTGGGCACTACCCCTGGCACTAGACCCAGCAAGGGACTCCCTCTCTACGGGGTCCTCACTATCTACTGGCGTCCCTGCCCTGTCATTTTCTCCCTCCTGCGCAGACTCTTCAGGGCCTCCCCCAGACCCACTACCCTCTTGGCATGCAGACTGGGAACCATCCCTCTCATGGTCCTCCGATACCCATATTTTCTCTTGCCACTGGAGTAGGGTTTCCTGAAGATCTAGCTGGGTGTCTGACCCCTTCACTACTAGGTCTCTCTCTTCACAGAACCCCCTCAACTCCAACATACTGTTTTTGAGCAACTCCCTTACATTAAAGGTAGATTCCATTTTTGGCAAGGCACTAAGACACAAGTGCAACACGGGAGACCTAGGTGTCAGAGCTGCAACAGGAATACACAATTCAAAAAATGACACTTTGAGAAGAATAAAAAAGATCAGGAGAAGTCCCCAAACATGTGATTATCTAAATGCAGAGTTTGTAGTGCAACCATGCGTCACTGTGGTACTGCGCAAACGCAAATCCTATCCCACCACTGCCACCAATGTTAGAAATGGGGGTCTCTAGTTGGCAGAGGTAGGTATCTTTGTCCAAATAGGGACCCTTACTTCTAGTCAGGGTAAGGGGGATACACTCCTAAAATAACCCCTGCGCTGCAGTAAGCAACCAATGCATCACCTCCCCCGAAGCAAGGAACCGATGCATCACCTTCCATGTGTGTAAGGAACTGATGCATCACCTTCCCTGCGGCCATTTTGTTTGTTTTGCGTGACGCATCTAAGGTACTTTGTGAGAAAAGTGTTGCATTTACAACTTGCATTGAACTGAACTATTTCTACCATTTGAAAGCCTTACTTTTAATACTGTATTGTGGATTTTTGTCGTTTGGTCTTGTTTTGGTTTAGATAAAGATTACTTATTTTTCTAAACTGGTGTGGTGTCCATTTGTAGTGTTTTCACTGTATTACTGTATGTGTTTACAAATGCTTCACACGCTGCCTATGAGATAAGCCTGTCTGCTCGTGCCATGCTACCAAGGGGGTGAGCAGGGGTTATTTTTGAAGTGTATGTATCCCCCTTACCCTGATTAGAAGCAAGGGTCCCTATTTAGACAAAGGTACCTACCTCTGCCAACTAGAGACCCCATTTCTAACAGGTTGCATGAGGATTAATAACACATTCCTATTAAGTAAAATAAATTACGAACAATGTGGGCACATCTGAGCATGCCTGCTGCTGTGTTCAGATTTGCTGGAGACTGGGCATCCTACTTGTCATCCTCCTCCATATGCTCAGTGATTTCTAGGTCATCATCCCAGGTACATTGTCTGCACACATATGTTGTGCAGTATTGCACATGCCAAGATCATTTTGCAGACAGTTTGTGGTGAGTACAACAAACAACCACCAGAAATGTCCAGGCACCTGTACCTGGCCTTCAGCAGGCCAAAGGTTCTTTCAACAATGTTTCTTGTCCTGCACAGAGCCTGGTTGTTGGCCATTTCTTGGGGATACTGTGGGTTTCCATAGGGTGTCATGACCCATGGCTGGATCCCATATCCTTGGTCAGCTGAAAAAAAGAATCACATATAATACTGTCACTCATTTGACATAGTTAATGCTACGAGACAGACCATATGGCTTGTGCATTGTTTCCTTTTCAGACATACCTATTTTTTTGTTGACATATAAGTATGCAATTGTACAGGACCCATGTGCCAGCGGTGCAGCACTTTTAATATTTGAAAAGTGACATACAGGCAGCACAAAGGGCTTGTAATTTTTCCCTTTGTTTATTTTTTCACACCATACGTACCTGTGTACATGGGAGAGCTGTGCCACAGATTCATGTTTCCATGATTAGACAAAAATGTGTGTGTTGTGATACATGACTTGTCTGTTTACACACAGAGGACATAATTTAGGATGTTTTGCCGTGGGGCAGTGCTCCAGGCCTTCTTGCTACGCGGCCCTACGGCTAAAGGAAAGGACCGGAATGCGCCGTATCTTCCAGATACGGCGCATACCTGTCTTTTCCCCTACGCCAGCACACAATGGACTGCCGTGCACCAACGCAGGCATCTTTGCACCATGGTGCAAGGGTGCCTGTGTTGCATGGATGATTATTTTTGTGCAGGAAGGTAAACCTTCCTGCACAAAACAATCACAAGAGACTTTTTCCTCTTTTGTAGGGTGCTGCAGAATGCAGCACACATCGAAAGAGGAAAAACGAGGAGAAATAAATATATTTCTCTTTGTTGTGCCTCCCTCACGCCTCCCCTGGGGAGGCATACATTTTTGGAGCTGCCTCAGACTTAAGATTTCTTGTAAATCTTGGGCAGTGTCAAAAAGCCATGGATGTTGCTGGGAACGCCCCCAGCAACACCCATGGAACGCCCCTTTCACGCAGTTTTCTGATTGAAAGGGGCACATACTTATGAGGCTATGGAAAGCCACATAACATGGCTTTACGTGGCCTTATAAATATGCCAGTGGCACATTGTGCCACCGGGACGTCAAAAAAGTGACGTTCCAGCAGCGCAATAGTGCCGGTTGGGCATCATAATGAGCCCTTGTGTTAGGTGTTGCTATTTAGCTTACCTACAAGTAGGCCATTGCCATACTGGCCATTCTTGAAACAGTCATTTATTATGCTGTGCCGGAATATGAAGGCATCATGTAGGCTGCCAGAGTATTTAGCCAGCACGTTCGTGAAAAGGCCCTGATGATCCACAATGGCCTATATTGATGGAGTGGGTGTGTTTCCGGGTGTGTTTCCGGTTCCTATACAGATGTGAGGTTGCTGCAGGAGGCACAAATTGCACATGTGTACAGTCCATGGCACGCAGCACATGTGGGAACCCGGTTTTGTCATAGAATCCCTCCATCTGCTTTTTGGGATGTTGAGGAAACAGAGGTACCGGGGTGTCAGCTGGATGATAGCGTCCAGGATAGTTGGAAGGAATGAAGAGAAGGATGGCTGAGATATTCCAGCCACTTTGGCAACTGTTGTTTGGAAGGAGCCTGACTCTAGCATATATAACACAGCCATGAGCTCTAGCCTGTGGACGTATGTTGCTAAGCATGTTGGCTGTGAACTCTAGCCTTGAAGCAATCAGGTGTAGTAGGTCTACTATGGACTGCTTCTTGAGGCGATAAAGAGTGATGACCTTCTCCTCCCTGAGGTGTCTCAGAGTGCTCCTTTAGTGAAATATTCGCTCCTTTCTCCTTTGTTGCCTTTGTGGGGGTGAGGGAGAGTGTGGGGAGGGTGGTGTGGTGGGGTGCATGGTGGTGGTCGTCTCCATCTGGCTCCTAGTTGCAAAATGACTACCTCCATGCTGTGGTTCCAGTTGCAGCACTTTTCAGTCCAACTTCTCCTATATATATGTATAGATGCATCATTTCCTAAGCGTGTGTTTTGCAGGCACAGCGATTTTGACGTAACTGCAATGCTGAGCCACTTAAGCTGCGGCTGCGTCACTTTTGTAAAATGTCATAAATATACATGCAACACTTTTGAGCATGTATTTACGTCGGACCGCCTACCTTGCAGTATTTAATACTTACGTGATGCAGTCCATTCCGACGCAGTGTTTTCTTGACGCAGGGGTGGGAAAAGTGATGCATCCTCAAGGATGCGTCACCCTATAAATATGGAGTAGAATTTGCTCCACCAATGTGCCACAAATTTTGACGCATAGGCGGCGCAACCTCTTCATAAATAAGCCCCTTGGTATTTATATAAATATTTTTCTACTTTCACTACTTCGTCATAATTTTTTATTTAGGATTTGCTAGCATGGAGTAAATTGGGTTGAGTACATGAGGTAGCAATTGCCTACAGTGTTTGTACATGTGTTACTTAGTGAGAGGCCTATGAACAATAGTCAGTCTACCTCACAATTGAGTCACTTAAGGACGCGTCACCATTCTTTGGGCACTGTCATTGGTCTCCTTCGTGTGACTTGGCGTGCAGCCCAACATAGATAGCCATCTGCTGTAGCACTGTGTGTGTAAGAGATGCTGCATGTATAGTAGAGATGGGTTTGTGACTCCAGAATTCCCGTTCCTGGCTGTGCTGGAACTCACATTGGAGCCTGCCACGTACACACTTACCCATGCATCATTGTACCAGTAGATCATTGTTGTCAGCTGGTTAGTTGCCATGAATGTGGTTCACACCTGCCTGGAAACTTCAAGCATCCTTGCCATTAAGTACTTGCTAAGTGGGGGACTTCTTACATGTGACCTTGTGCAACTACTTGCTAAGTTGGTAAACCATGAGTCTCCCATTTCCTCTTACCCTAGGGATGTGTAGCTTGGTTCCTGGGTCTGTGATCTAGCTCCTAATATTTGTTATGTGTCTATATTGTACAATTGATGTCATGTGTGGTTACACTCACACTCAATGCATGTGAGGGCTCTCAGGGGCAGAGGAACACATTGACCCTACATATCCCAGTGTGCCTTACAACACCATTTACCTGTTGACACAGGACCCCAAATACTTAGTTGTTGTAGTTCATGCTTACTGACATCCAACGTGCAACACTGAGCTTCTACATCCTTCAGTGGCATAGGTATGATGCAAAATCTGAAGGATTCTACCCATTAGTATCTGCATGTTGTCAGTGCATGCATTAATATAGTACTATGGGATATCTTCAATGTAAGCCTTGAGGCTGACATATGTGTTTGATCACGTTGTCGTGATCACTAAGCATGATATCTGTGGTTGTGTGAAACTGTGTTACTGCCTCACAGGACCCATTTTGTGAAGGTAGACATTTCTGTGATCCTATTGACTTTTTCACAGCGTGCAAGTTAAGTGTCTGATTGTTATTGTCACACCATGACATTCAATAGTTAGATGAGACTACACATAATGCCAAGGCAGTGGATGTACATGGTGCTTGTACATGTCCAACCGGACCATGTGATAGGGACTGTAGCGCACATTCCTTGAGATGCTAGGAAGTGGCTTTTGGATATACATATCCACCATGGTCTAGTTAGTCCTATCTGCAACAGACATACAACATGCTGGCTCATGGTAGTACAGGTGTGTGCATAGGCTAATGCAAAGTAGCAGTTTTTGCAGCAACAACCCCAAAATAGTTTAAGAGCCAAAGGATGTCCAGACGGAGTCCATGGGAGATACATGTCATGTGGTATGTCGAGGAGAGGAGTATAAAACAGAAAAAGGGGGAGAAAGAGGGACGAAAGCTAGGTCCACCCTCCTAATGCAATAGTAGACCTACAAAACCGGTATGACCGGATAGGGACCTAGCTGGGGTGTAGATTTTCCACTCAAATGTGAGCTCGAAAATCAAGAGGAAGGAAAGCTTTCCTTTCTTGAGTCCCCTCACTCTCCAGGGTTTCCCCATGGTGACATGCTTCATCATAGGGGCCATCTCAACCCGCTACGGGCTGAGGCGTGCTACGACTTGCGATGAGACGTAGGAGCACTAATCGTGAGGAGCTATGTGTAGTGCAGTGATGTGGTGGAGTGGAGTTAATTAAAAGTACCTAACTAGTGGGCAGAAAAAACTTTATTCAGGCTCCTAGTCGGTCTATTAAAAAATGGGGTTAGTCTCTAGTGAACCTAACCGAATGCGTTAGGGGTCCCTAGTAGATGTCAACATGTTTCGAGCTTCCCCACAGCTCTTCTTCAGGACAACACAGGGTCCTGCCCTGTGTGTACCACTCCAAAGTGACCTACAGTGATATACGGAAAAAACGAAATGCTGCAAAATAAGGCAATTGTTAATAATACATACGGTACAAAATTGTCACGTAGTATGGGTACATAATAGTCCCGTAGTATCTGTAAAAGGAATAAAGAAAGAACAATGGTTAATGTAACCCTACCCCCTCTTGGGGGTGGGTGGTATAAAGCGTAATACTCAAGGGCTCCTTGCGATGCGTGCTTTCAAACTGCCAAAATGTGAAACACCATGCAGAGCTGCAGAATAACATGCTTGCCTAAAGTTATGGTGGAATTAAGGCATTGTTTAAAAATTAAAGAATAAAGAGGGGTTAAAATATGCACCTAGTAACTACACCGTGGACATGACAAACATATAGACATTACATATAACATAAACAACATACTGTATTTTAAGCAACAATGTGCCTCATGGTCTCAACCGGGGTGAGAGGGTTCCAACTGGAACTCTAGAAAAACGAAAAACGAAGAAGAAACGTTGTAAGTTGCCGTTTACGATCGAGGATCGTGTTAGAATCGAAAAATGCAGAAGAAGGCCGAAAGCGCAGAGGGCAATCCCCGCAGCGTGCTCGGTTCCGTATACAACCTGAAAAACAATCTACTTACTTGTGTGATAACCTCTCGGTCAGTAGACCTAGCAAGATTCTCCCTCGAGACCGCATATTGGCGTGTCTCACTAGGGAGCCGGATTAAAAGGAAGTGTTTCCGTCTAGTCATACTAGGATGACTAGAGTGCAAACCTTCCAAAATGGCCGTCCTGTAATGGGCTAATGGCGTAGCCCTGTTGGGAGTGAAAAAAACTTTACTTCATTTACGACGATGGGGCAAAGGAACGTACTATTCATTGATAAATGAAGACATAAAACAGAAAAAACAGAAAAAACACACAAAACAGTGATTGGGACAAGTGATATCCCGTCCGCATTCAACATTTGGTCGTGAGTGATCGTGAAAGGATGCTGTGTGTTTAGTTTTGGTTAGGCATAATTTGAAATTTAGAAGTTGCCAGATTTCTGCCAAAGAAAAAACGTGAGAGACCTGTTGGAGGTGCTAATTTAATAATAAACGGCCTCTGTTGATGATGGACCAGAGATATGAAGTTTATACAAAATATCATTATTGCTTAAGAGATAAATGGTGTGTAATGCCACAAAATTGATGGTACCTAAACAAATACAGGTACTTGATCGGGGGTATGCCGCACAACCTGCGATTTGTCAGTATCAATATATTGTGTGTTATATTAAACACAGGATAATCTGTAACATGTTTTTCAACAGCTAGAGAATTCAGTATAAGAGTAAAATTTTCTGGGCGAAAGACAAAACTGAGGTGTAGGTCATTATATAAATTGGCCCCACGGGACATTATCGTTCAGGCCCCGACTGTCTGCCCGTAGTTTGAAAACCCAACGTTGTTCTTTCTCATGGAGTCTCTTTTCTTGGTTCTCACTATACTTTATGTGTTCTAAGACCACCCACTTCATGTCGTTTGGTGTGTGCTTAGTTTCTATAAAGTGAGAAGTCATTTTTGTGGTGGCCCTCTGACATCTGATATTGCTACGGTGTTCCACTATTCGAGTACTGACTTTTCTGGTAGTCATACCAACATAGTGTAGATTACATATACAGGTTATCAGGTATACGACCCCTGTGGTGTTACAGTTAGTGAAGTTCCGTAGTTCCCAGGTCATATTGTTGTTGAATTCCACTTTCTTAGTGGCAGCAGTTAGATGGCAAACGCTGCAATTGTTACAGGGATAGTGTCCTTCTGGTAATGGTTGGAACACCTTTTGTAGTCCATCTGATTTTCCCATATTTCTTGGGCGTGTGTGGACAAAATGGTTTTTCAGATTTTTGCCTTTTTTGTGACTGAACATAGGTTTCGGTATGTTTAAATCACCACTATTGAGTGTCCTCCAATGTTTGTTCACTATTTTCATTACTTTGTTGGATGCAACGTTGTAGGTAGTTATACATATTGGTCGTTTCTCTTTCATTGCTGATTGTCGAGGTTCTAGGAGGGCCTCTCTGTGATTATTCAGGGCTCTTTTCTTGGCTTTTGAAACTAACTGTCTAGGATATTTCCTTGCTATAAGCTTGTCTGCCAGGTCTCTCGCTTGAATATTGTAATCATCCCTTTCAGTACAGTTACGTCTTAGGCGCAAAAATTGTCCGAAGGGAAGATTCTCTTTCAAATGTCTTGGGTGGAAACTGTCAAATATTAGGAGACAGTTTTTAGCTGTAGGTTTGAAATGAGTTGTAGTTGTTAAGAGACCATTCTGGGCTTTGATATTCAAATCAAGGAAAACCATTTTAGATCTGCTCATGGTGAAAGTGAATTTAAAAAAAGGGTCTTGCAGGTTTAGCCAGTTAATAAAATCTCTTGCTTCCGCTTCATTGCCTCTCCATATTATGAAAACATCATCAATGTAACGTTTCCAAAGTTGGAGATGAGCAAAATGTGGGTTTGTGTCATGCAATATCTTTTGCTTTTCAAGGTAATGGACATAAAGTCCCGCTACACTCGGCGCAAAAGTGCTTCCCATGCTGGTCCCATGCTGTTGGCGAAACAGTGTGTCTTCAAATCAGAAGTAGTTTTCTGTAAGGGCCAGCCGGCAACATTCAAGAACTACATGTTTGGGTGTGTGGTAATGCCATGATTTTTGAAATAATATTTCCTCCAGGATGTCAAGTGTTGATTTGTGTGGTAGGCTGGTATACAGACTTTCCACATCTAGGCCAATCAGAATATTCGTTATGGGGTCAAAAGGTAAGTCTTGGAGAAGACAGAGGACCGCTTTCGTGTCCTGCAAGTACGTACTGGTACTTTGTACTAAAGGCCGCAGGAAAGCGTCGGCAAATCTAGAGAGGGGTTCTAAAATTGAGCCTATCCCCGAGACTATTGGTCTCCCTGGTGGATTATCCATAGATTTATGGATTTTGGGGATGGTATAGAAATACGGGGTAGTGGGTTTAGTATTTTCCAGGAAATCTGCTTCCTTTTGGTAATCCAATTGTTGGCTATTGATTCCTCAATCAAGTATGCGATTTCAATGCGTAATCTTTCAGTAGGGTCTTCTTTTATCTTGATGTAATTTCTTTCATCTCCCAGTAAGTTGAGACAGACTGTACGATAAGTAGTGGAGTTTTGTAGCACTATGGCTCCTCCCTTATCAGCTGGTTTTATAGTCACCTTATTGTTGTTTGCCAGTTGTTGTATCGCTTCTTGTTCTTTTTTGCTCGTATTGTGGAATACTTTGATGGTCCTTGGGTCAATATCAGATACCTCCTTCAATACTGCTTTCTCAAAAGCCAGTAGTTCCACCGGGAGACTTGCTGCTGGGGGAGTGAAAGTCGATTTTCTGTGCAGACCTGTATCACTCTGTTGGGTGTCATCGAGAGGTTTATCCTTAAAAAAGACTTGCAATTTTATCTTGCGAATGAACTCGTTGAGTTCACAGCAGAGTTTAAATTTATCCATACTTGGCCTTGGTACGAAACCCAGTCCTTTCTCTAGGACGGATTGTTGTGTGGAGGTAAGGTTGATGTCTGATAGATTCACTACTAGACTGGGTGGTTGCTGCCTGACGGGAGGTTCGGCGGACCCATGCTCCTGGTGTGGCTCCTCGAGACTTCCAGGGGTTGTGCCCACTGTACTTGTTGGTTTTTTCTGATCTTTCCTCTTTGGGGTCCCTTGCCCCGTCCTAAAAAGACTGGTTTGGTTGTTCTGCCTGGTCCTAGTAGGCTTGAGGTTGTTGTGGGTATACTTGTTGGTAAAATGGCGATGGTCCATAGAAGAATGGGTGGGGTCCCCCATACGGTGGTGGTGGTCCGTGGAACTGTGGCCATCTGAAATTGGCTGCCCCTTGATTTCTTGACCGTCCACCTCGTGGACGTCTGGTTCTGTTTCTGTAGGTGTAATTATAGTCAGTATCCGAATGGTCCAAGCCTGTGTCTGATCCATCACTGTCCGTGTTATAACCTGGATTCCTTCCTGATGGCACATAGTCATCTCTGGTGTATGGATAGACTTTCTCATGGGAGAATGATTTTTGATCTTTTTTCAATTTGATGTATTTAGTGTCTTTAAGACTTATTTCAAAGTCGGTCATTGATTTGTTCAGTTCTTCAAGGCGTTTTTCAGTTCTGTGAAGTTTTGAAAAGTCTTTAGATGAATCTCCATCTTATGTATTTCGCTTTTCATTTCATCTGACAAACGTGCCGCGGTCTTTATAATAAGCACGAGCCAATCTCTGGTGCAATGCCAGGAAATTAGCGACCAATCCTTTTAGAAAATTTTATCCTGTTGAAATATAAAAGGCTCATTGCGTACAATCAACCCCCGTGGGGCGGAGTTGGATCTGAGATATTCGGTCATCATGATACCGTGTATCATGGTCTTAATTTGGTTCCTTTTTAATTCTGTAAGTTCGTCCCAGAATTGTCCTGATTCATTGGTGTCTCTGTTAGGTTCCCCTGCAAAAGGTAGCATAGATGCAATTGTTCTCTCTATCTCTTCTTCTGAGAACGTTAATCCAGTGATTTCAGTCATGTTTAGGGCGTAGAAGTCTAGATACACACAAAAAAAAAAAAAAGGGGGGGGGGGGAAGGGGTTCTATAACTCCCACAGCTTACGCTGTATATCACAAAACAGAAAAAGGGGGAGAAAGAGGGACGAAAGCTAGGTCCACCCTCCTAATGCAATAGTAGACCTACAAAACCGGTATGACCGGATAGGGACCTAGCTGGGGTGTAGATTTTCCACTCAAATGTGAGCTCGAAAATCAAGAGGAAGGAAAGCTTTCCTTTCTTGAGTCCCCTCACTCACCAGGGTTTCCCCATGGTGACATGCTTCATCATAGGGGCCATCTCAACCCGCTACGGGCTGAGGCGTGCTACGACTTGCGATGAGACGTAGGAGCACTAATCGTGAGGAGCTATGTGTAGTGCAGTGATGTGGTGGAGTGGAGTTAATTAAAAAGTACCTAACTAGTGGGCAGAAAAAACTTTATTCAGGCTCCTAGTCGGTCTATTAAAAAAATACACATGCTGGCTCATGGTAGTACAGGTGTGTGCATAGGCTAATGCAAAGTAGCAGTTTTTGCAGCAACAACCCCAAAATAGTTTGAGAGCCAAAGGATGTCCAGACGGAGTCCATGGGAGATACATGTCATGTGGTATGTCGAGGAGAGGAGTATACCAGTGAATAGGAGGTCCAAATTTCCATTAGGGACGGTAGGCCTCATCGATAGTCCACAAAAGGATCAGATTAACAGGTGGGGACAGTACTAGGTGACAAGGGCGGTGGCATGATGATAAACTCAGGTCAAATGGGAAACGGGCCAAGAAGCACAAGACAAATGTTACTAGGTAGTTTGTTGCCGGAAAGTGGTGAAGGCTACATCTTCCTCCTCTGATGTGTGTTGTGCCTCTCCTGAGGGTAGTGATGTTTGTGCAGGAGGCATCTGAGGTACACACACATTAGGGGCAGAAGATGGGCCTCCCTTTTCCCCAGCAACATTTGCCTGTGCCAACAAGGAAGGCAGCACAGTGCTGACAAGGGCCTGATGGCTTGTCAGCAAGGCAACAACAGTGCAGTGGAAATCACCCATGGTTGCAATATAGAAGTCCTCCGTCCGCTCCATAGATTAGAGAATGGTGTGGATAACCCCCAGCTCGGTGGCAACCTACTGGTGTTACATCGGCAGGGCTGCTGTTCTCGCCTCTGCCTCATGGCACCAGCGATGTCGGCCAAGGACTGTTCCAATCTATGGAGCAGAGGGTAGGTTCCTTTGATTGCCTCAGAGGTGCCCTTATTTAGACTGATCGCACAACAACACACATGCCAGTATTGATAACAGTTATTCTTCACTCCGCATGATCACACATGGCACTTGATGTCACCGTTAGTTTTAATTTTATTTACTTTCAATTTTCTTTTTTTAATTTTCATAAGTTTTTCTCTAATCAACCATCAATTTTCAATAATCAAAAAACAGAAAAATATCATACAAAAATCCACAGAGGAACACAACAATATAGTGAATTAAATTACAAATTTCTCAACGCCACAATCTACATTGTTAGACACAACATTGATAACATATTGACACCAAAAATAACAAATAAGATGAGCTCTAGTTCTTAATAATCCAATTTCTCATTTGTGAAATAGGAAGAAAAAGCAAACCATGCCCTGTAGGTTAGCGTTTGACCGCTTGGAGAAAATCCTTTTGCCAGGGCAAAACCAAACAGTGAACTAATCTGGCTCACAAAAAACCTTTTAGATAAATAATTTTAAACTAATTGCATGTCTTGAGCCAACATAGTACATCTTTCTGTAGAACACTTGTTTGGTGAAACACTAGTCGACGCGTTTCGAACACAATAATATGTTTTAGCAGGGTTCTGCTCAGGACACAGAACTCATTAAGAGCTGAAAAGTTAAAAGGAAAACACACTCATATTAACACTCATATCTGAACATTTATACGATCGCGTTTGTTCTGCACCATCCACACTTGAATTACCTATTTTTAATCAGAAGAGAAACCCAGAATTGAGCATCTCATTTGTGTAACTACATTTTGTCCTCGGAGAAATCAACTGAAAAAAGTTATCAACCAAAAGTGCCATTTGATTCAAAATCTAGACGAGTCACTTACTGAACCTCTTTTTGCACTTAAGAAAGAAAGTAGTATCGGCAACCAGGTGATACGCGCAGCGTTACCCAAGACATCGATCAAAAATACATTGCGAGAACAACTGCATCTACCGCCCATTGTGGGCCATCATAGGTGTGGTGCATGTGTATGCTGTAACCTATGAAAATTTTTAAAAAGAAAATAACTGTTATCATTACTTGCATGTGTGTTGTTGTGCGATTGTTAAATAGGCCTAGCCTTACTGATTAAGGGCCACACCCTTTCTAGTTGAACTTATTTAGACTGAGGCACCTATGAACTCCCTCTAGGGTGTCCGTGATGGTCTCCATCCCAGTCCGCACCTCATCTACTCCCTGCTATTGGAAGACAACATGAGGGTCTAGGCTTTGGCTGTTAGAAGGGGTATGCCCTGTGGTAGGCAGTTCCTCTGGAGATCTAGCAACTCTGTCACCCCTTACCAAAACCACAGAAGTTGTTCCAGTGGAGTCCAGGAGTTGCTGGAAGGTATCATCGTCCATGGGTGGTAGGATGTCATAGCCAACAGGTTGGTCATCGGGGACAGGCTGCTGGTCAGAAGGTGTTGTTTCTCCCTCTGCAATGAAAAAGAGATATGGTAATGGTGATCTATGCTAGATGTTGATATGAGTAATCTGGCTGAGCTACAGACTTTATTCTCATTCACTTTCAGTTAAACATTGATGTGTAGGACATATGTACCTCGTAGGAATTGAGGCCAAGTTGCACTGTAGTTGCCTTTCAGATGACAATATCTCTGCATTGTTCACACAACCACTGTGTGACAAGGGTGAATTTTTGTGTCATACCACACATTGCAACACAGTTACACAGCTTGCTGGCCTGCTCTGCCTGTGAGGGTAAGTTGAGGTAAGGTCCACATCTGCCTTGGTGATTAGCTTTCTTTTTCATGATGGCAATACTGAATGGCATTTCACTTGCTGACACCACTACTGTGCTCATTGCACCAAGTAACCAGGGTGCCTGCATTCCATATTGCCACTACTCAGCCCACAGCTCTTAGGAAAGTGATAGGGGTTTGGCCATGTACTTGATTTGATCCTGCTGCCTGCCTTTCACACAGTACACCACAGCAGTCTGCCTTGTTGTGCTGTCTTGCATGCACATTGTGCATTCATGTGGACAAGGGCTCATATTTTACATGCGTCCACACAACTGTACACAGCTAGCAACGTTGCTACACTGGGGGAATGTGTAAGTTCATGTACTTGCAAAAAGAACAATTGATGTACTTGCCATGGTTTTCCTATTTATGTATACTCGTTTGATTTCATTGTACACTCTGTGTACCAACTCTGAGGGGATAGGCCCAGTCAATCCCATTTCGTCATTGCCAGAGTTGGTTATCAGCAGAGTATCACACATTGCTTGGCACAGCCCCGCTCACTTGTACCTGTACATGGCTCATCTGGCAATCCTTGTTTAGGCCCAGGGACTCCACCTACTGTCACACACTGATGGCACCCTACTTTGACTCTCATGTGACACCAACGCCACCAATATGAGTCACCATATCCAATTGACCGACATGGCTGCCTGTATTTGAAGGCTATGTCCAAGCTGTACCCCACATGCTTCTAGTGATGATATTCTGTGACATGTACTTACCCAGGTAGGCCACACAACTAGGCCCATACACCTCACCCTCCAACCATCCCTGAAACCTGCCCATCGTCGTGGAAACCTAGCTCATCCTGCCACTTCACAATTCCCTGTGAAACATCCTCCTGCTTTGACAAATGTGGCATAGTCAGACATTTCTTTTTCCACCTCCCTCCTGAAATGTGGTACATCTTTACCCAGGTCCACATCATATGTAGGATGTAGTACACCAATGCCCTCTTCTATGTCATCCCTTCCCAGCTGCGACACAAGTGTGACACTATCAGACACTGCAGTGCATGTGTATCGCTCAGGCTACCTTGCAGTGCACACGTCACTTCTCACCTCCTTGCTATGCAATCTCTCCCCAGTCAGACAAAGTGCCAGTTCATTGTGCTCAGCCACACCTACATTGCATTGCACTAACAGGGCCCCACCGGGCTAACACACCATCTATCTTTAAACAAACACTCAAGATCCTCTGGTGTGCATCACTTGCATTCATCCCCCACATGAATTTGTACATGACAGATGGTAGGGTTGTCTCTACCATGGCAGCCAACACCTGTGTACTCTCACCCACATATCCGGATAGCTGTGTGCAATGTAGTTTCATGCTAGTAACTATACATGTGGCTCTTTGCATGTTCCTATGTGGTGATACATGCACCACAGCTGACCCCTCTCTCAAGTGAGGAGTTTATCCTCTGACACCCCGATTCCATTCCATTGCTTTACAGTCCAGATTTGGCTGCATGGGCCCAAGTCAGACAGTATAGCCTCATGGTGCATGGGGCCTGCATTGCCACTGTCAGGTTGTATCAGTTTGTATTGTGGGACTTGTAGTCCTGGTCACTCATATTATACATTCCACTACAAGTCCCAGTATACAGTGGTGAACCTGGACTGGTGCTGCATATCACACATGGAATGGACAAACTTGATGGAGCTGGACTGATCTGTACAACATGTAACTGGGCAGTATGACTTACATTTATGTGATGTACGGCTGAACATGAGAAAGATTCCTGCTCTGTCCCTTGCACACAGCATGACCGTCTGGGGCATATGTTGGCATTTACCCTGTAGGTCTTGCTGGTCCTTGAAACCAGCACTGTTCTCTCCTGCCACTCCTGCCGCCAACTCTGCTGGGATTGCTGATGCTACCTGCTCCACTAAGGGTTCCAGCTCCTTCTGGTCCTCAGGTCCCCCTCCTCCAGTACGCATGGCTGCCTTCAGGTTATTGGCCAGTTTCTCCTTAGTCCTAAGCTTATAATCATGCCAGATCTTCTTGCACTCTGGTACTGTCCTCTTAGCTTGCCCGACACTGTTGATCTTCTCCACTATTGACTGCCAAATGGCCTCTTTCTTCGCTAATGACAATTAGGAGGTGACAAAAAGTTGATGTTCATACTTTTTCACCTCTGTTATCAGAATTTGATTCTCCTCCGCATTAAAATTACTCTTCCGCTTCCCCTGTGGGTCTGTCTGGACATCCTGGTTGGTGCTGGGGTTGGGGTTGTTGCCCTGTCTGCTGCTGCCTGCTCCATCTCTACCTTTTGAGGTATGGTGATTTTCTTTTTCAAATGCATCACTTTTTAAGGGATTTGCTGGACATAAGCATTGCTTTACGTGCCGCTAAGCAGCTTAGATTTATTTTGGCTGCACATGCATCACTTTTTTCTGCGGCAGCAATCCCACGGAAACATAATTTTTTTTACGTATCTTGGGACCTTACGACACGGTGAGCCATACCATAAATACAGCACATCCATGGCATTTGAAACTGTTGTACCGCAGCACAGCTTTTTCTGACATATCGCTGCCTTACCGCAGCGATGAGTCAGTTCTCATAAATGAAGGTCCTGGTTTCTACATTTCACAGTAGTGTGGAAAAAGCAGAGGTGTTAATAGTTTCAAATCAATGCAATTATATGATGGCGCTGAAAGAAAAGTACATTCAATATAAGCAATTGATTAGGGTCCTTATTGGTGAGAAAAACATTTTAGACACTGCATCTACTCTCCCTCTATGTAATTACTACCAGTTATTTTGAACGAGTGAAAGTCCATTTCGGAAAACAAGGAAGGACTGTTTTGTTCGATATTGTGCTAAAATGTTCACTTTGCTCTTAGTATTTTTGTTTAGAGCTAAAGTCTCCCCGCAGGTTGGATTTCCTAATAAAAATACAAACGGCAGTGCTTTTTTTTTTTTTTTAGTTAAATAATTTTTATTGATATAAAAAGAGAGTACCAAAAATACATTTGGCATAAGGTGAAGAAATAACATAATAAAGACATCATGTTCACAAATGTTACAATAGTAAAAAATAATCTTATCTAAAAGCCGAAAGTACATAAAGAGAAACAGCCTTATGCATTAAAAATGAATGAAAAAGAATTAAAGGTACATAACAAAGCAAATAATTATATAAGAGTGATCTTTACAGCGGAGAATGGGAAAGAGAAGAGGGGGAAAGAGAGGGAGAGCAAAGAAGAAGGGAGGGGGGAAGATAGTGAAGTGCGGTTAGTGTAAAGAAGGGTGAGAAGATAAGTAAGAAGTAAATGGAAGCCAAAATAAATCGGATTTGATTTTCTGAGATAACGTTAACGTTGAAACAGCAGAAATTCTATGCTCATTACAAATAAGATTCCACCATGTTGATGTACACACTTTAGAATTATCTTTCCTGCAAGTTAAAATAACTTTAAAAGCAAGAGCAATAAAAAGATTGAGTAATTTCAGCTTCAAAAAGGAGTCACAAAAATCATCAGACATGGATCCAAGAAAAACATTTTGAATTGATAATGGAATATAACATTGAAATATCTTAGAAGTCATAGACCAGATGGAAGTCCAGAATTTAAAAACATTAGGGCAGTAATAAATTAAATGTAACAGTGTGCCATCAGAAGAAAGACAAGACCAACAAAGGGGAGAGGAAGAGGGATTAATCTTATGAATAAAAACGGGTGTGCGAACCACTCTATTGTATAGGAAAAATAAGGATTGAGTGATGTTAGCAGCTCTAGAAGTGGTAAAAAAAAATTGCCATAATTTATCCCATCTTTGAGTCCAGAGGGTAAAACGGTAGTGCTTTAAGTGGGGCGGATCCACCAGGAGTGAAAAAATGGACTCCCTGTCTGTCCTTCAACCACCTGCAAAAAAAGAAATAAGCAGGCACCTGCGATTCAGCAGTTCATTGAGTTTTCTGCAGCTACATTTTGGGCTTGACTGACACATGCCCACTTAAATCCAAAGGTATATTTTGACCTACTTCTTTTGCCCTTTTCTATATTATGGAGGTGGGATTTTTCTTGGCACCATTTCTGTAGCATTGCTTCACAATACATTTGTTCTCAGAGTCATTACAGACAGAGTCAATGTGTTTTGAAGAATTCAAGGGTCGTCCATGATGGATGGACGGGGGTTACATTGCAGTAAAGGGTTCTTTACTGTGTGAAAGTTTGTGCAGTGTAGTAAACTACCTTTGTTTCCTTTCCCATTTATCCTTCTAAAGAGAAGTTGGACGAGTCCTTAGAAAGGCCGGGTATTGAAGGCTACATTGTTTATGTGAAGATTGAACTGAATGAGCTGTTTGGAGGTCAATACGGTCGGCCCCAGTGTCATTTCCACCTTATTTCCAAGACACTTCATTACTCGCCTTGTTCCGCAAACTCACTCCCCACATGCATGTTCCTTTCTGCAGAAATGTTTCTCTTTGGCCTGGGTTTCAAGGAAGAACCTTTGCTGCTTACGGTAAATATAGATGAGCTGTAATGCGCCGCTTAATTTTACGTGTACCTTGTTAAATGTTTTACTGCTTATGATAAATAAATATCTTGTTGCTTGCTGATTTTGGTTATTCTTTGTCGAGCGAGATTATTTATGAACGGGTCAAGCACAAGATCATAGTAGAGGTGCATGCTTTCGTTTCATAGGTCACACTTCCTGTAAAGGGTAACTGGTTATGCTTCTTTGCTCAGCGCTCCTTTAGACAACCCCACCTTTTTCATTCTGCTTGAAGCACTTAGGTTTCCTCAATAATACGTGTATTTGTGAAACACAGGCATTAATGAGAACATCTCAGTCAAGTGTATCTTTCATGTTTATTCGCATGGAATTTATGAGTGACTGAGGCTGCTTGAAAGCAATGACAGAGACATAGGAGTGAAGTAGCTCAACTTTTGCATTATATGTTATTCACAATGTCCCAAATAACTAAACCATACCACAGCATACCATATCATATCTTACCAGCATTGCCATGTAGTGCCTTTAGGAGGCACTAGATAGAAAAGGGGAGGGTTAATAAATAGATGGGCATTCAGGAGATGGGGCAGACTAGCCAATAACCTATAGTGCAAATGCACGGTGGAAAGTCTACTTCAGAGCTTCCAGGACTAGTTCCACACTGGTTATCTGGATACTGTGGTTATCTTGAGTAGTCTAGCAGTGGTGCTGCTGGGGAATTATTTAGGAGATATATTCACATTGTACCAAGAGGACATTTTACTGGTTACTACCCTTGTCTTGTTTCAACTCCTTTGGCACTACTACTATATGTTAAGCTACTCCTGGTGGCGACCCCTTGTTGTCCAGTCTGACATATTCAAGAGCGGTGGTCTCTTAAGGGTGTAGAGGGGCATGTCTTTGGCTCCCCTCCTGAGGGTACATCTGTCACCAGCCACCAAAACCTAATACCTACTTACTGGACACAGAAAGGAGGCACCTGTTCCCTACACATTTCTGAGTCTACTCATGATATGTGTCTTCACACGAAATCCGTTTTAAAGGCATCTTTGCTTAAAATGAAAATCAATCCACAATAGCCAAATAATTTACCATCAAGCAATGTTTTTAGCTTTGTTAATTTTCTGTTAGTAAGTTTAATATGTGTCATAGTCAAGATGCTTTCCATCACTATAATAACCCTGGGCATCCAATTCCGCTCCGCTCGCGGAATTTGCGGAATTTAGGCAATTTCGCGTTCCGCGGAGAACGCGGAATTGCCAACAATTCCGCGATCCGCGGCGTAGCGGAATTATTTTCTTGTTGCGCTTTAAAAATGCGTTCTAGCGCGCGCGATAGCGACTTACCGGGATTCCTGCATTCGCCGACGGGTTTTCCTATCCGTTCGCGTGCACCACGAGATTTCGGTAGCCGGCCGCGTTATCCCGCGAGAGTTTGCGATCGCGAACACGTCATTCGCCGCGCCATCGTGCACCGCGAGAGAGATTGCGACCGCGAACACGTCATTCGGGCGTGCCATCGGACATCCGGCGATATTTTTGTACAGCTCACGATCCCGAACACGCAAAATTTTCAATCTGGAGAACAATAACATCGCAAGCAGCATCAAACCTTCTATAAATTGATGATTTGGATGAAAAAAAAAACTCAGATTGATATTTGGCTGTCCTTTTTGGTCAAATTTTTTTGGGGGGAGAGGGAGGAAGCGCCACAGAGTCTCCTACTTCCTGTTCCTGTCCAGCAGGCTCCTCCCAGTGCTTTGTCCATCTCCTGTTCATTTTTCACTTGGATTTGAGCTGGAAGGATCACTCTTTGTGTCTGCTGCATCATTATCATTGGATATGAGGATTTTGGGATTTGAGATTTTACAAGTAAGTTGGTGTTGTTTGATTGGGGCATTGCAGTTGCTGCAACTTCATTTTTGGTACTTTTCATCATTTTTAAAAATAAATCGTTGTGGGTAGCCAGTAGGTCCAGAGCTAGTCATGGGTCATGGATTGCTGTGTGATGTATTTATTAATTTCAAACATCATTTAGGGGGCATGGATGGCATTGGATTGAATTGGAAAATGTGTTTTTTTGGGGTGTATTTCAGTTTTTTGGGCTGTGTGTTAAATACATGCCTTAGTTGTGTGTGGTGTGCTGCAGGCCTTGTTTAGCCCTGTGTATTTTCGTTTTTGCATTTTATTGCATTACAGGCAAAGCAAAAGCAGGGTGGTTTACCATGCAGCCTTTGCCTGGCTATTATAGGCCTGTTTTTAGTACATTGTTTTCCAGGCATCCTGCTTGTTGCTTGTGATTTGTGAGTGTCCATGTGGCTGGTAGCCATTTCTGGTGGGAGTTACAAGTGTGCTGCTTTAGCCATATACTAAGGCCTGCATGTGTTTCCCTTTGTGGCCTAGGCTTCTTGTTGTGGGCCTGGCCATGAGGCTGGTGGCCATTTTGAAGCCACGCAGTGTGCTTTTTGCCATAGGCCTGCATTGTCTGTCTTCAGTTTCTTGTTGTTGTGGGCCTGGCCATGAGGCTGGCGGCCATTTTGAAGCCAGGCAGTGTGCTTTTTGCCATAGGCCTGCATTGTCTTCAGTTTCTTGTTGTTGTGGGCCTGGCCATGAGGCTGGCGGCCATTTTGAAGCCAGGCAGTGTGCTTTTTGCCATAGGCCTGCATTGTCTGTCTTCAGTTTCTTGTTGTTGTGGGCCTGGCCATGAGGCTGGCGGCCATTTTGAAGCCAGGCAGTGTGCTTTTTGCCATAGGCCTGCATTGTCTGTCTTCAGTTTCTTGTTGTTGTGGGCCTGGCCATGAGGCTGGCGGCCATTTTGAAGCCAGGCAGTGTGCTTTTTGCCATAGGCCTGCATTGTCTGTCTTTAGTTTCTTGTTGTTGTGGGCCTGGCCATGAGGCTGGCGGCCATTTTGAAGCCAGGCAGTGTGCTTTTTGCCATAGGCCTGCATTGTCTGTCTTCAGTTTCTTGTTGTTGTGGGCCTGGCCATGAGGCTCGTGGCCATTATGAAGCCAGGCAGTGTGCTTTTTGCCATAGGCCTGCATTGTCTGTCTTTAGTTTCTTGTTGTTGTGGGCCTGGCCATGAGGCTGGTGGCCATTTTGAAGCCAGGCAGTGTGCTTTTTGCCATAGGCTTGCATTGTATGTCTTCAGTTTCTTGTTGTTGTGGGCCTGGCCATGAGGCTGGCGGCCATTTTGAAGCCAGGCAGTGTGCTTTTTGCCATAGGCCTGCATTGTCTGTCTTCAGTTTCTTGTTGTTGTGGGCCTGGCCATGAGGCTCGTGGCCATTTTGAAGCCAGGCAGTGTGCTTTTTGCCATAGGCCTGCATTGTCTGTCTTCAGTTTCTTGTTGTTGTGGGCCTGGCCATGAGGCTGGCGACCATTTTGAAGCCAGGCAGTGTGCTTTTTGCCATAGGCCTGCATTGTCTGTCTTCAGTTTCTTGTTGTTGTGGGCCTAGCCATGAGGCTGGCGGCCATTTTGAAGGCCGGTAGTGTGCTTTTATCCATAGGCCTGCAAGCTTGTAGCCTAGTCTGCCAACAGGCCTTTCATCCAGTGGGCCCAGAGGTAGTCAGGGGTGCATGAAACAACTGTTTCTGTGTGTTCTGTTGAATTTAAACATCATTTAGGGCACATGGATGGCATTGGATTGAATTGCAAAATGTGGATTTTTGGGTGTATTTCAGTTTTTTGGGGTGTGTTAAATACATGCCTTAGTTGTGTGTGGTGTGTTGCAGGCCTTGTTTAGCCCTGTGTATTTTCGTTTTTGCATTTTATTGCATTACAGGCAAAGCAGTGTGGTTTACCATGCAGCCTTTGCCTGGCTATCGTAGGCCTGTTTTCAGTACATTGTTTTCCAGGCCTCATGCTTGTTGCTTGTGATTTGTGAGTGTCCATGTGGCTGGTGGCCATTTCTGGTGGGAGTTATAACTAAGTGTGCTGCTTTTGCCATTTAGGCCTGCATGGTTTTCCTTTTGGCTTACTGCTTGCATCCATCCCCTTTGCCAGCTGCAGCTCCCTGAATGATGTGATGAGCAAATAATTTAATGCCAAACAGGGTCCACTTCTATTACATTTGTATTTTGGTTGTTGTTCCTCTTCTTTCCTATCCTTCCTGACAGTGTACACAGTATACCATGAAAGCCCTTGTTGACAGTCTCACAAATGGCTACACTAATTTATATCTTTTATTTGTTTGTTTGTACTGCTAGTAATTGAACCACAACAACAAATGCAACATTTCACTGATGTTCTTCTCCTGGCTTCTTTGCTTTTAGGTGCACAAAAAGACAGAGGAGGAGGTGTCATCATCACCCGTTGTACTGCCAGGCAGAAGTCCTGCTGCGCGTCACGTCCACGTGTGACCACAGACATCTCTGCAACTTGTGCACCTGCGTCCTGCTGACATCTGAAGAAGATGGCCCCAAAGAAAGGTACCAGGTCCTCCAGTACCAAGAAAGTTGCCAGTGAGAAGAAGGGACAGAAGAAGGAAGTGGCACTTGCCAAGACTGGTGTGCCGGCCGATGTGTTTTTTGGTAAAAAAACTTACGCCTGCAGCAGCGGTGTCCAGCGGGGACCAAGCTGGGAGCAGCACCTCTGCATCAGTGGGCCCACCCCAGCAACCTAGGCCCAAGCCCATGACTGTGGCAGAGGTAGCCAGTCTACTAACGACCAGTGATGTTGAAATGTCATTATCGCAAAGTAGTACCCAATCCACGCACTCGCAGGCGGAAACTCAGCAGATAAGTGGGCAACCCCAGCCGCAACCCCAGCCGCAACCCCAGCCGCAACCCCAGCTCCAGCCAGAGCCGCAGCCGGAACCGCAACCACAGCCGGAACCACAGCCACAACCACAGCCGCAGCCGGAACCACAGCCGGAACCACAGCCCACAATAGTAGTTGTTCCACCTGAAGTAGGGGCAGTTCAGGAAATCGAGCTTTTGCAGACGAAGAGGAGCAAGCCACTGTTCCAGAAGATCCATTGTCTTCCATACCCCCAGCAAGGAAAAGGAGGGTTAGTCCATCAACTTCTTCTTCAAGCCCCGCTTCTGATGATCTAGATGCCACTTGGAAGCCACCAGCTCAGCCTGAGAGTGATGCACGCCACAAGACAAGGCTAGTGAAAAGGAAGGTTCCAGAAAGCCTTACAGTTATGGAGGTAGATGTAGACGAGGGGGTGATGATGATGATGATGAAGAGCCAGTCATCACGAACATCACTCCTGGGCCTGCGGAGATGGAGACCAACATTATTAGACTATCCCAAATCGCTGCGAGGGATGTAGCACGGATACCACCAACACAGGTAACGCCAACACGACCTCCAGCTTCCATATTTGCCTTTGCAAAGGCCCGGCAGGGACCTACATCCAGCTCAACCACCACCTCAGTAGGTGGTGGTAATGTAAGTGCACAGAGTCAAATTCCATGCACACCCTCCATTTCATCTGGTATTGAAAGTGGCACCTCCAGCAGCGCCAGAAAGTTCTCCTCCCCAGTTTGGGACTTCTTTTCGGTTAGCAGTAAGGAGGAGAACATTGCTATATGCTCAATTTGTCGGCAGGCTGTTAGGCGGGGTAAGCTTGGTACAAACTATGGTACCGGAGGACAAACAAGTCATCTCAAAAAACACCACACTATCAAGTGGGAGGCTCACCTACTTCACTTAGAAAAAAGGAAAACTGGACCCATTGCTGTTGTTGGGGATGAAGAAGTAGGGGAAGATATGATCGCGGTGGAAGGTCAACAAGAGGGAGACATTTCTAGCCCTACCCCCAGCAGTGTACTGGTAACGCCCACATCCTCAGCAACATCTGAGTGGCACCGTAGTAAGAGTCAACATGAGACACCAAGGCAACCGGGCACTGCAATGAGCAAAAGTGCAGCGTCGTTGAGCCTAGCTGGGTTCAAGAAGAAAGGTGCACCACAAAGGAAAATATTCCAGCCTACCATTGACAGCATGCTTAGGTCGGAGGGGCAGTACCAACGCAACCACCCAACGGCACGGTTGTACAATGCGAAGCTGGCTAAAATGTTAGCGCTGGACCTTCTCCCTTTTTCATTTGTGGAAGGGGTGGGTTTCCTTGAATTTGTGTCAGCCATCTGCCCTAAATGGAAGGTTCCCAGCCGGTCCTATTTCGCCCGAGTTGCTGTTCCAGCACTACATCACGATGTGCTGGAATTGGTTGGACAAGCTTTGCAGCAGAGTGCTGTTCACAAAATCCACCTGACAACAGACATGTGGACCAGTTGCCAAGCCACTGATTACATGTGCATCACTGCACACTGGGTCTCTTTTGTGGGGGTTAGAGACAAGCTATCTGAAGTAGGTGCTGTTGACACAGCTGCAATTTTTAATGCTTCTCGGAAACATGCAACTGTAGCCATGTTCGCCATGGAGAAATCTCATACTGCTGAAAACATTTTGGAAGAGTTTAACAGCAAGGTCTTTGAATGGCTGCGCCCCAGAGGGCTTCACATTGGTTTTGTTGCCACGGATAATGGCAGTAATATACTTAAGGCCATGACGCTTGGTGAGTATTTCAGGGTCCCGTGTTTGGCGCACTGCATTAACATTATAGTTCAAGACTTTCTGAAAAAAGAACCCATAGTCAGCAACTTACTGACCACCTGCCGCAGAATATGCACGCATTTCAGCCATTCTTTTAAAGCCCGGAAGCAGCTGAGGATCATTCAACGTGACTATAGAATGACAGTCAAAGCACTCATCCAGGAGGTGGCAACACGTTGGAACTCAACGTATTACATGCTTGACCGTCTGTTTGAGCAGTACAGACCAATCAATGAATATGTCATGCGAAGGGCGGATGCTACTGTGAAAGGCATGACCCTTCAGATGGACCAATGGTGCCTAGTTAAATCTCTTACAGAGATGCTTCTTCCTTTCGAGGTCTTCACACGTGAAGTCAGCAAGGAGGACTGTACTATGGGCCAAGCTATCCCATTGTTGCACATGCTAGAGCAACAGCTGAAGGGGGTGTGTGAAGCGTACAAAGGTGTGGAGGAAAAAAAGAAGCATATGAGTTGGTGGAGAGCTTATCATGTCGCTTAAGTGAAAATGCAAGGGTGCAAAATAAGATTCTGTCACAACAACATTACATTTGTGCCACAATTCTGGATCCACGGTACAAATCGGCACTGCACAGTAAGACATTACTCCCTTTTTCAGAAGTGGATGTTGCCCGGTACAAAACTTGGATAGCTGAGGCAGCCAGTACATTGGAAAATGAACGGCTGGTAATTAAAGGCCTCAAACCCACGTCAAGTACTGCAGCAGAGCATCCGGCGTCAAGTTCAACTTCAGAGCCTGTGGGCAGTGCATTTGGTTCACAGCTGTCACCAACACTATCGACAACAGCAAGAACCGGATCATCAGCCCCAGTACAAACGGCACAGGATTGGTATTTACAGCAAGGACTTGCTAGGTCCAGTGCTGATGCAAAGACAAAAGAGGCCGCACTAAGTTTAGCACCCCTGAACATTGACCGAATGGTCCAGGCCTACCTGGATGACCCAACAGAGGTCTACATTGATCAAAACCCATTGCGGTATTGGTATGGCAAAAGGGGCCAATGGCCAGTGCTCAGCAGGCTGGCGATAAACTATCTGGCTTGCCCTGTCGCAAGTGTCTCTTCTGAACGTGTTTTCAGTGCTGCTGGTTCCATTGTAACAGTGAAAAGGACCAGTCTCTCACCCAAAAACGTTGAGAGGTTAACCATGATCAAAATGAATCAGCAATTTATACCACCGAATTACACAATACATGAATCAACGCAGGAAGATGAGGACAGCGGCTCAGGTGACGGAAGTAGCGTGTTGGATGCTGATTACCTACTTCTGGTTGAACCTCCAGAGTTTGAGGACGAGCTATACTTCCCTGACAACTAGGCTTCCACTTCTTACTGTGGTTCTCCCTTATTTACTTCTATTTGTGTGTCTGTCTTTCTGTTTGGAAACTTCAAATCACAACAAATCCATCACCACCGTCTTCGTATTTTATTGCCTTATATGAGTTTCAGCTCTCTGCATTTCAGTCCACTCCTCCGAGTCCTGCTCCTCCTGAATCGACCTAAATCTATTGCCCTCAAGCCAGATGATAATTGGATGTAGCATAATCGAAGAAAAACTAAAATCTTGCCTCGTTGAGTCTCTCCAAAAGAAGTGGAACATGATGATGACTACTATAGCTATCCTCCTTTCCGAGCCGATACAGACTGCCCATTAACTGAAGATGAGAAGGAACAGGTAATGAATGATGACATGCATTGGACGCTGACTGAGTGATTTGTGTTGTTGTTGTTTGTAGTGCATGAAGGTAATTCATTGTGTACTATTATCTAATCTACACACTAAAAGTAACTCAATGCAATGTTTGTTTCCATTCTTGTTTTTCAATAACAATTTTCTACTTCTACTGCAGGCCGATCCATTGCATTTTGAATATGGAAAGGGGACTCAATCTGTACACTACTGCACACTGAGTTGGACAACACACCATGATGATGACCACAGTGACATTATCTCTTCGCAGTCACTCAGTACGATCAGAGATGATTGATGGAATAACTCAGTGCTTTTCATGAGTGCATTAAAAGGTAACCAAGTCAACAACAACCACTGCAGACCTACATGTCTGTGTAGTGGTGGAGTCGAGTGTGGTGGTATGACTGACAGCGGGGCATTGATTTAGTCACTTAATTTGTAAAATGCTATGTTGCTGTATATCTGCTTTGTCTGCCTCTGTCAAAAAAGGTACGCTAAATGGAGGATGTGTCACGGGTGCCGTGGGCCTGCTCTGTCCTGTTGTTGTTGGAGGTTAATGCTGGAAACAGACTAGAGTAGACATGATGTATCCAAATCCATGCCGCCTCTGAAAGTGTTCTTGTTGCACTCCACCGTAATTTAGGCATTTTTTTGTCTACTTGATTTTTCAATATCCCTTTTGTTTTCCCATCTGCAATTACAGGCCGGCCCTTACCCTGTGCTACACTGGGAAAAACAACTCTCACTTACCTTACCAATGAATCTACATCTGCCAGGCAGGCAGTGGCGTCACCCAAGATTGATGGCCGGAGCGTCCATGGAAGGGAGGACCAAGACGAATGCCGAGATGCAACTCCACATTTTGACCAGGATAACATACAGTAACAGTATCAACTTTCATCATCTTTTAAATTTGATTCATTTTTTGTCTTCAATCATTACTACTGTGTGTTGTTGTTGTTATGTTTGCTCTCTGCTTATAATTCAATTCATCCCTACAGCAATTTTTGGCTTTTCTTTGCTATCTTTAAGCCCGGGCCGGTACAACAGAACAGAAACTGTATGTAATTCGGGTCTCTCTGAGGGCAGACAGGCAAGGCAAATTGCATAATATACTGCTGCCCTGTACTGTCTAATTGTCTAGTAGTAGTAGTTAGTAAGTACTATCATTAACCATCAAGTTATCATCATCATGCATGCATTTCCTTTTTCTCCCTTAACTGATTTATGGATATGGTTGTCTGCCAAGATTGTGTTTTGTTGTTGTCCATGCGTACTGTTTTTCTTTGTCAAACCTTTCCCAAAACCCCCTTCCCAACCATTCATCAAACCCTAACCCTCTTCCCCCGGGCTGTGTGACTTATTGAGGTGTGACTAAATTAAATGTACACCAATAATTTATCACACGCTTGCTGGGGCGGATGTGGCTAAAGCAACAAAAATGCATTTTCAAGGCAGGGCGCGGATCTTCTTCTGCTTGCCCACCCTCCTATGAGCAGTATATTTGCGATTTTTTTTACCAAAGGAACCTAATCCATCAGCATTAATTGCCGGCATAGATTGGATTTGTTGTCATCCTCCGAAACAGCACTAACGGTTACGCTTGTGTCGAGTCACGGTGTACTGTAGGCCTAGTCGAGTGACTCGACACAGCTAGAGTTTGTAACTCTATGTACTAGGCTATCCCCGCAACCATTATGTTTCCTTGTATTTTGGCATATTATTGTTTGGCAGTAAGTTCCGTACTGTACTTCGTTCTACTACTCCTCCCACAGTCTCTCTCAGGCGACTGACTGTCTCATTTTCTTTTATTTGCAAGTGCTACTGCCAGGGTCTACTACTACTACCACCACAACCATGGCATGTTGGGAAAGAAAACCATCATCACCATGCAGCCATCGCCGTGACCAAGTTAAACATCAAGCACAGGTAAGAGAAGAAGTTTGGGGGAGGCATAATTAATAACGGAATTGTTTTCATTAATTCTATTTCACACACCCCTTTGAGTCCAGTTGCAGAATGCATAGATTAGGAGGAGAGACTGACAGTACTAGTAGGACAAGTCCCTCAGTGAGGGGTACCGCATCTGTCTGTTTGTGTCTTAGTAACTCAGCCAATTATTTAAATCAAACACTGGCTGTGGCACTGCACCAGCAAGGAAACCGTGTGATGTAAAACAGTAACCCCACCCACAAAACATTAACCACATCGTATATAAAGTCTAAATATGTAATTTAATACCCTAACAAAAATAAACTATGTAAAAAAATCCCACAACACCTGACCCACCCCTCTCCCTAACCCCAACCAATGTTCATGTCCCGGAACGAAAAAGTCCAACAAATGTCCAAAAGTCCAAAACCCAACGCCCGATTCCCACCCACCAAAAGAAGCTATAAAAAAGGGGCAATAAATAAACGGGGTCTCAGCGGGCTCGCCTCTCCAGGACACGGATGCGCTCCTCTAGGCGGGCCACGCGGTGCTTCAGCGCGCGGCAGTTGCATCCACAGGGGGGGCAGCAGTGCTTCTTGCTGTGTGGCGGCGGGCGGCTGACAGGCGGTGGCGCCGTAACACTGTAGGGGGGTGTCTGGGGCCCGGGGCATTGGAGGAGGCTGCAGCTGCTGCCGCCTCCTCCTCCTCCTCCTCTAGAAGAACCAGCCGCTGGTATTCGGCCTGTATGGCCTCCAGCTTCCGGCGCCGGGCCTTGGCTGCCAACTCCTTCCTGTCGACTTTACCTTTGGAAGGAGTCGCTATATCAAGAAGAAAAAACAAGACTATTGTAAAATATACTCTTAGCAAAGCAGTCAGACAAATTCATTCTACACATAGTGGCACAGTAGCACTAGCAAGCACAGTACGTAACATTTGTGGTATGTATCTATCCTCCCACTACCTCGGCCTCGAACATTTGTGGGAGTTTCAGGCATTCCACCACCCATGCATCTGATTCATATCACACACCTATGCATGCATCCCACGTATCCTTCTCTGCCAGTCATAAATATAAAATCTCGCCCGTCCTTCCTCCTTCCACCCTTCTTTCCCTTTTCGTTCAACCCATCCATCAAGGTCATCTGATCAGACTTTTAGTCTTCTCCATAAAAATTTCACAGCTGAGTTGAAGTCCGATAGAAGAGGCCATTGGTTACTCTCAGTACACTCCCGTCGCTAATGCTATTGCTAATGCTAAGTAAAGGGTGTCTTCTTCAACCGTTCACAACAACTTCTTACTTAAGTCTCAACAGTACAGTATACATTACACCCTTGCAGCGAGTGTAATGTCAATAAGTAAGGATTAGGAATATAACTTACCACCGCCCGCCACTGCTGCTGGCTCACCCCCTGCAGCTCCTCCAACTGCCGCATCGCCTGCACCCTCAGCGGCCGCGTCACCTTCGCCGCTGGCCCCGGTACTGGTGGTCGGTAGTACGCCTAGAAAAAACATTACACATTTTTCAGATGCCATATACACCTCCCCCTATTTTTGACTAGCAAGAATGAAAAAAAAGTTAATACATACATAATACATATACAACATACATCACTAGTATAAATCAGGTAGTAGAGTAGACACTGGTAGTGTTATATGGTCCCTAGGGTCATTCTAGTCTTTGCTAAGTTACCCCGAGCCATGCAACCATTTTAGCTCTGTCTTTTATTTTTGCGCAAGTTACCTCGCAGCTTGTTGTGAAAGACGCCTTTGAGCCCACATGAGCTCATACTGCTACTGTCTGAGCGCTGCGTACAAGGTCGAAAAACAACCGACTTTGTTATGGAGTTCTGGTGTTAGTCCATATTGCTTATCCATAAAAAAACTGCACTTTTTGGCACGACTGAGAAATGCTTGCACTATACTAACGCGCACCATTTTTCTCATTACAGACGGAAGATTCCCTTATACGAAGAACCAGAGCTTTGCAGACCTTATGATGTAACCAGTACTAGGTTCTTCTAAGGTGAGGGCTCCCCAGAATTCTCACATCTCCATTTATAATTTTATATAAACTAGATTCCTACCAAGGGGAGGGTGGTTCTTCCACCACTGTTCAGTTATCATGATCTCGCCTTTTGGCTTCTATGGACTTGTAGTTGTAAGTAACTTGTAAGTCTAACTAAGTGTAACAATGTTTATTGTTTTAATCTTATGCATTTTGCTGTTGCTGCTGCATTATACAACGTACAGAGCTTGTCAGTTGGAAATAAAAATAAACCTTTTGAACTTACATAGACTCGGTGGTATTTGGTGTGGACTTACACGAGAGAGTGAGCAAAAGGGTGTGCATTGCTTCCGCGACAGAGGTTGGGAGTGTTATGTTGTCTGGGTTGTCTACTCATTGGGTATTTTGGGGGGGGGCGTTTCGGAGTAATGAGACACTATAACTAGTTGGTCAGGGGATTGTGGTGGCTTCTGATTGAGGTGTGAGGAAGGTCCAACCTCCCATCACCAACGTCCTATTTTCTTGTGCAAAGTTCTGTATGTGCAGAATCCCTACAACAGTAGTAGTATGTCCTATCCTATCTAAAATTCTAAAATGTGGTTGGGCATTTTCTTGGTGGGAATTGTCGAAAAGCCTCAAGAATAAGAAGACTAGAAGTAGTAGAAGAGGACAACCCAAAGGACTGGACTCAATGGCTATAGCTATTGGTGAATATGAGTTTTATTTAAAATATTTTAAATAAAGAGTGGGCAACTGGGCAAGCTTAGCTACAGACAGAGTAGTAGTACAGAGAGTCATAGCAGACGCAGTTAGAGGCAGGGATAACAAGAATTTAGAAACAGATAGTATAGAGCAAAGAAGATTTTGTCAAAATTCGAATTAAGAGGATACCGAAATAATAGTTCGGAAAAAATAAGGTGCAGGAAAAGTTTGGGAAATATAATTAATAATATTAACCACTGGAGGACTTACTGGGGCCAGCAGCAGAGCCCTCGATAGAGGAGCGGTCCTGTCCCTGGGAGGCATCTTGTAGATCTTCTTGGCCCACCGCCTGCGACCCCGTCTTCTTGCCCCTGGGTGCTGCTGATCATGTAAGATTTCATAAAGAAAGAGACAAAAATTAAAGTTTGGTGTGAAATAAATAAAATATTTTAAAATACGCACCAAAAACCTTTTTGGTAACAACAATTGCAATAAAATTGACCTATCTGATCGACTGGTAGTATTGCGAGATTCATGGACCGTCTAGCAAGCCTAACTACCACCTGACCTAGCCCACCTATTCCAATCCAGACAGGCCAATTGTTCAGTAAGTCTGCATTTCCATTTATTTTAGTCCTCAAAAATGCATAGATGGAGGACACATGCATACATTTTTGCATACACCAAATTGTTGGCTGGTTGCTGCTGATGTTCTGCTAGTGATGATATAAGCCTATTAACACTCAGAAAACAAACTACAAAAGGTTCTGCGAAGGACTGGGGTAAGCAGCACTCAGCAGCACGTGACATGACAGAGGATGCGTCACGCACACCACTTACAAATTACCAACTAATAAGTAACTAAACCTATCAATCCACCACTATCCCTTCTTAGTGGCAGGAGGACAAAGGAAGGACTACTCTCTCTAGCATTACATCACTTAAGTTCTCTAAAGTAAACTCTTACATAATCATCAGGCCAAGCGAGCGCAAAGTTGCAAACAAGTAAGATTAGTAGCGCCGAGCGCCTGTGTCATAACAATCACAGATTTGTAAACGTAATTTACCTGCAATGTAAGCAGCAGCATTCTTGCTGGTCGGAAAAAAATATATATTCGCAATATATAACACAGAGCAGAACACAAAGTAGTAATATTAAATAGCTACTCACCAAGCCCCGGGACCTCCACTCCTAGCAGGTCCAGCAGGTCCTGCTCCCGGTCCAGAATATCGGACCACCGGTGCGTCAGCTGATTATTGGTGCGCCGGACACCAGAGCAGCGAAACACTGCCCGACGCACCTTGCCCCACCGCTGCCGACGCTCCCGGAGCCCGTACCCGGACCCAGGCCTGCCGCCTGCTGCCAGGGTTAAGGGGAGGTGGCGCTGAACAAAAAAAACCAGAGCGGCCACCTCCGACTCATTGAATAAGGCCCGTGCCTGCACCCCTCTTTGGCGCCGCCTTCCGCAAGGAAGGCGGTCGCGGCTCTGGCTCCGACTTCGAGCCCTGTGGCTGTGGCCCTTTGCCATGGTTCTGGGTAGGCGGGGGACGGAAAAGAAAAGGTAGGAATTAAAAAAAGTAAGTAAAAGAAATGAAAAAGCAGGTAATAGAAAAAGTGTGAAAAAGTAGTTAAAAACACACAAAAAGTAGAAAAAAACTCAAAATATAGAATCAGGAAAATAGAGAGATAGATAATAAATAAAAAAGACCCAAAAAAAGTTTACAGAAACAAAGGATTGAAAAGATAGAGGGAGGATTGAAAAGCAGGCCCAGAACCATAACAATAGACTGAAAAACAAGATGGCCGCGCCCATTGCGACCGCATGGGCAAGTTCGCGTGATATTTCCCCCCTGAGCACGCAAAAAGCGTCGCGAACACGTAATGCGCGTTCCCGAACAGGAAACCCTTATCGCGAACGGGCGGGAGCATGCAATACGCGACCCGGAACAGGAAATACCATCGCGAGCGGGCGGGACAAGTGAAAACAAGATGGCCGCGCCCGTTAGCGACCGCATGGGCAAGTTAGCGATATATTTTCCCGCGAGCACGCAAAAACACATCGCGAACGGACGGGACCAGCAATTCTGCGATTTCACGGAATTTCCGCGTGCTCGCGGAATTTTTTAGCAATTTCGCGGAGATTTGCGTAACGCGACTACGCAAATTCCGCCCACCCTTACACTATAACCTGTAAATTAGTCCCCTTCAATATATCAGTATTGTTTGTCATGACAAAAGTATTCATAGACTTTACTCCCTTTTGTATTATCACTATCACAGCTGAATTCAAACCCCAATGAATGCTTTAGCATCCTCTTGTGCTTTAAGATTATGCATTGATATCACTTTTAGATATTTATATTACAAAAGATGTGCTACTTCAATATAAAGTGCTCTGGGTGATACTATATAAATTTCTAAATAAATAAATAACTCTCTAACCTTTACGCTGTCTTTTAACAATCGTATAAGGGGTTGGTATTTTATTCTGTTTATATGTTTATGATATTTGTTGATTACCCCACTGTCACTTGCATGTAAATGATAAATTACACTTTTTCTTAACCCCTTCGCCGCGGCGCGAATTCCGCCGTGGCGCGGGGGGCTAGGGTGTGAGCACGGCGCTTCAGTGCTCATGATGGCACCACACCGTCATGAGTCACGGGCGGCGTGTGCTCATGACGGCGTGGTTCCGTCATGACCAAGCCCGCTCATTAATTCGCCCGCACAGGTGGGGAATTAATGCCGCGTGGGCGGAGCGGCCGCGGCATGACGGAACCACGCCGTCATGAGCACACGCCGCCCGTAACTCATGACGGCATGGTGCCGTCATAAGCACTCGAGGGGTTAAAGTCTTTTCGGGACATCTGCATTGTAAACTGTGTGTTGAGGAACCAGGCAATGCAATCTGTTGACTGCAGTGGAACCAAGGAAAGTTCTGAATTTTCTTCCTTCCAATGACTGAGCTTAAATAAGTACATTAATACTTTTAGACCCAGAGGGACTGACTTTAACATTCATGATAAAGGGCCCACTGTCGTATATTATAAAGATATTACAAGTCACCAAGGGATTATGTGGCCATGTAGAGAAACAAGGCCAAGGAGTGCTTTATCCTTTATAAAATATGGTCACATCATCACTCTTCCCACACACTGCTTAAATCCTTGGTGTCTTCCTCTTTTGTATGAAAGAGGTAGTCTGGGTGCAGACATGAATAATAACAAGCATTTGCAATGCAATAGGTCTCGTATTCACAATGCCTTTTATTTATGTTTTGGGTTTAAAACATTAAAAAAAGGCATTGTCATTTACAATACTAATAGCTTAAACTCTCGCAAATGCGAGACCTATAGCATTGCAATAAAGAGCCTTCTCGACCGCTTGTTAGATTGTAAATATCAGAGGAAGAGACCGGCCTGCGACGTCTTCAAAGTTGTGATAAATAGTGAGGTGAAGAAGATGCGTAAGTGTTGTAAATTACACAGACACAAAGTGTGTAGTGAGAGTTACATATGATCTGAGCTATAAACACTAACAAAGCGCTCCAACACCTTTCGCTCTGTGATTACACTGTCGCGGCTCAGGAGGAAGAGCAGGAGGGGGGCTAGTTCCTGCCCTTCTCCGTGATTTGAGTGTGCAGTGTGGCATTGCGTAATGTCATTGCTATCTTTGGCCTAATAAAAAACACTCCAGCTATAGTAGGGCCCAGGCTTCACCTCCTGGTGTAGGGCGGACTGTGCCTTATTGCAGGCATGGAGGGAGGGAGGGGTGGTCTCGGCTGCAGCTCCGGCCTCGTACAGTGCCCCTGCTATTACTAGTGAGCGAGAGGTGCTGAGGTGGTGGTATTGGTATTGGTGGTGGTGGCATTGGTATTGGTGGTGGTGGTGGTGGAATTGGTGGTGCTGGGATTGGTGGTATTGGTGGTGGTGGTGGTATTGGTGGTGGTGGCATTGGTGGTATTGATGGTGGTGGTATTGGTGGAGGTGGTGGTATTGGTGGTGGCGGTATTGGTGGTGGTGGTATTGGTATTGGTGGTGGTGGTATTAGATTGGTGGTGGTAGTATTGGTGGTAGTGGTAATGGTGGTGGTGGTATTAATGGTGGTAGTGGTGGTGTTGGTATTGGTGGTGGTGGTGATATTGGTGGTGGTGGTGATATTGGTGGTGGTGGTATTCATGGTGGCAGTATTGGTGTTGGTGGTGGTGGTATTTGTGGTGGCAGTATTGGTGTTGGTGTTGGTGGTGTTGGTGGTGGTATTGATGGTGGTTATTGGTGGTGGTGGTGGTATTGGTGGTGGTGGTGGTTTTGGTGGTGGTGGTATTGGTGGTGGTGGTGTTGGTGGTGGTGGTATTGGTGGTGGTGAGAATGGTGGTGCTGGTATTGGTGGTATTGGTGGTGGTGATGGTATTGGTGGTGGCGGTATTGGTGGTATTGATGGTGGTGGTATTGGTGGAGGTGGTGGTATCGGTGGTGGCGGTATTGGTGGAGGTGGTGGTATTGGGGGTGGCGGTATTGGTGGTGGTGGTATTGGTGGTGGTGGCATTGGTATTGGTGGAATTGGTGGTGATGGTGTTGGTGGTGGTGGTATTGGTGGTGCTGGTATCAGTGGTATTGGTGGTGGTACTGGTGCTGGTGGCATTGGTGGTAATGATGGTGGTGGTATTAGTGGAGGTGGTGGTATTGGTGGTGGCGGTATTGGTGGTGGTGTTATTGGTATTGGTCGAGGTATTGGTATTGGTGGTGGTGGTACTGGTATTGGTGGTGGTGGTACTGGTTTTTGTGGTGGTACTGGTATTGGTGGTGGTGGTATTGGTGGTGGTGGTATTGGTGGTGGTAGTACTGGTATTGGTGGTGGTGGTATTGGTGGTGGTATTGGTATTAGTAATTGTGGTATTGGTGGTGGTGGTGGTATTGGTGATGGTATTGGTGGTGGGGTATTGGTGGTGGTAGTATTGGTGGTGGTGGTATTGGTGGTGGTATTGGTGGTATGGTGGTGGTGGTATTGGTGGTGGTGGTGGTGGTATTGGTGGTGGTATTGGTAGTGGTGCTGGTGGTATTGGTGGTGGTCATATTGGTGGTGGTATTGGTGGTTGTGGTATTGGTGGTGGTGGCATTGGTGGTGGTATTGGTGGTGTTGGTATTGGTGGTGGTGGTATTGGTGGTGGTGGTATTGGTGGTGGTGGTATTCATGGTGGCAGTATTGGTGTTGGTGGTGGTGGTATTTGTGGTGGCAGTATTGGTGTTGGTGGTGTTGGTGGTGGTGGTATTGGTGGTGGTGGTGGTATTGGTGGTGGTATTGGTGGTGGAGGTGGTGGTGGTATTGGTGGTGGTGGTGTTGGTGGTGGTAGTGGTGGTATTGATGGTGGTGGTGTTGGTGGTGGTGGTATTGGTGGTGGTGAGAAAGGTGGTGCTGGTATTGGTGGTATTGGTGGTGGTGATGGTATTGGTGGTGGCGGCATTGGTGGTATTGATGGTGGTGGTATTGGTGGAGGTGGTGGTATTGGTGGTGGAGGTATTGGTGGAGGTGGTGGTATTGGTGGTGGCGGTATTGGTGATGGTGGTATTGGTGGTGGTGGCATTGGTATTGGTGGAATTGGTGGTGATGGTGTTGGTGGTGGTGGTGCTGGTATCAGTGGTATTGGTGGTGGTACTGGTGGCATTGGTGGTAATGATGGTGGTGGTATTAGTGGAGGTGGTGGTATTGGTGGTGGTGGTATTGGTGGTGGTGTTATTGGTATTGGTCGAGGTATTGGTATTGGTGTTGGTGGTACTGGTATTGGTGGTGGTGGTACTGGTTTTTGTGGTGGAATTGGTATTGGTGGTGTTGGTATTGGTATTGGTGGTGGTGGTATTGGTGGTGGTGGTACTGGTATTGGTGGTGGTGGTATTGGTGGTGGTATTGGTATTAGTAATTGTGGTATTGGTGGTGGTGGTGGTATTGATGATGGTATTGGTGGTGGGGTATTGGTGGTGGTGGTATTGGTGGTGGTGGTATTGGTGGTGGTATTGGTGGTATGATGGTGGTGGTATTGGTGGTGGTGGTGGTATTGGTGGTGGTTTTGGTGGTGGTGCTGGTGGTATTGGTGGTGGTCATATTGGTGGTGGTATTGGTGGTGGTGGTATTGGTGGTGGTGGTATTGGTGGTAGTGGCATTGGTGGTGGTATTGGTGGTGGTGGTATTGGTGGTGGTGGTATTGGTGGTGGTATTGGTGGTGTTGGTATTGGTGGTGGTGGTATTGGTGGTGGTGGTATTGGTGGTGGTATTGGTGGTGGTGGTATTGGTAGTGGTGGTATTTGTGGTATTGGTGGTGGTATTGGTGGTGCTGGCATTGGTGGTGGTAATATTGGTGGTGGTGGTATTGGTGGTGGAATTGGTGGTGGTGGTATTGATGGTGGTATTAGTGGTGTTGGTATTGGTGGTGGTGGTATTGGTGGTATTGGTGGAGGTATTGGTGGTGTTGGTATTGGTGGTGGTAGTATTGGTGGTGATATTGGTGGTGATGGTATTAGTGGTGGTGGTATTGGTGATGGTGGTGGTATTGGTGGTGGTGGTATTGGTGGTGGTATTGGTGGTGGTGGTGGTGGTCTTAGTGGTGGTATTGGTGGTGGTATCGGTGGTGGTATTGGTGGTGGTGTTGGTGGTGATGGTGGTATTGGTGGTGGAATTGGTGGTGGTGGTATTGGTATTGGTGGTGGTGGCATTGGTGGTGGTGGTGGTATTGGTATTGGCAGTGGTATTGGATTGAGGTGGTGGTATTGGTGGCGGTGGTGGTATTGGTGGTGGTGGTATTGGTAGTGTTGGTATTGGTGGTGGTGGTATTGGTGGAGGTGGTGGTATTGGTGGTGGTGGTATTGGTGGTGGCAGTATTGGTGTTGGTGGTATTGGTGGTGGTGGTATTCGTGGGGATATAGATGGTGGTGGAGGTATTGGTGGTGGTGGTATTGGTAGTGGTGGTGGTAGTGGTGGTGGTATTGGTGGTGGTGGTATAGGTGGTGATAGTGGTGGTGGTGGTATTGGTGGTGGTTATATTGGTGGTGGTGGTATTGCTGGTGGTGGTGGTATTGCTGGTGGTATTGGTATTGGCGGTGGTATTGGATTGGGGTGGTGGTATTGGTGGTGGCATTGGTGGTGACGGTATTGGTGGTGGTATTGGTGGTGTTGGTATTGGTGGTGGTGGTATTGGTGGCGGTGGTGGTATTGGTGGTGGTGGTATTGGTGGTGGCAGTATTGGTGTTGGTGGTATTGGTGGTGGTGGTATTGGTGGTGGTATTGATGGTGGTGGTGGTGGTATTGGTGGTGGTGGTGGTGGTATTGGTTGTGGTATTGGTGGTGGCATTGGTGGTGGTGGTGGTAGTGGTGGTGGTAGTGGTATTGGTGGTGATAGTGGTGGTGGTGATGGTATTGGTGGTGGTGATATTGGTGGTGGTATTGGTGGTGGTGGTGGTATTAGTGGTGGTATTGACGGTGGTGGTGGTGTTGGTGGTGCTATTGGTGGTGATGGTGGTAGGGTGGTAGGGTGGTGGTATTGGTAGTGGTGGTATTGGTGGTGCTGGTATTGGTGGTGGGGGTATTGGTGGTGGTGGTATTGGCATTGGCGGTAGTATTGATATTGGTGATGGTGGTGGTATTGTTGGGGGTATTCTTGGTGGTTGTATTGGTGGTGTTATTGGTGGTGGTATTGGTGGTGTTGGTGTTGATAATGGTGGTATTGGTGGTGGTGGTGGTATGGTGGTGGTGGTATCTGTATTGGTTGTGGTGGTGATGTTGGTATTGGTGGTGGTATTGGTGGTGGTGGTATTGGTTGTGGTAGTGGTATTGGTGGTGTTGGTGGTATTGGTGGTGGTTGAAGTGGTAGTATTGATGGTGGTGGTGGTGATAGTATTGGTGGTGGTATTGGTGGTATATGTGCTGGTATTGGTGGTGGTGCTTGTGGTATCAGTGGTGGTGGTATTGGTGGTGGTATTGGTGGTAGTATTGGTGGTGGTGGTGGTATTGGTGGTGGTATTTGTGGTATTGGTGGTGGTGGTTTTGGCGGTATTGGTGGTGGTGATATTAGTTATGGTGGCATTGATGGTGGTGGTATTGGTGGTGGTGATGGTATTGGTGGTGGTGGTATTGGTGGTGGTGGTGGTATTGGTGGTGGTATTGGTAGTGGTGCTGGTGCTGGTGGTATTGATGGTGGTCATATTGGTGGTGGTATTGGTGGTTGTGGTATTGGTGGTGGTGGCATTGGTGGTGGTATTGGTGGTGTTGGTATTGGTGGTGGTGGTATTGTTGGTGGTGGTATTGGTGGTGGTGGTGGTATTCATGGTGGCAGTATTGGTGGTGGTGGTATTTGTGGTGGCAGTATTGGTGTTGGTGTTGGTGGTGTTGGTGGTGGTGGTATTGGTGGTGGTGGTGGTATTGCTGGTGGTGGTGGTGGTATTGGTGGTGGTTTTGGTGGTGGTATTGGTGGTGGTATTGGTGGTGGAGGTGGTGGTGGTATTGGTGGTGGTGGTGTTGGTGGTGGTAGTGGTGGTATTGATGGTGGTGGTGTTGGTGGTGGTGGTATTGGTGGTGGTGAGAAAGGTGGTGCTGGTATTGGTGGTATTGGTGGTGGTGATGGTATTGGTGGTGGCGGCATTGGTGGTATTGATGGTGGTGGTATTGGTGGAGGTGGTGGTATTGGTGGTGGCGGTATTGGTGGAGGTGGTGCTATTGGTGGTGGCGGTATTGGTGATGGTGGTATTGGTGGTGGTGGCATTGGTATTGGTGGAATTGGTGGTGATGGTGTTGGTGGTGGTGGTGCTGGTATCAGTGGTATTGGTGGTGGTACTGGTGGCATTGGTGGTAATGATGGTGGTGGTATTAGTGGAGGTGGTGGTATTGGTGGTGGTGTTATTGGTATTGGTCGAGGTATTGGTATTGGTGTTGGTGGTACTGGTATTGGTGGTGGTGGTACTGGTTTTTGTGGTGGTACTGGTATTGGTGGTGTTGGTATTGGTATTGGTGGTGGTGGTATTGGTGGTGGTGGTACTGGTATTGGTGGTGGTGGTACTGGTTTTTGTGGTGGTACTGGTATTGGTGGTGTTGGTATTGGTATTGGTGGTGGTGGTATTGGTGGTGGTGGTACTGGTATTGGTGGTGGTGGTATTGGTGGTGGTATTGGTATTAGTAATTGTGGTATTGGTGGTGGTATTGATGATGGTATTGGGGGTGGGGTATTGGTGGTGGTGGTATTGGTGGTGGTGGTATTGGTGGTGGTATTGGTGGTATGGTGGTGGTGGTATTGGTGGTGGTGGTGGTATTGGTGGTGGTTTTGGTGGTGGTGCTGGTGGTATTGGTGGTGGTCATATTGGTGGTGGTATTGGTGGTGGTGGTATTGGTGGTGGTGGTATTGGTGGTGGTGGCATTGGTGGTGGTATTGGTGGTGGTGGTATTGGTGGTGGTGGTATTGGTGGTGGTATTGGTGGTGTTGGTATTGGTGGTGGTGGTATTGGTGGTGGTGGTATTGGTGGTGGTATTGGTGGTGTTGGTATTGGTAGTGGTGGTATTTGTGGTATTGGTGGTGGTATTGGTGGTGCTGGCATTGGTGGTGGTAATATTGGTGGTGGTGGTATTGGTAGTGGAATTGGTGGTGGTGGTGGTGGTATTGATGGTGGTATTAGTGGTGTTGGTATTGGTGGTGGTGGTATTGGTGGTATTGGTGGAGGTATTGGTGGTGTTGGTATTGGTGGTATTGGTGGTGGTAGTATTGGTGGTGATATTGGTGGTGGTGGTATTAGTGGTGGTGGTATTGGTGATGGTGGTGGTATTGGTGGTGGTGGTATTGGTGGTGGTATTGGTGGTGGTGGTGGTGGTATTAGTGGTGGTATTGGTGGTGGTATCGGTGGTGGTATTGGTGGTGGTGTTGGTGGTGATGGTGGTATTGGTGGTGGTATTGGTATTGGTGGTGGTGGCATTGGTGGTGGTGGTGGTATTGGTATTGGCAGTGGTATTGGATTGAGGTGGTGGTATTGGTGGTGGTGGTGGTATTGGTGGTGGTGGTATTGGTAGTGTTGGTATTGGTGGTGGTGGTATTGGTGGCGGTGGTGGTATTGGTGGTGGTGGTATTGGTGGTGGCAGTATTGGTGTTGGTGGTATTGGTGGTGGTGGTATTCGTGGGGATATAGATGGTGGTGGTGGTATTGGTGGTGGTGGTATTGGTAGTGGTGGTGGTAGTGGTGGTGGTATTGGTGGTATAGGTGGTGATAGTGGTGGTGGTGGTATTGGTGGTGGTTATATTGGTGGTGGTGGTATTGCTGGTGGTGGTGGTATTGGTGGTGATAGTGGTGGTGGTGGTGGTGGTATTGGTGGTGGTGATATTGGTGGTGGTATTGGTGGTGGTGGTATTAGTGGTGGTATTGACGGTGGTGGTGGTGTTGGTGGTGCTATTGGTGGTGATGGTGGTAGGGTGGTGGTATTGGTAGTGGTGGTATTGGTGGTGCTGGTATTGGTGGTGGGGGTATTGGTGGTGGTGGTATTGGCATTGGCGGTAGTATTGATATTGGTGATGGTGGTGGTATTGTTGGGGGTATTCTTGGTGGTTGTATTGGTGGTGTTATTGGTGGTGGTATTGGTGGTGTTGGTGTTAATAATGGTGGTATTGGTGGTGGTATGGTGGTGGTGGTATCTGTATTGGTTGTGGTGGTGATGTTGGTATTGGTGGTGGTATTGGTGGTGGTGGTATTGGTTGTGGTATTGGTGGTGTTGGTGGTATTGGTGGTGGTTGAAGTGGTAGTATTGATGGTGGTGGTGGTGATAGTATTGGTGGTGGTATTGGTGGTATATGTGCTGGCATTGGTGGTGGTGCTTGTGGTATCAGTGGTGGTGGTATTGGTGGTGGTATTGGTGGTAGTATTGGTGGTGGTGGTGGTATTGGTGGTGGTATTTGTGGTATTGGTGGTGGTGGTTTTGGTGGTATTGGTGGTGGTGATATTAGTTATGGTGGCATTGATGGTGGTGGTATTGGTGGTGGTGATATTGGTGGTGGTCGTATTAGTGGTGGTATTGACGGTGGTGGTGGTGTTGGTGGTGCTATTGGTGGTGATGGTGGTAGGGTGGTGGTATTGGTAGTGGGGGTATTGGTGGTGGTGGTGGTATTGGCGGTAGTATTGATATTGGTGATGGTGGTGGTATTGTTGGGGGTATTCTTGGTGGTTGTATTGGTGGTGTTATTGGTGGTGGTATTGGTGGTGTTGGTGTTGATAATGGTGGTATTGGTGGTGGTGGTGGTATGGTGGTGGTGGTATCTGTATTGGTTGTGGTGGTGATGTTGGTATTGGTGGTGGTATTGGTGGTGGTGGTATTGGTTGTGGTAGTGGTATTGGTGGTGTTGGTGGTATTGGTGGTGGTTGAAGTGGTAGTATTGATGGTGGTGGTGGTGATAGTATTGGTGGTGGTATTGGTGGTATATGTGCTGGTATTGGTGGTGGTGCTTGTGGTATCAGTGGTGGTGGTATTGGTGGTGGTATTGGTGGTAGTATTGATGGTGGTGGTGGTATTGGTGGTGGTATTTGTGGTATTGGTGGTGGTGGTTTTGGCGGTATTGGTGGTGGTGATATTAGTTATGGTGGCATTGATGGTGGTGGTATTGGTGGTGGTGATGGTATTGGTGGTGGTGGTATTGGTGGTGGTGGTGGTATTGGTGGTGGTATTGGTAGTGGTGCTGGTGCTGGTGGTATTGGTGGTGGTCATATTGGTGGTGGTATTGGTGGTTGTGGTATTGGTGGTGGTGGCATTGGTGGTGGTATTGGTGGTGTTGGTATTGGTGGTGGTGGTGGTGGTATTGGTGGTGGTGGTATTGGTGGTGGTGGTGGTATTCATGGTGGCAGTATTGGTGTTGGTGGTGGTGGTATTTGTGGTGGCAGTATTGGTGTTGGTGTTGGTGGTGTTGGTGGTGGTGGTATTGGTGGTGGTGGTGGTATTGATGGTGGTGGTGGTGGTATTGGTGGTGGTATTGGTGGTGGTATTGGTGGTGGTATTGGTGGTGGAGGTGGTGGTGGTATTGGTGGTGGTGGTGTTGGTGGTGGTAGTGGTGGTATTGATGGTGGTGGTATTGGTGGTGGTGAGAAAGGTGGTGCTGGTATTGGTGGTATTGGTGGTGGTGATGGTATTGGTGGTGGCGGCATTGGTGGTATTGATGGTGGTGGTATTGGTGGAGGTGGTGGTATTGGTGGTGGCGGTATTGGTGGAGGTGGTGCTATTGGTGGTGGCGGTATTGGTGATGGTGGTATTGGTGGTGGTGGCATTGGTATTGGTGGAATTGGTGGTGATGGTGTTGGTGGTGGTGGTGCTGGTATCAGTGGTATTGGTGGTGGTACTGGTGGCATTGGTGGTAATGATGGTGGTGGTATTAGTGGAGGTGGTGGTATTGGTGGTGGTGTTATTGGTATTGGTCGAGGTATTGGTATTGGTGTTGGTGGTACTGGTATTGGTGGTGGTGGTACTGGTTTTTGTGGTGGTACTGGTATTGGTGGTGTTGGTATTGGTATTGGTGGTGGTGGTATTAGTGGTGGTGGTACTGGTATTGGTGGTGGTGGTATTGGTATTAGTAATTGTGGTATTGGTGGTGGTATTGATGATGGTATTGGTGGTGGGGTATTGGTGGTGGTGGTATTGGTGGTGGTGGTATTGGTGGTATGGTGGTGGTGGTATTGGTGGTGGTGGTGGTATTGGTGGTGGTTTTGGTGGTGGTGCTGGTGGTATTGGTGGTGGTCATATTGGTGGTGGTATTGGTGGTGGTGGTATTGGTGGTGGTGGTATTGGTGGTGGTGGCATTGGTGGTGGTATTTGTGGTGGTGGTATTGGTGGTGGTGGTATTGGTGGTGGTATTGGTGGTGTTGGTATTGGTGGTGGTGGTATTGGTGGTGGTGGTATTGGTGGTGGTATTGGTGGTGTTGGTATTGGTAGTGGTGGTATTTGTGGTATTGGTGGTGGTATTGGTGGTGCTGGCATTGGTGGTGGTAATATTGGTGGTGGTGGTATTGGTAGTGGAATTGGTGGTGGTGGTGGTGGTATTGATGGTGGTATTAGTGGTGTTGGTATTGGTGGTGGTGGTATTGGTGGTATTGGTGGAGGTATTGGTGGTGTTGGTATTGGTGGTATTGGTGGTGGTAGTATTGGTGGTGATATTGGTGGTGGTGGTATTAGTGGTGGTGGTATTGGTGATGGTGGTGGTATTGGTGGTGGTGGTGGTGGTATTAGTGGTGGTATTGGTGGTGGTATCGGTGGTGGTATTGGTGGTGGTGTTGGTGGTGATGGTGGTATTGGTGGTGGAATTGGTGGTGGTGGTATTGGTATTGGTGGTGGTGGCATTGGTGGTGGTGGTGGTATTGGTATTGGCAGTGGTATTGGATTGAGGTGGTGGTATTGGTGGTGGTGGTGGTATTGGTGGTGGTGGTATTGGTAGTGTTGGTATTGGTGGTGGTGGTATTGGTGGCGGTGGTGGTATTGGTGGTGGTGGTATTAGTGGTGGCAGTATTGGTGTTGGTGGTATTGGTGGTGGTGGTATTCGGTGGGGATATAGATGGTGGTGGTGGTATTGGTGGTGGTGGTATTGGTAGTGGTGGTGGTAGTGGTGGTGGTATTGGTGGTATAGGTGGTGATAGTGGTGGTGGTGGTATTGGTGGTGGTTATATTGGTGGTGGTGGTATTGCTGGTGGTGGTGGTATTGGTGGTGATAGTGGTGGTGGTGGTGGTGGTATTGGTGGTGGTGATATTGGTGGTGGTATTGGTGGTGGTGGTATTAGTGGTGGTATTGACGGTGGTGGTGGTGTTGGTGGTGCTATTGGTGGTGATGGTGGTAGGGTGGTGGTATTGGTAGTGGTGGTATTGGTGGTGCTGGTATTGGTGGTGGGGGTATTGGTGGTGGTGGTATTGGCATTGGCGGTAGTATTGATATTGGTGATGGTGGTGGTATTGTTGGGGGTATTCTTGGTGGTTGTATTGGTGGTGTTATTGGTGGTGGTATTGGTGGTGTTGGTGTTAATAATGGTGGTATTGGTGGTGGTATGGTGGTGGTGGTATCTGTATTGGTTGTGGTGGTGATGTTGGTATTGGTGGTGGTATTGGTGGTGGTGGTATTGGTTGTGGTAGTGGTATTGGTGGTGTTGGTGGTATTGGTGGTGGTTGAAGTGGTAGTATTGATGGTGGTGGTGGTGATAGTATTGGTGGTGGTATTGGTGGTATATGTGCTGGCATTGGTGGTGGTGCTTGTGGTATCAGTGGTGGTGGTATTGGTGGTGGTATTGGTGGTAGTATTGGTGGTGGTGGTGGTATTGGTGGTGGTATTTGTGGTATTGGTGGTGGTGGTTTTGGTGGTATTGGTGGTGGTGATATTAGTTATGGTGGCATTGATGGTGGTGGTATTGGTGGTGGTGATATTGGTGGTGGTCGTATTAGTGGTGGTATTGACGGTGGTGGTGGTGTTGGTGGTGCTATTGGTGGTGATGGTGGTAGGGTGGTGGTATTGGTAGTGGTGGTATTGGTGGTGCTGGTATTGGTGGTGGGGGTATTGGTGGTGGTGGTATTGGCGGTAGTATTGATATTGGTGATGGTGGTGGTATTGTTGGGGGTATTCTTGGTGGTTGTATTGGTGGTGGTATTGGTGGTGTTGGTGTTGATAATGGTGGTATTGGTGGTGGTGGTGGTATGGTGGTGGTGGTATCTGTATTGGTTGTGGTGGTGATGTTGGTATTGGTGGTGGTATTGGTGGTGGTGGTATTGGTTGTGGTAGTGGTATTGGTGGTGTTGGTGGTATTGGTGGTGGTTGATGTGGTAGTATTGATGGTGGTGGTGGTGATAGTATTGGTGGTGGTATTGGTGGTATATGTGCTGGTATTGGTGGTGGTGCTTGTGGTATCAGTGGTGGTGGTATTGGTGGTGGTATTGGTGGTAGTATTGGTGGTGGTGGTGGTATTGGTGGTGGTATTTGTGGTATTGGTGGTGGTGGTTTTGGCGGTATTGGTGGTGGTGATATTAGTTATGGTGGCATTGATGGTGGTGGTATTGGTGGTGGTGATGGTATTGGTGGTGGTGGTATTGGTGGTGGTGGTGGTATTGGTGGTGGTATTGGTAGTGGTGCTGGTGCTGGTGGTATTGGTGGTGGTCATATTGGTGGTGGTATTGGTGGTTGTGGTATTGGTGGTGGTGGCATTGGTGGTGGTATTGGTGGTGTTGGTATTGGTGGTGGTGGTATTGGTGGTGGTGGTATTGGTGGTGGTGGTGGTATTCATGGTGGCAGTATTGGTGTTGGTGGTGGTGGTATTTGTGGTGGCAGTATTGGTGTTGGTGTTGGTGGTGTTGGTGGTGGTGGTATTGGTGGTGGTGGTGGTATTGATGGTGGTGGTGGTGGTATTGGTGGTGGTATTGGTGGTGGTATTGGTGGTGGTATTGGTGGTGGAGGTGGTGGTGGTATTGGTGGTGGTGGTGTTGGTGGTGGTAGTGGTGGTATTGATGGTGGTGGTGTTGGTGGTGGTGGTATTGGTGGTGGTGAGAAAGGTGGTGCTGGTATTGGTGGTATTGGTGGTGGTGATGGTATTGGTGGTGGCGGCATTGGTGGTATTGATGGTGGTGGTATTGGTGGAGGTGGTGGTATTGGTGGTGGCGGTATTGGTGGAGGTGGTGCTATTGGTGGTGGCGGTATTGGTGATGGTGGTATTGGTGGTGGTGGCATTGGTATTGGTGGAATTGGTGGTGATGGTGTTGGTGGTGGTGGTGCTGGTATCAGTGGTATTGGTGGTGGTACTGGTGGCATTGGTGGTAATGATGGTGGTGGTATTAGTGGAGGTGGTGGTATTGGTGGTGGTGTTATTGGTATTGGTCGAGGTATTGGTATTGGTGTTGGTGGTACTGGTATTGGTGGTGGTGGTACTGGTTTTTGTGGTGGTACTGGTATTGGTGGTGTTGGTATTGGTATTGGTGGTGGTGGTATTGGTGGTGGTGGTACTGGTATTGGTGGTGGTGGTATTGGTATTAGTAATTGTGGTATTGGTGGTGGTATTGATGATGGTATTGGTGGTGGGGTATTGGTGGTGGTGGTATTGGTGGTGGTGGTATTGGTGGTGGTATTGGTGGTATGGTGGTGGTGGTATTGGTGGTGGTGGTGGTATTGGTGGTGGTTTTGGTGGTGGTGCTGGTGGTATTGGTGGTGGTCATATTGGTGGTGGTATTGGTGGTGGTGGTATTGGTGGTGGTGGTATTGGTGGTGGTGGCATTGGTGGTGGTATTGGTGGTGGTGGTATTGGTGGTGGTGGTATTGGTGGTGGTATTGGTGGTGTTGGTATTGGTGGTGGTGGTATTGGTGGTGGTGGTATTGGTGGTGGTATTGGTGGTGTTGGTATTGGTAGTGGTGGTATTTGTGGTATTGGTGGTGGTATTGGTGGTGCTGGCATTGGTGGTGGTAATATTGGTGGTGGTGGTATTGGTAGTGGAATTGGTGGTGGTGGTGGTGGTATTGATGGTGGTATTAGTGGTGTTGGTATTGGTGGTGGTGGTATTGGTGGTATTGGTGGAGGTATTGGTGGTGTTGGTATTGGTGGTATTGGTGGTGGTAGTATTGGTGGTGATATTGGTGGTGGTGGTATTAGTGGTGGTGGTATTGGTGATGGTGGTGGTATTGGTGGTGGTGGTATTGGTGGTGGTATTGGTGGTGGTGGTGGTGGTATTAGTGGTGGTATTGGTGGTGGTATCGGTGGTGGTATTGGTGGTGGTGTTGGTGGTGATGGTGGTATTGGTGGTGGAATTGGTGGTGGTGGTATTGGTATTGGTGGTGGTGGCATTGGTGGTGGTGGTATTGGTATTGGCAGTGGTATTGGATTGAGGTGGTGGTATTGGTGGTGGTGGTGGTATTGGTGGTGGTGGTATTGGTTGTGTTGGTATTGGTGGTGGTGGTATTGGTGGCGGTGGTGGTATTGGTGGTGGTGGTATTGGTGGTGGCAGTATTGGTGTTGGTGGTATTGGTGGTGGTGGTATTCGTGGGGATATAGATGGTGGTGGTGGTATTGGTGGTGGTGGTATTGGTAGTGGTGGTGGTAGTGGTGGTGGTATTGGTGGTATAGGTGGTGATAGTGGTGGTGGTGGTATTGGTGGTGGTTATATTGGTGGTGGTGGTATTGCTGGTGGTGGTGGTATTGGTGGTGATAGTGGTGGTGGTGGTGGTATTGGTGGTGGTGATATTGGTGGTGGTATTGGTGGTGGTGGTATTAGTGGTGGTATTGACGGTGGTGGTGGTGTTGGTGGTGCTATTGGTGGTGATGGTGGTAGGGTGGTGGTATTGGTAGTGGTGGTATTGGTGGTGCTGGTATTGGTGGTGGGGGTATTGGTGGTGGTGGTATTGGCATTGGCGGTAGTATTGATATTGGTGATGGTGGTGGTATTGTTGGGGGTATTCTTGGTGGTTGTATTGGTGGTGTTATTGGTGGTGGTATTGGTGGTGTTGGTGTTGATAATGGTGGTATTGGTGGTGGTATGGTGGTGGTGGTATCTGTATTGGTTGTGGTGGTGATGTTGGTATTGGTGGTGGTATTGGTGGTGGTGGTATTGGTTGTGGTAGTGGTATTGGTGGTGTTGGTGGTATTGGTGGTGGTTGAAGTGGTAGTATTGATGGTGGTGGTGGTGATAGTATTGGTGGTGGTATTGGTGGTATATGTGCTGGCATTGGTGGTGGTGCTTGTGGTATCAGTGGTGGTGGTATTGGTGGTGGTATTGGTGGTAGTATTGGTGGTGGTGGTGGTATTGGTGGTGGTATTTGTGGTATTGGTGGTGGTGGTATTGGTGGTGGTGGTATTGGTGGTGGTTTTGGTATTGGCCGTGGTACTGGTATAGGTGGTGGTGGTATTGGATTGGTGGTGGTATTGGTGGTGGTATTGGTGGTACTGGTGGTGGTGGTATTGGTGTTGGTGGTGGTAGTATTGGTGGTGGTGGTATTGTGTTGGTGGTATTGGTGGTGGTATTGGTTGTGGTGGTATTGGTGGTGCTGGTATTGGTGGTGGTATTGGTGGTGGTGTTGGGGGTGGTGATATTGTGTTGGTGGTATTGGTGGTGGTGGTGGTATTGGTGGTGATGGTATTGGTGGTGGTAGTATTGGTGGTATTGGTGGTGGTAGTATTCGTGGTAGTATTGGTGGTGGTGGAGGTGGTGGCATTGATGGTGGTGGTGGTCTTGGTGGTGGTATTTGTATTGGTAGGTTGTATTGGTGGTGGTGGTATTGGTGGTATTAGTGGTGGTATTGGTGGTGGTGGTATTTGTGATGGTAGTGGTGTTGGTGGGATTGGTGGTGGGATTGGGGGTGATGGTAGTGGTATTGGTGGTGGTGGTTGTACTGGTGGTGGCATTGGTGGTATTGGTGGTGGTGGTGGTATTGGTGGTGGTGGTGGTATTGGTGGTGGTACTGGTGGTGGTGGTATTGGTGGTGGTGGTATTGGTGGTGCTATTGGTCATGATGGTGGTAGGGTGGTGGTATTGGTAGTGGTTGTATTGGTGGTGGTGGTATTGGTGGTGGTGGTATTGGTGGTGGTAGTATTGGTGGTGGTATTGGTATTGGTCATGGTATTGGTGGTGGTGGTGGTATTGGATTGGTGGTGGTGGTGGTATTGGTGGTGGTGGTATTGGTGGTGTTGGTATTGGTGGTGGTATTGGTGGTGGTGGTATTGGTGGTGATGGTGGTATTGGTGGTATTGGTGGTACTGGTGGTGGTGGTATTGGTGGTGGTGTTGGTGGTGGTAGTATTGGTGGTGGTGGTGGTATTGTGTTGGTGGTATTGGTGGTGGTGGTGGCATTGGTGGTGGTGGTGTTGGTATTGGTGGTGGTATTGGTGGTGGTGGTGGGGGTATTGGTGGTGCTGGTGGTATTGTGTTGGTGGTATTGGTGGTGGTGGTGGTATTGGTGGTGATGGTATTGGTGGGGGTGGCATTGGTGGTGGTAGTATTGGTGGTGACGGAGGTGGTGGTATTGATGGTGGTGGTGGTATTGGTGGTGTTGGTGGTATTGGTGGTAGTATTTGTGGTGGTGGTTGTATTGGTGGTGGTGGTGGTATTGGTGGTATTAGTAGTGGTATTGGTGGTGGTGGTATTTGTGATGGTATTGGTGGTGGTGGGATTGGTGGAGGTGGTAGTGGTATTGGTGGTGGTGGTGATATTGGTGGTGGTATTGGGGGTGGTGGTAGTGGTGGTGGTATTGGTGGTGGTGATGGTACTGGTGGTGGCATTGGTGGTATTGGTGGTGGTGGTGGTGGGATTGGTGGTGGTGGTATTGGTGGTGGTGTTGGTGGTGGTGGCATTGGTGTTGGTGGTATTGGTGGTGGTGGTGGTATTGGTGGTGGTGGTATTGGTGGTGGTGTTGGTGGTGGTGGCATTGGTGTTGGTGGTATTGGTGGTGGTGGTATTGGCGGTGGTATTGGCATTGGTGGTGGACTTGGTTTTGGTGGTGGTATTGGTGGTGGTGGTGGTATTGGTGGTGGTGGTATTGCTGGTGGTGGTATTGGTGGTGGTGGTATTAGTGGTGGTAGTATTGGTGATGCTGGTGGTATTGGTGGTGGTGGTATTGGTGGTATTGGTAGTGGTATTGATGGTGGTGGTATTAGTGGTGGTGGTGGTACTGGTGGTGGTATTGGTGGTAATGGTGGTAGTGGTATTGGTGGTGTTGATGGTGGTAGGGTTGGTGGTGGTATTGGCGGTGTTGGTATTGGTGGTGGTATTGGTGGTGGAGGTATTGGTGGTGGTGGTATTGGTGGAGGTATTGGTGGTGGTGGTATTGGCATTGATGGTGGTGGTATTGGTGGTGGTGGTGGTGGTATTGGTGGTGGTATTGGTGGTGGTGTTGGTGGTGGTGGTATTGGTATGGTGGTAGTATTGGTGGTGGTATTGGTGGTGGTGGACGTGGTGGTATTGACGGTGGTGGTGGTATTGGTGGTGGTGGTATTGGTAGTGGTGGTGGTAGTGGTGGTGGTGGTATTGGTGATATTGGTGGTGGTAGTGGTATTGGTGGTATTGGTATTGTTGATGGTGGTGGTATTGGTGGTAGTGGTATTGGTGGTGGTGGTATTAGTGGTGATGGTGGTATTGGTGGTGGTGGTATTGGTGGAGGTACTGGTATTGATGGTGGTAGTCTTGGTGGTGCTGGTGGTATTGGGGGTGGTGGCAGTGGTATTGGTGGTGGTGGTATTGGTGGTGGTAGTGGTGGTGGAATTGGTGGTGATAGTGGTGGTGGTGGAATTGGTGGTGGTGGTATTGGTGGTGGTGGTGCTATAGGTGGTGGTGGTATTGGTATTGGCAATGGTAGTATTGGTGGTGGTATTGTGCTGGTGGTATTGGTGTGGTATTGGTGGTGGTATTAGTGGAATTGGTGGTTGTGGTATTGGTGGTATTGGTGGTGGTATTGGCATTGGCGGTAGTATTGGTATTGGTGGTGGTATTGGTGCGTGTTGTGGTATTGGTGGTGGTATTTGTATTGTTGGTGGTGGTATTGGTGCTGGTGGTGGTGGTGGTGGTATTGGTGGTGGTGTTGGTGGTATTGGTGGTGGTATTCGTGGTGGTGTTGGTGGTATTGGTGGTGGGAGTGGTGGTGGTGGTATTGGTGGTGGTGGTATTGGTGGTGGTATGCGTGGTGGTGTTATTGGTGGTGGTCTTGGTGGTGGTGGTATTGGTGGTGGTATTGGTGGTGGTATTGGTGGTGGTGGTATTGGTGGAGGTGGTGGTATTGATGATGGTGGTACTGGTGGTGGTGGTGGTATTGGTGGTGGTGGTAGTGGTATTGGTGGTGGTGGTATTTGTGGAATTGGTGGTGGTAGTGGTGGTGGTGGTATTGGTGGTGATATTGGTGGTATTGGTGGTGGTGGTGGTATTGGTGGTGGTGGTATTGGTATTGGTGGTGGTGGTGTTGGTGGTAGTGGTATTGTGTTGGTGGTATTGGTGGTGGTGGTGATATTGGTGATGGTATTGGTGGTATTGGTGGCGGTGGTATTGGTGGTGGTGGTACTGGTGGTATTGGAGGTGGTATTGGCATTGGCGGTGGTATTGGTGGTGGTGGTACTGGTGGTATTGGAGGTGGTATTGGCATTGGCGGTGGTATTGGTGGTGGTGGTATTGGTGGTGGTGGTATTGGTGGTAGTGGTATTGTGTTGGTGGTATTGGTGGTGGTGGTGGTATTGGTGGTGGTATTGGTGGTATTGGTGGTGGTTGTATTGGTGGTGGTGGCACTGGTGGTATTGGTGGTGGTATTGGCATTGGCGGTGGTATTGGTGGTGGTGGTGGTATTGGTGCTGGTGGTATTGGTGGTGGTATTGGTGGTGTTGGTATTGGTGGTGGTTGTATTAGTGGTGGTGGTGTTACAGCTGGGCGCAGTAAAGCTGTAAACGCTGCCATTATTTCCACTCAACAACAAACATTAGAGTGTTCCACTTTAAATCCATTCCTTTCTCTCCATTACGATCTGAGGACCTCGTGGATTTAATTCCTAATTGCGAAGGAAAAGACTACATTAGCCAGAATCCTTCCGGGAGAGCGTGCCCTCATTGGATTCAGCTGGGAGCTGGGCATATTTTGGAGAAACACGCATGAAGCCGTGCAGATTATTCCTTGAGTCAGCGAGAATGCCGCTTGCACTGGCGTCTCCTCGGTACTGGTGCAGTCAGAGATAATTTGGATTCGCGTGTGTGTAAACACGGGAGGGAGTTTCGAGAGAAATCAAGATCGGCTGATCTTGAGACCAGAGGGTTCGGCAATTTCCACGGAAACTCTACGTGTCATCTAGGCACGAAACTATGGATACTTGGTGGTTTTTCGTGATCAACGGGAAGCTTTGAAACAGAGTGGGTGTTTAAAGGCACAGTTACATTTGAAGGTTGCTCTGTATTATTTTGCATGGAAGTACATTGTATGCGAGGCTCATTGTTTATAAACCTATCAAGGTTGTGGGTGTTGACAAAGGCTTCATCAAACGGAGTACTAGGAGCTGATGATTATACGAGGTGATATTCACGTACTGTAATCAACCCAAGAAACTAAAGATGTACTATTGGATGGATTATAAGTTGTGCTAAGGAAAGTGCATCAAGCACCTCACAAACCTCATAACACAAGTGTTTATTTCTGTTCTTCTTTCTTATTGCCATTAACAGGGGCACTCGTGTTTGGGAGAAAGAGAGTAGAGGAAGAATTCTCTCAATTCTCTAAATCACCTGTGAGGCATTAGCCAAGGAAAGGCGTGGTGGGTATATGATATCCAAGCGTTATTGGTGGTAGAGATGCATAATTAATGTATACATAATATCTGTGAGGATTAATGGTAGGGGTGGGCGGACAACTCCGTTCCGCCCACGGAATGTGCGGAATTTTGCCTGTTCCGCGTTCCGCAAAGTATGCCTTGAAGAAGGTAGCCTAGGCCTGAGCGGAAGAAGAAGAAATTCAGGGATTTCATCTAGATGAAGGAAGAGATAGATGGCTAAGGAGGTCTTCCAAGCTGTGTAAAAACTGTAAACACAGAGACTGTTGAAAAGAACATTTAAGATTTTAAGGTTTGCTCAAGAACTTTGTCATATGTGGAGAGAGGTGGAGAAAATAGACTCTGTGTGCTATTCCTCTCTTTGAACTGTGATCAGAGCCACTCTAGAATGGAGTCTGGACATTCGAATCGTAGGCACAAATATATTCTAGGTGCACTTATTATCGGGGTGATTGTAGTGATAGCTGTAGTCATAGTAGAATCCATTTTAAGTTCATCTGAAAGCGCGGAATGTGGGGTGGAAGTACACGGGACATCCACACCTGCTACTGCTGTTCCTAAAGATGGTACACTAGGATTAGAGAAAAGCTTAATAGAGCAAACTAGTCGTTAGCTTCATGTAGACCTCTCCAAAGGGGGTTATACCTTAAATGCTCATGCTAAGTTGCTTTACGAGTATGTGGACATAATGGAAGTGAGAGATTGCTATGTGTGTTTGCAATTACCCGCATCAGTAGAGGGAATAACGTATCACCACCTCCCCTTGACTTATGGCATTAGCTGTAGTTTACTTCTTAGTATGTTCTATGGAAAAGGTCATTATGAGTACTACTTCCCAAATTATGATGTGGTACTTTCAGAGATACCTGTGTATAAACATTTGAGCAAGTATGATGCACAAAAGAGAATATAAAGAATGGGAAATTATTTTTCACCACTTATGACCCTAGATACTGCTTACACGCACTGACATAACCTAACCTGCACACTAACGGATATAGAAAAGAAATGTATAGATCAGGTAGAAGATAGGTGTATGGGATACATTAATAATGTTGACAATAAGGATAAGGATTCAGATTGGACTAAGAAGAAGTTAGCTCATAAGGCTAAAGGAAGTTCTACTCCGATAGCTCTAGATTGGCAACAGCAAGGGAGGCTCTGTATACAGCAAGCTGAAAGTAGCTATAACTCCCTATTTGTGGGACAGAGTGTTTGCAATCACATATTTCTGGTTAATGGTCTTTGGAAGATGTTTTTGCATGAGTCAGTTCGCATGGTTCTGGGAGCATATTTTGTATGTGGGAAGAATGCGTATGTCCATTTGCCGAGCAAATGGCATGGTACGTGTTACTTGGCGGTTGTGTTTCCGAAGATATAACATGTGGATGACTTAGAGTCCTGAAGAAAGGCCAAGAAGCATGGAAAAAGGTGTATTGAGTGCTGGAGAGGTTGTGGGAGACATTGTTGGAGTGATAATACCTAGCTTGGGTGTAGTGCTTAATGATATCAAGATCAGAAGACTGCTCTAGCATAGTGGACAAGTTGTCCGTGAATACGGCTAAGTCCCTGTTACTCATTGATGGGGAGATGGTTTCTATAAGCATGATGGTGATGCAGAACAGGCTTGCATTAGACGTCCTACTCGCAAAAGAGGGTGGAGTCTGTGGGATGATGAAGGTCCAACAGTACTGTACTTATATCCCCTAAAAAAGTAAAGACCTGAGGTGATATATTTGTAACATCACTGATATACATCAGGAAATGTAGGATTTGGCAGCCGAAGGAGTTTTAGTTAAGATTGGAAAAGGATTTGGTGAAGTTGGAAAGTCGTTTGCAAATTTGGGGAGTGGAATATTTGGATACATCCTGAAACCAATATTGATTTTCATAATCTGTCTCATCATTTTGGTCTGAATGGTAAGAGCGTATAAATGGCATAGGGCAAGGCAATTGGCGAACTCCTTAAGAGAAAGAAGGATGGAAAGACTGCAGGATAGTTATTATGGGAATTGGAAGCGAAAGGAGGAGTTCAGACAGAGAAGATTGGCTGCAACATCGGTTAAGATCATTCTGCTCTACAGGGGTTAGAAGGTTAATGTGATGACTCAACATCATCAGAGGGGGGAACTGATGGAGCGTAAATTTCGTATTTGCATTTATTCATTTGTTGGGATGCATCATAATCACGTGTAGAGCGCACCCACATATAATCTCATTTTATGTAAATGTGAAGTATTAGGATTGTGAAGTGCATTGATGTACTTATGCAACATACTTTAGTTCTCTGACAAATAGTATGGGAAATTAAAGTAGGAAATAAATGTAACTAACGAAAAATGTTAACGTGAAGAAACTGTGTTGTGAGGTGTTGACACTATTCATGTGGTAGATGTGTTTAATAATGAGATTTCCATCATTAGGTAAACGTGCTATCGAAACGCAATGTAGTTATGTAACTTGTAATGTTAAAGTGTCATATTCTTATATTAACCAAAGTTGTAAGCCTGAAATGCAAACCCCTGACAACTCTCGCTTTAGGATTAATGTCTGGAATTTCATGCGCACTGAGGAAGCTGTTCTTTCTCACGTTTTGTATTACAGTTGGAGAAGCATTTTTTTAGGCAAAGTAATGTCTTTATTTTAGCAGCTAGGTAAGGAGAGAAGAAGTTACAATCGTAGGACTGAAGGAGATAAAGGAGAGACGCTGGTTTCACACGGGAGAAGGCATGGGAACCAAGGACGAATTGTTGCAAAGGATGTACATGGAGAACATTGTGGAAAAGTACAATCTTGACTGTACCAACTGTGGAAGCCGTGCATCATGGGAAAGCTACCTGTGGATAATTGCTTGTTGGAATTAAGGAAAGTGTCCACTTTCTTTCTTGCCTTCGGAGAGGGAGCATCCTAGAACAAGCTCTTTCTCTGTGACAGTGACTTTCTGCTTCTTGACCCATCCTGATGGTTGAGAGACTTTTTAGGAAGACTCCACGACTGACAACTTTCTCCTCTTTAAAAATGTGTGTGTAGGGATCTCACTTTAATTGTAGAGTAGGGATAGATTAATGGTTTTCACTCATCAACCCTAAACGCAGGGAAATATGGACTCATGATTCTTGATTATCTGTATCCTCTTTCTTTAAATAATAGTTTTGTTCATGCTGCACCATTTAAGGGGCATATTATCAAGAACGGCGTTAAAAATTATCGCCGCTTTAGCGGCAGGAAACTGCCGCTAAAGCGGCGATAATAGGCTTGATAATATGCCCTTGAGAATTCCAATAGAAGCCCATGTTCTGGTGTGAACCTGGGCTTCTATTGGAATTCTCAAGGGCATATTATCAAGCCCATTATCGCCCCTTTAGCTGCAGTTTTCTGCCGCTAAAGCGGCGATAATTTTAACGACGTTCTTGATAATATGCCCCTTAATTGGGTGTGTAGATTTGGCTTCATGCTGATTCCTTTGTATTTTTACCCTCTGGTGTTGAGGTGTCTCTATGTTCAGTTATTTTTGGATTTGTAATAAATCAAACTAACACTTCTAAAAATGTCCCTTGCTTAATATGATTCAGAAATGGAGTCTTGAATGGATAGTGCATTAATGGTCTTCTTCCCTTTACACTTTCATCCTGCTAAAAAGAACCATCTGAGTGAGTCTCTAGAAAAGTCCCAGAAGGAATGGGCCCCGCCCTTTCTAAGGTTAATGTCAACTCTATTTTAAAATTGCACTACTTTTGAGGCTTTATTATTCCCGCTGGTGTATTTGTTTGAGTTGCTATGACTTTATTTGAACCTGATTCCTTCTTTGGCCCCGTCCACGTGCCTACACTGTGCCCTATAAATGAACTGGAAAAAACAGACAAAACCTGCCAGACAGGCGAGAGAAGAACAGCTTATTCTGCAGCGGAAGATCCAGGGCCCAGACAACTTGCTGCTGGCGTTTATTTTCTATCATTTCTCAAGCTGCCTTTTTTTTTTGCAGGTTCTGCACATTTTGCTATATTTCAAGATGATGTAATCACTATGGCGCCTTCCTCGGCGAGCCTATATGGCGAAGAAATGCTTAGTCGAGTTGAGTGGCTGCCATTTCATGAATCACAAAGCATTTAATCTCCATCTTATACCCCGAGAGGCGCGGAGGGCCCCTCCTCCAGCTCCCTTACACTTTGGATACCTCTGCAAGTTGATTGAGGAAAATTACATTGATGAAAGAGTTAGGCAGTGATTAATAGCAGCCATAACTCACTGTGCCACGGCAGCCCATGCACTCTCTTCCAGGCAAAGTGATGTCCAATTACTTGCTATTGATCTGATATTTCTTTGCGTCAAATGGAGGGCCGCCATCCCTTTCACCTTATTAGGTTTCACAATACCAATTGATGCCTGGCACATTTCCACGCGCTCTTCCGGGAGCGCGGTTGGCCTTTTCATATTTTATGTTGATGATGGACTATAATCTACTGCTAACACCGACGCTGCCTGCTAGATTTGCATTTCCATTTGCCGAAAACCGGGATATTGAATTGCGGTGACGGTTCCTCAGTAGTGGTGTGTCTAGTTCATAAGGTCGATTCTTCAGAAGATAAAAACAAGTTGGACCCGGTCCATGGGAGGAAGGCAGACAAAATGGAGATTGGTTTAAACCACAACCCCGATGAGGACAGGCTGGCGCACCTGAACGTGTACACTGTGGAGGAAAGGAATCAGAGAGGATAGTTTAATGCAATTGAAACCCACAAAGTACATAACACAGTACAGAGGAAACCCTTTATCGGTGCTTGTTTAATGTTTTAATTGGAGGCCTTACTCTCACGATGGAGGGGCATGTGTGAGGAATGAATAACGGCAGTGACCATAATGCTGTGGTGCATGAGAATTTGTGGTTTGGAAACCTGAACTTGTGCAGTAATGGAAAAACTACAAAATAGACAATAATAAGGTTCACAATAGACTGAGAGACCAGAATGAGAGGGAAGCCATGTAAAGCTGACATCTGATACTCACTGCTTCTTGTTAGGTCTTGCCGACAGACTGTTATTTAAAGACCTTTTATGTACAATTTCAATACTTATAGAGGTATTTAGGCACTCAACGGGAATACATGTGTATTTTTGTTCTTTTCCTCTTCCCTGTGTGTTGTTTAGACCTTCACATATTCATCCCCGTTCTCTCCTACCCTACAGTTCATCTTTTGCTTCCCCCACTCATCCCTGTTCAGTTTTGCTTTTTTTCATTATCTCCCTGGACTCCCTCGCCACTCCTTGATAAATTTCATTCAGTGAAAAAAATCATTTACTCCCCCCACCACTTTCAGTCTTTTTATGTAATTTAATTTCAGTTTTTTTTTTTTTTTTTGTATTGTTTTCTTTTTTTTTGAGGGCCTGGCAGCTGCAATTTATTACCTGGCCAATCCTTTACCTATCTGACTTTTAAAAAAAAAATCTGCTCCAAAATGGGGATTGGCCATCTTTGAACATTATTTTATTATTATTTTTTTTTAATGGATGTTTAGTTTGCATGACGCATGTGTACGCTGACATCATCATGGTGATAACAAAATAGGAACTGAAGCTTGATGTATGTGTGGTGATGCATGCATTCATATTCCTCATCATGCCCCACTTTGCTTTTTTTGTTTGCTGATGGTGCAGCACTAGTCATACTTTTACCAATACTGTTCAGCATCAGCAAAAAATATTTTCAAAGTATAAATTCGAGACCTATTATCACCGCCAATGATTGTTGTTGGCAAATGATCATAACACACACACCAGGGCAGACACTCCTTTCCAGCACAGACTGTTATTTAAACAAATACTGAAGCATTATTCTGTATCATTCTGTTTGAACATTTAATAGCTTACTAGCACTGCTGAACTCATCTGATGAGCTGAAAATAGTTTGAAATACATATTAAGAGTTTAATTGAGGGATGATATGATGAAATGTTCATGTTCAGTTGCATTAACCCTTTTTTAGGCACACGTACTCCTTGTTGGAAATGTCCCTCTCTACAAGGTCACCACCAATCACCTTTTATCTTCCTCCTCCACTTTTTTCTAAATTCGTTTTTGTGGGCTTTAGGACTCTGCACATGTTACCACTGCTAACCAGAGCTAAAGTGCTTTTGCTCTCTTCTGAAACATGGTAGAATTGGCTTATACCCAATTGCCACATTTAATATACTTATAAGTTCCTAGTAAAGTACACTATAGGTGCCCGGGGCCTCTAAATTAAATGTTACTAGTGGGCCTGCAGCACTGATTGTGCCACCCACTTAAGATGTCCCTTAAACATATCTCAGGCCTGTCATTGCAGATCCTGTGTGTGCAGTTTTCAACTGCCATTCCAACCTGGAAAGTTAAACCTCTTGCTAGGCCCAAACCTTCCTATTGAATGCATATATCACCCCTAGGGTGTGCACTGGACAGTCCAGAGGGCAGGGTGCAATGTATTTAGGAAGCAGGACATGTACTTTTAAGTTTTACATGTCGTAATAGTGAAAAACCTTTAATTCATTTTTCACTACTGTAAGGTCTATATCTCTCATAAGATAATATTGGGATTACCTTATTCCATTTTCTAAGCGTAATTTCAAATGGGAAGCTATAGCTAGTTCATGTTTGGTGTCTCTGGAATGCTATTATAAAATCCTAATGTATTGTCAGGATTCTCAAATTCTTACTTACAATTTACATGGGAGCAGAAGGATGACTTGTACCAATGCCCCTCCCGGAATCCTTCCTGCTCTCCAAGATAAATTGAATAACTAGAGTGCCCTAAGGGGGGAAAGGGGATGGGGAGAAAAAGAATAGACAGCTGTGTCTGGTCTTCGGGTTTCTTCTCTGATCTTGGTGTGCTTTGTTCTTCCGTGCATCTATACCAATAATATGTATATATATATATATATATATTCACTGAAAAAAACCATAGGTTTCAGGGACATTATAGTTAGCATTTAAAAAACCTTAGAAAATCACTGAAAAAGCCATAGGTTTCAGGGACGTTATAGTTAGAAATTATCATTTAAAAAACCATAGAAATTCACTGAAAAAACCATAGGTTTCAGTGACGTTATAGTTAGAAATTAGCATTTAAAAAACCATAGAAATTCACTGAAAAAACCACAGGTTTCAGGGACGTTATAGTTAGTTGGATATTTCACTCGTACAAAACAAGAGAAATTCGGCCGTTATAGTTAGTTGAGCTAACTATAACTCGTGCCCCCGCAATGCACTGCTGATGACACCACATATTACATCACTCATGACATGGTCAGTGACATCACTGATGACATCACTGATGACATCTCAAATGACATCACTGATGACATCATCCAGTGACTGAGGGCCAGATGTACGACCTGCCAATTTACGAGTCGCAAATTGCGTCGCACTTGCAACTTGCAATCTGCGACTCGCAAATTGGTATGCACAACAGTGTCTGAGACACTTTTTGCGATTCCCAATGGGGTCGCAAATTGCGAGGCTCATGAATATTCATGAGCCACTCGCAATTTGCGACCCCATTGGGAATGGCGGGCACTCCCAGGGATGGTGGCCTGCTGGGCTCAGCAGACCTCCATTTCTGGGACTGCTTTTAAATAAAGCAGTTTTTTTTTAAATGCAGCCCGTTTTCCTTGCAGGAAAACGGGATGCATTTAAAAAATAAAAAAATGAAACGTTTTTGTTTCATTTTTTAAGGGCAGGTAGTGGTCCCTGGGACCACTGCCTGCCCTTAAAAAATATTTTTGGGGCCAGTCACAAAGGAGAAGGGGTCCCCTGGGGACCCCTTCCCATTTGCAACTCCATTACCACCCTCTTGAAGAGGGTGGTCATTTGCGAGTGTTTTGTGACTGCAATTGCGGTCGCAAAACATTCATACATGGCTTTGTGGTCGCTATTAGGAAGGGAACGCCCCTTCCTAATAGCGACTCGCAATTCCTAAATAGCGAGTCACAAAAAATTGCGACTCGCTATTTAGGAATAGTACATGGCCCTGTGTATGTTTGCATGCGCAAATGGGTCGTAAACCCGCTTGCGCATGCAAAATAGGGTCGCACATCTGGCCCTGAGTGTTTCTAAAATGTTTAAATATGTTTTACATATATATATATGCCATGGTGTATTGAAGAATGAGTGGGTGTATGAGTGTCTGAATGGATGATTTAATAGGTGCATGGCTGACTGTATAAGTGAGTGATTAAACGTGTCTTACTAATACATGGGTGACTGACTAATCTGTATGAATGTCTGTATCAGTCTGTCAGTTGGTGTGTAAGTGGCTGCTTGGGTTGGTGAGTAGCTACATGAGTGTATATATGGGCTTTTGATTGGTTGTCTGAGTATCTGAATGGGTGCCTGAGTGTCTGTGTGGGTGGGTGGGGTGGGTGTGACTCCCTGCATGGATGTGTGAGTGGGTGATTCACTGGGTGTATGGGTTCAAGAGTGCATCTGAGAGGGGCTGTATGGGTGGGTGAGTGTGTGTATGGCTGTGTTGCTGAGTGAATGGATGTCTCAGTGGTACATGTGTGAGTAACTACATATGTGAAAGGCAGTATATGTGAGTGTTGGAGTATATAAATGATTATATGTGAGAGAGTGATTGAGAGAGTGGCTGTATGGTTGAGTGTGTGCTTGTGTCAGTGCTTGTAAAAGAGAGTTAGTATGTGTTAGTATCTGTATAAATAAGTGAGGTGGTGTGTGTATAACTGTGTAGGTGAGTAAATGGGAGTGTGATTGATTCTTTGCATGACTGACTAGCTGTGTGAGTAACTCTATGGGTGAGTGGTGGTGTGTGAGTGTCTGTATGGGTGTATGAGTGCATATGATAGTGGCTGTATTGATGAGTGAATGCACGTATGAGTGACTGTATGGATGAGGGAGTAGATGTGTGTGTAGACCTAGGAATAAGTGAGTGGGTATGTAGTAACTGGTATTGGTGTGTCTATGGTTTCGAGAATGGCAGTCTGTATTTTAGAGTGGGTGTATCAAAGGTTTTATTAGGCTGTGAGGAGGTGCATCAGATTATCACGTGGATGATGTCATCAGTGATGTCATCAGTGATGTCACTGACCATGTCATGAGTGATGTAATATGTGATGGCATCAGCAGTGCATTGCGGGGGCACGAGTAATAATTAGCTCAACTAACTATAACGACCGAATTTCTCTGGTTTTGTACGAGTGAAATGTCCAACTAACTATAACGTCCCTGAAACCTGTGGTTTTTTCAGTGAATTTCTATGGTTTTTTAAATGCTAATTTCTAACTATAACGTCCCTGAAACCTAAGCGTTTTTCAGTGAATTTCTATGGTTTTTTAAATGATAATTTCTAACTATAACGTCCCTGAAACCTATGGTTTTTTCAGTGATTTACTAAGGTTTTCTAAATGCTAATTACTAACTATAACGTCCCAAAAAACCTATGGTTTTTTCAGTGAATTTCTAAGGTTTTGTAAATGCTAATTTATAACTATAACTATAACGTAGTAGTTGCGTTTGCAGAGTGGTGCAGAAAGGGAGCTGGGCCTCTGACCAGCGTTCAGAAATTCCGCTGCGTAGGACTTACTGGAGGTACCAAGAGGGCTTCTTTGCCCCCAAAGTCCCTCAGGAGTAAAGTGGACTTCATCCCCCAACCCGTAGTGTGCCAGGAGGCGCGTTTGCAGAGTGGTGGAGAAAGGGGGCGTGGCCTCCGAAGACCTCTTAGCAATCCCACTGTGTGAGACTTACTGGAGGTAACAGGAGGGGTAGTCGGCCCCCAATGACATCTTTGGGGGCCAACTACCCCTGCTATTATTTCCAGTATGTCCCACACAACAGGATTGCTAAGTTCTCATAGCAGGTCACACCCCCTTTGCCCACCACTCTGCAAACGCGCCTCCTGGCACGCTCTTGGTTAGGGGATGAAGTCCCCTTCGCTTTTGGGGGTCCTTAGGGGCCAACTAGCCTACCTGTTACCTCCAGTAATCCCCACACAGTGGGATTGCTGAGAGGTGGACACAGGCCACTCCCCCTTTCTCCACCACTCTGCAAACGCACCTCCTGGCATGCTCTTGGTTGGGAGATGAAGTCCCCTTGCCTCCTGAGGGTCCCTGGGGGCCAACTAGCACTTTTGTTATCTCTAGTAAGCCCCACACAGCTGGATTGCTGAGGGTGGTCCAAGGCCACGCCCCCTTTTTACACCACTCTGCAAACGCACCTCCTGGCGCAATTCTGCTTGGGGGATGAAGTCCACTTTAGTCCTGAGGTCCTCAGGACACAAGAGGACCTCATCACCCCACCAGCAGTGCGCCAAGAGGCTCGTTTGCAGAGTGGTGTAAAAAGGGGCGTGGCCTCAGACCACCTCTCAGCAATCCCTCTGTGTGGGGATTACTGGAGGTACCTGGTGGTCTAGTTGGCCCCTAAGGACCCTTAGTATTCAAGAGGGCTTAATCCCCCAATCCAGAACACGCCAGGAGGTGCGTTTGCACAGTGGTGCACAGTTTGCACAGTGGGGACGGGGCCTCCGGCGAGATGCCGGCATTTTTTAAATTTGCTTTTTGGAAGGTGGGCTGTGTGGCCCCCCTCCCTTTATTATTTTTTAGCCCTGGGGACCCCATCCCCCAGGGACTGAGCATTTCTTTTTTTAAACGGGAAGGGGGATGCGCGGCCCCCTCTCCCATGGCCCATTTCGGCCCCGGGGACCCCATCCGCGGGGCATGGCTACATATTTAATTTTTTTTTAATTATTATTTTTAAGGAGGGGGGCTGGTCGGCCCCCCTCCTGAGACCATTATTGGCCCCGGGGACCCCATCTCCCAGGCCTTTGCCTCGTTCTTTTCATTTTAATTTAAATTTATTTTTTTATTTTTTTATTTAGGGAGGGGGGCCGTGTGGCCCCCCTTCCCTGGGCAACTATTAGCCCCATGGACCCCATCCCTCGGGGCCGGCCCTCACACTGGGGACTGCGGCGGGAGCCCTGATGCCCCCGCGGCCCCCAAGCCAGCTCCCCGTTTCCTGCGGGAGCCGGCATTGCTTTTGGGCAAGGGGAGCTGCTGACATGCAGCTCCCTTTGCCCAAAAGCAATTCTGCTTTGCTTCTTGGAAGCGAGAGCAGGTTTTCTGCTCTCGCTTCCAAGAAGCAAAGCAGTGTTTGCTATGGCAGGGCAGGAGCTGTGCTCCTGCCATGCCATAGCAAACGGCAATGTCCCGGGGTGGGCACCCCGGGACATTGCAGGAGCTGGCCATGGGGGGTGGTGGTCCCCATGGGCATTTAGGGCTCCAGGGGAGGGATCGCGGCCCCCCTCCCAACTGATTAAAGCCCCAGGGAGGTGGTGGTCCCCGGGGCCGAGGGTCCCCAATGGACCCCTGCATTTTAATTAACCGTGCCCCGGGGAGGTGGTGGTCCCCGGGGCAGTGTGGGCGGGCTCGAGCTCCCCCACACTTTGTTTTTTAAAGTAGCCCCATGGAGGTGGCAGTCCCCGGGGCTGCCGGGGGGCCGCGTGGCTCCCGCATTTAAATCATGTAGCCCCGGGGCGGTGGTGGTACCGGGGCTTGGGGGGGCCCGAGAGGCCCCCCTGCCCAAAATAATTTAAAGCCCCGGGAGGTGGTGGTCCCCGCGGCTTGGGGGGCCCACGAATAATTAAATGTCCCAGAGAGGTGGCGGTCCCCAGGGCAGCGTGGGGGAGTCGGGAGCCCCCCATGCATTTTTTTAAAAAAGCCCCGGGGACCGCCTGCGGGGGGCCGCGTGCCCCCCGCATATGTTAAACTAAGCCCTGGGGAGGTGGCAGTCCCTGGGGCTGCGGGGGCCCCCGCGGGCCGCCGCATATAATTTCCTCACTGCCCCCAGGACCTGGCCCACCTGGGGGCTCAAAGAAACAAAGCGCGGGAGCCCGCGCTTTGGTTTTTTTTGTTGTTTTTTCGGCCGGATTTGTGCACCCAGTGCGAATTCGGCTGAAAATATTTTTTTAAAATGCTTTTTTTGGTCCTGGTGGTCCTTGTGGGACCCCCTGAGCAGGCCTAGGGGGTCAGGGTGTTTCTACCCTGCCCCCTTTTCTTGTTTTTTTTACTGTTTTCTTGACTCGGTTTTACCGAGTCACAAGATGGCTGCCAACACTTCCTGGTTTGGAGTGTTGACAGCCAAATCAAAATGAAGCTCATGCTCGGGAGGGTTCGCGAACCCACCGCGGTCCCCAGATATCAATATTTTTTATTTTTAAATTTCCCAGGAACTACTGAACGGATTTACACCATTTAAAGCAAAGAGTGCACTCTGGAACAAGAGCTACCTCTCTGCCAAATTTGGTGTAATTCCATTCAGCAGTTCGGACTGTAGCCGCGACAAAATTTCCTATGGATATTAACATGGAGAAAATGCGTTTTGGGACCCCCTTTTTTCTCGGCCCTCGCTTGACAAATCACCCCGAAACTTTCAAGACAGGAGCTGACCGGAGCGGGCCATTCATTTTTATAAATTTCGCAAAGAATCGTCAAACGGCACCAAAGATATTGGCAAATCAATAAATGCTTTTCCTATGGAAACTAGGTCCTAACTATAACTACCTACTGGTGACCGCCAGTAGGGAATATATATATATATAATTATTTTCAATGAAAAAACCACAGGTTTCAGGGACGTTATAGTTAGTTGGACATTTCACTTGTACAAAACCAGAGAAATTTGGCATGGTCAGTGAAATCACTGATGACATCTCAAATGACATCACTGATGACATCACTGATGACATCATCCAGAGACTGCGTGATTTTTAAAAGTTTAAGAATGTTAATTGTAGATACGCAAAGGTGTATGGAAGAATGAGTAGGTGTATGAGTGTCTGAATGGATGATTTAGTGGGTGCGTGACTGACTGTTTAAGTGAAAGATTAAACGTGTCTTAGTGAATGCATAGGTGAATGACTAATCTGTGTGAATGTCTGTATCAGTCTGTCAGTTGGTGTGTAAGTGGCTGCATCGGTTGGTGAGTAGCTACATGAGTGTCTATATGGGTTAATGATTGGTTGTCTGATTATCTGTATGGGTGCCTGAGTGTCTGTGTGGGTGGGTGGGGGGGAGTGTGTGACTTCCTCCATGGATGTGTGAGTGAGTGATTCACTGGGTGTATGGGTTCATGAGTGCATCTGCGAGGGGCTGTATAGGTGAGTGAGTGTGCGTATGGCTGTGTTGGTGAATGAATGGATGTCTCAGTGGTATATGTGTGAGTAACTACATATGTGAAAGGCAGTATATGTGAATGTTGGAGTATATAAGTGGCTATATGTGAGAGTGAGTGATTGTGAGAGTGGCTGTATGGATGAGTGTGTGCTTGTGTTAGTGATTGTATAAGAGAGTAATTATGTGTTAGTATCTGTATGAATAAGTGAGGTGGTGTGTGTATAACTGTATTGGTGAGTAAATGGCAGTGTGATTGAGTCTTTGGGTGACTGACTAGGTGTGTGAGTATCTCTGTGGATGATTGGCAGTATGTGAGTGTCTGTATGGGTGTATGAGTGCATATATCAAAGGCTGTATTGATGAGTGACTGCATGTATGAGTGACTGAATCAGTGAGTGAGTGGATGTGGGTAGACCTATGAATCAGTGAGTGGGTATGTATTAACTGGTATTGGTGTGTCTATGGTTTCGAGAATGGTAGTTTGTATTTTAGAGTGGGTGTGGGAAAGGTTATATCAGGGTGTGAGGAGGTACGTCAGATATTAAGTGGATGATCTCATCAGTGATGTCATTTGAGATGTTATCAGTGATGTCATCAGCGATGTCACTGACCATGTCATGAGTGATGTAATGTGTGACGTCATCAGCAGTGCTTTGCGGGGGCACGTGTTATAGTTAGCTCAACTAACTATAACAGCCGAATTTCTCTTGTTTTGTACGAGTGAAATGTCCAACTAACTATAAAGTCCCTGAAACCTATGTTTTTTTCAGTGAATTTCAAATGGTTTTTTAAAAGCTAATTTCTAAATTGAAACCTATGTTTTTTTCAGTAAATTTCATAGGTTTTTTAAATGCTAATTCCTAACTATAACATCCCTAAAACCTCTGTTTTTTTCAGTGAATTTCCAAGGTTTTTTAAATGCTAATTTCTAAATATGCCTACATAGGTAGGACATGTGCAGAAAGATGAAGAAAGGCGCAGAAAGAAGCAAGAGAAGTGCAGAAAGAAGCAATCCTACTGTGTGGGGCTTACTGGAGGTACTTGGTGGGCTAGTTGGCCCCTAAGGACCCTGAAGATTCTAAGGGACTTAATACCCCAACCCAGAATGCGCCAGGAGGCGCGTTTGCAGAGTGGTGCAGGGAGGGGGCGGGCGGGAAGATGCCGGCCTTTTGTTTTCTTTTTTTTTGGAAAAGGGGCTGTGTAGCCCCCTTCCCTTAATTATTTTTGGGCCCTGGGGACCCCATCCCCCAGGGCCTAAGAAATAGTTTTGTTTTGTTTTGTTTTTAATAAAAAAAATGTGAAGGGGGCCACGCGGCCGCCCTCCTGAGGCCGATTTGAGACCCGGGGACCCCATACCCCGGGGCATGGCCAATGCTTTCTTTATTTTTTTTAAGGGAGGAGGGCCGCGTGGCCCCCCTCCCGGGCCATTTTTGACCCCGGGTACCCCATCCCCCGGGGCATTTTTGGCCCCGGGGACCCCATTCCCGGGGCATGGCCAATGCTTTCTTTATTTTTTTTAAGGGAGGGGGCCGCGTGGCCGCCCTCCCGGGACATTTTTGGCCCCGGGGACCCCATCCCCGGGCCATTTTTTGGCCCCGGGGACCCCATCCCCCGGGGCATGGCCTGTCGTTGGGGACCGCGGGGGGAACCCCATTGCCCCCACGGTCCCTGCCGGCTCCCCGCCTCCTGCGCGAGGCAGCATTGCTTTTGGGCAAAGGGAGCTGCCATTGCAAACTGCTATGTCCTGGGGTGGGCACCCTGGGACATTGCTGGAGCCGGCCCTGGGGGGTGGCGGTCCCCAGGGCCATAGAGGGCTCCAGTAGGGGAGCCAAGCGGCCACCCTCCCTTCATATGAAAAGCCCCAGGGAGGTGGTGGTCCCCAGGGCCGGGGGTCCGCAACGGACCCCCACCCATAATTAAAGGTTTTTTTTTTGTTTTTTGTTTTTCAAATACCTTTATTGAGAAAGTTTGCACTGCAAGGTTACATTATATGCAGGCGGAAAGATCCGCAAACGAGGAGGAGAGACACATCCATTGTGTACATCAAGTGAGCGACCATGAACAGAAAGCTCGGTACAGACCATAGCACCCGTAATTAAAGTTTGCCCCGGGTAGGTGGTGGTCCCCGGGGCAGTGTGGGGAGGGCAAGGAGCACCCCCACACTTTCTTTAATTATATTTAAGCCCCGGGGAGGTGGCGGGCCCCGGGGCTTGGGGGTGCCCGTGAGGCCCCTGCGCATAATTACGGATGCCCCGGGGAGTTGGCGCTCTCCGGGGCACCAGGGGGGGGCAGAAGCCTCCCCACACATTTTTCTTGAAAAGCCCCGGGGAGGTGGCGGTCCCCGGGGCTGCGGGGGGCCACGTGCCCCCCGTACATTCATAGCAAAGCCCCAGGGAGGTGGCGGTCCCCGGGGCTGCGGGGGCCCCCATGGGTCCCTGCATACCAATAATACATTGCCCCCGGGACCTGGCCCACCCAGGGGCTTAAGGAAAACAAAGTGCTGGATCCCGCACTTCGTTTTTTTTTTTTTATTCTACCGGATTCACGCACCCAGCGCAACTCCGGCTGAATTTTTTTTACAAAATGCTTTTTTTGGGCCTGGGGGTCTCTGTGGGACCCCCTGAGCAGGCCTAGGGGGCCAAGGCATTTCTACCCTGCCCCTTTATCTTGTTTTTTAAGCATTTTTTGACCCTTTTCCTTGTGACTCGGTTCAACTGAGTCACAAGATGGCTGCCAACACTTCTTGGTTTGGAGTGTTGGCAGCCAATCAAAATGAAGCTCATGATCGGGAGGGTTCATGAATCCTCCTCGGTCACCAGATATCGATATTTTTTATTTTTGAATTTCTCAGGAACTACTGAACGGATTTACACCATTTAAAAAAAAAGGTCGCTTTCTGAACAAAGAGCTACTGCTTTGCCAAATTTGGTGGAATTCCGTTTAGCAGTTCGGGTTGTAGCTTTGTCTAAAGTTTCCTATGGAAATTAACATGGAGAAAGCGCGTTTTGGGACCCCCTTTTTTCTCAGCCCCCGCTCGACGAATCACCCCGAAACTTCAAAGACAGGAGCTGACCTGAGCGAACCATTAGTTTTGAACATTTTGTGAAGATTCGTCAAACGGCGCCAAAGATATTGGCAAAAGAAGAAACCCTTTTTGAATAGAAACAAGGTCCTAACTATAACTACCTACTGGCGACCGCCATCTGACAGTCCATGACCACATGGAGAGACGTAGTTACTGGAACCGGCGTCTCCAGGCATGCTGTCAGCGGGAATGTGTGGCTGGAAGTGAGGGCTCAGAGACTGTTTGTTTCCCAGCACAGTGCTATGGTTTCAGCCTGACCACATTCGAAATCAGCCTCCCACTTGGAGTATTACAAAAATCAGGCTGAAAGAGACACTCATTAGCGCTACGAACAAACTGCATGATGGGATTTGCAGTCTTCGAACACTGAACTGCTTGAGTGTTCTCTGAGGAAATGTGACTCAGGTGTGCCCCATGCTACTTTAGAGGGATGGGCCAAATATAAACGAGTGAAATGAAACCTTAAGCACCCGAGGCATTTGAAAAAGGCTATCGCCGAAACGCGTCATGCCAGAATTCTGAATAAACGGTGTCTTCAAAGCCCCGCCGTGTCCCCTTGTCTGCTTTCACGGAAGAAGATGTTTTTTTGATATTTAGCGTGCAGCCAGTGGCACACAGTGGGGACCCTTCCAAAAGAGTTCTAGGTACAGTGGCTTTTACCTGGACCGCCGCCCATCCCAAGGAAGCAGGGGATCTGCTGTCATCTGACAGTCCATGACCACATGGAGAGACGTAGTTACTGGAACCGGCGTCTCCAGGCATGCTGCCAGCGGGAATGTGTGGCTGGAAGTGAGGGCTCAGAGACTGTTTGTTTCCCAGCACAGTGCTATGGTTTCAGCCTGACCACATTCGAAATCAGCCTCTCACTTGGAGTATTACAAAAATCAGGCTGAAAGAGACACTCATTAGCGCTACGAACAAACTGCATGATGGGATTTGCAGTCTTCGAACACTGAACTGCTTGAGTGTTCTCTGAGGAAATGTGACTCAGGTGTGCCCCACGCTACTTTAGAGGGATGGGCCAAATATAAACGAGTGAAATGAAACCTTAAGCACCCGAGGCATTTGAGAAAGGCTATCGCCGAAACGCGTCATGCCAGAAATCTGAATAAACGGTGTCTTCAAAGCCCCGCCGTGTCCCCTTGTCTGTTTTCACGGAAGAAGATGTTTTTTTGATATATATATATATATATATATATATATATATTCAGTGAAAAAACCATAGGTTTCAGGCACGTTATAGTTAGAAATTAGCATTTAAAAAACCTTAGACATTTACTGAAAAAAACATAGGTTTTAGGGACAGTTATAGTTAGTTGGACATTGCACTCGTACAAAACCCGTGAAATTCCCCCGTTATAGTTAGTTCAGCTAACTATAACTCGCGCCCCCGCAATGCACTGCTGATGACGTCACATATTACATCACTCATGACATGGTCAGTGACATCACTGATGACATCACTGATGACATCTCAAATGACATCACTGATGATATCATCCAGTGACTGTGTGTTTCTGTAAAGTTTAAATATGTTTTATATATATGGCAAGGTGTATTGAATAATGAGTGGGTGTATATAAGTGTCTGGATGGATGATTTAGTAGGTGCGTGATTGACTCTATAAGTGAGTGATTAAACGTATCTTACTAAATGCATGGGTTAGTGACTAAACTGTGTGAATGTCTTTATCCGTCTGTCTGTTGGTGTGTAAGTGGCTGCATGGGTTTGTAAATAGCTACATGAGTGTCTATATGAGTTATTTATTGGTTGTCTGAGTATCTGTATGGGTGCCTGAGTGTTTGTGTGGATGGGGTGTGTGTGACTGCACATAGATGTATCAGTGGGTGATTCACTGGGTGCATGGTTTCAAGGGTGCATCTGTGATGGACTGTATGGGTGGGTGAGTGTGTGTATGGGTGTGTTAGTGAGTGAATGTATATCTCAGTGGTACATGTGTGAGTAACTACATATGTGAAAGGCAGTATATATGTGTGTTGGAGTATATAAATGGGTATAAGTGAGAGTGTGTGATTGTGAGAGTGGCTGTATGGATGAGTGTGTTCTTGTATTAGTGATTGTATAAGAGCGTAAGAATGTGCTAGTATTTGTATGAGTAAGTGAGCTGGTGTGTGTATAACTGTATAGGTGAGTAAATGGCAGTGTGATTAATTATTTGCATGACTGACTAGGTGTGTGAGTACCTCTATGGATGAGTGGCGGTGTGTGAGTGTCTATGTAGGTGTATGAGTGCATATGATAGTCCTGTACTGAGTGACCATAAGTATGAGTGACTGTACAGGTGAGTGAGTGGATGTGTGTGTAGACCTAAGAATCAGTGAGTGGGTATGTAGTTATTGGTGTTGGAGTGTCTATGGTTTTGAGAATGGCAGTCTGTAATTTAGAGTGGGTGTATCAAAAGTTATATTAGGGTGTGAGAAGATGCATGAAATTATCACATGGATGATGTCATGGATGATGTCATCAGTGATGTCATCAGTGATGCCATCAGTGATGTCACTGACCATGTCATGAGTGATGTAATATGTGACGTCATCAGCAGTGCATTGCGGGCGCGAGTTATAGTTAGCTGAACTAACTATAACGGGGAATTTCACGGGTTTTGTACGAGTGCAATGTCCAACTAACTATAACTGTCCCTAAAACCTATGGTTTTTTCAGTGAATTTCTAAGGTTTTTTAAATGCTAATTTCTAACTATAACGTGCCTGAAACCTATGGTTTTTTCAGTGAATTTCAAAGGTTTTTTAAATGCTAATTTCTAACTATAACGTGCCTGAAACCTATGGTTTTTTCAGTGAATTTCAAAGATTTTTTAAATGCTAATTCCTAACTACAACATGTCTGAAACCTATGGTTTTTTTCAGTGAATTTCAAAGGTTTTGTAAATGACAATTTTTAAATGTATTAATTGTTATATTTATTTTTTGATACTGATTTACTACATTTTTTTAAACTATTTATTTGTAGATATTTTATTTTTTAAATTACATTGTAATTACATTATACATTACATTACAAAATATACCTTCTCAGAATGAATTACTTTAGTTTAAATACTTTGCAAATAGGCAATAGACTTTTAAGTACAGTAGTTACAGTTGTTGCAATGGGCAACACAATTTCAAACACAATGTTGAGCTCAATGTGAATTTCTAGTTAAATGCAATTAGTTACTTTATGGATTACTTTTCTAACCACAGGACTGGATCCTAGATTCAGTCCTGGGACATCTCCTGTAAACAGTTGAGTAAAAGCGTTTTGGTTACAGTAGTGATTTTTAAGGAATATTATTGTATTTTAAAAGTTGACAGAAACTTTTTCACATAGAATCACCAATGTTATCCTATGGGAGGAGATTCACTTAGCAGGTAAGTAGTGTTATCGTTACTTTTTCTTACTCAGTGGTGGATCCTGGATCCAGCACTGGTGCATCTCCTGTAAACAGTTGAAAGAATGCGTTTAAGTCATACAGGCGATTTTTAAGGAATATTTGTAGTTTGTGAAAATCGACACTTTGAAACTTTTCTGCTGAAAACCAGACAATGGATTCCTATGGAAGGAAATACAAGTTACTGGTAAGCACTGAGGTCTCTCCTGATAACAGGTGAGTAAATCGGAATTCGTAGTTCTGCTGATTTTAGAGGAATATTTGTATGTTTCAAAAATCGACACTTAGAAACTTTTTCAGCAAAAAGCAGGCAATGATATCCTATGGAAGGAAATTCAAGTTACTGGTAAGTACGGTTAAAATTACTTTTCAGGATCAGTACTGGGCTCAAAGATGCAGCACTGAGGTCTCTCCTGATAACAGGTGAGTAAATCGGAATTCGTATTTCGTCTGATTTTAGAGGAATATTATAAAGTTCCAAAACTCCACACTTAGAAGAATTTCCAAGTGAAACCAGTCAATGTTAGCCTATGGAAGTAAATTCAAGTTACTGGTAAGTACGGTTAAAATTACTTTTCAGGATCAGTACTGGGCTCAAAGATGCAGCACTGAGGTCTCTCCTGATAACAGGTGAGTAAATAGGAATTCGTAGTTCGGCTGATTTTAGAGGAATATTTGCACAATGGTGAAGGAAGGGGGTGGGGCCTGAGGTGACATGTCTGCAAACACGCCCTGTGGCGCGTTTTAAGTTGGAGAATTAATTCCTCCTCAATTCCCTAGGGGCCAACTAGCCCACCAGATACCTCCAGTATGCGCCAGAGAGCTGCTTTGCAGAGAGGTGTTCAGAGGCCACGCCCCTTTTTACAACACTCTGCAACGCAGCTCCGTGGCGCTCACTGGAGGTACCTGGTGGGCTAGTTGGCCCCCAGGGACCCTCAGGATTGAAGGGGATTTAATTCCCCATCTTAAAACGCGCCACAGGGCCTGTTTGCGCACATGTCACCTGAAGCCCCGCCCCTCCCTTCACCACTGTGCAAACGCGCCCGTGGCGCGTTTTAAGTTGGGGGATTAAGTCCCCTTGAATCCTGAGGGTCCCTGGAGTCCAACTAGCGCACCATGTAGCTCCAAAAGCGCCACAGAGCTGCGTTGCACAGAGGTGTAAAAGGGGCGTGGCCTCTGTACACCTCTCTGCAACGCAGCCCCTGGCGCATACTGGAGATTCCCGGTGGGCTAGTTGGCCCCAGGGACCCCCAGTATTCAAGGGGAATTACTTCCCTTCTTACAACGTGCCAGGGGCGCGTTTGCAGAGTGCTGCAGGCAGGGGGCGGGGCCTCCGGCACGATGCCGTTTTTTTTTTTTTTGCTTCCTTTTTTTTTTATTGGAGGGGGGCTGCATGGCCCCCCTTCCCTCGTCCACTTTTGTCCCCGGGGACCCCATCCCCGGGGCCTGAGGCTGTTCTTTTATTTATTTATTTTAAAACGGGAAGGGGGCCGCGTGGCCCCCCTTCCCTGGGCCTGTATTTGCCCTGGGGACCCCATCCCCGGGGCATGCCCTCTTTTTTTTTAACAAATAAATATTTGGAGGGGGGCTGCGTGGCCCCCCTCCTCAGGCCATTAAAGGCCCCAGGGACCCCATCCCCCGGGGCCGGCCTTTGCGTCCTTTTTTTTTTTTTAATTCAATTTTTTGGGGAGTGGGGCTGCATTAAAGGCCCCAGGGACCCCATCCCCCGGGGCCTGGCCACACGTTGCGGACCGTGGGGGGGTCCCCAATCCCCGCACGGTCCCGCCGGCTCCCCGCGTCCTGCGGGAGCCGGCATTGCTTTTCCATAAGGGGAGCTGCTGACATGCAGCTCCCCTTATGGAAAAGCAATTCTGCTTTGCTTCATTGAAGCGAGAGCAGGTTTCCCTTCTCTCGCTTCAATGAAGCAAAGAAAGTTTGCAATGACAGGACGGGAGCCGCGAGGCTCCCGTCCTGCCATTGCAAACAGCAGTGTCCCGGGGTAGGCACCCCGGGACACTGCAGGAGCCGGCCCTGGGGGTGGCGGTCCCCAGGGTCACCACAGGCTCCAGGAGGGCGCCGCGCGGCCCCCTCCCCACTTCTGCAAAGCCCCGGGGAGGTGGTGGTCCCCTGGGCTTCGGGGGTCCGAAACGGACCCCCATTTTAAAATTTTTAGTGCCCCGGGGAGGTGGCGGTCCCCGGGGCGTGTGGGGGGGCTGGAGCCCCCCCACACAGGTATTTAAAGTTTAAAAAAAGAAGCCCCGGGGGTGGCGGTCCCCGGGGCTGCGGGAGGGCACAGTGCCCTCCCGCACCATTTTTATTAGAAAGCCCCGGGGGGTGGCAGTCCCCGGGGTTTGGGGGGCCTTAGAGGCCCCCCATTAACTATAAACCCACCCCTCGCATGCCCCCGGGACTTGGCCCACCCGGGGGCAAAATAGCATCGAAGCGTGGGAGACCGCGCTTTGATTTTTTTTTTTTACGGCGGGATCCGCGCACCCTAAGCGCATCCCGCCAATTTATTTTTTTTTAATAATGCTTTTTTCTGCCCAGGGGGTCCTTGTGGGACCCCCTGAGCAGACCTAGTGGTCAGGGTGTTTCTACCCTGCCCCCTTTGTGCGTTTGCGCACTTGTGATTTTTTTATTTTATCGACGGGATCCGCGCACCTAAGCGCATCCCGCCGATTTAAAAAAAAAATGCTTTTTTCTGCCCAGGGGGTCCTTGTGGGACCCCCTGAGCAGACCTAGGGGGTCAGGGTGTTTCTACCCTGTCCCCTTTGTGCGTTTTGCGCACTTGTTTCTGTGCCTCGGTTCTACCGAGGGACAAAATGGCTGCCAACACTTCCTGATTTGGAGTGTTGACAGCCAATTAGCATGCAGCTCATGATCGGGAGGGTACGCGGACCCTACGCGGCCATAGATATATATGTGATTTTACTTTTGATTTTCTCAGCAACTACTGAACGGATTTACACCATTTAACAAAAAGGGTTCTTTATGAACCAAGAACTATCTCTTTGCCAAATTTTGTGTAATTCCGTTCAGCAGTTCGGTGATCAAGGCACTTGAGTGCTGAAACGCGTTATGCCGCGTTATGCTGCTAGTGCTGATGTGGAGCTCAATAAATTGAAAATCTGCACTTACCTGAGGTCCGTGCTCCGTGGTCTTTTCAAAGAGGAGTGAAGAGTGGGAGTTATTTGGATATATATATATATTACCAGCAGTGGCCTGTACAGGTTAGCGTGGTGGTGAGGGGGGTGGAAGTCGACATAAGACGGGATCCTGAAAATAATATAAATAAAACCACTTACCTTGTGCTCGCCGCATCGCCGAGTTGCAGCATAGAACAAGATGTCGGAAGCCTTAAACCTTACAATAGACTATATTATGCTGTCTTATCATTAGAACTTTGCACAGGACAATCATTAATGCATTAGCATGATACAATGTTTCTCTTGGTATATAGGACTTCTTTTCCTTTCTCTCTTTTTCTCTTTCTCCTTCTTTTCCTCTTTCTTCCTCTCTTTGTCCTTATGTCTATTGGTGTCAAGTTTTGATTTTGGAAATTGTTAGAAACTAATTAAATGAGTGATTAAACTCTTAAGTTGCTTTTTTTAAGGAAAAGTCATTACAATAAGTCTTTTCTGTGACTGACATAATGCTCTGCATAGTTTGTGAAATCATGATAAGTAAAAAAACAAAAATGTGAAAATTTGTGTACTTTACACTGATTGTGATAAAACAAAATCGTAGATATTAATTGACAAAAAAGATTAAAATGTGCGGTCTAGTTGTTCTTTAAAACGTAGAAAGCGAAGATGGAAAAATGTTATGGGCACTTTAAAATGGACAATCTGGACGGCAGGACTCTATGGTACTGTGGAACGCAAGCGCCGAAACGCGTCGACTGTCCCAGTAAAATTGCACTAATGGTGATACAATAAAATTTAGAAAATCTAGCCCTGGGGTGCCGCTATATATATATATATCACCAGCTATGGCCCGTACAGGTAAGCGCGGTGGGGAGGGAGGGTGGAAGTAGACATACGACTGGATCATGAAAATAAAAAAAATAAAACCACTTACCTTGCACTCACCGCATCGCCTAGTCGGCAATGCTGCGAGCGCAAGGTAAGTGGTTTTATTTATTTATTTTTTTCACGATCATGTTGTATGTCAACTTCCTCCACCCCACCCGCCCCACCCCACTGCGCTTACCTGTTTGGGCACCACTGTATATTACCTACTGGCAGTTGCAGGTAGGTAGTTATAGTTAGAACCTAGTTTCCATAGGAAAAGCGTTTTTTGTTTTGCCAATAACTTTGGCATTGTTTGACGAATCTTCGTGAAATTTTCAAAACTAATATGATGCTCACTTCAACTGCTATCTTGAAAGTTTTGGAATGATCCGTCAAGCGGGGGCCAAGAACCAGGGATTGATTAAAAGCGTGTTCCCCCATGTTAATTCCCATAGGACCTTTAGACACGGCTACAGCACGAACTGCTGAACGGAATTACACCAAATTTGGCAGGAAGGTAGATGTTGGTTCAAGGAAGTGCCTTTTTGTGATTTGGTGTAAATCCTTTAAGTAGTTGCTGAGAAATTTAAAGAAATTCCCAGTTACGTATATCGGGACGGGTGGATCCGCGACCCCTCCCGACCTCAGGCTGAGATCTGATTGGCTGCCAACATTTCAAACCAGGAGGTGTTGGCAGCCATCTTGTGACTCGGTTGAACCGAGTCACATAAAAAAGATTTTAAAAAATAAGAAAAGGGGGCAGGTCCCCCTAGGCCTCTTTGGGGGGGGGCGTTCCCACAGGGACCCCGCAGTGCCCCAAAAACATTTTTTTTTTTTTTAAATTGGCAGGAGTCACGCTGGATTCGCAACACCCGCTGAAATGAAAAGAAAAAAAAAGAAGCGCAGACTCCTGTGCTTCGTTTAATAAAGGCCCCCGGGTGGGCCAGGTCCTGGGGGCAAGTTCTTATAGTATTGCGTGGCATGCCCACGCGCCTCCTCCCCCACAGCCCCGGGGACTGCCACCTCCCCAGGACTAAATTAAATATCAATGCATGGGGAGGCTCTGGGCCCCTCACCCAGCCCTGGAGACCCCCACTTCCCTGGGGTAACTCTTTTAAATTAAATACAGGGGCCACATGGCCCCCACAGACTACCACCTCCCCGGGGCTTAATTAAATTGGAGGGGCTGCGTGGAACCCAAGATGGCTCTGGGGACCGCCACCCTGACCGGCTCTAGCAATGTCCAGGGAGTACCCACCCCCGGGACATTGCAGTTTACTATGGCTTGATGGAAGCATCGCTCACGCCAAGCCACAGCAAACCAGCTCTGCTCTGTTTTCAGCAGAAAATGCTCTCGCTTGCTGAAAGCAGAGCAAGTCTCTTTCCCTGCCCGCTGTCAAGCGAGCAGGGAAACAGCCAATTCTTCGGACCCTGGGGATGGGGTCCCCAGGGCCAGAATCGACCCTTCCCTTTGTTTTTTATTAAAACATTTTTTTAAAAGAGGCAGGCCCCAGGAGGTGGGGTTTCCAGGGCCCACAATGGTCCAGGGTAGGGGGGCCACACGGCTCCCCTTCCTCAAAAATAGAAGAAGGAAAAAGCTGCAATTCGGCAGAGACCCTGCACCCTTTCTCCACCACTCTGCAAACGCGCCTTCTGGCACGCTGCTGGTTGGGGGATGAAGTCCCCTTGGCTGCTGAGGGTCCTTAGTGGCCAACAAGACCTCCTGTTACCTCCAGCAAGTGCCACACAGTGGGATTGCTGAGAGTTGGTCGGAGGCCAGGGCCCCTTTCTCCACCACTCTGCAAACGCGCCTCTCGGCACACTGCTGGTGGGGGGATGAGGTACCCTTGCCTCCTGAGGGCCTCAGGACTAAAATGGACTTCTTCCTCCAAGTAGCAGTGTGCCAGGAGGCCAGATAGCCTTTCAACAGTGAAAAACAAAATATACTGTATTTCACTATCAGGACATGTCACACACAGTACATGTCCTACCTTTCAAATACACTGCACCCTGCCCATAGGGGTAACTTGGGCATACCTTAGGGGTGACTCACATGTAATAAAAGGGAAGGTTAGGGCTTGGCAAGTGGGTGCACTTGCCAAGTCAACATGGCAGTAAAGACTGCGCGCAGACACTGCAGTGGCAGGTCTGAGAAACCTTTGAGAGGCTGCTTGTGTGGGTGGCACAATCAATGCTGCAGGCCCCCTAGCAGCATTTGATTTACAGGCCCTGGCACTCTCAGTGCACTTTAGTAGGGACTTACCAGTAAATCAAATATGCTAATCATGGAAACAACAATTCATAATGCAATTTACAATAGGAGCACTTGCACTCTAACACTGAGCAGCAGTGAGAAAGTGCGCAGAGACACTAAACCAGTAAAAACAGAGTCAAAACCAGGAGGTCAGAAAGCAAAAAGACTGGGGAAACAGGCCAAAAGATGCCAGGTCTAACAGCAGCTATCTTGAAGTTCCTCTGGCACCATTTAACTCTCCAGCAATTTGACTTTGCTTTCTCTTTTGGATGGAACCCCTTACAACATAGGACTACACTTACAGTTTACGACTTGACCATGGGAGTTCTCCATTGAATCCTGACAGTTATGGTGAAGATGGATTTTAAATTACAATTCTGAAAATGCCACTTTCAAAAAGTTGGCATTTTCGTGCCTTAGCCATTTGGTGCCTGCAGCCTGTCTTTGGTCACATGACTGGGTGTAGTTGGCAGTTGGGCTTTTTGTATTCCGCTTAGATAGCCACACACAATGGGAATTTAGGTGTGGCTGAGTTGGCTATCCCTGACAGGATGGGAGGGAGGAGCTAGACCCAGCCTCACTTACACCTGAATATGCTGTGTCCTGTCCCCATGCAAAGGGCTGAATACTCCTTGTAGATAGTCTGTAGCTGGCAGGGCATATGTGCAATTCAAAGGCATGTGTCTAGACAGTTCTCCCCAGTTCATAGGCACAGCTGTGTATAAAAGAATGATCCCAGGCACAACCACTTCAGTGCACTTCTGGACCTGTGGATACTCTGCCAGGAAGACGGACTGTTGGCCTGCTGAAGGACTGCCACTCTACAGTGCTGCTGCTCGGGAAGAACTGCTAGCTTGCTGTGCTAACCTGCTGCCTGTTGCCCACTTTGCCTGGGTAAGAAGGATTAGACCTGTATAACTTGAACCCAGAACCCAGAGTGATTCCAAGAGATAGTTGGCTGGCCTCCTGATCTGAAGCCTCAGGAACATAACAGACTTCCAACAACCTTACATCTGTTCCTGGACTCTGCCATCTGTGAGTCTACCTGCAAAGTGGTGCCACCCCAGTTCTGGACCCTTGGAAGTGGGCCTAAGGTGTTCACCAGCAGAACTGAAGCATCTTCTATGCTGAGCAGCGCATCATCCAGCTGAACCGATGCATCGCCTCGGCTGAGCTGCGTGGATTGGGCCTGGAGCAGAAGGTCCGCAAAGCTCTTGCAGCCTTCGGAGCTGACGCATCGTCACCGGTGCGGCGCAACCCTGATCCAGGCCCTCGCATCTCTCATTGATGGCAACTCGATGACGACGATGGCCTACGCACAGCAGCCTCACCGCATCTTGGAACCAACGCATCGCTTCGACTGCACAACGCTTCTTCGCCTCAGATCCACGCTATGCTTCACAACCAGGATTTAAGGAACTTTGGGCCATATGTATCAAGCCCATTTCCCGTTCGCAAACGGGCCGATTCTCAGAATCGGCCCGTTTGCGAACGGGAACAAGCCTTTTGGGATGTATCATCCCAAAGGCATTCGTAAAATAGAGAATCGCAAAAATTGCGGTTCTCTATTTTGTAAATGCATTTAAGGAATCGCAAATTGCGATTCCTTAAATGAAATGTATGAAGCACCTAAGTTGTGTGATTATGGCTTAAGGAATCGCAAATTACCACCAACTACAGGTTGGTGGTAACTTGCGATTTCTTTGAGAAATGCATTTTTTTGCATTTTTCAAAGTGGCATGTGGCATGTGGCACACATACATGCCCTTAGGGCATGTATGTGCGCCACATGTGCACCCATGCTCATTTCAGGGGTGCAACAGTGTGTCCTTTGGACACCCTTGCAACCTTGAAATTGCATTCTCAATTTGCGATTCTCTAATTGCTAATCGCAAATTGAGAATGTCCTCCCATTCATTCCTATGGGCCTCTAGGCCCATAGGAATGAACGGGGAGGGTTTCCTTAACTGCGATTCGCAATTTGCGAATCGCAATTAAGGAATATGTAGGATTCGCAAATTTTCTTGCGAATCCTACATACATCTCGTTTGCGATTCTCAAATAGCGATTCTCAAAAATTCGCTATTTGAGAATCGCAAACACAAACTTTGATACATATGGCCCTTTGTTCAGCAGGCATAAGCTGGTCCCTGTAGCTGGCCCGTGCTCCATTGTAGTCGGCCTGAACTTGTGACTTTGTCCTGGTCCGACGCAACCAGATATCCCTTGTTGGTGATTTGTACTTTTGGCGTTGTTTTATCCTAAAATTTTAAGATTCAATATCTCCGGTTTCCCTGATTGGATTTTTGTTGTTTAGGTCTTTTTTTATTTATTAAAATGTACTCTATTTTTCTAAACCTGGTGTCGGATCTTTTTGTGCGGTGTATTCACTGTTTTTACTGTTTGATGTGTTGTACAAATACTTTACACATTGTCTCCCAATTAAGTCTGACTGCTCTGTGCCAAGTTACTAGAGGGGGAGCACAGGCTAATTTGGGGTTTGCTTGTGCCTTACCTTGAATAGGATTGTTGTTACTGCTTGACCAGGGCTCACACCTCAGTCAACCAACAACCCAATTTCAAACACTTCCCAAAGGGTTTCATGGTGCAAAAAGTGGTATCCAGTGATTGTCTGATCTGTGTTGTAGCAAGAATGTCATGAATCCTAATGTAAGCAAGGAAAATGTGCACCCCATTCCTTGACTTGGCAGAAAAAAGCAGCTATGTTTAGTTTGAAGTGGGCCCCTCACACCTCTGAGCCTTGGAGCCACTGCTCCAACTGCACTATTGATAGCCACGGCCCTGCATCTGGCAGGCCCTCAAAGGGGCCAGGTTAGGAACTTAGAGAGGACACAGTTTTCAGACATATTTAGAAAAGGGGCCATTCTTGACTTCTCAATGAAAGAGGCAAAAAGTTCCTGAGAGTAGGTGACAGTGCAAAGAAATAGCAAACTCACTGTCTCTTGGGATGGCAGCAGCGCAGGATGGCCAAATGGACTGAGTTCATGAAACACAGGGATTGCATAGAAAGATAAGAAGCAAGGAAATTCTTCAAGAAATGCAGGGGCTGAACCAAAAAGTCCTGTGAACCTGACCGCATACGTTAACACATACCCTGGATTCAATAGCTAAAGTAAACATGTCAACAGGAGTCAGAGTAGCAAAACCTAGGCACAATGACATGGTGTCTGAGTGAGCAGCCCTGTTTTGGGGTCCAAATATAGAGAATTTCTGTTGTGTGACATAGAACCAGGGACGGTTCATCCAACACCACTGATCTACTGATCCCGGCGGGGCGGTGGTTGGAATCGCAATCCCTAATGGTGGTGGTGCTGAGGCAGGCACCTCCGCCAGGATTACGATGTCCCTTTCTGACAGTCTTTTCATGGCGGTCCCACCGCCATGAAAAGGCTGTCGGAAAGAGACTTTGAGTGCCACAAACAGGGCCACATCCCTCGTGAGCCACTGCAAAGTGGCCCAGGGGACACATGTAGTGCCCCTACGCACCTCCATGCACTGTGTGCCATGCACCAATGCAACGTGTGCCATGCACCACATGGTGCATGGTACACAATGCATGGATGTGCACAAAGTGCTTTTTAACACTGTGGCTTGTGCTGCGGCCCTTTTCCTAGGCCGCAGCACAAGCCACAGTGTTAAAGAGCACTTTCTGACCACCAGCATGTCAGTCGTATCATAATTGGGCAAAAGCGGTCCGACCACCCTATAGTGTAATCAGGGCCTTCGTTTTAAACAATTCTTCAGCATCCATTCCACAATGCTACCCATGCAGGTGTTAAATTGCTTAGCTACATTTTCTGGTTCCGAAGATACAGGCAGCACAATTTGGATGTCGTCGGCATAGAAAAAAACTATAAAGCTGCATGATCGGATAAGTTTAATCAAAGGGGTAATGTAGACATTAAAAAGTGTGGCACTCAATGAGGATCCCTGGGAAATCCCACAGAGGAGAGTGAACGGGTCAGAGGTAAACTCCTCCAGAGCGATCACTTGCTCTCTATTGGTCATGAAAGAGTCAATCAATTTTAAGGCTGTACCCTTAATACCAATGCCATCAAGACAGTTGACTAGCAGGAAATGACCAATCGTGTCGAACGCGGCCGAAAGATCCAACAATATCAAGATGCCCTGCCCCCTCCATCTACAATAGTTCTGATTTCTTCCTTGGCGGCCAGCAGGGCAGATTCCGTACAATGTTTGGGTCTAAACCCATGTTTTGAAGAGTCAAGGAGGTTGGTGGTTTCAAGAAAGGTCATAATCTCTTGGTTCATGGCTGTTTCTAAGATATTGGCCAGTAGGGAAAGGCGTGATATTGGCCTATAATTCTTCACATCAAGGAGGTGAAGTGAGGGTTTCTTTAGAAGGGGTAAGATAGATGCCTTTTTCCACATAGCTGGAAAGCAACCAGAAATAAGGATCTTATTAAGGAGCACAGTAAGATGGACTGAAATAGTCTTTAATACCGGATGGAGAACCTGAGTAGGGCAGGGGTCCGAAGGGGCACCCGATTTAGAGATTTAAAGAGGATAGCTACCTTCGTTTCAGTAAGTGAGGTAAAAGTGGTCAAAGTGGAGGGGCATTGACTTAACTCAGCGGAGACGGTTTCCTCAATTATCTCTGTCATTGGTGGAAGCTCCGAGTTTTCCGAGGCTTCCGCAAATTCCAGGAAAGTAGCTGACAGAGAGAGACCAGTGAGATGTTTACTTGCAGCACAGACTGTTATTTGACCATGTACAGAAGCATTGTGCTGTATGAATCTTTTACTCCTTGCTAACTGGCACTGCTACGTTCCTCTGCAGAACCCAAATCCAAATGAAATGCATGGAGAAATATGCTTGCATTTACCACCTGGTCTGAGCAGGTGGCAAATGGCAGCGGCAGGCTGGTTCAGTAGGCACGGAGTGGGAGGGAAGGCAGGCTGTGTGCTGACAGCAGGGCTGGACTGGCCGTAGCGGGCACCGGGCGTTTTCTCGGTGGGCCAGAAGGGTGAGGGCCGTTTCTAGAGTGGTAGGGGCTGATTTTGTTACTGGGGGCCGGTTTTACAGCAGTGCTGCAATATCGGCCCCCTGTAACAAAAGCAGTAGCAGTGTTTCCCACCAGCACCCCCCCTCCTCCGGAGCCGGTCCGACTGAATTGCCAGGGCTAGTTTGTGTTCTCAGTACGGCTGTGGCTGGCAGCAATGCTTCCCCCATGCCATGATGGGGGTTAGCTGGGGCTAAAGGCCGAGGACCAGCTGGGCTTGCAAACGAACCTCATGTGATTTTACCAACCAGATTTTCGGGTCAGTAAATGTGGGTCTAGTGCTCTCGCAACCAGAAAATCCAGGTGCGTGCACACTAGACAGGCTACCTCTCTACACAACTTATAGTCAGCACCTATGTGCGACAAGGATATTGTGAAGAAGTACAGCTGTCCTTCTAAAGTGACAATTGAAATAGATTCCATGAATGTCACCCTCAGGTTGTGGCTCGGTCAGTAAGACTGGGATGTGGGGGTGAGCTTCAGCTTTTCCAACAATCATGCTGGCATATCATGTTAATCATTATATGAGGAGCAGTGCATAGGGGGGCTTAAGGGCCAGTGGAAAGGGAAAGGACTATGGAGTATGGATTATGAGGGGGTACATAAAACACAGTGTTTTGTAAAATAACCATGTTTTAAGACTTTCAAAAAAGAGATGAGAGTGTGTGTATGTGTGTTTTTGTCTGAGTATTTAAAAACATTTATTAACACCCCCCATGAAGCTACGCCCCTGACCACACCTCGTAAATACTGTTATGCATTTTCTCTGCTAACATCCACCATGTGTTGGCAAAGCCGATGCAGGCAGGGAAAATGCTGGTATATTGATATCTATTGTTCTCCTTACTGCTCCCCATTGCATCGCCCACCAGCGCCGTCTGTGTTTCTTTCCCCCAACTGATGTGTTGCTTTCGCTCTCACCCTTTCCCCGGTTGCTTTCGCATCCCTTCCAGCTATCCCCATTGCTTTTGTGTCCCGTCCTGTGTTACATCTGTGTTCCCCTCACTATTCTCAGTGTTGCTTCGCTGTTAACCCCTCCTCCCTCCCCTGTGTTCCTGTGCCATTCTCCCCACCATCCCTAGTGTTGCTTCTACTCCCCACCCGCCCACTTTAAAAAGAAAACACTTTGGCATGTTTTATTTTATTTTTAGTTACCGATCCAACTAGGATCCTACTTGGCTCGGTTGATAAAAATAAAAAAAGCGCCTGCATCATTTTGCAGTATGCGCTCATGCATAGACTGCACGCCTACAAAAGGAATTGGGTGGCACGTCAAAGGCCTTTTTGTTTATTTTGTTTTTCAAGTTTAACCACACTACACAGCATCATTGAATGCTAAACAGCATGGCTAAAAACTATTGACAAAGCCAAATGGTCACAAAGGGAAGACCTATAGGCTTTGCCAATGCTTGTTTGGTTTTGCACCACCACGTGATATTGGACGGTAGGGAACAAATCTGGTGTGCATGGATCATAGCCACAGCATGTCATTAGTCGTTGTTTCTTCTCCCTGTCAGTGTAAATGGACGCTTCCCAAGGGGTGTGGCAATTTCCTGGGCTGGGGCCTTTGGGGTTGTTGATGTTTGCATTAACCCTACCTGGGCTTTTGCCTGGGAACTTCGACAACCATTACAAACTTCCTATTGCTGGCTCTGGTGTTTGGGTCTGAGGTGATGAGCAGTGGTTCTTTGTGCTTCTTGTGCCTCTGTTGCTTTATTATTAAAACTCCAAGATCTTCTCTTTCACTCACAGTCCTGCTCTGCTCCCCCTCACTCTCTGGGGCTTGTGGCCAAGGATGTTTCATGTTCTTGTTGCTTCTACAGGACTTGTGTTATGGCAGTGTCTTCAATTAAAACATAGAAGTGCTGGTACTCAGTATTTAGTGTACCTGTTTGCTCCTGAGAAGCAACGGTACTCTCCCATTAAATGTATAGCAGCAGGGCTGAGAAGTTCTGGTACTCTCCCATTAAATGTGTAGCAGAAGTGTTGCTGAGAAGTGCCAGGTACTCTCCCATTAAATGTATAGCAGCAGTGCTGAGAAGTGCCGGGACTCTCCCATCAAATGTACAGCAGAAGTGTTGCTGAGAAGTGCTGTTACTTTCCCATTAAATGTATAGCAGAAGTGTTGCTGAGAAGTGCCGGTACTCTCCCATTAAATGTATAGCAGTAGTGCTGCTGAGAAATGCTGGTACTCTCCCATTAAATGTATAGCAGTAGTGCTGCTGAGAAATGATGGTACTCTCCCATTCAATGTATAGCAGCTGCTCTAAGTGCAGGTGCTCTCCCTTTCAAGTTACAGAAGTGCAGGTACTCGGTACTGGACAGTGCCAGTCCGTGTCAAGCACTGGCCATGGGGGATGACCCCTTTATCCCTCTGGGGGATGGAAGGGCTAAGATAGGCCTATCAGGGCAGGGATGGGCCTATTTTCATAGTTTATGATCTGAGTTGGAAGTGGAGGGTTGCGCCTACTGAAGAATACAGGTGAATACTCTTGGAATTATCAAAAAGCAGCACAGTGAGCGCACGTTTACTTCTAATATTGTATGTTGCTAAACTCAGGGACATTAAAGAAGTGAGAATATTCTAATGGAATAATTTAATGTGGCTCCGTGAAAAAGGGGCAACGCAACAGCATGCTATTACCACTCTACCATAGGCCCCATCTATAATATTTCTACTGTTTAAAATCAAATACACCTATTCAGGCTACAAAAACAGAGGCAAACCGCCCAGAAAAGGATTCTTGGAAATAAGCAATGATGCACAAAGTGGTACCGAGGAACCTTAAACAGAAAACGCCGACTTAGCCGAACAAACACGTTAGCCTCCCATGGTGTTGCAAGTAGTCGCGCTACGCAAAGCTCCGCGAAACGGTAAAAAATCTCCGCGAGCACGCAAAAGTTCCGCGAACACGCGGAATTGCTTGTTCCGCCCGTTCGCGATACTTTTTTCCTGTTCGCGAACGCTGTTTGCGTGCTCGGGGAGAAATATCTCGCGAACACGCATTTTTAAAGCGCAAACAAGTAAAAAATTCCGCGAAGTCGCGGATCGCGGAATTTTTGGCAATTTCGCGTTCTCCGCGGAACGCGAAATTTCCCAAATTACGCAAATTCCGCGAGCGGAACGGAATTTACCGCCCAGGCCTAGTCATAGGTCACCTAATTAAACGGAGTTAAATTTAACGAAGCAGGTTTTTTTTGTGTTTTTCTCTGCCTGCTAACAGCTCGACTTCATTTGCTTGAGCGGGCTACGGAGAGCAGCGCTTTACTCATCTTCTCGGGTGCTGCTACTTATACGTGTGGTCTTGGAAGTAATATGCATTGGCAAGATTAGAGAGAGCGACTGGTTTAGGGAAATTAATTAAAACGAGAGTTGACAAGGTAAGACGTGCCGTGAATTGGCCACTACGCTCGGTTGCGATTCCCTTCCGGTAATTACCTGGGTTCTTTCGGCGCCAAGTGCGTCTCTATATTCTCTTAAATTAGTCTGCACTGAAGCAATCTCGCGCGCGCTTTATATGGTCAAAGAGTGGAAGGCTAGGCACTAGTTAATATTGCATGTGATCCTGCACACACCATGATTCCACTCTTTATTTAGCTAAAGATGATAATTTCCTAATGAGATTGGGCCAGAAATCATCGGTAAAATCCTCCTTCAAAAGCCTTAGGGCAAAATATGGTGTCGGCTGTTGAAATAAGAGCTATTTTTGCTCTAAAAGGAACTGTATCATTTAACCTCCATCAACAACATCATATCTTTAGGTCTATAAAGCAGCCGCACATCATTTGTCTATAAATGAACAGCATTTCTGTCAATATGGTGACAGATAATCCAGTTATAAAGGCAGGTCTAACACTATCTGCAGATGCAACTGTAGGGGATTCCTCTTAGATGATCGATTCACTGCTTAGCTAGGAGTTTGCTATCTCGCAGGAGATGTTAAATCTCTGCAGCCATCTTGTCTTGCAGGGACAGCTTTCAAATGCCAAACTCAACGAGGAAAACAAGCATTGGCAATGCCAATAGGTATGGCTTTAAAGGAATGTAGTATGGTAATGTGAAGCATTACAAGTAAAAAGCATGGGAATATATATGTTTTTCTGTGGAAGCAAAGAACTGTAGAGTGATATTGATGTAGGTTAACAGGACAGGTAACAATTGCACTGTCAAGACAGACCTAAAAATTCATGTAGGTTAATGGCAGCTCTCCTCCCATCTGTGCCCCTGGCAGAGAAAAACATCATAAATTATCTAGCTATCTAAGACACTAAAAGCTTTCAAATGTGTGTGCCACTGAAAGTTCAAACATTAGGCAGCTGGATAAATAAACAAAATGATCACACCTGCGTGGAGGCCAAGCTCTTTGTTTGTGGAAGCATACAACTTCTGCCCAATCAAAACGTACCCCATGTCTCCCAACATGTGAGTGGAGCCAAGGCGCCTCTCTAGTGATGCTCACATACTTGCCTGGCGACAGCCGAACTGTCAAGCCAGACCATAAACAAGCATTTGCACTGCAATAGGTCTCGCATTTGTGAGAGTTTAATCTATTGCCATTGCAAATGACAATGCCTTTTATTTATGTGTTCTCAAAACCAACATATATATAAAAGGCTTTGTAATTTCTAATGCCAATGGCTCAAACTCTTGCAAATGCGAGACCACTTTCATAGTGGCCGAGCACCTTTCTTTAGACGCTGCTCGAAGTAATCAGGTTACAGGGAGCCGACTCTAAAGAAAGGGGCTTGGCCACCATTAAAGTGAAAGCACATCATAAGGCACTTTTACCAAAAAAAAAAAAAAACATTTGTTCACAAACAAATGGGTTTTTTCGGTAAAATTGCCCCATGCCGTGCTTTCAGTTTAATGGTGTGCACGCCCCTTTCTTTAGACGCGGCTTGCTGTAACCTGAATACTGCAGCAACATCTAAAGAAAGTGGCGCGGCCAGTATGTAAGTGAAAGTATGGTATGGTGGCTTTTACTGGAAAAAAAATGTTTCGTAGCGCTGCCGCTAAAGTTAAAGCAGACCACGCTGCCAAATTAAATAAATAAATAAATAAGCACGGCCACTATACTTAAAGCGGACCGCGCTGCTAAAGTAAATAAATAAAGAAATGCGGCCGCTATAGTTGAAGCGGACCGCTATTAGTAATTAAAATAAAAGCGGGCGGCGTGCTGCTTGTAGAAAAGCACATAGCGGGTGGAATAGGGGCAAATCATCGAAGAAAATAGTGCTCAGATCCTAAAAAAGCAGACCGTGTAACAACACAAGTAAAGAGTCCAGTCCTCATGGGAGGTTACAAATGCAGACAAGACAGTACCAAGGAGGGACTACTGAGCCTATTCATGAATGAAAAGCAATGATTTAGAAAGGACAGTAACAGGAGCCAATTGAAAAGATGTGCGGGACATGGGTGGAGCTTCAAGTCCATTCCTGAATACAGCATGCCTCGCAGAGCAGGGCATGCGCTGCCCAGGCTCGACCTAAAAAAGGGTTCATTTTATTTTTAATAAGAATGGAAGAAGGTCTTGTGTTGCTCTGGTTTAATAAGCTCCAGCTAGCAATATCAAACGTTCATGCTACAAATATAGCATGCATCTTTTAATCTAGTGCCACACAATACTGATTGTAAATGCCCTGAACTTTTGCAATGAACACCTAAATTCAGGCTGACATCAACACTCTGCATATATTCACTCCATTAAAATATCCCCTGTGTCTCTTAATGTTTATTCACTTTTTATTGATTCTGCAGTTTTATATAGCGCAAACCAGAACCAATTGGGCTGCACAGCGCTTTACATAGTAACTATTGCCTTAGGTATGGGGAAGGCACTCACAAATCATCATGCTCCATTAAAATCATACATTTATGCCAATTTGATGTGCGCTGCCAAACACAGTTTTTAAATGATCAATACAAATGTGCTTAACCCTTCCAATGGTATAACAGCTTAAAATGCTCCCTTCTGTGAATACATTTTATATCTTTATTTAGAAGGATGGGGCATACAGTTTTATATTTAATAGGTTTGTATATCACTTTTGAAAACAGAGAACCTCCGTATTACATATTAACAGGACTTATATCTTATGCAAGTATCTAAATATATTTTTTATTTTTCATTTCAAAGAATTTTATATTGTCATGAATTAACTCACTATTTAAATATTCCAATATACATGTACGAAAAATCACCAGGAGGAATGATCAAAAGATACGTTGCAATTAGTTTTTAAGCAGAACACCAATACCATTATAATGTGTACTAATACAAATTCGAGGGCCAACATTGAGAGAGTTGAGCTTCTCTACTCTTTTATTTGAATCATCAACATAATTCATCAAATTACGTTTTTTGAATTTGGAGCCTCTAATAAGTGTTATGTAACGTTATATTATGTTGCGTTGTTATTTTATGTTATGCTATGTTATGTTAAGAGTTATGTTAAGAGCAATTATATGGCGCACAACTTCTCCAAAAGGGTATCTTGGCGCTGAAGAAGGGACGGTACGAGTCAGTGTTGGGATTAGGTAAAGAGCCAGGTCTTCAGTTTCTTAATCGTAAATGTGATAGCTCCCTGACAACTTTACTGCCAGGTTGTAAAGAGACTCAAGTAGCCCCAACCCCAAGAGTACTACTGTCCACATTTTTATGATTAATAGAAAAACATTTTTGTGGAAGCTTGCGGGAATTCCCCAACCCTTATACTCCTCATTATTTCCCTGTCTTTGGAATTACTGGGGCCCCCGATAACAGTAGTTTTGGGAACATAAGCTGAATCATATATAATGGACCATTGTTTGGCTGCAGTTTTTTTGTAGAAAGTAGAAAAAGGGTCCACGTACATGCATATGTTATTGTCTCTTCCATGCCAAGACGGCCATTAGTGTCCTGTGGATTGATGCAATGGGTTGGGAATCTTTGCAGCCACTCCATCCCTCAGCAAACAGTGCTTCACATAACATGGCACTATGGTTAGCCAATAGATGGTTACCACTGCACGCCACTGCACAGCTGTGGCAGCAGAGCACGGCTATGCAACCTACTCTGAGATCGAAGAATGCCAGACCCTGCTGTCCCCAAAGGCACTAATCATGATCAAAGACAGGTATGACTGACATCCAACAATGACAAGGATGCCAAGTAAGGTAGTCAAGATAAGTGGACTTTCTACTCCCCATACAGTTTTCCTTTGAAGGCTATCAAGTAAATTCATAAATGCTGAAGAATACATTCAAGAACACAAGGGGACCAATCAAACTATTAACATAATAATGCAATTGAGCTTTATAATAATGCAACCAACCTGTTGTATGATGGTTTTAAGTATCTGTGGTAGAGCTTCAGATAGTAATAACATTTTTTTTCGAACTCTCTACCAGGAAGAATAGAATTAGGTCATATGAATAGTAATCCAAGTAATAGGAAGAAAACCAATTATATGTCAATATAAAATGATGTGCTTTAAATTAACCTTTGGTGGAGGGTTCCACACTATTGCAAAATGTGAACACAGGAGGAACATAAGCACAAAGGTGTCATAATACATTTGAATTGCATGTTTTGGCAGAGTGAGCAGTTTTTTTCCACCCACCAAATTCAGGATTTATACCCATTATAAAGTTTGGGACATTTTCCAGTTGGTTTTTGCCTTTGCTCATGATCATTTCAAGATGTGTTTCATGCTAAAAGAACTTAGTCAAGCCAACTGTGCCCCGAAGAGTGCAATTCATGCTACTTGAATATTTGCTTCATACTCCCATATTAGAAATGTATGCAGAATGTTTCTCTGCAGGTTTCCATCTTGCAGAGGTTTTCTGTGCACTATGCATTGTGCAGGAGAAGAACGAAGTATGTCTACTGCAGAACGATTTTGTTTTTCTTTTAAAAGAGGATAGCTTGAAACAAAACAACTTTGCAATCTCCGCAAGTTTTACCTTTACTTTTGTAAAAAGACTACTTTCCAGACATCAGGTTTTGACCTGTCTTCCAGCACTGCTGCACTATACACCTTGACAATCCTAGGTATAATGAGAGTGTGTCTGTGCTATAACTCCTTAGATACACTAAAATATTCTCATGACTTTACTGTACAATAAAATAAGATGTTTGAGTGAATACCAAAAAGAGGCTTGAAAAATGAACGGTATTTCTTATTATTCCTTAAGTTGTATTAATGTTTTATCTATCTATCTATCTATCTATCTATCTGTCTGTCTGTCTGTCTGTCTGTCTGTCTGTCTGTCTGTCTATCTATCTAATAAAGAAGCAAGGAACTCTGGGCAGTTTCCAAGCTTAGGTTGAGAGCAGCTTCAATATAGAGCATCCTACAACACCAGCGACACTCTGAATGTGCTCACATTAAATGTCTGTTTTTTTATCAAAGTTTCGAGGCATAGGATTAGCACAGTGCTAACCATGCCGAGCTAGAAAATGAAAAAGTATTTTCCCATTTTTGCAGCAGTGTCTTTGAGCATTGGATTAGTAAGTGCCATTCACAGCTTACTGAAAAATGGCAAAAGCCTCTTACCACTCCAGGCACAGTGTTACAACTTTTGCTCTCATTATGAGCACTTCAGAGAGATATAGCTTTGTTTCGACACAAGGCAGCACTCAGTATAAGTCAAAACAATACCCTTTCAGGCTGAGATTGCCTTTTTTACATGTCTGATATCTGGCCATACAGTCCGTAAATAGGCAGACAATGATGAGACAATTAATGGCTCATCTGCCCATTAACAAAGTGACATGGCTTCCTCTACAGTTCGAATGTCTTCAGACCTAAATAATGGGAGTAACCAGCATCTTCGCATCTGTATAAATTTAATGTAAATTAGCATTAAGTGTGTTTTGATATCTTTGCCCCCTAAGGGACAGTCACGCTAAATACTTCCCTTTTGGTTACCTCCATGTTGGGATAGGTGGGCCTTAGTGGGAAACATCTGCCATCTGAAATTTTATAAAGGGAGCATTTCAATTTCGGATGTAACGCATCCAAATACTTCTCTTTCAGCTTGTGGGTGAGTGTTAGAAATTGGGTTACTGATTGATTTGGGTGTGAGCCCTGGTTAAGCAGCAACCACAAACCTAATCAGGGTACGGCACAATCAAACCCCAAATTAACCTGTCTTCAACAGCTTGGTAGCTTGGCACAGAGCAGTCAGGCTTAACTTAGGGGCAATGTGTAAAGTATTTGTGCAACACTTCAAATTGTAAAACAGTGAAAACACCACACAAAAAGATCCCACACCAGTTTAGAAGAATAGGGCTTAATTTATTAACTAAAAGAAGACCAAAAAGACAAAAATCCAATTAGTAGAACAAAAGATAATGAATTTTAAAGTTTTTAGAGAAAATAGCGCCAACTGTGGATATCGGGTCATGCTGGACCGGGACAAAGTCACATGTTCAGGCCAACCACAATGGAGAGCGGGTCGGCTACAGGGACCCAGTTAGGCCCGCTAAACAGATTACCTTAAATTCTAGATTGTGAAACGTTGCGTGTATTTCACTGGCGTAGCAAGGGGGGGCGGAGGGGGCGGTGCGCCCCGGGCGGCACAAGTTTTGGGGGCGGCAGCCGCAAGAATCATCGCCAGCACCCCCCTCCCTCAGTGCGGCGGCAAAAGGCAGGGACCGCCACGGACGACAGAGTGCCTAGCTACGCCACTGGTGTATTTGCGTCAAAGATATGTCGCACGGCCAAGGTAATGCATCTGTTCCAAGATGAGGCGAGGCTGCAATGTGAGGTCCTGTTGCATCAACGTCAAGGATCCCGTCGACGGGGCTTGCGATGCGATGTCCGGCATTTGAGATGTGACGCACAGTCAGGGTGATGCCTCGGTTCTGAAGATCTGCGAGGCTGCGATGTGGAGTCCGGCGTTGTCATCGAGGCTGCCGTTGATGAGAGATGCGAGAGCCTGTGCCGAGGATGCATCTAGAAGTGGTGGTTCTGACGGTGATGTGGGCTGCAACTGCGATGCATGTCTTTGCGACAGGACCAATCCATGTGGCATCAGAGATGTGTCAGATCTGCTCGGAGTTGGGCCAAACTGCAGAGGAAATGCGTCAGTTCTACTGGATCCACAGAAGCTGGCAAACTATCTTTAGCCCACTTCCAAGGGTCCAGGACTGGGTTGGTCCCACTTGGCAGTGCAGTGCACTTTACTAGGGACTTATAAGTAAATTAAATATGCCAATTGGGTACAAGCCAGTTTTACCATGTTTTGATAAGAGAGCACAAGAACTTGAGCACTGGTTAGCAGTGGTAAAGTGTGCAGAGTCCTATGGCCAGCAACAATGAAGTCAGCAAAAAACAGGAGGTCTGAAGGCAAAAAGCTAGGGGGAAATCATGCCAAGTTTGCCAGGTCTAACAGCAAGATAGTTTATTGTTAGGTTAGGTTACTTGCATGCACTTTTTGAATGAATTCTCCTTCTATGTGTAGCCAATATTGCCTCTTAATGAGTTCAATTGAGTCTAGACCAATGTGAGTTGGAACCTTTCAATAATGTTCTAGATGTATGAGTGTCAGAAGGTTCTTAAAAAAGTGTAACCAACTGCTACCACCGGCAGCTTAGTGGGTGGTCATTTCTCGAACAGACCTTATTTAAATTGACTCTTGTGGATTTCTTTGCATGCACTCCCAATATAATGTGTTTCAATTCAGCCTCAGCTGATATAGTAGAACTACCCATTTCAAGTTATAAAGGCACCACTGTGGTTCCAGGGCCCAAAGCCAGCAGTGACCTGAAGAAATTATGTTCTTCAACTCGCAGCTCTTTCAAGCTATCAAAAAATGCTAGATCAGCCCCTTATAAGGCCACAACCACTGCTTTCTGCTGGTGGATCTGTAGGATTATACTCAAGAACTTGCTACTCACTTTATGTTTCACATCAAGGACTGCCCTTGAATTTTGTAATAGGCTCATTGTTGCCCTATCTATCTGTGCTTTCCTCCCCAACTTCTCCTCAAAGTGAATCCCCTGGCAATCATACCTGGGGAGCCACTCCGAGGGAGCCCTGTGCACCTTAAATTTCTTTTTAATCTGGGTAGTTGTAAGCATTACCTTGTGTGGCATCTGAGACTTGCAGGTCTCTGATGTCATGTTGATATGGTTACCTAGCCTCCATTCATACCTGTGTTCCATACTCTGTTACCTTGGTGTTAGGGAATGTTGATGTTCAAGGCTGGAGTCAGTTGATCTACTGGCTGTGGTTTGGATGGGTTCTCTCCCTCTCTCCCTGCAATAAACCTGAAGCTGCACTTCACCTCTTTGTTGCCAAGAGTCTTCCTTGTGCTGCATGGGATGTTACACTGGCGTAGTCGGCAGCTGGAGAGAAGGAGGACCCAACAGCCTCAACTATCTATCTCAACTATCTACAATTTCATTCCTGCTTATTTCACCTACGAGGTATTGTACTTTAATCTACTTCTTATTGGGGACTGGGAGCTTTCGCCGCGCTTCAGGATTTCTGCTTTTGGAATCTGTGTTTCGACGCGGGCTCGTCCCTGCATTCAAGTGCTAGGAGCCGGGCGCTGCCTTTGGCCAGGGTTTCATTTGCGTGGCTTTGGAGCCGAATTGGGAATTGGAGAGTTTTCTGCTCTGGTATCGTTTTGGCAGTGTTCCTTGGAGTGTGGAGCCGACTGTTGGATGTGCATTGCCTGTTCAATTTTATTGTGGGCCCCAGCCATCACCGGGGCATTCAGAGCCAACCACCGCCATAACGTTTAAATCTACACAGCACGCTCTTACCTTCATTTGTTCAGCTTCACGCGCTGTTTGTTCCTGGGCCCCTTTGTGTTCCTGGGCCCCTCTGTGACGTTCACACGCCTGGTGTGTTTTGAGGACGCTCTGCTGCACGGACGCTCTGCCTCTCATGCGTGCCTTGAGCCATCCGGCATAAACGTCAGGGAACGTGCAGCCATCTTAGAATTGGCGTTCTTGCCAATCACGTTGTTTAAGTCCCAATAAAGTAAGTACCATACTTGAAAGGTACCAATTCGTTAAGAGGCTACAAAACGATGGTGAGTCTGTTGAGATGTATGTTACGCAACTTAGGAAACTTGCTTCTTCTTGTAAATTTGGTGACTTACTTGATGAGAGAATCAGGGATCAGTTCATGTTGGGGTGCAACATTGAAAGGGTTCGTGAGGAACTCTGGCTAAGAGACGAACCTTCCTTAGATGAGGTCTTACAAGTTGCCAAAAGGATTGAACACTCACTGAAATGCGTTGATATGTTAAAAAAGGACAAGCAGGTTTCTGTCCAAGTTGTCAGTGATGGAGCCAAGTCTGCATTGAAAAGTGATAACTCTGTCAAATCTAAAACAAGCATTGGCATAGCCAATAGGTCTCGCTTTTGGGACCTTATAAGTATTTAGTTATGCAGCACAATATCCTTGGTGCAACAACATCAACTGTTGCATGGCTAAACACTTATAAGGTCCCAAAGGCGAGACCTATTGGCTATGCCAATGCTTGTTTTCTATTTGCTGGAAAGGTTTAGGTCTTCAAACAACACCAGTGAGTGGTTTCCTGCACAAAGGGCCCAGGGCTGCGATGAGGCTAGGACAAGGAGGCTGTGCCCGAGAACTGCCTATTGCTTGTAACATGGAAAGGGTTCAGAATATCTGCATTCATCTGTATTTTATTAATCCCACCAAACATCAGCATGAAGAATCCCAATAAACATCTGCATCAACTCACATACCTCAACCACTACCCCACCCCACTAATGTTAACACCCAACTGCTATTTATTTCATCTACCCCAAGGAAATTCTAGTGAATGCATGGAATAGTTGCTTGAGTCACTAAACTAAACATGAGGCCACTGCATCTTGCACCACACACTGCCCCTGCTATGCTGCCAATGATAGCAACTGCAAAAGGAACAAATGATGAGCGGAATTCTGAACAATGCAAACATTCACCGCCAGTCACAAAGATCTAGGTTTAATCCATCGTTGTTTTGCTCACCACGCCACCCCAGTTTGGAACCAGCCATATGCAAATCAGTCCCTATTCCTCATGGGAAGAGTCCAGCCCGAACTGCCAAGCAAGGTCCTCCCTTGCCCGGAAACAAGCATTCCGGGACTGGTTTCAAGGCATCACGCCTCATCAGTCAGGCTAACTTGAATCCAGTGGCGCAGTGAGCACGGGACCCATGTCTGGGCATACCCTTCCCACTTTATGCGACCTAGAATTTTCATATATCTTCAAAGATTAAGAAATGCTGACTTTCAGTTGTAATCTCTGTTGTTTAAAATACAGTTATTTATTTTCTATAACACCACAAGCTATGGCAGGAAGGAAGCCTCAATTGTCACCTTTGATTAAACAATTCCTGGCAGCCTTACACGCCCACATTTTTTGCTACATGTGCTTTTTCTCTTATCTGCTTCATGCACTAAAATGAAAAGCATGTTTCAAACTAGCTCCAGTCTGTTTGAGCATGAGGTGACTTTAAATGCCTGGTATTTACAAACATGTATGCCTGTAATCCCTCACCTGAAACCAACTCTTGTCTTCCTCCTTCTTTCCCCCTTGTGTGTTTTTCTGTCTGTCGCTCTGGGTCAAAGTCGGATGAGGAAAAATAAGTCTCTGTCCTCTCAAATGAATGTCTATGGGTCCCGCCTGCAATCACCGGCTCAAATTAAGCACTGCTGTTCTTCCACCTCGCATGGCTGTCGCTCGTTTGCAGCAGTGTCTACCTCAACCAATGTTCCACGTTAAGTTACATCTCAAAATAGCACAGGACTACAGTCTGTCCTCACTCCTCGGCTATCTCATTACTCAGAGGTACTGCCACCTCAATTAGCCTTGGTAGCACTATCCCTGGTTAGCACTGTCCCCCCCCCCCACCGGACGGAGTTCAGAGCCTCAAACGCATCTGCAGGTGCGGTGAGGGGAGCAGGCAGAGGAGGGGAAGGAACAGAAATTAAACCAGAGATGGGTGAGAGGAAGACTGGCGAAAAATAGAGGGAGATTAAAGGAGGGATATGAAGAGGGAAGTGGATGTACAGATATGGTAGGACGCAGACAATAAAAAAGAGAAGATGGAGAAAATGGAAGGGAGAATACCAGGCTGGAGGGCTAAAGTGCATCGATGTGGTAAAAGGAAGGGTGAGACAGAGCAATAGGGTGAGAGAAAAAGGTGATGACTTGAACAGCAAGGGGCAGAGGGGTAAGAAAGAAAGGCCAGAGGGACAGGGAAGGGAAGGAAGGAGCACATAGGAATAGAACACGACAGCAGTGAATGGGGTGATATCCTGAAAGAGAATGATGCAACAGAGTGATAGGGTGTGAGAGAAGGAGGAAGATGATAGGATGAGATAGAGGAGGAGTCCGGAGAGGCAAGGGGTGAGAGACAGAGAGAAGTGAGTCAGAATTAGAGAAACAAAACAATGCAAAATGATAGGGAGGAAGATAAGGGACCTGATAGGGTCAGAGAGACTAAAAGAACTGAATGAATGGATGAGGAAGAAAGGGAGTACAGAGTGATGAGAGAAAAGGAGAGCCCTGAGTGAGGGACAGGATGCATGCAAACAAAAGTAGAGGGATGGGATACAGGTGTAGAGTGATGGTGCGAGAGACAAGGAGTGAACTGATGAGGCAAGACAGGAAAATAACTGAGAGAAAATGTAAGAAAGAAAGAGAGCAAAGTAAATGGCCAGAAAAAAAGAAGGGAAATGAGAGCTTGGTTGAGGGAGAGAACATGTATAGGGTAATAATGTGAGGCAAGCAGAGGGGTGAGGTAAGAGTAAAAATGCACAGACTAATGAGATGAGAGACAAGGAGCAAATGATAGGGTTAAAGAAAGGAAAGTAACTGAAAAAGTGTAAGAAGAAAGGCAAATTCAGGATAATTGTGAAAGAAACGGAGGGAAAGGAGACCTATGGTGATGGAGAAGAAGTCTGCAGACAGACAGTGTGTGAAAAAAACAGAGGGCGGAGGGATGTGAGAGGAGAGAAAATGTACACAATGACGGGGTGAGAGACAAGATGCAAAGTGACAGTTTGAGAGAGAGGAAAGGACCTGAGGGGAACATGTAGAGAGGACAGCACAGGGCGATGGGCGAGAGAGGAGGGAACTGAGAGCTAGCCAGGAAGCCTGAGTGAATGTGTGAGAGGAGTGGGCCGAGTGATGGGGTGAGTGAAGGAGTACAGAAAAAAGGGATGAGAAGAGAGAAAAAAGGGAGGATGAAGGAGAGTGCTGAGTTACTGAGCAAAGAGGAAGATATCAAAGAACTCGCAAGTGGGACAAGATTGCTATAGGAGCAAAAACGGAAATGCGTACAGAAGCGATCCAGCCTCCAGGGTAGTCGTTGCAGACAGTAGAAAGACCATAAGAAAAGAGGTGAGGTAGGGCACTGAAACCTCGAGCCTGCCTCATGCAGATGGCCGGTTCTGGCAGGGGCCAAGGTCCTCTGGGCTACTTGAGCCAAAAGCAGGCCAGGTCGAGGCACCGTAGCCTCCTGCTCCCCTGCGTCTGTTCGTGCATTATATAACACCATTCGCCAAAGATCCCTGGGTGCAGCAGCGGAGGAGTTTACCAGTGCAGCGGGCTCTCTGCATTTACAGAATCAAAATTCAAAAAGCCAATAGCACAGTCCCTCCTCTCATGCACCCAGGGGGCTTGGAGAATTGTGTGAAAGTGCACGAGAGAAATGCAGGGAGGCAGAAAGGAAGGGCCCTTGGTAGGTAGAGGACCCTGGCTGGGGCATTCCCTTCGAGAATTGGGAGCGCAGGGCAGATTGAAGAAAAAGAGCGAGGGAGAAAAGCAGAGGGTAAGAGAGAGGTAGTGGTGCACAGATAAGCGAGAGCGAAAGAAAGTGTGAACGACAGAAGAGAGAGAGTGATGAAGAGAGAGATGGAAGAGGAAAAGGTAACGGAGCGAAGAGAGAAAGAAAGTGGAGCCAGAAAGCAAAAGAAGAGAATGAGAGAAAAAGAGTAAGAGAGGCAGAGAGAAACAAGCGCGCGCAGGGAGGGGGGGGGAGAGGAGGGAGCCTGCGCGATTCACTTGCGGGAGCGAGCGGCGCCAGGAGCGATAATTGCTACCTTATGGCGCCAGCTGCTCGCTCCCGCAAGTGAATCGCCAAACGTGCACGCGTTGCCATTGAAGGCAATGGAACCCGTGCACGTTTTTGGCTGAAAAGCCGAATCGAATACAAAAGGTCTTTTTTCCTATGCAGCGCATGCGCGCTGCGTAGGCGAGACCTAAACAAGGTGTTTGTTCCTAAGTGTTTCAGGTGTGACAAAGTTGGGCATTTCGCAAATTATAAGAAATGTCCTGCTTTAAAGGTGGTATGTTCCAAATGCAAGAAGAAGGGACACTTCACTATTGTTTGCAAAACCAAGACTTCTCCTTCTAATATTAGATGTATAGAATCTGATGTCCTAGAAGAAGACTTCGTATGTGGACAAGTTGTTGTCCAGGTTGATTCAGGGTTGCAAAAAAGTCCTGTCCGGTGGACACAATTCAAGTGGAAGGTGAGCCTACAAAGGTTCTCTTTGACTCTGGGGCTAAAATCACCATTGTGTCAAGAACCTTCTATGAAACTAAACTTGCTTACAAGGTTCCACTGTGTAAACCTGACATACGCCCCTTAGCCTATGGGGGAAAACCTATACCTTTGTGTGGTTATTTTGTAGGCCTCATTGAATATGAGGGGCGTTTGGTTTCGGGAAAGGTTTATGTGTCTCAAAAAGGTGACAGCATTATTAGCTGGTTTCGCCAGGGGGACTTGGGGGTCATGCTAGACCCAAGTAGTTCTACTCCCATTGTTCTTAAACAGAATGTTCAGGCTGTTCACGTGAATTCTGACGTTGGCGTGGAGACTTCTGTTAGAAGTAAGTTTCCTCAAGTCTTTAGAGAGGGACTTGGTTGCCTCAAAGGTTTCAAATTGGACATTCCCCTACGTCCTGATTCTCAACCTTATAGTTGTAAGGTCAGAAGCGTACCCTTGGCTGTGAGGGAAGAGATGAAGAAGGAAATTGAGAAACTTAAAGAAGGGGGAATCATTGAAGAAGTCACCAGTACTGATTGGCTTGCCCCCGTTGTAGCCGCACGCAAGGCCAATGGATCATTGCGTTTGTGTGTGGACTTGAGGCAGCTCAACAGATGTGTAGTGGTAGATAAATATCCCCTGCCTAATATTTCTGAATTACTAGCTTTGTTGGGGGGTGCCAAGATCTTCAGCACCATCGATTTGGCATCTGCCTATCACCAGATCGAGCTGGCGGATTCCTCTAGGGACCTTACCTCTTTTATTACGCCGTTTGGCACATTTAGGTTTGTTAGGATGCCGTTCGATCTGGTGTCAGCTGCAGCTGTGTTTCAGCGTGTAATGGAGAATGTTCTCAAGTATTGTGAAGGCGTGTGCGTCTACCAAGACGACATTCTGGTCTTTGGTAAAGATCATCAGGAGCATGAGAGTCGCCTAGATGCTGTACTGGGCAGTCTGGTGATGGCCAATCTCACTGTGAAGTTAGAGAAGTGTCATTTTGGGACTCGTTCCATTCACTACTTAGGGCACACAATCTCAGGTGACGGTATTGCACCTAAATCTGATTTAGTAGAGACAATCTCTCGCATGCCTCCTCCATCTTGCAGAGAAGAACTTATGAAGTTCTTCGGTATGATCGAATATTACAACAAGTTTGTTGAAGGATTTGCTGAGCATTGCAGCAACATGAGGGGACTTTTGAAAAAAGGTATCGAATTCAGGTGGAGTGATGATTGCAATCGTGAATTTATTTCCCTCAAAGAGAAACTCAGTCTTGCTCCAAACTTGAAGAGTTATAATCCCTCCAAAACCTCTATTGTTACCACTGATGCCAGCCTTAAGGGGGTGGGTGCAGTTCTTCAACAGGAAGGTGAAAAGGGGTTGGACACCATCACTTTTATCTCTAGAGGGCTTAAAGACCCAGAGTCACGCTATTCCGTGATTGAGCGCGAAGCTCTTGCTGTATTTTGGGCAGTGAGAAAGCTTAGGAAGTTTCTTTGGGGAACTACATTTTTGGTCAAAACAGATCATAAACCTTTGTGTGAGATCTTCACAAAAAAAGGGATTGACCAGGTCTCGAGTAGGATAAGCAAATGGGTCATAGCTCTCCAGGAGTATGACTTTGAGGTCCGATACATTCCTGGTGTGGAGAACAGTGTTGCTGACACACTGTCGAGAATGGTTGTGGATGGGGCCCTTGATGAAGACAGTGATGACGATTGGTGTGAAAATGATTATAAGGTTTGTGAGGTTGGTGAAGGGATAATTGATGAATGTCGGTGGCGCCTAAAGTTATCTTTAGATCCTGTGTTGTCTGAGGTAATGAGTCTCATGTGTAATGGGTGGCACTCTAAAAAGCAAGCTTCACTGGAGTCCTCCAAGTTCTGGGGGGTGAAAGATGAATTGGCGGTTTGTGATGGGATGTTGGTACGTGGGACACGGTTAATACCTCCCCTTGAGATTCGCAAAGAGTTGGTGGATTTGGCCCATGAATCTCACTCTGGTATGTCTAAAACCAAGGAGAGACTCAGGTCCGCCTACTGGTGGCCTGGAATGGATATACTGGTTGAAAGGACTATAAGAGACTGCATGGTGTGTGCTATGAGTGAAAAATCCAAACTTTTAAGAGTACAACCGATGGTGTTCAGGGAGCTTCCCCGTGGACCTTGGAAAGAAGTGGCTCTGGACATTGTGGGTCCTGTTTTTTCCAATGGTCAGCAAGTTTTTATTATGGTTCTTCTTGACTTATTTTCCAGGTGGCCGGAAATTCGCTTTACTTCTAGTATAGAGACTGTGCAGGTAATAACATTTTTGGAAAGTCTTATAGCTAGAGAAGGGTACTCAGAATCCATTCTTACGGACAATGGAGTCCAATTGGTCTCGAAAGAGATGGAAACCTTTTTGCAGAATAGGGGTATTAAACACAAAAAATGCTCTCTGTACCACCCTGAGACGAATGGCATGGTGGAGAGATTTATTAGGGTCCTGAAAGAAACCATATCGTTGGCCAAAAACTCTGGGCATAACTGGAAGGAACAAGTCATTAAAAAGGTTGAGGATTATTGAGTAACCCCTCACAGTTCGACCGGTTTGTCACCTTTTGTTCTCTTTAAAGGAAGGGCTCCATGTACCTTTGTTGAACCCTCGTGGGTAAGGCGTCTTGAGGAGTCTGCCTCTTGGTCTTCTCTCCAAAAGGGTGCTATTGACTGGAGGAAGAAGGAGGAAGCTAAATGTGTGGCTAGGAAATTGCATTTCGATGCCAGAAAAGCCACTAAAGAAACAGTGGTCAAGGTTGGTGACCTGGTTGTTATCAGACTCCCGGGCTCTAAAGTCAAGTTTTCTGAGCCTTTGAGTGTGGTCAAGGTATTCAAAAATGCTGTAAGAACTCAGGACCACAGAATGTGGAATTTAAGTAGGGTTGCTGTCTGCAATGCTTCCATGTTGGGTGATGCGTCTCTGCCTGGAAAAAAATTGACTACTGACAATTTTGTTTCTCCTCGTTTGTCTTCCAGGATTGTCAAGAAACCATCATACTTAAAAGACTATGTTTCATAAGTATTCCTGTTGTTTTTTTATTTCTTTTAATTTTATTTTATTGCTTTTGTTTTTCGCTGTATCACTTATATAACTTCATGCTTCTTTCTTTTTGTGTTAACGGGGGAAGGTGTGTGGCATCTGAGACTTGCAGGTCTCTGATGTCATGTTGATATGGTTACCTAGCCTCCATTCATACCTGTGTTCCATACTCTGTTACCTTGGTGTTAGGGAATGTTGATGTTCAAGGCTGGAGTCAGTTGATCTACTGCCTGTGGTTTGGATGGGTTCTCTCCCTCTCTCCCTGCAATAAACCTGAAGCTGCACTTCACCTCTTTGTTGCCAAGAGTCTTCCTTGTGCTGCATGGGATGTTACACCCTGGTTTTTGTAGAGTTGATGGTTAGGCCCTTTTAAGAACAGTAATCCAGGAATGTGTCAAGAAATTTATGTGATTCCTTTTCCGTTGTTGCCAATAAAACAGCATCATCTGCAAAGAGAAGAATCAACACTTTACTCTCTGCAATAATGGACACATCTAAGATTGCTTTAGCAGATGTACAACAAAATATTTCAAAAATAGACTAAAAGGGACCCGAGATACCGCACAGCATTGCCTGACACCTTGTTCAGTCAAGAAAAGAGCACTGCACTCACCAAAGGGTCATATTGAATCTTGGACCTGTTGCTGGTATGTAGCCCAATAATGACATTCAGCAAAGAGCTATCTACATCCATATTGTGCATGAATGGCAATAGCTTCTCTTGATTGATGAGATCAAAGGTCGACTTCCGGACCACAAAGATCAGATAGAGGGTGGTGTACTTAACCACTCTATTCTTAATAATAATCCACTATAAGCGTATTGCTCAGCCCACCGTATTGATTCTGGGTCTGAATCTGGCCTGTGCCTCCGTCAAAACAGCATTGCTATTCATCCAATCCTGAAATCTGTTTAGCAGCACCTTGCCTAAGATTTTCCCTGAACCGTCCAAAAGAGAGCTTGAGCGTTAATTGGAAGGATTTTTCCTACTCCCTTTTTGATGTACGGTCAACAGAATTTCCGACAACCAGGCAGTCGCTATCCTATCCGCAGTGATTACATTGAACATCTGGGCAAGAATATGAGACCAGACTTTGGGCTCTTCACGTTAAAGATCAGGGGAATCAAATCCAGAACCGGGGCTTCATTTGGTTTCTTACCAAGTATAGCTCTCTTCACCTCAGGGGCAAGATTTTTTTGGGCCTGTTTATCACCTACATACACCTCATTGTTAACTTTAGTGTTTGTATTTGTTCAGTGTTCGCAAGTGTATAGCTGCTTAAAGTGACTCACCCATTTCTTAGGACCTATATGACGGCTTTTTTAAATAAGATAAGACAGGAGCGTTTGTTATCTAAACATATATTATTCTTAATAGTTAAGAAAGATGCTATTCCATTATCATCTCGTCAATTTCATATACAATATTTCTATCATCAACAATATCTGCAATATGTGCATTCAATCCAACCGGAATCTACCGGAATCACTGTTAGTAATGCACAGGAGTCACATGTTCTCGATGAAAAAATTCTCGATTTATTTCTATTCTTATGTAGATACAGACAAATAGTCAGCCCAGCCAACACATTTCATCCTACTGGACTTCATCACTCAATACAGATTATCTAATATCTTTTTATTCTCACGTCAGATTATCTAACATCTTTTTATTGTCACATCATTTTACACCTTACTTTTGCCCAAGGTTGGTAAGAGAAACTGAAAGTACTATTAAATCACACAACACACTATTCCTGCATTGTTTTGCACACGCATCCAGACTCTTACGCAGTTTTTCTATAACGATAAGCTGAAACTTAACTCTCACCAATATTGGTGTAGTATTAATCTAATTAATTAATCTAATATGTTAGATAATCTGACGTGAGAATAAAAAGATATTAGATAATCTGTATTGAGTGGGTTGAGAATGTACCAAGTAGTACGAGTAGAGGAGAGCGATACTGATTATACTACATAGATACTGAAGCCCCTATATTTACATGTATTTTCCCTTCTGTGTTTAGAAAACGGTGTAGATAAAGTCCCTAAGGAGGATAGAAAACCCTTATCGTGCTTGTCCTGAGGAAGGTGGTTCCTTATCAATTGTTTACGACCGAAACGCGTCAACGCTACTGTATGCGAATCCAACAACAAAGAATTCTGGATAGGAATATAGAGATATACCAACCAGTTTGTCACCTGAATGTTGATATGTTGGATCATTTTTTCAATTAACGAATGCTAATCGGTGCAACTAATAGGGTCCCCAATGTATTTGTAAATTTCAATGTACTAGGTTTTTCTTGTCGTTTTTTAATTAATAATGATTATGTATGTGATTTATGTATTTTGATGCAATATATGAATTTTAACCAAATATTTTTTTCTGTAAAAATTGTGTTACTTTTTATCAAATAACTAAATCTGTTTTTAATAAATAGAGTACACTATATTTCGAGCTTGGTAATTGAGACTTTAAGAGAATATCATTTCAGTTCCGTTGAACGTGATTGAGTATATGAATGAGATGATGATGGTATACAAGGATTGATGTGTATGTGGGTTTTATAAGAAATCCAAGGGAGCCTTTTCATTCTACTGTTAGTAGTGCCCTGTTCCCTTGGTTGGTGGGGTCACCTCTCTTCTTGATACACATAAAACAAAATGGTGCCGCAAATGCTAACTTAAACCGCACAATGATAGAAGGAGTCGACCAGACGCATTTTCAGTCCAACACTCTCCCCGGTACATAGTACCCAGTCGAGGTTACACTACTTCTTGATCTACCAGCCTATGACTTCATTCATACAGCAGCGCACTATCCTAGAGGGATACTTTACCGATCAGATGCTCCCACATATCAGGGTGGACTGAAATCTGAGCAAACTGACAAGGTGTCAGGTTCTCCCTTCCAGAATCCTCTGGATTGTGCTGATGCTCAATGGGGTCCACCTCTCGACTGCCCCAAGTCTGGAATATATCTACACACGGACTCGTGGGATAGTCAAGCAAGGGAAGGAAAGGGTAGGAAGAGCTTGGAGGGAGATCTGAGGATGACACAAGAAGAACACCGTAAATAGACTGTCCCCCTTAATATGTAACATATACAGTTTTTACACTACTAAATAGAACAGTAGGACTGACTGTAACATGCTACCTGTAAAGAAAAAGAAGGAGCGGTATCAGGAGAGAGAAGAGGGTGTTTTGCAGACTTCCAACACGAAGACCCAATGAGGTGTTGAATAGCCTGGTATGTAAGGCAGTATCCTCCAGGGCACCCACTACTAATCTCTCCTATGATTTAAATAAACAAGAAAAAGACCATGTGAGAAGAAAAGGCCATAGCACAATATCATTCCTGTACTGCTACCAAAATGAAGAGGCTTTGATGTGTTAAGAATCCACAACACCAAGCAAGTTGAGCCTTGTATCACAATGGGCTGTATAATAAAAGAACAGTCAAAAGAAAGCCTGATCAGAGCTGTATATTACTCTCTATATTAATTCAGTACGGTGTTCACAGGCATGCGAGGCAGAACCATTTCCTGAATCCTCAGGAACCAAATGTACAGATATCCACAACGCAATAAATGTATCCGGTAGGCTCGGCCGTGTACAACGCAAACACCAAGCAACAATATTGGTAATCAGGCAACACGCTTCCCGCTCTATGTAAGTATGAGAGCGCGCGTGTTAGCAGGAGTAACAGCACAAAGTACGTTTCCTCAATAGGGATATTCCCTGCATGAGACCGAGGACTGCCTTTGGTCTCGCCAACAGGGAAACGAAGAGGAAAAATACCTAGAAGCAGCTCCGAGTTATCCTCCGCAAGAGACCGCTGAAAACGCGATCTCGCCAACGGAGGAGACGGGAGGGCAACTGTTCAAGGAACACAGGAAACAATGCAGAAAATGCCCAGAGAAGTAAACGCTGGTGCAACAAGCACCCTTACCACCTCTGGTTCAAAGGAAGAAACGGAACAGCATCCGACTCGAAAACCACCAAAATAATCGTCAGCGTCCGGAACTCCCATCATCGTTATATCTGGTTCCTGCCTTATCGTCAGGAATGGGGCGTATCTCACGTGAGGAATGCCGGGAACTGTAGTTTTATCGGGCTATTTTCTGGTCTTCCCGATATTTGTCGGTCAGTGTGTGCCAGGCTGATGCGCCCTGACACAAGGAAGCTGTGGTAGCTCAATTTCTCACCCTACGAAATGACCGTAGAAAAGGCCCACCTCAAATCGCACTTGACCACTTATCTGAAGGACAACAAAGGATCATTATGTTTTGAACAAATCTTATGGGCAGCAGCCAAGGCTATCTTCAAAGGCCAATTATGAGAATTTCAGCACTAGTTAACAATGTAACAATGTAAGAAGGAACAACAATCGACTTTTGAGTCAGAAATCAAAACCATCATGGTTAAATACCCTAAACACCCCAGGGAGGAAGCCAGGAGAGAACTAAATAAGGCAGAAATGGATCTAAACGATCTCTTTACCTCCAAAGCAGAATATATGCTTAATAAGCTCAAAGCACTGCACTATGAGCAGGAAGAGAAGGCGTGGCAATTCTTTCCTGCTCAACTGAGGCAAGGGAAGGCAGGGGTAACTGTACCAGATAAGGAGGGCAATCTAATCAGAGGTTCACAGTGAATAACGCCCTCATTTGCAGAATACTATAGTCCTGTTTATCCCAAACATAGTAGGGAGTGAAACCTGGAAGGAGAACTTCCAACAAGGAATATCCCTACCATGCCTTAATACTGAGGGTAGGTCACTTATGGAAGGCGTGATAACAAAAGACAAAAGTGTCCAAGCAATTTCAAAACTCCCCTACAACAAGGCGCCTGGGGAAGCTGGATACCAAGGAAACTTCGACAAATGGGTAAAAGCTGAGCCCATTGACTTGATATATGAGTCATTTAAGAAAGCAGGTAACCTGTCAATCCTCTCTAAGAAAGCACTGGTTACAGTACTCTCCAAACCTGGCAAAAACCCACACAACTGCAGATGATGCCATTCTGTATCCCTCCTTAATATATATATATTAAAATATTAGCAAGCATCTTAGCCACTTTACTTAGGTTATCATAGATGTTATCAACCCCACTCAAGTAGGCTTTGGACTTGGTAGAGCAAACAGTAAGCACATGCATACACTCTCCCATCTACTGTGGATATCAAAAGATTTTGGAGACAATGCCCTTGACCTGTCTCTCAACACTACAAAGGCGTTTGACAGGATAGAATGGGATTACGTGTTCCCTATTTGCAAAAGATGGGTTTAGGGGACAATTTCATTACTAAAGTTAAATAGCTCTATTAGAACTCTATTGCCCAGGTTAACTTTGATGGATTCCTTATCGGACTCTTTCCCTGTCTATAGTGGAACCCACCAAGAGTATCCACTCTCACCCTTACTATTCTCGTTTGCTCTACAACCCCTGGCAGTGCCAATGCCAATCACACACTATGGCAGGAATCCTGACTCCCACTGGCCCCTCAAAAATTGTATATCTTGCTTATGCTCACCAACCTCAAGACCTCACTACCTGCCCTCATGTTCTCCATCACTGTCTTTCCAGCGCATTAAGTTATAAAGTTAATTGGGGGAAGAGTGAGTTACCACAAAAGCAGCCATCACGTGATACCAATTTCAGTGGAAGCAAGAGCGTCTAAAATATCTGGGGGTTTATGTCAACAGAGGGCTTGAAAGAATGGTGGCAAATAACATAAACCCACTCATAGCAAAATCCAAATTATAAAAATGGAATCAATTCCACCTCTCACTATAGGGGAGACTGCAATCTGTCAAGACAGCAATAGTTCCTTGATTTGCATATATATTAGCAATGGTCCCACTCATTGTGAAAACCACAAAGCTGCGCTCCATTGAAAAGGATACTAAAGGCTTTACCTGGTGTGGCATGACACCTAGGGAAGTATTACATAAAGTGCCCCGGGGGCGCAACAGGTGTTTGCGTCTGTTTTGCGTGCTTCCGGGGCACTTTGGTATAACAGAAGGGGCCGCAGACACTTGTGCGGCCCCTTCTGTAATACCAATAGCTCTGGTGCACGTAAAGCGCCAGCGCTATCTTTAAGGGGGCGTTCCCTCATTTGCAAGGGGGCATGCCCCATGCAAATGAGGGAATCCCTTTGCTTTTGCGCCCGCGCAGTATTACAGATGCGGGCGCAGAGGCAAAGAAGCCCTCAGGAGACACACTGCTAGTGCGCCACCTCGAAGGTGGCACACTGTCAATGCGCCTCCTGAGAGCAGCCGGCTGCAGGGAGTAAAGTGGGTTCCATGGACCCCCCAGACATCCCCTTGCAGGCGGGTGCAGGGGATCTCTTTTCCCCTTTAAAAGTGCAGGGGGTAGCCGCCTGTACAGTGAAACACGAAGCGGCTTTAAAGCAATTGCTCCGTATTTCACATGAATGCGCTGCCCCCAGGGCAGCACGAGTTTGCGGCTGCCCTGGGGGCAGCGCATTCACCATAATGCGGCACACTTTCCTTCATTGCGCCAGGCGCACCTATTTAAAAGAGCGCCCGGCGCCATAAAGGAAAGTGCGCCGCATGTGTAATGTGGTCCCTAGACTACAAATATACAAAGTGAATGCCCACAGTAAATATGGGGGTGTTGGACTTGGCCCTATTGGCAGGGTCATCCCTAAACTTTTTGCCTTTCCCCTAGCCTGTTCTCTGACATGGTGTTGGTGGTTTTAGGCCTCTGGGCACTTTAACACTGCTGTCCAGTGTAAAGTGCGTGCGCTCTCTGTGTTATGTATGGTGAGATTGGCCTGCCCTCCCATAGGAATGAATTGGGGATTCCCTGATAAGTGTGTCAGTGGTAATCCCTGAGATGAGAGGAGCAACGTGGTCGAGTTTGGTATGTTTGAAATAGTAATAATAAATGCTACGCAATGGTGTGCGCAGATTTATTATGACTATTTTGGAAGTGTCACTTTTAGAAGTTGGCATTTCTATGTGCTGTGTGTCTGCCTGCCTGAAGTGAATTGCATGTCTGGCTTGTGAGTGACAGGGGCGGGGAGGTGTGTGTGGCTCCAGGAGGGGCAGGGTGAGTCAGCACTAGGCTGAATGGGACATCTTCAGTGGGAGTAGTGGGAGGAGTAATCCCCTGACCCTGAATAGATCTGTGCCTGCCCTAGTGAATGCTGGCTCCGCCCCCTGTGGTGTGTCTGATCACCTAGCCCCCACCTGAAAAAGGGGAAGAGGAGCTTGGTAAACAAAGTGCTCCAATTCCCCCCTGAACCTGTTGCATCTGGTTCCCCCAAGCCCTGCACTGCAGACAAAGGAGAGACGTGGTATAAATGTAGGGGCTGTGACCCCATGTGCTGAGCTGGTGTGCTGTTCCTGAACCTTGCTGGGGGCGTGCTGCTGCTGGGGCCCAGGAGGAACCGCCATGAGGGCTTGCCTCCTTGGGCCCAGCCTGGCCCCCTTGATCCCTCAGGACTTTGGCTGTGGAGCTGTGGCTTCTAGCGCCTGGTGAGCACTGCATTTTAATTTTCCCCCAAGAGAGGAGAGCGTGGGCTTCGCAGCGCGGAGCTACAGCCCTTATGGAGGGGATCCCGACGTGGGATTCCCCCGCATTTTGCGAATCGAGGCGGGAGCCCACCCCGCGTTGTGCACTTCTGACAGCGGGTGCCCACCCCGCGTTTGGAGTCGTTGGCGGGTGCCCACCCCGCTTATGTGCTGTGTTTGAGGCGGGTGCCCAGCCCGCTTATGTGCTTTATTTTAAGCGGGTGCCCACCCCGCATTGCCCTGCCGAGAGAAATCACCGCCGCGGCCCAATCGCCCGAACAGGAAGCCAGGCGGCCTTGCCTGACTGTGGGCGGGGCGTAAAGCGCGTCCGGCGAGCCGGGAGAGGAAGTCCCGCCCGCCGGTGACGCCGCGAGGGAAGGAGAGAGAGTCCCCGAGGAGTGGGGGCTCTCCTGAGCATGCCGAGGAGACCGGGAGAAGTGAGGCGGCCTGTACGGGAGGAGTCCTGCCCAGAGAGAGCCCGGTGAGTAGGGCTTCTCCATTTGTGGTGCCGATCGAGGCACAGCGCGAGTCCCTAGTCCAGAGTGGACCCGCAAGAGAGCGGGCCGCTCCCACGATTGGGGCCACTTGTTTCACCAAGTCCCGGAGTGGGGCTTGGGTGCATTTCGAGGCAAATTGTCGGTGCCTGAGCTGACCCGCCAGAGAGCGGGCCGCTCCAACGATGGGGGGCATATTTGTTTTTAAAGCCCCGTGGGGGTCCAGAGGGCACTGAGGTGCCCGTGCCTGCTCTTTGTTTGCTCCCAGCTGCCCCGCCTGATAGAGGGCAGCTGCAACGTTTTGCGCAGATTTGTATAGAAGTCCCTGAGTGGGACAGGAGAGGGCACAGTGGTGCCAGGCCTTCTTTACTTTACAGCTGCACGGCAATTAGCGGCAGCTGCAACGTTTAGGCCATCAATTCTTTGGGGGCATTGTAGATGAGACAGGAGTGAGATACATTCCTATGCCCCAGCGCAATTGCGCACTTGTGGATTCTGCTGCCTTGGCAGCCGCCCTGACATTTGGGACATAGGGCATTTGAGCCCTCTAAGAAGGCCGTTGGCCAGGGGGACTGTGGGAGGTTGATAGGGCGCCAGGCCCTAAATGTGATTTATGGGGTGCGCAGGAAATGTGATTTATGCATCCTTATTTATGCTTATGAGGTTATTGCATACTGCGTGTATGCTGGTGAGGCCTAATGCGTAATGTGTTTATGCTTATGAGGTTAATGCATACTGCGTGTATGCTGGTGAGGCCTAATGCGTACTGCGTGTATGCTGGTGGGGCCTAATGCATAATGTGTTTATGCTTATGAGGTTATTGCATACTGCGTGTATGCTGGTGAGGCCTAATGCGTTTATGCTTATGAGTTTATCGCATACTGCGTGTATGCTGGTGAGGCCTAATGCGTAATGTGTTTATGCTTATGAGGTTAATGCATACTGCGTGTATGCTGGTGAGGCCTAATGCGTAATGTGTTTATGCTTATGAGGTTATTGCATACTGCGTGTATGCTGGTTACGCCTAATGTAATGCTGAGTACAGTAATTCGCCAGTCATTTCTGGTTGTGTTCTACACTTATTATTTGTGCTTGTGATGGTTCTGACAGTGGCCCAATTGGCCCTGTCATGTGTATATAATCCCCTGTAAATATTGCCTAGTGCCAGTTGGCACAGTGTATATTGTGTGATTACTATTCTAATGTGTTTATGATAATACAAAGGCTATTTGTTTATATAACCTTGTGTGGAGTTCCTTTTGTGGTGTGCCTAGTGGGTTGCTGCTGTGTGTGTGTGTTGCGTAAACGCTTTACACATTGCCTCTGGGATAAGCCTGACTGCTCGTGCCAAGCTACCAAGGGGGTGAGCAGGGGTTATCTGCAGCGTGTAACTCCCTTGCCCTGACTAGAGTGGTGGTTTCTGCCTGGCTTAGGCGCAAGCCCTAGCCAACCAGAAATCCCATTTCTAACAGGGGGTTTGAATCCTAATTGTATGAAACATTTCTAGCAGCACTTATGGGTCCCTATTGAACAGCTACTTGCACAAAGTGAGCCGGGCTTACAATTAAAATACTCATGAAAATCACACAACTCCTTTACCTCTAACACTGTGATAAAGGCTATGCTGCAGACCTGGGGCCGTATTATGCATTTTCCTTGTTTGCGCCAGGCACACCTATCAAAAGGTGAGCCTGGCGCAAACAATGAAACGGCGCCCTATTACAGTGAATGCGCTGCCCCCAGGGCAGCCACGAACCCGCGCTGCCCCCCAGGGCAGCGTAGTCATGTGGAAAACACTTGCAGCTGCTCCATGTTTTCATAGTGCAGGCGGCACCCGCCTGCACTTTTACAGAGGAATAAAGATCCCCTTGCACGCGGGTGCAGTCAGTGACTGCACCCGCCTGCTAGGGGATGTGTGGGGGGTCCATAGGACCTCCATTCTCCCCTCCAGAGGGCTGCTTTCAAGGGGCGCAATCACAGTGTGCCACCTAGAAGGTGGTGCACTGTGAGTGTGCCCCCTGAGAGCTTCTTTGCCTCTGCGCCCATGCCTGTAATATGGAGCTGGCGCAGAGGTAAAGGAATGCCCTAATTTGCATAGGGAACACCCCTATGCAAATGAAGGAACAGCCGCTGAAGGTAGCGCTGGAGCTTTAAGTGTGCCAGCGCTATCGGAATTACTAAAGGGGATGCACAAGCGTCTGCACCCCCTTCTGTAATACCAAAGTGCGCTGGGGGCGTAAAAAGCAGGCGCAAACGCCTGTTTCGCCCTGGGGCACTTACTGAAATAAGGCCCCTGGACTGCCGTCCCTAAAAATTTCAAGTTAAAGCCAGACTGCACACACAGGCACCTATCTGGACCAATGCCAGTATAACAATAGGGGGGTGCTCCGTCCATTGGGAAATATGGCAGATGGCAGGCATACTCATGTTAAAGCAACTAATAACGGAAGGTAACCTCAAAACATTTGCAAAATTACTCGAGGAATTCCACCTCCCCATAACCAAGCATGGCATTACATAACAAGCATGACATTACATAACAAGCACGGCATTACATAACAAGCATGACATTACATAAAACTTAAACATTGCCTTAACAGCGTACTGGAAGCACAACCGTAAGACATCATGGACTCCCCCATCCAGCAATACCTGAAACACTGGGGCTATCTTAAGGGTGTAAAGTCAGTGTTCTGTAACATGTTGGTCCAACAACTACACTCTAAACCCCCTCAATCCTCTTTCCACAATAAAATGGCAGAGAATCCTACACTTAGGGTAAACAGAATCTGATTGGGAGAATGTCGACAAAGGAGTAGGAGAACCCAGAATGGTATTGGAGACCACAGAAACTGCGGACAGCAGGTCTATTACCCCACTCTAACTGCTGGAGATGTGGCCAGTGGAGGTGCGAAATGGCGCACGTTCTTCATGGCTGCCCTGATATCTGCCGCCTCTGGTCCTGGACTGGAGATGCAGTGAGTCAAGTATTAGCAGCCCCTATACCTATGACAGGAAAACTGGTCTTGCTATGTGACACAATGGACATGCCTTCACTGACTGGACATATCCAACGCTTAGTAGCTCTGGACTTGATATAAGGCAAGAAATGTATCCTAGTGGCACTGGAGAGCGCGACAACTACCCACGCATGATGAATGTCTCCAAAAAATGTAAAAGACAGTCTCTTATGAGAGTCTCATCTAAAAGTTGCAAGACAGCTTGGATATATGATATTTCACGATATTTGGTCACCATTTATTGACCAATGACAACATCCCAGATATGTGGAATACATAACGAAAATCTTTGGGAATGCAAATGAACATTGCCAGTGTCACCTAGATTGCAACGGTGGGCTCCCTCACATAATCTAGGCAGAGTGGCCCCTTTCTAGAGGGTTTCCAACCCTCACAACACCATTAGCCCATCCTCTCTCATGCCTCTCCTCCCTGAGGAAACTAGCCGATAGACAGGCGCGTTCCTCCCAGACGTTTCATCGTCTGGATAGACACACGATTTACTTATCCTCCTTCCGCCCCTCTCCCCCAAGCACACACTGGATTTATAGCACCCTAATAGCCCTCAACGTATCATAATGTACTTCATGGAAATGATACAATAACCGAAGGGAACGTATTCTCCCCCACCCCATATAAAGTGTTAGGCACCACTGGAGTGTGAAGATATTCGATACTTACTATCCTGCTGAGACATATTTTGTGTAATACATGGTAGAATTTATACACATTTATGGATGTTTGACATCTTCGTATTCGATATGATGTGTCTATGTATGCTCTAATGATCAATGTGATGCTTCTATTTAGGACTAGAACTTTCATATACTCTTTAGATCTGCTGTCTATTTAATGTTCTAAATAAACGTTAAACATATAAATTCACCAACATAAATAATAAAAACAAAATACAGTAAAGCAACACAATAAAAACAACATTATAGTAAACTATATTTTAACCTTCAATATTGTTGTAAAATGATTACAAAGTATATGGTTACCTTGCAATATCTTTGCCCACAATATATTTGCAGTCATGCTATTTTGACCACGCTATTATAGTCACACAATATTTTTGAGTCTATATTTTGGTGGAGTACCAACCGTTCCCACGAGGTCGCTAATTTCTCAGCCTGGTATGGAGCATGCTAGCTCTGGTGGCCTTGTATGTGATTCCTAATATTTTAAGATGATAGAGGCTTGAAAGCAGAGTCAGTGTAATTCCCTCAGAATTCGAGAAATATGCAATAACTTCTTTAGAATTCTTATAAAGCATGGTGCAATATGTAAGTTACCTTTCAGGGGAACCAGTGTGTTTTCATAGAGAGTGCAAAGCAGGGTGTTGCCTCCCTCTATGTGGGAGAGGACTACGCTCAGTCCATTGTTCTGGCATTGGATTCTGTGAGGCAGCCATTTTGGTACCATGTTGTCTTAAGCTTTGTGGCAGTGTGTAAAGGTCTGTCTTAAGAGTGAATCCAAATGATATTGAGTTTGGTTTTTGCTGGAATGTCCCCTTCCCCTTTTGGAGGGTCGCAAGGGTCACAGCCCATCCGGCCCAGGCATGTGCAGCACATGCAGTCAATCACACACTGATCCTTCCCCCCTCTGAATTCAAGCCATACTCCCGCCTTGGAAGACTGACCTGCAGTTTGAAGCTTCCAATCAGTGTCTAAACCCTGCACTGTTACAAGTGCATGCACGATTTACTGCTGGGGTCAACACACATTTTTTGCAGAATGCGGTGCACGGATCCAGTCTGTACTGGGCACTGTAAATGAGGGTCTGCATAACGCAGACCGGGGACCGTGCGCCATATAAATGTAATACAACTCTAGATCACAACTCCAAGGCATACGTTTAAAACGCTCAGCTTGCCTCCTACAGTTTGAACTTATGTTTTTCAGTTTAACATTGCAAAGGTATTTTCCCTCAAATTAGCTATGAAATAAAGGTCGGTGAATCTTATAGAAGACGGACATAGTCCATTTTATGAATTGAATCAATTTTGAAGGAAAACACATTTTCGCTGCCTAGTAAAATGTTTATTCACCCTTATAAAATGAGTATCATGCCTAAAAACATCTACTATCTATTACCACAACCATCTTTATATGTTGAAACAATTTTTACATAAATCCAATATTAGGTGCCATTTCCAATGGGCAGTCCTTCTGAGCGTGCCCTCTTCCTTACCCTGGAATTATCAAACCTCAGTACTTCTGAGAAATCTCGCATATCATTCAGCCCATTCTTCAATTCAGCACACACCTAGCCGTCTGATGTCAGTAATAGTCTGTCATTATATACTCATTTAAAAAAATGAGTCTATCAGGATCCCACCATGGGTAGCATAATGCCTGGGGCCCCACTATCCAATCATCATCAAGCACACGGTCACATAAACCACGCACCTATCAAATGCACAGTCATATCAGCCGGTCATACGCTGGCTGATATATGCTTCTCTCACGCGCAGAGCTAAGATACAGGAGCAGTTTCAACGGCCATTATGTGAACTCCAGTTGACCTCTGTGCCTCAGCTATACAACGTGCTGAAACAAAGACACTAAATAAAAGGCGCACTCCTTAAATGACGATGCAGTTGATATTTATGGTACCCCATCAAATGCCAGCCTCTGTACTGTTTACTTGAAAACTAGCAGAATCATTTCTATCAGAGGTGCTGCACAGACTCACAAATGAAGTACCTGGAGCCGGGAACAATCTCGGTAGACACATTTTAAAGTGATGAACCTATTTGAGCGTGGATGATGGACAAACAAACACCTGACAATAAAACACAATGGATGAAAAAGGCCTAAGAAAAAAAGAAAAACTGTACCGGTCCTCGCTGGGGCACAGACACACAGTTCTCTGCCCTAGTAATGAGTCATTTCTTGTTTAGGGTTTTTGATAGACTAAGAAAAAATTCAGACAGCATCTGGTTACTTTCTAGGCAATATATTAGTGCCTTAGCCTTTCCCATATCCCCACCACAAGCTTGAACCTTGGATGGGCCAATAAGGGGCAAGGGAATCCCTCTTAGTCCCATCCAATATATGCGTATGACATTACTAGTGACACAACATGCATAATATTGAGGCGGACAGGAAGTGAACTCTGCACTGCCTCGTTCTGGGATTTGGTAGTACCCAGAAAGGATCGGGTACTGGCCGACACCTTCGCACCACCACTAGGCATTGAAGGAAGTTGTTTCCCATTGGAAGGACAAAAAAAACTACAAAAAAAATATGGGCGCCAATGAAAGGGCCTGTGTAATATGACATATAGAGACATTATGAGGGCATATTAGCGACACCTTTTCATGACATAAATATACACATTAAGGCCATTCATGTGCTTATTATTTATATGCAACTGATGTGGCCATTATTAGAACATTCGGTCTAAATTCCATTCTCTATGCTGATGACATCCAGCTTACCATATGCTTTGATGGAATAGTGTTTCATCCTGAGCATACTCCTCACACCCATTTATCTACTATTCAGACCTGCTTGAGCAGTAATATGTAGCTCAGTGTACACAAGAAGGAAGTGCTGGTCCTGGTCAGCAAGTTGTGTATTCATTTGTTCCCAGCCTCTGAGGTTGAGTGCCTTGTTTTCACTTTGGTAAGCATTTGAACTTATGTGAACGAGTGAGCTCTATGGTCTCCACAAACTTCCACCATATGAGATTGTTGGAAGAAAAGATACTACCCTTTAGACCACGTCATCTACGTGCTCTATTGGTGTGAATGGCAATCCTGAGCTGGGGCTTCCATCGAGAATGATGCAGAGATTGCTGGTAGTACAGAGTGGCATTTCCTGTATAGCTTGTTTACATATTACAGAGATTTCACTCTCTCAATCGTGCCAGGCCATTCTCTCCTGCAAATCTGGTTCTCCCAATGACCCTTGCCAACAAGCCATCCTCCACATGGCTATTGATGCTGTCAATCCTTTAATTAGTAAAATTCTCAACACATCGTTGTCTACAGCTGAAGTCTCTCCAGCCTGGAAACTGGCCTCTTGAAGCCCCTTCAAAAACAAGCCCCTGGAAAACTCCACCATACTGTCGAATTTTCGACCCAGCTCTATACTCCCCGAACTGACCAAAATGCTGTAAAGAATTGTTAATGGTCAACTCATTTCGTTTCTTGAAAACTCAAACTCACTACACCCCCATCAATCTGGTTTTAGACCCTGGTTAACACTCAATGGGGTCAGCCCACTAGAAGCCTCTGAGACAATTAAAATGACCCTGGATGCAGGAAATAATGCTGTGCTGATGCTACTTGATCTCTCTGCCATGTTTGATACCATCTCCCACTCTATACTCCTTCAATGGACCAAAGAGTGTGGTATCTTCCACAAGGTCCTGTCCTGGATCAAATCCTTTGTGTCTGGCAGGAGACAAGCAGTTGCCCTAGGACAATTTTAATCCACAGAAAGACCAGTGGTATTGGGAGTCCTGCAGGGATCATTCCCTAGCCTTTCACTTTTTAATATATACATGGCCCCTCTGATCTCCCTAATAACCTCATTTGGAATGGCTACCATGTCCTATGCAGACGATATGCAGCTGATCATATCACTTGACAAAGGCTCTTTCGCTCTGAACAAAACTTCCAAAACTGTTTCACCAAAGTCATCCTGTGGATGCAAACTAATCATCTTAAAAGCAATACGGATAAAACCAAGATTCTGCTATTCGGCAAGTCGAACCTGTTTTCCCCAATCCAATAGTAGCCTAAATCAGTGCCCCCCTCCTGGCACATTAGAAGTGTCAATAAACTTAGGGGTAAAATTCGACACTGCCCTCTCTTTCCATCCACAAGCTCTGGCAGTTGCAGGAATGTGCTTCAATCTAATCAAATCCTTAAAAAAAATCTTTGACCTTCTTCCATTAGTGGCCAGGGAAACAGTCATCTTCACGCTTATCACCTCAAGACATAAATTGCAATGCTTCAATTACTTACCGGTAATTGCATTACTCTGAGTCATCTTCCCTCGCTTCTATTCATTATGGCATTGAGGCAATCCTGCCTCACCATACACCCATACCACATGATTTTTCCATGCAAAAAAAAGAACCATCCCCTCCAATCCTCCTGTATTTACCATGTAACCAGACAGAACCTCAATTGGTTAGCCTGGACCACCTGGGAGGGAGGGATGTAATGAATAGAAGCGAGGGAAGGCAACTCAGAGTAATGCAATTACGGGTAAGTAATTGAAGCATTACCTCATCATCGCTTCCCTTCATTACGACATTGAGATGTACAAAGCCAAACAGGACAACCAAAAAGGCAATGAACAAACTCAAGTATATGAAACATAAAAAAGATGACATAGTGGCCAACACCTTCAACTCAAACACCTCAGACTGTCCCTGCGCCTGCACAATCCGAAAAGGATAGGCAAAAGACAGGGGCGGTTTCCAGGTGTTTGCCCTGCACATCCCAGCAAAGAAAGCCCCCAGCATCGCATCCCATGGGGTAGACATAGATCTCATCGACCCTGAACCCCAAAAGGAAAAACCTGACCTGAAGAAAGCAGTGTCCGAACCTGCTGAGGAAGAGGAAGTGGAAGGCTTCAACCCCTTAGACACAGGGCCATAAATCACAAACAGGGAATTGGAAAGCCAGACAAGAGCTGCCCTAGCCAAAGAAATGAGAATAGACCTCCTGACATCCAGACAATGCAGCCCATTTAGTTCCCAGAAGAAGGAGACTCGCAAAAGGAGGGCAAAACAACTACTGGTCCTTATGAAACTGGGAATCAACCACAGGATGAAAAGAGAGAAGAGGCCACAAATGATTCCATCATCAAAAATCCAACAAAAAAAGATGCTCAAAAGAAAAAGCTCCCAGCTCACACAAACACTGAAGAAACAGACAACAAAAAGAACGCTGAAAGAGACAATATCCTGGGAGCAAAGGAGCCTAGGGGCTCAAACAGAGGAACCATCAATGCGTCCAAACCCAAAGACAGATCCCAAGATGGGAAAGCGTCCCAGGACAATGAAGAACATTTAACAAACCCTTGAACAGATGATCCACCAACCTTCCGCATCTGACAAAGTGCACCAAGAACCCTCCAAAAGCCTCAATAGCAGCCCACTGAAGCCTAAGTGTGGCAACTGTCAACCCCATAAGAAGCACCAACTTGCAGAAACACCATCACATCAAATATAACAGCAGAAGGAGGAGGGTCCAAACCAGCACCCTGTCACTACTAGCCAAAGGAATGCCAGGGCCGCAAGAAAGATTTAGCAGTAGACGAGCGTCTAGATGTGTGCAGAGTCTGAGCCAAACCAGTAGGCACCCCCTCATGCACCAAGCCGAGCCCTTAAAGTGAGGGCCACAACCGGCAAGCAGAGGAGCCTCACTGCCCCCTGATCGCTCCCAGAGTCAGTATGCCAACCCAAAAGAATAAGACCATGCACCACAGCTGAGGGGAAAAAACAAAGGAGGGCCAGCCGAATAACCTCCAGCTGACAACCCCCAGGCCACAGATGTGGAGAACCTCTGAAATAAGCAACAACGGGACTGGAGGGAACAAAGAACCCCCTCACAGGAAGTAGGAAGGCAGCAGCTACCAGCCCAGTATCACCCGGATAACCTCCTGCCACTGGCAGAAGGCAACACTAATCCTGTGCAAAAGGAACCCAGTGAGTCAGAAAGACCCGTATGAGGACAGCGAGGTGCCACCAAACCATGGGGCACCAAGGACACCGTGGCAGCCAGAACGCCTGCACCGCCATCCAGACAGACACCGCCCATCAACAGACCACAGATGCGACCGAAGCTGAAACAGCCACGAGTCTCAAAAAGCAAAATGCCCAGAACCGGGGCCACAAAGAAAATATGAACCAGAAGAACACTTGAAGCCATGAAGACTTCCGGCAACACCAACGGAACGCGCCCGCTGCAACCACAACGCAGTCCCAAGAAGCCCCAAGAGGAGAAGCCAATACCTCGGAAAACCCGGAAGGAAGACCCCAGAGACGGTTAGGGTAGACAGCGCAGCACAGCTCGACACTGGAGCCCACATCTTAAAGGACAGGGAGCAAGGCACCCAAATATAGGGTGGACAGCACAGCAGGCCACAGCAACCCCACCAAGTCCCAAGCGAAAACAATGGATAAAAACCATAGCACGGGCCACAACCAAAAAGGCAAGGATGCCACCAAGTAGGTGAGGCACTGCAGAACCAACACCGGCTGAAAGCCCTTAAAAGCCACAAAGCACAGGAAACATGTAGCCAAGAGACAACAGCATAAAGTAGCAGGGCAAAAGAGGAGCCCATTAACAACAAAAATGGGGCCCAACAAGTCCTTAGCGCAGGTAGGCAGGAACCTGTTCATGGGAACAGTCCAACCACCAGGCCAGGTCTTCCCTGGACCGTAAACAAGTATCCTGGGACCGGTTTGGGGGTAGCACCCCTCATCAGCCAGGCTAGCTTGAATCCAGTGGCAAAGTGAGAAAGGGACCCACGTCTGTGCCAACTTAGGGCAAACAAAGCAAACACAAGGAAATGATGGACGGAGTCCTGAAACTTTTCAGACACTCACCCCCAATCACTATTAGATCTGGATAGAATCCATCATTGTTCTTTAGCTCACTTCTCCACCCCAGTTCAGACCCAGCCATATGCAAATCAGTCTTGACCCTGTTCCTCATGGGAACAGTCCCAGCCCGAGCCTCCAGGCCAGGTCTTCCCTGGACCGTAAACAAGCATCCTGGGACCAGTTTCGGAGTAAAACCCCTCATCAGCCAGGCTAGCTTGAATCCAGTGGCAAAGTGAGCAAGGGACCCACGTCTGGGCCTGCCCTGCCACTTAGGGTGAACAAAGCAAACACAAGGACATGATGGACGGAGCGCTGAAACTTTTCAGACACTTATCCCCAGTCACTATTAGATCTGGGTTGAATCCATCATCTTTCTTTAGCTCACTTCGCCACCCCAGTTCACACCCAGCCATTTGCAAATCAGTCTTGAGCCTGTTCTTCATGGGAAGAGTCCAGTCCGAACCGTCAGACCAAGTCTTCCCTGGACCGAAACAAGCATCCTGGGACCGGTTTCGGGGTAACACTCTTCATCAGCCAGGCAAGCTTGAATCCAGTCGCAAAGTGAGCAAGGGACCCACATCTGGGCATACCCTGCCAACTTACGGTGAATAAAGCAAACACAAGGAGACGATGGACGAAGCGCTGAAATTTTTCAGACACTCACCCCCGTCACTATTAGACCTGGGTTGAATCCTTCTTCGTTCTTTAGCTCACTTCACCACCACAGTTCATACCCAGCCATACGCAAATCAGTCTTGACCCTGTTTCTCAAGGGAACAGTCCAGCCCGAACCGCCATAACCACCATAACCCTTGGGGTGAGCGTGCAAGGCCAAAACCACCTAGAAAGCAGGGCTCGAGCCTTAAATCTTCAGAGTGAGAATCCAAGACCTAACCCACTAGGCCAGAAGGGACACTTACCAGGCCCAAAGGAACACATTATAACCCAACACAGAAATTATGGAGAAGGAAGACACCTGGCCAACATCCCACAGGCATGACCAGAATCACAAAGTGACTGCGGGCACAAATAGGAGGAAAGCCAGAGAAATGGCATAGGCCTCCCAGGTTATAAGCAGCAAACAAAAGTGAAGCCTCAAACACGAGCTGTAACTGAACAAACATCCAGTTCAACAGCTTGAAAAACCAGAGGACACAAGCCATCATAGATGCAAGGAGGCACATGAAGGTTAATCCACAATCCAACAAGAGAAATGCAGATAAAGAACCACAAGCAGAAGACCCTGTGTTCTCCTAGATGAAGTGAAATGAAGAAGTAAAATACCAAAAACAACTCCCAGCCCACATATAGGATGCCGCCCATAGGTCGAATAACCAGTCAGTGACAAACAGAGGCCCCAGAGGCTCAGTATGTCCAACGCAGATGCAGAAACAGAAAACATAGTAACACCCCTCCATGCACAGCCCAAAAAGGCATAAGCAATGGTGAAGCTATAATACAGCGCCAGGGCTAAGACCCTCTAGTGTTGTGAAGCTATCGACGTGCCAGTAAATACGCCGAAGGAAAACACTGGCAACGACAAGCAATGCAGCAAAATGGAGTCGGCAGGCACCTACAGGCACTGAAAAACGAGACCATAACCTATGGCCTGATATACGTGTGCCTCACCACAACAACAGAGAAACATCAAACATTAGCAAAAAATAATCGGGGAGTTTGTGCCCCCCAAACAAGCAGCCACAAGCAGGACACCTGCACTGACCCACATAAAGAGCCACGCAGGCGAAACAGCTGGGCGCCGAGGAGACAATGCAACCCCGGCAACCCAAACACGCCCATCTTGGTTGGAGGAAGTCACCGCAGACCTCCAGTTGGGCAGCATAGCCCTGCCCACAGCTAGTCCGCGCACCACAAGCAAATGCCAAAACACCACGTGTGCTCCCAGGGGTTTATACAGCACGCACCGTAGTAGTCTGCAACTCCCAGATGCCCTGAACTTAGGAAGAAGAATCAGCGACTCAATACCAGCAACACTTAACGGGGAGCACTGGAGACGCCACTCACAACAGCAGCACAGCCTGTCACCAGAAGCCGAGGAGTCTTCGACACACACCTCCCCCCAGCCGGCTGGAGGAAAGCCCAGCAGACCCCAGCCCAGACGCACAAGAAAGGTAAGGGGAGGAGGATCGGACAATGCCATACCGCAAGCACTCACCATACAATCTGCAGGCTCTGGCAATGCTTCTCAGTCTGGCGCACTCCTCAACACAGAAGCACTCCTCATAACAGCCGCACTGCAGGCCACGAGGACCCAGGAAGACCAAAAGGGCCGCCCCCTGGAAGGACAGTCCCAGCCACCGTGAGCCGGTATACACTGTATTACCGGCACGCTTCCAACATGCCTCCAGGACCGCACCGCGGCATCCCCTGCAGCAGCGCATCATGGGAAACCAGGGAAACGGGCTGGTACCGCAGTGCTCGACCAGCACATAAGCCAACATCCCACCATCTTGAACAGTGAAGAAACAGCCACAGCACCACACACGGCTGGCGTGGTATTGCACAGTCTGGTAAAACAAAATTAAAGCAGGAGGATTGGAGGGGGAAGGATCTTTTTATTACATGGAAAAATCATGTGGTATGGGTGTCTGGTGAGGCAGGATTGCCTCAATGTCGTGATGAAAGGAAGCAAGGGAAGCGACGATGAGGTAATAGTCTATATGCAGGATCATCCAAGCAGCCACTCCATAAGCTCGAGATTGTACAAAATGCTTGGGCCAGACTGGTGTTGAGACTCCCCAAATGGAGCTCTGCCTCCACAGCCCTATAAAAACTACACTGGCTACCAATTCATAAAAGTATCCTTTTAAAAATCCTCTTGTTGGTTTTCAGAGCATTTAAGTCCATTGGACCCAATACCTCACCACCCAGTTCACCCATTACAAGACCCAGAGGCTGCTGAGATCATCTCATGTCAATCGCCTAAAGTTCCGACCCTTTAGACTTAGGACCTGAGGCGGAAAGTCTTTCACAGTTTTGGCACTAAAGCCTGAAATCAACTTCCAAGCTCTCTGAGTTTTTGGACTCCAAAGTCCGGTGTTGAGGGTGTGGAGGGTGCTGGAGTCGTAATGTGGATGGTCTGAGGACCAGGGTCCGTGGTGCTGGGCACGGTCCAGGCACAGAGGGGCACAGATGGGCTTGCCTTTGGCGCGCACGCGCAGCAGCCACCATACAGAACATATTTCAACAATATGTTCCTTCTCCCTCCCTTCAGACAACAAATTCATGGATTATGCACTTTCCTCTTGATGGAAGGACTTTTTCAGTTCTTGCTCCTCAGCTATGGAATTGCTTGCCATTGGTTAAGCACTGTATTTTTTGTAAGGCAATAGGGTCTCATGCTCGAAAATTGTATTAGCTAAAAGTGGTCACAATTTGCACACCAACTTATACCGAAACCAGTGGTATTTTGAAAACCAACCTATGTACTTAAAAGGTTGGATCGCAAAATATTTAATCGTAGTTGGTCACAATTTGACCTTCCTCACGCATACTAATGAAAATGGTTGCAAACTATGACCCATTAAGATTTCCTGCCATCACACTCATTGTGGCCTGCTAGAGTCAGCAGACAACTATGTCTGTGATAACTTTTAAATCAAGCAATTGTTCTTAAATGCAGCCTATTTTTATTAAAAGAAAACGGGATGTGTTAAAAAAAAGTTTTGTCAACATTCACAAAGGGAAAAGGGTCCCTTGGAGACCCCTTCCCATTTGCAAATGGGTTACCACTACCTTAATGTAGGTGGTAAAGTATTACTATTTTGCAACTAGATTTCGGTTGAAAAACATTAACATATCCCACTGTGAATCACTATTTGGAAGGGACATCCTAAGCATGCCCCTTCCAAACAGAGATTTGTAATGTACTCGCAAACCTAAATTGTGATTTGGTAATATATTATTGATTTGCAATTTGGGTTTTGTACATACCAAACGGTAATTTTGCTGCTGCAAAGGCTCTGATTTTGCGAATCGGAGGCTTAGCAGCTGCAAAATCCCTTCCTACATCTTGCCCTAAAATCCTACTTATTCATTTACTTAATTTTGCATATTTACTGTATCAATCCTAGCAACAAGAAGGCTTGGGTGAACAGTGCAATTACCAACAGCTTAATCATCCACTTCACTCAGTTTGATTGATTAGCAGACAGAACTATGAATATTAGTTCTGACTTTGTACTAAGACAGAAAAGTGAGAGTTTGGCTGAATCAATGGGATTAGTAAGAGGTGTGTTAGAGGGGAAGATGCATTATCAAGTGACGGAAGTGTGACTGACGGAAGTGATTGAGAAGAGTTAGGTGATAAGATGACCATGTAATGACTTTGTGAGAGAGAAGAGTGGGTAGATTATGATTTGGGCTGGTGTTAGTCCCAATCATTGGACGGTGATTGAATCTTGGAAAAATGGTACGTTTATGAAGTTTAGTGCTGATGGAAGCTCAGAAAATGTCAGCTTCCACTTGGTAAGGTGCTCACTGGTATAGATGGAACATATTTTGGTCTTGGAGATATGAATAAGAAGACTGATACATGGTGGAGGATGGGAGGCGATGGGGTAGTGAAAATCACCAGAGATTGTCATTAAAAGAGTGACTGGAATTGAAGTTAAGCGGTACTGCTAGATTGTTTTGAACCTCAATGAAGTAAGATGGGCTAGAGGTGGATTTTTTTCTCCATCTCAATAATAGAGGTTCAGACAACTAGTTCAGATAGAGGGTGAAAGAAGAGTAAAATGTTACATTTGAGATCAAAATGAGGTCAATTATATTTCCATGTCTATAGGAGAGGGACAAATGAGTACTGAGGAATATAAGTCCAGAAAGGAATTGAACAAAATTTGTTTTTAGGTCTTGCCTACAGACAGCTGCTGTTGTCGAAAGACCTATTACGTATGATACCAATACTTACAGCGGTCTTTAGTTCAGGCCATTACGTTTCATTGGATGGATTTCTTGTCAAGCTCATTGAATCGCTTCTTATTTGATGGCTTTCTTTACTCTTCTTTTGTTCATCCCCCATATAGCCTAGCGTCTTTATCCTCCTTTGATTGGGTGATTTGTATCCTTCTACTGCTTACTTTCAGGGAACGTTTTTCTTCCTCTTGTCAGTGAATGTATTTTTCTTGCTCTCTCTTCCTTTCTCCCTCTATGCTGCTTCCCCATCACACCCTCACTCACAACTGAGCACTACGTAGTGCTGTCCCACCAATGGTTCGTCCAACTTTTTTTATGCTCCTGTTGATTTGCTTCTGGATTGCCAACCAATCCTCTGTTGCTCTTTCATCCTCCTCCTCTTTTCTTCATTTATTTATTTTTAAAAACACTTTTTATTCTTTTTTCAATTGCAACAGCAAACCATAGTATAGTCATCCTGCATTCTTTTTTATTCCATTTTTTTGTATTTTTTAGTAGGGCCTCAATCAGCAATTTGCTACCGGGTCGCTCATTTCACTAAATGCGCTTTCACTCACCTTTCTTTTTTTTAGGTCTCGCCTGGCGTTAGCAGCGCGCATGCGCTGCTCTCGCCATGCGAGGGCTTCTTGGAATCAATACGATTTTAGAAGCTCGCTTTCTGCTCCGCCCATGTTTTCCATTGGTGCGTGTCATTTTGCGTCACCAATTATGCAAAACCGGGTGTTATGATTGTCCAGGAGGCTTTTTAGTCCCTCCTGGTTACCACCCTGTCCACTTTTGGCCCCGCCCACCGGGATTGGATCTTTTACTTGCGGCGGGAGACAGTGTCTCTTAATTAGCCGCTAAGCACTTTTTTCTGGTATTACTGAGCTACTCTCACTGCAGGCACGACGTGCTTTTTTTAACGGAGCATTGCGCTTTAAATTTTAAATACGCTCCGTTCCCCCCTTCCCTCCCCCGCTGCACGAACGCCTGCAAGGCGGGCGCTGTCTTAATTAACAAACATTAAAAATGCAATAGGTCTCCCCTTTCATTAAGTTAAAGCCATTTGCTTTGCTATACAATACCATTAGCAAAGCAAATGGCTTTAACTTAATCAAAGGCGACACCTATTGCATTTTCAATGCTTCTTTCTGAGAGTAACCTAGAATTAAAAATGTAAAAACAATACAAGTGAATATATTTCCTTTAACCTCGAGTCAAACATGATGGGTCTCTCTTCTAGCAATTTTTAATGGGTAATTTGTTTAAATGTTACAGTCAATCTAAGTAAGAAAGTAGTCTAACTAATTTTTATGAACACTTTTACTTCTTGTGGTTCTTCCTCTGGTAGTTTTAATGTTGGTTACGAACACCAAGCTGATGCTACTGCTACCGACATGTTGTTACGCGCGTAGCTGAGCGCAGCGCTTCTGCTTTTCAAGCTCTCTCTGAGGGTCTGTGGAGCCCCGGTCACAAGGTGAGTGAGAGACACACGCATTGGGCAGCTGCAGCGCTGACCCTGTGAGTCTGACTGGCTTGGAACTGCTTGGTTTATTTGTTGCGCTAGATCCTTGAAACCCGTAGCATTCTCCAGATCACTGAACTTTTAATAAACTAAAATGTCTGGCCAGCTCCTAATCTGAAAATGTCCCAGCACCGCTGCCCTCTTTCTTGCCCTTTGGAATCCCAGATGCTTTGTGACTTTAAACATGCGCAACGCGCAGATCTCATGTGCTTGTGAACTCTGTACAATCCATGCATTCAAACGGAATGCACTTGTTTCTACATTGTGAACCCATTTGACCTACATTCTCGCCGTTGTTTGGAACTAACCACTTCATGCATATGTATGAAGAAAGTGAGGGTGCTTAGTGATTAAAAGGGCGTGGCAGTGAAGTGTCCACATAGACGGCAGCATTATAGGCAATAAAGTGAAGAGCCTTTAAGGGGCGCCTCGGTGCGCGGAGAGACAAGCTGCTGCTGTGTCCAAACTGTTTTTCAAGTGACACAAAGGGCACACATGGTGTCAGCGTGCCGGTGGGGGTAGGAGGAGGGGGCGCACAAGGGAGGAGGCTCCGCTCTTTTCAAACGGGCTCCGGTTTCAACAAGTGACTCTTTCCCGAGAAGGCGACTATTTGAATTTACTTTTTAAGGGGTTCACTGCCCCTCCCCAGAGTCCGATTCCTGCGGGTCGGCGCCCTCTATATCTAATAAAGATGGGGAAAGCAGTGAGTATTGTGTGTGTGTGTTCTTGATGTAATTTCTTCTAACTGTTAAAACGCGCTTTTGGTTTTGTTATTAAAAATTATGACACTTCCGGAATTAGCACACATTGGCCGCCATCTGTTCAAATGACTGGGAGAGTGCTTCCATTTCGGTGGCACTGCTGGGTCGCAGGTTCAAATCTAGGTCGGGCGACTCAGCCTGTCATCCTGCCGAGGCCGAATACATGTTTTCCCTAAAGTTGGTACTGAGCAAGGCCGATGTATATAGATGGTTAAGCTAAAAAAAATAACTCGCTAAACTATAACTTCGTCAATAAGTTGTGATTAATTGCCTGACCACCACCTCTTTGGGTTTAAGGAATAGGCTAATATGGGGGTTAATGCACCTTCTGCAGAACGGTGTGCAAAGGTACAGATTACAGACTTGACATAAGTGTGTGTGTGTGTGTGTGTGTGTGAGAGAGAGAAAGTGTAAGCCTGTTTGTTGGGATTGTGTTATTCCAGAACAACTACGTGTATTTCGAACATATTTAGATATGTTTGCAATGTGAAAGCACATATTTCTTTCTAACATTGCTTAGTTTCTCTGCCTGTTTATCAAGATAAACCATGCTCACAGGAGACATCAGCATAAGCCAACACTAGCTCTGTTTATTTTAGCTCATAATAAATAGTTATTATATAGTGCTTCATAGCACACATTTGGCATTTGTACGCGCTGTAAATAACGTGCTGCCACCATCCCGGTTGATTCTGCTTAATTTATCAGCCTCAGAAGGAGGGAAGGCTGAAATGATTCGAATTTGTGACCTTGCAATATACAGCGACTTTATAGTTATTGAAATTCTTATTGCGGTCTTTCATTTATCTTAACACATCCCAGGAGAACAATTAATATAATAATATGATCTTAAAATAAAATTTCCCAAAACTTAGCCAACTTTAGAGACTCTGAAAATTTTACAAAAAGCACTTTTTGGCACGCCATTGCGATGTTGACCTGCTTTTCGAGTCATTAAGTTCGAGTTGTGATTATTGGAAGAACCCCAATGCTGTTATGAGAGACAAACATGGTCAGTTATTGCTCACAAAGTCTTGGGGTCCTGCCTCTTTCCACCATATTTACTACACATTGGAAGATTGTGCTGTTTTCCGCCATTTCTTTTGCAGTAGTCAGTGCGATTTTCAAGAAGCAAAAAAACAAAAATATGCATTGGCATAGCCTTTAGGTCTCACTTTTGGGATCTATTGGCTTTATCAATGGTTAAGTGATGCAGTACTGCATTACAGTTGCAGTGCAGTATGGCTAAAGAGAAGAAAAGGAAAACAAACTATAACGCAGTTGGCCGCATGAGCATTCTTAAACAAGCATTTGCAATGCAATAGGTCTCGCATTTATGCGAGTTTAAGCTATTGGCATTGTAAATGACAATGCCTTTTATTTATGTTTTAAAAACGAAAACAAAAATAAGAGGCATTGTTATTTGCAATGTCAATAGCTCAAACTCGCCTAAATGCGAGACCTATTGCATTGCAAATGCTTGTTGTAGATGCATTGCTCCAAAATAGGTGTCCACAATCTTGCAACTGTCTATTTTTTTAAAAAGACAAAAGACCACAACGTCATGACGTATCCATGCACATGTGTGGTGATGCATGCACACGTACATGATCGTGTTAGTGCCAAAAGACAAACTATCTACTGGGTCATGACATATGCACTTGCATACATAGTGACAAATGCATGTATATACATCATCACACTGAGGCTGGGTGTGGCTTTTCTTTCTTTTTGCCAATCCTGCTCAGCGTAGGCAATACACGATGGAAAAGAGAAAAGGTCAGCTAACACCTTGCAATGATGAAAGAGATATGGCTGGCGGAAGAGAGTCTAAGGTGGCGTCATGGTCATCAACTTGAGTGTCACACTACGGTACTGGCTGTTGTGTAGTGTCTTGAACACAATTCACACGTACATTTTTTTTACCAGAGTGATATTCAGCTCTAAATTATCCCTTCCATTTTTCCTTGAAGTACAGATGCTTAGCAGACGCTTCTGCGGTCTGACAGGAATTCTATAGCTCTAGCTGGTGCCACAATTGAACATCCTACTAAGCGTTCATTGTCAGCTCTGTCTGTCGATTCTCTGCTTATGGGCCCACACGGTCATCATCCGACGAAGACTAAGAGATACTCCCGTGCTTCAAATTCACCATACAGAGATAATGTGGCGTTTTGTTACCATCTGCAAATATATAACATGGGTGTTTGAACATATGCAAGCCTTGTCATTCTTACGCGTTTGACTTTGGGCAGAAGCTGGACTGTGATGTCATCAAAAGCGCAGCCAGTCTGAGACTGCAACTCAGGCTCCAAATTAAGACCACTGCACTGTCACTGTGAACACAAATGAGCCTCTTCATCCAAAAAGTATGGGCCAGAAAAACAATTTGTTTACATGGACGAGTGAGAGGAGCTGCAGCACACTGGGCGCTAGCTCTGGGAGGTGTGAATTAGCAAGTCAACTGGGCAGCTGTCCGATTAAGTTAATGGCCAGTAAGACCCTTTTTGGGCAAGGAGGTGTAACATGTAGTAGAGCCCTCAACAGGGACCCTCTGTGCGGTTCCATACTGCATCATCACATCAGTAACAGAACAACATTTTGTCAACTTAGATAATAAATAACATGTTGTGGTTCCTTGACCAGATGTCATACAATTTCGGCAGAGAAAGGAATGACAAGTCCGAAGTAGTGAGGAAAGCTGCACCGCAGGGTTACTAAAGGCCTCGGCGATGTCTAATAAAAATACAGTAAAAGGCTTATCCCGGTGGCCGTATGGTATGAAACTCGCATCGCACCTGTGATAACAGCGCCCAGTAATTGAGTTAGTGTGAAGGAGGGTCTCGGCCCACGTGTGCACTGATATTGCATTTTTCCACTTCGATGCCTTTTCCAGGCACTCTAATCCACGGATCTGAGCTGGGATAATCCACTGACATCCAATTTTATGGGAGAAGTTATTTTTCTTTCTCTTCTAAAGAAGCCAATTTGTTCATAGCGCAGTGTAAGTGTTAACTCTTTCGTGCTAAATGTATCTAGCAAAAAAGTAGAACGGGCAGGGGCCGACTAACGCTCAGTGGAGAAGGGGAGTATAGAAAGCTGCCTCGAGCACACCAAAAATGCCCGCACAGACCAAATCCGAAAATTGTTTAGCCTCAATGAGCGGATTTTCCCGCCACGTGACTATGGCAGCAGGGTTTTAAGCTCGCGGTAATGGAGCCTCTCCTTCAGGAACATCTGAAAACGGGTCACGACTCGAGCCAGTGCTGAAAAAAATGCAGACCGAGCATTCATCCCGGCTTCACGAATCAGTACTCGTAAAGAAAAGAAGTTTGAGGGAATTTTTGATGTCTTTCTGGGCTGACCTGAATGCATAAATGCAAATGAATATAGCCAGATTGGAGCACCAGACTCATTTAGAATAGAATCCTAATTATCAGACTCGTATACATTACTTTGGCAACAGAAAGAAAACGGACTAATACCTTTGAAAACATATTTTAAAATGGTTTATAGGAACAACACCAGACAGATCTCTGAGGAACGTAATAATTACTTTCCTCCTTCCGTGGTATGTCCGAGTTTACTACCCTGCCCCTCCCCCGCCACACCGCCCCGCAGCACGCCCTTTGCGAGCCGCCACTGCTGTCAATAATGTCAATCATTTAGAATGACCATCCGTGTTTCTCATGATGGGTGTTCACAAAAGTAGAGAGGGGAAGAGGGGCAGGAAAGAATTACTATTTTAAGTTCCTGACTGATCTATAGTGTCATTGATCTGGTCCTCAGTCCTACCTCCTGGCACTGTTCCTGACCATCCAGTGCCGGATGGAATTACCATCTTAACCTATAAGCCCTACTCTGTCCTCATCCCTTGTCTTGCTGAGGCGTAATCTAGGTACCGTTTTTCTAAAAGAATACCCTTTAGACCATTAAAAGGGTGACAGCAGTGCTTAGTTTTTAAAAGAATGAGTGGCGGTGCCCAAAGCACTGCTCAGAATCCTGCTTCCGGCGCTAATAAAAGTCAGAGCATCGAATACCAAGGCTTCGTAGCCTTGAATCCTCCTCATGCCTCTTTTATCTACTACCAGACACTCCCTGCCTCTTTATTTAACTATTGCAGGTTCCTGCCTTTTCCATCTACGACAGCTGTTCTGTCTTTCTCTTCAAAGCTTCTTTCTTTTCCCCTTTGTGTGATTTTTTTCTCCCTTGCTCTCGGAAAATTCCAATCAGGAAAAGTAAGTGCCAATCCCCAAAAATTTGTGCCAGCGATCCTCACCGGCAACCACTGGCTCAAATTAAGCACTGGTCAGACCAATACACTCGTTGACTTTATTTTTACTGCGTCTGCACTTAAAGGTATCTCGACGTTACCCAATATAAAACAAAGATCACATTATTACAATGTCATCATGTTTCCCCGCATATAATATGTGTATTCCTCAGGATAACCAGTGCTAATATTGGTGTGCATACTCTCACATGGAAGACCAGCTTCTTTAGGTTTTAATGCACTCATGTAACCCTGTAAATTACATATTACATTCTGATTGCTATCCAACCAACTCTATAGTATCCTTTAGGATTCCAAAGTGACACTTTTTTTCATGCATAAGACCAAATGTGCTCATAAAATTCATCATCAAGTGTGAAAAGATGTACCTTACAACTAGCAAAGGGTAAAATCAACAGCTACATGCTTTGAGAAGTCAACCTACACCAAAAACAAAACTTTTCCAAACTACACTCACATTTGTTTCTGAAAATGTACGCCTCCAAGAAAAATATTTGAGAGATTAGGCAGCCAGCATGGTAGCTCACATAATAGTTCCTCTTCTCCTGCAACAAACATTAAGTCTGAATGAGAGTTGTTTTAGTAGACCTACAAAACCGGTATGACCGGATAGGGACATAGCTGGGGTGTAGATTTTCCACTCAAATGTGAACTCGAAAATCTTGAGGAAGGAAAACTTTCCTTTCTTGTGTCCCCTCACTCACCAGGGTTTCCCCATGGTGACATGCTTCATCATAGGGGCCATCTCAACCCGCTGCGGGCTGAGGCGTGCTACGACTTGCGATGAGACGTAGGAGCACTAATCGTGAGGAGCTATGTGTAGTACAGTGATGTGGTGGAGTGGAGTTAATTAAAAAGTACCTAACTAGTGGGCAGAAAAAACTTTATTCAGGCTCCTAGTCGGTCTATTAAAAAATTGGGGTTAGTATCTAGTGAACCTAACCGAATGCGTTAGGGGTCCCTAGTAGATGTCAACATGTTTCGAGCTTCCCCACAGCTCTTCTTCAGGACAACACAGGGTCCCGCCCTGTGTGTACCACTCCAAAGTGACCTACATTGATATACGTGAAAAAACAACGAAATGCTGTAAAATAAGGCAATTGTTAATAATACATACGGTACAAAATTGTCACGTAGTATGGGTACATAATAGTCCCGTAGTATCTGTAAAAGGAATAAAGAAAGAACAATGGTTAATGTAACCCTACCCCCTCTTGGGGGTGGGTGGAATAAAGCGTAATACTCAAGGGCTCCTTGCGATGCGTGCTTTCAAACTGCCAAAATGTGAAACACCATGCAGAGCTGCAGAATAACATGCTTGCCTAAAGTTGTGGTGGAATTAAGGCATTTAAAAAAAAATTAAAGAATAAAGAGGGGTTAAAATATGCACCTAGTAACTACACCGTGGACATGACAAACATATAGACATTACATATAACATAAAAAACATACTGTATTTTAAGCAACAATGTGCCTCATGGTCTCAACCGGGGTGAGAGGGTTCCAACTGGAACTCTAGAAAAACGAAAAACGAAGGAGAAACGTTGTAAGTTGCCATTTTACGATCGAGGATCGTGTTAGAATCGAAAAATGCAGAAGAAGGCCGAACGCGCCGAGGGCAATCCCCGCAGCGTGCTCGGTTCCGTATACAACCTGAAAAACAATCCACTTACTTGTGTGATAACCTCTCGGTCAGTAGACCTAGCAAGATTCTCCCTCGAGACCGCATATTGGCGTGTCTCACTAGGGAGCTGGATTAAAAGGAAGTGTTTCCGTCTAGTCATGCTAGGATGACTAGAGTGCAAACCTTCCAAAATGGCCGTCCTGTGATGTGCTAATGGCGTAGCCCTGTTGGGAGTGAAAAAACTTTACTTCATTTACGAAGATGGGGCAAAGGAACGTACTATTCATTAATAACCAATTACATGAAGACATAAAACAGAAAAAGACACAAAACAGTGGTTGGGACAAGTGATATCCCGTCCGCATTCAACATTGGTCGTGAGCGATCGTGAAAGGTTGCTGTGTGTTTAGTTTTGGTGACGCATAATTTGAAATTTAGAAATTGCCAGATTTCTGCCAAAGAAAAACGTGAGAGACTTGTTGGAGGTGCTAATTTAATAATAAATGGCCTCTGTTGATGATGGACCAGAGATATGAAATTTATACAAAATGTCATTATTGCCTAAGAGATAATTGGTGTGTAATGCCACAGAATTGATGGTACCTAAACAAATACAGGTTCTTGACCGGGGGTATGCCGCACAACCTGCGATTTGTCAGTATCCATATATGGTGTGTTATATTAAACACAGGATAATCTGTTACATGTTTTTTTCAACAGCTAGAGAATTCAGTATAAGAGTAAATTTTCTGGGCGAAAGACAAAACTGAGGTGTAGGTCATTATATAAATTGGCCCCACGGGACATTATCGTTCAGGCCCCGACTGTCTGCCCGTAGTTTGAAAACCCAACGTTGTTCTTTCTCATAGAGTCTCTTTTCTTGGTCCTCACTATACTTTATGTGTTCTAAGACCACCCACTTCATGTCGTTTGGTGTGTGCTCAGTTTCTATAAAGTGAGAAGTCATTTTTGTGGTGGCCCTCTGACATCTTATATTGCTACGGTGTTCTACTATTCGGGTACTGACTTTTCTGGTAGTCATACCAACATAGTGTAGATTACATATACAGGTAATCAGGTATACTACTCCTGTGGTGTTACAGTTAGTGAAGTTCCGTAGTTCCCAGGACATATTGTTGTTGAATTCCACTTTCTTAGTGGCAGCAGTCAGATGGCAAACGCTGCCCCTATGATGAAGCATGTCACCATGGGGAAACCCTGGTGAGTGAGGGGACTCAAGAAAGGAAAGTTTTCCTTCCTCAAGATTTTCGAGCTCACATTTGAGTGGAAAATCTACACCCCAGCTAGGTCCCTATCCGGTCATACCGGTTTTGTAGGTCTACTATTGCATTAGGAGGGTGGACCTAGCTTCGTCCCTCTTTCTCCCCCTTTTTCTGTTTTGTGATATACAGCGTAAGCTGTGGGAGTTATAGAATCCCTTTTTCCCTTCCTCCCTCCCCCCCTTTTTGTGTACCTAGACTCCTACGCCCCAAACATGACTGAAATCACTGGATTAACGTTCTCAGAAGAAGAGATAGAGAGAACAATTGCATCTATGCTACCTTTTGCAGGGGAACCTAACAGAGACACCAATGAATCAGGACAATTCTGGGACGAACTTACAGAATTAAAAAGGAACCAAATTAAGACCATGATACACAGTATTATGATGACCGAATATCTCAGATCCAACTCCGCCCCACGGGGGTTGATTGTACGCAATGAGCCTTTCATATTTCAACAGGATAACATTTTCAAAAAGGATTGGTCGCTAATTTCCTGGCATTGCACCAGATATTGGCTCGTGCTTATTATAAAGACCGCGGCACGTTTGTCAGATGAAATGAAAAGCGAAATACATAAGATGGAGATTCATCTAAAGACTTTTCAAAACTTCACAGAACTGAAAAAACGCCTTGAAGAACTGAACAAATCAATGATCGACTTTGAAATAAGTCTTAAAGACACAAAATACATCAAATTGAAAAAAGATCAAAAATCATTTTCCCATGAGAAAGTCTATCCATACACCAGAGATGACTATGTGCCATCAGGAAGGAATCCAGGCTATAACACGGACAGTGATGGAACTGACACAGGCTCGGACCATTCGGATACTGACTATAATTACACCTACAGAAACAGGACCAGACGTCCACGAGGTGGACGGTCAAGAAATCAAGGGGCAGCCAATTTCAGATGGCCACAGTTCCACGGACCACCACCACCGTATGGGGGACCCCACCCATTCTTCTATGGACCATCGCCATTTCACCAACAAGTATACCCACAACAACCTCAAGCCTACTGGGACCAGGCAGAACAACCACACCAGTCTTTTTTAGGACGGGGCAAGGGACCCCAAAGAGGAAAGATCAGAAAAAACCAACAAGTACAGTGGGCACAACCCCTGGAAGTCTCGAGGAGCCACACCAGGAGCATGGGTCCGCCAAACCTCCCGTCAGGCAGCAACCACCCAGTCTAGTAGTGAATCTATCAGACATCAACCTTACCTCCACACAACAATCCGTCCTAGAGAAAGGACTGGGTTTCGTACCAACGCCAAGTATGGATAAATTTAAACTCTGCTGTGAACTCAACAAGTTCATTCGCAAGATAAAATTGCAAGTCTTTTTTAAGGATAAACCTCTAGATGACACCCAACAGAGTGATACAGGTCTGCACAGAAAATCGACTTTCACTCCCCCAGCAGTAAGTCTCCCAGTGGAACTACTGGCTTTTGAGAAAGCAGTATTGAAGGAGGTATCTGATATTGACCCAAGGACCATAAAAGTATTCCACAATACGAGCAAAAAGAACAAGAAGCGATACAACAACTGGCAAACAACAATAAGGTGACTATAAAACCAGCTGATAAGGGAGGAGCCATAGTGCTACAAAACTCCACGACTTATCGTACAGTCTGTCTCAACCTACTGGGAGATGAAAGAAATTATATCAAGATAAAAGAAGACCCTACTGAAAGATTACGCAATGAAATCGCATACTTGATTGAGGAATCAATAGCTAACAATTGGATTACCAAAAAGGAAGCAGATTTCCTGGAAAATACTAAACCCACTACCCCGTAATTCTATACCATCCCCAAAATCCATAAATCTATGGATAATCCACCAGGGAGACCAATAGTCTCGGGGATAGGCTCAATTTTAGAACCCCTCTCTAGATTTGCCGACGCTTTCCTGCGGCCTTTAGTACAAAGTACCAGTACGTACTTGCAGGACACGAAAGCGGTCCTCTGTCTTCTCCAAGACCTACCTTTTGACCCCCTAACGAATATTCTGATTGGCCTAGATGTGGAAAGTCTGTATACCAGCCTACCACACAAAGCAACACTTGACATCCTGGAGGAAATATTATTTCAAGAATCATGGCGTTACCACACACCCAGACATGTAGTCCTTGAATGTTGCCGGCTGGCCCTTACAGAAAACTACTTCAGATTTGAAGACACACTGTTTCGCCAACAGCATGGGACCAGCATGGGAAGCACTTTTGCGCCGAGTGTAGCGGGACTTTATGTCCATTACCTTGAAAAGCAAAAGATATTGCATGACACAAACCCACATTTTGCTCATCTCCAACTTTGGAAACGTTATATTGACGATGTTCTCATAATATGGAGAGGCAATGAAGCGGAAGCAAGAGACTTTATTAACTGGCTAAACCTGCAAGACCCTTTTTTAAAATTCACTTTCACCATGAGCAGATCTAAAATGGTTTTCCTTGATTTGAATATCAAAGCCCAGAATGGTCTCTTAACAACTACAGCTCATTTCAAACCTACAGCCAAAAACTGTCTCCTAATATTTGACAGTTTCCACCCAAGACATTTGAAAGAGAATCTTCACTTCGGACAATTTTTGCGCCTAAGACGTAACTGTACTGAAAGGGATGATTACAATATTCAAGCGAGAGACCTGGCAGACAAGCTTATAGCAAGGAAATATCCTAGACAGTTAGTTTCAAAAGCCAAGAAAAGAGCCCTGAATAATCACAGAGAGGCCCTCCTTGAACCTCGACAATCAGCAATGAAAGAGAAACGACCAATATGCATAACTACCTACAACGTTGCATCCAACAAAGTAATGAAAATAGTGAACAAACATTGGAGGACACTCAATAGTGGTAATTTAAACATACCAAAACCTATGTTCAGTCACAAAAAAGGCAAAAATCTGAGAAACCATTTTGTCCACACACGCCCAAGAAATATGGGAAAATCAGATGGACTACAAAAGGTGTTCCAACCATTACCAGAAGGACACTATCCCTGTAACAATTGCAGCATTTGCCATCTGACTGCTGCCACTAAGAAAGTGGAATTCAACAACAATATGTCCTGGGAACTACGGAACTTCACTAACTGTAACACCACAGGAGTAGTATACCTGATTACCTGTATATGTAATCTACACTATGTTGGTATGACTACCAGAAAAGTCAGTACCCGAATAGTGGAACACCGTAGCAATATAAGATGTCAGAGGGCCACCACAAAAATGACTTCTCACTTTATAGAAACTAAGCACACACCAAACGACATGAAGTGGGTGGTCTTAGAACACATAAAGTATAGTGAGAACCAAGAAAAGAGACTCTATGAGAAAGAACAACGTTGGGTTTTCAAACTACGGGCAGACAGTCGGGGCCTGAACGATAATGTCCCGTGGGGCCAATTTATATAATGACCTACACCTCAGTTTTGTCTTTCGCCCAGAAAATTTACTCTTATACTGAATTCTCTAGCTGTTGAAAAAAAACATGTAACAGATTATCCTGTGTTTAATATAACACACCATATATGGATACTGACAAATCGCAGGTTGTGCGGCATACCCCCGGTCAAGAACCTGTATTTGTTTAGGTACCATCAATTCTGTGGCATTACACACCAATTATCTCTTAGGCAATAATGACATTTTGTATAAATTTCATATCTCTGGTCCATCATCAACAGAGGCCGTTTATTATTAAATTAGCACCTCCAACAGGTCTCTCACGTTTTTCTTTGGCAGAAATCTGGCAACTTCTAAATTTCAAATTATGCGTCACCAAAACTAAACACACAGCAACCTTTCACGATCGCTCACGACCAATGTTGAATGCGGACGGGATATCACTTGTCCCAACCACTGTTTTGTGTCTTTTTCTGTTTTATGTCTTCATGTAATTGGTTATTAATGAATAGTACGTTCCTTTGCCCCATCTTCGTAAATGAAGTAAAGTTTTTTTCACTCCCAACAGGGCTACGCCATTAGCACATCACAGGACGGCCATTTTGGAAGGTTTGCACTCTAGTCATCCTAGCATGACTAGACGGAAACACTTCCTTTTAATCCAGCTCCCTAGTGAGACACGCCAATATGCGGTCTCGAGGGAGAATCTTGCTAGGTCTACTGACCGAGAGGTTATCACACAAGTAAGTGGATTGTTTTTCAGGTTTTATACGGAACCGAGCACGCTGCGGGGATTGCCCTCGGCGCGTTCGGCCTTCTTCTGCATTTTTCGATTCTAACACGATCCTCGATCGTAAAACGGCAACTTACAACGTTTCTCCTTCGTTTTCGTTTTTCTAGAGTTCCAGTTGGAACCCTCTCACCCCGGTTGAGACCATGAGGCACATTGTTGCTTAAAATACAGTATGTTGTTTATGTTATATGTAATGTCTATATGTTTGTCATGTCCACGGTGTAGTTACTAGGTGCATATTTTAACCCCTCTTTATTCTTTAATTTTTTAAAAAATGCCTTAATTCCACCATAACTTTAGGCAAGCATGTTATTCTGCAGCTCTGCATGGTGTTTCACATTTTGGCAGTTTGAAAGCACGCATCGCAAGGAGCCCTTGAGTATTACGCTTTATTCCACCCACCCCCAAGAGGGGGTAGGGTTACATTAACCATTGTTCTTTCTTTATTCCTTTTACAGATACTACGGGACTATTATGTACCCATACTACGTGACAATTTTGTACCGTATGTATTATTAACAATTGCCTTATTTTACAGCATTTCGTTGTTTTTCACGTATATCACTGTAGGTCACTTTGGAGTGGTACACACAGGGCGGGACCCTGTGTTGTCCTGAAGAAGAGCTGTGGGGAAGCTCGAAACATGTTGACATCTACTAGGGACCCCTAACGCATTCGGTTAGGTTCACTAGAGACTAACCCCAATTTTTTAATAGACCGACTAGGAGCCTGAATAAAGTTTTTTCTGCCCACTAGTTAGGTACTTTTAATTAACTCCACTCCACCACATCACTGTACTACACATAGCTCCTCACGATTAGTGCTCCTACGTCTCATCGCAAGTCGTAGCACGCCTCAGCCCGCAGCGGGTTGAGATGGCCCCTATGATGAAGCATGTCACCATGGGGAAACCCTGGTGAGTGAGGGGACTCAAGAAATGAAAGTTTTCCTTCCTCAAGATTTTCGAGCTCACATTTGAGTGGAAAATCTACACCCCAGCTAGGTCCCTATCCGGTCATACCGGTTTTGTAGGTCTACTATTGCATTAGGAGGGTGGACCTAGCTTCGTCCCTCTTTATCCCCCTTTTTAGGTCTCGCCTAGCGATGCAGCACCATGCGCTGCTCGCGTAATGAGATCTATTGTTGCCGACTTGCCTGCGAAGGGGGACAGGACATGTGCACGTGTATGGCAAGTCCTGGACAGGAGATGTGCACGCGTATGGTGCGAGCAGGAGTTGTAATAACGCCGCAAACCGTACGCGTGCACATCAGCTGTCTGTGCCAAAGCTTAACAGACAGGAGATGTGCACGCGTACGGCTCGTGGCGTTATCACAACTCCTGCTCGCACCATACGCGTGCACATCTCCTGTCTGCGAGTGTTACACGCAGCCGTGGCTGGTAACACGCTACCCTTTAAACTGCAATTAATTTAATTACAAGTGAGAGAATGACGCACGAAGGAAAAAAAACGCGTGCAAATACTGAAACGCAGCATACTCACTTTATAGTGCGCCATACCACCCCCTGAGCTGCCAGCCGCCACCTCGGCTACTACCGCTTCCGCCTTCGCGCTCGTATGTACGGTGTTTGTTGCCACTCGTCGCCTCAGCTACCGCTTTGCCAGCGTTCGCGCATGCGTAAGCCACTGCCTCACTCATACGTGCGGCTCTAAAGAGAAGGCGGAGGAGTAAATTGATAACTAGACCACATACTACTAAATAGCCAAACAGGCGTGACGGCCATATTGGATGTAGCTGTTGCTCCGTGATTAGCTACCCAAGTGACCTTGCGAACGTGTCCCTTGTATAGGAGTTTGTCAACTAATGCTTCATCTTGCCCACTGAGCTCCCATAAAAGCAACTGGAGAGAATTGTGATTAAGAGAAAACGAGCGGATTAAGAGGAGCGGGGTTCTTCGCTGACAGTCACTATCAATCGCGCAGGCAGACGTGGCTGGTAACACGCTACCCTTTAAACTGCAATTAATTTAATTACAAGTGAGAGAATGACGCACAAAGGAAAAAAAAAACACGTGCAAATACTGAAACGCAGCATACTCACTTTATAGTGCGCCATACCACCCCCTGAGCTGCCAGCCCCCACAACACTTTTCACCCTGGACTCTACATTTAAATAGCTGCAAGCGTTTCCAGGCAGGGCGGCAGCTACATCTAATTAAATAACTTATTAAATAAGAGCACTGCTCTGGTGGCTCCTTTTTTACCATCATCTCGGACTCCTCATTTTTTTCCTTTGCCAAACGATCAGCGCAGCTCCTTTCAAGGGAGGGGTGGGGCTTCAACTTCATTTAATCTCCCCGTCCTGTCCCCCAAAATCAATTCCAGCCGGAGCGTCGTGAGATGGCAGCAGCCATGTCGAGCTGTATGTGTAAAGGGCGGCAGCTACATGCTACAAGTAAGTGACTTAGTAATTAAATAGGAGCATTTCTTTTCAGCATGAATTTAAATGTTTTCCATTGTGGTTGGTACTTTTGTGAGCTCCGTGATAATGTACGAAATGGTATGTCTGAGCTGCTTTGTATGTGTTTTGAGGAATGCTGTCTTTTACCTTCTGCAGTGTTTATGTTCACGAGGACTTCTAAGAAACATTGGCATCTCTGCAACTGCATGTCCAAATGTAGCTCCGGGGAGTGTGTATATAAATTTTTTTTTGTTGCAGTTTTATATAGCGCAAACTCGACCCGATGGTACTGGGGTGCTTTACATGAGGAACAGTTACATTACACAAGGACACATTCATTTTTGGTAGGCATGTGGACATTAAGTGATTTGCCCAGAATCACAGAAGCATTTGCAATGTAATAGGTCTCGCATTACTGAAAGTTTGAGCTATTGGTGTTGCTAATAATAGTTCCATTATTGTTAGCAACGCCAATAGCTCAAACTTTCAGTAATGCGAGACCTATTGCATTGCAAATGCTTGTTCTGTTTTGAGAGTTGTTTTACACATTTCACTGTCTTCATAAACTAGAAGTTTCATTGCACATACTTAGAAGAGGCTAAAACATCTTTACAAGTACTGCAAACAAAAAGAGCCCCATAAAACTACAAAATTACAGGGAGTAAGAAAAAAAATACAAATTGCAATATACTGCGCCCTATTTTGCCTCCTTGTAGATTATGTTTTTTCTGATGTAACTCATAAGTGAAAAGCGACATTTGTACACCCCGAGAAGAGCCATAGTGCACTGCCATCTGACAGAGCAGTTTTATGGCAGACAAATTACCAGAAAGAGCTTTTTTATACTCGCTCTCCTTATGGCCCTGACCAGGAGAGCAGGGATAGCTCGAGGAGGCGAACATTAGAGGTCCAGGGCGCCAAGTAAACATAAGAAAAGACTTCCCTCGTTGACTCACCTGCTTACAGAACTATCAAGAGAGGGTGTGTGACGTAATCAGTACTGCTCCCTAATCAAAGCATGAGTGTAACAGGTGCCATCTTGGAGTGGTGAATGAATACATATATCAAGTCAAGGTCTTTATCCATAGACACCGGATGTTTCCTTGTAAAATGCAATAATCCGCATATATGTTCAAGTGGACAAGATGTTTTACAAATTTTAAAGAAAATATGGAACATTTGGAAAAAAGGATTAGCTCCTTACAGGAAGTCCCCATAAGTTTGTATGGTGGGCGACCTAATGCATTGCCTTTATGTGAGGGATTTATAGAGCTAGAACATTATAATCTCACTTGTTGCTGTCACATCTCAAGTTTAAATACAAAGAGAACTTTTTCATAGTTCTATATATTACATGCATTTATTACAGAACCAAATATGCTTCACAATTGACCATAAAAATATCAAAACAATTATGGTCAATTAGAAGGTGTTTCAACTAGGAAAGTTCTATTGTAGATCCAATAGCCTAAAGGACATCATAAATAAAGACCTCGTTGGAAAGAGCAGATTCTCACTGTTAAGTAGCTGGCTAACAGATTTAATTTTCATTTAACTCCTCCAGGTTTGAACATGCTCTTTACTGAGGCGTATACGTTCAACCCCGCGTTTTGGGCCAGTGACCTGTCTTTACTGAGGAGTATACATTCAACCACCTCTTTCGGGCTGGCGACCAATTCCACAATAATTCTCTGGAAATGAGTGATTTAATGATGATCTTTAAAATGAGTGGCTAATTTAGTTGGTGTATAATGCTCTTGTGTTCTTGCATTCTCACGCAGCTAGTCACTCTAGTCTTTATGATTATATGGTGAAGTCAGGTAAACAAGGTAAATTACATTGATTGGCTTGCAGTTTGTATTTTTCCTTTGTTCCGAAATCTCTCCATTCTGTAAGGCTACAGTCTTATTAGAGTCTGCGAGGGCAAACATATTGCAGCTGCCACATAGAAAATGTCAGGTGACTCTTGATGATCCTTGTAAGAAGTTGGAGTATTAGTTGAGGGGGTGAGAACCCCTCTAGAAAAATATTGACTATCCTTGTCAGGATGAACCAATAAAGTCACTAAATCAACCTGTGCTTAACCCACTGGTAGCTTGGTACAAAGTAGTTACGATTATCTTAGAGGCAATGTGTACATTATTTATGCAATAATCAAAAAAGAATAAAGTGAAAACACAATACAAGAAAACTCCAAAGTCAATTTTGAAAAATAGAGTACATTGTAGTGAATAAAATGACACCAAAATAACAAAAATCCTATAAGTGGAACCGGAGCTATGAATTTTTACATTCTGGATTAAAATAGCACCAAAAAGCACAAAGCACCAACAGCAGATAACTGGGCCAAAGTAAAAACGTTAAGGTCGACCCCGATGGAGCCTGGGTCAGACACAGGGATCCAGTTCGTCCCGGTGGAAAGTTTACCTTCTAACTTTGAAACTTCATAGTGAAAAAGCGGTTATCGACAAGTTATTGGGGGGCAAGCTGCAAGCTTGATCCGAAGTGGATCTCAAGAACAGTGGTTGCTGAAGAGCGGGGTCCTGGTGCGGTCATCGATGAAGGCAGAAAGGCTCTGAGTGCACAAAGTCTGAAGTCTGTGTCCAGTGAGGCCTCGACTTCAATAGGTTGTAGCTTGGTGCCAGTCCTGGTGAAGCCCTCTACATTTGGACTTAGAAAATTTTCTGGAAGTCAGATCTCCTCCAGTGCAACAAACCAGCAAGCGGAGGCTGACCAGTGATTCGACGTCGATGGCTGAGGCTTCAACAGTGGTCCCAGTCTCCAACGGTTCTGCAAGCAGAATGTTCACAAAATGTTCGTAATAACCAGATCTTGCAGTGTGAGGACAGGAGGAGTACACTCTAACACCAGGCAAGGGTCCAGGACCTGAGGGGCATCACTTAGAGGTTAGGACTCACTCCAGTAGAGGCCAGCAGTAGGATTCTGGGTAAGCCCCGTTGGTACTGGTCAGATGGGCTGTTGCAGGGAAAGGCCTCTGGAAGCTTGTTGTGTCCCTGTAGCTCAAATAGGAGGTTAGCCATCTGTCCCTTGGAGTCATTTCTGGGGTCTGGGTTCAAGGCAAGCAAGTTCAGTCTTCATTCAAGTTCTTCAGATAGCAGGACAGTCCTTCTTCTGATTTGTCGCAGGCCCAGGAGGGTTCTGAAGAGGGTACTAGGGATGCTACCTTTATGCCCAGTTCCAGCGTGTGGGTGGGAAAACTCCTCGCCACTCACTAGCCAATGGGGTAAATGTTCCCAGGTGAGACTGTACCTCTTTTGCAGCACTTCCTGTGTGTTTTACTTTAAACTATTCTGCAGCGTACCTCTCTACCTAAATCCGACATGGCAGATCCTTTCTTCTCTTGGTCAGACCTGCCTGTGCCCACCCAGAGGTTTTGCTATGATAATGGGCAAACAATCCCTTGTAGGCACTCCAAACTAGTTTGGTTGCAGCTCCACCCTCGCACTGGGTTTGGAGCTAAGCTAACTAGCAAGACAAATGGGAGGTAGGCCTAGGTGTGAGCTACATCAGGGGAGGCATCCTTTGAAGTTCAAGAATGGACTGGGCAAGGAAGAAAAACAGCTCTACACACCCAAGCCCTTCCTCCACAGTGTGGGAGCAATCCACATCTGACCGCAGGGAGCCTTCAGGAGTCAAGTTACACTGGACACTGGAAGAAAGGCTCCTTTTGGCTTAGGCAGAAAAATCAAAACTTTCTAAAAGTATAATTTTCAAAATAGTTATATAAAATCCAACTCGAACATTATGTTGGATTTAAAATTACTATTACAATAAGTCCTAGAACCATTTTTCTAGCAGCTCCCAACTAAAAGTAAGCACTATTGATGTTATAGTGTAACCAAGGGTTTCCTATGGGACAGCAAGCCTTCCTGCAGTGAAAAACAACTTTAGAGGATTTTCACTGGCAGGGCATATAAAATATTAAATGCACACCCTCCTTTTTAAATGTCATGCAACCTGCCATCTGGATATTTAGGGGCTTATTTACAAGCCCATTACTGCCCGTGCCTCTCTTTTACTGAGGCAGTGCAATGGGCTACCCCATATTTACAAGGCCATGTAAAGTCACCCTGCATGACTTTTCATGACCTTTAAATATGTTTCCCTTTCACGCATAGCTCTGCATGAAAGGGGCTTTCCATGGGTGCTGTTGTGGGTGCTCCTACGCAACATCCATGGAACTTGATGCATTCCCAGATATACTACATTTTGTAAACCTGGGAATGCTTCAGAATCCTTCGCCTCCCCAGGGGAGGTGTAAGGAGGCACAACAAGCATGCATAGAAAGAGGAAAATGCCCTTAATGATTGTTTTTGTGCAGGAAGGTGTCCTTTCCTGCACAAAAACAATCATCCCCTCATCCAGGTACCCTTGCAAAATGATGCAAGGGTGTCTGTGCTGGCGCATGGCTGCTGTTTGTGCATTGGCACAGGGGAGAAGGACAGGAATGTGCCGTATCTTGTAGATACGGTGCATTCCTGCCCTTTTATTTTGAAGCATGGGAGTGCAGCAGGAAGGCTTGCTGCGCAGCTGTGCGTCAAAATATTGTAAATGAGGCCCTTAGGGCCTACTGTAGGGGTAACTAGTAAGCATTAAAAGGGAAGGTTTGGGCCTGGCAAAAGGTTTGTTTTGACAGGTCGGCATGGCAATTTCAAAAATGCAAAACCAGGCTGCAGGGGCATGTCAGGAGACACATTTTATAGCAATACGTCAGTGCTGCAGGCACCCTGTAGCATTTAATTTACAGGCCCTGAGTAGATGTAATACCATATACTAGGGTAATATATCTAAATTAAATGTTCCAATTAGGTATATGCCAATTTAACCATGTTTGAAAGAGAGGGCACAGGCACTTTACCTCTGGTTAGTAGCAGTAAAGTGTGCAGACTCCTATGGCCAACAAAAATGGGTTCAGCAAAAGTAGGCAAAGTCTGGAGGAATATCACACAAAGGATGACCATTTCCAACAGTCCCCAAAGAGTGGGACTCCTTCTGTTGTAATTCTTGATCTTGTAAAGACCAGCATTTCTCTTAGATGTCTGGCATTTTGAAGGTGAAGCTAGGGGACAAAAGAATCACCTGTTTTTAAAATCCTCCATTGGAAGGAAATAATTTTCTTAATATGATTTGCTAATGGATCAAAAGTTGTTTACCTCTACTTTCTCATTAAGTTCCAGAGGAGCTTCTCTTGGTCTGTTCACAGCTCTTTTGAACGTATACTTGACCACGCTGTTGGGGTATTGCCTTTGGGTTAGCTTCTTTTAGTAGTATCCATGACTGTATGATAAAATCTTCAGTGTTGCTACATTTCCATCTAACTCTGAAAAATTGCCCAACAGGTAAGTTACCACCCTGTGCGCTTAGAAAGATGTGTGATGTAAGAGGGAGTTTTTATTTTTTTGGGTGGCATATAGTGGTTCTAAATTAATTAACCAATGATGCAACTACCCGGTTAAGGGAGGTTATTTCCTCTGTACTGTAGGACTAAGTAATAGGTGTAGAGCATCAGTATTGAGCCATTAAAAAACATGAATTTAAATTAGTTTCAAGGCCATGCCATACACATCGGACATAGTCTATGAATCTCTTCCACATACAGATATAAGATCTAAAAGGATTGCTCTCTGAGTTAAGGACAGCATCCTTGAACTGACCAACATGGTTATTTGCTATGCGTGGGCAGCCTCAGGAGCTGACGAAGTTCTAGATATTTGGAGGAACACCTGATCTTCAGTTTTAAAGTAGTTCCCAATTATTGTGAATTCTAAGCACTGTAGTACAAAAGTCCACGTGGTGTTGTATAAACATTATCTTTTATACAGTTCATGCTCCACTGCCTCTGGGCTGCCATTTAAGGTATAGTCAAGTATAATGCCTGGATGTCTAAGCCCACCAAGAATTCTTCATCTTGATAATATTATCGATAAAGATATGCAGGATACACGTTGTGTCAGGTACATATAATGTTTGATTAATCACTTCCTCGCTTAAAAATAGTTAGGCTATTTAGAGGGGAGTTCCAAAGCAGACCCTAATCCCGAAACAATGAGTCTATAGGAGGAGAACCGATGATCTTAGCAAGATGTACAAAGCCAGCATCTAGGATCTAGGAATTCCTTTCACTTAACATCTTTGCAATTTTTTTTTAAATTGCACCCAATTTATATATAAATCCCTAAAGAAGATAATTATCTGCAAATGATACGTTGGTACCGCCTTAGGCAGCTCAGGATCCCAGCGCTGCTCGGCTCTAGCCAGGTATGTTTTTGAAGGAGCCATTGAAAGAGTTAGAGTCAAGATTTCGAGACTAGGGCAGGCAGGTCCCAGTAGAGGGCACAGGCAGTGACTAAGAGAGAAAGTGTTTGTGCACAGCAGGTTCAAGGCCCATGCTCAGATGGTATAAGGCTGTGTACAGCAGTGGGGCGGGTGTGGGCAGTCCAAACCCACAGCGGGATGAGCAGAGAGGCTCTTGTTTGACTTGGGGAGTGCTACAATACATGAGCATTGCTTAAGACTGGTCAAAGCTTTGATGAAAAATGTAATCACGGGATTGTATACGTGGGTCACTGAGAAGCACACTGAAGCCATTGTATGTGGCAGCAGCAGAAGAATGCATGGAATAGATGTCCCTCTCCTGCACAGATGTCAGTTCTAAGGCAAGTCTAGGCAGCTGTCTATGGCACCAAAAGGAAGGATAAAAGCAGATTAAGCACGGAAGCATCAAATATGGCCTGGTTATCAGATGAAAGACACTAACATTCAATAACAAAAGGGGAGAGAAACACTGGGAGTCAAGAGAGATAGGGTTCCTAGAACTAGCAGGAAGAGGTTGTGTGACTAGAAAGGACATCTTGGAAGAGACCCTGTCACTCCTGGAGAGTACAAAGGCAGAGACCAGAATTAGCACTAAAATATAGGGGGGTGGCAAAAGTTTTTCTCAGTGCTCAAATTACAGATAAGCATTTCGCCAAAACTAGTTATGTTCTGGCGTGTCATGTCATAGTATGGCGTTTTGCATAGCATGCGTTCTGCCATTGGTATGCCTCAGGTTTGAGTATTACTTCACAGTCCGGAGTCTACTTTCTGGTCTATTATGGGACTGGATAGTTGGTTTTTTCATTAATAATGCGGTAAAAGCACCTAGGCATTTTTGTTTCAATAGTTATATGAAATTAAACTCTGCAACAAAGACAGATAGCTTCTGCAAGGCAGCGCTTAATTTCAATTTGTGTAAAAGCACATTTCTCAATAAAAGTGTCTTACTGAATCAGCGCAGGAAAAATGCTAGCATTTACGATTCAGCTTTAGCTAGGTGTGTATAAAGTTTGCAGGTAAAGCCGAAAACTCCAGCAAATTGGGAAGAGAGACGGGGACATCCGAAGGAGACACCCTGTCACTGTATGAGGGCAATCTTGGCACAGCCACCAGGGAACACACACTGCATTCTGAGCCTGGCACTGACAGGCAGCCACAATAGCCGGCGCGTGGTTGTTTATAAGCACTGACACTAAAGTGTCTAGAACGACCCTGGCACTCAGTATCAATGAGTGTTCGCATACACCTCACACACCCTAGGCATTTATCCAATTGCAAGTGCCTTGGTCCTCTTTCTGAATTCAGGTTACATGAGTTGTGTAATTGTGTGATTTTATGTTGTAAATATACTCTCTTGTCTCAACAGCTGGTGAGCCAGAGAATAAAATATCGGGTTTCAGAAATGTTTCAAGTTGCCTTTCGGACCAGAATCTGCAAGCTGTCCAGAGGATCCTAGTATACTATTCCGTAGTGACATATAGTACCGAGTGCACCTTTTTGGTGAAACTTGAAACACGCTGAACCTTCTCACAGAGAAATTTCACCGGCAGAACACATTTGCCATATTTTAACTGAATTGTTCTGTGGGCGGAATTATGCGGCTTTATGGAATTTCACAGGTTTATGTGGGAAACCGTGAACTGGAAGCAATACTTCGTTATTTTTCACAGATGAGAAAAAAAGAGGTGCATAGCATTTTTTCACTTCTACATTTCATAAAAAATTGCCCATGTGAGGCATGGAGCCAGTTTTGAACAATGGCTCTGCTAAAAGGACAGCTTCGACCAAGACCTCCAACTCATAATGCACCCCTCCCCCAATCCTTCACCGTGATTCATATGGCTGTCTCAGCAGGCTCACAGCTGCCCATTGTAACAAACACACACGTGATTGAATGGGTGGGCAAGAGAGCAGATGCTACATTAAAACAATAACACAGGCCACAAAAATGATTGAGTTTAAAAGGTCACAATCAGGCTTTGTATTGATATGCAGATTTTTCTCAATTTTATAGTAACACTTTTAAAAAAAGGCAGCCCTGTTGCAAATCTTTGCTAATTTATGAAAGGAAATGACACTTTTGGGAGGAGCATTTGGCAACTGATGTTTGGATCAAAGGCTTCTGGTAGGGGTGAGAGGAGGGTCAAAGGAGGGCTGGGTCAAAGGGGAATAGGATGCTAGGTGGGCGTTAGAGGCCGCTGAAGGAAACGGCACCTCCTCAACTATAGGACCAGGGCTTTAAGTAGGCCGGGTCCCCTGGGTCTAAGACACATTAGTAAATAAAAACAGATATTGAAATGAAATCGGGCCCTATATTCATGTCCTTAACTCTAATGGCAAAACACTGATCTATATCTGAACAATTACTATAAGGAACGTTAAGGTAATCTATGTCAGCGATTTAGTTCCTGTTTATATTTCACGTTTACATGTTTTACTTAATCCTGCATTCCCTAGGATTAGCTATTTCCAGGGTGGTGTATTTCTGGTTTCTGTCATATGGTATGTTACTTTCGTGCATACTTTGCATACTTTGAACTGAGTAGCCTCCAGGCCTTTATAATGGGCCACAATAGAGAGCCCTGAAGTTGTGCTGAAGTTAGTGTGTGTTTCTCACACTGCCTGTCAGTGGGTCAAAAAGATGTTCAGAATACATGGTCATCCAATCCTTTACCTCTTTGCAGATCGCACAAAGCAATGGTCACATATTCTAATTGCAATTGTGATTCTGTGCAAATGTGTGGAAAGGAGGTACACAGTTGTCAAAATATTGAAAGGCGAAAGTAAAAGAAAATGCAATTCTTATAGGGGAATTGGTGTGTTGTGTGTTTGGGGGAGGTGAAGTGAAGAAGATGTGAGGACGTTCGGTCAAACATAGAGTTAAAAGAGGGGGCTGAAGAGGAAAGAGATGAGGTGCAAGATATTCAAATGGACAAGATGTGACATGAAAAAGGACGTACATGTCTAAGATAGAGTGAACATAACGGAAGTGATCAAGACACTTTGAAGACCACGGCCACTTCCATAGGCCTCAGTAGTGCTTAATTTACAGTCACACAATTTCAGAATTTAAACATTTTCAATATTATTCAAACAAAATCATTTTTGTTGCTCATTTATCTTAAACAGGTAACAACCACTGACAAAGCCAACAGGCCTGGCTGGTTTTAGGTGTATGTCAGTTCTTGATATATAGCTGGATGCAATAACAGAAGGCTTGGCGAGGAGCCTAAATTCCAGTTGGGGGGGGGCACACTATGGGAATCACAGAAATGTAGTCTACGTGTTTAAGCCACGCACTTAATTACATTGGCCATGCCCCTTTGAGAGACCCTCACTTTTTTCACCCAACTTAAAGTCCTGTATAGGGCACATTTTTCAAAACTCACAGTTCAAACCTTATAGAATGCAAATGAAATTGAAGAAAATGAACATTAGTCTTTCACTAAATCCATGTCATGTAAGTCCTGGCAGCAGCAATAGAAGCAGGGCCAGTCTTTAGCCCCACAACTTTGTTTACATGTGTTAAAATTATTTTGGATCTTTCCCTCCACCTTCATTTCATACAACAACTTAAATTGGAAATAGCTGGGAACATTTTACAAATAGCATAGCAAGGGCATCTGGGATCTTAAATACATTTAAAATGTGTAGTGTGGTTGGAGAAGGATTAGACGTGTTACTTGAGGGAGGTCTAATTAGTCTTGTCTGTCATGGCAGAACCAATATCAACAGTTTTTAATTTCATCCTGCTACATGCAGGGTGCCAGTTTAGCTAGAGCTTGAGACATGACAGGCTCGCCTGGTTGGAGTATGTGATGTCTTTGACTATCAAAGCTTGCAACTTTGATTTGATGGTCAGGGAGATTTATAGGGGGTTCAGATCAATGACAGCTACACCTCTTACATGTCACTGAAAGGTAAGTCCAAAATAAAGTTATATTTGACATTCCAAGTCTTGCTGGTGAATTATTAGTCCAGGCCACACTTATGCTCCAGAACTAGAATGCATTATTTAAAGATTAGTATTAGAATTTAGAACAATGTTCATATAGAAATGTAAAGTCTGGACACTGGGAGCTGTATTATCAACAAGGCTCCGAGTTTTCCGCTTTTACTGATTTTTACAGATAAATACAGACAGAAAACAATGCGTTTCCAGTCTGAATTTATTTTTAAAAGTGGAAAAATACAGAAAATTAGGCTTCTTTTGAGTGACTGTCCATGTTGTCTTTGGTGAATGCCAGGCCAACAGCTGAGTAGATAGATAGCAAGGGGAGTTTTAAAAAAATGAGATATCCTTAAATAACAGCATATGTCAACATATATTGGAAGTAAAATGCTAATAGTTATCTGTGGGTGTATTGTTTTGTTATATTTGTCTGCTTAATTTGCAGGCTTCAAAGTATGAGCGCACGTTTATAAGTTAAATAAATGAGGAAATATACAATCTTACCTATCAATTATTCACAAAACAGAAAATAAATATGGATACATACTGATAAGATGGTCTAAAAATAAATGTGGATAAATACAGATGGAAATGTTAAAAAAATAAATGCCATAAAACTGGGAACCCTAATTATCAACATGATGCATAGAACTATAAATGTGATTTCTTTAAGGTGCCACCTGTCACACTTTCAGAGCTGGAATACATATCCTTAGCTGATAGAGTTGGCAACTGTAGTTCCAAGGACAATGGCTTGCCCCTGAGCTAAGGAAAGTCTAATGGGTGTTATCTGCTAACCACTTTCAGAGACTAGCTATGTGAGAGCGAATAGGAACAGTTAGTAGGACAAAGGTCAGCTTATGACTTGGAGATGCCATGGAGGTATTCTCCTACTAATCCCCAGTACCCTTCTAGTCAGACAGGCACCAAACACAGTAGGAGAGAAAACTAGCTTTAATCCTGCCAGATAGGGAGTGGCCAAGAAGCTGAAGACAGGGCTGGCTGGTGGCAGCTGAATCCCATTGTCTTGCAAAAGGGTCTCCTGCATAATTTTACAGAAAGGCAAAAAGGAAGTGTTGCAAAAGGCGATGAAGGAACTGCATTAGTTAGGTTTGGATGGCAGAATTTCTCCAATCACTGGCTAATGCATGGGATAAATATAGCATCCCAACACCACTTCTTCAGAAATTTCCTGGATCTGGAAAGAATCCACCTGAAGAAGAAGGCCTACAGGAAAAAGATTCCTCACTTCTGACTCCTGCCGGATGAAGATGATTCACAGAAATACTTCTGAATCATGTTGGCACCCAGAGGCTAGAAGTGCTCTTTACCAGTCAAGTGGTTGGCTTCCGGCTTACCTGCTTTAGGTACACAAAATGCAGAAGGACTCCTGACTCCAAGAAGCTTCCACTGACAAAAGAGTTCTAGATCTTGCAAGGCACCTGGCTGCAGAGAGACCTGATGCCCAGAAACCTTCACTGAAGAGCTAGGGTCACAGACCAGAAGAAACTTTCCCAGCTGTCAGAGACTAAGGGGCAGATCTACAAGGAAGTGCCGCAGCACGGCAACGCAAGCCCTTTGGCTGCGCCACGCTGCAGTACTTCCGAAGCACAGGAATGCGACATATTTACAATAATATGTTGCATTCCTGTGCTCTCCCCTGCGCTGGCGCACGAACTGCAGCCATGCGCCAGCGCAGTCACCCTTGCACCATGTTGCAAGGATGCCTGCGTCATGGGGAGATTGTTTTTGTGCAGGAAGGTGCACCTTCCTGCACAATCACTACAGGCATTTTCCTCTTTCAATGCGTGCTGTAGAATGCAGCACGCTTTGAAAGAGGAAAAAACGAGGAGAAATGAAAACATTTCTCCTCGTTGTGCCTCGCTACGCCTCCCCTGAGGAGGCGTAGCATTGACAACCATTTCCAGATTTACGATTCCTCGTAAATCTGGAAATGTGTCTCATTCCATGGGTGTTGCGTGGGAACACCCACAGCAACACCCATCGAACGCCCCTTCCACGCAAAGTGCTGCGTGTGAAGGGGCCATATTTACAAGGAGAGGAAAAGTCACGCAGGGTGGCTGAAATTGCATCAGGTCCCAGCCCAGCATAAACTGTTGTTTTCCATAGTGCTTGATTTTACTTGGTGCATTGTGCTTTAAAACTTTAACAATTCATATCTCCTATTTCTTTTAACCTATTGTGACGAGCTTGCAGTCTTTTCACTCATTGCATTTGTCTCTAGTTTTCTGAATTGGTTTGGGAATCTTATTCTGCTGCATCCTTTACTTTAAAATTATTGATACTACTTGAAATTAGCACACACTTCTCTAAGGATTGGCTGCTGCTTGTGCCACAGCTAATAGGGATTGAGCAAAGATTCTCCCACAACTGTTTTGACTTAACCAGAGTGGATTACTTGAGTTGGTAGGGGTACTCCCCTAAAATGAATAGTCCTATTTCTGACGTGACCAATGAGCTATCCATGTTGGTATTGTATGGTTAACATTGCACAACCATAGGAATCTTTGAAAAAAATATACTTAACAGTTGAATTCACCTCAGTGCTTCCAAATGTTCATTTCAGAAGGAAGAGACTGTGTGAATCATAGTATAGATCAAGCTTAATTAGTCAAAGTATTGGAGTGGGATGGCAAATGCAGCTAGGCCAGAAAAGAAACAAAAACAACCCTGGAAGTTGTTTTTTTCTTTTATAGCAGCCAAATAACACCAAGTTAGCAAAATTCATCCTTTTGACTGGCTTTAGGACAGTGCATTGCCTGCTGTCATAAAAGGAAATCTAGACAAATCGGACCTAACAATATATTTTCGATTGCATTTTCCCAAATTGACCAACTAAGTTTTACAGGCAGCTCCGAAAAGGAATTCATGAAATATTCTGAAACTTCAGGTCCTGCTACATGGCCAGTGAACAACATTATCAGCAAAGAGTGCAGGTGCTTTTCAGAAGATTGTATGCCTTGTACCTTTGCAGGCTTTAATATTATAATTTTGAACTGTTTCAAATGTTATCACTGTTCTTAACTCAATTAATTGACGATGATATGAACATAAATAAACATTACATCAATATTTATGTCAAAGGAAATATTGTGCCAGGCTTATCTGGTGTCCATCATAATTCCTAAATCAGTCAAAATTACACCAGCTTTAATGGCCTTCCCTATTCAAGTGCAAGTTGATAATCCATCAAAATTCCCATGCCAAAGATAAAACACCATTTAAATTGTAGCTACTAGGCTGCCTGCAGTATATCCCAAGTGCTGCTCTACTGCTCCAGGGCCTTTCTCAAATATTACTGTGTGCTGCTGAAATACCTTCAACATGCAAGCTTGAGAAGGCCCCTTAAATATAACTGGACAGATCAATGTACTGGTTCTGCTTCACACTACAGCTCTGCTTCTCAAACTGACCCGTCAGAACGGCGGTGGAGAGGGGTCACTATTCAAGATTTCGCACAATGTTTGAAGGCTTTGCGCTTGTGTGGCTAACATTTATTTTTAGATTTTGGAGCAAAGCTGTCCTCTGTGCTCATGATGAGGCAGCTAACATGACTAATGCCACTATATGGTCCCAGATTTGGGATTTGACTTGTCGCCACATCTCCTATAGAACATTTTTAGGGTTGAGTCTAGGAGAACATGTGCGAGTGCATGCGTATTGCTGGTGAGACACTGTTGTTATCAAAAAGGGCTTGGAGCCCGCCCGTTGCTAACCATTTGCTTGCTTGCCCTCTTCTTTACAGCCTCGCAATCCGTCAAGGCAGGCCTAACATCATTTCGGTTTCTCCTTGTGGAGCAGGGACCAAGCACTGATTGATTCAACCTAATCAGTGCCCGTCCACTGCTCCCGACGTGATTGAGGTACTATTTTGTGGTTTTTTTACTTTTAGAGCCCTGCAAACAGAAGCGTGTAACTGGCAAAAACAAAATTGCAAAGATTTATTTTCTATAGTTAACTTTTTTTTATTTTGCCAAGTCTTCTTTTCTCACTTTGCACTCATGTTTTCAATCCAAAACAATCTGCCCCACTCCAATCTGTCCCACTCCACACTAAAACAATCTGCCCCACTCCATTCCAAACAATTTGCCCCACTCCAGTCCAAAACAATCTGCCCAATACAATCCAAAACAATATGCCTTACTCCAATACAAAACAATCTGCCCCACTCCAATCTAAAACAATCTGCCATATTCCAATCCAAAACTGTACACCCACTTCAATCTGTCCCATTTTAATCCAAAACAATTGTCCCCACTCAATCCAGAACAATCTGCCCCACTCCAATCCAAAACAATATACCCCACTCAAATCTGCCAGTGCCGTAACAAAGGCCCCCGCAGCTCCCGCTGAGCGGGGGGCCCGAGCCCCAGAGGACCCCCTTAGCACAGTACCCTGGCTTGAGAACTACTGAGTCAGCTGGAGGGGGGCCCCTCCATGTACTTTGCAGGGGGCCCCCCTCAGGTTTCGTCATGCCACTGCAATCTGCCCCTCTCCAATCCACTCCAACATGCCCCACTTCAATCCAAAACAATCTGCCCCACTCTAATCCATCCCACTCCAATTGAAAACAATCTGTCCCCTCCAATCCGCCCCACTCTAATCCGTCCCACTCCAATTCAAACAATATGCCCCACTCTAATCCACCCCACTCCAATCCGAAACAATCTGCCCACTCCACTCCACTCCACTCCAATATGCCCCACTCCAATCCAAAACAATCCACCACACTCCAATCCTCCCAACCCAAACCCCTCCAATCTGGCCCACTCCAATTTGCCCAACTCCAATCTAAAACAATCTGACCCACTTAAATTCAAAACAATTGGCCCTACTCCAATCCAAAACAATCTGCCCCATTCCAATGTAAAACAATCTGCCCCACTCCTATCCAAAACAATCTGCCCCACTCCAATCTGCCGTACTCCACACCAAAACAGTTGGCCCACTCCAATCTGCTCCACTCCAATCCAAAACAATCTACCCCACTCCAATTCACCCCACTCCAATCCAATTCACCTTACCCCATTCCCAATCCACCTCACCCCAATCCAATCCACCTCACCTCACTCCAATCCAACCCACCCTACTCCAATCCAATCCACTCTACACCAATCCAATCCAACCAAATCTAATCTTCCTGACTCCATTCCACCCCATCCTGCCTCACTCCAATATACCCCACCCCAATCCAAACCACCTCAATCCAATCCACACCACCGAAATTCAGTTCACCCCACCCCAAAACAATCCACTGCAATCTAACCCACCCCAAACCAATCCATCCAACTTAATCCAATCCACCTCACTCCAATCCAATCCACTCCCTCTGCAATCCATCCACTCCAGTCCACCCCACCACACGCCATTCCAATTCACCCCGCTCAAATTCACCCCAATACATTTCGCCTCACTCCATTCCACTTCACTCCAATCCAATCTATCCCACTCTTATCCAATCCACCCCACTCTAATCCACCCCACTCCAGTCACACTACTCCAATCCAACCCACCCCATTCCAGTCCACTCCACTCCACCTCACTCCAATCCAATCCACCCCAGACCACCCCTTTTCAATCCACCCCACTCCAATCTAATCTACCCTATCCAGTCCACCCCACTCCAATTCACCCCACTCTACTGCAGTCCACTCAACCCCACTCTACCCCAATCCATTCCACCTCAGTTCAGTCCACCCCACTCACTCCATTCCAATCCATCCAGCCCACTACTGTCAGAAATCCGTGGCTGTGTGATTCCCTAGCGCCAGGAACACTGACCAACTTTGGAAACCACTGCCGTCGGGCACGGAAATTCCGATGTCGGAAAAGAACTACCATTCCCAGAACTCCTAGCGGGACGCAGCGATGTCGCGGGAGACCAGAAAGAGTTTAATTAGACTTCCGTCTCCTCCGACGTTGCCGATTATTCCAAGTCCTGGCTCCGGTGTGCATGGAGGATTCCCTGTTCGTCTCGAACATTTAAAGGCTGGTATGGGTGCGGTTGCACCACCTTTTTGGATACTCTGGATTTGAGAGAAGACTTTGCATAACCTACCCAAAGAGTCGGGGAATCTTCGCTATTCTCGTTTTGGGTCACAGGTTCTCGATACTTTAATAGAAGAGTTCTATTTCACCTTATTCGGCCGCATATTCTGGTGAACATATTTACGACAAAGTTCCTCCCTGTTGGAGTGACACACGTTTGTGGTCAATTGCAGGTAGAAGGGACTCCGTTGTTTGTGAAAGTACTTTATCTAATTATTTCTTTTCCCGTTGGCGAGTATTGACTAATCACTCATGCGGGGAAAAGAACACGAGAGGACCTCTTGATAAACATTATGCAAACACCCCGGAATATTTATGGGCAACAGTATGGTACATCGAGCATAACGCTTATTGAATACTATATATATATATTCTGGCACTTTTTACGTTCATGGTGAATTAACCTGGTTTCTTTATTTGTCTATACCTCTAACAGTCCTTCTGAAGCGTTGCTTTGTCTATTCAGGGTAGGTAGAGGTACAGCTCAATGTTGATCGCTCTTGTATTGATTATATTGATGTTTTTGGAGAAAGACATAGCTGGTAGCAACTATTGTATATCTATATGAATTGTTGTCATTTCAGGCATAGCAGTTCCTAGGTGGCATCTAAGAACCGAATAATCACACGTATGTGTAAAGCTATATACATGTTTTTATATATATATATATGTATATATATATATATACAGAGAGAGAGAGAGATAGATAGTGTACTCATGGTCTGTTTATTTTGTGTCTTGTGTAGGTCTCCCTCCCTGCTGTCCCCATCCTTTCCTTCCCTCGCTTGATCGCTTCATTGTTCTGTGCTATTATAGCAACTCAGACTTGATGTTATCAAGAAGTGGACATATTTGAGCATCGATCCGACCCCGAGGAGAAAGTGAACCTGACAACTACTCTCCAATCCACCCCACTCCAATACAATCCACTTCACTCTATTCCAATCAAATCCACCCGATCTCCAATACAAACCACCCCCTCTATCCATTCCTATCCACCCACCTCCATTCCATTCTAATTCACCCGACTCCAAACCACCCTACTCTAATCCAATCCACCCCATCCCACCTCAAACCAATCTAATCCACTCCACCCCACTCCAATCCCCCCCAATCTACCACCTCACCCCATTTTAATCCACCCCACTGCAATCAATCCACCCCATCCAGTCCACCCACTGGAATCCACCCCAGTCCATTCCACCCCACTACACTGTACACTGCAATCCACCCCAGTCCATTCCACCCCACTCCACTCCACTGTACACCACTCCACTCTATGACACTGCACTCTAAGACACTGCACTCTACGACACTCTATGCCACTGAACTCTACTCCCCCTACTCCACTCCACGACACTCTACTCCAACAAATACAGTCTATGATACTCCACTCCACCCACTCCACTCTAGAACACTCCACGCCACTAACTTTAAGCCATGCTGAGCAGCAGCCACACTGGTTTACACTGGTTTTTGGCAAAAACACATTGCCAAAGCTAGCTCTTGTAAAGGCGAGACCTATTGCCTTTGCCAGTGCTTGTTTTAACCTAGGAAGGACCTCACCTTAGCTTGTTTAACCCAGCCCTGCACGAGCTTCTGACATGGCATTTCTCAAACACACTTCATAATTGATTTTCAGTCTAGTGCCGAGAAGGTAATGCAGGTCCATTGGCATGATGGAAATCTCAGGTGGCAAACAGATCTAACCCTAAACCAATATTTCTTTGAAATGGTCAGAAGAACTGGCTGGATGATTATACTGGTATAGCCAGGCCTAGGAAGCAGCAATCATCTTCATCACAGGTAATTTTGGAATGCATAAAACAAATATAACACTGAGGGTAATCTTTTATGGAAGGTCAACAGATCCACTAAAGGTTTACTGTGTATGTTTCAACAAACATTTTGCCAAAACTTAAATTTTTTAAATGTCAGTTTGCGCTGATTCCTCTCCTGCAAAACCTGTGTTGCAATTGTGCATATCCTAAGTCAGTACTGGGGTTTCAACAGATACTGACAGAAATATACATTAATGTGGCTATGAAAGTAGTAGGGACTGGTGAGTTCACCATACGTTTCCTGTGTCAATGTTAAACCTTCCAGGTCATACATTTCTACTTTCGTCTTAGTGGGTCCAGTATTAGTGGATGGGTTTCTGCAGTCTGATATTCGGAACATTTCCAAATTATAGATTTGTGTTAGATTTCTGTAAAATGATTATCCAATTTATTAGATTCGACGGAGTGCGATCCAGGCGCGAAGACAATGACACACGATTCTTCATGTTGTGAGGAAGGGAGGTGTGGGTTTGTAGAGAATTCAGGCATGGTTCTGGCCTTGCATGACCGAGAAGTAAGCAACAATATACCAACACTCACTTATAGAAAACCACTGAATGCTACTGTAAAATAACAGCTTGTAAAGATGGTTGTGTTATGTAATAATACAACTCTTCTTTCAAAAATGCTGCACGCATTTGGTATAGTTCTCCTGCTTTTCAGCAGATACTGAGTAGCACATGGCTGACTTATACTTCTAGTTATTGATATGTAATTCGAATTTTTCTAGCAACCGAGGAACCCTTGAACCTAAGAATTCCCCAGACAGAAAAAACAGCAGGCCTCTGCGTTCAGCCGAACATGCCAGCGCCCAGCGGGGAAGGAAAGACGTCGCCGGATTTCACGTATTAATGAAAGCGTTCTTGAGGAAGGCAGAGCGCTCGCGCGCTGTTGTGTGTTTTTCAAGACGTCGTCCCAGTCCGCGTGTTATTCTTTCACAAAAAGGTAGGAAGCAGGGCCAGCAGGAAGCTGCAAAGCAGAGAGAAAACAGCAATCTATACCATTGAAGACTTGCACGTAATATATACACAGGGGGTCAGTGTGGGATGGTTCGGTCCCTACAGACGGTGCTCAGGAAATCCTGAGAAAACCAGTCGTCCTCGTAATATCCACCCCTTCCTCTTTAGGATAGAGATCTCACTGGGATCAGGTTTATAGTCAACCATGCTTTTGTTGCTTTATTGGGGCATTTTGGAGGGAGAATCGTGCAATGCAAATATATGTGTTATTTAGGTTGCTTGACTTCTTGTGGGCTTGTTAAGAATTCAGTGTCACTTACCAGTACATGAAGGAGCTACATTGTAGGGGCGGGAAAGCCTCAGTGGGCGAATATTTATCCACACACAGGATGCTTCCGATTATGAGATGGAGAGATGGCTTTTCTGAGGAGAAGTACGTGCTAATAAGGTCGACTTGAAACACGATAAGGTGTTCTTGTTCTCTGGTTTTCAACATTAGGGTATAAAACATTTCCACTGTACTACAAGTGCCGGGGCGGGAAGCTTGTCGAGCACCCCGCCGTTCTGAAGCTCTTTGAAGGTTGTGCAGCATGCTAAGCCTCTTTGTGGGGAGGGCAGGGGATGCCTTGGACATTGGCTGTGATTTCTCTGGCTTTCGTAAACTGTGTTTACCCTGTTTCCATGCTATAACCACCTTTTTGTACCTCTGCTTGTTGTCATTGGAAGCAGGCTCAACAAGGCCAGATGTGCACATTCTGCAAACTTTGCATTGCACCACAGCGAAAGGAGCAAGAATTGCATTTGCCAGTCTGCAGTAGGACATTTTTCCAAACTAAGAATTCCTCCGACCAAGCCTGCCCCTAACATGGAGATATCTGTACATACAAAGTAGGCCAACTCTTGGTCGAATGTGGTGTTGGAGACTGGATTGATCAGTCAGAGATGGAGAAGGATTTCAAATTGGACAGACAGGGAAAGTGGACTACAGGCAAGAGGAAACACATCCATATAAATGGACTAAGTAAAATAAATATATTAATGGATAGGCTAATATTTGTTTGGTCAGAAAAGTAAAATTCAAATCATCTATGAAACACAATAGAAATCGTTAAAATCAGGCATATGCTGAATGGTTGTGGATGGGTACGACTCCCTCCCATCCTGCATCGCAAAGTAGTGGTAGTGGGCTTGTTTTACCCGTTTTAAAAACCTGATACTGCAGAGCCGGTTAGTCCTCCTCTGTGTCACACTGCCCGCCCTAAGATGTAACGGCCCACGCCCTCAATGGAACAGTGAACTGCAACAGGTCATAAGTGCATGTTGTGTGTATTCTGTGTTTTGGCCAATAGTGTATTTAAAATGGTCCATATCTGTTCCATACTTGGCAGGGCAGGAATCAACATGCAAAATGTGCTCATGGTACGAGGAAAGTTGTACAATTAACTAGTATTATTGGCTGCTAATAATTAATACCATAATTTATTACAGAATAACTATATATGAGTTTATGCACAACAACACGATTGGCCAGGAAACCCAATCTGAATATTTTGACTTCCCAATCAACACTCAAAGCTCCAATATATCCCATTGTACCCACATACGTTTTGTTTCACTTATGGCTACAGCTGCCTTTCCAACTGGCTGCTGATCCTTATTATCCCACTCTTAGTACACAAGGGTATCCTGATGCTGGGTTTGCTGGTCTTAGTCGAAAAGCCATGTCTTGATTCCCTTCCTGAACTCCACGAGGGAGGGCACTGTTCGGAGATGAAGGAGAAGACCGTCCCCGGACTTGGAGGCAAAGTAGAAGAAGGAGCGGCCTCCACTGTGTCTTCAGCGAAGGCAGGGAATTTGTGTGAGGGCGAGGTAGTTGGAGTCAAGGTGTCTGGAGAGATGCTGGAAGTTCAGGTGGTGGTTGATGTATGCTGGTACTTCGTCGTAGAGGGCGTGGAGGGCTTCCTGTGCATGTCTTCAATTGGTGAAAAGATTGATAGAACATTTTGGCATAGGATAAAAATTAAAACTGACAGTAAGCAAAGAGTATTTACATTTCATTAAAATACAGTTTCAAATATAGATTTGTAATTAAAGTAAAAGGAAACTAAACTAACTTGAAATTGTAGCTATCAAGCATGATAATGCAACATTTTCCTATTCCAAAAGGAAACGAACTGGCAGAGGAATCCGTTATTCTTACACAAATGAACCAAAGTGAAAGCATTCCTTTGAATTGCAGAACTCCCAGTAGTAAAATTCCTGATGTAACAAACAAGGATTGGTAAAGCCATTAGGTCTCGTCTTTGGGATCTATTGGCTTTGCCAATGGTTTTTTAGCAATTGTGTACAGCATGCCACATGTGGTGCAGCATGACTAATGAAAGGCTAGAAAAAAGCCTATGAAGCAGCCGGCCATGTTATGTTGTTATGTTGATTTGTATAGCGCACTAATCACTCAAGAGGGTATCCAGGTGCTTGGGAAGTTTTGTAGGTGTGTGGTTCCCAAGTTGCTTATATGCAGAGCCAGATCTCCAGCTTCTTGTGGAACTCTGATGTGTTGAGGGAGGACGTTCCATCTCTTGGGTGTGATGTAGGAGAATGAGAGATCTCCAGGTTTGCTTTTCCGGATGAAGGGAGTGTGTGCCTGACCCTTTGGGTTCTTTCTTTTATAAAGGAACAGATCCATTTCAGAGCGGATCCTTGTATGCCAATCTCGTGGAGTCTTCTGGTGAGGGTGTTGTGGGAGACAGGGTCAAAGGCCGGGGAGAGGTCAAGCAGGATGAGGGCCTCTGTTTCTCCTTGGTCCAGCTTGATTTGAATGTCGGCGGCGGCTGCGATGAGTACTGTTTCGGTGCTGAGTGTTGTCTAGAAGATGGTTAAGTTTCCGGTTGGTTGTGAGTTGCTTGTTGATGGCCTTCTCAATCACTTTGGCTGGATAGGGGAGCAGGGTGATGGGTCAGAAGTTGCTCAGTTGATTCGAGTTGATTGTGGGCTTCTTGAGGAGGGCATTGATTTCTGCAAGTTTCCATTCATCCGGCTAAGTGCCGGGCATTATGGAGTTGTTGATGATGTGGGTAAGGGTGGTGCTGACTGATGTTCCCAAGTTGTAGATGTGGTGACGGCATGGGTCCTTTGGGGCCCCTGAGTGGATGGTCCGCATGATTGCCGCTGTGTCTTTTTTGGTGAGGGTTGTCCATTCGGTCAGGTGGCCATTTGGTTGGTGGTGGGTAGGTTAGCGATGTGTTCTTTGGGGTTGGGTTGGTGTGTAAAGTTGCTGTAGATGTTTGTGATTTTGCTGGGAAAGAAGTTGAATAGGTTATTGCAGAGTTGTTGGGAGGCAACAATGTTGTTGCCAGTAGCTGAGGGCAAAGTGAAATCCTTGGTGATGGGGAAGATCTGCTTGCAGCTGTTGGATATTCCTTTGATGCAATCCACTAATGCTTTATTCTTGGTGTCTCTTATTTGCTGGTGATAGTGTCTGAGTGCACCCTTGTTGGTAGTTCTATTGGTGGTGTCGTGACTAGCTCTCCATTTCCTTTCTAGCTGTTTACAGAGTTGTATAGTATCTCGGAGGGCTTCTGTGTACCAGCTGGCCTGCTTGTTTGATTTACTATGCTTGTTGGGTTTGAGGGGTCGAAGGAGTCTGCACAGTTTTTGATGTGATTGTCGAGGTTTTCTGTGGGGCTAGGTTGATCCATGCTGAGAGCACTAAGCCGGTCTGCTTCTGTGATGTTGCCCCAACTGCAGCTTGGAATGCTGAACCTGGTAGGGGTGTCGACTTGAGGTGTGTTGATTTTAAAGTGGATGATGGAGTGGTCGGTCCATGTGAGCAGTGTGGTGTAGTTGTATTTGATGCTGTCGCTTGTGGTGAAGATGGGGTCAAATGTGTATCCTGTGGTGTGCGTTGGTTCTGAGACGAGCTGGGTGAGTCAAACATTCAAGGAGTGCTGTGGAGCAGGGGTGATGCAGGTGATGCAGGTGAAAGTTGAGGTCACCAAGGAGAATGTAGGCTCTGGAGTCAGCGGTGAGCAGAGCGACAAAGTCGGTAATGAGGTTTGTAAAGGTAGCTTGTGGTCCGGGTGGTTGGTAGGCAAGTGTTCCATTCACTGTGAAGTTTTTGGAGATTTGCAGCTTGAAGTGCAGGTGTTCCATGATTGGGGTGGTGTTCTCTGTAGATGTTGTGCATTTGATGGATTCCTTGTAGATGATAGCGAGTCCTCATTGTGGCTTGAGAAGGTGGTCCTGTCGAGAAATCTTGTAGCCCCTGGGATTGCTGTGGCGATGTCGGAACTGATGAGGGGTTGAGCCAGGTCTCTGTGATGAAGAAGATGTTGGGTGTGTCGCTGCTCAGCAGGTCCCATGTATCAGTTGTGTATTTGCTGAGTGCTCGTGTGTTGAGAAGCAGGCATATGAGTGGGTATTGACGTGCGGGATTGCTGGGGCGTGTGGTGTAGAGTGGGGGTGTGGGAGTTGTTGGTGCGTGTGTGGCATGTGTGTTAGGGGGGGTGTTGAGGGCTTTGTTAGTATTTGCGTGGGGGGTCTGGGTGGGTGGCTGCTGAAGGATCAGCAGTGGGTGCATTTAAAAGCTCCTAAAATGGTGCCCGCATCTAGTGACCAAAGGAGTGTTGTGAAGCATCGCTGGCAGTGATCAGACCAGGGTTCCTGATGGTGGGTGTGGCCCAGGCATGGACGGGCGCAGACGGGCCTGTCTTAAATTTGCCTTTGGCATATCTGTGGCACACCTGCTGCACATGTACGCTGCATGTCTGTGTTGCAGCTGCCATTAAATGGTCCTGGGAGGAGGGAGGAGTGTAGAGTGTTGTGATGTCAATTCCTGTGTTGATGGGTGATGGGAAATGAGGTCCTCTTGCTTGGCTTCTTTTTTTAAAGACGGTTTTGGCGGGAAAAGCAGGAATATCCCTTCCTGTCCAGATGGATGATGGGAAATTCAGTGATGTCACATCCTGTGCAGGTGGATGATGGGAAATCCAGTGATGTCACTTCCTGTGCTGATGGGTGATGGGAAATGAAGTCCTCTTGCTTGGCTCCTTCTTTTAAAGAAGGTTTTGGCAGAAAAACCTGAATTGTCACTTTCTGTCTAAATGAATGATGGGAAATTCGGTGATGTCACTTCCTGTGCAGGTTGATGATGGGAGATCCAGTTGTCACTTCCTGTGCTGATAGGTGATGGGATTTTGAAGGCACGCACAGCACGCATGCACACCTACAAAATGGCCTGGGCACTTTTCTTTCTTTTTATTTACTAATCTAAGTTGGATGGTAAAGAAAAGAAAACAAGCATTGCAATGCAATAGATCTCGCATTTACGCGAGTTTAAGCTATTGGCATTGTAAATGACAATGTGTTTTATTTATGTTTCAAAAACCAAAACATAAATATAAGGCATTGTCAATTACAATGCCAATAGCTCAAACTCGCGTAAATGCGAGACCTATTGCATTGCAAATGCTTGTTTTAATTTTCATTCATTTTATTGGTGTCATTTTTTCCCCTAAATGGGAGGCATGAGCAATCCAGTGCAAAGGTATCATTGCAAGGAGGGATCTGTGTAGGCATCCAGCGTGATCCGCTGATAGAGATTACAGAAAGCATTGTATACAGCATCAATGCTGCCCCTCCCCACCTCCCCGTACACATGCTCATCCATTTCCCCGCCCCCTTTCTCTGCCCCCCAACTGCAGAGACGTAAGTGTACCATGTGTGTCCGCCACCTCATGTGGGCTCATAGTACACAGTCTCTGGTCCACGGGCGTCACGCCCCTTGTCGGCGGCACGTCTGCCTCACCCGGCGGGGCCCCACTCTGTGCGTGTCAGTGGAAAAGATCCTGTGCCCTCCATCACGGGAGGAGAGCTGGGCTAGGGGCTCCCCTCCTTAAATACTGCTCCAAAGGTCGCCACTTGAGGTCAAAGGCCATGTGGGACCCTTGGATTCTGCTGGTTAATTGTTCCACTGACAGGATGTTTACAGTCTCTGGGGCTCTGTATCTGCGGGGTGCAATCTGGTTTCTTCCAGTTATAGGCTACGGTGAGTTTTGCTGCACCAAAGCATTGGAGGCAGAGATACCATTTGCCTCTGAACATCCAGGGTTTATGGCCCTCTGGCATCGGCAGAATCGGGAGCGCAAGGACCCCCGGAGCAATGTAAACACCTCCTCCCAGAAGGACTGGATTACAGGGCACCCCCACCATATGTGAAGCGTGTCACCTAGCGCACCGTAGCTTCTCCAGCAAGTAGGCGAGGCGTCAAGATACATTTGATGTAGTCTATGGGAAGTGTAGTGCCAACCAATCATTCTGCATAATGTAGCTCCTTCCCCAGGGACAAGATCGCTAATCACTGTATGTCTCTGTGCAGCTTACCTCATCTTTTAAGCGGGATGTGTAGGCCCAGGGCTTCCTCCCATTCCCAGTTATGCCCCCGCGAGGGCGGAGTGTCGTGTGCCAGTAGGGGTCAGTATAGCACTGCGATGGTGCCTCGAGTGCCTAGTAATTTCAAAAGCTATAGTTCAAAAGGCGTTTTTGCCCAGGTGGCTCCTCCCGTAATATGGACCTGAGTCACCCAGTGTCCTATCTGGGCATACCATAGTCACTCAGTTTCGGATCCCCCATATGTATCTTAGCACTGCTGAAAGGATCTCGACGCCCGACCCTCATACATATCTGAACCCTCGTGCACCCACTCCCTCCCTCCCACTAGCTATGCGAGGCGTGGCTGTCCAATGCGGGTGTAAATGAGGGATTATAATAGATTGGGGTGTATGGAGAGTGATGGGTCACCAGCCCGGGCGTGCTCACACATTGGTCCCAAGTCTTCATTCTTGTGCAAATATGGGCCTTACATACATGCTACATGGCCAGGCCATGCTGCACAACTGGCACTGCTGTGCAAGGGCCGTGGAAACGCTGCATTATGGGCTTGGTATGATGTAGTTGTGCAAACACTAGTGGTGACGGACAAGCACGTATTTCATCAGGACCTAGATGCGGCCATCCACGCTGAAAGAAAGGAGGCGCTGGAAGGATGGCAGAGATGTCCAGTATATCGGACCATTCTTGTGTTCTGTAACTTCGTCTTGAGATGCTCGTGTCCAGGGACAGAACTCTGCTAATCACCTGTGAAACGCCCAATGGGTGGCGCGTTCCTGCTGCGAACCGTCTAATAGTGAACACATTTTATCATTAAGACCCAGGCGACCCGTGGAGCAGGGTGAACAAGCACAGAACTGAATACTTTAGTGTGTCAGTGCTTGGCTCAGTGATCACGGCGCAGCTCGTCCCAGGGTTGATTCCATGCACATTGCATCACGGACAATGGGAGAGGGGGAGGGGGAGAAGACACGGACAACGGGAGGGCGGGGGGAGGGGGGGAGAAGGCACGGGACAACGGAGGGAGGGGGGAATAGAGAAGGCAGTAGGAGAACCTCATTAAGGAAAATAGTGCTCACAATAACACGTACTGTGCAACACTCGACGTAAAGGGGCCAGTAGCCATGGGAGGATACAAATGACGACATGGCTGTAATAAGGAGGGACTAACAAGCCTCATAATCAATCAGAAGACAGCTTTTACGAAGGACAAAGACCCAAGCCAATGAAAAAATAGGCAGGGGAGTGGGCGGCGCTTCCCTCACCTACTAAACTACCCCAGATCTTCACCAGAGCAGCACTTGCGCGCTGGCTCTAGGCTCGACCTAAAAAGGTAGTGTAAAATGTTTTTTAAGCAGGTAGGTAAGCAACACAATGGGGGGCACAAGCAACACAGACAGTAGGGGTTGTGGAAGCAACAAAGATGGTGTGGGTGGGGAGAAGCAACACAAAGCATAGGTAAGGGTATGCAACATGGAGTGCTGGGGCAGATGCAACATGGAGGGCTGGGTGGTGGAAGCAACATAGAGGTCATGGATGGGGGAAGCAACATGTTGAATGTTGGAAGTAACAGAAAGGGCAGGGGAGAAGTACACAACACTGAGAGAGAGCAAGGTGGAGCGCAGGTGGGAGAAGAGAAGTACATGGGCAAGAGAGAGCACCATGGAGCTGTGGGAGGAGAAGCACATGGGCGAGAAAGCATAGTAGAGGTGAGAAGCACACAAGGGTGAGTGCATCTTGGAGGGGGCGGAGGAGAAGCACATTGGTGAGAGAGAGCAAAATGGACCACAGCAGAGGGGGGTAGAGAAGTACATGAGGGAGAACGCTGGAAAAACATATGCATTCTCAAAGAGTGCTTAACCAAAAAGAGCATGCATTGGCAAAGCCGTTAGGTCTCGCCTATACAAGAGCTTTGCCAATGTGTTTTATTCATGCTGTACACCAGTGTGGCAGCTGTTCAGCATTGCTAAAAGTTAGTGTCATAAAGGAGAGTGAAGTGGAGTGTCATATAGTGGAGTGACGTTCAGTGGAGTAGAGTGTCATAGGGTGGAGTTGCGTAGAGTGTTGAGTAGTGTAAAGTGGAGTGTAAGGTTATAGAATTGCATACAGTCACAAGGAGTGTTGTGCAGTGTTGTAGAGTAAAGTGTCATAGAGCGGAGTGTCATAGAGTGGAGTGTGGTGGAGTACAGTGGAGTGTGGTGGAGTACAGTGGAGTGACGAGTGGAGTAGAGTGGAGGTAGAGTGGTATAAAGTGATATAGATTAGGTTGGTCTAGAATGGTTAGAATGGCATGAGTGAGTAGAGTGGAGCAGAGTGGTGTAGAGTAGAGTGGCATCGTTTGGAGTAGAGTGGTGCAGAGTGGCATAGAGTGGAGTACAGTAGGGTGGCATAGAGTGGAGTAGAGTGGAGTAGAGTGGCGTAGAGTGGAGTAGAGTGGCATAGAGTGGAGCATCATAGAGAGGAGTGTTGTAGGGTGGAGATATCATTGAGTGGAATATCATAGAGTGGAGGAGTGTAGAGTGTCATAGAGTGTCATGGTGTAGAGTAGTGGAGTGTCATAGAGTGAAGTGTCATAAAGTGGAGTATCGTAGTGAAGATTGGCATGGAGTGGAGTGTCATAGAGTGGAGTATTGTAGAGTGAAGTGGCATAAAGTGGAGTCATGTAGAGTGGAGTGGCATAAAGTGTAGTGGCATAAAGTGGAGTTGCACAGAGAAGAGTTGCATAGGGTGCAGTGGAGTAAAGTGTCATAGAGTAGAGTAAAGCGTCAGAGATTGAATGTAGAGTTGAGTGGCGTAGGGTTTAGTGGAGTAGCATAGAGTGGAGTGGTGTAGAGTGTTTTAGAGTGCTGTGAAGGGTTGTATAGTAGAGAGGCATAGAGTGGAGGGATGTAGAGTAGGGGCGTAGAGTAGAGGGGTGCAGAGTATAGTGGAATAAAGTGTTATAGAGTGGCGGGACGTAGAGTGGCCTAGAGTGTCGTACAGTAGAGTAGAGTGGTGTAAAAGGGAGTTGAGTAGAGTGTCGTAGAGTGGAGTCTCGTAGAGTTGAATATCGTGGACGAGAATGACGCAGAGTAGAGTGGTGTAGAGTGGAGTGTCATAGCGTGGAGCATCATAGAGTGTAGTGTCATAGAGTGGAATGTCGTAGAGTAGAAGGGCATAGAGTGTCATGGCATAGAGTGGAGTAGAGGGTCGTAGAGTGGAGTGGTGTACAGTGCAGTGGAGTGGAGGTGAGTGTCATAGAGTGGAGTGGAGTTTTGTGGAGTGTTCTAGAGTGGAGTGACGTAAACTGGAGTGGGATAGAATAGAGTGTCATGGAGTGGAGTGTTATGGAGAAGAGTGTCGCAGAGTGGAATGGTGCAGAGTGGAGTGGAGTAGAGTGGATTAGAGTGGAGTGGCATAGCATAGAGTGGAGTAAAGTGTCGTAGATTGGAGTAGAGTAGAGTGTTGTAGAGTAGCATAGAGTGACGTTGAGTGTTGTAGAATGGAGTGGTGTACAGTGTTGTAGAGTGTCATACAGTGCAATGGAGGCTCATAGAGTAGTAGGGCATAGAGTGGAGAGGCTTACAGATGAGGGATGTAGAGTAGGGGCGTAGAGTAGTGGGACATAGAGTAGAGTGGAGTAAAGTGTTATAGAGTGGAGGGGCGTAGCATTGCATAGAGTATCATAGAGTAGTGCGGTGTAAAAGGGAAATGAGTAGAGTGTCATAGAATGGAGTGTCATAGAGTGAAGTATTGTGGTGTGGAGTGGAGTGGAGTGGCGTAGATTGGAGTGGCATAGAGTTGAGTGAGAGAGAGTGGAGTGTTGTGGAGTGTCATGGAGTGGAGTGGCGTAGAGTGGGGTAGAGAAGCATGGAGAAGAATAGAGTAGAGTGAAGTAAAGTGTCGTAGCGTGAAGTAAAGTGTCATCAAGTGGCATAGAGTTGGGTAGAGTGGCGAAGAATGGAGTAGGAAGGCATAGAGTGTAGTTGCATAGAGTGGCATAGATTGTCGTAGAGTGAAGTGTTGTAGAGCAGAGGGTCGTAGAGTGGAGGGCAGTGGAGGCATGCAGATTAGAGAGGCAAAGAGTGGACCGGCATAGAGTGGCGTAGAGTGGAGTGCCGTGGAGTAGTGTGGTGTAGATTTGTGTAGAGTGGAGTGGCGCAGAGTGGAGTATGCATTCATGGTGTGGTAGTTTACTGTCATTACAGACAACACATTTTGAATTGAAATGACAGTTACATGTGTACAGACACCGTTTTACTGATAAAACTATAGAGCACACAAATGATAATGTGTGGAAATGGCATCACCTAGTGTATTGATTTATTTTGATCATAATAAAATATTGCTTCCATCACACCTCAGAATTACAAACAATATGCTTCATTTGTGCTTTTGTAATTCTGATATATTCAGAAATATCTGCACAGTTCGTTTACAGACTTTTAAAGTTTGTTGTGTGCTAGAAAAAAGCTTTTTCTTTCACACCCCCAGATTGTCAGATAAATCCTCTCACTTTCAAGTCAGGGAAATAAAAGTGAACACCAAGGCTCCCTCAGAAGACACAGCCTGACATTTGATCTCTGTCTTTGAACGGACAGCAAATGTGACAAGATAAGAACAAAATGTAAAGGCCTGTTTACAGAAAGTCAGAACTGGTGGAAGAATAGAGTAAACAGACTATGCTCCACAGGAAGGACAAGGACATGCTGGGCAGCCTAAAACAAATAAAGCCAGCAACTAGAAAGCAAGCAAATGCTAGTTACAAACCACAAAGCAAATGGTAAGCAATGGGCAGAATGCATTCTTTGGTCAGTTTTCAGAATGTCCCCCTAGAAGTCTAAAGACCAGGTCTTTAGCAACCAGACAGCGCAGGCTACACCACTTTTCAATACTCTAGGATACAGCACTCTACTCTACGAGACACCACTCCAATTTAAAAGAGTTTACTCAACTATATGCTACACAGCTATACTATATTCCACTCCACGCCACTATACGACAAGCTAATACACTGCATTATACTTAACTCCATACCATGAAAATGCAACTCCACTGAACTTTACTCCACTGTGTGAGACTTTACCTCGCTGTACACAATTGTTGAACCATCCAATCTACACAGCTCCACTGTACAACTCACTACTGTACTCTATGCAACTCTACTCTAGAACATTCTACTACACTGTTTCCCACTCTACCCCACTACATTCTACTACACTGCACTCAATTCCACTTTACCATGCTCCACTCTACGATACTTGCCTGTATGCCACTCCCCTTCGTTTTACTGTATGACACTCCAACTAACGAGACCTTAATAAATATCACTCAATACTACGATTTGAAACACATTTTCATTAGAAACATAAAAACCATTTACATTTTATGAAAAAACAAAGGTATGGGATAAGTTATAGTTAGGAAAACATTATTTATTCTTTCCATTCAAACCGTACTTAAGCTACAGAAACATTATAAATTCTAATGTTATAGTTATAAGTTAAATTTAGAATTTACACACCACCTTCAAATTACTATAAGTCATGCACCTATGTACACAGTGTTACTTATAACTAAAATTTTAACTTACAACACCACCTTCAAATTACTATAAGACGCGCACCTCCATACACAGTGTTTTTACCTCACTCGCCATAATACATTAACTATAACTCACACCTTCTCAATGTACTGGTTATACCCTTGTATATGACATTACTTATGCCTTGTCAAATCACTGCCTTCATAATAACACTTAGGACATCTCTATTGAGATGGTTTCTCAGAACACAGTGCATGGTAGAGTTGCAAGTTATAGTTAATGTAGTATGGCAAGTGAGGTGAGAACAGTGTGTATGACATCGTAATTTGAAGGTGGTATGTTAAGTTGAAATGTAAGTTATAAGTAACACTGCGTACATAGGTGGTGTGTAAATTCTAAATTTAAGTTATAGCTATAACTTTAGAATTTCAAATGTTTGTGTAGTTTAAGTATGGTTTGTAAGAAAAGAATAAATAAAGTTTTCCTAACTATAACTTACCCCTAACATTTGTTTTTTTAATGGAATATATACATATATAGCAAACACAAGGAGATGATGGACGGATTGCTGAAACTTTTCAGACACTCACCCACAGTCACAGATCTGAGTTGAATCCACCATTGTCGTTTAGCTCACTTCACCAGTTCAGACCCAGCCATATGCAAATCAGTCTTGACACTATTCCTTATGGAAACAGTCCAGCCCGAACTGCCAAGCCAGATCTTCCCTGGCCCGGAAACAAGCATCCTGGTACAGGTTTCGGGGTAACACCCCTCATCAGCCAGGCTAGCTTGAATCCAGTGGCATTGTCTTTGCTATATATACATATATATATACACATACCTACATACATACACACAAACAGGCACATATAACAGGAGTGTATTGGAAGCAGGAGGAGGAACTGCCATAGGTAAAAGTGTTTAAAATCAGTGCTGAAAACTGTTTGTTTGTGCACATATGTAATTTATATTACAAACGTACACTCAGAAAACAGTGTGTGCCACTGATTTCTTTCAGACACTTTTACCTATGGCAAGGCATCCTCCTTGCCCCCAATACCCTCCTCTGCTCTGCTGGGACAATGAATTGAGGGTCCAGTTGAGCTCCTGCTGTGCTGCTTGAATGAGGCTGATGCAATGCAGCATCAGGATTAACTAACTGTTTCATACGACAGAGGCACATGTGGAAGTGAGAGAATATGCAATAATTCAAATACTCACTCCACCTTCTTCCAAAAACCGGGACATGTATTTAAAGTTGTTAAAAGTGTCAGGACACGGGGACAGAACTCTGAAATACAGGACTGTCCAGGGAAATCCGGGATGTGTTGTCACCCTGCTCTCTCATTATGCTGGCAACTAACAGGAGTATCCAAACTTAGGGCACAATAAAGAATGAGATCTCTGCACCTGGCAGTCATCAGCCTTCCTGAGGTGGTAATGAGGGACAGGCAGAAGGACATGCCTTGACCAGAAAATTTCACCTCTTTAACCACAGAAACTGCAGTCCCAACCCTCAACCCTACCATCTACTAAATGGCAGTGCTTAGGAAGAACTAATCAGCAGCCTTTGCTAACAAGGTCCTCGTTCAGTTTCTAAGGGGTAGCCCTCTCTCCTTACTCCTTCAATTTACTGTCTGAGTGTCCAGCCTAAAGCCACAGCAATGCAGTCCATATTCTTCCATTGTCTAGTCACGCTGTACCCATCCTCCATCAGAGTCTAATTACCATACAAGTGTTACACACTCTGCACATATACGCACTCAACATGTACACAGAATGTCAGCATAATAATCTGGGGTGCACATACCTATGGATCTTTTCATGAGATCGTTCAGTAGACCACATGGGGTGCACATATCTATGGAACTTTTCATGAGATAGTTCAGTAGACCACAGTCTGTGAAACACAGAGAAAAAGGTCTAGTCCCATGAATGATTCACAAAAACTTGGTCCCAACAATGATCATCTGGACTCATTTACAACAACTAAAGACTACAAGATCTTCCCCATCTTCTGATATAGACTGACCAGTGAGTACAAATGAAGACATAACTAAAACACAAACAAAATAATTTTTTTAGAAGACGTGAGATGTCACCATCATGGAAACATCAACCAAGAAGAAGAAAAAAACCATCAAAGATATAAGAGCATTAAGACAAAATGTGAGGTGTTAGGGATTCAATACACCATCACGAGTTCTGACATGTTTGCGATGATGAGAATTGGAACATCAATCAAAAAACTCAGCCTCCTTTACTCAATCTAACAACCAAGAAGAGTCCCTCTGTGCTGGACGGGCTAACTTACCACTGCTCTTTATAGTTAAGGAAAACAGAAGGTTTTCTTAAAATAACCCTCACCCATCAAGATGTCCCATGGTTGCATGCTCCATCATAGGGTTCTTTCCATCCCGCTGTGGGACGGGCGTGCTGCGACCGACGAAGACGTGGGAGCACTTTGTGAGTTTAATACTATAAAGCAATAGATGGTATAAGAGTGGGAGGGTCTACTCTAGGGTTACAAAATACCTGGCTAAGTAGGAACTAAATATTTATTCAATCCTCTTGCTGGTATTGTTAAAAAAGGTGAAAGGAGAGGCACTTGTCTATGTGTGTGTATTTCACGGTCAACATGTTTCAAGCCATTACACTGACACCTGACTCCTATTAGTGACACCAATTAGATCTTCTTAATAAGTGTTAAGGAAAACATACATACAATACGATACCTAATCGGTATTTGGTCTTTCTAGATATCTTTTTAGCCTAAATCTGGCCCCATGAGCTCAACGGGGGAAGGGACGCTTGTAGTCAAACAGTTGTCAAAGCTACTCCCTTGCCGTGCACATTTTGCCTGCCCGCGGCGTCCTACTGTTCAAGAATAGCTGAACATACAGATCTTTATTTGCAAGCACTAGCATGTGATCTGCCATCTTTTATTCAGGCTCCAAGGACATCTTGAAGAAGTTCTATCCTATACATTGGTTAAAGGACCAAATTCCGGTGACAATAAATTTAGTCAGATTTTATATCAACTTTTGACCAGATCTACACACTGAATAAAACCCAACTGAAACAAATATGGAGATGCTGAAATTTAGTTACCCAAACAACCTCTTCTTATTCAACCATAACTATACCCCCAGGTACAGGTGACTGTGATGGGTGTAAAACATGCCCCATCATACCTTTGTCTTTTAATGAGTCTCATGGAAGGAATATTGCTATTGGATGACAGCTTTTCAGAATTCATACTCTTTTTATAATTCTGAGTCTCTCTAATGAGAATAGTTTAATTAATTGGCAAGGGTATGCAGCCTTTCTGCGACATATTGTACTTTATAGTTTAATTTGTCGTCTCCAGTCCACGGCAGCAAAAAATTGGCATGGCGAATACTGCTGGGTAAATGCCCTCAGAATACAAAGCCAGCAATTCCAGCAATCTGAAGCGGAGCTTGCATGGAGGCAGCCCCCCACACATTGCCTGGAAAGGAATAAAAAGTGCAGGAGTAAATAATACCAATATTTTGGATTCCCAGGTGACTTCTGCCCTTGCAGAGAGACAGAATCTAAACTAGTTGTAACAATAGATGAGTTAATAATAACACAGTCTGATTTTAATGGGACAGCTAACCTGATCCTACTTGACCTCACTGATGCATTTGTTACTGTTCATCAACCCGCACTAGTGAACAGACTGCAGAATGTGGGTATTTAGGTAAAAAGCTTGAGATTGAGTTCATCATTCCTATCCAACTGGAACTGCATCATTTCTCCAACCATACACATTCAAAACCTACCAACTGAGCTCAAAGACCCCGCGGATGAAACGCAGATCATGCTCAGGTTCAAGAACCTCAATGGCACCATGACGTCAAGGCTAGCAACCTTCCCGGTTACCGAGAAAGATCGAATAACCCCTCCAACCCACCTAAAACTCAACTCAGATAAAACTAAAGTATTGATCATTGGCAAAACTATCCCACCAAGCCTGCAGACTTAGGAGAAGCGCCCCCCTAGGAATCATCCTCGATTTCGATCTTACTGGAACCACAGACACTGCAGTGAACGCCTCAACCAATATGCTCAGAATTTCCCTCCCTAGGCATTCCCCGCAAAACAACAATAGGCATCAGTGGGTATGTATTACTTGCACATCTTCCCATAACCTTGTATTCTGGGTTTGGTAACATGCCACAATAGTATGAAATATGCACCACACCATTCAGTGCTTCTGACAGTGTCCAACACCTTGCTACCAAAGGGGTGTCAAATATACTGTGTCCCCCAAAAGGAGTCGCAAACCAAACAAAAATCCTCTATGACATTGGAGCACCCTTAACAGCCTGTGCAGCCCTTTCAAAAAATGATCTAGGTATTCTTAGTGTTAGTTCGCATTTATTCTCAGAACTTCTAATGCCCGAACAGGTCAAAATATGAACAGCATGTGCTCCAATATCCATCAGCCACAGCCAGCCCATGTTTTGTCTGGTTTCAGACTTTTTCAAGGCTTATTCTAACTTGTAACTCCCCTGACAGTAGTCCAGAATTAGGCAAAAATTCACGTGCTAATTGATCGAGTAGGAAAAGGTGATGATAAAATGCGCCTAGTCAGTATTGTTCAAAAAAGCTTAATTGAAACTCTTCAGTAAAATTGACGGAAAGTCAAGAGCACTACACTGTGGGAGTCACTTTCTCCGGTTAGAGCTGATCGCTGCGACATCACTACAACTGCTACTAAGTCTTCATAGACCAATATAGCTGAGATCAACCGTGAAACTGAGGAGTTGTAATTACGCGTTAGGCCCTTCCCTGGAAAATGTTGGTGCTCTCCCAGATCTGCTGCCGGACTCATTAACATTTTAAAGACACAAAAAAAACAGCATGGCACAATCCCTGGTGTGCGTCATTTTTTAGGCACAGGTACCTGTTCAAAGCATGCACGCGTTTGCCAAAAGACATAAAAAGTCTTTCTTTCATGCATGTTTCATGCAAGAAAAGACACTGGCAGAGCCAATAGGTTTTTAAGGCGATACCTATTTGTCTTGCCAACGCTTGTTATGTGTTTGCATGAAGTTACTCCGGAATTTCTCCAAGTTAATGCTTGATTTCAAACAGCACAGATCGGAGTCTGTGAAATTGCTTCGTTCTATTTCCCAGCTGTTCCCAGCTGTGCGATCTGCAGAACATGCCAATATTTCATCATTAAAATGAACTGAATTGAGTAGCACAATCCAAAGGAAGATAGAAACAGAGTGAGGAGAGAGGTAGTGAAGAAGGAAGCCGTAGAACTTGTTAAAGCGATATTTTGCAACCTGCCTTAGGGAGTCGCCCAAATGTGGAGCCGGGTTAAAAGTAAAAGTCCTTATTTTCCCGGCACTGAAAATCCTTGCACTGGAGCATCTGCGGAGAAGAAGACAGAGAGAAGGAAACATTGAGAAGGAGAGAATGTTAAGATTAAAGATGAGGGAAGAGAATAAAAGGATGAAAACAGGGAGACAGAAGCACGAGCTATAGTAAGAAAGAGAGAATGGAAAGGTGGAAAAAAGAGATGGTTGAAAACCAGATAAGGTAGAGAAAAGAAGGAGTAAGTTCTAGGGAAAGAAGGCAAGAAACAGGAGAGAGAGAGAGAGAGAGAGGCAGAAAACAGATAGAAAGAATGATTAAGAAGAGCATGACCGGAAGGGTTAGGAAAGAGAGACCAAAAATAGAGAAGGCAAGATAAAATAAATGGAGGAGAAAAGTGGTAAGAAAGGAGAAAGGGAGATGGAGAAATGAAGAAAGAACAAATAAAATGAGAGCGGAACATGAGAGAGGGAAGGGATAGAAAAAAATGGAAAAATAGAACAGAAAGCCATGAGAGAGACGAAGATGAGGGAGTGGGGCCAGCGAACGGAAGTGATGGGACGAGAAACAGGAGAGAGGGCTTCGGAAAGAAAGAGGCAAGGGCGCGAGAAATTACAGAAAGTGAGTGAATGCGAATGAGGTAAAAGGAAGTTTAGGATTACATGGTAGCAAGATCGTATCCACGCGAAGGAACCCCTTTTGGGACGGTGCATCTTATGTCGTTGATACAATTACTTGAGATATTTCTCATCGCATCTTTGAATATATAAACTCACTTTCAAAGTAGGTGCCCGGTGTACTCCAACAAAAAATTAAAGAAGCGCAAACTTCCTGCTGGACCACTTGCGTTCTCTCCCCTATCCCTGCCATACAGTATGCACAGAGGTTTTCATTGCTTCTTTCATAAAATCCGTATTTGTAAAGCGCGAACTACTCACCCTTACGGGTCTCAAGGCGCTGGGGGCCGTCGTGGAAATTAAGTGAGCTATTGCCCAGAGTCACAAGGTGCTGAGCTGAGCTGCCGCCGGAGCCGGGGATCGAACCGTGAGCCCTGTGCTCCGAAGTCAGCTGCCCTGGCCGCTGCACCACACCTCTTCCATGACCTTATTATGACAGTACATGACCACATGGGGGCAGTAAAGCTGTGTTTCTGAACTGGAGAGAAGGTCACAGAAAGAGTAAGTTTTCGACCCACTATGATACTTTAAATACAAAATAATTGTGAGCACTCTGCAGTACTGGAAAAGAGGGCAGCTTAACACGGGCAATAAGAAATGCTTCATGTGAAATTCTAGGTCATAATTGAAGATAGATTCATAACGCAGACATCAAGCAGTTCACTGGCTCAATGCAACCCAGATTAGTGCTCGATCATGTTTCATTTTCCATGGCAGTCTACCTTATCTGAGCAATGAATTCATTATCTTTTAATTCAAGAAAGCTAAGAATTGTATCCTCTGTTTTTTTCTGAAAATATACTTCCCAGTCTCGTGTGGCTAAAGATAGAACTTGCAATTGGTCACTCTGTTTCTCCTCTGATCACTCAACGTCCTTACTGTTGGCTCTGGTTGTATCCCTACGGTGTAACACCAATGTGCAGTAGTGTCTGAAATGTCTTCATTCTTAAACTCTAAGGTTTTTGTTGTTGTTGATGCTTTGCACTTACGTCTGCTCTCCCCACTCCTTGACTTGGAGCGACTAACTCTAAGGTGAATCGTCCCTCTCCTGTCTTTTCTTCGAAGAGTTCTGGCAATAGTTGTTCTTTCATGCCAGGCTTACGCAAATAGCAGTGCTTAACTTGGGCCGGTGGTTGCCAGTGCGAGGCACCGGCAGAGAGAAAGCAGGATCATGCAAGAGCGAGAAAAAGGGACAGAGTGTGTCTGGTAGTGGATTAAAAACTACCAGCCTTGGTATTCGGCGCGCCCGGGCTTCTGAGCAGAGCTATGGGCACCGCATTTTTTCTTTCACAAATTAAGTGCTGGCAAATTATCTATTTGTCTTCATATTTTGTGAAATAAAACACTACAACTAAAGGAGCCCAGTCTAGTTCTAGACCTGAAAACACTACCAACTGTAAACTGTGAAGTTATTTTAATAATACCTACAAAGCGCTTGCTCACCAATGGTTTCATGGCACCAGAGTGTCTAAAAAACGGGTTTTAAAGATTTTTGTAGGTGCTGTTTCTCAAAGAAGAAACAGAATAGATACTTCCCGCCTGCTGGTTCCAGTTCCCGAGAGCTTGGACAGAGAAACTGACGCCTCCTGTCGGTGCCCCTTTAAGATTAGGAGGGACCGAAAGGGTAGCAAATCACAGCAATCTAGTAGATAGGTCACATGCGACACGTTTATAGATAAACGTAAGAGAGTGACAATCTAGGCAGTAGCGGCTCCTGGAGGGAGTGCTGCGGGGCGGTGGGGTGGGGCGGGGGAGGGGCAGGGTAGGGGTTAGTAAACTCCGGCTTACGGCCGAACTGAGTTAAGTACATAAATAAATAAATAAATAAATAAAACGAATTACATTGCGCGCGCTGCATCGCAATCGGCGATGCAGCGCGCAATGTAATTCGTTTTATTTATTTATTTATGTACTTAACTCAGTTCGGCCGTAAGCCGGAGTTTACTACCCCCCACCCTGCCCTTCCCCCGCCCCGCAGCACTCCCTCCAGGAGCCGCTACTGAATCTAGGGCATGATGTACCGTGCAGAGTGCCCTGAACAAGAGGATTTTCCTAATAGTTAGCAAATGAGAGTGCACGTGGCTGAATCTGTCTCTAATCTGGCTCTAATGATAGTATGAACAGAGGAAAAGGGTGGTCAGATGAGGGGAAGGGAATTAGGGTGGGAATACCAGGGAAGGAGGCCTGAAAGAGAAAAACAACCAACCACATGAGCCAATGTGTAAATTGCAAGGCATCTTTCAGGTAATATCTGCAATAAATCATGTGTAAGAAAATAGCACTCTAGCACAGCTGTGCTTGAAGAAGATACACCCTCACAATAACTTCAAATAATATATATAGCCTCACTGCTACGTGCACATAAAGGTTGATTAATCAGCAATGGCAAACTGCAGATCAATTTAAATCTGTGGGCACAGAAAAACTAAACATGAGGAGCGTAAGAGCATAACATACACCTTACGGAATCAGACTGTTACTAAACCATAATAACTGTCACAGTAATCAATGTTTGTACATTATTCAGCAATTCATGAGGACAACCCCCTAGGACCACATGGCATCTAAATATGTCAGTAAGTATAAGGCAGTAGTGTGATAAATGTCACTCCTTAGAAAATATCCAAGCTCCCAAACATGCGCTGTAACTGAAAGCAGAGAGTGCACTGAAGAAACGCAATAGTACTTGGTACTGGTCCATATTCGTTTTTTGTAAATGCTTGGCACCCACAAAAGTCCGAATGCACCCCTTTTTTTTTTTAACATAGCAGGAAAGCGGAGCCACACGATACTCCCTCCCATAACTACAAAGGCGAGCAAGAGCAAACGGCACAAATGTACTCACAACAGGCACGTGACTGTGGGGGGGTGGGGGAGGAGGAAGCCCAATAACCTCTTTGGGCGGAGCAAAGTTCAAGAAGGAATGCTCCTCCGAATTAGAAAACACAGCTGAACGAGCCTCGCAGACAGGTGGGTTTTACCGCCCCACCAAGCAGTCTGAAAACAGGAACTGATGGCACTTAACTCCGAACCAGGAACTCAATAGCAGGTGCTGGCTACAATGATTCATCCAATTAAATACAGTCTGTAAATGTCCGCCCAACTACCGCGATCTCGTGAGATCTCGACACTCTTGGTTTCTATTGTCACCCTGGCGCCTATCTTGTAGTTTAGGGAAGTGTAATGCCACATTGACTCCATGTTGTTTTAACTGTATTTTGTGAACACGGTTTCATCTTGTGTCTATCTAACACGGCCATTCTTCTGCAACGCAGGTAGGGTGGGTTACTTGCGTACACACAGAAATACTTCTATTTTTTCACTTCACCAAGCGGGAGAGATAAGGCTAGAACAGACAGTGGGGGCTGCGTAGCCCATGGATGAGAAAGTTAAGAACTCTGCCGCAGCACTCATTGGAGATTGGCCAGCTCTGATGAGTGACTTCGACACAGAGAGTGCAGCCAGCACCTACAGTGCAGATGAAGGGAGCGGGAGCTTCTCGAAGCCTCTCTCTGTGTTAGTAAGAGTGCAAAGACGGAGGCCTCTTGGTGTTTTGACAAGAACTTTTTTCAGGGGTGGACTCACCGCCTGGAAACCGTGTCCCGGTTGAGCGCTCCTGTCAAGACTGTCTTCAGGTTCTTCCAGTTGTGCTGGCAGGATGATGCAAGACAAACAACAGGTGAAGTATTCCATGTTCTAATGACTTATTCTTGTGTGTGTACAGTTATCTTTATATGCATTTATTCTTGTGTATATACATTTACTATATGCATTTATTTTACATATGCATTATTGCTATTTGATAAATGGGAACTTGCTGCACTAAATTTTTCTTTTTACTTGGCAAATGAGTGAGGAGCTTTATCTACATTTTATCTCGGTATGCTAAAGTGTGCAGAGTCTTATTTTGAAGTGTGTTCATGTCGCTTTGAAGTCTTGCTCAGGTGTTCTGAAGGGAAAGCAATACAAGAAGGCATGCATAATCTGTCACTTTTCAGCATTTCCACCAATGATGAGCCCCATGTACATGGCGTTTTCCACACACTCCATTGCTGGGTCTGGTGGCCCTGTGGACTAATGCATCCACTGCAGGAGCCTCTGTTTGACCTCATGGTCACAGGTTCAAATCCCGGCAGGTCCACTCAGCCTTTCATCCATCTGAGGTTGATAAAATGAGTACCATTGAGTTGGGTAACAAAAAACATCTGTTATTCAGCACTAAGATACCCCGTTAGGGGTGAACGTGCGCTTTACAAATACACATGTTATGTTTGTAATACAGTGTGGGATGGGCTACTGTACTGCAAACCCCGACAATCTGCACACTTCTTCTCTATCCCACAGCATCAGAGAAAGTCACTGGGCATTATCTGCATATGTCTTCTCTGTCTAAAGAAGTCATCTCCAAGCAAGGGAGTAAAAATAAAGGTTATACACACACTTGTGTTGCTTTTGCTGAGGCCACTTGGGAGCATCAGAGAGCATGTTTTTCTTATGGGAGCACAGAACAGTGCCACCTGCTGCCAAGCTACCAGGAGCATCATATTCACTCTAATCTCAACAACACACTAGCTAGTGGAGGAATATCGAAACATTTTAATGTACTCCAAATGCATTGATAGTAAATGGCTCAATTTTGAGTTGCAAGGCCAACAGCCTGCATACGGAGCAAGAAAATACACACTACATTGACCGGGACCAAAAATTCTCAGGGTCAGACAGCATAACTAATCTATAGATACAAACAGACAGACATGGGTTCAGGCTAAGGGTTGTGAATCCTGATCCTTCGTAGGAGTACCCTTCTTTTGGGTCAATCAGACATCTTGATTTGCTGCTTCTTAACAGTGCCAAGGGACTGTTGAACCCAGTGGATAATGCACAGTGTGAAGAGGGCATAACATAAAATTCACTTTTACCTGATGTTCTGTAAACGTAACAAAGACTGTCTCTTTCTCCAGTCCCTTCATAAGCTCTCGCAGCACACCACACCGTATGCCCTGCCCACCAGGTCACAATCCTGCAATTAAAGAGACAGCATTATAGAACATTGGTGACACCTAAAGGAACAAGAGACATTGGGCAATGCACTTGTCCATGTAACCTAAATAAATTCAGCACATCCTCTCTTCCCTGTTAACGTCCTCCAGAGGGCACACACTTAGGGGTCGATTCCGATTCGGGCCGGAAAAAGCACCGACCGACTCGGAGCCGGAATTAATTCCGACCGACACGTACCTGTGGCGCCCGACACGCCAAGTACGATGCAAGGCGTGCAAAATCCGACCGACACGTACTGAACCCAAGCCGAATGACCGAGCCGCACGGAAAATAGCAATCCGGCCGGAAAAACACACGAATCGAACAGACCGACACGCACCCGGAACAAATCCAACCGAAACGTACACGCGAACTCCAAACCGCTAAGTACGATGCAAGGCGCGAAAACCACGACCGAGTCGTACGGAGGACAAGCCGTACGACCGACACGCATACAAAACCGAGCCGAAGTAACACAAAACACCGCAACCGACGCGTACGCAGCATAGAAAACTGCACAAACACAGCGTGAACGAAACGGAGAAGACCGTACGAGACAAATGCAGGGTCCGACTCGGTCACAAGAACGTTTCCAGCATGCACAGAAAGTACTAAGGAAAAATACACAAAAAAAGGCCAAACAAGCAATTACAAAGCCAATAAATACTGGGGGGTGGGGACAGAGAACAAAGACACACCCACAACTCCACCCATATAAAGGACACAAATCCCAACCATGATCCTTTGCAAATGCTATTCTACTGCCAGCACTCAACAGACAGCAACCACACACCCACAGCTCATCCCTCACACAAGCCACACACCATCAGCACACCAACAAATAGCTACCTCACATACACCCAGCAAAACACACACTCACACACCCTCACCTGCACACCAACACACACATCACTCACCATCACCATCCATCACCATGCCCCCCAAGAAGAATCACAAGTTCCTAGATTGTGAATTGGAAGTCCTGGTAGACGAGATCCTCAGGGTAGAGCCACAGCTGTTTGGCACACTGGTCCAACAGACACCCATCTCCCAGAAAACAAAGATGTGGGAGAGGATCATCAACAGGGTGAACGCACAATCACCATGTCTGCGCACAAAGACTGACATCCAGAACAGGTGGTATGACGTGCGCAGGAGGGTACGGGAGCTGCTCAAGAAGGACTACCTCCTGAGCCAATACACCGGCAGTGGCCCTCCTGCCAAGCCAGTACACCTCAGGCCCTGGGAGGAGAAGGTGCGGGCCATCCTTCCGCCAGTGAGCGTCTATGGACTAGAGAACATCCCAGAGCCTGGTGAGTACACAACAAATGTACACAATATTCTGCCTCAATACACACACACATCACTGTCAAGGGGAGAGTCAAACCATGCACTCATAGCAATTACACAGCAACCAGAACAGAATCATCCCAAAATGTGTATGTCAGTCAGATAAACACAACACATGCCATCACAAAGTTACATTTAACCGTGTCATCACATGTACAAACACAACTACAACTACAGCTAGGCAGTGGCACAAATAGAACTAACAAACACATCCAGACATGTAGCCACCACTACAACACCAACACACAGTGAAGACCACTGAAAGGAAGGAATTCTGTGTATGCTGGGCAAGTCAGTGTAGCCAATAGCATCATGGGAGTCGTAGTCACAGATATTGCTCACCCCCACAACTGTCCCATCAACACCACCATGAACCATGCGCACATCACAGGGAGTGGAAAAGGACTCACAAGATGGCTGACACTGGCTACTGCTGTGGGGAGCACAAGGCCCTGCTGGCAACTGTGCAACAACCAACAGCAGGACACCACTGACTGACATCCTGAGAGACAACTTCCACTCCCTGCAATGGAAGCACGTTCCATGGTGGGATATCTGGCTGGGTGGGAAGGAGGACTCGCAGCACTGACCATAGTCACAAGCACCTCCCCTCACACACCCCCTCAACACAAACTCCACAGAACCCACCTGGGAGAATGCAATGCCTCACATCCTAACTCAAGATCCCACAAAGAACCACCACCCTGGGTTATGTTGTGTGAAGCACAGGGACACTCCTGGGACTTTTAGCCAAACAACTGCCAGGACAACACTCCCAGCCATCCTGTCAGCACAGGCAGCCCACCCCACAGGGAAGCAGAGTCAAAAGGAAGGAAGCATGGGCATGCTGGGAAGGGGGTGGATGCAATAGCATGATGGGAGTAGTAGGCACAGATATTGCTCAGCCTCACAACTGTCCCATCAACACCACCCTGAACCATGCTCACATCACAGGGAGTGGATAAGGACTGACAAGATGGCTGACACTGGCTACTGCTGTGGGGAGCACAAGGCCCTGCTGGGAACTGTGCACCAACAAACAGCACAACACCACTGCCTGACATCCTGAAAGCCAACTTGCACTCTCTGCAATGCAAGCACGTTCCATGGTGGGATATCTGGCTGGGTGGGAAGGAGGACTCGCAGCACTGACCATAGTCACAAGCACCTCCCCTCACACACCCCCTCAACACATACTCCACATAACCCACCTGGGAGAATGCAATGCCTCACATCCTAACTCAAGATCCCACAAAGAACCTCCACCCTGGGTAATGTTGTGTGAAGCACAGGGACACTCTTTGGACTTTTAGCCAAACAACTGCCAGGACAACACTCCCAGCCATCCTGTCAGCACAGGCAGCCCACCCCACAGGGAAGCAGAGTCAAAAGGAAGGAAGCATGGGCATGCTGGGAAGGGCGGTGGAGGCAATAGCATGATGGGAGTCGTAGGCACAGCTCTACATCCCCCACCACATGGCCCAGCAAGCTCACACTCACGCATGCACATCCCACAGAGAGTGGAAAGGCCCATCAAAGATGTCTGACACTGTTGCTGTGTCGTGGGGAGCACAAGGGCATGCTGGGAACTGCACACCAACCAACAGCAGGACACCACTGTCAGCCATCTTGCCATTGCTCTCACACCCACACACACTGAACTCCCCACAAAAGCAAGTAAGTATGGGAATGCTGGGAAGTGGGGTGGAGGCAATAGCATGATGGGAGTCATAGTCACAGACATAGCTCACCCCCACAACTGTCCCATCAACACCACCCTGAACCATGCTCACATCACAGGGAGTGGATAAGGACTGACAAGATGGCTGACACTGGCTACTGCTGTGGGGAGCACAAGGCCCTGCTGGCAACTGTGCAACAACCAACAGCAGGACACCACTGACTGACATCCTGAAAGACAACTTTCACTCCCTGCAATGCAAGCACAGTCCATGGTGGGATAACTGACTGGCTGGGTGGGAAGGAGGGCCGGCTGTCAACCAAATACAACCAATGCAGGCCATGTTCACACCCCAACAAATACATAGAAATGCCCAAATAATGCAGGACAATGTGCTACACCAATATCAACCCCTGACTGTGACAACTTAGGACAATGCAATGTACAGGCCCGCACCCAGAGGCACAGTCACAACTGTCAGGTGTGTCAACCATTGATGCCTGCAGAAACATAACATACATTGTGTGTGTCTCCCAAAAACAGGTGATGATGGGGACACAGCAGCAGACGCTGAGGAGTCCCAGTCCCAGGCTCAAGAGGATACGGAGCTCACTGGTGTCGTACAGCCTCTGCCCTCCTCAGATGAAGAAGACCAACCTGGCACATCCGGTGCAAGTCAACATGCAGCACCAGCAGGACCACCAGCTGCAGCACCAGCAGGACCACCAGCTGCACCCCCTGCACCCACCCCTCCAACGACTGTCACCACAAATACCATCCCTGCCGACATGGACAGAACAAGGAGCACCACCAGCACAGGGACCCTTGACCAACGTGGGGCCATGGACACCACCACCACCACCAACCCCCAAGGGGGACCAGGGTCATCTGTGCGTGCCACTGCACGCACTGCACATGTCGGCAGGGGTGGTGGGAGGGGTGGGAGACAGAGGTCGCTGCTTGCAGAGGTTGCTGGTGTGCATGATGACCCACAACTGGTACGCATAGCCGATGCGTACCAGTCCAGCACCGGAGATCTCAGCCAGGTAGTGGGGCTCCTCAGAGACATGAAACAGCAGCAGGCTGCCCATCATGCCCGCTTGGACTCACACATGTCCCGCGTGGAGTCCAAGTGGGACGCACTGCAAGAGATGACGGCGGTGCACAGGGACATATTACAATGCCTCCGCCAGATGAACAGCAACCAGTCCACACCTCCCTGTGTGCCAACAACATCTGGTGCTGAACAAACTGCAACTGCCACAGGGAGGGAGGATGACTCTGGCGGAGAGTCCCCTGCACCGCAGCAGCCTGTACTTGAGGGCCCCCCCCCAAAGAAGAGGGGTCGTCCGAGGAGGGGCAAGTGAGAGGCCGATGGCCAAGTGCAACCCCCAGGAAGCCTGAACCTGTTCTGGATGTTCACCTTTGTGCACAAACTGTTCACCCTGTTGACGGCAACACAACTCCCACACATGACAACAGGAGTACAAGTTGGACCAATGTCTCAGACAACTGTGGCCCCGATACTGGGGATTTTGTCTACCAGGACTTTCAATTCACCTAGGAACTTCTGATTGCAATATATATGTACAGCATTAACCATCCTATGCACTATTTACACAAATGTATCACAATAAACACACTAATACACCATACTTGCCTCTGTTGTGATTCCAACGTGGGTGCTGTCACGGGGATAATGAACTGCAAAATTACACTGTGTATGCGAACTGCAACAGCAAGTACAACACAGGCATGTGAGTAAAGGCAACGTGACACATATGAGGGAGACACACCACCAGGGCTACACAACACATACACACCTAGGCCATCTGACTCATTGCCTACACTGATGTTGCCAGGGAAGACGGTGCAATGCACAGACACCACACCTATTCCCAGTTGTAGTCAAGTAGCCCACAGGTGCAGTAAGCAAATGGCAGTCAAATGTGTGACCACAGACAACGCACATCACAAAGTGAAGCACAGGTTTATTACACAGTTGCAACATGTCGTAACCACTACAGATGCAAGGTAATCCCACCTGGCAGCGGGCACACAGTCAACAACTGTAGAAGGAAGGAAGTCCATGGGTGTGGCGCACATCACCTGTAGGGACACAACAGCTACCACCCTGGAAGTACAATCACGTCGTCGGTGGACACAGTTGACCAAACGAATCTGAAAGTACCCTGTGAAGGACAGAAATGACACACAGTCAAAAGCAATGGAGAACAGGGCAGAACAGCAAAACTCATGCACAATACATGTTACAAGATACCCACCCAGAACCAAGTTAGCATGTCAACACTGTTGGGGGAGGACAGACCACCTGTAAGCACACATCGCTACACACATCCAGTCAAGTAGCCCATGGACACACTCCAACAGCACCAGAGCACCACCTACACATATCATGCCAACTCACATCATTGACATGACACCTCAGGATACTCACATTCAGCTAAAGAAGTTGGTGATGAGCTGTGTGCGGACATCACCCTCATCATCATCATCATCACTGGCATCGTGGTCCAGGCCAGGATCCTCCACAGGTGGCGGATGTTGGTCATTGTCATCCTGGATGAGAGGCAACTCCTTCCGCACTGCCAGGTTGTGGAGCATGCAGCAGACGATGATAATCTTGCACACCTTCGCTGGGGCATATGGGAGGGACCCTCCTGTCTTGTCCAGGCAGCGGAAGCGGCTATTCAGGAGACCAAATGTCCGCTCAATCACTCTCCTGGTCCGACCATGTGCCTCATTGTAGCGCATCTGGGCTGGTGTCACAGGGTTCCTGAGGGGTGTCAGCAACCACGGCATGTTGGGGTATCCCGAGTCACCTACGGACAGACAAGTGCACATTAGCTGACTTGGAAAAGTGGGCGGAATACTACAGATCAGATCACACACAATGGCACAAAGTCAGTACACACCGACAAGCCAGGCACGCTGGTTCTGCATCTGTGCCATCATCCTGGGGATGCGACTACTCCTCATCACAAAGGCATCGTGTGCTGAACCAGGGAAACGGGCACACACGTGTGTGATGGTCATATCTGCAAGACACACCACCAGTGCATTGACCGAGTGGTAGTGCTTGCGGTTACGGTAGGCCTGCTCCTGGGCCTGTGGTGGTACCAAAGCCACATGTGTCCCATCAATGGAGCCAATGACATGTGGCATCCTCCCCAAGGCATAGAAGTCACTCTTCACATCAGTGAGTCGTTGCAATCTAGGGAAATAGATGTACCGGTTCAGGAATAGCAACATTGCCTCCAAAACATCGCGGAGCACACGGCTCAACATGGTCTGTGACATCCCACCAGCAGTCGCCACAGTATGTTGGAAGGTACCGGTGGCAAAGAAGTGTAGGGCTGCCATCACCTTCACCTTGGGGGTCAGCGCTGTAGGATACGGCCGGCCAGGCTGCAAATGTGGGGCCAACTGCACTGCCAAATCCTCAATCAGCTGCCTGGTGAAGCGGTACCGTCGGATGCTGTCCCGTTCCACCATCGTTGCCAGGTCTGGGAATGGTCTATGGACAGCAGGAGCCCTACAGTGCAGAGGAGAAGAAAGCAAGATTGTCAGTCACCCCACATATGCGCCATTGAACACACTCAATATCACAACATACATCATTATGAGGCACAACTACATGAAGTGTGCAGTTCCGTAAGGACATGTATGGTACATACATGGCCAACATCTGTCATCACGGTTCAACAAGTGGCATCAATAAGTCCCAGGTTGGCCCATTGGATATCATGAGGCCGTGTCACAGTTCCCATCTCCTGCTGCCGTGTCACAATCACCCCCCACAGTGACATGTGAGGACAGATGTGCCCCAGGCATCACAGCTCAACGACAGGTACATTCCAGGGACCCTGTATTGCCACATGGACACTGGCATTACATGGAGTATCATGTATACACCACAGCAAAACAACCATGACCCCCACAGGTAGTGGTCCCACTTGCCACTGCAGGACAGACATGGACGTCTGTGACACACACACGCACACCATCAAAGTCCATGCACACACAACGTGGATGTGGAGACTGTCTCCCATTGTGCACATGAAATCAGAGACATTGTAAACACTACATGCACACAGACTGTGGAGGACCATCACTATTGTGCCACTGGGACACCCTGGCTCAAACATACCATCCCACATGGGACTCACGGGGTATGTGACATGACATACACATACACCACCGTGAAATGTGACCATGGCACATGCACAGATATGAACAGTTGCACATCACAGTGGTCATGTACACGTAACACCCAGGATCCTGTCCCCATGAACACGTGCACAGCCTGGGGGTGGCTGCCCCCAGGTGACACCCACAGGACAACATGTACACCAACATACACACAATAGGAAATGCAGCCTTACATGCCTTATGATACAGTTTTGGCAGGCTGTCGTGTTGTAGGTGTGCCCCTCACTCCCTGGGAGCTATCTGTGGCTGGCATATGTTCATCTGAGACAGGCATGGTGACATATGCCAGTCACTTGTACAGGGATGCGTTGAACAGCAATGGACCGATCAGTGCCCCCGGCCGACCCATTGCATTCAATGTGTGCGGGTACGCGTTGTACCCCTGTACGCGTTGAACAGCAATGGACCGATCGGTGCACCCGGCCGGCCCATTGCATTCAATGTGTGCGGGTACGCGTTGTACCCCTGTACGCGTTGTACCGCAATGGACCGATCGGTGCCCCGGCCGGCCCATTGCATTCAATGTGTGCGGGTACGCGTTGTACCCCTGTACGCGTTGTACCGCAATGGACCGATCGGTGCCCCCGGCCGGCCCATTGCATTCAATGTGTGCGGGTACGCGTTGTACCCCTGTACGCGTTGAACAGCAATGGACCGATCGGTGCCCCCGGCCGGCCCATTGCATTCAATGTGTGCGGGTACGCGTTGTACCCCTGTACGCGTTGTACCGCAATGGACCGATTGGTGCCCCCGGCCGGCCCATTGCATTCAATGTGTGCGGGTACGCGTTGTACCCCTGTACGCGTTGAACAGCAATGGACCGATCGGTGCGCACCCATTGACAATGGCCTAGCCTGGCTACGGACGCGTTTTCGAAATTCGAACGAGTCGGTTGCTGGAAATTCAGTTGGTCGCCCACAACAATGTTGCAAAATCATGTATGTCATGAAGTTGAAGATTTGAAGGATGCTGTGGGCGTGTATTGGTGCTGCTATTCCATGGATTGGCCAGATTCAGAAGATGCAAACGACTTGGACCTATCACTTTGGACACATGGGACAGTATCTGCCTCTCCAGCACATATATATTGCTGGCTGTTCCCCTGAGAGCTCACTTGCCTGCACTACATGCTCCAGGATGACATCTGCCACTGCACTGCTGCTGTCTCTGCCCCCTCTGGACCCTGCAATGGCACGTACTGTGGAGAGATCCCCAGCCTTCAGCCTTGAGGAGAACCAGGCCCTGCTGGACAGCCTACTTCCACAGTACAGCAAGCTGTATGGGACACCAGGGGAGCAGGTGAGTGTTCTGTGCACTGCCTTTCTGAATGTGCATTTTGTCTGACTAGCACGGCTGAAAGTCTGCACGCCACTGGCTAGCAGGCTCACTGAGTAGTTGTTACCCCCCATAGTGTGTAGTGACATGCACTGGACAGGTATGGTGCAGTGACAGTGCATTTGAACAAGGTTTTACTTCCCATGCAATGATACCATGTAGTGACTTCTGGCAAACTGTCCAAGGGCAGCGTTGCACTGCCTGTGTACATCATGTGCCCCTGTGATTGAGACATGTATATACAACTGTGTCATGCACGGATATGTTGCATGTGTAGTAATGGCCTTTTCACTTTGTCATCCTGACAGGTTAATGCCCATCGGAAGCAGGAGATCTGGAAGGACATCGTCCGGGCTGTCCGGTCCGTGGGGGTCTACAAGCGCCGGATCCGCAACTGCCAGAAGAGGTGGCAGGACCTTCGGGGCTGGACCCGGAGGATTGCACGGGTCCAGCTGAAGCTGTCGCCTCCTCGCAGGAGGGGCGGAACACGGACCCTGACCCCCACATGCTCCAGATCCTGGCGGTGGTGTTTCCAGACCTGGATGGGCAGCTGAAGGCCAGACAGCAGCAAGGAGGGGGTGAGTTAAAGACTGCACTGTGAACTCTGTATTACATGCTATGTGCCCTCCTCTGGCCTGGTTAAACTGCCACAGTACAGCAGTCATGTTGTCCAGGAGCCATGTCCCTCTATTGTGCACTGCCCACTCCTCATCTGATACCCAGGTGTGGCCCTTACATTCAGGGAATTGTGTCACTTGGGACTGTGTCCTTGCAGTTTGCTTCACTCAAGGTGGGGGACAGCATCTGTTTCCCTAACTCTGTTGTGGGCATCATGGGTGGGTCCATTGTTCACACAACGCCTGTGTTCGGACATGTAATCTGCGTGTTGCTTTGATATGCGGTCCACTTGCTGAGCTGAGCCACCACATGTGCCTGGGGTATCTGGCACACACCCATGCAGCGGGTGGGAACAATGTTTGGGCCCCAGGAGTGTGCAGATTACGTGTGTCACACATACATAGCCAGCTATCCACTGTCCAGGGCTCATCCCTCATTCATGTGGGGCAGGACAGTCATACCTACTCCAGCCCATCCAATACACCTGTACTCCCACTCCCGTGTATCAGCTGACACATTGTGCGCAGTGATTTGACCCCTCAGGTGTCTGCCTCTGTGTCAGTGGGCTGTGGATTTGTTGCCAGGACTGCTGGGGTGTTTCTCGGTAGGGGCTCAGCATGCCACTGGAGATGTGACCATAGGAGACGATACTTGTGTGTCACATAGGTGTTTGATCAGCTGCCCGTGCAGACTGGGGTATGCGAATGTGAAGTTCAGGCAGCTGTTTCCCATTCACAGCAGATTGTGAGGGGCTCAGGTTCAGAGGGTAGTGTCACAGGTCTCCCATATGTCCAATCGGTATGACCTGGACAGATGAGGGTTAAGATGATGTGTTGTGTGGGGGATGTACATGTGCACTTGTGCAGCTCCAGGACTTGCATTCCCCATGACCTACTATTGTGACACAGTGCAGAGTGTTGTTGTCTGGCTGCCAAGTCATACATCACTGAGACAGTGATGTATGACTTAGCAGTCATGCCTCCGCCATGGCATGTGTCTACTTATTGGTGATCCTGCAGGGGAGTGACATGTGCTACATGCACACCATTGTGGCGATGGCTATCAGGACATGGGTGCATCATGGTGTCTGTCGCTGGTATGCATCACATGCATTTCCTATTTGACTCTGGGCATCCCTTTCATCCGGAAACCTGTACTGACTCAGTGGCAAGAGTTGTGATGTGTGCATGTCCACATGCTACACCGTGTCCTCTGCACTGTCCAACTACTGTGTAGGTGGTGCATGTGTCCACACTGGGGTGTTGCTATCCAACAGACACCAGACAGATGGGTGCAAGGCCATGTGGGATGTGAGTGCCATGGTTGGCATCAGACTGACAATTGGCTTCTCCTGTTCAGTTAGGGCACTTTTAGCAATTTTCAACTAAAGATGCCAGGGCTTGCTCTGTAATGTGCTGTGCTCACAGTGGTGTGTGCGTTTGGTGCAGGTGACTGATGTCTGTCTGTTTCCCCATTGTTTGCAGATACATCCACGGCCACGGAAGGGGACAGCTCCACGGACCAGGAGGAGCCGGAGAGCCAGACTGGGTCAGCAGCCGAGGAGTGGTCGGAGGGACCCAGTGGCACGGAGTGCGAGGGGAGCCACACCGAGGAGTCCTCAGCACCATCCACCTCAGCTGAGGACCACAGCAGCTCAGAGGATGACTCCCTTATGGAGGCAGGTGTCAGCAGCCACCACACCCCAGCTAGTGTTGCTGTCCCTGTCACCACCAGCACCACCACCGCCCTCCCATCGGCTCCCATTCCCCAGGTCCGTGGAGGCTCCCATGTTCGGGAGCGTGTCTCCTTTGGGCCAGGCACCGCACCCCCTGCCCCTGTGTCCCCTGCTGCCCTGAGTGAGGAGTCTGTGTACCTCCTTCGCCAGCTCCATGTAGGGCAGACAGCCATGCTGAGTGTCCTCCATGCGCACACCGCTCTGTTGACTCAGCTGGTGTCGTTCATGGAGGGCATCTCATCGGGCATGTCTGACCTACAGAGGGGCAATAGGTCCATGGACTCCTCCCTGATGGCAGCAGTGTCCCTCCTCAGGCAGTCCCTCACCCCTCCTGCCTCTGCTCCATCCACACTCCCCAGCACCTTACCCGTCCCAAGCACACACACACCGGCACAGGCACACACCAGCACACACACGTCCAGCACACAGACACACACGCCACAAACAAAACGCACACGCACGCACAGTCAGGGGACTGAAACCAGACTCACAGGGGATGGGGCCCTGGAACACACACACGCATCCACGAGCACTGCGCAGTCTTCAGTTGCCTCTCCCTCCAAAGCACCCTCCCTTGCCTCACCTGCAACCCCAAAGACCCAGCGGCTCTTCCTCAGTGACCTCGGCCTCTTCCCCTCCGATCCAGCTGATACAGCATTCAGGGGGAAGAGGAAGCCCACCCACACGGAGCAGAGTGCCCCTCGCCCCCGGACACCCTCCCCCAGGTGCAGACAGACTGAGGCCCCCACCCGCAAGTCCCCCGGAGTCGTAAGAGCAAGACCCCGCCGCCGCCCTGCAGCTCAGGCACCAGGTCTCCTTCCTCCATCCCTCAGGCCCCCACTCCACAGGTGCCCCCACCACACCCTGCCCCAGGTTCCCCCACCCACAGATATACCATCCCCAAGAGGATCTGGCCTTCTCCCCCTGCCACTTGCTCTCCCGGCACCACACCCCCGCTGCGCTTGTCTGTGCCACTTATGTGGTGAGGGTGTCCTCCCCTCTGTCCAGCCCACCTTGCCTGTTCCCCATTCTCCTCCCCTGGTGGTAGGCACTGCAGTGGAGTCCACTACCACCCTGTCTGAGTTGGGCACTGCAGTGACGGACCTGTCCACTCCATCTGCAGGGTCCACTGCAGTCGTGCCGGCACCCACAACATCTGAGTCATGCCCCCAGTTGTGCCGGCACACACCATGTCAGACACCTCCACTGCAGTTGTCAGTGGCTCTCCAGCACCCACCACCCCTTCCCTGCCTCCTCCTGGTGAGCCCTGATCCTGTCCCTGCGGTGCCTGGCCTGCCCCCCGGTTGCCCCTCCTAGTGGATTGTCCCTGGTTTTGTGCAGTGCAGGCATGCGTAGGGTGACATCTGCTACTGTCACCCTGTTTGGACTTTGACAATGGACTGGCCATTGGCCTTTGTGTTTTTTCTGGACTTTCACTTTTAAACACACATATGCTGAATAAAGCAACTTTCTGTTCTCTAGTGCTTATGCTTCTGATGTACATGTTGTTGATGATGCTAACCATGCCCTTGCTGCAGTGATGGTGATATTTGGTCTCATGATAATGAAGTGTTACTGTGCAGGAACCCATGTGGTCCAGGGGAATGTGTCCTATCCTGTGGTGTATCCATGTCATCCATAGCAGTATCTGAGGGTGTCATGTGTTCAGTATTTGGCAATGGGATTTCCTACTTACATTAGCAATTTCACATCTGTGGCTTCCACCCCTGCACATCTGTTGTGCCTGCCATTGTTCAATTCATCTACTTCCCTGACCGTGTGGCCATCTCCACTGGACATGCAGGTTTGGGCATCAATGGGGAAGGACTCATCTGTGTTGTCAGTGCAACATTGCTATACAAGTGTGTTGGATCTGTGCTGATGATTTCGTTGGCACTTCCATGACCAGGCTGATGTGACAGAAGCCTTCATTTGGTGCTAATTGTTGATTGTGTGACCAAGTGCTCAGCTGACATGATGGGGCCCTACTGAGGCAACATATGGCACAGCTTTCCTCACACAGGAGTGGAGTCCCCTCATGGCAGTGTGTACTCCTGTGACATTGCCTGCGCCCAAGGTGTGTGTTGTATGAGCATGTCTGTGTGTTCACTTCCGTTTAGCTGTGCATGCTGTGATCCCTAGTGTTGTACCTGTTTGTGATGCTTGCTGACTTGACCTATGTTCCCCCAAAGTCTTCTCCCTGGGTTCTCTGTGATGTGGGTGCATGGCACATTACTGGTCATCAGGGTGTCACCCATAGGTGTGTTTGCTGTCAGGGCTGAGTTTGTGTGCAGACGCAGATGGGTCACAGTCAGGTTTCCCCTTGGCACTTGTTGTTTGCACCTGTCATGTGATTTCCAGTTTGTGTTATCTTTCAGTGATTGTGACACGTTGTGTGTGTGACTGCTGGCACTCCTCAGGGTCCGGGCTGCAATGTTGGTTGTTGTCTATGTGTGTTCTTTGTGGGTGACCTTGGCTTCTTCATTGGTGTGTGACTGTGGCTGGGATCCCATTGGTTGGTGTGGTATTGCCGTCATGTCCATGTACAGCGTAGTGTGCAGTGTGTCAGACATTCAGGAGTCTTGTTGAGTGGCCATGTGTGATGTGTTTCTGCACCTTGGTTCCCACCCACCACCCTGGAATAGTCATGGGTGCATGTGCAATGTCACCAGTGCATGTGTGCTTCAATGCTGCACATTGTTGGAGGTCGAGGTGTGTGGTGTTGAGTGTGTGCAGATGAGAGTTGTTGCCCGGCTAGACCCCTGCCTCCATGTTGGCCTTGGCTTACTGGCCGTGCTGATTGATTTGTGCTTGTGTAGGTGTGATGGTAGTTTGTTGCTCAGGACACATGACTGTGGTTCACAGTGTGAACGACATTTAGCTTTGTCATCACAGTGGGATTGTAATGCAGCCCAGGGTCACCACATTGTGGGGGCCCTGGGGGTAGTGCTGTGATGTGTCTGTGTCTTGCTGTGTCAGTTGCTGTTCCTACGTGCCTGTGTGACATGTGTGATTTGTGCTCCCTCTCATCTGACAATGCCTGCTTGCCCACATAGGGGATTTGGATCCATGAGTAACCTTTGTGTGGCACTGTATGCACATCTGTATGATTGGTATTCAGGCCTCCTCATGTGTTGTGTGGTTGCCTGGGGACACTGCCCCCCCCTCACCTGTTGTGTATGATGTGCAGTGTGGGTCTGCCTGTTTGTGTTTGTGCATCTGCACCGCTGCATTGGCATATCTTGGGTGTGCCATTGGCTGTATGTAGTTTGGTGGGTTTCCCCTGCTGTCCCTGGGACTCCTAGGTCATCGGTCAGCACAATGATCATGGTTTGTGTGTCCCATTGCTGCCATGGTATGGTATCTGTTCACCTCACATCTACAGTCTCCACAGGGTATCTGCATTTGTGTGCCCATTGGTGCAAATATGTGGGTCTGCATTCTGATGGTCACTTCTGTCATTGTGTCATTGATGAATGTTGACAGTGTCAGCCCCCATGGGTGTTGTTTGTCTGCACATGGCCAAAGGTATGTCTTATTTGCACTGCAGTATTTGCCTCCCCCAATCTATGTTGCAATGGGACACATGCACTACTTTGCCACTGATGTGTTTTATGTTCTGTGACCAGGAATCATCCATGCAGTTTGGCAGTTGCAGCTTTTTCTTTGTCAACACTTACATTTTGGTCACTGTGATGATGGGGGTTTGGACCCCATTGCCACAATGTTCAAAATGTGCTTCAGATATGGACCCCACACTTACATTTTGGTCACTGTGATGATGGGGGTTTGGACCCCATTGCCACACTGTTCAAAATGTGCTTCAGATATGGACCCCACACTTACCTTTTGGTCACTGTGATGATGGGGGTTTGGACCCCATTGCCACAATGTTCAAAATGTGCTTCAGATATGGACCCCACACTTACATTTTGGTCACTGTGATGATGGGGGTTTGGACCCCATTGCCACACTGTTCAAAATGTGCTTCAGATATGGACCCCACACTTACCTTTTGGTCACTGTGATGATGGGGGTTTGGACCCCATTGCCACACTGTTCAAAATGTGCTTCAGTATGGACCCCACACTTACCTTTTGGTCACTGTGATGATGGGGGTTTGGACCCCATTGCCACACTGTTCAAAATGTGCTTCAGCTATGGACCCCACACTTACATTTTGGTCACTGTGATGATGGGGGTTTGAACCCCATTGCCACAATGTTCAAAATGTGCTTCAGCTATGGACCCCACACTTACCTTTTGGTCATTGTGATGATGGGGGTTTGGACCCCATTGCCACACTGTTCAAAATGTGCTTCAGCTATGGACCCCACACTTACATTTTGGTCACTGTGATGATGGGGGTTTGGACCCCATTGCCACAATGTTCAAAATGTGCTTCAGCTATGGACCCCACACTTACATTTTGGTCACTGTGATGATGGGGGTTTGGACCCCATTGCCACACTGTTCAAAATGTGCTTCAGCTATGGACCCCACACTTACATTTTGGTCACTGTGATGATGGGGGTTTGGACCCCATTGTCACAATGGTCATGGCCTGCTTGCATTGTGGGGGCCACACACATATATGTGTGGCACATGTGATAGGGGGTCACATTGTATGTTCAAAGTCATGTTCAGTGTTGTAGGTATTTGACACAGTCTACACACGCTTGTCATGGTGTTGGGGGATGTCTTTTTCTTGCATTCCCTAGGTTGTGGTGTGCTGGTTGTGTCATGCATTGTCCATCCTATGAGTGGGGGTGGTTTTGGTGGTAGGCATCCAGCCCCCCTGGCTAAGGGTGGTAGTAGTGGTAGGCATCCAGCCCCCCTGGCTTAGGGTGGTAGTAGTGGTAGGCATCTGGCACCCCCATGGCTAAGGGTGGTAGTAGTGGTAGGCATCCAGCCCCCCTGGGTACGGGTGGTAGTGGTGGTGGGCATCTGGCACACCCCTGGCTAAGGGTGGTAGTAGTGGTAGGCATCCAGCCCCCTGGCTAAGGGTGGTAGTAGTGGTAGGCATCTGGCACCCCCATGGGTAAGGGTGGTAGTAGTGGTAGGCATCCAGCCCCCTGGGTAAGGGTGGTAGTGGTGGTAGGCATCTGGCACCCCCTGGCTAAGGGTGGTAGTAGTGTAGGCATCTGGCACCCCCTGGCTAAGGGTGGTAGTAGTGGTAGGCATCCAGCCCCCTGGGTAAGGGTGGTAGTGGTGGTAGGCATCTGGCACCCCCTGGCTAAGGGTGGTAGTAGTGGTAGGCATCCAGCCCCCTGGATAAGGGTGGTAGTAGTGGTAGGCATCCAGCCCCCCTGGGTAAAGGTGGTAGTAGTGGTGGGCATCTGGCACCCCCATGGCTAAGGGTGGTAGTAGTGGTAGGCATCCAGCCCCCCTGGGTAAGGGTGGTGGTTGTGGTAGGCATCCAGCCCCCTGGGTAAGGGTGGTAGTTGTGGTAGGCATCCGGCCCCCTGGGTAGGGATGGTGGTGGTGGTGGGCATCTGGCACCCCCTGGCTAAGGGTGGTAGTAGTGGTAGGCATCCAGCCCCCTGGCTAAGGGTGGTAGTAGTGGTAGGCATCCAGCCCCCTGGGCAAAGGTGGTAGTAGTGGTGGGCATCTGGCACCCCAATGGCTAAGGGTGGTAGTAGTGGTAGGCATCCAGCCCCCTGGGTAAGGGTGGTAGTAGTGGTAGGCATCTGGCACCCCCATGGCTAAGGGTGGTAGTAGTGGTAGGCATCCAGCCCCCTGGGTAAGGGTGGTAGTGGTGGTAGGCATCTGGCACCCCCTGGCTAAGGGTGGTAGTAGTGGTAGGCATCCAGCCCCCTGGCTAAGGGTGGTAGTAGTGGTAGGCATCCAGCCCCCCCTGGGTAAAGGTGGTAGTAGTGGTGGGCATCTGGCACCCCCATGGCTAAGGGTGGTAGTAGTAGTAGGCATGCAGCCCCCTGGCTTAGGGTGGGAGTAGTGGTAGGCATCTGGCACCCCCATGGCTAAGGGTGGTAGTAGTGGTAGGCATCCAGCCCCCTGGGTAAGGTGGTAGTGGTGGTGGGCATCTGGCACCCCCCTGGCTAAGGGTGGTAGTAGTGGTAGGCATCCAGCCCCCCCTGGGTAAGGGTGGTGGTTGTGGTAGGCATCCAGCCCCCCCTGGGTAAGGGTGGTAGTTGTGGTAGGCATCCGGCCCCCCCTAGGTAGGGGTGGTGGTGGTGGTGGGCATCTGGCACTCCCTGGCTAAGGGTGGTAGTAGTGGTAGGCATCCAGCCCCCTGGGTAAGGGTGGTAATGGTGGTGGGCATCTGGCACCCCCTGGCTAAGGGTGGTAGTAGTGGTTGGCATCCGGCCCCCCTGGGTAGGGGTGGTGGTGGTGGTGCGCATTCAGGCCCCTGTGTGCATATGTGGCATTGGTGATGGGCATCCCGCCCCTATGGTGCTGCTGTTGCTGGTGTAAGTAAATTCTGCATCCCTCTGTGTGTGTGTGATGTGTCGTGTACGTGTTGTATGTGTTTTGTGATTGGTGTCTGACTTACCTTCTGCGCCGTACGCGTCCGTGCCTGTTCCGGTAGTAAATGTAGAATATTGGTAGGATCGGGACGAAGGGATTCATGGTTGGTTCGCGTCGTCCTCGTCGCTGGCGTGTTCGCCTCGTAGCCGTGGATCGTGTTGTGGCGCGAATCGGAGCTTATGTGCGCCTCTCCCGGATGCTTTGACGTGCCGTGCGTAGCGACGGGTTCGGCACGTACGGAAAGCGCATCGTACTTGTTCGGCCGGACGGGGCTGCATTTTCCCTTCCGTGCGACTCGATTCTGCGTTTCCGGATTCGCCTCGGTCGGAGAACAGGACCTGGATTGGGTGAGTACGACTCGGCCGGATTCTGTGCTGTTGTGCGCATCGTACTTACTCATTCGGTATGATGTACGTATCGGTCGGGAAACAGGCATTTGCATGGCTTTTTTCCCGACCGAATGGTATTGGGTGCGCCTCCGACCGAGATCGGAATCGGCCCCTTAATCTTTAGTTAAGCAACTTCTAATATGTGTGCACTCCAATTTCTCCACAACTTGTCTAATTGTCTCTGCAGTCACCACAGCACCTAATGCCAATTCACTGGCAACACATCACTCACCATAGAATATCTACCCCATGCTGTCCTCTTGATTCACTCCACCAAGCCTGCCTCCTCAAAACTATGTTGCAAAAGCATTGGCCCATTTTACAAGCACATTACTGGTAAAAATATATGTGTATAGCTGTAAATGAGTCAATTTATGTCTGACAGCTATGCACAAAAGAATACATGCAGGCGTAAATAATATTATAACTATGCAATGATGTGTCAGGGGTGCATATATTTATGCAGCAGTACAATCACAACATACAGTCCAGGACCCAGACCAGGCCCCAGAACAAACACAGTGGAGTTACACAATTGAAGTTAATTACAATATTCTAGTCACTGATCAGCCAGAATCAACAGTATTATACAGTTTAACAATGCCGTTCCATACGGTGTCACCAATAAACCCAGATCCACTGTCACAGGGCTTCCACCCACTCTCCCTCAATCCACCATAAACCACTCTGTCAGGGAAGGACCAGGGTCCACTGCATCCATCCCAATAGGGGTCCCAGTGGGTGTGGCGCTCGTGCGAGCGGGAGCTCCAGCCACTCTCCTATGCACACCAGGGGCAGGGCAAGTCTGTCCCGAGCCCTACCAGGACCACTAATGCCCAGGCTGGGTCCATCCCCTGAGCCCGATTCCCCAGCCTCTTCAGTAACTCGTGCAACCACCAGGGGGACTTGGATCAGGAGACATATGTTGGGTCAATCACAGGGTGTACAAGTCATTCCTTGCTGCAAGGTTTCTAATATATATGTCCCAAATCAGTCCCCCAGTCCCATCGCCACCCGGTCTAAGGGCCTCCATGAGGACATCTGCCTTGGCGCACACCCATTTCAAAAAGGTGCAGAGCCAACACAGCACCTCAGGCATCGCCTGTGATTTCCAGGAGGCAGCTGAACAACACCAAAGCCAGGTCGCCAAATCAATGCAAATATTTTATCCCCTTTGGACCTAGGGCATATGCACAAGAGGCAAGAATCAGGCATAGCTGGAACCACTACGTCGACCAGCGTGGAGGTGATCCTCACAATATCCGCCCAGGTCTGTTCCAGTACCGAGCACTCCCACACAATATGGAGGAAGCCTGCATCCGGTGTTCCACACTTAGGGCACACCCATGAGACAGTGGAGAAATGTGTGCAATGCGTCGCAGTGTGAGGTATGCTTGGTATAAATAATTAAACTGTGTAAAATGAAAGCATGGATTGCGGGAACCCTACAGACCTGCTGCAGGGTTTGACACTATTTTTTTTCTATTAAAGACATGCACAAGTCTCGCGTCCAGGGCTTGCGTACTCGAGTGTCCATATTGCGATTATGAGTCAGTAAAGCAGTGTAGAGGGCCAATTTGAGTCTACACGCACCCCCGGGGGATAAAATTGTGTGTAGCGGGAGGGCCATGGGCGGCTCAGCACTTTCCCACCCACAATGCGCAGCGACTGCCAGATATATCGCATTGTACATCAGATATTGTCCCATCGGGAGGCTGTGGATGTCTCTGAGCTTCAGGAAGGCTAAAAATGTCCCCTCCCAAAAAGGTCTCTGGTGCGTTCATTTCCCACTTCCCTCCACCTCTGTGTCTCATGATTCCGGGGAACATTCTGAAGCACTGCTGCATGCCAGAGGGGAAGCAATGGGAGTATGGGAGCCTGGCCACCTCACTGCACATGTACCTCCGCCAGCAGTGATGTGTGATCTGCATCTGATGCATCATGTGCGGTAGATGGAGCCCTGGGGAAGATAACCAAGTGTATATGTGTGTCCCATCCAGCAGACACCAGACTGCCGACCACTCCGAGCAAGTGGCCACCCCCAGCAACCACACCGGCCGTTGTAGCTGGGTTGTCGCATAATAAAGCTCATAGTTGGGGACCCCGAGACCCCCTTCCTGTATAGGCCGGTAAAGCTGAGCGAGAGCCACCCGATGCCTGCCAGTGCCCCATATTAGTTCACGAATAGCTTGTTTAAGTCCATGAAGAAGCGGTTGGGAAGCGTGAGGGGAAGTGCCACAAAGAAGTACAACAGGTGAGGGAGAATCAGCATCTTGGAAGCTGTTTCCCGGCCCACAGGTGAAAGTGACAGTGATGCCCAGAATGATATGGAACCCTGAATAGAGCTCAGCACCCCACCTACTTTCCCCTCAAGGAGATCGGCATCGGAATGGAAAACCCATATTCCCAGGTGCTTAAATCTGTTAAACTGTCATAAGAGCCTAGAAAGGGGTAAGCCCCCCATCCTGCTCCTGAATCGCGCAGATCGGGCACAGGCAAGACTTGGACCAGTCCACCTCAAGGCCCAATATTGCCCCAAAATCATCCAGGAAAGCCATCAGATCCAGGAGTGAGGGCCCTTCATCGCATAGGTAAACAAAAGCATCGTCAGCATATAAGGAGACCACGTGGTGAGCACCATGTGCCTCGATACCCCACTGGCATGCGAAGATACCCAGGGCCAAAATGCATCACCTCTAATGTCGCAAATAAGAACCCCCACCCCAGGGTATCCATGGCCTTCTCAATATCAAGTGAGATCGCCACTGTGACCACAGCGTCAGCCGGAGGGTCCCTCAGCAGCCAGAGAAGGCAACAGATGTTGAGGAAGGTGCTATGGCCAGGAATAAACCCATTTCTACAGAATTAAACCTCAAGGTTAGAATTGACATTTCACAAAATCTTTGCAGCAGTTTATGGCACTAGACAAAACCACATGATAATATTGAAGCCAGCAACTGCATCAGAACATTTTTGTTTTCAAATACCCAGACCATTGTTAAATACTTGCATCATGGCAATCCTGGGCAGTCAGTCAGTCAAAATCCTTTATTTCTGAGAAATAAATTCTCATAGAAATATTACATAGACATCATTTGCCATACACAAATACAAACATCATACAATCCATACATAACACCTAATTCAATTAATCCACCAACACTTATTGTCAGCCTGAAATAAAAGACACAATATAAAATAGAAGATTTATTCACATTAAAAGTCAATCGGGGTCATAACATTATCATATACCTATTAAAACATTTGAGATATTGTTAATTACCCAAGGCATACAGTCCATTTAGGCTGGTAAAACTTTATAAAGTTCAATGCGAAAAACATGATTTCTCATTGCCCAAAGTCTCATTCCACCGAATTCATTACATGATCTACACCAACCTATCTGAGGAGAACAAAACTTAGTAAGTTCACAACACATTATCAAACTTATTAATACTCTTTCAAGATACTGAGTTCCCAAAGCATACAACTCATTTTGCCAGGTAGAGCATTAAAGTGCAAAGTACAAGGCCAAACTACTGATACCCCGGGGTCCAATTCGATCTAAGTCCCTACTAGGCCTGGGAGAACAAATCCTACCCTCGGTCTGAATCAATTGACAAAAGAGAGCCTGGCATAGGAGGTTACAATTTTCCGCAAGAATTGACCAGGTGCAATGTCTACATCCTGAGACCACATATCAGGTTAAGACCATCATCTCTCATTCAAATCCCATATTTTATAAAAATCAGGATGGAGAATCTTCCTCCTTTCCTCAAGGAAAAGCACACAGTCCATCAAAAGATGACTTACTGAGTATTTGCGACCCCGCCCGCAAGGACACTGGCCACAGTTCTCCATAATTTTCTGCTTTAGACTTGGCATCCGCCATCCAGGGTCAATGGCAATCATTAAGCGCAAAACTTTATATCCCAGGGGCTTAGCCAGGATTTTATATAGATATGGAAACAGGTTCATACTCTCCTGGAAAATAAGTTAGGGAATAACGGAGCTCTTATTCCTAAGATTGCGCAAATCCTCAATTTAGCTAGTTTCCTCAGCACATTACCTGAGGGTGTATTTTATTTGGCTGAGTTGCATTACTTTACCTTCCTGCAGGCATAATCCAGGGACCCCCAGGCACCCTAGCATTGTTGGCATAGGTTTACTCTTACAAGAAAAAGTTCACAATACCTCAGGAAGGACTAAAGCAGATAGCTTTTCACCTTGAACCTCATTTAAGATCACAAAAGTCAAAGTGCAAGGCTCTTGCATCTGCCAGGGCACTCCACTCAATGGCACCTAGCTGTCTCCTTGTAGCTTGGATCATCGCACTTTTGGAAAGGTCAAGGAGCAGTTTCAAAATACATCCTTCTAGGCTCTCCCATGGGATTTGCCTATCCATTGCTAACACCTCAGCCCCATAAAGAGCCTGAGGTATAAGTTAGCTCTGGATCACCTTACTTAATGGCTCAAAAGTATAATTGCCAAATCTATAATCAAACCTTTTCAGGGCCTTCACTTTGGCTGATATTACAAGTTTATGAGAATCCATATGTTTCATATCATTAGAAAAAATCATTCACAGGTACTTATATTTCGGACCTACTCCAGCTGTACATTCCCTAGGAACCACACAAAGGTCCTTTTCTTTTTTGAAAAAAAGAGTGTCTTTGTTTTATTAACATTAACAGTTAATTTATTTTCGAGACAGTAGGATTACAGAGCATTTATTTCTCTTTGGAGCCCAATAGGCAAAAGACCCATCACTACAAGATCACCCGCATACAACAGGCAGCTAGTATGTCTACCCCCAATCTTCGGTGAGAAACTATAGGTTGCCCTTAACATCTGGGGAAGCAAAGGGGCTAATATGCACTCCTGGCGCAACCCATTCTCTACTGGAATTTTCCTTGACAATCTACCTAACCCATCTTGGTGAACCTGAACCCAGTTATCACTGTGGAGCCTCGTAAGCAAACCTAACTGAGCCCCAGAGATATTCCACTGGTGAAATTTGCACCAGAGGGTACCCATGTCCACTTTGTCGACAGCCGCCCGCAAGTCAACAAAGCAACAACATAAGCCACCTGCCAGCTCTACTGCCCTCCTTGCAACTCCCCACAGAGTGAAACAGTGGTCTATTGGAGAATATCTTGGTCTAAAACCCCCTTGCTCAAAGGGGATCAGCCCAGAATCGAAAACCCAAGCAGCCAAATACTTCAACAAAGTTTGAGCAAACAATTTAGAAGCAATATCAGTCTAATCAAGTGATAATTAGCAGGTTGGTTCAATTAGCCCTTTTTGTGGATGGGCTTCACTATGTCTCCTTTTCAAGAATCTGAACAGTTACCCACTTAAAGAACACACTCAAAGTTAGACTCCACTTCCTAGGATCTTTCTTAAAAATAATAGATGGCAACCCATCGGGGCCACCTGCCGTGGAGGCCTACATATTGCTGATTATTTCAGACAGAATTACTGGCGTCTGAGTATTTGCGATTGCCTCTACATCGGCTTGGGAACAGGACGCGATCACTACCTGTTCTCAAAATCACTGCCCTATAAAGTGAGTGAATAAAAGTATACCAGTCTTCCTCACTGATCTGTGCCTCAAGGGAAGATGATGATGAGAGGGTTACTGAATTCACCAGCATCCAGAAATTCCTACTATTTTTGTCCGCAATGGCAGCCAACATTAATTCCCAATATGACCTATAAAACTCCCTCTTTTTGAGGGCACACAAATTACGATAGGCAGTTTTCGAGACCATGAATGCCGACGATTCCTATTAGCCACTCTTCTACCCTCCCAACAATCGTCATCAAACCAACTATTTCCCTTCGTTCTTGACCCACGGGGGTTTGTGAGGGCCCCACATTGTAAGCTTGAAAAGTGATAATAGTTGCTTTGTTAATCTGCAATACCAGCCCATCAATTCTGGGCAGTCATCTAAACACACACAACAGTCCAACTCTAACTTCTTGTTCCCGTGGACCATAAGAGTCACTTTGGAAGAGCAATAGGCAAGAGCGCCATTCTACTAAGAATGAGGTTCTCACCTTCGCGGCCCACACCTGTGAAAATTCTGGCAGTCATTAATCTACAAAAACCATAAATTGTCAAATGTTCACAACCAACATGGGATAATAGAGACCTACTATCCACCACAAGTGCGACCATGGCCCTCCCAGTAAGGAGAACATATCTAATGAATACCACTAATGAGCCTTAGATGGCAAATGCAATGGCAAAAATTCCACTTTCTTAAAACAATTTTTCAAACATATATTTATTTCAAGTAAAATTTTGTTGAATATAGCTTCACTCTCAATTTTATTTTCCAATGTTTTCTGGCATTTTATTACACCTTTCACTGGAAATACCACTTAGAACCCCTTCCCGAAGGAGCTGTGATTTCTGTGTGTACTAAAATCATACCTTAAATATCTCATCTAACCAGACCTCCAATGTTTGTTAAAATAAATCTTACCCCTTATTCTCCCTTCTATTAATGCTCATGTCCCTTTCAGATAATAAGGGAGAATTCATATGTGTGTTGCTCTTACTATATATTAACTATATAACGCAACACACAATACAGCAAACTTTCAATTAGCTCTTCAATCTCTGTCGAAGGTCTTAGTCCAGAAAAAGCCATCATCGTATACTGCTTTCTTTGCGCAAAGTTGTCCTTTCTCTCCTCATGGCACCAAGTCATCTTGCTCTATTATCCCCATACAGCTACTCTATATTAATACAAAATATCTGTGCTCTTCTTCCTGCAATTGACACCTATTATCCTGTGCTTCTAAAATAGCATTCTCTATCTCATTTTCATAGGGTTCCGGGGTAGCTTGGGGTAGTTTGGTGGTAGGTTAGCTTGTGTTGATTCTTCTAAATGGGTTATTGGGTTAATTCTTGTGTTCCTAAAAATCTCATGCATCTATTCAATTTTTGTGATAGAATTAATGTGTAGTTTGTCCCAATTTTTGTTGGATGAATAGACAGTTTAAGAGAAGCTTGAAATATGATAAAGTCCATTGAAGTCTGGACATTATTAGGATGAGTGTATCAGTGAAGGAAAAGGGTAGATATGGACCAAAAAAGTGACTGTATGCAAAAGGTTGGGTGGTAACAAGTATGGGTGCTGTTGAGAGAGTGAAACTAATTTGTTAAAGATTACATATGCACAAAAATACACACATTATTGCTAAATTGTTCCTGTGTTCTTACTAGATGGATACTTTCTTTGCATTTAGTTCCAGTTATGCGTGACTTCCTGTCATATTCTTCTGTTGTAAGACATATTGTGGGCTTACCATAAGCAAACAGGAGCTTGGAGCCCACCCTTTGATTCCCGTTTGTTGGCTTTCCTGTCACTCTGATTTGCCTGCTTCTTATTCATGTCCCAGCTTGTAAATCTTGTGTGTGTCACTCCCACGTTTCTTTTGATTAGCTGGCTTCTATGCTTCCACTGATTGCTGTTCAAACGCTACTCAATTCTTTTGGGTTAAGCACTTTGCGGGAGTCCAGCTGTCTCCCTTATGTAATTCTGTCTCCCTACACTCCATGTTGCTGTCTGTCCCTGTGTGTATCTTCCCACAACCTCCATGTAATGCTTACTCTGTATACTTTCCTCATTGTTTTCTCACCTGTGTACTTCTACCCTACCCCACTCCTCCTCTCTCACCTGTTTCTTCTCCTCTCCACCATGCGTGTCATTTTAGACCTCTCTGCTAATTTTACAAAATCCCATATAATGTCATCTGGCAACTCAAAGCGTGAGAAGAAATCCCTCATATGCACAGGTGGGGTATTGTCCAATGTAGCAACCTACCCATATCTGGGTATGCTATTTGATGAAAATGGAACTTGGGAGGCACAGCGTGCACTCAAGAAAAATACTCTAGCAAGGGCCACAGGAGCAACATTGGACTTTGCCAGGAGATTAGGGAGCAAAACCTTATTACCAATTTTGAAGATTTATAATGTGAAATGCGTCCCTATGACAACTTATGGCAGTGTGGTCTGGGGCTACAAGGAGTGTAGCGAACTACAGGGGCTGAAAACAAATATCTACGAAAACTTTTAGCCACTCCCCCAAGTACCCCTGCCTTTATGGTGCACGAAGAACTAGGGCAGGATTACATTACAGACAGTATTGCAGTGGCCACCTTGATATGGTGGTTAAAAATATGGTCAAGACCCAAGCCCAACCTAAATCAAACTATCCTAAAGGATTGTATGAAGTTAGACAGAGCTGCAGACGTTCCCTGGTTAAGCTATGTCTTTCAACAGCTTTCAGCTCAGGGCACCCTAAGCTTTTTAATCAACCCAGACAGTTGCACCCTGAGGAGGTGAAAGATATTAAAATCCAATTTTTAACTAGGAGAAGCCTGGAAAGGGAAACTAATGAACTTAGAAAACCCACGTGCAGACATTATGTGATTATAAGCCCTGGGATTTAAGATCAACCTTTTTGGTCTTTTATTAATAATCTGCATCATCGTTTTCTTTTATCTAGATTTAGATTTAATTGTATTCACTGGTCCCTTACAATACCCAAGGGTTTCTCTAAGGCAGGGACCCTACAACCTTGTTCATGTGATAATTTCTCAGACCAAGATTTGTTGCACTTTGTTTTTCTGTGGTTTTTATAATGAATTACGATCCAAACACTTTTTACCTCTTTTAAAAAATTGCCAATTTGCACAAGTAAGGCCCGCCTTGATTTATTTGCAAATGCTCTCTTCCCCATTGGTATGCTATGGGATTGCGAGCTTTCTATCGGGGGCAATACGAAAAAGGAAAAATATGGATTGCCTATAGTAATGAGCTAGGTTTTATTGGGCTGAATCAAGAAATGTTGTAAATCTTTTTGATGAACTTTTAACTGCGTTTTTTTTGTTTCATATTTATTTATTGAGAAAAAGAAATTAAAAATACATAGAAACAAGAATATGTATGCAATACTCTAAAATAACTTGCTTCCACTTCTCGCTAACTTCTTTATCATCTGTTATGTTTCCTCCTCACCCCTGCCCTCCATGTTGCTTACCCCTCCCACTTCCTCCTTCCTTCTCACCCATTGCTTCTTCTCCCCATCCCTCCCCTCCGTGTTGCTTCTTCGCCTGCGTTGATTTGCCTCACTCGGGCCCTCTGTGTTGCTTCTGTCTACCAAGCCCCCACCCTGGCCTTCCGTGTTGCACCCCACCTAACCCGAGCTTAAAAAAAATAACACTTTCTCTTTACTTATTTTTCATTTAATGAACTCACAAAAGGATGCGATTGTCACTTTATAGCACTTTTTTTTTTAAGACATGCTTCACAGCAATAGGTCCCAAAGGTAAGAACTACTGGATTTGCCAAAGTTTGTTCCTATGTCCATTCTTTGGGAGGCTACTCTTGTTTCAATATCACTACTTGTAAATAAGAAATTAGATTTCTGCCAATAGTTCATTAACTTTTTCTATTTCCGTTATCTGATGGTTCATCCCTCTTTTAATCAGTTCTTGAAATTGTACTTTACAGAATCATATGTTTACAGATTCGATCTGTGTCTCTCACAGAACTTCATGATAGTATTTATTTGCTTTTTACTGCTCTTATCAAAGGAAAATACATCAAACTTCTTAATTCGATACTTCATTGTAGCATCCTCAGGTTATGTCTTTATGTTCCCTTTCATCTTTCAACTAGCTGCTCAGCCAGTATGAGTGTTCCGTGTAGAATGTTAGTGTGATTGACATGAGTGGAATGTTTGGGTGCCTGGTGTGAGTGTTGTCAGTTGGGAGATGGGCTGAGCAGCTAGTGGGCTGCTCCTGGTGGGGCTTGCTGTAACTTCTACTTATGGACTTAATAAACTACATCAAACTAAACTCGGCTACGTCTACTATGTCTCCTGAACACGTGGGGCCAGCCCACTACATTCATTTTACCATTTGTCCACTTTGGAAACTTTAATTCCATTTTATTATTGGTTCTCTATGTCCTCATACTCCCATGTTCTCATTCACCTCTCGGAAACCTTTCGTAATTTTTTACTCATCATTTCCAAATCTTATTTGTCAAATTTACCTTAGCTAAATGTTCCTTCAATGTCCAAAACCAATATTTATTAGAGAAAATGCATCTTCCTACGATATTTTCTTGTATAGTTGATATTTCTACCACATATACTCTACACTCTGTTCTAATCTCTTCGATGTTATTGGTACTATAATTTTTTACTCAGCAGCACAGAAGTTGTCTTTATACCCATTTAAACCTCAGTGTTTTCAATGGAAAAAAAGAAATGATTACTGTTAAATGTTACTAATGCTGCCAAAGGGGCTCAGAGATTGGGTACATAACAGAGTTTCCAGTTGTTCACACTCTTTTCTGTAATGTGTGCATGAGAGGTTTGCTATTGACCCTTGAATATGAAAGGACCAATTTAATAGCCTGTTTAACTTCCCCTCCTTAGCCAAGACCCCTCCAGCCCCAACATCTCTCACGTTTCTGCCTGTCACCATCTCCCTTTTCTAACCACACAAAGTCTCCAGCACATCATCCCCCTTCTATATGCCACCTAACCATAATGAATAAGTTGTTTTTCACTTTACATTCTGCAATAGTCAGCAGCTGTGCACTCTCCTCTCTTCTTCTCTACCACCCAGCGCCTTGGCACCTACGGGTATTAGTGCGCTTTATAAATCTTCATCCCATCCTATCCTATCCAATCCCACAGGTCCGCATTTAATATGGATAAAGCAAAACTCCATGAACCAGAATGCAAAGGAGAATCTGGGACTGGACTATGTCCACAGTCACTCTCCAATAGTGAGACATGGTCAGAGCTCCTAACAAAATCTCCCTTGATTTTTAGTGTACTTTGATGTTCAAAGCACAAGACATCAAGGCTTATTACAAAGCACATGTAATATGAATGCAATACGCCTTTGAAAACAATTTTGCGAAAAACACTCGTACAATGCACCTCAATCGTGAACTACATTGTACACTACTCTATATGAATATTTTCATATCTACAGAGTTTTCAAAAATGACCTCTGCGTTACTTTCAGTGTGTGAGGGAATCGGTGCCCAGACACTCACAGCACTACACATTCATTACAGAAGTTGAATCAAGCCCCTGTCTCTGGTCAGCTAGTTCATGAGGTGTACATGTCTGCTGAATAGATGAGCTGAACTTGCTGCATCAAAGTTTTGGATTTGAAAGAGGGAAACTCAGCCTTCCATCCTTCTGAGGTTGATGAAATCAGTACGATTGAGTTCAGCAGTTATAACAGCTACTATTAACCACTTCGAGGTAATTCCCTTCAATGTGCTTTACAAATATTGTCTAACTCATGTGTGCACCTCAGGCACTTATCCAAATAACTGTTTAGAAAGCGATAAGTAGAGGTAAAGATGCCTTAAAACATAATGAAGCCTTTAATACTGTGTGTGTTGAGCAAACATATTTAAGATAAGCTGGTAATATATCAGTAAGTACAGCACATGCTGCAGTAAACTGCAGACCTGCAGGTTACAAGTTTTAAACCCAGCTAGATAGCTCGTTGTTGAGCCTCTGCTGCATAAATCTGTGTTGAACTTGGAGTTCAAAGGCCCCAATACCAGCAACATGTTAGGTTAATGCGCCTGCTGAGAAGCTATGGAACACGAAGACCATACATTCCTATTATTTTGTGCAAACAGCTGGTGGCAGTTTTCAGTCCCAGTAAGAGAGATCATGGGGTTAATCTGTTGGTTGCAGACAAGTAAGAGAGAAAGAGAAAGAGAGAGGGACAGAGGGACCAAAGAGAGAGAGAGAGAGAGGAAGAGAGAGAGAGACAGAGAGTGGTATAGTTTTCAGGTTTTATGTCCCTCTTACAAAATGATATCTCTAGCTGTTTCATTTGCCTACTGAAAGTTCTAGTTTACCCTGCAAGTCACAGGTTCCACTACCATACAGAATAGGAATTGAAGCACCCGCTACACAGATCTACCTATAACATTCAGGTACAAAGCTTCAGTCCCAGTAAATTAGCTAAGGGGTTTAGGTTGCTGTGGCGATCTGTATGTAAGTAGCATATGTTAGGAGTGAATTCCTGCAGACATAACTTCGCCTTTCACCATTCGGTGGTCAACAATAGGAGCACATTTACATATGGTAAAATTAGCAGCTGTTTCTCAAATTGGGAGTTACAATGCAGGTACCAGTGGGTATTAACCCTTTGGTCGCCAGGGGCCTGCGCACAATGATTGGAGGTGCACCTTCGTGGGCATTTGTGTCTCTTGCCCATAACACATGTTTAAAGGTATACTTAGTACAATTTTATGATGTCTGCATGTACCTCTCTATGGTAGTCAAGAGACTGGGGGCCATATGTATCAAAACTGGATTTTGCGATTCTCAAAATGTGAATTTTAGCGAATCGCATTTTGAGAATTGCAAAACCCGATGTAAATAAAAGATCGCAAAATTTTAGCGATTCCCAGAAATTCGCAGAATATAAAGCGAATACCTATTTAGCGATTCCTTAATTGCGAATTTCGCAAATAAGGAATCGCAAAATAGAGAATCGGCAATTCAGGTGCAGCCTGATGACATCACAACCAGGAAGTGTGACTGCCCATGCTGCACCTGATTGCCAGAAGCTGAGCGAGAGGCTGGGAGGAGAGTGAGAGAATTGTGCACTGCAAGTGAGAGAAGGAGAAATGGATCCCCAAGAGAAGCAGCAGGAGGAGAATGTCAGAAAAAGGAAGCAAAAATTTTGTGAGAGGGAGCAGGAGGTGCTCATCCAGGAAATGGCAGTCAGCCATGAGGTACTGTTTGGAAAGAAATCCCTACGTGTGCCAGAAGCACGTAAAAGGAGAATTTGGCGTGAAATCCAAGAGAAGGTGAATGCCATCGGCGTGACCCACCGCACTGTTGAAGACCTATGCAAAAGGTGGTACGACATGCGCAAAAGATCAAAGGAATAGGTTGCGACAAGGCTGGCGGAGGCAAACAAGACCGGTGGGGGGACATCCACAGCAACTGAGTCCACGCCCCTTGAGGAGTTGGTGGAGAGCACCCTGCTGCCCGAGAGTGTCAGTGGCGTGGCTGACCTGGACAGCTCCGACACCCCGAACACCAGACAAGGTAAGATGCGTGCACTAACTCCCCTGATACATCACCACCTCACTCACACACTCAGGAAACCCCCAGACACCAAACATGAATGCAAATCCTGAACATGTTAACAAGCACACCCAGCAATGCATTTTGGGAGATGTAGTGCACATGCACCAAACAGTGGAGCTGTGAGACACAGCAAGGTAGAATAAGGATGAGTAAATCATGAAAGGCTCAAAACAGACAGACAGTACACATGTAATTCAAAAACTGAGAACTGTATTGCATTAGCAATGCGAGGCAGGAGACAAAATTAATGTGTGCATTTACATTCACAGCACCACCAGAAACACAGGAATTAATTGCAGAGGGTGAGGATGCATCCACCAATGAAGACCAGGCAGGGCAGGAGAAGCAGGATGAAGGCAGACCAGCAATCCCTGTGCCATGCAGACGGCGCCTCATAGTGCCACCTCTCCCACTGCTGGAAGCAGGACCGCATGACACAAGCGGCGAAACCCAGCCAGTCCAGAGTCAGCATGCAGGACAGCACACAGCACAGTCCCCTGTCCATCCTAGTGAAGGGAGTGGGTCCAGACGCAGGGCACGGCCGTCCACCAACGCTGCTGCTGTAGGTGAAGACACAGTGTTTGCCGGGCTTGAAGGCACCATGGTCAGAGTCCAGCGCCTGCAAGCAAAAGCATTAAGATCAATCTAGCGCCAGTTTGCCACACACAATCACAACATGACCGAGATGAGGGATGGCTTCATGGCTTCATGGCACAGCTCTAGAAGGACTGTGTACAGAGATGAGGAGAGACCGGGCAGACAGGCGCAGGGAGAGACAACGTCTCCACAGCCGGCTGGACATGCACACAAAAGCTGTGAACCGCCTGTCGACTGCCACATCCTTGCTGGCACGTCGGTGTGTTAGCATGCATAATGAAATGTCTCACTGCTGCCAGGATGTTGCTAGGGGCCTGGTGCAGGTCACACATGCCGTGGACCAGCTGCGGGCAGCTGCCACAAGTGGCACAGGACCCCTGAGCTCATTGGAGAGTGAGGATCAGTCCAGCAGGAGCAGCATCACTCCACCAATTCCCCAGGACAGACGGCAGAGTGCGCGGCAGGGGAGAACAGCCGAGGACTCAAGGGAGGACAGTGGGCACCCTGAGCGCGGGGCAACAGGCCATCCCCGCAGGAGATGAGGTGTGATCAGTGGCTCATGGCAATGTGTGAGGCAACACATTGCCTATTGACTCATGTATAAAGGACATCCTTGCACTGTGACTCTAACATGTGCATGCAAATGCGTGTAAGTCAGGCTGTGTGACAGATATGTTCCTGCCCCTAAGGAAATAAAAAACACAGTTGTGCACCAATCTGTAGCATTGTGTCCTCATTACTCACCTAGAAATAGTTCTGTGTGATCTCATCTCGTCTCTGGTGCCCGGCAGCCGCATAAACCCCACCTGCTGGTCTGAACCGTGGAGCTGGGCCCTCCTCATCTGATGACTCGGAATCAGTGAGCTCCACTGGGGTGCCTTACCTGGTTGTGATGTTGTGTAGCATGGCACATGTGACGACGATTTTGCAGCATGTCTCGGGGCTGTACTGGAGCGCTCCTCCACTCTTATGAAGGCAGCGGAAACGGCTCTTAAGGATTCCAAAGGTCCTCTCAATGGCACAGCGTGTGGCTCTGTGGGCGCTGTTATACCTCCGCTCCCCTGCAGTGGCTGGATTCAGGTACGGAGTCAGGATGTAGTCACGTACAGCATACGCACTGTCACCTGCAGGGTGACAAGAATTAGGTTAAACACTGACCACACTTCATGCCTTTACTGAATGTGTGTTTGTAAGCCATGCATTTACCAAGCAGGTAGCCCTCCCCAAATTCGCCATCTGTGAGTCGGCGGTGTATTCTACTGTGGCGAAAGATGAATGAGTCGTGTGTGCTGTCAGGGTATTTTGCAACAATGTCAGTGATTACATGTTTTGCATTGCACACTACCTGTATGTTCAGGGAATGATAGGACTTGCGGTTCCTGTACACATACTCATTCTGTGAGGGGGGGGAGAGTGCGACATGGGTCCCATCTATGCAGCCAATTACGTGGGGGAATTGGGCGATCTGGTAGAAATCATGCTTGGTCTGATCTAGTGCCTGTTGTGTGCTGGGGAATTGTATGTGGTGATGCAGCCTCTGTACCATTGCATCAAGCAAAGCGTGGAAGAAGCGCGAAAGTGCACTCTGCGAGACCCCTCCTGCTGTGGCTATCACCCCCTGAAAACTCCCTGATGCCAGCAAGTGCAGTGAGCACAGGACCTGTATATGGGTGGGAATGGTGTGTGCGCTGCGTGTGGGGTGTTCTAGTATGGGTTTGAGCTCCTCTATTAGGTCCAGGATGCTGTCTGTGTCCAGCCTGTAGTTCACATGGATCTCCTCCTCGGTCTGCTGGAACAGGGTGATGCGCGCTCTGAAGATCCTTTCCTGGCATCTCCTTCTCTGTGCAGCAGCTCTGATTCGCAGCCTCCTGGCTATCACATAAAGCCCAGCCATTGTGAAACCCCCTGTAGCATTGTGGGCCAGTTTATATTGGTTGCACCTGGTTACCACCTTTTCAGAGTTGGTGGTAATTGCGAAGTGCAAAATTGCGAATATCGTAAATTCGCAATTTGAGATTTTTACCTGCATCTCGTTTTGCGAATTCGCAATTTGCGAACTGGTTATTAGCGATTATCGCAAATAACGTGTCGCAGATTGCGATTTTGCATTTTATTCGCAGATTCACTGTCTCGCAAAATTGCTAATCGCTAATTTTGCGATTAGGTGTTTTGCGCACAGGATGCCCTTCTTACATTGGGACACTCTGTTTTGCGATCGCAAACACTGTTTTTTTGCGATTCACAGTGTTTGCGATCGCAAAACAGCTTCATACATATGGCCCTAAACCTGAAAAGTATTCCAACCCTGGTAAAGCCCATTCCAGCTCTTGACAATTTCGTTCAAGATTTTTTTAATTGTAAGCGCATGATTTCACTTAGGAACTAACATATATTCCATAAGCGTTATATCATCATGCATACCACTATTACATGTTTTAAGATGGGAATACTGATTGTTTAGATGAAATGCCTAGTAAATGGCGAGCATTCCAACCGATCGGATGAAATAATCAACAGTCCAAGCCTTACAGTAGGTGTAGGAGTAGAGCAGCTAATACCAACACTTGACTATATGGATTTTGTTTCAAGATTGTTATAGATTTTAATTTGGAAATAGAGATTGCTCAAATTCCAATTCATCAGATTAAAATCACTATTCCATGTCCTACAATAAGTGCTGGCATAGAGCATCTAAAACACAAACTGATGAATAATTAACAACCCCTATATCTTCCATTCTTCAAATGAAACCATTAATCAGATATTTCTTTCAGTAGTAACGAATTTAAGTTTGCACAGTCACATATCTTTGCACTGTAGACAGATGAGCTCTTCTTTTTATATGCTTCTGTAGCCAGCCCTGCTCCCAGATCTACAATTAAATCTAGCCAGTGTCCTTTCCACATCTATTACCAAGAGTTTTGCTTTGCCTTCTTAAAGGATTCAGCTAAATCTATGCCCAATTAGAATTGGAATGTAGGCGCTCCATTGAAAACAATGGAGTACTCCTGGCTACTAATGGCCGGTAGAATCCCGGGGGGCTCCAACATTTCAATGTTTGTTCACAGCTGGTGCTGTGAACAAAAGGCCTCATGGAGCCCGAGGGGATTTCAATACCCTCGGGCTCTGTGAGGCCTTTGTTTTACAAATTAGATCATTGGAACGATGAGCGCTCCAATAAATACAATGGAGTTCTCTGGGCTTCTACTGGCTGGTAGAAGCCTGTAGAGCAGTGGTTCCCAAACTTTTTCGACCTGTGGCTCCCTTGACCTAATTGGCAGGTGGCCGTGGCTCCCCATCATGTCACTTACCAGGGGGGAATGTAAGCCTGACCTCGGGAGTACTTCCAGTTTTCTCCCTGAAATGAATTGGGATGAAGCCGATGAAGGTATTATAATCATATTTGTTACCAAATAAAAATATAACAGTTGTTTAATAAAAACTTAAATTGGTGAAAGTCTTGGTGTCTCTTTTAGTTTCCTGTATTTCTCTCATCCCTCTGCCGCACTCCTCTTCCCAGAAATAAAACACATGTGGCCCAGTCTGGGGTGATTTAACAGCCTCTCTGACGCCCAGGTTGCTGCAGTCTGAGCTGAACTTGCATATCTGCGCTGCGATGTCTGGTCCGATGTAGTAAGCGCTATATCCATGCAATTACAATACAATTAGAGAGGCCTTATTTGGACCAAGAGGAAAGTGACAGGCGTGTTTGAGGCTGTTCACCTTTTCAGCAGCGACAATGTCTGAACGTAATCATTGTAACAGTGACTTGCTGTACCCTTGTATCAGGCTACTCTCGTAAAGCGCTCTGATACCTTTGGGCCATGTCCGCGCTATATAAAATTGCAAATAATAATGCAGAGCCATGGCTTCAACTCAAAACAGCTGGGGCGATCTGAGAGCACAATCATAGTTAATAGATTTTTAACAGCTGTGCCCTCTGGTTTTTTTTATACTTAAAATGTTCCTAGAAATCAAGAATTTACCTATTAACAATGCAAGCTGGGCTGTTAGTCGGTCGTGCTTCTTCAGATATTAGAATTTTTCTATCTGAAATATTTGGTATCATTGATTCAAATGTAAAAATATGAATTTCAAAAGCGGTTGAAGTTTTTATATCTCGTACACATTTTTTTGTATGTATATGAAGCGGAGAATGTAATGACTGAATAATAATTAATAGATGAATATGCATGGAGGGGTAAATGTGCTTTAAGAAGCGCCTTTTCTCTACAGAGGTGACCTGCCATTTTTTTTATATATCTGACTAAAAGCTGCAGGCCCAGGGTTACCAACTCTGGCCATTAGCACCACCTCAGTTATCGGGCATTACGAATTTTTGGGCCACAATGGGGAATAACATGCAAGTTTCAGAATCACCAGGATATTTAACTAATGCAATCCTTGAATTCCAGGTACTTCTCTGTTTATATTTCCGACGTGAGCAGAAACACACTTTGTTTCATTGTTTTTAACTCGACATCGTGTAAAGATGGTAAGCAGAAATAAGGTGGCATTCGTAACTCCCCCCTGTGTTGCGCTGCAGCTGGGTTTAATTTGAATAAGCTTCACTTGCTGCCTTCAGGCTGACAGGTAGGGCCGTCAAAAGACGCATCATTTTTTAATTGCTCAAATTCTCACAACATACTTCCTCAGCACACTCTATCTTTCCTATATCGTGCGCGGCGCCCCTGGCTACTCCTAACGGCGCACCGGGGTGCCGCAGCGCACAGTTTGGGAACCACGGCTGTAGAGCAACATTCCAGTGCTTTTTTTTAATTTCATAGCTGTTGCTGTGAACAAAGGCCTCTCGGAGCCTGAGGGGATTTAAACCCCCTTGGGCTCCAAGAGGCCTTTGTTTTTACTAATTAGAACATTCTGGCCTCTATGGGCAGAATGTTCTCATAGTCTTAGAGCCATCCGTAGCGAGCTCTACCGGCCATTAAAGGCCCACTCCCTTGTTAAAGAAGCTCGCCTTCTGCTCGGGCCTTTAACTCTGAAAAGGGCCTTTAATGGCCGGTAGAGCCCACTACGGTAGACTCTATAGCTGTAATAGTCCAATGTTCAAAAGGTTACAAATTCTGAGACATCCAATATAAAAGTATTGAAAGGAAGCTTTGACCTAACATTCTTAAAATTTGTTCTCTTGGTATTGATAGTAATATTGTTACTTCTACAAATATTTGCTGGCAGGTAATTAAGCCCTTACCTCTACCAAAAAAGGAGTAAGTTATTAACAAATATTTTAACGACACTCAGTTTTAGCTGTCATTCACAGATAACAGTGCCAGAAGCAGGTCAAGTTTCTTTGGCCCTTTCAGCAATTGGCCTTTTGCAAATCAGAATTTAAGATCACAATTGAAAGAGAAGTAAATTTACAAGGAATGTATGAGGGTAAAAAATAGTTTACAATTCATGGTGGAAATTCATGGTGCCCAACTAATAGCTTATTATAAAGACGATTTGAGGAAGATTTTACGGAGATTGCACCATGTTTGGATTAGAAGAAAATCAAGGGGGTTATAAAGTAATAGAGAACTTAATGCTTTTCTCAAGGGAGAAGAATATGTTAGCGAGGTGTTTCATGTCGGTTTAACAGATAAGGATTGTGAATGTCCAGGAAGTGACCCATGCATAAGACAACTTTCTCTGAGTTCTATGGTTAGTTATTCCGTTTGCCAGAGTACTTTAGCAGTGGCCATATGAACTCTTTTCAGACAGGATGGTATTTTCTGCATAAAAAAACAAAGCGGAGTAATGATTTCAATGGGTGCCATCAGCAGATGTAGTTTCAGCCCCCGCTTGGAGGGGCCACAATGTAGACGGGGACTACTGGGCAGCAAGTGTGGTAGTTGAGGTCACTGGCCACTGTTGTCCTACGGTCTGTCCTATTATGGCTCTGCAAACTTGCCCAAATACAAGCCTTTTCGCATCTGACTCACAGGATATTGAGGGCAAGAATTTCAAGGCTTCTCAGGGAGGTGGTGAGCAGTGTGGGAGAGGGGGATAAGACCTCAGAACTTAACAATCAACCAACAGACAGCTCAGTCACTTCATTTTACCCTTGATTTACTTCAGGTAGAAAGTCTCTAGTCTGTGCACCTGTCTTCCTTTGAGAGTATCCCAAAACATGGACTACAGTCACGGGGGAGGCCTTGCAATGTCTGTGCTCAGGTCTTCGCAGGTCGGGCAGCAGGGCACCCACTTGCAATAGCCGTTTCCTGATGTTGATGTTGCTTTATCAGATAGTTTATTTTCCTAAAGGCGGCTACCATGATTTCTTGAGTTGGCAAAATTCTTTCCAGCCTTTTAAAGTAAAAAGCTCATGTGAAAGGTAAATACTTGTGTTTTTGAAGGGCACCTACCATTCTGGACAATCTTTACACCTGACTGTGTTTTTTGTATGTAAGTGATATGAGTGACACATAAAGAGCAAAAATTAATGATTGTAAATGCATTTATATTTTTGCTTTGAGTGTGCAGTACAATATGTATACATGAGTTAAAAATCATCCTTTCATGAAATATTTGCAATTAATCTTAGAATATGTTTATGAAATTATGTATGAGTGCTCTTTATAATCGTTTGGAGAGGAGTATTAGATGTGGGGGAGCCCTATGTACCCTGCTTATCTGCGGAGTGCCTTATGAACGCTTCCACCCTCTTCAAAGCATACATGATTCCTATGGCCGTTGTCCTCCATGTGCACAACATTAACATCCTCTCCTACGCCAATGTCAAGCAACTCAGACTGTCTCTCTCGGACAATGCCCCCATCACAAGAAACATGTACACCCCCTGTGTACTCAAGTTGCTCACTGGATGAAAGCCAACTGTCTCAAGCTCAACACTGACAAGGCAGAAGTAGTCATCCTCGGCAAGAACATATCTCCATGGTACTCCAACTGGTGGCCGGCCAAACTCAGGCCCACAACCAACATCCAGTCCAGGAACCTTGAAATCATCATCGAAAGCAAACTGGAAATGATTGCACAAGTCAAAGCCATCACTGCATACTTCTTCCACACCCTGATGTGCTGAGGAAGATCTTCATATGGCTCCCAAGCACCACCAGAAAAACAATCACTCACACTCTAGTCACCAGGAATTCTGACTACGGGAACACCCTCTATGCTGGGATCACCAAGCAACTCACCAAAAGACTACAAACCATCCTGAGCTCAGTAGCCAGAGTCATTCTCAACCTCTCACACAGAACATACATCACACCACACCCCAGGGTGCTTCACTACCTCCCGATACATAAAAGTGATCATTGCAAACTCCTTACACATGCATTCAAGGCATTACATATCTTAGGCACCAACTACCTGAACAGTAGCATCCCCTTCGACCAACCACCCAGGCATTTTCGCTCAGCAGGACTCTTGCTCGCAACAATCTCACCAATACACAGAATCAGATCATAGGATGGGCGCTGTCTTACATCGCTCTTAAAGCATGGAATGACCTCCAACTCCACACCAGAGCCGCCTCTTCTCTTCTTGAATTCCACATGAAGCTGAAGACCTGGCTTTCCAATTAACTAGCCTACCCAAGGTAGGGCAAAGCACAAACACCTGCGCAGGTCATAGTGCACTTGCCCATTCATCTAAGTCCTCCTTAACCTGCATTAACTCATCTTGTCTACCTGCCATGTAAATCCAGAAATCTGTTCTGATCTCTTTAGGACAGTTTTGGGACAGTCTCATATTGCAGTTGACAAATAAGATGTTTGAACAATTAATGGAGGAAACGTTTTCAAATATTTGTTTAACGCATATCTGTGCTCTTTGCACTATGCAGTGGCGGCTCGCATTGGGTGTGCTGCGGGGCGGGGTAGGGCAGGGCCAGGGTGGGGGGTAGTAAACTCGGACATACGATGAAACGGAGGAACGTAGTAATTACTTTCCTCCTTTCCGTCGTATGTCCGAGTTTACTACCTCCCACCCTGCCCCTCCCCTGCCCCACCGCCCCGCAGCACGCCCTATGCGAGCCGCCACTGGCACTACGAATGTGTACAATAATCATCCTAGCGTTGCACTTAGATTAGAGTGGTGAGCCTTCTCAAATTATTTTCAAGGGAGTGATCAGGGAAATGCAATGCAAACAAGGTGACCAGCCAAATAGGTGTTTCGTTGCCTTCCCAACATATATCAGCACATCTAATTTACATCTAAATATATCTTGCCAGAAGTACTGGAAAAAAAAAGGGGATGGGCTCCAGCAGTGTCAGTTTCCACAGCTTGTTTGCAGGAAGGGAGACAAAGAAAGACATATTGAATGCAAGCAGTCAAAAAGAATAAGAAATGTGTACAGTGTGCCCTAGTGCCGTGAAAACAGGTATAAGTGAGCTTTGTACACAATTACCAGGCACTTGGGAGAGTACAATATGGTATGAAATCTACAAAGAGAAGGGCAGAAATGTTTGTCATTCAGTCAAACACTAGAAAACTACAACCTTCTGTGTGCAAATAATGCATTTCGCAATTTAGACTTGCCTTCGAGAATCAGGCTGATTTTTTCTCTCTTAAGGCGGCTTTGAGCTCATACTCAGAATGTTTCTTCGAGCCCGGACTACCTGACGTGGCACCATGTGTTTGAAGAGTCAGTGACGGGTCTGACTCTGTGCGAGATGCTATAGCACACCACCTCCACACTTCGAGGCTAATTAATGCATACATTTCATCCAGATGAAAGTGAGATTTATTAATAATTAGGAAACTTTAATTAAACCCATTGGATGTATGTGCTATTAATCAAAGAATACATGACAGAATGTACACAAAATCAAGATGCAAATGCTCCTAATAGCCTCAGTTTGTAATAAACATAATTACAACATCCCTAGTATTTACATAGCATGGCTGCAATCTATCACTCTGAAGTGTCCTTCCTTTCTTCCTGTTTAATCTACTAAATTTGAAGTATCATTCGTGGCCCATTTCAGATCTTAAGATGCAATAAACGTAATTTGCAATGTTTTGAATGGAATGATCAGCTACACACTACAAGGCATTAATGTAAGAAGACATGGACATTTAAAAGTTAAAAGCCAGACTACAGTCCTGAGAAATCCGCCCTTGTTGAAAAGGAGACTAAAATCACAAAATCAATGAATTCCTCCCGCAGTGACTGCCAAATCCATGCCTTCCAGAAACAGAACGATCAGAGGCTGACTCGACACCCCAGGATACGAACCCATGACCAGGAGGTCAAGATATCTGTTGGAGTAGGTGCGTTAGTGTTACAGCAAACAAATGATGGACGGAATGCTGACAATGCAAACATTCTCCCCCAGTCAAAAGATCTGGGTTAAATCCATCGTTCTTTTGCCCACTACGCCACCCCAGTTTGGACTCAGCCATATGCAAATCAGTCTTGACCCTGTGACCCATGGGAACAGTCCAGACCGCACTGCCAGGCCAGGTCCTCCCTGGACCGGAAACAAGCATCCTGGGACCGGTTTCAGGGTATGTCGTCCTTCTTCAGCCAGGTTAGCTTGAATCCAGTGGCACAGTGAGCAAGGGACCCACGTCTGGGCATACCCATCCCACTTAGGGCGAAAAGTGTTACAGCAAACAAATGATGGACGGAATGCTGACAATGCAAACATTCTCCCCCAATCAAAAGATCTGGGTTAAATCCATCGTTCTTTTGCCCACTACGCCACCCCAGTTTGGACCCAGCCATATGCAAATCAGTCTTGACCCTATGCCCCATGGGAACAGTCCAGACCGAACTGCCAGGCCAGGTCCTCCCTGGACCGGAAACAAGCATCCTGGGACCGGTTTCAGGGTATGTCGTCCTTCTTCAGCCAGGTTAGCTTGAATCCAGTGGCACAGTGAGCAAGGGACCCACGTCTGGGCATACCCATCCCACTTAGGGCGAAAAGTGTTACAGCAAACAAATGATGGACGGAATGCTGACAATGCAAACATTCTCCCCAGTCAAAAGATCTGGGTTAAATCCATCGTTCTTTTGCCCACTACGCCACCCCAGTTTGGACCCAGCCATATGCAAATCAGTCTTGACCCTGTGCCCCATGGGAACAGTCCAGACCGAACTGCCAGGCCAGGTCCTCCCTGGACCGGAAACAAGCATCCTGGGACCGGTTTCAGGGTATGTCACCCTTCTTCAGCCAGGCTAGCTTGAATCCAGTGGCAGAGTGAGCAAGGGACCCACGTCTGGGCATACCCATCCCACTTAGGGCGAAAAGTGTTACAGCAAACAAATGATGGACGGAATGCTGACAATGCAAACATTCTCCCCAGTCAAAAGATCTGGGTTAAATCTATCGTTCTTTTGCCCACTACGCCACCCCAGTTTGGACCCAGCCATATGCAAATCAGTCTTGACCCTGTGCCCCATGGGAACAGTCCAGACCGAACTGCCAGGCCAGGTCCTCCCTGGACCGGAAACAAGCATCCTGGGACCGGTTTCAGGGTATGTCACCCTTCTTCAGCCAGGCTAGCTTGAATCCAGTGGCACAGTGAGCAAGGGGCCCACGTCTGGGCATACCCATCCCACTTAGGGCGAAAAGTGTTACAGCAAACAAATGATGGACGGAATGCTGACAATGCAAACATTCTCCCCCAGTCAAAAGATATGGGTTAAATCCATTGTTCTTTTGCCAACTACGCCACCCCAGTTTGGACTCAGCCATATGCAAATCAGTCTTGACCCAGTGCCCCATGGGAACAGTCCAGACCGAACTGCCAGGCCAGGTCCTCCCTGGACCGGAAACAAGCATCCTGGGACCGGTTTCAGGGTATGTCACCCGTCTTCAGCCAGGCTAGCTTGAATCCAGTGGCACAGTGAGCAAGGGACCCACATCTGGGCATACCCATCCCACTTAGGGCGAAAAGTGTTACAGCAAACAAATGATGGACGGAATGCTGACAATGCAAACATTCTCCCCCAGTCAAAAGATCTGGGTTAAATCCATCATTCTTTTGCCCACTATGCCACCCCAGTTTGGACCCAGCCATATGCAAATCAGTCTTGACCCTGTGCCCCATGGGAACAGTCCAGACCGAACTGCCAGGCCAGGTCCTCCCTGGACCGGAAACAAGCATCCTGGGACCGGTTTCAGAGTATGTCGTCCTTCATCAGTCAGGTTAGCTTGAATCCAGTGGCACGGTGAGCAAGGGACCCACGTCTGGGCATACCCATCCCACTTAGGGTGAAAAGTGTTACAGCAAACAAATGATGGACGGAATGCTGACAATGCAAACATTCTCCCCCAGTCAAAAGATCTGGGTTAAATCCATCGTTCTTTTGCCCACTACGCCACCCCAGTTTGGACCCAGCCATATGCAAATCAGTCTTGACCCTGTGCCCCATGAGAACAGTCCAGACCGAACTGCCAGGCCAGGTCCTCCCTGGACTGGAAACAAGCATCCTGGGACCAGTTCCAGGGTATGTCACCCTTCTTCAGCCAGGCTAGCTTGAATCCAGTGGCACAGTGAGCAAGGGACCCACGTCTGGGCATACCCATCCCACTTAGGGTGAAAAGTGTTACAGCAAACAAATGATGGACGGAATGCTGACAATGCAAACATTCTCCCCCGGTCAAAAGATCTGAGTTAAATCCATCGTTCTTTTGCCCACTACGCCATCCAAGTTTGGACCCAGCCATATGCAAATGAGTCTTGACCCTGTGTCCCATGGGAACAGTCCAGGTCCTCCCTGGACCGGAAACAAGCATCCTGGGACCGGTTTCAGGGTATGTCACCCTTCTTCAGCCAGGTTAGCTTGAATCCAGTGGCACAGTGAGCAAGGGACCCACGTCTGGGCATACCCATCCCACTTAGGGCGAAAAGTGTTACAGCAAACAAATGATGGACGGAATGCTGACAATGCAAACATTCTCCCCCAGTCAAAAGATCTGGGTTAAATCTATCGTTCTTTTGCCCACTACGCCACCCCAGTTTGGACCCAGCCATATGCAAATCAGTCTTGACCCTGTGCCCCATGGGAACAGTCCAGACCGAACTGCCAGGCCAGGTCCTCCCTGGACCGGAAACAAGCATCCTGGGACCGGTTTCAGGGTATGTCACCCTTCTTCAGCCAGGCTAGCTTGAATCCAGTGGCACAGTGAGCAAGGGGCCCACGTCTGGGCATACCCATCCCACTTAGGGCGAAAAGTGTTACAGCAAACAAATGATGGACGGAATGCTGACAATGCAAACATTCTCCCCCAGTCAAAAGATATGGGTTAAATCCATTGTTCTTTTGCCCACTACGCCACCCCAGTTTGGACTCAGCCATATGCAAATCAGTCTTGACCCAGTGCCCCATGGGAACAGTCCAGACCGAACTGCCAGGCCAGGTCCTCCCTGGACCGGAAACAAGCATCCTGGGACCGGTTTCAGGGTATGTCACCCGTCTTCAGCCAGGCTGGCTTGAATCCAGTGGCACAGTGAGCAAGGGACCCACGTCTGGGCATACCCATCCCACTTAGGGCGAAAAGTGTTACAGCAAACAAATGATGGACGGAATGCTGACAATGCAAACATTCTCCCCAGTCAAAAGATCTGGGTTAAATCCATCATTCTTTTGCCCACTACGCCACCCCAGTTTGGACCCAGCCATATGCAAATCAGTCTTGACCCTGTGCCCCATGGGAACAGTCCAGACCGAACTGCCAGGCCAGGTCCTCCCTGGACCGGAAACAAGCATCCTGGGACCGGTTTCAGAGTATGTCGTCCTTCATCAGTCAGGTTAGCTTGAATCCAGTGGCACAGTGAGCAAGGGACCCACGTCTGGGCATACCCATCCCACTTAGGGTGAAAAGTGTTACAGCAAACAAATGATGGACGGAATGCTGACAATGCAAACATTCTCCCCCAGTCAAAAGATCTGGGTTAAATCCATCGTTCTTTTGCCCACTACGCCACCCCAGTTTGGACCCAGCCATATGCAAATCAGTCTTGACCCTGTGCCCCATGGGAACAGTCCAGACCGAACTGCCAGGCCAGGTCCTCCCTGGACTGGAAACAAGCATCCTGGGACTAGTTTCAGGGTATGTCACCCTTCTTCAGCCAGGCTAGCTTGAATCCAGTGGCACAGTGAGCAAGGGACCCACGTCTGGGCATACCCATCCCACTTAGGGTGAAAAGTGTTACAGCAAACAAATGATGGACGGAATGCTGACAATGCAAACATTCTCCCCCGGTCAAAAGATCTGAGTTAAATCCATCGTTCTTTTGCCCACTACGCCATCCAAGTTTGGACCCAGCCATATGCAAATGAGTCTTGACCCTGTGTCCCATGGGAACAGTCCAGGTCCTCCCTGGACTGGAAACAAGCATCCTGGGACTGGTTTCAGGGTATGTCACCCTTCTTCAGCCAGGCTAGCTTGAATCCAGTGGCACAGTGAGCAAGGGACCCACGTCTGGGCATACCCATCCCACTTAGGGCGAAAAGTGTTACAGCAAACAAATGATGGACGGAATGCTGACAATGCAAACATTCTCCCCCAGTCAAAATATCTGGGTTAAATCCATTGTTCTTTTGCCCAGTTCGCCGCGCCAGTTTGGACCCAGCCATATGCAAATCAGTCTTGACCCTGTGCCCCATGGGAACAGTCCAGACCGAACTGCCAGGCAAGGTCCTCCCTGGACCGGAAACAAGCATCCTGGGACCGGTTTCAGGGTATGTCACCCTTCTTCAGCCAGGCTAGCTTGAATCCAGTGGCCCAGTGAGCAAGGAACCCACGTCTGGGCACACCCATCCCACTTAGGGCGAAAAGTGTTACAGCAAACAAATGATGGACGGAATGCTGACAATGCAAACATTCTCCCCCAGTCAAAAGATCTGGGTTAAATCCATCGTTCTTTTGCCCACTACGCCACCCCAGTTTGGACCCAGCCATATGCAAATCAGTCTTGACCCTTTGCCCCATGGGCCCCAGGTGCGTTAGTCCAGTGACTCAAGTCCTACCGCCCTCTTTGAGTCACAGTGTAATTACCATTTTTTGGTTTAACAGGACTGATTCCTTATGAAATATTTTTTGTTTTTTTTAAAAAGCCTATAGTAGACTAAGCATTTACATGTTGTCTTACTCTCCCCAGCAGATGCCTCCATTGCCCCCTCCACCATTGCCATTATTTTCTTAAATATATTTTTACATTTTTTGATCGCTGCAGGACCTCCACAAAAGCGTTTTCATGCACCTCCAATATTTTTAATGGACCTTTTAAGTGAGGTGATGACACATGCGCACACCTACAGAAAGAATGACACAATGGCCAACAGCACCCACATCAGTGTGCCTTTTTTTGCTGATATTAAGGAGTACCAGCAAAAAGCATTGCTTTTTACCGATGATGTTCAGAATCCCTAAAAGACGCCAATAAAAACAAGCAATGGCAAAGCCAGTAGCCCCCAAAGGCGAGACCCTCCTTGCTTTGTCAATGTGTTACCAATGCTTTATCAATGCTTTTTTTAATTATGTTTAGTATTAATATTATTGCCATCTGGAAAACTACAGGGGATTGATATTCAATTGTCACTGATGGCTGACAAAATATGTCAGCTCAACCATAAGCTGCGCACTACGGGTCCGATTCACAGAACTAACTTACTACAAAATCCTAAACTTACTACCATTTTGGTATTCACAGAATGCACTTACTCATTTTGGTATTCACAGAATGAACTTACTCATTTTGGTATTCACAGAATGCACTTACTCATTTTGCTATTCACAGAATGAACTTACTCATTTTGGTATTCACAGAATGAACTTACTCATCCTAACTTTATGTCCGCACTCGGGCCGGAGTTTACGGCCCGGTGGCGCAGATTCCGGCCCAATGGCGGAATCCCCTCCTCTGGCCGGGAATCTCTGCCTCCGGCTCGGAAACTCCGACTCCGGGCCGCAAATTCCGCCTCCGAGCCGGAAAAACCGCATTTTGGCCATTTGAGCATTTCAAGTGCCTACCATCCCCCACCATGCTCCAGCTGAAGTCAATTTAGACTAACTGCAAAACCAGCACCACATAAAAGCAGCACACATTCAAGGACCAGGTTTGGCCACAGAGAGTTCCTGTTTGCTTTGCTGTTCATCGCTACTGCAAAATGTACGCACTGAGGAGGAAGAAGAACTTCACAACTGAGGAGACCACCATGATTGTGGAGTTCATTGTGAGGCACCACAAACGCCTACATGGTCTCCCACCTTACTGCACCAGTGGCACACAGAAGGCAGCTCTCTGGCAGCAGTTAGCCACTGCTGTCACAGCATTGGGGGAGGATGTGCGCACAGTCCGTGACATAAAGAGGAAGTGACAGGCTGAAAAGAAGAGTGCGAAGGAGAAGTACTCCAGGATCGAGTTAAACAGAGTTCTCCCTGCCTCACAATCTGGACCCCGCCTCCGTCTCACACCACTAGAGGAGGATATCATCACTACAATCCACCCCCACATGCTCCATGGGCTGCCTGTGAGTGATGTCCGCAATGTGGCACCAGGTAAATGGGATGACAAGAACAAGTATACAAAATGTATGTCTGTGTTGCACTGCCATTGTGAGTAAGGAAGTTGTCCAAAGTTCATATACAAATATAGTCAGTCAGAGGCTCATGTGTTTCCCTCTGTATGTTGCACCACAAGTCCCAGAATCCTTTGTATTCGAAATGGCAAATCCCTTTCACACTATTAAATACAAAGGCCCAGTACTGATGCCGTATATACCTAACACCGTTAAGTAGCAATTGTCAAAGTGCCCCTTCCACTTATCCAGATGCAGCTGGGTCAGTCAAGAACGTAAGGGGGAGGGGGTGCGGTGCAGAGGCAAATCAACAGACAACGGAATAGAGAAAATAACTATAAAATATCCTAAAAACAACTCACCTTGGGCCTGCCAAAATCACAAAACTGAAGGTGAGAGAATCCTTATTTCAAAATATTTCATTCCCATATTCCATTGTTTAATTCCCACCCTGCCACGCCATCACATCACCAACACCCCACTGCTCCTACCTGCACCGGCCGTGGCAGTACTTCACAATACTGTTAACATGCAGAAGATATGAGGAAATGTCTGACAAGTTCCACATGTACATTTTCCATGTGTTGATTTTTCTCTCTTCTCACCCATTGACACATTCAGCCAGAGTACAGACAACCACAGTAGCAGAGGTCCCTGCATCTTCTGGGAGGAAACATCATCCAGAGCAACGCAGAGCACACTCACTAACTGGTAAGTCAAACTTGTCAGGAGATGGTCAAAATGCACACATAGGCAGCAGACAACAGAGGGAGATACATAGTGCCTGCATCTCAAAGCAACCGGAGAGGAAAAACTAGCCTTACAACTATTCGAATTCTCAAAGGACATTTACCTTTACCAAACTATATCTGTGAATAGCAAAAGACAAAATATAACATATCTAGGCTCATCATATCATTGTGTCTTCAGAACATAACATGTATTCTACCAACAGTTCCAGGCCTGGGAACTCGATCGTGGAATCGAGTGCCAGAGCAAGTCTAAATGTATCCACCTCTAGATTGCAATTATTTTTGTAGACTACATCAAAAAATCCAACGAGAACAAAAATGACAATGATGATCAAGAAGTGAGATTCAAATATCAGGATTGAGAATGCGTCCACTGTCCAACTTAGAATGTTTCTTTTCCATACATGAATTTGTCAAGTCCAACCAGCTGGTCATAGATGTCATAATTGTATGGTATGTCTTTTGGTCCATTAACATGATAGTGGACCTTACTTCAGGAAGTGTTGTTGTGTCAATTTGATAGACGTTGCTACTAGGCAGTGGGGCTATAATAAGTCGAATGTGGGATCACTCATGATAATTTGTGGTAGACACTTCTGCAACAGTAGGGCTCACACTGCTTGTGCTCATCCTTTGTGCCTCAAATTGAGTGCATCACATGTGGCAGCCGAAATGTAAAGTTGCAAACACACTTATCATTGTAGGTCCAATGATGTCCTCCCAGAGTCCAAGACACACATTGACTTCTGCTACAAGGTTGGCTGTGACATCTGGTCGGGGACCACACACTGGGCAGGTGCGGGGCCATGGTAAGTAAACCCAGGAACAATGAACCTGAATGCTCATGCTCATGAAATGTGCCTTTAATCTCCGCTGTATGTTGTATGTGTTTCACATAACTGTTGTCCTGCATCACAATATGCCTACATATGGCATTGAACCATATACCAGATCACACCACGGTGGCTAGTGAAAGGATGTCACAAAACATATGACAAGTGAGTGTAGAAAGGACATAAAAATAGTATATAGTGTCCCATTAAGTGTACTAGACACAACTGGATCGTAATTCAATTATATGAAAACTCCCTAGCAGAATTCCAAAGGACAAAACAATTTGAAATTGGTGTGGATGATGCTCGCACTGATGCCAGTTCTGTACGTTTGTGATGGATGTATGGGCTGCCAAGGTGAATCTTCAGGAAGTCACATTTCAAAATCCCTTGGCTGAAAGGCCCAAACCAAATCCAGAGTAGGCGTCAACCATTAAAGATTCACAACTTACCCACAATGTGGTATCCTAGTCAAATGTTGCACTCTGCTTGCCTCCTCTTCTATTGTATCCACCTATATAAGTGAGTGTATGATATATGAGGTAAGGATGTCTGCTGTACAAGACATCATCCGTTGTCAGCTTAGTTCTACCATGATGTAGGAAATGGATAATGGGAACAGAGGACACTCCAAGGATGAACATAACAAATGTGTGATCTCTCAATCCAAAATGAGCTTTGTGACTCCATTGTTAGGGAATCACAAATGACACACAAAAGGTACCTGACTATTACACATCTCACGTATGAACTCTGCAATGCAATGTTTGAACTGATGTGCAAATGTGAAACTGGTCAGCCTGTGGATGTACACTCCTTCCAACTTGTCAACAGACAACATCATACTCATGAGACATATTAGTCTTAACGGTGAAGGTGTAAGCAATGTAATGCGGTGGCGTCCTGATCATTTCTCCCTTCCTTCCTATATCAGTAACCTTCTCATATACGTTTGTCTGTTGATGTGCCATCTCATTGATGTCAGTGCTGTGTGGAGGTACAGCTGCCAATTGCTGCATGTGAGCAGGGGCCCACATGTAAAGTCCATGAGGTAAACATGCTGCACATTGTCCAGGAATATCATATCAATGGTCATTGAGAATGACATGTACATGTTAGCTCATAGCTACCATCTGGTGTACTGAAATATGGATATGTATGTCTCATCACAGCTGCTGACAGGATGAGACCAGTGCAGCGTAGAACACCATCCCGGGGAATGCATGACATCCTGGCTGAAGCAGTGAAACCCTCTCGCACATGTACATCAGGTAAATGTGGTGTGAAGTGTTTCCCAATCAAAACCATGACAAACATCAAAATCCCCTTCTGCATAGAACCTGCAGTTGTTGTTGACAAAGTTTCATCCCTATCATAAGTGTCACATGTGCCTGTTTGTAAATTTGTAATGCAGATGATTGACATTGGTGTCACTTCCCTCTACAGCTGCTGGATCGGGGAACGCTTCATCAACAGTACCTATGAGGAACATGGTTCAGCAGTTGACATCAGGGGAGATTGCAGAAGGACACAAAGCTGTGGATGGAGCTGGTAAGTTTGCCTTATCAGTGTACATCTCCGTTTCACCCCTCAGTGCTATTGTGTGAGCTGTCACTTGTAGGGGTACCCAAACCAGGTCACATGTGCATCATCTGTTGATGCAAAGTACAGTAGAACCAACCCTTGTGTTGCACCACATCTCATACTAGGTCAATTACTTATCCTGTTGCAACCTCTGTGTTCCAGATGATGATGACAATGAGGAGGATGGACCTTCCACCAGTGTTGGGCGGCGGGCAATCAGAGGTGAAAATCCACTGCTCCTACAGGCAGTGATGTCAGCTGTAAGTACTGTGCAAGAGGAGGAGGAGGAGGAAGTACCTGGGGAGGATGAAGTATCGGACGTTAGTGACTGTCTGTTCATCCCCTCAGAGGATGAAGAATCTGATGCCATGGACAGCAATTTTCCCACATCGCCCACATTTAGCAAGGCCTCACACCCTCCACCCAGCAAAGTGTGTCAGCCTCCTCCAATGAAAAATATTGCCTGTCCACAGCATAGAGATAACCAGCCACAGCTCACCCACACACCAACACAGATCTCAGTCCCTCACAGCCCTCACATCCGGGACAGACATGGTGGTTCCCCTACACACTCCTCCCCGTACAGTGTATACCAGGCATCATCTTCACCATCTGAGGGAAGTACCAACCCTGTTGTGGTGCAGGTATCCCCTGGGTACCATTCTCCTGTCCACAGGCTTCCACATGCCAACACCCCTCCTGCTATTGGACCTGGTGGTCTCATCCATGGCCGACCCCTGCAGAGAGGGCCTGTACATGGCCATGGTGGCCAGTGGGAGCAGGACTTCTTCAAACAGCAGACAGATGTGAGGCAGGACATTCGTGCCATAGGGGCCACCCTGTCAGACATGTCTGAGGCCCTGCGCCAATTCCCTCAGATGGTGGACAGACAGACCCATGTTTTGGATAAGTTGGATAGAACTTGGCAAGACATGTCCAAGAATATCAGAGACATGATATCTTTCCAAAGGGAAGAGAGTTTAAGACACCATGCCTTGGCCATGAAGATGATGGATGGCATGATGAAAGTGATCCAAAGTCTCCCTTCACGGTCAACGCAGGGAGGGGAGCCATCACATCTGCCTGCAGCACATCACACCCACACACCTTACCACAAACTGCACAGGACCACAGCAAGGGTACACACCCACCACCGCCCCCATCCAGGCACTCCCCTACCTGCACATCCACCACCACCCCCTGAACAGGCACTACCACCACCTGCACAACATCCCCCTGTCCATGCACATACACCAAGTGTACAGACACAATCCACCCCTGCACATGAACTTCACCCTGTACAGGCACATGCACGAGACCAACCTGCACCTCAGTGTCAACCCAGACTTAATCCCTCACAGCGGTCATCACCCCCGAAATTGCGAAGTCACAAGCATGATCCCCATTGATCACATCCCAGGAACTTTTTGACCAGTGTGAATATGTGTCACTAAAAAATAAATCTGTTCCCAAGTCAAAACTCTGTGGCGTATCATGTCCTGACAGGCTAATGATCACCAAGTTAGTTGGCGTAGAGATGAGAGGATGTATGTGTGTGTGTGACACATGTACAAGTGTAACCCCGTCATTGCAGCAAGCCGTCATGTGCGGAGCAGATGACTACCAAAATACATGGGCATATTTTGTACAAGACATTCACAATGAAGCCAAACAAGATAGAGAAAGTACGAATCAAAATAAGTTTGTATGTAAAAAATATGTGGGGTCAGAAAAACAACAACAGTCCGTCTGGAAGGGAGAATGGAAAACAAATGATGTCCTTACTGCAGAAGGAGAAGGGAACTTGGATTGGGGCCGGGCAACATAAATATAACACGTCAGGGAGCGTCAGGGAAACCAGTCTATTTACAAGGGGAAAAGTAAATCATTGTCCACAAAGAAAAATCTGTCCAACTGTTCAAGTGTCCTTCGGGTCATCCTCTAGGACCACAATATCCAGATCCTCTGAGTCCCATGCGTGCTCCTGGCTGGCCGGTGCATGAACAGGCACCACACGGGGTCGGGACACACGAGGAGTAGGGGGGAAAGAGTGTGTGGCAATGGACAGGGGGAGACATTGACGGTGGTGTGGGAGGGATGTTGGGGCACAATAGACGACATGGCTGCACTCAGGGAATTGAAACTGGCAGTGAGGGTGGCCAGAGCTCGTGCAATTTCCTCTCGCATCATGCGCACCTCTAGACACAATTGCAGCAAGATGCGAGAGGACATGTCTGGCTGACCCTCACATGCCCACATCAAGTCATCTGGTAGAGCCACAGACGGAACAACACAGGGAGGGTTTTGGGTTGCACATGGGGGTTGTGGTGCCTCAGGTTCAGAGCCAATGTCGGTGTCGGCCTGGCAGCTATGATGAGGGGGACAGATTGCAGGGGTTGCAGCTGGAGGCCCCGATGGAATGGGGGCCTCCGGAGTTAGGGAGGGACTGAAGGCAGGCCCAGGTTGCGTAGTGGCCTGCCCCGGGGACACCTCGGCAATACTCATAGGTGAATGGTCCGTGGGAGAGTGGCTCTCCACCACCCCCGTGGCCAGAGGTGTCCAGTTCATCACCCCCCCTTCAATGTCCTCAGCCTCCACCCGGTCCGTAGCACCAGAGTTGTCATCCTGGTCAGTCCGGGTGGGCGCAATCCCCATGCCTCCTGATGTTGAGGGTTCCGCCTCATCGTCCTCTTCCTCAGTACTGGAAAGAGGTCGTAGCCGCCGGCGCACCACAGATGTCCTGCTCCCAACCCGGTCCTCTTGGGCAGCGGAGTCCACTGAAATGTGAGACAAATCATTATGTAGCTGGTGTACACGTCAGGACAAATCACATATCAAGATGAGCCAAGGTCAGACTTTGTTCTACTCTGATCACACTATAGAGTTGTCAGTGTTTATGAGCTTAATTTACGCGCATGTTCAATGTCATCTCCTGATTTGAGTCTGACATGGACATCTCACAAGATTATTATTGGTTTGCACGTCTGTACTGCCAACCCTCAGCTATGGCATTCTTGTGACCTGTGTGTCCTGTCACTGCTACATGGGCAGGTTCCACAACCCAGTCCACAAAAGGAGATCAGAGAGAGTCCAGATGAAATTGGAAAGGGCCTGTGATATGGAGTGTCTGCACTTTCACGTCTGGACAAATGTTATCTGCTGTGTAGCATTGGATGGGACAACACAAAGGCCGAATGGGGGTAACACATCCATATAGGGTCTGGCCAATTAGGTTTGCTAAGTTGTGAGTCTAAGCTTTTGATATCCTCTCACAAAAGCTGACAATCCAGTGCCACATATTGGCTTTGGAGGCTGAGCAGGTAGTGCTGTGCACTGGTGAACAGTAGTGGCTCGTTGTTACAGCTACCTGTACATGGAAAATGGCATACAAGCTACTGGGGGTAAGACGTGTGTCTGTGGACACACTTGGCAACATTTGAAACACTTATGAGTGTGGCAAGGGTCTCAAAGTCTGTCTTGACTCCATGGCACATGATGATCTGTCTCAATCAGAACCCAAACTCTCCGAAAGCAATGTAAGTCACAGCATCCAATTCCCATTGGCCTTACATACACACACTGGACAGTGTCTGTACCATTCCTCATCCAATGCACACATCAGTTATGATTCCCTTGGTTCACTGTTAGTGGTGCTGGCAGTGTACATTTCATTAGTAATGCAACTGTGTCTCAAATCCCCAGTTTTCATGATGACACTACAACTCCCAGAATACACTCTGCCCTGTACAGATAATGCTCAAAAGTGAGCTTTTTGCTTCATGATGACTGCTGCATAGACACAGAATAGGTGACTGGAGGCATGGGACACAGAATGGTACAGCTCTGTCTGCACTCGCATCATACTTCAAGACACATTTTGCCTAAAATGCACTTACCAGGGCTCTGCTGCTCTTGCACCTCCAGCTGAGCATGGAGGGTCAGAAGAGCTGCACGCAGGACCCTCCTGTACAGTGGCGAGAGGCGAGGACGATGCACATGGTGCTGGGAAGACTGGCCCAGGAGCTCTTCAGCCTTGATCCGGGCCCAGCGTTTCAGGTCCTCCCAGCGCTTGCGGCATGCCCTCGCGTTCCTGGTGTGAACGCCCACTGTACTGCAGCGCTCACCAATTCTGGCCCATAATGTGGCACGCTCTGCATTGCTCAGCTGTTCCTCTGGCCTCCCATATAGCTGAGGATATTTCAGTATCACCCCCTCAGCTAGGATGTCTAATTCCCTTTCACTGAAAGGGGTGCTTTCTCTTCATAACCCTCAGCCATTTTGGGGGAAATAAGGTTGATGAGAGCAGCAGGATGTCAGAGGATCTGATCTGTGAGAGAGGATGACTCAGAATGAACACAAAATGGCTGTCAACAACTTCCTGTGATGTATTTCCTGTCTGAAATTATGGGTTCCGGTTACTTTTCGGAGTTTACGGCCCGAAAACGTACTTTCCGCATACGGAGAGAACTATGCGCATGCGCGGAGTACTTTCCGCATGCGTAGAGTACTCTGCGCATGCACGGAGTACGCTACTTTGCCGGAATGTGCAAAAACGACCAGGAACCCATTATTTCATCCAAGAAGTGACAGACAGGTAGTGGGAGACAGGAAATACATCACAGGAAGTAGTTGTCAGCCATTTTGTGTTCATTCTGATTCATCCACAATCACAGAACAAATCCACTGCCATCCTGTTATTCTGTAGCAGAGAAACCTGAAATGACAGTGTTAGATTAATTCATAGGCATGAAACAAAAGGGGGAACAGACCATGTTATGAGATTTGGGCTGGGACAAGGGGGGGGGCTGGCACAACATCTCCCCCCAGTTTACTTTTCAACTGCATTGCATTATGGTACATGTAGTCCATATTTAGTGATCAACACAAGAGTTGGCTGTTGTGTTACAGTGTATTAGGGGGTAGCAGTGCTGTGCATCCCAGACACATAGTGGCGGATTCAGCCACAACATCATCACTCACATTGTGGGCCCAACATTATTGGTGTATGTAACTCATGTGGGGCCCAAATATCAAAAATGCTATAGTTTTGCACTTGTTAGATACAGACACCCATTGTCAAAAGGTACGGGAGGGTCTCTCAGAACATGTACATCTCATCCTCAGCTTCAATAAAATCCTTGGGAAATCCACTACACTGATTGCTGACATTGGCACATGACCTGATGCATGGTCAATATTTTGACTCATGTCAACAGTTGTGGTTGACATACAGTTAGTGTGGTTTGCAAAGTAGTCTCAGGATGGAGTTTTTGGACAGAGTCGTAAATATCCATTTTTCATCATTGACAACAGACAGCAAACCACATTTTGTCCATGACACAACAGGTTGCTCACGTGAAAAACGTGGCAACCAGCTGATCACGGACTTGCATATCCTGACCTCGGTTATGTGCAATGGCCCGGTTGCCAGGATTCAGAGCTAGCCGAGGTTCGCGAGGTATGTGTAAGCCATGCGTTAAAGCGATATTGTGCAAGACACAACAGGCCATAATGATCTTGCACACAACTTCAGGGGAGTACGTCAGCACACCCCCTATACGGCTGAGACATCTGAAACGCGACTTCAACAGACCAAAAGTGCGCTCTATGATGGCTCGAGTTTGTATGTGTGCCCGATTGTACCTACACTGAGGTACAGTTGTTGGATGTCTGTAAGGTGTAAGGAGTTGAGGGGAGAGTGAATACCCAGCATCGCCTGAGGAGGGAAGATAGGGCAATAGGTTACATTTCCATCTAAAATTTGAACAGAACATGATCTTTACTCAGTACATGGAGTGTCTGTTGTGACCGTGTATGTGGCTTGGTGATTCTTATTGTAGAATGGTTGTTGATATAAGGTGGCATTCATTCATTACTGGGCTTCTTGAAAGGCCCCTTGCGCCACCAGTGCGTCACTTTTCATATGTGAGAAAGTGACGTACCGGCAGCGCAAGGGGCTTGTAAATTAGCCCTTTCATAAGCACACATCACTCTTTTTCAGTGCTTGGTACTTACCCAGTAACCACATGTTGCCAAATTCTCCCGCAGCCATCCTCCGGGCAAGAGGTGACATGCGGAATACGAAGCTGTCATGGGTACTGCCTGGAAACGCTGCATGCACATCTATGAATCTCCCACTGGCATCACAGGCAGCCTGCACATTGATGGAATACCATTGGTGTCTGTTGCAGTATATGTGTGCAATGCGGTGGGGTGGCTGAAGGGCCACATGGGTACAGTCAATTGCACCCAGCACACGTGGGAAGCGGAAGATGGGAAAAAAATCCCTAGCTGCCCTTTGTCTGCTGGCCAGTGTATGGGCCATTCCTATGTGAAGGTGGGCTCTAGAATTGATGCAGCTCAATACCTGATGCAAGCACCGTGACTGGCTAGCCTGGGAGATGCCCACGACATCACTGGTGACCCTTTGGAATGACCCCGTCGCAAAAAAATGGAGAGCAGAAAGGACCTTCAGATAGGCTGGAATGGCATGGAGCAGCAGGTAGCAGAGTCAAGTTCCTCCTCCCAATCACATACCATCTCCAAGATGACTTCTGGAGGGAAGCGGTATCTGGCCCTTACATCTTGGGTGGACATCCCAAATATGTTGATCCTCTGTCTGAAGATCCTCTCTCTTCTCCTCCTCCTCCTCAAGTCTTCTTGCCGCATGGCAAGGGGCAGAGCAACAAATACATTCAGCGACATGTTGAAAGTGTTTCTGTGTGTCTGCTCTGCTTTCATATGTGCTGCATGGCTGCGATTGGCTCCAGTGGTTCAGCTGATGCATCAAGGGGGATTGTAGACACTTGGACAGGTGTTTAGCATTGAGGAAATGCTCAAAATGCGGATATTCCGGCCCGGAAGCGGAGTTTCCGGCCCACAGGCGGAGATTCCGCCATTGGGCTGGAATCTCCGCCACCGGGCCATAAACTCCGGCCCGAGTGCGGACATAAAGTTAGGATGAGTAAGTTCATTCTGTGAATACCAAAATAAGTAAGTGCATTCTGTGAATACCAACATGAGTAAGTGCCTTCTGTGAATACCAAAATGGTAGTAAGTTTAGGATTTTGTAGTAAGTTAGTTCTGTGAATCGGGCCCTACGTAGCTGAGACTGTAAAGCCAAGTCCCCTGCCTTCTGTTGTATTACGGATTCTTATCCGAGGTCAAGCTCAGACTTCCCCATCAACAGTCAATTACCTGGGCACCTGAAAGACACCTCACGGGCAGTAGCAAAGAACAAAGCAGATAAAGTCACCTGAAACAATGCAAGTTGGAAGATCAATGGTTTCTCACACTAGGTCAAGGCCAGGTGAATTCCCATTTTTAATTTCTTGACTGGCGTGCAAATGAAATTTAAACTGATGTTTATTTTAATATCCTTCAGTGCAGCAGAAGATCTTGAGCTCCCTTAGCTGAACACCAAGATTACCATTCTCAAACTTCAAGAGAGCTCCGAGGCTCTGGAACAAAAATCTTGGCGGCACTGCAGCACAAAATGGACCTCCACGGTGAGCACAGTCTTCATAGAAAGTGATTACTCCCATCACCCGCCTACGTAAATATTCTGCGCCTCTTCTATAAAGCCTCCGCTGCCTGTTTTGACACCCCATCCATTGCTTTTCAGACCTTTTTCTATTTAAAGGATTTTTTGCAGCAAATAAAAGGAAAGTAAACTGTATAAACCCACGGAACAACAAAAAACATTCCTAATATTCCTAAGTGCAAAGCTTTAAAGTATAGACATTCATGAAGAGGCTGATAAAATAGAGCTCAGTAAGCCTTTATGGGTTCAGAAGTATTTTGTCAATACCAGTCACAGAAAATGACTGGGCCCATACACAATTGTCGTATTCCAAGCCTAGGCCATGCTCCTTAGGATATGCATGTTAAATAACTTCTTCAGAGATCTAAGGCCTTCATATTTTGACGTGGACAACACCAGTCCATAGCACTGTGACAACTCATTTTGGAAAATGTCTTGATGTGCCAACATCAGACTCAATGCACACAGAGTGAGTCTGTACACAGAGATGTCTCGATGTCCCCAGATCCCCAGAACCTGTATATGGGGAGCAAGGAAGTGGAACATATCCTTCAAATAATCAACACAAGTACTGCTCAATGTCAACTACCAAAACACCATCGGCTGTAAATATTTTTGTTTTAATAACATCATTGTGCCACTGTCAAGATGGGAGAGCTTTCTCCTACATCTCAGCCAAGACCTTGAACGAGCTCCCTGTGAACATCAGACGCTCCCCGACCCTGCACACGTTCAGGAAGGACCTTAAGACCTGGCTCTTCAACTGATCCTGAGCTGCCCCCCCCCCATGCGCCTTGAGACCCTCACGGGTGAGTAGCGTGCTTTACAAACCCCCTGATTGATTGATTGATTGTATCCATATCTATGCAGATTCATTGTAAAGCAGAGGTAGAGAGAGATAGAGAGAGACATAGCGAGAGAAAGAAAGAGAGAGTCGTGTTTGTGCTTGTGTCCATTTATATGGGTGTTTGAGAGACAGTGTGCTTGTGTGTCTGTGGTTAAGGGCCTTATTATGAGTTTGGCTGGACCAAGACCGCCCTGCTCCCAATCAATCAATCAAGCATTTGTATAGCGCGCTACTCACCCGGAGGGTCTCAAGGCGCTTGGGGGGGTCCGCTACTGTTCGAACAGCCAGGTCTTGAGTTGCTTCCTGAAGGAGAGGTGGTCTTGGGTAAGGCGGAGGTGGATGGGTAGGGAGTTCCACGTCTTGGCAGCCAGGTAGGAGAAGGATCTTCCTCCCGTTGTGGCTCTTCGGATGCGGGGGACGGCGGCGAGGGCGTGGTTGGTCGATCGCAGCTGGCGGGTGGGAGTGTAGAAGGTCAGACGGTCATTGAGGTATCTGGGGCCTTGGTTGTGGAGAGCTTTGTGTGCGTGGGTGAGGAGTCGGAACGTGATTCTCTTGCTGACGGGGAGCCAGTGCAGGTCTCTCAGGTGTCCGGCGATGTGGCTGTGTCGGGGAATGTCCAGGATGAGTCGAGCTGAGGCGTTCTGGATGCGTTGGAGTCTTTTTTGAAGTTTGGCTGTGGTTCCGGCGTAGAGGGAGTTGCCGTAGTCCAGTCGGCTGGTGACGAGGGCCTGGGTGACCGTCTTCCTGGTTTCGGTGGGGATCCACCGGAAGATCTTGCGCAGCATGCGTAGGATGTTGAAGCAAGACGAGGTGACGGCGTTGACTTGTCGGGTCATTGAGAGGGAGGAGTCCAGGATGAAGCCCAGGTTGCGTGCGTGGTCCGTTGGTTTGGGTGCGTTGCCCAGGGCAGGGGGCCACCAGGAGTCGTCCCAGGCGGAGGGTGATGATCCTAGGATGAGGACTTCCGTCTTATCTGAGTTCAGTTTCAGGCGGCTGTTCCTCATCCACTCGGCTACGTCCTTCATCCCTTCATGTAGGTTGGTTCTGGCGGTTGTGGGGTCGTTGGTGAGGGAGAGGATCAGCTGGGTGTCGTCGGCGTAGGAGATGATGTTGAGGTTGTGTTGGCGTGCGATGGCTGCGAGGGGGCTCATGTAGACGTTGAAGAGGGTGGGGCTGAGTGATGATCCTTGTGGTACGCCGCAGCTGACTTCGGTGGCCTCGGAACTGAACAGGGGGAGACGGACTCTCTGGGTTCTTCCGGCGAGGAAGGAGATGATCCACTCCAGTGCCTTCTCTTGGATTCCGACGTTGTTCAGGCGTTGCACTAGGGTGCGGTGGCAGACTGTGTCGAACGCTGCGGAGAGGTCCAGGAGGATGAGGGCCGCTGTTTCCCCGTTGTCGAGCAGGGCTCGGATGTCGTCGGTGGCTGCGATGAGGGCGGTCTCGGTGCTGTGGTTGGCCCGGAAGCCGGACTGCGAGTGGTCGAGGGATCCATTCGTCTCGAGGAAGGCGGCCAGTTGTCTGTTGACGGTCTTCTCGATGACTTTGGCAGGAAAAGGAAGGAGCGAGATGGGGCGGTAGTTTTTGAGGTCGGTGGGATCCGCTGACGGTTTCTTCAGTAGGGCGCTGAGTTCAGCGTGCTTCCAGCTCTCTGGGAAGGTGGCGGTGTCGAGGGAGGTGTTGATGATGTCCCGGAGGTGGGGTGCGATGACGGCGTCGGCCTTGTTGAAGACGTGGTGAGGGCAGGGGTCGGTTGGTGATCCGGAGTGGATGGAGTTCATCGTGCGGATAGTGTCTTCGGTGTTGATCGGGGTCCAGGCTCGGAGGGTGGAGGTGGGGGACGTTGGAACGGTCGTAGGGTACGTCGGCTGAGTGCTGAAACTGTTGTGTATGTCTGCGATCTTGCTGTGGAAGAACGAGGCGAGCGAGTTGCAGAGGTCTTGTGAGGGAGTGATGTCGTTGTTTCCGGCGCTGGGGTTCGAGAGTTCTTTGACGATGATGAAGAGTTCCTTGCTGTTGTGGGCGTTGTTGTCCAGTTGTTCCTTGAATGCGGTTTTCTTGGTGGTGTGGATCAGCTGGTGGTGTTTTCGGGTGGCGTGCTTGAGGGTGGTCATGTTGTCTGCAGTCGGGTCTCTGCGCCATGCTTTCTCGAGGGCCCGGCAGTTCTTCTTGGATTTCTTGAGTTCGTCGGTGAACCAGGATGCTTTCTTGTTGCCGGGTCTGACTGGGGGGGTCTTCAATGGGGCGAGGTCCCACACCGCCAAACCCACGTAGGAACCGCCCGACAGGCAGAAAAAAACTCCTAATCTGGTGGGTGATTCTTTGGCGTTCCCAGGACGGTGCCCAATGAAATAGGCACCGCAATGGGAATTTCAAAGGCAGTACCTGCACGGCATGGACTGTTGCAGTCCATACCGTTCAGGTACTGGTGTGCATGCACACAGGTGTGTGCATCCATATGGCGTGTGGCACCAAGGGGACCTGTAGGGCTCCCTTTGTTTCCTCACTGCCACACTGACCGCCATGAAAAGTGTGGTAGTGAGGAAACTCGTAATATGCTTGGCGGGGCTGCAGTGGCCCTGCCAAGCATATTGCGGCCTCAAGACTGCCACGCTACCGCCATGGATCTCTGATCCCTGGGGGTTGTGGTGGTCCCAGGGCGGCCCAACCACACTGGTTCTAAGAGGGCTGTTGGAAGATAGCAACCGCTGCGCCCCCATGAGTCCAGTGGTCCAGTCTGGCGGTCCATGGTCTGCCAATGGACCGCCAGACTCGTAATAAGCCCCTTTGTCTCTACAGTGTCCGTTGCTGTCCTTTGATGCATGGGCTCTAAGGGAGTTTGTGGGAAACATGGTCCGAAGTCTAAAGATAGATAGAGATCACCAGACTAGGTGTTTTCAGAATCGTTTTGAAGGTGCAATGATCTGGCTATAATTGGTGTTGGCAGTATATTCTGATGGCAAGGACTGATGTGAGATGCTCACCATAAGAATGTAATGTGCGTATGGGAATTTCCATCACCATAAGAATGTAATCTGACCATGGGAATTTCCATCACCATAAGAATGTAATCTGACCATGGGTATGTCCATCACCATAAGAATGTAGAGTGACTATGGGAATTTCCATCACCATAAGAATGTTTTGTAACCATGGGAATTTCTATGTTATTCTTGTGGCTAAACCGAAGTTTCTGCACAACGGCCCAGTGGTTTAACATTATATGTGGCACCTGTCCCGAGTCCTGGCTTTACACCCTACAGCAATTTGCATTCCGAAACATTTATGCCAATTCCAAAATGTGAATCATCACAGAACAACTTACGCATAGTTGGTAGGTCAGGCTTGGCTAATGGTTTTTTGGATGACTTGGGGCTACTGCTTCTAGTAGCCCAAGAGAAAGAAGATGCTTTTGAGCTTTGGTGGCTTCATGCCTCACTCTTCGGCCTATCATAGCACCTGGGTCCAAGGAAATTGAATCGGAAAGATCTGTAACTCTTGTATCTGCAGCCAAGAACATTCTGGCACATTTCCTAAGTAGGATAAAACCCCATTTACTTAAATTGCCATTGGTATCCCATGGCAGCACATATTCTGCCATGGAATCCTACAAGCAATACTCTGTCCTTTGAAATTCATAACTGAGCTACTTAACAAATCATAAATGAAAGGCAATCCACGTTTCAGCCTTTTAACAGCTGCCTTATGAAAGAATGCACCTTTGTTCTAGCTCTTCGCTACCAGCTCCCTGTTGCCTGTGAGTCAGTAAGAGAAGGTGTTTTTATTCAGCTCGAAATCTCAGCACAACGTGGCTCCTTCGTTATTACATTCCCTCTCAGCTAGTTAGCAGGAAGGAGCTAATTTTAGTTCCTGCAATATATTTCCGTCACGAGCTGTATAATTAAGACATCTATTCAAAGTCAATATAGCTAATTTGATAACAAAAAAAGCCCTCAGTCTGGATGGCTTTCTTTTCTGCAAAGGATTATCAGCGTCAGGCCTTCACAGGGTGTCTCCTGCTATTATCAGAGCACATTAGATGAGATGGAGCCGGCCGTGGCGCGCAGAGAGGTAACTCACACAATTTGATCACAGGCTGGCAGGATTCCACAGAAAAGGAGCCCTCAGGAACGCTGGGGTGCTCCACGCTGTATTTTAATCGGTTCGGGGGGGGAGCGGTCTGTGCAACAAGAGGCCGGGTTGAACGGTTTTGGTTTTTCCTCATTTGATCTAACCCGAGTAAAATAGTTAATTACGAACAAACACCGGCAATAGGGGCGTAGCTAGGCCTTCGGCTGCCCGTGGCGGCCCCTGCGTTTGCCGCCCTCGGCAAAATGATAGAGGGGGGAGGGTGGGGGTAGCGGCCGCGGCCGATTCTTGCGGCCGCAACGGCCGCAGGTAAGAGCGGGGGAAAGGGGGGCCGGCTGCCGCCCGAAAACTCGTGCCGCCTGGGGCGGTCCGCCCCCATCGCCCCCCCCTAGCTACGCCACTGACCGGCAAGCCAGTAGGTCTCACCTTATTGACCTATTTGGTTTGCCAATGCTTTTTGCATATGCTGTGCAGCATTTGTTAAAAAAGAGAAGGGGGTTTTGGGGGGCAGCTGACCAAAGGGAAGTCTGCTCCGGGGCAATTGGGAGGGTGGTGCAGTCCAACGACTGCCATTTTGTGTTGGGCTCCTTTGAAGCCCAAATATAGCCCAACATATATTTAAGGTGATCCCTTGGGCTACCAGCCACCATTTTAGGTTCAGGTGACCTGGTGGCTGGTACCCCTTGTAGTGGTAATTTTTTGCCCGTGGTAGTATTGGCTGCTAGTCTTCGTGCAGAGTAGATAGTCGTGGAGTGGTTTTACCTCAGAATGTCGAGTGAGAGGCTCATTGCAGAGGCTATGCGCCTGCTGAAGGAAGCAGGCAGACTCGATCTGGTCGTGGGACTGGCGCTGTCTGGTCCGGTGCGTGCGCCCCGCCGGCCCTCAGCTGGGGTGGGGGCGGTGGTAATTGTGTGTTTGCCACCGCGGGCCGGGCGGGCAGCGAAGGCTGAGCAGTCTGAAGTGAGTCGCGGCCTCTCCGTTACCAGGGGAGCGGCTGCAGTGAGGGTGGGGGCCGGGCCTGAGGGGGCACGGCCTCCCACGACGTCATCTTGTGCCTGGGGAGAGGAGAGGAGGGGAGGGCTGCGGGCACTCATTCGGAGCTATGTAGGTCAGCCGGCCTGGGCGTGGAGGGCGTGTCCAGGCCCGGGAAGGCGGGGCAGGCATCAGCGGCCCGGCACATACATGGCGCGTTTACGGGTCCACACGCATGGCCAAAGGAAAGAAGCGGGTGGCGTCTGATGAGCCACCCGCTTGCCCTAGCACAGAGGGAAGAAAAGGAGTGAGGAGGCGTGCAGCATCCATGGTGCATGTTGCAGCCAGGGTGGGGGCTGGGAGAATAGAGTTGGGCCGAGAGGGTCAGGGGGAGGGGCATGAGGAGGGCCAGGAGTTTAGCAACTGGCAGATGTGGGCTGAGGGGTGGGGGGAGGGCAACCCAGGCGAGCTAAGTTGGGGAGATGGGGAGTTTGACATGGTAGGGGAGGAAGGAGGGCAAGTAGGGGGTGCCAGCCTAGATTGAACTGGCCTGGATATTTTTGGTCATTGGGAAGTGGCACAGGAGGAGGGGGGATATAGTGTCCTGCTTAGACGAGTAGCTGGGAAAAGGGGGGTCCCTGCAGGCGGAGGGGACAGCATAAGCAAGGGAACTGACATCCCGGGAGGAGGTTGGAGGGGTGTGGGGAGGCCCAGATTCCGCCCTGGTGGCGGCGATGTTAGACTGGAGTGAGGAAGATTAGGACATGGGGGCAGAGGGCATGGGGAGGGAGAAGGTGGGAGACGAGCCTTCTGGCGTTTTCAAGGGACCCCCCCCATTGGGGGCTGGCCCATTGGAGGAGGTGCCAGGTCGGGGGTGCCCCCAGGGGCTAGCCAGGTGGTATGTAATGGGGGGCTTAAGGCCTGGGGTGCAGACGCGGATAGGGGCAGGTTTCAGGGCGCCAGCACACTAGCCCTGTCTTCCACATTTCAGGGGCAGGAGTGGGGCTTCGCAGCAGACTCGGTAGAGCTGGGGACAGCTCCTTCACACCAAGATGAAGAGAGGGCTGGGCCCCACACGGTCCACCCGGAATCGGCGTGAGGAATAGTGTGCAGAACTTGGGTGCCTCTGCCGAACTGGAATACACAAAGGAAATTATGGCTTGCAGTGCCCCGTGGCCTTCACCCAGACAGGGGAAGCAGCAAGAGCGAGTGTTTGAGTATGGTCCCTGTGGAAGGGATGCCAGGACTGTTGAGCATTCTCGGCAGCAGCAGAAGCACACACTAACATGAGCTTGCTGCCATTTGGCCCTGCATGTACTGTACTGCTCGCTGTGAAGGTGATGGAGAGAAAGAAACATGCGCCTCTAGTGGTAATAGGCCATGATAGCAAGAAAAGTGTACTGACCTTCCTTGAAGGAAAAGTAGAGACTGGCCACTAGAGCGCTACACGCCCCCAGTTGGCTGCTGGTCATTACCGCAAGGAGGAGGAGAGACTATTAACCCCCACTAAGAGCCCCAAGAAGCCCAAAGCTGCCTTAGTAAAGGAAGCTGCCAACAGTCTAGTGAAGTCAAGGGCAGCCAGGCAGCAAGCCATGTTTAGTCAGCCAGCAAGCCTAAGAAAGGCAAGAGGAGAACGTGCGGTGTGTGCGCCCCCAGTGGTGGTCTGACGAAACCGCGAGCTAAAAGCGCAAACATGCACAGAGCCAGCAGAGGGCACACCCAGAGAGACTACTAGCCCACCACTGCCTGATGGGTCACCAGCCCACAAGAACGCACCCTTCAAAAGGTGAGAGATCGAGAGTGCGAGATCAGAGGTGCACAGGGGGTTGCACCTGGAAATTGGACAGCACAGGGAGGAGCCCTGAAAAGAGGGAGCCCTCCGAGAGTAACAAGCAATGTTGAAAGAACAAAACCACACCAGCCGTCCACCCCCCTCACCAAAGGGCCACTGTTGGCCCATCGTTGACCATGCCGCATGGAGAGACCAATTCTGCCAAGCACGCTCGAACGTGGGCAGGACCAAGTGCTGCGACAGCCCAGCCTCGAAGCGCGAGCACAAGGCCCTCAAGAGAAGGAGAGAAGACGGAAGAAAGGTGACTCCATCCAGGGAGCAGAGCACCAAGAAGATCCCTGAGGAAGGAACAGGATCTGTGAGAGGTCCACAAGGAAGAGGAGAGTCAAGTCCTACAGACAGGACAGGACCTATGAGAGGCCCATGAAGAAAGAAGAGTCACGTCCTAATGACAGGACCGGACCTGTGAGAGGTCCACAAGGAAGCGAAGAGTTAAGTCCTGCCAACAGTACAGGACCGGCGAGAGGTCAGCGACAAAGTAGAGAAACAGTCCTATGAACAGGACGCGACCAGGGAGGTCTCTGTGAAGAGAACATCACAGAGAGAGGCCTGGTCAGAAGAGAGAAGGTCGTGGCATGACGCTACGTCGCGAAAGAGTTGAGGAGACAAGAGTTGCACGATGCCACATCACAAGTAAACATTGGTGAACAGAAGAGGAGCGAAAGGTGTGTGACAGACCTGTCACATGGAAGATCCCGACAACCACAGGTGCACAGGAGAAAGGAAGAAGAGCGACTAGACCGAGGACTCGGGTCAGTACCAGAGAGTGCACTGGCTGGTTGAAACAGATGGCATCTCTGCAAGCAACTGCACATGCCAAAGAGGTGGAAGAACTGGAAGTGGCTACGAAGTCCATCTAGTCATCATCAATCCAAGGAAGACGTTGCCACCTGAAGCACAGTTTGTCAAATGGTAAAAAAATCATCAACTTTAACATGTGCATCACCAGAACCACCTAGGGACCCTCACACCTCCAGAATGGAGCCTTATGCCTGGGAGACTGATCACCCAGGAAACATTTGTCGGACCCCACGTGCACCTGAGTCCTGCTGAGGGGAGCACACCCGACCATTGCATCACCTACCCTTGTGGTTGAATGAGCAACTTGGACATGGCCCTGTTGGGAGTTCTGAAGAGACCCCTTTGTGCAACCTAAGTGAGGCCCAGCATAGCCAACGCAGTCCTGGGACAACCCAGTGAAAAAGGACCTCAAGGAAATTCTGACGTGAGAGAATCCCTGCATGAAAAATGAGTCAGAAGCTGCTCCAACGACATGTACTGGGTGGCACTGAGGCCTCAGAGGAAGACGTTCAAACATTGCACTGTCGTCCCAGTCTTTGCAGGTCTGCTTTTCATGGAGCCCGGTTGGCTCCGAAGAAATCTCTGCAGCGGACTCCACCACCGGTCATGATGCAATCCCCAGTTTGAACTGTTTGAATGACTTCACCACCATGAGAGCAGGTGGGGTCAAACAATACCGCATAGATGGACTGAAACTCCACGGACATGTGGTCAGGCAGTTCAGACTCTATCCACATCGCATTCATGCCCAGTGTCATCCGGTGAAACTATAGGTGCGTCCATGATGCGGAGTGCTCCCAGCTGCGCCTGTTAGCTGATCCCGTATGGTCCTGCAGATGGCCTGAAGAGACACAGTGGTGTTTGGTTTTTTTGTTCATTCACTCCCACAGGATGGACTCCTTTGTTTCTTTTTCAATAAAGTTTGGGAGGGATGTAGTGTCCTGCTGGACATGTTTTAGTGTTCTAGAAATGTACTGTGTCACTCCCTGATGGCTGCTTCTACAGTCACCCCACACCCATCCATCACAGGCGTCACCGGTCCGGTGACCCTGCCAATAAAAGAGGCTGGGCACACGTGCTCTGGACCAGTTCTATGTACAGTAATCCATCCATGTGGTCTGTGGAACAGAGCGAAGGAGGAACTGAAAGCCTCTGACATTTTATTCTTTTTTTTTTTTTAGGTGGAACGAGCGAGAATTCGCTGGCGAGAAGTCTGAAATAAAAAGGCCGTGAAGAAAATAAACGATTTACTTAAATAATGGGAAATCGACAGAAGAAACAACATTTCCAAGAGGAGCCCAGTTTCATTAAGGGAGAAAAACACTCCCTTCCGCCACTGGCTTTACTTAACAGACCTCACTGTATGGAAAGAAAAATAATGCGCCACAGAGGTCAACGTGTTGCTGCCCTTTGGCGCGCGATGTAATAAGTAATCACGCTGTAATATCCCACGCTGAGGCCTGCAGAACCATTCGGAATCAGAAATGCGTCTAACCGTGCTTAGAATAGAAATAGGGCGAACGTTTTGCGTAGCATTTATGCTGCATTAATTAACTGATTAAATTAAGCTCGATATTTAAATCAGAATTTGTTTATGAATTGTCTTTGGAAAGAAAAGCGTGCATTTCACCACTATAATTCCTCTGAAACAATTGCAGTCTCCATGGCGACTTCTTGGCTTGGGCTAAATGTGGAATAGTATTTGTAGGCTTTTTAACCTTGTGTTCCTACTGACACGCTCCTATTATTATTATTTTTTTGGGGTAGTGGGGTGGGGGAGGGATTAATCATGAAATTCGTCACAAGCAACAATCTCTGGCATGCTAGAATTGAAGTAGAATTAAGTTGTGTGACGATTTTATTCTCTGCTGGCAAGTTTGTACCCAAAGCTGCAGCTGTGTGACATTGGGTTCTGAGCACTGCTGGGTAACACGGGGCTGGTTTTTTTATGGCCTCCACCTAGGGATGTAACCAGGGCCGGACTGAAAACCTAAAACAGACTTGGCAAAAATGATAAATTCAGTTCCCATGTGCAGACATGTTAATGCGCGCTAGAACCAGAGTAACTCTTTCAAGTTGTGGCCGGGATCACGTTATGTGCACTATTCTTTTGGAGGACGAAACCGGCCTCCTGGGGCTCCAACCTCCCAGGGGATTGCCCGCTTGCCAGACTGGCCAGTCCGGCCATGGTATAAACCAAGCCAATACAGCCCCTGCGGTACAGGAGGGCCCAAGCCTTTTTGCCCCCCCCTAACCCTTCAATGGGTTCCTTCAGCCGAAAGCCAATGAATATCTGTGAGATATGGGAGACTCGGGGGCTCCTCAAATTCTGCAGGGGGCTTTATCACTTTGACTTACGCCACTGCCGCCCCTCTTCAAGTGTGATCGAGCTCCTGTTACTGGAGCATCACTATTTTATGGCAGTCATCCCCCAGGACATCCTCACTGTCTCTGTCTCTTTCTCTCGATCCCTCTCTCTCTTTTTGTCTCTTTTTTATCTCTCTTTGTAATATGGGTCTATTGATCTGACTGCCTTTCTAATCTATCTATCTATCTATCTATCTATCTATCTATCTATCTATCTATCTAGTTTTCTACCTGACAATCTTGTCTTATTATTTACTAGGCTATTTATTGATCTATTGTTCTGTCAGTCTATTACCCTACAGCCCTTGTACTTGGCGGTAGAGAACTGAAGTGCCTGCGTTCTGAACTCTTCACAAAAGTTACAAAGGTAGAATGTTGGGAGTGTATTAGAATGCAGACCGTTTCTTAACCGATAACAGGTACAGGAGAAGAGAATTCTAATGCGATGGAACAAGAGCGGACAAAGCGGACTTTACTGTCTGGATATTTAATAGAGGGGAAGATCATGCAAACTTCTGAGTTGAAGAGGTCCCTGTCTGGAAGGCAGGGGAAATGTTGAATATCTATGGAAGACAGGTCAAGAGCATGCCATGCTGGTGGATAGCAAGATTTGGAAGGATCATGAGAGGAACGGAAAACGTTTTCTAAACAACCAGTGCAGGGAGCAGAAGGAAAAAAAGCAATTGCATCTATTTGAATAACCAAAAGGTAGTTTGATTATCATAAATCTAAGGTTTTGGTCACACTAACAGGTGAAGGTAAATATTTCACAATATGTGGTCAGAAAACACAAGTCCAGACCTTAGACCATCATTCTAATGTCAAAGGAATATTGTGATAACATCACCCCAGGAACATTATTTTACTGTACTCTGCTTATTTTCAAAATTTCAAATTTTGAGTTTGACAGGTTGGAATAGGGCATAACATGTGGATGTGTTTTTTTTTCACCACCTAACTTGTTTTTCCTGCATAAATTCATCCAAGTCACACTTGGAAGAATATGTGCAGGAAAAAAACGTTAGTAATATGTTCCTTTCGCACAACTCGTAATCCTGATTCAAGTGCAAACATTGTTTTCACCAGAGTCCAGATTTACAGGAACATTTGGAATGGGGCCCTTACCCTCCACTCCGACAACCATGATTTTAAGTCACACCCCAATTACAGATGTCTGCATACTTTCTTTCAGATTTTGCCTGGAGCCACTCCTTAAGCAGCCTAGTTATATATTCACACAAAACACAGAGCACAATCGCTTCAATGTTCTTCATTGAAATATTTTCTTTCCTCTTTTTAAGTAGTTTACCATTCCAAATAGGTTAAAATTCTGAAATACTTCAAGCTTATTCCAGCCACTGTACCAGGTTCTTTCAGCATTTTGGCCTCTTCAAGCTGTTGTGGAAAGCATCGAATGAAGACCATTTCAAGCTCATTAGCACTTGGCAAGCTCAAAGAGTTGTGGGCCATGTTATCCAGTTTCTTTTATAGTATTATATAATTTAAAAAAACATTCATCACATGACTTGTAAATTATAGGATGTATCCATACATTAATTAATTTGGACTGATTTTATGTTGCTTTCACAATGAACCAATTTGCAAATGAGGTTTTCCTTTTCTATGTACATCCTTTTGCCTTTCTTCAAATCGTCAAATTTTGTGCTAATGCAGGTGTTTAAAAAGAATATCCAATATAGAGAAAAACAGTTCTCTTTGGCTAGTTCTGCATTTTTAACAATCACCAACGAGAGAAGTTCTAGAATGTTTGTTTGTTGATGTCAGATAGTTTTGAGATCAGTTGTGAAATCGTTCACTGGACGACCCTTTTAAAACATAGTTGGTTATTAAAGATTGCATACAATTGTACTTGGATCTGTCTATTCAAGATTAAATGCCTAATTGTAATAGATCTTCATCAACTTACAAATTAATTATACAGAGATATATAAGGAGCTGGCCGCATATCATGCTAAGAATATTAAGAAAGTCGTATATAAAAGAAAATGCACCCAAATCTGGACATTAAGAGCTTTCAGTTTACAGAATTGTATTCAGTCTGTTTTGGATTTTATTTGCAAATTGCCCTTAATTATGCTTGGGATCGTGAAGGGTTTGTAAGAAAGAGAAAGTACAGCATCCTCATTATGGTAGTTCTTGAAGTACTTAGTGTGGAATATTTAGTGATTGGATATGATGGCATTAAAGTACTTTTGTGTAAATTTATAAAAAGGTCTAATTAGATAACTGATATCCAATTTGCAATGAGTACATCTAAAATAAAATGGATACTTAGTCTCACTAATCAGTGAATTGAAGACCATTCTGTGTTTTTCTAAATGAAGTGGTTATGATAGAGAAAATTAAGTTCAGTGCATGCTCACACACGCTGTACGCTCATCCATGAGAGGTTTATTTTCTAATGTTGACTGGTTGAATCTTGTGCTAAGCTGGATACTCTTCTGAATATAATTTCTACTTCTTCAGGTAGAAATTAAACTTGTAAGATCTGTGTCAACTTTTCCAATGCTTATTTATTTTGTGTCTTAGACCAGATTCTTGGATCCTAGAAAGTGTCATTATGAGATTGTTCTTGTACTGATTTCAGGTTTACCTGTATTCAACTACAGCTTCAACCAGTTGGATGTCCTTCGACTGCTGATGACTGACATGCAGGAAAGAACCTAGATCTTAAGAGAGCCCGAGAAGGATCTGGGTGTCCTGGAAGGGATTACCAAATGCTGTATAGGGTACTGGAGTTTTTAGACCAAATGTCAGGAATCAGGGAGTGAAGAGGTCTGCAATTACTATTAAGAGGTAAAGATTTGCTCAGAAGAAGACATCAGGGCACAGGCAACAATGAATGGAGCAAGCTCGGAAGAGGTGAAGGACGAGCCTGTGGCTGCAGAAGCTGAATAGGCAGCGGCATGCGGCTCAGGTAAGCGCGGTGGGGCTGGGTACGGCGCAGCAGAGGGGGAAGCCGCCGGACGCCAGAATAGGCATAATTAAATAAATAAATAATACCTATTCTTTCGTCTGTCGACTTCCCCCCTGGCTTGCCCTGCGGCGCCCTGCTGCACCCCACCGTGCTTACCTGAGCCGGCCGCCGCTGTGAATAGGAAAGACTGGCAGACGAACCTCAGACAAAGAACCAATCAGGGTTGCTCTCCCAGGCCACAGATTAGGGCAGGTTCTTCCAGATGACTTTAAGTAGAGGCAGTGTGAGTTAGTCAATGCCTTCCAACATGCTTTGTTGTAAGGTTTGCACTACTTTCAGTTTGTTCACCATTAGAATACCTGACCTTTGTTGTTTTTGACTTTCCCTTCTAGTTTCCTATCTTTAGGTTTTGTGACCTGTCTGTTGCATGTTTCAATGGGCATTTACCTCTCACCATCTACCCTGCTCCTGATCTTGGAGAAAATCTCCTGGTACTGTCTGGATTTGTCAACTGCCCATGACCGCATGGGTAAGCCTGGTACTGTATGAGATTCCTCTTGTGACAATAGCTGTAAACATTAATCACTGAATCGTATATTTGATTTTCTCAAGATTTGAGCCTACTACTGTGTACTGTGCCACAATCTGCTGACAAGAACTACGTATTGAAATCCAATATAAGAAGGGCAGCAGCAAACATGTTCTGTTTCTCTCCCTTATACCTTACCCCTTTTTTCCCATGGCAAACTCATTCAGTGAGATTTCCTCATTGACGTTCACTGACCTGTCCTCCCAGGAAGGAGATGGAATCTTGTTGAAAGCTTGTCTTGAACTATCTTCCTTCGGCCAAGTCTCAACACCTAGAAGCTTTGGTAATTATTTTAATATACTACAAAAGAAACAAATTCTATATTTTGTATTAGTTTGCACCCAAACAACAGTTTATTTAAATGAGGAACTATAGATGATGCCAATGTGTATCTCTGAAAACAATCAAGCATAAATTACATCAACTTCATAAGTTTGCAAATGCACTGTTGTTGTTAAGCTAGAAGTTAGTAACTTAAACTATGAACATACGTACAGGAGGGGTTAAAATCTTGATGCACAATGGAATTATTATAATGTGATAACGGATTTTTAGTTAACACAATTCTTATCAGTACAACAGAGGCTTATAGTAATAAATAAAACATAATTTATTCCTACATTTGATGAATCACTATGATTTGCTCATTTTGCAGGATTCATCTACAATTTGCAGCATTGTGCATGATTAGAAAAGGTACTGATAAGAGTAGCACATCAGAGCTGCAACACTTCCTTTGCTTATGGCTTTATGGAGGTCATTAAGAGAAAGTAAGAGGAACCCCTTAGTGCCAAAGGAATAGGGTTATATACAATAGTATAGGAAGGAGAATCCTTTGGACTGAATAACTGTTAACAGTGGAGCTGGGAGTTGGAACCCTAACACAGTCGTGCAACACACATTCAAATGCTATCACTTCACATATACTGTTGGGAAGGCTACTCATACATCTGAATGACAATCTAAGCAATGTACCACATTTTTAGAAAAATATCAAAGTCTTTTATTAAAAAATTTCATAGAACATATAAAACCACAAGAACACAAATCATAAAATTGTGTAACACAAAATATCTATATGAAATTCATGCACATAAATCTCAAAGAACAATTTAAAAAAACATATGAGAGTACATAACACTAGACAAAAATGATATGTCATTGAGAATCAACCCTCCGTGATTACACAAATTCTAGGGCTGGAGCCCGGTATGTCTCACTTCGTTGAATACTCAAAAGGCCCAGACCATGGCACAGATTAGGTTGTATTTAAAGGTGCGTTGATGCGTTTCGATGGCTAGTGAATGATACCATCTTTATCAAGACAAACAAATTCCGACTCTCAAGAAATTAAAAAGCAACAGTGCTGCAGTCAGAAAACACCTATGATAAATAGGATATGCTACTGTGACTTCCAGAAACTGGTATGGTCTTAGGAGGATAAAATAAATCCTTCCATCATCAAAATGAAGAAATGTATAGATAGCGGGAAAATGAACATTTTCCCGCTATCGCATACCATCAGGAAGACGCTATGATGATCGGACAATATCCTAAATTATAAAAGGTCACGTGGAAACCAGAAAAGGGAAAATACGAAAACAAGTACCAAGGATAAATAAAACCTTGAATTTTGTGATTCTTTGATCAGTGATTAAGGAACTGACGAGAGATAGTCTATCCTAGAACTTTTACTTCCTGGTGTTATGAAAAACGAGGCGGCCAGTTAATATCAATAATCCAGATATCTATACATTTCTTCATTTTGATGACGGAAGGATTTATTTTATCCTCCTAAGACCATACCAGTTTCTGTGTAATCACGGAGGGTTGATTCTCAATGACATATCATTTTTGTCTAGTTTTATGTACTCTCATATGTTTTTTAAAATTGTTCTTTGAGATTTATGTGCATGAATTTCATATAGATATTTTGTGTTATACAATTTTATGATTTGTGTTCTTGTGGTTTTATATGTTCTATGACATTTTTTAATAAAAGACTTTGATATTTTTCTAAAAATGTGGTACATCGCTTAGATTGTCATTCAGATGTATGAGTAGCCTTCCCAAAAGTATATGTGAAGTGATAGCATTTGAATGTGTGTTGCACGACTGTGTTAGGGTTCCAACTCCCAGCTCCACTGTTAACAGTTATTCAGTCCAAAGGATTCTCCTTCCTATACCTTTATGGAGGTCATCCAGGACTGACCTAAGGACAGACTACATGATCTTGGCATGACAAATATTGTCATTTAAAGGTTTCTGAAACTTGGAAAATTCAATTAATTGTGAGAGCTGATGAGTAAGCGGTTGCTTAAAAAATGTGGCTAAAGTTTACAGCAATAGAGAGGTCTATGGATTTTTTATGGAGCAGACTGACAATAGGTCTATCTATCTATCTATCTATCTATCCATCCATCCATCTATCTATCTATCTATCTATCTATCTATCTATCTATCTATCTATCTATCTATCTATCCATTGTTTTCTGAAGGTGTGTCCCTCTGTTTCCCCTTTAATTCCATCTGTTTATAACAATGAATCTACATAGAACTGACTCATCTTGGTTAGAAATGTCAAGCAACAATTACAGAGGCACTGGGGAAATGTTTAGAAGTTATTCCCTACAAAGTATGGCTAACACATCTGCAAATATCAAGTTTCCATTTGTTGTCACTTGCTATGCCTTTTATAAAATGGGACAAATTTCAGTAGCAATGCTGAATTTCTGTTATTCATTTCTTTAGAATCTTGAAGAAAGAAATATATTTCATATGACATATCATCGCAAATCGGGCTCCCCTCTGGGTTGACAGCTCAAGCATAGTGTGTACTAATGGCATTAAAGAGTGATTCTAATCTGGTAGATTTGGCTGGCTGTATGAAATAGGCTGTTTCCCACAGTCCAACTCTGTGTGCATAGATCACTACAACCACAACATTCTATAGGTCTAAGTAGAGAGATTATGTATTTAGTATGACATGGAATCAACACTTCCTTGTTGGTTCCCAACACATTATTAGAGCAGGAATCATACCAGCAAGTGGCACACAATAGAAATTGCTTCATTGCTCTCGTCAATGCCTTGCTCATCCAATAAGACTAATATGCTATTTATCATATATAAATAGGTAAATTCCTCCCTGTCTTCCATTTAATTTATTTTTCTTTATTTTTATCAGAGTGCTTTACAAATACACGCAAAGCATGATTATAAACACTATGGGCTCAATTCACAAAGGTAAGGATACTCATACTCATGTATATTTTCTCACGTGTATATTTACTTCTACAGCTAGTTATAACTCGCCACATTTTTGGTACTCACTATTTCTGAGTAGCACCTAGTTGGAAACTTACATGTCTCCACACTCTCCAATGAGGGGGTAAATCGTCTTACAACTAATTTTACGATGGTAAAGTTACAACCAGTAACTTTTTGCCTGTTCGTGGATATATTTACCACAGGGGTGGAGAGCTACCTAGGGGATAGTATAGTGTCATTTAATAAAGTTTTAATTTAAAACTAAAATGTACATTCATTTAAAATATTTATTATTCATCTGGAAGGACTGAATAGAAGGGCATTAACTCATCTAAGCAAATGTCTAATAAATTATAAAATAATCTAAATATATTAATTATTCATTTTTAAACAATAATTTTCAAAATACTCTTACTCCCTAACATTTTTTTTAAAATTTATTTTGAAAACATTTTCATTATTTTTTTTAAAGTTTAAAGGTTTAATTTAATTTTCTTTTAAAAAAAGTTATTCATTTAAAAAAAATCTTGAATTATATATTTTGTATCACTGAAAAAAAATATATATAGATTAAATGTCAGACTAATTTAATTTATTTAACATTGTTTTAATTCCCTCCCTCCATTGGTTTCTATTAAGGAACATCCGGGACTAGCTGTGGAGAACTCGGCTCAGGCAACAACCTCCACTAAGGGATGGTAGCTGACCAAGCCACAAGGGACAAGCTTCTTTACTGCCGTGCAGCTTTATTACTGTCTCTGCCCAAAAACAACATCAACTGTTTCTTGGATTTGATAGATAGTAGGCACAAATCATGATAAACACAGAGCTGTATTCACAAGAGTACACAACAACTTTTGGAGTCAGACATGGTATAATGCTCAGTGTGATCTGCCCATTACTGCTAATGATCTCGCAGCTTTTAAGCAGAGAAGAATTCAGGACGATGCTAGGTGCAGTGTGTTATCTGTACATCACAGGGGCATGCAAGGCATACCAAGTTTCTTGAAATCCAGCATTGTCATGAAGTAGTAGCTATGGTTCATCAGTCCAAGCACATAATGTGCTGTCATTATCTTATCTTTTCAGTTTTAGGATGGTTGCAGCGCAGCTAAATGGTTTTATGAAGAATGCCTCCATGGCATTAGGTTTCAAGACAAAGTTCATTGTCGTTCATGTATTAGTGTCCAACATTCATTGCAAACATGCCAATGCACATATGCCATATATTATTTCCCACAACTAGAGCGTGTTGCCATACCAGTGGCTTTTCATCTGTGGTGCTTGACTTACCCCAAGTCTGGTCTGGAGTACGTTTCAGCCCAATTTGCCACCTTTTTGGCTGTAGTAGCTTTAGAAGTGTATTTTGTGAATTGCAGTTGTCTTACCTTTATGTGGGTAGGTGTTTTGTATTAGCATGCCCCACCTAAAACCCTCCTTAAATTTCGCTAAACCCCTTCCATTTAGTAGTAAGCAGTTCCAATTTTCTCACTACTACTTTTGGTCCCTTCCACATTTACTACTCATTCATTCATACACAGAGGTCTTAGCCGACCAGGGCAGCGATTTCTACATTGAAAAGATAGGAGAGGAGAAGAGAGAGCTTCTTAGAAGTAGGTCTGTGATGCATGTTGTAGTATATGAGAAGGACCACTACAGCACTACTTTATTTACTAAAAAATGCAGTTTGTGAATCAGACCCAAGGTGATCGGGGGTCATAAGTAAAACGATGTGGAATAACAATTTCACAGAACATATAAGCAAGCAGAGAAGCAATAGGATGCTAGGTTACAAGAATAGGCAACATATAAAGTAGTTACATAATTACAAGTGATTGTGTTAGGATAAAAAAAAGCAGTATTTCAGACAAGGGTATATATAAAAATGGATATATACACAATGAGGCAAGGATAGGTCCATCACTATTAACATAAGAACAAAAGCAGATGAGAGAAGGAGAAAGTAAGGGGTAGAAAAGAACAGTAAGACTGAGGTTAATATGGATGACAAGATATAATGGGACAGGTAGTTTCAGACCTACACAGAGTGAGGCATTATTGCAGGTTCTAGAAGAGGGGAACTGATAATTAGGGATCCAGACTGGATACGTCATTCAAAAGAAAGCTGTTTGAGGCTTTTATGAATTGTGAGTGAGATATAGTGTTGCAGACAGTATGGCACCAGAATATCAATGCGCAAAAACTATCTGATGAAAATGCAGTTTCCCACATATAATTTGCAAAAATATAATTGGAGCTAATAATTGAAATCTACACCCAGTGGAAAGATATTTTTGTAAAAAATATTTAGGCCACAACATTCATGTCAGACTATGGTTTTATTGTTGCATTTCATACATAGAACCAGTGCAGAGACAGGTAGGGAATTCCAGATTTTAGTTGCACGTCCAATTTACAATTGGCCCATTGTGAATGGCAGTAGGATTGAAAAATTCTGAATGCTATTGATCAGGTTAACTATATAATATTTATCTATACCTCAAAGTATGTGTGAGAAACGATGTTTCAGTTTTAAACTGGCTTAAACCACATATTTGACAAATATACTGCAGCTAATAAAACTAGGCAACTCTTTCTTCAGCTCAGTTGACATCTCACTAAATGAGCCCCATGGTGCTATTCTGGCATAAACCATTTTTAAATTTTACATAGAAATCTTTGGAGACATCTTTAAGAATACACTGAATGCCATATAGCTGTATCTCAAGATGTCACGCCTGAGTACATCTCACAACTACTATCTCAGTCTCTTAAGATCAGGGAAGACTTTTAGCACTCTACCACTTAAAATTGATGTCTAAAAATTGAAGTTCCCTGAATATCTCCTACTAATTTTTCAAACATCATTACCTCTTACAATGATTTGACTGAAATCCTGACATCACTGACTGCCCAAAACCACTATGGATTGCTCTCTACAATAGACCAAGGGCTAGATTATTTGTGAATCGCTATTTGGTAATCGCTATTACTAATGTATAAAGGGGTTATTTAGCCACTACTCCTTAAATAGCGATTCGTAGTGGGAATGTGTTTAAAAAAAAAAGATGGCAAGATGGCCGCCTAGCCCTGGAGCTCTTTACATCGACGGATGAACGGGGCAAAGTGGAGTCGCCATATTCAACAGTTTACCGCGCAGGCGGTCATTATGAGCTTCAGAAGGCAGGGTGAGCCAATATCCATTGTGAACTGGTCTTTTAGTGCTTTTTGCAACCTTTGTTAGGTCTTTTTCTTATTTCCTCATGGCGGCGAACATTTTAGATGCATTTGGCTTCCGTCTGAAGAGCTTATTTTTTTCTCCTGCATTTTCTCCTGTATGTATCCAGGAGATTTATTGACTTCCTCTACTATCTTCATGGATTTCTTCTGGTGCCGTGCACACCTTTGGCTTCACTGCTGTATCCTGCATTGCTTATTTAAGGCTCATCATGCTGAGGTAATTTTTCCCTCCTAACTCTTCCGCTATGCTCTATTTTTGTGGCATTAGAAGCAGGGGTCTGTTGTTTTCGATTAGCTCTCCTTTCTATTCTCTGGGAATGCCTCCTTGCGGGCTTTATGGGCAGATTGAAGAAACTCAAGGCGTCCCCTCTTCACGCAGCCTCCTCTTCACAGAAACTCTTGTCATTTTTAACATCTACCAGTTGCACATTGAGGTGCACTTCATCTACAACCAACATGTCATCCTCATCCTCTTCTTCTGCCAAAATCGGTCCAGTGACGTCCTCGCCTACCCACAAGAGAGTTAAATAGGACCCTCCCTTGCCTGAGAAATCCTCTTCTCCTATTTCTCTTGACCTAGTGATTGAGCAAAATGTGCGCGCTCCGTCCTTTCCTGGAGTAAACCAATATGCGCATTCAGAACTTGGATGACAAATGGTCTCAAATGGAAACCAGAGTCACGGTACTTGAACAACGTGTCAGTGATGTGCATGATGAGTCTTTGAAGATTGCAGTTTTGGAGAAAGAGGTGGCGGCATTGAAGGCTCATTCTGAAGATTTAGAAAATAGAAATAGAAGGAATAACCTGCGCCTCCATGGTCTTCAGGAAGGATTGGAGGGAATGGATCCTAATTTCTTTTTTGCTTCTTTTTTACCTAAGCTGGTGGTCTTAACTTCCTCCACATGTTTGAATATTCAGAAAGCTCATCATTTAGGTCCTCGCCCTCCTTCATCCTCCTCCTCATCCAAGCCCAGAGGTGTCATCATTTTCTTTCTGGAATTTACTGATTTGCTGAAAGTCCTCAACGCAACAAAATATAAAAGGCCACTTTTATGGCAGGGAAATAAAATCTTTTATCTCACAGGATGTCTCAAGAGCTACAGCTGCCAGTCGCAAGGAGTTCTTGGATCTTGGTTCTCAACTATGTTCTTTGGGTGCCCGCTTTAGTTTGTTTCACCCTTGTCTCTTCAAAGTTACATTTCAGAATAAAACTCATCATCATTTTCTTTCTGGAATTTTCTGATTTGCTGAAAGTCCTCAACGCAACAAAATATAAAAGGCCACTTTCATGGCAGGGAAATAAAATCTTTATCTCACAGGATGTCTCAAGAGCTACAGCTGCCAGTCGCAAGGAGTTCTTGGATCTTGGTTCTCAACTATGTTCTTTGGGTGCCCGCATTAGTTTGTTTCACCCTTGTCTCTTCAAAGTTACATTTCAGAATAAAACTTCCTCCTTCACTGCTCCTGCAGACTTGCAAGAATTTCTTCATCCACAGTCTTCCAGCTCCATGGAGACTTCTGCTTCTTTGTCAAGATGAATGCTCTTTGTGTTGGAGGGCCCCCTCCTGCATAATATCCTGGTTTTTGATGTTATTTTTCCTTATGTAGTCTTATGCTCGCTTTTTTATGCTTCTTTTATGACTATTGTGCGCTTGTCGGTTACTGACTAACCTTCTTTTTCTTTTCAGGCTCCTCGATGTTTTTATCTAGTCATTTAACTTGTCATGTTCCATTTGTCTGTCGACACGTCTCCTTTGCTGTGCCGTCTTACCTAGTGTTGTTGTTGACTCTTCCCCGTGTTCATCCTCATCAGGTATGTTTTTGCAGTCGTAATCTTTTGACATGTACTGTCTCTCTTTTTTGATCATCTCTTTTCTCTCCTTCCCTTTCCTTCCTTCTCCTTCTGTTATCTTTTTCGATATCTTCCTGTTTGTTGTATTTTCTGCCTTAAAAGACTGACTTTGTATAATTATTTACATTTGTTACTTCATTCAGAGTTATTTCTTGGAACGTTAAAGGAGAACCCTATAAAGAGGCAGAGGATCCTATCTCATTTGGCTAAATATCCTCCTGACATTATTCTCCTCCAAGAAACTCATCCTTCTGAGCCTGAGGCTTTGAAAATTAAAGGAGGTTGGGTGGTTCTGTTTTTGTTTCTCCCTCTTTAAATAAAAAAAAATTGCATTATTCTTCTTTGCCACAAGCATTTAAAATTGGTAACTGTGTCTCAAGACTTTGATTCAGAAGGCAGATGGCTTTTTGTTAAGTTAATTGTTAATAATATCCCCTTAACTATTTGAAATATTTACAGTCCTACCCAAGTTGATAATTCCTTTTGGCCTAACATTTCCCAAAAATGTATTCAACATGTTAATGACTTTTTTATTTTGGGCGGTGATTGTAATCAAGTAATGGATCCCTTTATTGATCATCAATCCCCAGTTAAGTTTATCCCCCACAAAATGCATAAACAATTTCTTTCCTTTATATCTCAATGTTTTTTGGTGCACTCATGGAGAATCTGCAATCCTTCTAGTAAAGAATTTTCTTTCTTTTCCCCTCCTCATGGTTCCCTGTCCAGATTAGATCATATCTTTGTCTCTAAACTGCTCTCCCAAAATCTTATCGGTTCTTCTATTGAACCAATTGTGATTTCTGACCATGCCCCTATCATTACAGATCTTGATCTGCTCCCGGTGCATTCCAAATCCAATAGATGGAGATTCAATAATTCTCTTTTACTCAACTCTGATTTTTCTTATTCTTTTTTGGCTTTCTCTGAGGAATTTTTTGGAGTTCATGCAGACCCTACTATTTCTCCACAATTACTTTGGGTCACTTTTAAAGCTTCTGCTCGAGGTCCTATTATTGATTTTGTATCTTGGAGAAAGAAATCTCACCTTAAACAATATCAATCCCTTTTACTAGATATAAAACGGTTGGAACATCAATATTATTTGACGCCATCTAATTTGCAAGAGCTTATTCATGCAAAATTACAGTTTAATAAGATTTCTACAGATAAAGCCTCCTCAATTTTACTTCGTAATAGTGCTCGTTATTACGGTGTCCGTAATAAAATGGGTAAGCTTTTGGCTAATTATTTGAGAATCCGTAAGCAGGGCCACATGTTAGATTCAGTAAAAAACAATATAGGGCTTCCTGTTTTTAAAGATTCTGAGATTCTTGCAGAATTTGTTAAATATTGTTAAATATTACCAGTCTCTTTACATGCCTGAATCTCCACCCTGGCCTTCTCAGATAGAGGCTTATTAAAAAAATTCCAAGAATTCCCTTGGCGTTCATAGAGACCTTTTATCCTTAGAAGCTGACATTTCCCTATCAGAGATCTTTCATGCACTTCAATCCCTTAAAGAGAACAAATCCCCTGGTCCAGACGGCTTCACAGTCAAATTTGTTCTTCACTTTTCTAATCTTCTCCTTCGTAGGCCGCTACAACTCTTTCAATATTTCTCTGCATCTGATTACACTGGGGGCTCCTTCCAAGAGGCTACTATTCGTCTTATCCATAAAGACGGTAAGGACCCAACCCTCTGTAAAAGCGACAGGCCTGTTTCATTAGTCAACGTGGATTATAAAATCTTCGCCAAATTACTAGCTTTACGCCTTGAACCCTTCCTTCCTTCAATGATTGGTAAGGAGCAGTCAGGTTTTATTAAAGGCAGATTTACCTCTGATAACTCTAGATTATTTTTTAATGTTTTAAATAAGGCATCTTCTCTTTCTCATCCTCTAGCAGCCATCTCAATTGATGCTGAGAAAGCATTTGATCTAATTGACTGGTCCTTCTTGTTCCAATCCCTAGCCTGGCACGGGTTATTTCGTTCATCTCCTTACTCTATCAATACCCCAGGGCATCAGTTTTAGTCATTAGGAAGATCTTTAGTTACTTTCCGTTATCGTCAGGGTTGTCCGTTATCCCCTCTATTATTTATGCTTGCTTTGGAACCTTTCCTGTCCTCTATCAGAAATAACACCGAAATCAGTGGATTTCAATAGGGAGCTGATCATTTAAAAATTTCATCTTATGCAGATGACATAATTCTTTTCATTTCCACTCCAGAGCAGTCCGTTCCAGCTCTTCTTCAGGAAATTGATACCTTTTCCTCGGTCTCTGGATATAGGATTAATTCTGAAAAAACTGAAATTATGCCTCTTACTAAGTTTACTTTTAGGCATTCTTTTGGTGTTACGGGATTTCATTGGAATACCTCTGAAATTAAGTATTTGGGCATCTGGTTTGCCTCTTCCATTAATGACTCAGTTTCAGCAAATGTCAATGATTGTTTAATTAAAGTAGATGAGCTTCTTTCCTCCTGGAATCCCCTCTTTCTTTCATGGTGGGGCAGTATGGACTCTATTAAAAGTATGATTTCACCCATAATTCTATATACCCTTTCAATGATCCCAGTTAATATTCCTGCTGCGTTCTTTAAGAAATCAGACTCTAAACTCTGTAAATTCCTTTGGTTGAATAAAAAATCCGCTAGCTTCTCTTAGGAAGGCTAAAAAAAGAAGCTGGAGTCAATTTTCCTGACTTTCGGTTATAGCATGAAGCTTTCTGTCTCCGACAAGCCTCTAGATGGCTTTCTTTGTCGCGATCCTCTTTTACCCCTTTATGGTTGGACATTGAATGTTTTTTTCTACCTCCTTTTCTTCCCCGTGAAGTTATATCTTTCTCGGCTAAATCTTCCGTAAATTCTTCTCCTCTTTTTAAACATACTTGTACTATTTTAAAACCGATTTATCAGTCATAGTCTGTAACTCGTGATTCCTTTCATCAATCTCCTCTCTGGTATAACAATCTTATTACTATTAATAACAAACCGATTTTTTGGAAAGCTTGGAGACAAAGAGGCATTGTTTGGGTTAAAGATTTATTCTCTAATAATTATCCTTTTTCCTTTTCACAATTTCAACACTTATTTAAGTGCCCTCGTTCCTTTTTATCTAAATATCTCCTTCTCATAAATATTCTTATCGATGTATTTCTTTCTTTACCAAGTGCTTCCCCTTCTTCCTCTTCGCACTCCCCCCTTGGTTCAATTCTTAATTCTGTTCCTAATTCTTCTTCGCTCTCTATCATATTTCAGATCCAAAACTAAGTTGGAGCTGCAGTGAGAATTGGATTTAGGATGTACTTGGACTCTCCTATTTTGGAATAAGATTTGGGATAAACTCTACAAAACTTCCAGAACAGCCTCAACTTCTCAGTCTTTGTTCTTCCTCTATCATAGACTGTACTTTACTCCTTCCTTACTAGCTAGATTCTCCATGGATTCCTCCCCTAAATGTTGGTCCTGTGACCACCAATATGGTAACCTTATGGATATGCTATTTCACTGTCCCTCTACAGTTTCTTTCTGGGAAAAGGTCTGGTCTCAGTTAACTCTAATGTTTCATTTAAAGTGTCCACTAACTCCCCTGATACTCTTTTTGGGTAGTCTTTCTGATGATATCCACTCGCCACGCATTAACTTACGGTTGCTAGATCTCATGCTAGCTCTTGCTTTTCAACAAATTTCTATTAAATGGAAATGTGCACCAAATATTTCTTATAAAGCCTGGTGGAATAATGTTTGTCATTATCATAGATTAGATACTGCCTTTTCCTCTTTGTATTCTCCGTCCGCTAATAGAGTTTTTTATTGGTTGCCTTTGACTTCTTTTTTATATGATGTAGCCCATAAATCTCCTACATGTACTTTATCTGAAAATTTTAAACCGCCATGATTTTTCTATTTCTCTGTAATGAGTACGAATTTTTTCTACTCCTTGTTCAGTTTCTTATATTACATTATATTGCTATTTTTCTTTTCAGGTAATGCTCTAAGCTGTTGTTAACCACTTGAGTGCTCATGACGGCTCCCGGCCGTCATGAGTCACAGTAGACGTGTGCTCATGACGGCCGGGAGCCGTCCGAACGTTGCCGCTCCGCCCACGCGGTATTAATTCCCTGCCTGTGGGGAAATTAATCAGTGGGCGGAGTTCGGACGGCTCCCGGCCGTCATGAGCACAAGCCCACCGTGATTTATGACGGCCAAGAGCCGTCCTGAGTACCCGAGCGCCACGCCCAACCCCGCCCCCTCTCGCACCGCGGGGTGCCCCGCAGCGAAGGGGTTAACTTGGTCTTTCTGTATACATTCGCCCTCCTTCCCTTCTTCCCTTTCCCCATTATATTTCAAAATTGTGAAACAGCTTCAATTCTTTATGATATTTTTGTTGATTTCATTCTGCAATCTATCTTCTTGTAAATTGTTTCTGCTATGTTATTAATTTTCAAAATAAAGCTGCTTTACCTTAAAAAAGAAAATGCTGCCATGTTCCTACTGGCAGGACTGACGAAATTGAACTATATCCCCAGCACAGTTTGGTCCCTATGTTAACTACTGACATGCAAAAATGTGAAATTTAGTGCACTGATTATTTTTATCAGGGCCCTTAATGAGCAGTCAGGGCCGGCTTTAGTGCTCCACGGAATCCCTCACTACCACCCTCCAATAATGCCCCTCAAGTCTCCACAACCACTCTCTCTCTCGTGCATTTCTTTTGTTTTATAGTGCCTCTCATTACAGTGTAAGTTGTCAGAGCACTTTACATTACATACACCTCACAGACAATCAATCATACATGTGTAAATCAGTGTACAGGAAATGTTATATCAGACAGAGGACTACAAGGTGTAGGAGTACCATACTGGTAGGCAGGATAGTTTAAAAGTGCTGGGTCTGGAGAAGCACAAACTCAGAATTTAAAATGTAACATCATGGTTGGGGGTTGGCTTTACCTATAAGAATTGATTTCTACCCAAGTGAACCCTTTTGCAACATTAGGATAACAAAAGACTGGGGGAAAAATCATACGCTTGCAGTTTGCATGCAGCTCTTTGATGATAGTTAATGGCTCACTGTTCTCTATGAGGATTTAAACTAATAAACCACAAGTAACAGAAGGGTCTCTCTGACAGAAGCAGTAACAAACTGACCTATTTATATTATATGCACTTTGTGATCTGCATGGTAGACGTGCTTTGCAGCAGGCATATTAACCTCCTGCGCTACTTCATGATGAGTCAAAAGTTCCACCAGACAAAACTCCAATCTTTCTGCAGCAGGGCCATTATTCACCAGTTATCCTGCCATTTTCATGGTTGCCTGAAAATTGCTGCAGTCAAGGAATGCTGTAGCAGGTGTTTTTAAAACCACATTGTACTTGAAAACTGGAGCACCCCTCAAAGTCAGCGCCCTGTGCGGTGGCACCGATCACACCACCCTCGAGCCGGCCCTATGAGCAGTCCCTGAAAATTGTAGCAGCAAGGTCCAAATCTACCAAACTGGCATTGGAGCAGATTCCTTTTACATGAACTATTAGGATGAATGATCAAGTCTCTTCAGTAGCCACTTCTAGACTTTGGAATTCTCTGTAAGTTTCCTTGCATGTGGAATTTGTTTTAAAGAATTTCAAAAAAAGCCCTTAAAATTTAGTATCTGAAGCTTTTGTCCTCAAGGCATATTTTGTATTTTGTTAACCTGTTTTGATGAGTTCCAGGAAACTAAAATGACAGTGTTCATTTAAATGCTCTGTGGCATAGCATGACATAACGTGCATTGTTTCTTGAATACCGAGGTTCCAGAAGGGGTTGTATCACATTAGAATGCATGCGTGATGAAGGCACTGGTGGTAAATGCAATGCGTACTAAAGTATTTGTGGTAAAGGCATCCCGTTTTAAAGACAGCATTGTAAAGGCTGCCTCTTCCAGAAGGAGGGATTCAGTACTTCGGAGATTTGTTTGTCACATATTGAGGCGCGCCTGTGTATGATTTTAAGTGTAATAAAGTTTGTTTTGTAAATAGATCTAGCTGTGAAGAGTAGCAATTGGAGAGTAGGGAGACTGGGACTAAAGAAATTGAATATTTTACTCATTGTGAAAAAGTATGCCACGTAATTAACTGCTTCATTTTTTACATACTATTTCGGTATGTCTGTTAGGAAGGAATGTGCTTTGCTCCTACTCTCAGCAGATATGTCTAATACCACATAGTGTTCTCAATTTAAATTGGACACTGTTTATATTTTTGTACTCTATATAGTTTATTTATAAAAGATTGAAGCTTTACGGGGTCACTTAAAGTTTGCAGGTGGATTGCAAACCCAGTAGGGTGGATGATTCCCTGCCTCGACAAGCCACACAGGGGCACACCTTACGATCTTAGAATTCCGATCACCCTCCTTATGAAGGCATTAGCAAACAGTTCAAACACAAGTTGATAGGCCCATCCTAGACCTCTTGATGTTGTTATGCTCTTATTTGGTTCTGTGACTGTAAATGAGGGATGGGGACTCTAAACATGGCAGACTAGACATCCACTAATTTAAGGCACTTCTTCTGCCACACTTTAATTAAGACTCTTGGGGCTAGATGGCTAGGTCGCAAATGGCCCGATTCACAACGCAAACAGGCATTTCGAAATGTACAAAGCCCAAATTGCGATTTGGTAACCTGTTACTGTATCTCAATTTGGATTTGGAAATCGGTATTTTGAAGAGGCATGTTTAGGGAGTCCCTTCTAAATACTGATTTGCATTGGTATGTACAAATGTTTTGCAACCAAAATGCGGTTGCAAAATATTCACGCTTTACCACCAACTCAAAGTTGGTGGTAACCCATTCACAAATGGGAAGGGGTTCCCAAGACACCTCTTCCCCTTTGAGAATGGTTGAAAAAATATTTTTTAAGAGCAGACAGTGGACCAAGGGACCAGAGCCTACTCTTAAAAAATTAAACATAAACGTATTTTTTTTTTAAAACACATTCCCACTACGAATCGCTATTTAAGGAGTAGGGGCTAAATAACCCCTTTATACATTAGTAATAGCGATTACCAAATAGCGATTCACAAATAATCTAGCCCTTGGTCTTTTGTAGAGAGCAATCCATAGTGGTTTTGGGCAGTCAGTGATGTCAGGATTTCAGTCAAATCATTGTAAGAGGTAATGATGTTTGAATATTTAGTAGGAGAAATTCAGGGAACTTCAATTTTTAGACAGATCAATTTTAAGTGGTAGAGTGCTAAAAGTCTTCCCTGATCTTAAGAGACTGAGATAGTAGTTGTGAGATGTACTCAGGCGTGACATCTTGAGATACAGCTATATGGCATTCAGTGTATTCTTAAAGATGTCTCCAAAGATTTCTATGTAAAATTTAAAAATGGTTTATGCCAGAATAGCACCATGGGGCTCATTTAGTGAGATGTCAACTGAGCTGAAGAAAGAGTTGCCTAGTTTTATTAGCTGCAGTATATTTGTCAAATATGTGGTTTAAGCCAGTTTAAAACTGAAACATCGTTTCTCACACATACTTTGAGGTATAGATAAATATTATATAGTTAACCTGATCAATAGCATTCAGAAGGTCAAAGAGAATAAATATACATGAGTTGCAAATGTCAAGAATGCATGTGAAATAATGTAGCCCCTGGACCAGGGCAGTCTCAGTACTGCATCCTGTTCTGAATACAGATTGGAATTTATTAAGGAAGTAATTGTAACTAAAATGTTGTCTCATTAGTGTAACTAGGCAGTTTTGGATTATCCTCAGTGAAAAGAGCAGGTCTGAAACCAGAGTAAAGTTTTGAAGTCTTCAACTTCTGCCTAGGATTCTTTCGACAAAGAAGAAATGTAATCAATTTTAAGACAGTCGGGGAAAAGATTTTAACAAACGACATGGAAGGTAATTTATAGTTTGGTGGAGAGGAATTCAATTGTCATTTGGCAGGGCTCCTGTCCCATTTCCTGGGTTTCCTACGTCTCGCTAAGAGGTGGGCAATTTCCAAGTGTCTGAGGGCAGAGTTTTAGGTGTATTGCCCATTGAAGACTTTGAGAGACGGCCCGCCCACCACTGGTCACTGGCCACCAGTTCGCATAAATCACAAGGTCCACTTTTTTCCTGTCCAGGACTGCCATGTGAGGAACAGTGGTCCTGGGTTAGAAAAAGAATCAAATGATCCCATATACAGATGAGTACTCCATGTGTATAAGCAACATTTAATTTTCGCTTCTTAGAAAGAAGCCTCTGCTTTAGGGGTTTGCTTCTGGTAAACAAAAACTTTGTAGAATGGCTAGAGTGTCATGGTGGCCCATACAACAACGATGTTTCACTGAAGTGCTTCTTCTTTCAGTGAAAATTGCCTGTCAACGTGGCAGGTTCTTTTCATACATCAGATAGTCTGCCATGATGTGGGAACAGACAGGGGATTCTACATTTGTCTAATGGAGTGCAATCTAGTGTTATTTTTGGTCTATAGAGGCCAGAATAGGGAATGTGAAATTGGTGGAAGGTCTCAGATTGGATATAGTACTAATCATTTACTTTGGGGAGATTTCATTGAATGTTAACCAAGTATTCCTAGATTCCTTCCACTCTGTAAGTATAAGCAGAGGGTTTGATGCAAGTAATGCTCTATGGATTTGAATTCCTTGCCAAGGAACTAAGCAACTTCCTCACAATTAGAATCGGTGTTCTTCATTGTGAAGGAAGAAGGAGAATTAGTGGCAAAAAAGAGGACTTTACTGAATTTGTGACTTTGATTTTTAAAGTGAGAGCCCATCACATTGAATGTATTTCTTTTGCAGAGTGTATCTGTTGTACGATGTTCTAGATTGGAAATGAACTGAGAGTTACACTTTCTTAAGAACAGCTAGATATGTTCTCTCATTGTTTAATTAATTGATAAAAACTTTGCACAACGTTTGGATTTTACTCTTTTTTGAGTGGGTTTATTTAATGCAATATTTCATTCATATAGTTATTATAATTCACATTCTTGTTTGTAGGATTTTAGGAAGCATTCACTGTCTAGGTATGAGACCAATATTTGTAGATTTTGTAGAATAACTGAATCATGCCATCTCCATTTTAAGCGGAAAAAATGTTGTAGCTTTTTTTAGTAGGATGGTGAAATGAACCTGTAAATGATAGTCTAATGTGCAAGGATTCCGCTTTAGTAGTGAGAATGTCTTTTATAAAATAAAAACATCTAGGGTGAAACATTTAGTATGGCTAGGTGTATGGCATTGTTCAGGTCACTGTTATTTAAGTTATTAGTTTCACTACTTAGCAAGCTGAAGTCATGTCAAAGAGTAGTAGGTGATGTTTAACATTTTCAAAGCCTTGTTAAAACATGGCATTATCACATGAAAGGGATCATATAAGAGATTATATCTGAGAGGGGATGAGTTTATGGATTTATCTTCCAGATATATGCACTAGGTTACCATATCCAACCTACACAGCTTCTGTGTATTATTATGATACTGTGACCAACTATGTCCTTATGATCATGGCAAATAATTGAGTGAGCACCAGAAGATCCATACTGTATTGTGAAGTGCCATTAAGCCACATATCTGTCAAGAATAAGAGATAAAGATCAAGACTGATTTTAGTTTCAGCAATGTCCAATCTGAGTGTAGCTGCTAATCTGTAGTTGTGCAGTATAGACAGAATACCAACAAATGTATGGCTAGCATCTTGGTTATAGATATGCCTGTTTTAAGAAGTCATTAATGCTATAAATGAATGGTGTATGCTGAATTTTGATTTGCATTTCAATTTGTAATTTAGATGGAAACAGTGATATGTGAAAGATTCGGTTGCACATTAATATCCATTTGTAATACTCTTCAGTTACTCATAATAATTCATAGACCAATGATCAGTGCAAATGGGGACAATATATTATACTAATTAATAGATCAGTCAATGAAAATAAATCACATCATTGATTGATGTCAATTTCAGAAACAGCTTGGAAGGTAATACATTTATTCTGAAATACTAATGCAGTATGCCAACTTGTCTTCTTCTGTATGAAGTGCATCTGTTGTCCCCTAACATTCCAATGTTTGATTATCAGTTGTCCCTTGATGCCCAGCCATACAGGCTCTGACAGGCATGGATACAACTACACACAGAAACTTCTTGATGCTGCTCTTTGTACAGGTTGTACAGTTGCTTGTTTTCAGATTCGATGGAAGAGAACGAGGACTTAATACAAATCTAATTAGGTCCAAATCAGTCTCATTTGTTCATGAATGATTGTGATAATGTAAAACATGGCGAGTAGCATTTTGAAGTGCAACACATAAAATAGTTTTTTTTCAAGAATAATGAACTCAAAGGTCAAAGAAAGATGTCAAACTTGAAGAAGTTGATTTAACACGACAATGGAGAGACAGCAAGGAGAGGAAAGGATTTCTGCCTCAAGGAGAAATATATGTAGGAGAGAAAGGAAGGGTTTCTGCACAAATTTCATTCAACCTGTGTGACCTTTAACATGGTCTTCATACATTCTTACACTTTGTGATACCTAATAAAGATATTTGGACACTTATGTTTTGTGAGGAAGTAAACAGAGTGGCACTGGTAACCAGGATTCTTATCAGAGATAAATCATCCTTGCACCCATAAATTCCTCCATTATTGTCATTAAATTTGTGCTACAGATCATGTATGATGCACAGTGAAACATATCATATGCCAGATACTCAGTTACTGACAGCATGAATTCTCATGTTATATTATACCCTATATAAAATAATATTGCAATGCATTTCATTATGCTCCTAGGGTAATGTTGGCAGCACGTCGTTAGTTGTCCATCTTCATTCTTCCTCAATATGTTGTTTTTTTTTAAAATAGATCTTTAGCTATTGAGGGCCGGCCACTGGCATTCAAAATGAAGCTGATTTTAAGAGTGCCATTGGTTTGGCTCATGAGAATGTATGGGCCAGCTGAAGTCCATGATCTATGTGCCTAGCAGCTCAATGTTCGTGTGCTATTTTACAGTAACAAGGTGTCATGCCTTAAAGTAATTAATCTGGCAGTCCTATAATTAGCCAAATGCAGACATTTTTAGTTAATATTGTACAACGTTTAAAATTGGTGTCATAGAGTACATTATTCTTAGTTCGCTCATATGTTCATTAAGAACAAAGAACTAACACACAGTGCTAACCAGTTATGATAAAAGAACAATATTTTAGGTTTAATGTTCTACAGTCATTTTTTTCACATAATTTAAAAGTATAGATCAGGGTATAATTAGCCGCCAACCTCACCCAGAGAGAGGGATACTCAAACTATAACCACTGGGAAGTAAAAATGTATGTGCTGCCAAAGAAAAATGGGTAGTCATCCATAGTTTTGAGGCACTGTTGAAAATAGTTCCTTGAGTTCCTTCTAGCGACAACTGCCTTCCTAAATGAATATTGATAAACTCACCCCATAAGTAAATGCATGTAATTGTATGTTGCATCTTTCATGTCCACACATTATTCAGTTGTTCTAGGTGATACATGTTTTATGTTAGCAGCAGGTAATTCAACTTAGATGCAGACATATATTCACTTGTAAGGGCTAAATCCCTAATCCTGAGTCACAAAACCTGGAGTAGCTGATCTTTACACTTGCAAATGGGATTTGTGAATACTGAGATGTTGCTAGGTGCAATTGGCAGTTCCAAATTTAGAGTTAGGAGCAGAATAGTGGACTATACTAGGAGCTACTACTTGCACAAGTAGGTGAACATTGACAAGTTCATAAGTGTGTAGGTATTCACAGACTCCTAGTAGGTTCTCGCACTAAATATGTTTGCAAACATACTCCCGTTTAGGCCCTTCCAAGGCAGGAATACGAAGGGGAAATTCCCAAATTCAATAGGAGTGTAGGAGAACTGGTTTCTCCAAATGGAAAACGACTTTCCATGTGGAGAAACAAAAACAAGTTGAATATGCAAATCCTTCTTATTCCTTTAAGCAGAATTTTTCACCTGTTGGAAAGTCTGCATGATAAATTTTATGCATGTGAGTTTTCCTGGACAATTATGAATGTTATGGTTTTTGGAGTGCACCATGAATTCTTTGCAAATCTCACAAAAGTCTACAATTTGCTATGAATGTATGAGTAATCCCACTGAAGTACATTTCTAACTTCTGTGAATTTGATTGTAAAGAATGTTATTATATTTCTTTTTGGCAAGTTCCTCGGTTGCATTATGAGGTCTAGATCTGTGTATAAAGATATTCCAAAGCCACTACTGCCCTTACCATGTGTCTATGGATCATGCATCATCCACACTGATTACTTCACAATGGTCTAAAGTGTTGCCTCATTATCTCATCTCACTATATGCATGACAGGTGATGTAGCGGAAATCCCATTTCATTTGTAGGGGTGCATCATAATCACATGTAGAGCGCACCCGCATATAATCTGTGTAAACGTGAAGTGTTAGAATTGTGAAATGTATAAACATAAATGCGAGACATATTTTACACTATTGACAAGTAGCATGGTGAACTAACGTAGGAAATGAATGTAACTTGCAGAAAACGTTAAAGTGAAGAACTTATGTTGTGAAAATTGACAATACTCATGTACTAAAAGTGTTTATTAGTGGTGAAATTTCATACGTAGGTAAATGTATTAGTTGAAAATGTATTAAGGGTTATGTGAATTCGTAAAGCTCACACGATGCTTTCTTATGTTAGCTGAAATTGTAGGCCTGAAATGCAAGTCTCTGACAACTCTCGCTTTAATTTTGAATTACTAGTTTGTATTTCATGTGCGCTGAGGAAGCAGTTCTTTCTCACATTTTGTATTGCAGGTGAAGAAGTGCTCTTTTAAGTAGAATAATGTATTTGTTTTAGCAGCTAGGCAAGGAGAGAAGAAGTTATAATTGTGTGACTTGGGTCAATAAAGGAAAGACATTAGGATTCACATGGGAGAAGGCCTGGGAATCAAGTACGAATTGTTGCAGAGGTTGCTCATGGACAACATTGTGGAAAAGTACATTCAGGACTTTACCCAGAATGGATGGTGTGTGCAAAGTGCACTAAGGGAATTCTAACTGTGGGAAACTGTATGTTGGAATTAGGGAAAGAGCCCCACTTCTTTCTTGCCTTCATAGAGAGCACATCCTAGAACAAGCTCTTTCTTTGCGATAGTGGCTTTAACCCATTGATTGTGGAGAGACTTCTTAGGACGACTCCATGTACTGACACCTTTCTCCTTTATATTAAAGATGCTTAAGTAGGGATGTCACCTTAGCGCTAGAGTAGGGATAGATTTAATGCTTTTCACTCACCAACCCTCGATGCAGGGAAACATGGACTCATGCTTCCTGATTTTCTATATCCTACTTCTTGAATTAATAGTTTTGTTCATGTTGCACCGTCTAAATTGGATGCGTAGATTTGGCATCATACTAATTCCTTTGTATTTCTACATTCTCGTGTTGAGGTGTCTTTATGTCCAGTTATTCTTGGCCTTGCAATAAACTAACTAATCTTACGCAGTTGTCAGTGGGTTATTATGTATCAAAGAGAATTATTATCTAATTGACTGTTGAGTAACTACTTTTCTCCCCTTTATGCTTTCATGCTGGGAAAAAGAACCATCCGAGTGTATCTCTAAAAAAGGTCTAGAACTAGTGGGCCTGGCCCTTTCACAGGCTTGTTCATTTATGGGCAACACTAGCTTCCCTGAAGAATACCAAGTTAGAAGCCAGATGTTTATTTATGATGCTCTAACATAAGCAAAACTACCTTGCAGATCTGTCAAGAGTCTGTTGAAGATACTAATCACTTTTCAAAACCAATAGCATTCAGTCAGTTCTTCAGGAAGTCCTCTTCTCAACGATGGTCTATGTTTATAGGGCCTATATTAGGATTACTTGCAAATGCCTTGATTACGAGTGGCTCGGTAAATGTTGATATGTATGATAACTTCAATCATCACACATACCGAGACGGCCGGCCAAACAGTCATGTGCACTTAGTGGGCCCACCACTCATCCCCCTGCTTTGTGAGCAGAGCGGCCACGCCATACCTTGCAATGCTGCAGTAACAGGGAAATATAAAATGGTACTAACTTGAAGTTATTACCATTTTGATTTTCCTTTATTTCACTGCTGCAAAGCAGTGGGGCTACGCTACTCCGCCCTAGCGGAGGAGCTGCCACTGCTCTTCTTGTCCCTCTAACCCCTCTCTGAGTGGGGAATTCAGCTCACAACAAGATAAGGTTAAAACAATTCTTCAGTATTCTTCCAGCAACGCAGTTCCAACTTTTAAAAAAAAAAGCTGCTCTTTCTGTGAGTCCTAACAGCCATTGCATGCATAATTTAAAAAAAGGTAAAACATTTTTTTTTCTACTAGACATTAAGTCTTACAGTCTTCTTAGGTGAGTGAAATGGCGGGGCCACAGCAGCGCATAGAGAGAGAGCAACTTCAGATAAGATCCAGAGCTGTAGATCAGTGAAAGAAACCTTATGCGTTGGCCCCTCCTCACGTGACATCCCTAGAAGATGAACCTCATACTATTTAAATACCCTGGACATCCCCCGTTTGTTTTCCATCCCTCAGTAACCTTCATTTATAAGGTGATAAGTGGCCACACCTAGCCCTGCAGACAACCTTGCTGCCTTAATAGGGCTTGCCTAACCAAAAACCTATTTTTGTTAAATACCAATACTTAGAGTGGGCTTTGCGTCAGCCACTTTTCTTATAATTGTTTGACTTTCTTCTCATTCTCATTTCTTTGCTTCTTACTGCTTTCCATCCTTTTCTTGTGCTGTATTCTTGTGTTGCGTGTCACCGCTCTCCCCAAGAGCATAGCTTTTTTACAGTGTTTCTGATTGGAGAATGTGTATCCCTACACTGCTCATAATCAGGGAACTACTTTTTATTTTTTTCAGCACTTCATAGAAATGCATGTGTTTTTTCCTTGTGCGTTTGCTTTGTTTTACCTTTTTGCTCCCACTTTCCGCTGTGCCCTCCCCACTTTATTTGTATTTTTTTCCCCCTTTATTGTTAGCACTCCCTGGGTGTACTTCTTTCATTTCTTCTACCCATGTAATCTACTCCCCCTTCATATCTGCGCTGCTTACTCCAACCTCCAAGTGACCATTAGTCTCTCACCCCAATCACTATATTTTTTAATTTAATTTTGTTAAAAAACCTTTTGTTCTGTGGACCCTCAAAGTGCGCACTGCTACCATGCCACTATTTTCTTTGTTTTTGTACTTCCATGCTGGCTTTTGTTATTTATTTACTGCTCAAAAATGGCCATGAACATGTCAGAACAGTTTATTAAAAACAAAAAGCCAAAATGGATGCAAGTACGTCATGACGTATGCACATATGCTGTTGAGTTAAGGATATATGCAGTATTAGGGGACATATTCAAATATTTTTTGGGGAGAAAATGTATTCATAGATTACCGCCAGTGCGTCAAGACCCATGTGCATGTGTAGTGATGCTCTAGCAGCCATCTTGAAACAGGTTTTCTAAAAAAAAAAAAAACATTACAAAATGTTCATTTTTGCAACTTTTTTCTATACCTTTTTTTAAATTTATTTATTTGTAGCGATTTATATAGCGTTTGCTCGACCGAAGGCATAGAGCACTTCACAGTGTATACATGGTAGCAAATATGTAGTTTACATAAAACATATTAGGGTAGACATACAGGCAAAATTGCAGTACGTAGGTGATATGTAAGAAGGTATAGGGAACAGTAGCAATACATTTCTGAGGTAGACACAAATGGCAGTTTGTAAGAGAAGTAAACGAATGTCTCAGCGTCAGTGGCTGATGTAGTAATGAGGTATCAACAGCGATAAACATATATAACAATATGACATTGCTTGGATACATTTGCAATGGTTAACATGAGGAGGAAGTAAACAAACATATAGCCAACTATTTACTGGGGGCTGCATCACACGTAGGCGAAATATAGGAAGACATTAGGAACATTATATGAGCCATTTTTGAGGTATCAAAGCATAGATTCAATTGCACAAGATGTCTGGGGAGTAAATGGACATAGATAAGACCAATAATTCACAGTGAGCTGCGATATGCAATAGAGTTGAATGGGTGAGATATTTCATGAGTAGCTATAGACGAGCTTCTTTGTGGTGTGGGGTGGTGCGGCATAGGGTTTTTCCCTGAGAGAATTGTACTGAGGCTAGACTAGGCTTTGAGAGTAGCAGCAGGAGCTATCAGAGCTTAGGAGGGTTTGCTTAAATATTTGTTAATGAGAAGGAATTTCTGTTTTGTCTTAAAGTGAGGGAGAGAATGATTTTCACGTAAGTCTTGTGGAAGAACGATCCAGATTCTGGGGGCATTTCCAGAAAAGGAGCAGGCATGAGATTTTTCTTTTTTGAATTTAGGTGGAATAAGGAGAAGGCTGTAAGAGCTTTGCAGAGGTCTCTTTTGCCCAGCTTTTAAGAGCTTATTTGAGAGGTAGGGTGGTTTATCCGTGTGGATAGCTTTGTGGGTTATACATGCAGTTTTGAATGCGAACCTTGCTTCTATTGGGAGCCAGTTGAGCTGCTTCAGAGTGGGCGTGATGTGGTCATGTCGCCTCTCTACCGATAGAAGCCTGGCTGCAGCGTGGAGAGTTGCTTTCAGGGGGGTTAGATATGTTTTTGGAACGCCCATGACCGTTGCGTTACCATAGTCCAGCTTTGGGAGGACAAGGGCTTGTACCACGGTTCTTAGGTCATCACTGGGAATGAAGGGTTTTCCTTTTTTTAGATGTTTCAATGAGTAGAGGGCACTTTTCGCTGAGGTGGTAATATGATCCTTCATAGTTTAGTGACTATCGAGTGTGATTCCCAGGGATTTGACCGAATTTGAGATGGACAGTTTGCAGTTTAGTGCAATGATGTTGTTTATCCAGTATGCTACAGGAAAGGGTTTTGCTTTGGGTTGAATGAGGAGAAGTTCTGTTTTGTTGGGGTTGGGTTTGAGGTGGTTGTTAGTTAGCCAGGATTGAACTGTGTGAACAGTACTGTTTAGGTGTTGGATGTCTCTCGCTGCTTTAAATGCAAGCACCAGCAAAGCCAATAGCTTGCAACTTACATTATAAAGACAAGAAATATTGGCTTTGCCAATGCTTGTTTCTGAAGAAAAATTCCCATGCATGGCACTGGTATGTAAGGAGAACTTCACCATAAGGTTGCCAAGAGAGTGTCAAAATTCAGGAAAGCAAAGGCCTTGGAACATCATGGTCCACAAGGGGGCCAGATTAGGGAACTACCGAGATAGAAACAATTGTCTTTCAAGGTTCATATCGCAAACAGAGCGTAGTGTCGCAACTAACAGGTACCAGAGAATGGGAGAAAGGGGTTGTAGACAGCTATGCTTAAGTGAACTTCCTGACTTACCACAGCTACAACATGAGTTTCTCTGGGTGTAGTATGATATCAACTCACAGGGGTATTAAAATATGAATTTGCCTCTGTGTCATATGAAATAAGCTCCTCCTATGCACAACAACATAAATGTATTTTAAATATACAAGAACATGCTTTTCATAGAGCACTGAGTACTATACTTTTATCATCATTTATAAGTAGTGTAAATACCTGGTGTTACATTTTCCTAATTCATTGGTAGACAATTTTCCCACTTCAGCTGAATGTCAGGATGAGGCAGCTCTGCTAGGATTGAAAATTCAAACTTGTACCCTCCAGATTGCTGCATGTTTCATCACTGAGCGGTCACTCTGTGAGCCATCCTAAAGGCCTAATAAATCTTTTTTCCATATGTGTGCTATAATATCAGAGTCTCTATGAGTGCTATAAGTTTCTGTAGGTGTGCTAGACTAGAACCATCCAGGTGTACTACATTATGAGCTCCAAATATGCAGTATCACCTCTCAAAATGTTCTACAATATGAGCACTCTAGGTGTTCTATTATATATGTTTTCCACATAGCTACAATATGAACGTCGGTAGGTATTCTATTATATATATGCTCCACATGTGTGCTACAATACGAGCTGTCAGGAACGGGTGGGGAGTTGCTAGTGAGTGCCAACTAAGATGGCCACCATTTAATAGAGCTCCTGCCGGGCCTGCCCCGTATCCGTCAATAAATATCATCTGAACAGTGGATGCATCACGGAACCTTAGACTTTGCACAGTCTTGGTAAAGCAGTACCAACCTTGCCGATTAATTTATGCGACTGCATCAAGCTCATTTTCACTGCATACAGGCCACCACAACTGAGGCCGGATACTTCCCCTGGCGCTGCAGCTGCCCGCAGTTGCTAAACTTGTGCTGGCTGGGCCGGAGTGGGGGAGAAGAAGTGGTGAACTAACGCGAATGGAACATGAGGAAGCTACCGCTGCAGCAGCATGGATGGCTGTTGGGCGGTGACGCTCTGGTCGTTGGGTGCAACCCGTCCTTCAGCTGCAGAGCCCGTGTCCATGGGTGATGGAGATGAATTCCCCCTGGGTGTCGGACTGGGCCCATTTTCGCTGAACTCGATCCTTGGCCATGCCCACGCCCACCGGCAGTGCGTGCGGTGCCGCACCCAATGCCTGGGGTACATGTGGGCACTGAGACCACCATGGGACTTTGGAAGATTTTTTTGTGCTTTCCATTGCAGCGGCCCCAGGCTGCCCAGGGCCTTCTGGACAGTGTGGCTCTGAGTATGTTAAGATATGGTGGCCCGACTTCCCTCTTACTGAACAGTCATTGGGCGTTGGCACGTCTGCTGATGCTTCTAACCCATTCTGAATGTACTACTGTGGCTCATACCTTCGAGGACCTGCAGATTATCCAAAATGCCACTCCACTGTGCGGATGCAACATAATGAGATTTCTATGTGACCCACTGAAAGTTGACTATATCACATCCATCCACTGTGGAAGACCCCGGTGGGGTGCATTTTCTAATATTATGTGCTGGTTTAGAGATTGTGCGTAGCCTCTTTCTTGTACCACAATGGGGAAAACTAATCATAAACAGCACAAATTGACTTTTGAATTCCGGAAAATAGTGAGGGGAACAGCCACGGATGATGATCCAGCCCAAGCGCCAAAACCGGCAATGCCAATTTGGACACTCCTGATTTTTATTCCATACTCTTGGCCTTGCAGTCAGCCTCAATTCCATTGACAAAAAGATAGTTAAGCTTCCCTCCAGGGTTGACCTGAGGCAAAACAAACTAGATAAATCTGCTGAAGGAATAGATGAAGTAGAGAGGTGGTTTCCGGAAGTTGAGGATGACTCAGTACATGCTCAAATATTGAAAAAACTAGAGAAACAATTAGATTTCACTCATCCCAAAGATGAAGATTTGTAAGTGTGTTTTAGTTGCAACAATTTGCACATCTTGGGAATACCGGAATCCACCAATGTTGGGAGAATAGAACACTTTGTTGAGAAACTGATGAACAAAATATTTGTAGCCGACAATCTATCACATATGTTTTTGGTGGAACCAGTGCATAGGTCGCCAATGCGTGCCCCTGCCAGGAGCACCACTCAGATCATTATAGCAGGGATTCTCAACTATAAGGACCATGATACGATCTGGCCAGTGAGACAGGTGATCTACTACAATACGAGGCTCAGCTATGTCCTTTTCCCTTTTTGATTGGGTTTTGTGCTATTGCAGTTCAGGTAGTGAGACGTGCTTTCCAGCTGTCTAAGAAGCACTTGCATGCACTAGGCATTCAATATGCTGTGCTTTACCTCACAAAGTGGCACATAAAACATAATGGTAAACCTCTCCTTTTCACTTAGCCAAAGGCTGTAACGTTAGGGAGATGAGTTGGCCTAACGGCTAGGGCGGTCGACCTCGAATCTGGGCAGCCAGGTTTGAGTCTCGGCAAAGACGCTGAACATCCTGTGATTCTGGGCAAATCACTTAATCTCACAGTGCCCAACAAAACAAGCATTGGCATAGCCAATAGGTCTCGCCTTTGGGACCTTATAAGTGTTTAACCATGCAACAGTTGATGTTGTTGCACCAAGGATATTGTGCTGGATAACTAAACACTTATAAGGTACCAAAGGCGAGACCTATTGGCTATGCCAATGCTTGTTTTAACAGAGATGGTATAAGTGGTCGCATGATAGGGGTGCATTAAAATGATGTGTGTGAGCACAAAATGATATTAAATAAAGTTTTATTGATAATTGTTTTGTGGTGTTTGGGGGAGGGGTGCTGTGTTTGTTTGTTTTTCCTGTTGTGGTCTGGTTTTTTCCGTGGTAAGATTTGTCACAGCTAAAATTTTCCTGTAAAGTGTGAGGAAGTGGCGGAGGCCGTGTTTTTTTTTTCTTTCTTTCATGTTTTCTCCATATGCGTACTGGTGTAAAGAAAGGAGGAGGAGAGACATAGAAAGAGTGGGTGAGAGAATAACAGGGAGAACGAGAGAGGAGAGAAGGGGCTAGATATGTAGAGGAAGTGACGTTTGGGTGGTGGTGGTTGGGCGGAGGTGAGGAGGTTTAGACAGAGGAGGAGTGACGTGAGCAAAATGAACTGTCCAAAAGTAGAGGTATTTAGTTTTGCATTAATTATTTTGGAAAGCTCCGTGTTGTCTAAATAATGTGTTTTTAATGTTTGTCCTGAAAATTCGACATTGTTTTAGAATTTGCCCATGTGTGTTCTGGTATACACCGGCTGTAGTTAAGCTTCCAACTTGTTAGAGTTCTGCCATGTTATGATCCTATCTGATTGTGAATGGAGTTAATTGTATCAAAAAATATTTAAAAAATGTTTTGTTCTCAATTTTATTCCTGTTGTGTACCACTGTCTTGAGATATACGTTGTTTTCCTTCTTATTTTTGTAATCGTAGTCCAATACGAAGTGAATGTCACAAAACGCATGCTAACATTTGTGATCTTCGTACCTGCCGGAAACTAGAGAAGAAATGGCACAGTGATAAGACACCGGACAGCCACGCAGCCCACAAAGACGCCATCCGTAACCACCACCACCTCATCAAGTCCGCCAAGAGAATCTCCTTCAAAGACCGCCTCGACAACAACGCACACAACAGCAAGGAGCTTTTCAACATCGTGAAGGAACTCTCCAACCCCAGCTCCAACACCAACGACATCCCGCCGTCGCAACCCCTGTGCGATTCCCTCGCCACCTTCTTCCACCGCAAGATCGCCGACATCCACGACAGCTTCAACACCCAGACAGCCCCAACTAAGATCGATGCACCAGACCCGCCGCACACCATCGACCACAACCCCCTGCCAGCCTGGGCCAGCGTGAACATCGAGGACACCATCAAGACCATGAGCACAATACACTCCGGCTCCCCGTCAGACCCTTTCCCGCACCACATCTTGAACAAAGCCAGCAGCTCCATCGCACCCCACCTGTGCAACGTCATCAATCTCTCCTTCGAGACCGCGACCTTCCCAGAGAGCTGGAAACATGCAGAGATCAACGCCCTACTCAAAAACCCAAGGCGGACCCGAGAGACCTCAAGAACTTCCGGCCCATCTCCCTGCTTCCGTTCCCAGCCAAGGTCATCGAGAAGATCGTCAACAAACAGCTAACCCGATACCTCGAAGAAAACAGCATCCTGGACCCATCCCAATCGGGGTTCCGCAGCAACCACAGCACTGAGACTGCCCTCATCGCCGCCACCGACGACATCAGGATCCTGCTGGACAACGGTGAGACCGCAGCCCTCATCCTGCTGGACCTCTCCGCCGCCTTCGACACTGTCTGCCACCGCACTCTACGCGCACGCCTCCACGACGAAGGGATCCGAGACAAGGCCCTGGAATGGGCCACCTCCTTCCTCGCCGGCAGAACCCAGAGAGTCCGCCTCCCACCATTTCGATCCGAAGCCTCCGAGATCATCTGCGGCGTACCCCAGGGATCGTCCCTCAGCCCAACACTGTTCAACATCTACATGGCCCCGCTCGCACGCATCGCCAGACAGCACGACCTCAACATAATCTCCTACGCCGACGACACTCAACTGATCCTCTCCCTCACCAAGGACCCCCTCGCCGCCAAATCCAACCTCCATGAAGGAATGAAGGCCGTCGCCGATTGGATGAAGATCAGCCGACTAAAACTGAACACGGAGAAGACAGAGGTCCTCATCCTCGGCTCCAACCCCTCAGCCTGGGACGACTCCTGGTGGCCAACGACGCTGGGAGCAGCCCCGACACCCACCGACCATGCACGCAACCTGGGAGTCATCCTCGACTCAACGCTCTCCATGGCCAAGCAAGTCAACGCAGTCTCATCCTCCTGCTTCAACACCCTCCGCATGCTTCGCAAGATCTACAGGTGGATCCCGACAGACACAAGAAGAACAGTGACCCAGGCCCTCGTCAGTAGCAGACTTGACTATGGGAACGCCCTCTACGCGGGAGCCCCGGCCAAGCTCATCAAGCGACTGCAACGCATACAAAACGCCTCCGCACGCCTGATCCTCGATGTACCTCGCCACAGCCACATCACCCCCCACCTGAGGAACCTGCACTGGCTCCCCGTCGACAGGAGAATCTCCTTCAAACTCCTCATCCACGCACACAAGGCACTCCACAAGACTGGCCCAGCCTACCTCAACAGACGACTCCTCTTCTACGTCCCCAACCGCCAACTCCGCTCCGCCGACCTCTCCCTCGCCACCGTCCCTCGCATTCGAAGAACTACCACCGGCGGCAGATCCTTCTCCCACCTCGCCGCCAAGACCTGGAACACCCTTCCACTAAGCCTACGACAGACCCAAGACCTGCTGACCTTCAGGAGGCTACTCAAGACCTGGTTGTTCAACCAGTAGCAGCACCCCCCCCCCTTTTTTTTCCCTAGCGCCTTGAGACCCTCGCGGGTAAGTAGTGCGCTTTACAAATTCTGTGATTGATTGATTGATTGATCTTCGTCGTATCCACAAACCACTCATTGTCATAGCAGAACAGGATGCTGGTGTCATACAGCATCATTTTCTGAGAGGCCAGAGCCACAATACATTTCCTCAGACGTGAGATCACTTCCCTGTCAGACAGGGGAATGGGCTGTGAAAAGCAAGACAGTGAAGGTGAGGAAACAGGGTGGGGACGCTGAACACAAGCCTGCATAAGACATTTTTTTCAAGAGCCAACAAAAATTGAGGTGTTCTGGAAAGAGTAGTACAGACAAGCAAGCAGGGGCTCAGCTTAACCCCTGCTTCGCTTCCGGGTCAGCCAGGACCACTCACAGCTGGGGTAACAAGTAAAGGGAAGCATAGAAAAAAGTGCCGAGTGGACTTGAGAGGACAGAACTGGAATGATGTGATGAACAGATTGGGCCAAGGAAGGAAAAACAGAAACTATTAAAGTGAGGAAGTCAAGTCAACTATAGCACAATCACTAAAGCATGGCTCCATCTCACCTCCAGATTGGTGACAAACCCCCCGGCCTCCTCCTCGGTCTGCTCGGGAGTGGGGTAGATCCAAATGAAGCCGTTGTTGCCCAGGATCACAGATGCTCCGCATGGCAGGTTATGAAAGTGAGTCTTGCGCCGTTTCACCAGGGAGGGAGAAACCTGCACCAGCAAACCCTGGCCCAGCTGAAACGGGAGTGTTACATTACTTAGCAGGACATGGGAGCGAAACAGGACTCACAAAACAGACCCCAGGAGAAGCAGAGGAAAGAAGCGGAGGAGAGGGGCAGGAGAGAAAACAAGCGCGCGCGCGCGCCTCGCACGGCAGCAGGGGGAGGGGGGAGAGGAGGGAGCCTGCGCGATTCACTTGCGGGACCGAGCGGCGCCAGGAGCAATAATTGCTACCATATGGCGCCAGCTGCTCGCTCCCGCAAGTGAATCGCCAAACGTGCACGCATTGCCATTGAAGGCAATGGAACGCGTGCACGTTTTTGGCTGAAAAGCCGAATCGATCGCAAAAGGTCTTTTTTCCTATGCAGCGCATGCGCGCTGCGTAGGCGAGACCTAAAAATGAATGTGTCCTCATGTAACGCAACTGGTGCTATGTAAAGCGCTCTGATACCCGATACCTTCGGGTCAAGTTCACGCTATATAAAACTTCGTAAAAAAAAAATACAAAAATGACATACTAAAAAAAAAAAATGACATACTTGAAACAAAACACTGCTTCCAAGTGTAGCCAGGCTCCACAGAGTCCATCAGACCTGCCAAATAGGGAGGATAACAACTGATACTCCTCTCTTCCTGATTGGCATACGGATTCAGATCGGAATCATCACATACATTTATAATATTATCTGTTTCATTTATAAATTATAAGTTGATGCATTTCCTTCGTGTTTTTTCACTTCAAGCGGGACGATAAACCACTTGGTACATCATCATTTATAATTGCAGTAGGCGCATACACCTCTAGCGTTGCTACTTATTCAAGAGTTTGGCTGACTCCTAGTTTAGCCCAAGTAAATTTCGTACATGCGTTATTTTTCTGTTAATATGCTTTCCTAATGTGGATTGCATATGATTAATTTTGGTGCTGTCTTGTGTAGAGTTGCTATCACTGCATGGGTGGGGTTACAGTGCAGGAGAGGGGAGGGTTGTGGGGATTCTGATGCGGTTATTTCTAATGAAATGACCAGGCGAGTCCGGCAAAGGTAACAGCGGTTTGTGGTGGAGTAGGGGAGGGGTAGTGGGGGAGTGGACAGATGACAGGATAGGGAAAGTAAAATAAAAAAATAATAAAACCACTTACCCTGCGCTCACCGCATCGTCGACTCGCCCCACCGCTGTTACCTGTGCCGGCCGCGCCTGGAAATGACTTATAACAATGCCGTCATGTTTTATAATGCCATTGCACCTGCTCATTCAGGCCATTCTGGGGTGGGCGTGTGGCTGAGAAAGCATAAACCCGCAATTCGTGATTGTTCCTCACTACAAATAATGTTAAAACTCTAGCATGAAGTTCATTACCAGGAAAGTCCGTAGACTCAATCATCCAAAAAAACAAGGCAGATAATGGCATGTGATAAAAGATATACAGCAGATGTTGTTTACCTACAAGAGACACACCTGACTAAAACAGCTGAAACATGTTGCCAAAGGCTGGGGTGTGCACAGATACTTTTCATATTTCAGTACGCACTCACGTGAGTGGCTATATTAATTTGACATAATACTGCATCTCACCATGAGTCTACACTTACAGACACTGAAAGCCAATATGGGATCGTGGGGGGCACCATAGGTCACAGACAAATCACGTTCAGCCTATTGTATGAATTCTGACACCCCCTTGTTTTAGGAAGGCATAATGCAACGCTAAATTACTCCACAGTGCATGATGCACATTTGCATATGGATTCCTAGCTAGTATCTAATGATCTCAGCACCTGCTGCAATGAGGCAACTATATATCCCAGAACACTCTCTGACCACTCTCCAGTTGCAATAGCGTTGACACCTCCTATGATTTGAGAGTCGACATTCCGCAACTCAGCACATACTGACTGGGTGTTCTGTGATGAGCTACAGAGGGGCATATCAGGCTGTTTTGAATTAAATAAAGGCTCGGTCTTTGGCCACTCTGGGAGGATTTTATAGCTTACCTACGATTTTATTGCTTACCTTATCTCTGAGAGAAACCAAAATGCCGGTTGGTTGGCACCCTATGAAAATCACAGAAATTTATTTGACATGTTTCCTTTTAGAGAGCCCCCACTTCTTTCTTCCAACTTGAAGACCTGTCTGCACATGTTTCTATATGGCTGATTGTAGCCAACAGCTGTGGGTGGTTCCCGAAACCTGGTTAGAGCATCTTCTTCCAAAGTCGATGCCGCACGCAGTGCAAGACACTGGGCATGCACACACTTTAATGGGCCTGAAGGTGTAGTGCTGTACAATGTGCACATTACAGTAACTGTTGAACATATTAATGCAGTAAGATATGGGTCAGTTTTTAATGTGTTTAATATTTCAAGATTATATTTTCCCACTGCTTTATAAACCTTGCTTTCTCAATAAATTCATTCGCTTTAAGGTGCACCATTTGCCAATCTTTTTTCAATTTTTTCTCGGGAAGAGGTCCCACTCCCGCCCCCCAAACTCCAGGTTTGGTCATTAAGCTTGCTCATTTTGCTCGCTACGTAAAGGTCATACCCAACTTTTACACTCCACCACTTTCAAATGTCATCAGCTGCCATTGACAACAGGCAAACTATGATCTCTTCATTCAGAGATAAGACACCAAGATCAGCAATGGGCTGTGCTCCCCCTCTTCCTTGCTCAAGAGAGTGTTTATGCCTCAACTACTTTTCCTCTTCACCAATATTCCGCTACCTTTAACTAAAGACTTTTTTTTATCACTGTTCACTCTATCTTCATTAGAAAGAGGATTTGCCACTTTGCAAGTAGAATGGTATTACCTGGTGGCGCAAGCTAAAAACCTATATTACTGGGTGCACCATGAATACAAACTGTCCACATACGCAATTGAATGTGACATGGCAAATGAGACCCGACTCACCGCCATTATTATTCAGAAAACACTGCGCCCTCATCCACATTTGGATGCGGTCACATGCCCGACCCATGCCTGGCACACATTGCTAAGAGTGGTGGCCATGGATAATGATGTTCTCCCAATGGTTTCCCATTAGGGACAAACCGGTAATCTCACTCTCCCTTGAGCTAAACGTACAAGTGTGTTCATTACACCTCCACCTGGGGACTTGTTCCCAAAAGTACATTTCTTAACACTAGATGATTTTAATCACACTATTAGACATCTTTCTGCACTGGCGACTGAAGAAATCTTTTCAAGCACATTATGCTACATTTCCGACAATACCTCCCACGGTAACAGCTCCTAATGCAATATAAACAGCGCCATCCCCCAACAAATTGATTACAAAGCTGTCTAATGCTATCTCAGAAGTGGCAGTGATCCAGGTGTCACAAGCCAGAAGTCGATTGAAACAAGATCTCAATAGAACCTTAAATGACAACACTTTCCAATATTGCTGCTAACAGACACAACAGGTTTCCCTTAACAGTAGACATAGGATACTTCATTTAAAAGTTTTGCAAACGGTACATTACACACCAGCCAGGCGACACAGAACGGGTCTTGTGGATAATCAGGAGTGCCTCGGATGCCGACATCCCATGCCGGATTACTCCATTTGGCATGGAATTGTCCATAAGCAGCAGCCTTCTGGACAACCAAGTTTCAAGTGTTGTCTAAAATGAGTGTCACAAATTTCTCCCTCACCATTGCTAGCCTTACTAGACCACACAAAAGACTTGCCCAAAGGAACATGGTCATTTACAACATTGGCACTCCTTGCTAAGAGACGAGTCGCCATGCAATGGGGTAGTGAACCTCCCCCTAAAGACAAAGAATAGATTAAGGGCTTAATTAACTGCGATGAAACGATGGATCTGTATGCATCGAGGCTATATCTTTCATTAAGACCGAAAGATATTTGGTCACCATTACACTCTTGGATCTGGGTTCTGTTTAGACTTCTATCACTTGATTAATGTATAATATTGTTCAACAACGACCTGGTAACTGGGTAGTTCCATGCTTTGTTGCCAAGAGCATTGTAGACCTGAAAACTGTTTGCCCTTTTTTGTAGTTTACAGTTTTATTGTAATGTAGCCACATATCAGTAAATGTGATATGATGGAGTTGTTAATCCCCTTTGTATGATCGTGATGGCAATTGTTTATAAACTTTTGTATGTCACTTACATTTAAATAAATCTTTAAAAACATATGAGCTTTCAAGGTGTGCTACAATACCAGATTCCCTCTGTTTTCCACTATATATGTGCTCTTGAGTTTTGCTACAATATGAGGTACTCAAGTGTCTTAGATGAGTTCTTCTTGTATCCTAAAAGTGTCCGTGCATGCTACAATATTAGCTTGCCTTGGTGAGTGCCTCAAAATGAGCACCTCAATGTGGTACAAGCCCTTGAGGTGCGATATGAGCTACACTTGGAGTGTGCATCCGTATGAACTACATGTGTATGCTATATAATGAGCTCTGACTAAAAACAAAATGTGACCTGTATCAACGTGACCACGTACTTCTAGTTATTTTCCTCTAAATAAACCTATTCAAAATGGCAGAGGGTCCATAAAATAACATACAAGCGTGACATCTAGCATTTGTGTACTGCATGTAATGAACAAAGATTGTCTCCTGAATAGCATGGCTAAAAAGGGAAGCTTTCATTGGAGCATGCGCTGTGTCCTTACAGCAAAGAAGCATGCAGAGCCCCAAGTCCTCAATGATCAAAGGAGCGGGCGCCACGAATATCCTAATCAGATGGAAGCAGATACCACATTGTCAAACTAATTGGTACGCTGCCATTGAATGGCACATTAGTGAAAATAACTTACATTTCCTAAATAAAATACCTACCTTACCTGAAATGAAAGAATTTACCCCTAATAAGCACAAGTCTGCATTTTAAATACAGAACTCACAAAAACTAATATATATTTTAGAAAAGTTATCAAATTATTTTTCTCTGTACATGAATCAAAATATTAAGTGGAAAATAACAAGATAAATACAGACAATTGAAAAACATATTTAGTTGTCTAAGGAAGATTCTATAATACTAAGGATATTTAAGTTGCTGCTTGACATTCTTTCTATGTTGTTGCCCTTGTAGATGCTGATGAGGGTGGTGATAAAAATAAATCGATTCATAATGCTATCACTAATAAAATCTTGCACCCTTGAAGAATCATCACTCCGAATTATGCTAGGACAGAAGGAAGGTCAACATATTGATAAGTAGAGCGTTTGATGATTGTCATAGATAGTTAATGGGCTGAGAATAGTACTGATTGAGAATTTTATCAAGTGGAACATCTAAATGTTACCCTGCTGGTGCAACGTCAACAAAAGGCAGATGTTGCAATCGCTCCCAATGTTAGATCTTGCCTGTAGTCAGTTTTAGCTGCCTGTTGTCAAAAAACCCATTGCTTTCAATACTAACACTCACAGTGGACTTTGGGTCAGCCCATTGCTTATATTTGGTTGGATTTCTTGTCAATGTAATTTGCTTGTTTTTTATTCAATGGACTTCCTTCCTTTTCTTGTGTTTGTCCTTCCCATGGAGCATAACTTCTTTGTCATAATTTTATTAAATGACCAGTATTCTTCCACTAATTACTTTCAGGGAACTACTATTTACTTTGGGAGTGCACATATTTTTTTGCTCTCTCCCTTGTGTGCTGCTACCCTCTTACATTCCTGTCGCTTGGACACTAAGGCCTTGACTTGCGGGGGCGCGGTGGTGGCAGTCTCCCGACCACCCTATTACAATTAAGGTGGCTGGACCGCCATTGCACCGTCACAGCCGCCAGGGAACCGCCGTTCCCTGGTGGTGGTGCGGCGGTGTAGAGGCAGTAATATGCTTGGCAGGACCGCTGCGGTCCCGCCAAGCATATTACAAGGTTCCTCTCCGCCACGGTTTTCACGGCTGTTCCTCCTCCATGAAAACTCTGGTGGAGAGGAAACAAAGGGGTCCAACATGTGCCCCCCTGTATGCATGCACACCAGTTCATGGACGGCATGGACTTTACATTCCATGCCATCCAGGAACTGTTTATGGCGTTCCTATTGCGGTGCCTATTTTCAGGGCACCACTATGGGAAGGCCAAAAGCAAAGGCTGCCAGGCAGGAGGAAACTCCTAATCTGGTGGGTGGCCTGACCATGGCTTTGCCTGTGCGGCAGCGGGGCAGACCCGCTGCCGCACCGCCAAAGTCATAATCAGGCCCTCTGTCTTGCCCCGCTTGTCCGCTTTTCCGTTGCTTCCCCATCCCTTCTGGCTCAGCTGTGTTTTCCCTTTTTCATCATTCCCTGTCTCCATCATCTCATACATTGCTATTTAAGTGTCTTGGATAAATTAAATATTTGAGGGTGTTTTTCTCCAGCAGCAGCATAGAGAAGGAGTAGGCAGTCATTAAAGTGCATGATATTTAGGTCTGTTTGACAGTGCTTTCATAAGCTAGCCCTATTGCCATTGACAATGCTTGCTCTCTCTTGTGTGCTTTTGCACACTTTTTACATTTTTAGGCCTTGACTCTAGACAGCGCAGGCGCTGTCTTAAAAGAGACATGTTGTATCTACTTTATGGGCTTTAACCCGCCCATAGGCTTACCATTTGCTAGCTCCATCGTCGCTCATCTATTCTTTATCCCTATTTGTCCATGGCCTGCATGTATAGTGCCTCTTCCTGTGTTTAGTCATTCCAGAGAGCAGGCACCAATTACTAATATCCATACACAGCGGCCTTTTTAGTACTTTTTTTCTGGGCTACTTTTTTCTATAAATTACAATGCTTTCACAAGCACTCGTGTTTACATTTGCTCAGAGAGTTTCTCTAAACAGGCCTGTAAATCTTGTTTCTTTGGTTAACAGCGCTTTTCACAAACACTTATGTTTATATTTGCTCCAAGCCATTCCCTAAAGAGGCTTGCAAATCTTGTTATTATCTCATCATATTGCTGTGCATTCCGATGTTGCTTGCCCTTCCACCAACCCCCTCCTGAATCGCAGCTTGACCCATCCTCCCACATCGCTGCTTGCTTTGTGCATGAGCGCTTGTTATAAAGTTTTCCCTGCTTTCCTTTGCTGTAACACATAATGGGCGATGGAAAAGCTAGTCAATTGGAATACATTATTTAACAAATGGTTTAATGAATGCTGCACCCATATCTCAGCAGCTGATATTTTCCCCGCGTGCACCTTCATAAACTTTGCAAAAATGACATCTATGAAGGAAGCTCTCCACGGAAAGCTGTGCATCAAAATGACCAACATTCAGGAACGTGTGGAATGATCTCTTTTCTAAGCCTTTTGAATTGTGCAAAACAGTAAATAAAGACAATCCTAATGGATTTCAGATGGCGGGATGCACGCAGGATTAGTGCATGGTCACTAGTGTGTGATTCATGTGACAATACCAATAACACTGACAAACATTATGCAACGTGCAGTGGTGACATAACGGGCAACACAAGCTATGGGCCCGTTCTTCGACTGAGAACCCGTATGTCAATAAAACCAGCCCCAGCGCCGTACACAAATGCATTAAATTTGCCAATGCCTATAGATTCCGAACTGCCGAGACCTATTGGCTTTGCCAATGCTTGTTTCATTTACAGCGTCCCCTTTCTTTGAACAGAAAATTAAAAGTAAAAAAAAATGGCAGCTGCAAAATTAGGATGCATATGTGCATGTACTGCTGATACATCCATGCTATACGTAATTACAATGGGTCTGTCTGTTTGCTTTTTCCAATGCTGTACAGCATCAGGATTAATCATCTGTTTTCTCTTCAGAATCAGCACAAAAGCATTGGGAAAGCCAAAAGGTTGACCTTCACCTTTTAAAGGCAAGACAAATAAATGATTGGCTAATTCCCACATAGTATAGCTTTTGTCACCTGCATATGACAGTCACATTTCTCCCTCAACTGATTTTAGGTATGGGTTCAGGCAGCATTTGCTTTCTGTATACCTCATGTCATCAATTCCTTAAAAAAGCAGTGAAAAGTACATAGTGAAAGTGGGCTTTGGGTCAGTCTCTTTCAGTCACGCTTTATGTGTTTTTTATGGTGACCATTGGCATTTCATGAATTATTACATTGTCCCATTTGTGCTCCCATTAAGTTTTGGTGATGTGTCATAAAGTAGTCATGATGTTAGACTGCAAGTAGAAAATGATGCAAGCTTGAAATTGAGAATCCGTGTAGGTTCCTTGTTGCATTTACATAGCTTTTTTGATTTTTGATGGTGAATTGTTTGGATGCCTTAGCCTATCATAAAAACACAGTGCTCTTCAGTAATCACATTTACATATTAATTTGTTTTTTTACTTTTATTGTTCATAAAGGTTTGCACACACATACACCCTTTTAACCACTTCGGTGTTCATGACGGAATGGTTCCGTCATGAGCACCAGTGCTCCTGTGCTCATGACGGAACCATTCCGTCATGAGGACAGGGGCACGAAATCCCTCTGCTGTAGACAGCAGAGCGATTTCCATTTTTTGGGGGGGCCTCGGGAGGTGGGGAAGAACTTCCCCAACTTCCCGAGGCCCTTCCCTGGTTTTCAATGTAAAGACGATCGCGCGCATGGCGCGCTGTCGTCATTAGATTGAAAACGAAACTTGAACTTAGTTTCAGTTTGAGTGTTTCAGTGCTCGTGGGGCTATCTCAGCCCCCCGAGTACCGAAACACTTGGGAGAGGTATCGTTGGAAAGGGCAGAATCTCTCCTTTCCAATGGTACCCTTCCCTAGTGGATCCCTGCTTGGGGATCACCCCAGGAGGGCGATCCCCAAGCAGGGATCCACCCACTAGCACCAGGGAGGGGAGAGCGGCCCCTTGGGCAAGGGCCTTTGCTCCCCCATATTGTTTTGGGCACAACAGTCTTTCTGCCCCCTCTGGGGGGCAGATGGGGGCAGTAGCCCCCAATATGCCCCCCCGGGGGGGCAGAAAGACTACTAGAAACCAGGGATTTTTTTTTATTGACGTTGGGGTGGGGGCTGCCCAAAGGCTTACCATTTGCTAGCTCCATCGTCGCTCATCTATTCTTTATCCCTATTTGTCCATGGCCTGCATGTATATTGCCTCTTCCTGTGTTTAGTCATTCCAGAGAGCAGGCACCAATTACTAATATCCATACACAGCGGCCTTTTTAGCACTTTTTTTCTGGGCTACTTTTTTCTATAAATTACAATGCTTTCACAAGCACTCGTGTTTACATTTGCTCAGAGAGTTTCTCTAAACAGGCCTATAAATCTTGTTTCTTTGGTTAACAGCGCTTTTCACAAACACTTATGTTTATATTTTCTCCAAGCGATTCCCTAAAGAGGCTTGTAAATCTTGTTATTATCTCATCATATTGCTGTGCATTCCGGTGTTGCTTGCCCTTCCACCAACCCCCTCCTGAATCGCAGCTTGACACATCCTCCCACATCGCTGCTTGCTTTGTGCATGAGCGCTTGTTATAAAGTTTTCCCTGCTTTCCTTTGCTGTAACACATAATGGGCGATGAAAAAGCTAGTCAATTAGAATACATTATTTAACAAATGGTTTAATGAATGCTGCACCCATATCTCAGCGGCTGATATTTTCCCCGCGTGCACCTTCATAAACTTTGCAAAAATGACATCTATGAAGGAAGCTCTCCACGGAAAGCTGTGCATCAAAATGACCAACATTCAGGAACGTGTGGAATGATCTCTTTTCTAAGCCTTTTGAATTGCGCAAAACAGTAAATAAAGACAATGCTAATGGATTTCAGATGGCGGGATGCACGCAGGATTAGTGCATGGTCACTAGTGTGTGATTCATGTGACAATACCAATAACACTGACAAACATTATGCAACGTGCAGTGGTGACATAACGGGCAACACCAGCTATAGGCCCGTTCTTCGACTGAGAACCCGTATGTCAATAAAACCAGCCCCAGCGCCGTACACAAATGCATTAAATTTGCCAACGCCTATAGATTCCGAACTGCCGAGACCTATTGGCTTTGCCAATGCTTGTTTCATTTACAGCGTCCCCTTTCTTTGAACAGAAAACTAAAAGTTAAAAAAAATGGCAGCTGCAGAATTAGGATGCATATGTGCATGTACTGCTGATACATCCACGCTATACGTAATTACAATGGGTCTGTCTGTTTGCTTTTTCCAATGCTGTACAGCATCAGGAGTAATCATCTGTTTTCTCTTCAGAATCAGCACAAAAGCATTGGTAAAGCCAAAAGGTTGACCTTCACCTTTTAAAGGCAAGACAAATAAATGATTGGCTAATTCCCACATAGTATAGCTTTTGTCACCTGCATATGACAGTCACATTTCTCCCTCAACTGATTTTGCAGCATTTGCTTTCTGTATACCTCATGTCATCAATTCCTCAAAAAAAGCACAGTGAAAAGTACATAGTGAAAGTGGGCTTTGGGTCAGTCTCTTTCAGTCACGCTTTATGTGCTTTTTATGGTGACCATTGGCATTTAATGAATTATTACATTGTCCCATTTGTGCTCCCATTACGTTTTGGTGATGTGTCATAAAGTAGTCATGATGTTAGACTGCAAGTAGAAAATGATGCAAGCTTGAAATTGAGAATCCGTGTAGGTTCTTTGTTGCATTTACATAGCTTTTTTGATTTTTGATGGGTGAATTGTTTGGATGCCTTAGCCTATCATAAAAGCACAGTGCTCTTCAGTAATCACATTTACATATTAATTTGTTTTTTTACTTTTATTGTTCATAAAGGTTTGCACACACATACACCCTTTTAACCACTATGGTGTACATGATGGAATGGTTCTGTCATGAGCACCAGTGCTCCTGTGCTCATGACGGAACCATTCCGTCATGGGGACAGGGGCACGAAATCCCTCTGCTGTAGACAGCAGAGGGATTTCCATTTTTTTGGGGGGCCTCTGGAGGTGGGGAAGAACTTCCCCAACCTCCCAAGGCCCTTCCCTGGTTTTCAATATAAAGACGATCGCGCTCATGGCGCGCTGTCGTCATTAGATTGAAAACGAAACTTGAACTTAGTTTCAGTTTTAGTGTTTCAGTGCTCGTGGGGCTATCTCAGCCCCCGAGCACCGAAACACTTGGGAGAGGTATCGTTGGAAAGGGGAGAATCTCCCCTTTCCAATGGTACCCTTCCCTAGTGAATCCCCAAGCAGGGATCCCCCCACTAGCACCAGGGAGGGGGGAGCGGCCCCTTGGGCAAGGGCCTTTGCTCCCCCATATTGTTTTGGGCACAACAGTCTTTCTGCCTCCCGTGGGGGGCAGAAAGAACACTAGAAACCAGGGATTTTTTTTTATTGATGTTGGTGTGGGGGCTGTTCAAAAAGGGCATGGCAATGCCCCCACCCCCCCAGAGAAATGTCAGTCTTTCTGCCCCCCAGGGGGCCGATGGGGGCAGTAGCCCCCAATCTGCCCCCCCGGGAGGGCAGAAAGCCCACTAGAAACCAGGGATTTTTTTTTTATTGATGTTGTGGTGGGGGCTGCCCAAAAAGGGCATGACAATGCTCCCCCCAGAGAAATGTCAGCCTTTCTACCCCCCCAGGGTGCAGACGGGGGCAGTAGCCCCCAATCTGCCCCCCCGGGGGGCAGAAAGTCCACTAGAAACCAGGGATTTCTTTTTTATGGATGTTGGGGTGGGGGCTGCCAAAAATGGGCATGACAATTGCCCCACCCCCAGTGAAATTCCAGTCTTTCTGCCCCCCCGGGGGGCAGATGGGGGCAGCAGCCCCCAATCTGCCCCCTTGGGGGGCAGAAAGCCCATTAGAAACCAGGGATTTTTTTTATTGATGTTGGGGTGGGGGCTGCCCAAGATGGGCAGGCCAATGCCCCCACTCCCCCCCCCAAAAAAATGCAACAGTCTTTCTGCTCCCCCCAGGGGGAAGACGGGGGCAGTAGCCCCCAATCCGCCCCCTGGGGGGGCAGAAAGCCCACTAGAAACCAGGGATTTTTTTGATTGATTTAAAATGCAACAGTCTTTCTGCTCCCCCCAGGGGCAGATGGGGGCAATAGCCCCTGATCTGCCCCGGGGGGGCAGAAAGCCCACTAGGCGCCAGCGATTACGCTGGCTTTTTTTATGCATGGGGGTGGGGGCTGCCCATAATGGGCATACCAATGCCCCCACCCCCAAAAAAATAGTCACAGTCCTTCTGCCCCCTTCGGGGCATATCGGGGCAACCCCTCCCCGATTTCCCCCCAAGGTGGCAGAAAGCCCACTAGGCACAGACTTGTTTTTAGCAATGTGCCTACCTGTGGATTTTGGGCCCTAGCGCAGCCGGCACATAGGGAAACCTAGCAAACCTGTACATTTTTTAAAACTAGACACCAAGGTGAATCCAGGATGGGGTGACTTGTGTGCCTCTCACCAGGTTCTGTTATCCAGAATCCCTTGCAAACCTCAAACTTAGTTAAAAACACATTTTCCTCACATTTCTATGATGGAAAGTTCTGGGATCTGCGTGGATTCACAAAATTCCACCAACCCCGCATTCCCCAAAGTCTTCCGAGAAAAATGGTACCTCGCTTGTGTGGGTAGACCTTGTGCCCGCGACAAGAAACGGCCCAAAACGCAACTTGGACACACCACATTTTCTCTGTGAAAACTGACCCTTTTTTTCCAAAGTGCCTAGCTGTAGATTTTGAACCCTACCTCTGCCGGCACCTAGGGAAACCCAGCAAACCTATACATTTTTTGAAAACTAGACACCCAGGGGAATCTAGAATGGGATGACTTGTCTGTCTCTCACCAGGTTCTGTTACCCAGAATCCCTTTCAAACTTCAAACTTTGTAAAAAAAAAACACATTTTCCTCATATTTTTGTGGTGGGAAGTTCTGGAATCTGCGTGGATCCACAAAATTCCACCCACCCCGCGTTCCCCAAAGTCTTCAGAGAAAAATGGTACCTCACTTGTGTGGGTAGGCCTAGTGCCCGCAACAGGAAACGGCCCAAAACGCAACGTGGACACACCACATTTTACAGTGAAAACTGACACTATTTTGCAAAGTGCCTAGCTGTAGATTTTGAACCCTAGCTCTGCCGGCACCTAGGGAAACCTAGCAGACCTATACATTTTTGAAAACTAGACACCCAGGGGAATCCAGGATGGGGTGACTTGACTGGCTCTCACCAGGTTCTGTTACCCAGAATCCCTTGCAAACCTCACAATTTGTCCAAAAAAACAAATTTTCCTCACATTTCTGTGGTGGAAAATTCTGGAATCTGTATGGATCCACAAAATTCCACCCACCCCGCATTCCCCAAAGTCTTCCAAGAAAAATGGTACCTCACTTGTGTGGGTGGGTCAAGTACCCGCGACAGGCAAGGGCCCAAAACATATTGAGACGACTTCAAAATTACCTATCACAAAACAACCTGGTTTTGCAAGGGGGTCCCATGAGTTTTTGGCCCCGGGCTCTGCGGCCATCTAGGGAAACCTACCAAACCCACACATTTCTGAAAACTAGACATCCGGGGGAGTCCAGCGAGGTATGGCTTGCATGGGTCCCCCAAAATATCCCTACCGAGAATCCCCTGCAAACCTCAAATTTAGCTGAAAAAATCACTTTTTTCTCAAATTTCTGTGTGAGAATGTTTTGGAATCTGCGTGGATCCACAAATTTCCTTCTACACAGAACTCCCCCAGGTCTCCCGATAAAAATGGTACCTCACTCGCGATGGTGGGTCAAGTACCCGCGACAGGCAAGGGCCTAAAACATATTGAGGCGACATCAAAATCAACTATCACAAAACAACCTGGTTTTGCAAGGGGGGTCCCATGAGTTTTTGGCCCCGGGCTCGGCGGCCACCTAGGGAAACCTACCAAACCCACACATTTCTGAAAACTAGACACCCGGGGGAGTCCAGCAAGGTATGGCTTCCGTGGGTCCCCCAACATTTCCCTACCCAGAATCCCCTGCAAACCTCAAATTTTGTTGAAAATATCTATTTTTTCTCACATTTCTGTGTGGGAAAGTTGTACGATCACCGGGCTGACACAAATTTCCTACCACCCAGCGTTCCCCCAGGTCTCCCGATAAAAATGGTACCTCACTTGTGTGGGTAGGCTTAGAGGCTGCAACAGGAAATGGCCCAAATCGTACTGTGGAGACTTCAAAATTACCTATACCAAAACTACCTGATTTTGGGGGGGGCGGCACCTGGGCTTTTGGCCCCGGGCTCGCCGTCATCTAGGGAAACCTACCAAACCCACACATTTCTGAAAACTAGACACCCTGGGGAGTCCAATGAGGTATGGCTTGCGTGGACCCCCCAACGTTTCCCTACCCAGAATCCCCTGCAAACCTCAAATTTAACTGAACAAAATACATTTTCCACATATTTCTGTGTGGAATCACCGTGGCGGCACAAATGTCCTACCCCACAGCGTTCTCCTTAGTGTCCTGAGTAAAATGATACCTCACTTGTGTGGGTGCCCAATGCAGAATTGGCTAAAAATGTATTGTTTTTTAAATGTAGCGCTTAGAATTCTTGGTGCTGTACCCTTATTCCCTATCATTTGGGCTCTTCCCAGTCACAGGGCCTTGCCCAACCCACACAGTGAGGTATCATTTTACTCGAGAGACTGAGGGGAACGCTGTGGGGTAGGACATTTGTGCTGGCACGGTGATTCCACCCAAAAATATGTGGAAAATGTGTTTTTTTCAGCTAAATTTGAGGTTTGCAGGGCATTCTGGGTAGAAAAACGTTGGGGATCCACGCAAGCCATACCTCGCTGGACTCCCCCGGGTGTCTAGCTTTCAGAAATGTGTGGGTTTGGTAGTTTTCCAAGATGGCCGCCGAGCCCGGGGCCAAAAACCCAGGTGACCCCCCCTTGCAGAACCAGGTTGTTTTGTGATAGGTCATTTTGATGACTCCTCAATACGTTTTGGGCCCCTGCCTGTCGTGGGTACTTGACCCACCCATGCGAGTGAGGTACCATTTTTATTGGGAGACCTGGGGGAACGCTGGGTGGTAGGAAATTTGTGGATCCACAAGGATTCCAGAACTTTCCCACACAGAAAATTGAAAAAAAAGTGATTTTTTCAGCTAAATTTGAGGTTTGCAGGGCATTCTGGGTAGGAAAACTTTGGGGGATCCACGCAAGCCATACCTCGCTGGACTCCCCCAAGTGTCTAGTTTTCCAAGATGGCCGCCAAGCCCGAGGCCAAAAACCCAGGTGACCCCCCTTGCAAAACCAAGTTGTTTTGAGATAGGTCATTTTGATGTCTCCTCAATACGTTTTGGGCCCTTGCCTGTCGCAGGTACTTGACCCACCCACGCGAGTGAGGTATCATTTTTATTGTGAGACCTGGGGGAACACTGGGTGGTAGGAAATTTGTGGATCCACGTACATTTCAGAACTTTCCCACACAGACATTTGAGAAAAAAGTGATTTTTTCAGCTAAATTTGAGGTTTGCAGGGGATTCTGGGTAGGAAAATGTTGGGGGATCCACGCAAGCCATACCTCGCCGGACTCCCCAGGGGGTCTAGTTTTCAGAAATATTTGGGTTTGGTAGGTTTCCCAAGATGGCCGCCGAGCCCGGGGCCAAAAACCCAGGTGACTCCCCTTGCAAAACCAGGTTGTTTTGTGATAGGTCATTTTGATGTCTCCTCAATAGGTTTTGGGCCCTTGCCTGTCGCGGGCATTGACCCACCCACGCGAGTGAGGTACCATTTTCATTGGGAGACCTGGGGGAACGCTGGGTGGTAGGAAATTTGTGGATCCACGTAGATTCCAGAACTTTCCCACCCAGAAATATGAGACAAAGTGATTTATTTTTAGCTAAATGTGAGGTTTGCAGGGGATACTGGATAGGAAAACGTTGGGGGACCCACGCAAGCCATACTTTCCTGGACTCCCCCGGGTGTCTAGTTTTCAGAAATGTGTAGGTTTGGTAGGTTTCCCAAGATGGCCGCCGAGCCCGGGGCCAAAAACCCAGGTGACGCCCCTTGCAAAATCAGGTTGTTCTGTGATAGGTCATTTTGATGTCTCCTCAATAGGTTTTGGGCCCTTGCCTGTCGCGGGTACTTGACCCACCCACGCGAGTGAGGTACCATTTTCATCGGGAGACCTGGGGGAACGCTGGGTGGTAGGAAATTTGTGGATCCACGTAGATTCCAGAACTTACCCACACAGAAATTTAAGAAAAAAGTGATTTGTTCATCAAAATCTGAGGTTTGCAGGGCATTCTGGGTAGAGAAACGTTGGGGGATCCACGCAAGCCATACCTTTCTGGACTCCCCCGGGTCTCTAGTTATCAGAAATGTGTGGGTTTGGTAGGTTTCCCTAGATGGCTGCCAAGACCGGGAACAAAAACTCATGTGACCCCCCTTGCAAAACCAGGTCATTTTCGGATACATAGGGGGCATCTGAGTTTTTGGTCCTGAGTCGGCAGCCATCTAGAGAAACCTACCAAACCCACACATTTCTGAAAACTAGACTCCCAGGGGAGTCCAGGGAGGTATGGCTTGAGTGGGTCCCCCAATGTTTTTTTACCCAGAATCCCCCGCAAACCTCAAATTTTGATGAAAAAAATCACTTTTTCTCAAATTTCTGTGTGGGTAAGTTCTGGAATCTATGTGGATCCACACATTTCCTACCACCGAGCATTCCCCCAGGTCTCCCGATACAAATGGTACCTCACTCGCGTGGGTGGGTCAAGTACCCGCGACAGGCAAGGGCCCAAAACATATTGAGGAGACATTAAAATGTCCTATCACAAAACAACCTGGTTTTGCAAGGGGCGTCACCTGGGTTTTTGGCCCCGGGCTCGGCGGCCATCTTGGGAAACCTACCAAACCCATGCATTTCTGAAAACAAGACACCCGGGGGAGTCCAGGGAGGTATGGCTTGCGTGGGTTCCCCAACGTTTTCCTACCCAGAATCCACTGTAAACCTCAAATGTAGGTGAAAAAAATCACTTTTTTCTCAAATTTCTGTGTGGGAAAGTTCTGGAATCTATGTGGATCCCCAAATTTCCTACCACCCAGCATTCCCCCAGGTCTCCCGATAAAAATGATACCTCACTCGCATGGGTGGGTCAAGTACCCGCGACAGGCAAGGGCCCAAAACATATTGAGGAGACATCAAAATGACCTATCACAAAACAACCTGTTTTTGCAAGGGGGGTCACCTAGGTTTTTGGCTCCGGGCTCGGTGGCCAACTACCAAGCCCACACATTTCTGAAAACTAGACACCCGGGGGAGTCCAGCGAGGTATGGCTTGCATGGATCCCCTAACGTTTTCCTACCCAGAATGCCCTGCAAACCTCAAATTTAGCTGAAAAAAATCACTTTATTCTCAAATTTCTGTGTGGGGAAGTTCTGGAATCCACATGGATCCACAAATTTCCTACCAATCAGCGTTCCCCCAGGTCTCCCGATAAAAATGATACCTCACTTGTGTGGGTGGGTCAAGTACCTGTGACAGGCTAGGGCCCAAAACGTATTGAGGAGACATCAAAATGACCTATAACAAAACAACCTGGTTTTGCAAGGGGGGTCACCTGTGTCTTTGGCCCCGGGCTCGGCGGCCATCTTGGAAAACTACCAAACCCACACATTTCTGAAAGCTAGACACCCGGGGGAGTCCAACGAGGTATGGCTTGCATGGATCCCCCAACGTTTTCCTACCCAGAATGCCCTGCAAACCTCAAATTTAGCTGGAAAAAACAAATTTTCCACATATTTCTGGGCAGAATCACCGTGCCAGCACAAATGTCCTACCCCAGAGCGTTCCCCTCAGTCTCCCGAGTAAAATGATACCTCACTTGTGTGGGTGGGGCAAGGGCCTGTGACTGGGAAGAGCCCAAAACATAGGGAATAAAGGTATGTATAGCACCAAGAATTCTAAGCGCTACATTTTTTTAAAAATACGTTTTAGCCAAATCTGCAATGGACACCCATGCAAGTGAGGTATCATTTTACTCGGGATACTAAGGAAAACGCTGTGGGGTAGGACATTTGTGCCGCCACGGTGATTCCACACAAACATATGTGGAAAATGTGATTTTTTTCAGCTAAACTTGAGGTTTGCAGGGGATTCTGGGTAGGGAAACGTTGGGGGATCCACGCAAGCCATACCTCATTGGACTCCCCAGGGTGTCTAGTTTTAAGAAATGTGTGGGTTTGGTAGGTTTCCCTAGATGGCGGCGAGCCCGGGGCCAAAACCCCAGGTGCGCCCCCCCAAAACCAGGTAGTTTTGTTCTAGGTAATTTTGAAGTCTCCACAGTACGATTTGGGCCATTTCCTGTTGCAGCCACTATGCCTACCCACACAAGTGAGGTGCCATTTTTATTGGGAGACCTGGGGGAACGCTGGGTGGTAGGAAATTTGTGTCAGCCCGGTGATCCTACAACTTTGCCACACAGAAATGTGAGAAAAATAGATTTTTTAAACAAAATTTGAGGTTTGCAGGGGATTCTGGGTAGGGAAATGTTGGGGGACCCATGCAAGCCATACCTTGCTGGACTCCCCAGGGTGTCTAGTTTTCAGAAATGTGTGGGTTTGGTAGGTTTCCCTAGATGGCAGCCGAGTCCGGGGCCAAAAACTCATGGGACACCCCTTGCAAAACCAGGTTGTTTTGTGATAGGTAATTTTGAAGTCGCCTCAATAGGTTTTGGGCCCTTGCCTGTCGCGGGTACTTAACCCACCCACACAAGTCAGGTACCATTTTTCTTGGAAGACTTTGGGAATTGCGGGGTGGGTGGAATTTTGTGGATCCACACAGATTCCAGAACTTTCCACCACAGAAATGTGAGGAAAATGTGTTTTTTTGGACAAATTTTGAGGTTTGCAAGGGATTCTGGGAAACAGAACCTGGTGAGAGCCAGACAAGTCACCCCATCCTGGATTCCCCTGGGTGTCTAGTTTTAAAAAATATATAGGTTTGCTAGGTTTCCCTAGGTGCCGGCAGAGCTAGGGTTCAAAATCTACAGCTAGGCACTTTGCAAAATAGTGTCAGTTTTCACTGTAAAATGTGGTGTGTCCACGTTGCGTTTTGGGACATTTCCTGTCGCGGGCACTAGGCCTACCCACACAAGTGAGGTACCATTTTTCTCGGAAGACATTGGGGAATGCGGGGTGGGTGGAATTTTGTGGATCCACGCAGATTCCAGAACTTTTCACCACAGAAATGTGAGGAAAATGTTTTTTTTTTTACAAATTTTGAGGTTTGGAAGGGATACTGGGTAACAGAACCTGGTGAGAGCCAGTCAAGTCACCCCATCCTGGATTCCCCTGGGTGTCTACTTTTCAAAAATGTATAGGTTTGCTAGGTTTCCCTAGGTGCCGGCGGTGCTAGGGTTCAAAATCTACAGCTAGGCACTTTGCAAAAAAAGGGTCAGTTTTCACTGTGAACATTTGGTGTGTCCACGTTGCGTTTTGGGCCGTTTCCTGTCGCTGGCACTAGGCCTACCACACAAGTGAGGTGCCATTTTTCTCGGAAGACTTTGGGGAACACGGGGTTGGTGGAATTTTGTGGGTCCACGCAGATTCCAGAACTTTCCACTACAGAAATTTGAGGAAAATTTGTTTTTTTGACAAATTGTTCAGTTTGCAAGGGATTCTGGGTAACAGAACCTGGTGAGAGCTAGTCAAGTCACCCCATCCTGGATTCCCCTGGGTGTCTAGTTTTCAAAAATGTATAGGTTTGCTAAGTTTCCCTAGGTGCCGGCAGAGCTAGGGTTCAAAATCTACAGATAGGCACTTTCCAAAAAAGGGGCCGTTTTCACTGTGAAAATGTGGTGTGTCCACGTTGCGTTTTGGGCCGTTTCCTGTCGCGGGCCGTAGGCCCACCCACACAAGTGAGGTACCATTTTTCTCAGAAGACTTTGAGGAACACGGGGTGCATGGAATTTTGTGGATCCACGCAGATTCCAGAACTTTCCACCACAGAACTTTGAGGAAAATGTGTTTTGTTTGACAAATTGTTCGGTTTGCAAGGGATTCTTGGTAACAGAACCTGGTGAGAGCCAGTCAAGTCACCCCATCCTGGATTCCCCTGGGTGTTTAGTTTTAAAAAATGTATAGGTTTGCTAGGTTTCCCTAGGTGCCGGCAGAGTTAGGGTTCAAAATCTACAGCTAGGCACTTTGCAAAAAAAGGGTCCGTTTTCACTGTGAAAATGTGGTGTGTCCACGTTGCGTTTTGGGCCGTTTCCTGTAGTGGGCACTAGGCCTACCCACACAAGTGAGGCACCATTTTTCTCAGAAGACTTTGGGAAATGCGGGGTGGGTTGAATTTTGTGGATCCACTCAGATTCCAGAACTTTCCACCACAGAAATGTGAGGAAAATGTGTTTTTTTGGACACATTTTTAGGTTTGCAAGGGATTCTGGGTAACAGAACCTGGTGAGAGCCAGTCAAGTCACCCCATCCTGGATTCCCCTGGGTGTCTAATATTAAAAAATGTATAGGTTTGCTAGGTTTCCCTAGGTACTGGCAGAGTTAGGGTTCAAAATCTAGAGCTAGGCACTTTGCAAAAAAAGGGTCCATTTTCACTGTGAAAATGTGGTGTGTCCACATTGCGTTTTGGGCCGTTTCCTCTCGTGGGCCCTAGGCCTACCCACACAAGTGAGGTACCATTTTTCTCTGAAGACTTTGGGGAACGCCGGGTGGGTGGAATTTTGTGGATCCACGCAGATTACAGAACTTTCCACCACAGAAATGTGAGGAAAATGTATTTTTGTGGACAAATTTTTAGGTTTGCAAGGGATTCTGGGTAACAGAACCTGGTGAGAGCCAGTCAAGTCACCCCATGCTCGATTCCCCTGGGTGTCTAGTTTTGAAAAATGTATAGGTTTCCTAGGTTTCCCTAGGTGCCGGCAGAGCTAGGGTTCAAAATCTACAGCTGGGCACTTTGCAAAAAAAGGGTCCGTTTTCACTGTGAAAATTTGGTGTGTCCACGTTGCGTTTTGGGTCATTTCCTGTCGCGGGCACTAGGCCTACCCACACAAGTGAGGTACCATTTTTCTCGGAAGACATTGGGGAATGCGGGGCGGGTGGAATTTTGTGGATCCACGCAGATTCCAGAACTTTTCACCACAGAAATGTGAGGAAAATGTTTTTTTTTTTACAAATTTTGAGGTTTGGAAGGGATACTGGGTAACAGAACCTGGTGAGAGCCAGTCAAGTCACCCCATCCTGGATTCCCCTGGGTGTCTACTTTTCAAAAATGTATAGGTTTGCTAGGTTTCCCTAGGTGCCGGCGGTGCTAGGGTTCAAAATCTACAGCTAGGCACTTTGCAAAAAAAGGGTCAGTTTTCACTGTGAAAATTTGGTGTGTCCACGTTGCGTTTTGGGCCGTTTCCTGTCGCTGGCACTAGGCCTACCCACACAAGTGAGGTGCCATTTTTCCCGGAAGACTTTGGGGAACACGGGGTTGGTGGAATTTTGTGGGTCCACGCAGATTCCAGAACTTTCCACTACAGAAATTTGAGGAAAATTTGTTTTTTTTGACAAATTGTTCAGTTTGCAAGGGATTCTGGGTAACAGAACCTGGTGAGAGCTAGTCAAGTCACCCCATCCTGGATTCCCCTGGGTGTCTAGTTTTCAAAAATGTATAGGTTTGCTAGGTTTCCCTAGGTGCCGGCAGAGCTAGGGTTCAAAATCTACAGCTAGGCACTTTCCAAAAAAAGGGGCCGTTTTCACTGTGAAAATGTGGTGTGGCCACGTTGCGTTTTGGGCCGTTTCCTGTCGCGGGCCGTAGGCCTACCCACACAAGTGAGGTACCATTTTTCTCAGAAGACTTTGAGGAACACGGGGTGCATGGAATTTTGTGGATCCACGCAGATTCCAGAACTTTCCACCACAGAACTTTGAGGAAAATGTGTTTTGTTTGACAAATTGTTCGGTTTGCAATGGATTCTGGGTAACAGAACCTGGTGAGAGCCAGTCAAGTCACCCCATCCTGGATTCCCCTGGGTGTTTAGTTTTAAAAAATGTATAGGTTTGCTAGGTTTCCCTAGGTGCCGGCAGAGTTAGGGTTCAAAATCTACAGCTAGGCACTTTGCAAAAAAAGGGTCCGTTTTCACTGTGAAAATGTGGTGTGTCCACATTGCGTTTTGGGCCGTTTCCTGTAGTGGGCACTAGGCCTACCCACACAAGTGAGGCACCATTTGTCTCGGAAGACTTTGGGAAATGCGGGGTGGGTTGAATTTTGTGGATCCACGCAGATTCCAGAACTTTCCACCACAGAAATGTGAGGAAAATGTGTTTTTTTGGACACATTTTTAGGTTTGCAAGGGATTCTGGGTAACAGAACCTGGTGAGAGCCAGTCAAGTCACCCCATCCTGGATTCCCCGTGGGTGTCTAGATTTCAAAAATGTATAGGTTTGCTAGGTTTCCCTAGGTGCTGGCAGAGTTAGGGTTCAAAATCTAGAGCTAGGCACTTTGCAAAAAAAGGGTCCATTTTCACTGTGAAAATTTGGTGTGTCCACGTTGCGTTTTGGGCCGTTTCCTGTCGCTGGCATTAGGCCTACCCACACAAGTGAGGTACCATTTTTCTCGGAAGACTTTGGGGAACACGGGGTGGGTGGAATTTTGTGGGTCCACGCAGATTCCAGCACTTTCCACCACAGAAATTTGAGGTAAATTTGTTTTTTTTGACAAATTGTTCGGTTTGCAAGGAATTCTGGGTAACAGAACCTGGTGAGAGCCAGTCAAGTCACCCCATCCTGGATTCCCCTGGGTGTCTAGTTTTCAAAAAGGTATAGGTTTGCTAGGTTTCCCTAGGTGCCGGCAGAGCTAGGGTTCAAAATCTACAGCTAGGCATTTCCAAAAAAAGGGTCAGTTTTCACTGTGAAAATGTGGTGTGTCCACGTTGCGTTTTGGGCCGTTTCCTGTCGTGGGCACTAGGCCTACCCACACAAGTGAGGTACCATTTTTCTCTGAAGACTTTGGGGAACGCGGGGTGGGTGGAATTTTGTGGATCCACGCAGATTCCAGAACTTTTCACCACAGAAATGTGAGTAAAATATGTTTTTGTGAACAAAGTTTTAGGTTTGCAAGGGATTCTGGGTAACAGAACCTGGTGAGAGCCAGTCAAGTCACCCCATCCTCAATTCCCCTGGGTGTCTAGTCTTCAAAAATATATAGGTTTGCTAGTTTTCCCTAGGTCCCGGCAGAGCTAGGGTTCAAAATCTACAGCTAGGCACTTTGCAAAAAAAGGGTCCGTTTTCACTGTGAAAATGTGGTGTGTCCACGTTGCGTTTTGGGCCGTTTCCTGTCGCGGGCACTAGGCCTACCCACACAAGTGAGGTACCATTTTTCTCGGAAGACTTTGGGAAACGCGGGGTGGGTGGAATTTTGTGGATCCACGCAGATTCCAGAACTTTCCACCACAGAAATATGAGGAAAATGTGTTTTTTTGTACACATTTTTAGGTTTGCAAGGGATTCTCGGTAATAGAACCTGGTGAGAGCCAGTCAAGTCACCCCACCCTGGATTCCCCTGGGTGTCTAGTTTTCTAAAATGTATAGATTTGCTAGGTTTCCCTAGGTGCCGGCAGAGCTAGGGTTCAAAATCTACAGCTAGGCACTTTACAAAAAAAGGGTCAGTTTTCACTGTAAAAATAAAGTGTGTCCACGTTGCGTTTTGAGCTGTTTCCTGTCGCAGGCACTAGGCCTACCCACACAAGTGAGGTACCATTTTTATCGGGAGACTTAGGGTAACACAGAATTGTAGAGCAACTGTTATTACCTATTGACTTTCGATGCATTTCTGCCTTCCAAATGAAAGACAATGTGTAAAAAAGAAGTCATTTTGAAAAATGACCTATAATTCTCATGCTAGTATGGGTACTCACAATTTCGGAAATGTGCAAATATCTACTGTTTCTAAACTCTATATTTTGTTCCAATTTCAGAAATACATAGGTGTCTTTCATACCGATTTTTCCATGTATATATTTTCCCAAATTAATTGCTATATACCCGGTACATAATAAACAAGCATTGGCATAGCCAATAGGTCTCGCCTTTGGGACCTTATAAGTGTTTTGTTATCCAGCACAATATCCTTGGTGCAACAACATCAACTGTTGCATGGCTAAACACTTATAAGGTCCCAAAGGCGAGACCTATTGGCTATGCCAATGCTTGTTTTTGTTGCTGCTTCAACTCACCCCTCCTCTACCCCCACCTCCTATCTATCCGCCAAAAACAGAGAATTCGATAGCCCCGGTCTCACTGGCTGGCTGTTCAGAAAGGAACAGAGAGGAAGTAAAACCTTGCAATTACTGCGGGGAAAAAAACCCGTCTTTAGGCTAGTCTCAAATCATGACGCTGCAAGACTGAATCTGCCTGTGCGAATGTATTGACAAATGCTGCAGTTTCACGAGCACCAGGCACTCAGTAATTCACGGCTCAGCGCCGCAGTCACTGCAAAACCCTTTTGCTAAATGTGACAAAACGGAGCAAAGCCCCTCAACAGAAAGGGGTGCCGGTCACCCACCTGCTGCGCCCTTTGCCACCACCACCACAGCCAACGGGGAGATTTTCATTACCATTGCTAACAGCCCCCCTCAATGGGCTTTGCTATGACTAAAACAAGATCTGCTGTACGGTTCAACCCACACATTAATGATAGAATGGGATTTATTGTCACAAGGCTATACAAAGTTTTCTGGTATAATAGACCAATAGTAAATCTTTCACCAGTGCGCCCATTGGTACAAGTGCCTCACAGAACTCGCCTCATAGCACATAGTAAAATAGCATTGAACAATACATCAAACAGTATGAACACCGACAACAGACCATCATGACTATGGCCATTGGGAAATCCCTTAATACTGCGGAAATGGCGCTCAGATTCCCAAAGTACTGCGACAGCATGCACGGTGTAAAGAGCTATATAACTGTAGTAACATAGCATAACATAGTGTGCATAGTGATCCCCATCCATGCCAGGGGCCACCGACACCATCTATACTGGTGCCCGCATGCACCATTAGTAACAGCGCAGCGTCACCAGCTGTGCCAATGTCCACAACCGCATCGGGAGTCAAAGCAGTGTTCTACTGCAGTGAGGTAAAACGTGCTCACTTCTGGAGAAGGCGCCTTCCTCCTTCAGAACATCTTTCTTTCTTTCTTTAAAATACCAGAATTAGAAACGCCTGCTCACAATAATAGAACGGCCTGGAACCCTTATCCGACATAAAATTGTGGATGGATAACTGCGAATAAACGTGTTTTGTTTTTTATCTAAAGCATCCTGTGATATCGTAGACCATGCAAGCTTTGATCTTTAACTTCAAAATTAAAAGACCTGATAGTTTGCATCGCCGAGCCTCTAAAGAGAAGAGCTATAAAAATAAAACATTTCTGCAGTTTCGTAAAAGTCTCGTTTTTCACAGACTGAATACAACCTGGCTGACTGGAAAGTTTGCCGATCGGGTGAGTTGTACTGGAACACTGTGATTGGTATGTCACAACAAGCCCGCGAGTGCCGCTGCTAATTAAAAACAGATGGCACCAGGCCGCGCTGCTGCTCGCTCCCGAGCTCCCTAGGCCGGGGGAGAGAGAAGACGGGACATGCACCCGCCTTTGGCCAATTGCGTGCTGTCTTTCTTAGAAAGATGCATGCAAAGGCCAATAGCATGTGATGAAAAAAAAAAGCACACGCACGAGCGTGTGGTCCGAGTTGAAAGGTCCTTACTAGAAGCCTCGCAGGGCAGCGCATGCTCGCTGGCTCAGGCAAGACCTAAAAACCATTGCACAACGCTGCTCAGTTATTGGCTCTGCATTCGTCGGGTTCTTGGTGAACCTACAAGTCCTATATATCCCCACAAGCAGAAAGGTCCAGCGGAAGTAACGATATATTGCTTTCAAACAGCTGTCATAATTAGAAGAAGTTACAGGTGAAAACGTTGACACAAATGGCTGTTTTTTTCAACTAATTTTCAATTTTTCCTATGTTCAACTGTTAGTTTCTATAAAGAAACCTTCAAGGATCTACACAAATGACCCCTTGCTGAATTCAGAATGTTGTCTACTTTTCTAAAATGTATAACTTTCCAGGATCCATTATTGCTTTTATACCCATTTCTACCATTAACTGGAAGGAGGTTGAAAGCACAAAAAATAGCAAAAGTAGGCTATGTCCCAGAAAAATACCAAAACTATGTAAAGAGTTTGGTTTTCTGACAAAAGTCTGCTTGTCCCTGAAAGCTGGGAAGATGGTGATTTCAGCACCGCAACCCCTTTGTTGATACCATTTGCAAGGAAAAAACCAGACGCTTTCATCTGTAGCCCTTCTTTCCCATTTTTCCCAAAAAACAATTTAGCTGTATTTTGGCTAATTTCTGGGTCCCCTCCAGGGGAATCCACAAACCCTGGGTATCTTTAGAATCCCCATGATGTTGGAAGAAAAGGACGCAAATTTGGCGTGGATACCTTATGTGGTCAAAAAGTTACAGGGGCCTAAGCGCAAACTACCCCAAATAGCCCAAAAAAGGCTTAGCACAGGGGGGGGAAGGCCTAGCAGCGAAGGGGTTAAAGATGCAATGAAAATACTGGCCCTTTGTCAAAAGTATATACAATGCAATCATTTGGTGAGCATGCCTTTTATGTTCACCACTTCCACCGCACATGTAACCTTCTGACTCCTGTTAACACGACTCTTCTTTGAGTATCCAGCTCAAGTCTGATAAGGCAGTCTGTTCAGTAAAGGGGTGCTATTTCCAGCTTCTAAATTGCTATAGCCGAAGACGTTGCATTGTTATAGGATTTTGTTTCTCGGACAGTTTGAAGCAACACACAGAGAGATGACCAACAATTGTCCTAACAAATAGTCAGTCCTTTTGGCTTTGCCAATGCTAGTATTTTTTAGCATCCTCTTCATTCCTATTTGATGCCCTATCACCAGTGTTCCCAGTAACGTGCGCGCCCGCGCGCGCGCGCACATCTGTTCCCCCGAGCGCGCAGTGCTGCGTGTGGAGCGCGCACCCACAGCACATCCCGGGAGAGCATTCGCGCCGCCGCTTTTATAACGCGAGCGGCGCGAAAAATTGTAATTTCCTGGTTGCTGTGGCTCCTGCACTTGCTGTATTTCCTCCTTACTGAAGCACGGCTGGGGGCTGTTGGTGGGCCTTTGTGAAAATATTTGTTAATTGCAGCACCGTCATGCGCTGCAATTAACAAATATTTTCACAATGGCCCACAATCAGCCCGCAGCCGTGCTCCTTTAGAGAAGAAATGCAGCAAGTCCAAAAGCACGACATGTGCTTTACACGTCGTTTTTTGGACTTGATGCATGTCTTTTTTAATGGAGCACGGCTGCGGGCTGATTGTGGGCCATTGTGAAACTATTTATGTTAATTGCAGCGCATGACGGTGCTGCAATTAACATAAATATTTTCACAATGGCCCACAATCAGCCCGCAGCGTGCTCCATTAAGAAAATAAATGCAGCAAGCACAAGCATGAGCGATGGAAAGGAGGAGGGGAGATGATCCAGAGGGACGGCAGAATCCGGGTGATTATTTGTCTCTAGGGCAGCTGTGGTCATTTCATTTCACCACCAGGTGGTTTCTGGGAGCTGTAGTTCTAGGTCGCCTCATTGGAACTCGCTTTGGATGACTTTTAGTTGGTGTTGCTTTGGACGTAGAAACATGGAATAGAAGGGACAGTAGAGAAACTCGTAAGAGGCGTGAACGTAAAGGGACACGTTAACATGTTGTGGCTGGGGAGCTGGACAATGGGCATTGGAGGGGAATGAGCTCAGTGGTATGTAGGGAAAGACGTAAGGTAGCTCGGAGAGGAAGAAAAGTGTACCGTGGGGAAGGAGCCAGAAGGGAGGCAAGGGTGGCCCTTAAAGGAAGCACTGAAAGAGTATAGCAGGTGGGTAAGGAGGAGGAAAATTAAGAAGAGATTATAAAAGACGGGGTAACAGGTGGAGCAGTGTCGACTGCAGGCGTCTGAAAAAATGGATGTCAGCAAGAAAGTTGAGTTACGAGAAAGCGGAGATTTGAGCATAAAGCCCTAGTGGCCTTAGTGGGGATGGTGAGCGGATTGTGTTAAGCGTTTGACACTGGGATGAGGACGGGGCGCTAAGTGGAGGATAAATAGATGAGTGGTAGGAAGAGAGGAAGTCTTAACAGGAGCATTAAAGACGGTATAGATTTTGGAGAGTGGAGAGAGATTTCCGAAGAGGAATAGGTAAGGAAGTGAGGTGAGGGTGTATGGAGGAGATCTGGTGGACAGAAGAAGTGAAGAGGACGGTAGATAACCACAGCAAGAGTTACTTGGCTTCCACAAAAATGTGCATTTGCGAGATTGTAAGAATCCTTCCTTATAAAGCCAAACTCAAAGTTAAGGGGGAGGGGTTTTCTGACGTGTCACTTGACTAGGGTGCATAATGCTGCCACCATAGAGGAAGGATGGCAGGATGTTCCTCCCAGTACGTACTATCAAGGGAGGCAGCATCAATTACTAGAGAGACATTAGTCTAAGTTATGTTATTCATTTTTGGGTATGACGCTTCCTTCCATTCTCTTGCATTAATCCGGCCCTCTTCCTCCATTCAAATTTCATATTCCACTATACTAATTCACCACTAATCCTTTATGGGTTCCAGAGTAGCGGGCTACTCGCCAATAAATCACTTCAACACCCAACAGGGTTACAAGCGCTATATAAATGCAAACCTTTTTCCCTTTCAACCCCTCCCAACCCTTCTCAATCCAAATAACTGAATAACATATCCACCACTCAAACTACTTTCATATTTCACTATACTAATTCACCACTAATCCTTTATGGGTTTCCGGAGTAGCGTGCTACTCGCAAGAAAAAGCTCTTCAATACCCCATCAGGGGTAACAAGCGCTATATAAATACAAACCTTTTTTCCTCTTCTATCCTTCTGCTATCCTTCTGAATCCAAATAACTGACTAACCTATCCACCACTTAAATTACTTTCATATTGCACTATACTAATTCAACACAAATTCCTTTATGGGTCCCGGAGTAGCGTGCTACTCGCCGAAACGCAGCTTAGACGCCTCGTCAGGGGTAGTAAGCGCTAGATAAATGCAATTATAATACAATACAATAAAAAGAACGACGTGTAAAGCACACGTCGTGCTTTTAGGCTTGCTGCACGCCTTTTGTTAATAGAGCGCAGCAGATTGTGTGCCTTTTTGAAAGTTTTCATGTTAAATGCAGCCCCGTGTATTAGTATGTCGGGCTCTGCAATTAACATGATAACTTTCAAAAGGCACGCAATCTGCCGCCCTCTATTAACAAAAGGCATGCAGCAAGCCTAAAAATTAACGTGTGCTTTTACAATCACTAATATATGCTAGTGATTCTGAAAGCACACGTCCTGCTTCTGGACTTTCTGCATGCCTTTTGTTAATAGAGCGTGGCTGCGGGAAGATTGTGTAGCTTTGTTGTGGTTGCAGATGCTCTGCACTTTCTCATTTCGAACATGACACAACCATTATTTTATTTTTTATTTTACAGAGTTTTATTAAGCGCGAACTTGACCCGAATCGGGTATCAGAGCGCTTTACATAGCACCAGTTGCATTACATGAGGGCACATTTTTTATTTTTTGTTAGGCACGGCAGTCACCAACACGAAGACCACCCCCTGGCTGGACTGGCCTTAGCAGGCATCAGGCGTTTGCCTGCGAGGCTGGAAGGGTGGGGGTCAGTTTTGGAGCAGTGGGGGCCAGTTTTGTTACTGGGGCAGTTTTGCAGCGATGCTGCAATATGGGCCCTCAGTAACAAAAGCACCAGTGCTGGGGACCAGCTTTCAGCAGTAGTGCTTGACACTTGCCTGCCCCCTCCACCCCAACCCTGGTGGGTGGGAGCCGGTGCAGCAAAATTGCCAGGGCTACTTTGGGTTCCCAGTCCGGCCCTGCCTGCCCCATCAAACAGGCCTCCTCCGTTCCAGTACCTAGGTCATTTATCTGCACAATCAAGCAGGAACCCCAGTGTCAGAACCCCTGTCGCTGCACCCACACACGCGGTTGGGTCCTTGGCGCACATTGCCGTGGCTGGAGCGCACAGAGACCTCACACTGCCGCACACAGAGGAAAAAAATTAGAGGGAACATTGCCTATCACTACTTTTCACCCCACTCTTTCCTCCATGTTGCTCAATATGTTTAATATTCAATACTCTTGGGCTCCTTTTCTCATGTTCGATGTAATTCTGAAACTACTGTAACATGGTTATTTGTTGATTGCAAAGATCCGCCAACACCCCTGTGGTAGCTAAGCACTATATAGAGAAATCTTTAAAAAAATAAGCATCTAACAAAATAAATAAACATATGCACGCTGAACCTGTATGAGAGTGTAAAATTGATTTGCGTATAAAAGGAAACGGGATGAATGCTGTATTATACACCCTACAGGATTGCAAAATAGGGGAAGAGGTATGTAACTCACAAAAAAATGCCATCGTTGTGTGTCGGTGAGGTGGATATAATTCGTATGTTTGCTGATTGCGCTGTGCTTCTAAAATACTGGTGCGAAATAGCTAGATGTCTTACTGATAAATTCTATATAGAGGTGGAATTTGATTTGAATAATATCATGCTGGTAAATAACTTAAATGTGCCACATCCAAGCATGCGCATTGCACTCATATCTTTTATTACTGCTAGATTATGTACAGCCTGTGAGTGGAAAAGCCAATTCCTCCCACCATTGAATAGTTGGTGGACATTGATGCGTCATTTTTTTAGGTCGAGCCTAGAGTCAGCGTGCATGCGCTGCTCTGCGAGGCATGCTATAACTTCTCTATGGGCTTAGACCACGCCCACCACTTCCCATTTGTTCCTTCCTATGCCTTTCTAAATTGATTTATTTTTATTGGTGAAACGTTTCTCTTTGTCCCGCCTTTAGGTGTGTTTTCACTTTCCTGGTGACTGCCTCTGTCACATGTCCCCTTACTCTTGGATTTATTTATCGTTTGACCGGTGCACTGTTTTTTTTTTCATTTAATGGCCCGCACCGTTTTTTGCTTGACCGTGGCCACTCTCCTTATAGCACACTACTGTTCCCTAGACAGTGCTAATGGGCTGATGGCTTGCTGCTAGTTTCATCTCCGATACACCACAACCCTCCCGGTCAACATAGAATGATCTTGATCATGCTGCATTTTTTGTTTTGTTATCCTCTTCGAGTGCCCAGTCCTCTTTCTACCCCATGGATTAGCTCTTTTCAATGAATCACCCTTTGAAAAGCTCAGGAATCAATGGTGACAGTGTCTCCGCTTCCGAGCACGCACAGAGTAGCGGGTTATGGACAGCCGGGATAGTGTGGATGGGGAAGAATTCATCCAGAAGGAGAATGAATGGCCAAATGGTGTCCGGGTGGAGGCAGAAACTGTAAGTACTGTACTAAATGTGGCATTGGGTTCGTGATTGCATGTTTTAGTGTTACAGATGTCCAAGGTGCTTCAACTTCAGAATAATAATAATTAATGTTTCTCATTTCAGTGACCTCACCGTGCCTAGTTCATGAGCACATGTGTAAACGAAGATTCCTGGGGAGGTTTTAGAAGCACTTGGAAGTGTTTTTGGTGCCCCTGTTGCAAAAGCAATAATAGCATTGTTAAGTTAGTGACTTATTATTATTATTATTTAAGGCTTGATTAGATATTTAACTTGCCACGTAAGTCTTCATTGAGCTATATAGCATCAGAATGGGCATTGGGTCAGTGTCCTGCATACACATCTTTTGTGAGCACACTTTGTTGTTTGTGTATGGCGAACATAAAGTAACGGTAAAGAAAGTGTATTCTTCTTCAATACCTACACTTACTGTACAGTTGTTGTATTGTTTGTGAAAGCCTTGTTACAGTGATAAGCTAAACCATATTTTAGCGTTGGCTAATGTTGGTTATAGTTGGCGATTTCACCGATATGCTTTGATTACAGCAGACAGGGCTTGAAGCAGGATGAAAAAAACTTGGACAGGGTGCCTCTAAAAGGGGTGTGGTCCATGTAATTAAGGGCATGGCTTTAAAACACGTAAACTAAATGTCTACGATTCCCATGATGCAACCGTATCTTGCTTCCTCTCTGAGCTTTCTGTTATTGCATCCAAATATCTAACACAACAACTAGCAGACACCTAAAATGAACCAGGACTATTCACTTTCTTGTTGGTAAGATACTGTTACATGATGAGTCTAGGGCCCTGGAGAACCAAACCAGATTTACAGAGACACGTATGACTTAAACCTTTTTGTCACCATTCCAACTTTTTATAATTGGATAGATTCAAGTGTCATTGCGGCATCAGAAGGAAGAATAATAGGTAGTATTGATACTAAAGTCCACAAAATGCCATTGACGTCCTCCTAATGTCTATTGCCGTGAAAAGTAATCTATGCAGTCTTTGTTTTTAACATTCACAACTCTTCTTGGATCATCAACCGCAAGATACAGTTGATGGAGCAGAATAAATGAAAATTTTTAACCTCCTAATAATTTTCGTAAAATAATTAATAAACATGTTCGTTTAAGTAAATAACCAACAATGTATGTTACATGTGAAGGGTAAAGGTAACACGCTATTTTGTGTGCAAATTAATCTACTTATAATTTTTGACGTGTCTAATATAAATGTAATATTTGCGTACTAATAAAATAATGAAATGCATGATTTGTGCTTTAAAAATAAAACGTGTGGTGGCAAAATAAAGCGATGGTAAGTAAGGGACGGCTTTATATGTTGCTTTTTGCTAGGTAATACCTAATTGGGGTACGTAGAAAGACGGGAGGGAAACGAAAGGGTTTATATTCTTTATTTTTAACAATATTTTGTTTATCTTTGAAAATAGTGCGCTTAGGCCTGTTGAGCAGCGATATAAAATGGCCGCCATGAGCTAGAGTACGCATGTGCGAGAAGCCGTGTGGAAAAGGAGAAAGGCTGTGAACAAGAATGACCACGTGTTCGTGCTGAGAGCCTAGGATGGAAGTATGGTCAAGGCTATTGTGACCTTACTGAGCAAATGTGTGCCAAGATGATCAGCAAGAAGCGTGAGAAGTCAAAATGAATAAATGGACAAACGGAACTGTTGAACCTAAAAAGTATCAGCAAATGATACAAATTGGACTGATCGAAACTGATGAGTAATGTCATGAACTGTGGGAAACGGTGCAAGCATGGACATTCCACAAAGAACTGGTTAAGACAAGGAAGTTTGATAAAAATGTATATGGACTCGAATGGACCAATGAGAGAGAATCACGCCATAAAGAGGCAATATTTTATTTAGTAAGCGAGAATTAGGGTATAAGAAGACCTACTCCGGGTGGGAGGGATTATTATTGATGATGATGAGCGAGCGTACTGTTAGGAGAAGGGAGAGCTGACATTGCTGATAGATGAGTTGCAGGTGCGGAGTTGCTGTTGCGGATGATCGAAGCTGCTGCTGCTATTTTTATTAAGTATAAGATGCTGCTTTTGGAGAACCTTTTTACTCCTGATAGATTTTTCATTTAGAGCTATTAGATTTTCCAAGACAGATAGATGGATCTTTTTGGAGTTATTGCTGTGACAAACTTTATCTTCTATCTAATAGGTATGCATTATAATTTCAATTTATTCTTATAATGATGATAAATGTAATAATCTGAGTGATAAACTTAAAACATATGCATTGTTTCTAAAACTTTATATAAACTTTATTATCTTTAAACAAATGACTCAGTGATTCTTTAGCTCAATAATGATTAAGGTAAAATGTTAAAGAGTTTATTGTGATTGAGCTGGTCTTAATCACCATCAACTGATTCCTACTAGTTGGTCCATCGACCAATGAGCGGAATACCTTAAAAGCAATGAGAAACATTATGTCGTGTTAAAAAGAGGTATCCCGTCTCCTTCCAGGGAATCGTTTTACTGTTTTTTCTCCTAGGTTAAGGACGGAGGTAATCCAGGGAATAAATGAGTAAGTGAATGTATATGCGGTGTTATGGGCCCCACCGTCATATGGATATAGTTTGTGTGTTGGAGGGATAGTTGCACCTGGATGACCGAAGCATATAGGAGAAGAATTTTATTGTTAGCGCTGAATCAGATTTCTTGGTAGCAGAGTTATGGTTACTATAGATTAGTTTGGTGATTATTGATTATTGATTATTGATAAATTCATGTCTAACACTTTATGTTGAGTCGCGTTATGTTATATGTAAGTTTTCACGCTTCCGGGAAGTAGGAAGTGGAACACGTGTGGCAAGAGAAGTCACATGGAATAGTGCATTGTCTGAGTTCATATTGGTGATAACACAGGTTGTGTTATGATAGGGACATTTTCCGCATAAAAGGTGTGTAAGTGAAATAGTGACCGGTTTTCTTGTGAAACTCTGGCCTTAATTCTCAGGAGCAGTATAGTCTCCACATGTGTTTTATCCCCAGAGAAACGGGTTTACCGCTTGCTTGAAAGAAGGGTAAGGTAGAGGGAAGTGCTACTTGATCGGCGAAACCGAAAAATTCTGTGGTAGGGTAGAGGTAAGCGCTACCTACTGGAAATTACAGAATTCTTGTGTAAATGGACAAAGCTATCTCTTTGGTTTAGTGAATCAGACAATGGAAATGTGTTTTAAATGTTATAACTAACGAAGAATTGTTGAAAAAGAAATTGCCGATAAATTTTGTAAAGGAGGGGTCAGGAGCAGAACTGACGTAGAAGAAAAGACGCGCTGGGATTGGACAGTGCGCTAGTCATACAGAGACAGGAGCAGAGTTGACGTAGACAAAAGCCGCGCTGGGATTGGACAGTGCGCTGTAGACAGAAACCGCTCTGATTGGAGTGTTGGTGTGAGTCGCGCTAGGATTGGACGGATAGAATAGTGACGTGGAAGTTTATGATTGGAGTGTTGGTGTGAGTCGCGCTAGTATTGGTTGGAATAACGCATAGAGAACAGTGTTGAATTGCGGATCGTTTGAGGAGAGAAAGCGATTGTGAATCATGTCTTATTATGAGTATGGTAGAGAGAAAACGTCATAGATGTCGAAAGTTAAGAACTTTTTAAGAAAGACAAAAAGGTAGTGACTAGAGAGGGACAAGTAATTCCTCCGCCGAAATCACCAGCTTCGCACATGATGCTGAAATATGGATATCATACATGCATATGGTTAGAAAATTGGACAAAATATACCAAGAATGATGGAGCATTGGCTTTCCCTGAGAATGGTTCATTTAGTGTAGCTGTACTACGGAATTTGAGAGAGAAGATGGCAATGTTAGAACCTAGACCTAGACCGACACAGTTTGAAGCTTTAAGTGAATGGGAAGATGAGATGTATGAACGAGAGAGATTCAGAGGATTAAAGAATCATGAGTTTGTGCCTGGAAGGTTATGGGGAGTAAATCATGAGGACAGAATAAAGCGTTGGAGATGTGCTAATATGACAGGAGGTTTGTTTCCAGCTTTTACAGTTGAGGAAGAAGCAAAGAAAAAGTGTACAGAGAAAAAGAAACATGTGGTTATGGAAAAGTATGGGTATGGTGGTTAACCCTGGGCAAAGCACTACGCTACGCTCGCGTAGTTTGTGAAGTTTGCGCTACTTCGCACAACGCGAATTGCACGTAGCACAGTGCAAACACGCGTAGCGTAGCGTAGTGCAGCGGTCATTTTTTGCTTGCTCGCGGTCCTCAACGTCAAGTTGGCGACCGCGAGCAAGCAAAATGACATCCAGGCGAGACTTTTTCCTCGTTCGCGATCAGCAACATCAAGTTGCCGATCGCGAGCGTGGAAAATAAACCTCCCGGTGAGATTCTCAACGCGGGAGGTCAGGTTTCTCATTGCGAGTGGTCGCGTATGCTCGCGACCGCTCGCGATGAGAGACTACCAGTCCGCGTTGAAAGCTGCCGCTCGAGTAAAAATCTACTCGAGCGGCAGTAAAAGAAAGCTCGCACTGTGCAAGATGCCGTTTTCAATGATTGCACAGTGCGGACAAGCATCCGGCAATGTGCAATCATTGCGAACAGTGCACTACGCAGTTCGCGTAGTGCTACGCGTAGCTCGCGTAGTGCGAACTGCACTTTGCGTAGCTTCGCGTAGCGCTACTTCACGAACTACGCCCAGGCTTAATGGTGGTAGTGAAACGGAAGATGAATTGCTGGAAGATATTTTAAACAGAAACCCACCTCCATACCAACAGACTTCTGTGGTGGTGACACCTAATGCACCGCCAATGGAAACTGGGAGGAATAAAATTCCCGAACGAAGAGATGAGATAAATAGGTCACAAGATCAATTAAAAACTTCACAAAATGAAGAGATAGAAAGTGACAATGCAAATGAATTAGCAAAAACCACAAGAGAATTGACTCAGAAAATAAGAGAATTGACAAAGAATATGGAAGCTGTAACTGTACCAGTAACGATAGGTCCAGTAATGCCAATTTTTGAGAATCAGAAAATTGATGAACGATCTTTAGTGATTCCTATGAATTCACATTTGCAAAGAAAAAGAGAAGGGATGGAACTGGACAATGAAGGTGCACACCATTTGGTTAGTACCTATAGACCAAGCCCACCTACTAATTTGACGATAAATGAGAATGAGTTCAGGAGAATTCCTATGGTAACGGAGTCTGCATCAGGGACACCAGAAAGAAGTAACAATTGGATAGAATTAAATAGTACGCCTGTAGGTCCGACTCCAGATGAGTTAAAGGAATGGATGAAAACGCTAAAAACAAAAGAGACAGAAGTAAAACCATTAGATGTAATTAGGTTAAAAATAGACATGGAAGAATTGATTTTAGGAACGATTGGTACAGAAAAATTGAAAAGTTATCAGGATGATGAGATTATGTTTTTGTGCAAGAGTATTACATGGAGAGCTAGAAATTTACATGACAAATTAGAAGAAACAGCGATGGAACTAGGAGTAGAATTTGTAAAAGTGAGAACGTTGCAGAAACCATATAGAGTAGATTTTTGTGAGAAAGATATAGAGAATCTGAACACATCAGGACGATTGACCCAAATAAAAGAATTAATTGTTTTGCTGAGAAAATGGGGTGATGTGGATAGATGGAGAAGTAGATGGACGAAAAAGAATGAGAAAGTAACAGATAAAGCATCTTTGGCTTTTGCAGTGACAGATAAAGAACCAGTTGTAAGGGAGTACCCAATGAGAGAAACTCCAGGAGGTAGTTATGTGCATGTTCCATGGTCTAGACAGGATATACTGTCATTTACAAATGATTTCCCCAAGTTGAGAGAGAAGCCAGTAGAATGGTACAGACAAGTGGAGAGATTTGTTAAAGTTTCAAAGGTGTTGTGGATAGACTTGGATGGATTGTTTGATATAGTAGTGCCAGCTGATTTGTGGACGGAATGTAAGATTACTATTGATTGGCCAACTGTAGAATATCCAAGGGATGCTAAAACAGGAGCGCCAGGACCAGAAGTGATGAGAAAGTACGATCAAGTAATTACCTTTTTAAAGAATAAGATTCCACCTAAAGAAACGGATTGGGTAAAAATAGACAGAACCACACAGGAAAGTAAAGAATCAGTGCATGCTTACTATGAGAGACTGTTGTTAGTTTTCAAACAGTATAGTGGTTATGAGACACTAAATGAGAAGGATATGAGTCATTTTGTATATAGATTTGTATATGGGTTGAAACCAGAGATAAGTGAGATGATTAAACAGCATATGATTTGTTGGCAGAATAGCACAGTCGATGAAGTTTTGAGATATGCTAAGTATTGCAGTGATGATATTGAGAGTAGACAGCGTAAATTGAAAGAGAAAGCCATGTGGGCACAGGTGAAAGTTGCAGAGAAACAAGAAGCTCAATTGAGTAATACAGGTAATGAAGCAGGACAGGCTAGATTTCGACCAAATATAGGCAAAGGAAAAGGACAAATGAGCATAGATGAGGCAAAGAAAAAGTGGCCATGCCACATCTGCGGAAAGCTAGGGCATTGGAGAAACGAGTGTAAATTTCCTCCAAAACTTAATGTGGAAAATCAATCATTAAATTCACAGGCGCAGAGTGAGGTAGTTACTCAACAGAGTCAGGTGCCACAACCACCACTTCCCAAGAGTGTTAACCAACAGAAATTCAGTGCAGAAACAGGATTCTATGGAGGAGAGCAGGTAACACAGTTGCCGCGTGCAGCTGCCATTTCTCAATATTGGTTACGACAGGATGAGGATGAGATGGATGAAAGCTTCTGACGGTGCCTAGGAGAGGGGGAAGAGTGCGTGCTTGGCGCAACTCTAGAGGTAGATCAGTCTGGTCCATTTGTGGATGGAGAAGTGAATGGTGCAAATGTAACATTCCTTGTGGACACTGGAGCTACCCGTTCTACTGTTAGGTCAGTGGAAATTCCAAACCTTCCTCTCTCAGGTGAACATATCCAAGTAGTTGGAGTATCGAATCAGCAAATTAAGACACCTCTTACTAAATTAGTGGAGGTAAAGATTGGTCCATTTAGTGAAATGCACCGATTTGTGGTGTGCGATTGTAGTCCTGTGAACCTATTAGGACGTGATCTATTGTGCAAAATGAATTGCACTATCTATTGTACTCCAGATGGAATTGCATTTCAGACCCCAGATGAAGATGTATTGTATAAAATGACACTGGTAAATTTAGAACCAGAAGTAAATGATTTGTTTCCTGTATTTGATGCAGAGAAAATACCAATTGAACTGAAAGAGACAGTGAAAGAGGAAGTGTGGGACTTTACAGGAGAAGATGTAGGATTAATGAAAGAAGTAGATCCCGTTAGAATCTCCGTAAAAGAGGGAACAAGTTACCCAAATACGCCCCAGTATAAATTGACACCAGAAATAATTGAAGGAATAACGCCAGTAATAAATAAAATGGTTGAACAAGGGATTCTAAAAGAAATCATGAGCAGTCCATGTAATTCGCCAATAATGGGACTGAAAAAGCCAAACAGAACATATAGAATTGTACAGGATTTGAGGAAGGTAAACAAAATTGTAGTGCCTTGTTGCCCAATAGTACCGAACCCTGCTGTGATTCTATACCAGATTCCACGTGAAGCAGAATGGTACACAGTAATTGATTTATGTCATGCATTTTCTCTATTCCATTACATCCAGATAGCCAGCCATTATTTGCGTTCAGGTTCGGAGAGCGTATTTTGGCATGGTGCCGAATTCCTCAAGGGTACACAGAAAGCCCCTCGATCTTTAATCAGATTCTAAAGAAATCCTTGGAAGATTTAAAAATGCCAGAAAAGTCAGTGATGGTTCAGTATATTGATGACCTACTGGTGGCATCAAAAACGAAGGAAGCATGTGTCAATGATACAATTGCTTTGCTGAATCATTTAGCCAAAAGAGGACATAAAGTGTCCCCATCAAAATTGCAGTTTTGTCAACAAGAAGTCCAATATTTAGGGCATAAAATTGAGAAAGGAGTGCGAAAGGTAACAACTGAGAGAATAAAGATGATTCAAGGAATGAGAGCTCCAATGACGCAAAGAGAGGTAAGAATGTTTCTGGGAATGGTTGGATATTGTCGACAATGGATAAGCGGATTTTCGTTGATCGCCAAACCGTTGCAAAAACTGACAAAGAAGGATGTTAAAGATCCTTTTGAAATGAATGATGAGGAAATTAAAGCATTCAGAGAGCTGAAAAAGAAATTGTGTGAAGCTCCAGCATTGGGAATGCCTGACTATGAGAAAGACTTTGAGTTGTATTGCAGTGAAAGAGATGGATGTGCATTTTCAGTCTTGGTACAGAGACATGGAACCATGAAAAGACCCATTGCATATTTTTCAGCTGTTTTAGACCCTGTAGCAAAAGCGTTGCCTGGATGTTTAAAAGCAGTTGCTGCTACTTGTGTGAGTCTGGAACAGAGTGAAGACATAGTGATGGGATATCCACTGAGAGTATATGTTCCCCATTCTGTGGAAATTCTCTTGACAAGAACGAAAACCCAATACATGACACATAGTCGGCTGACTAGGTATGAAAAAGTAATTTTGAGTGCAGATAATGTGACCATTGACAGATGTATGAATGTGAATCCTTCGACATCATTGCCAGATGAAGAGAGTGTGATTGAAATGGATGAAGTAGATCATGATTGTCTGAATGTGCTTGAATATTGTACAAAACCAAGACCAGATATACGAGATGAGCCCTTAAAGGAATCAGATTATATTCTGTTCGTGGATGGCTCATGTTTGAGAACAAATGATGGAGTTCTAAGTGCAGCGTATGCAGTTTGCACAGTAGCAACTGTAATGGAAGCATCTTGTCTGAAAGGGATATGGTCTGCCCAAGTCGCAGAACTGATAGCTCTGATTCAAGCCTGCAAGTTGGGAAGAAATGTACGGGTTACAATTGTGACAGATAGACTATACGGTTTTGGAGTGGTGCATGATTTTGGTCAGATTTGGTCACAAAGAGGTTTCTTGACGTCTGCAGGAACGCCAATTAGAAATGGAGATTTTGTGAAAAAGTTGCTTGAGGCGATACAGCTGCCTAAACAGATTGCTGTTGTGAAGTGCAATGCACATAAAAATGGGGAAGACTACATAACTGTCGGCAATAAGTATGCTGATGAGATTGCACAGTACTGTGCAAAGAATGTGGTCTCTTTGAACAGGAACCGAGAAAGAGAGCATATTTCTTGTCCTTTGCTTTTTACTAACCCTGTTGAGACATGGGATGAGGTGAGACAGTTACAGGAAGCAGCAGATGATGAGGAAAAAGATACATGGATAAAAGCAGGATGTAGAAAACATGAGGAAAATGATGTTTGGGTTTACAGAGATGAAAGACCAGTTATGCCTGATAGCATGATTTCTGACATGGCACGGATGTACCATGGACAAGCCCATATTGGGAGAGATTCAATGATCAGACTTTTTAGACAAACATGGTATAATCCAAAATTCAGAGCCATAGCTGAGAGTCTTTGTCAAAGATGTCTTATTTGTCAACAGTTAAATCCAGGAAGGAAGACAGTAGTGAGTCTAGGAACAATAGGACGAGAAGGAGGTCCGTTCACTAGAATGCAAATGGATTTTATAGAAATGCCCCCGAGCAACAGACTAAGGTATGTCCTCGTAGTCGTCTGTTTGTTTTCCCGTTGGGTGGAAGCATACCCGACCAGAAGGAATGATGGAATCACGGTAGCAAAACTTATGCTGCGAGAATTCATTCCGAGGTATGGTTTTCCAGTCACGATTGAAACAGATAGAGGAACACATTTCCAAAACGAATTAGTTAAACTGATTTGTGAAGCACTTAGTATTAAACAGAAACTGCATTGTGCATACAGACCAGAGGCTTCTGGAATAGTAGAGCAAGTGAATGGAACAATTAAGAACAGGTTAGGAAAAATGTGTCAACCCACAGGACTCAAATGGCCAGATGCCTTGCCATTAGTTTTAATGACAATCAGAAGTATTCCGGAAAGGAAAACTGGACTCAGTCCCCATGAGATAATTATGGGACGAGCAATGAGACAAGCACATGTACCTGTCAACAAACTACTGACTATAACTGATGATCTGGTGCTGGATTATTGCAAAGGATTGGCTGATGTGGTGCGTTCTGTGTTTCATCAGGTTGGACCGGATGCTACTACTCTTGAAAGAAAACCAGCTCACGACTTGAATCCAGGAGATTGGGTCCGCATAAAAGTCCACAGGAGAAGAAACTGTTTGGTTCCTCGCTGGGATGAACCACGACAAGTGATACTGGTGACAACCACTGCAGTCAAATGTGCAGGAGTAAAACACTGGGTGCATGCCAGTCACACCATCAGAGTTCCAGAACCTGAAGATCGACATGTGAGTCGACATCTGGAAGTGTTGGATAACAGTTCAGCATCAGAAGCGGAAGAAGAAACGAACAGGGTGCCAGAATCTGAAGATCGACCTGTAAGTCGACATCTGGAAGACCCAACTACAAGTGCAATGACAGAAGAAGTAGAGGAAATAGCTGAAGTTCCAGAACTTGAAGATCGACATGTGAGTCGACATCTGGAAATATCAGACACCAGTTCAGAATCTGATACAGATCATTCGGATTGTGAGGAAAATCTGAAAAGAAATTGGAAATTTGAAAGCATAAGAGAAGAAACTGAGCACGAAGATAGTAACAGTGAGCAACCAAGTACAAGTTGTGGTAATAATCCTTCGGAGATAATATTAATAGATGAAGAAGGGAGAGTTTCAAACAGAAAGTTAGAAAAATCGGAAGATCCCCGAGGAGCAATAGGGACAGATAGCCAAACAAAAGAACAGGGAAATTTAGAAGCAGATAGAGAGATTGAAACAAATTCGGAAGAACCTCGAGGAGGGACAGAAGTAGGTGAACGAAGGAAGATAAGAAAAGAACCACAAGTAGAGGAAGAAAATGAAATTATAAGATTCAAAATAAGAGACAATAAAGAGAAAACTGAAACAGAGTCTGAAGAAAGTGGAGAAGAAAGAAACCAAAAACTAGAGTCAAGAAAAAGAACTTGGAAAACAGAAAGAGAGGAAAAAGGAATTAAGGCAAAAAGGCCAAGAAAAGGAGACAATTGGCCCAACGAAGTAAGAAAATTAAGATACAGGATCATAAGGTTAGATGGAAAAAGTGCTGAACAAGTGAATGAAATAACAAGTCAGAAAGAGCAAGAAAAACAAGGTGGAAAACACTTGCAGAAAACGAAAAGAGTAAAGAAGGTAAATCCGAAGTATAGATCGCCTGAATGGTTGTACCTTGCTTTAACTGATATCAAAGAAGAAAAGAACACTCACGAGAACCCAGAACAAAGAAACCTAATGGGTGAAGGTGAAGTGCAACAAACTTGAAGAAATTTAAACGAATTTCTGCCGGACTTGACAAAATACTGGATCTGACGAATTTCTACCGGATTTGACAAAATACTGGATTTGACAAAGAAAGAATTCTGAAAAGAATTAAAAGAAAGTACCGAACGAAGACAGAAACATTGGAGTGCAGAGTGGCTAAGAAGTCATTTCTGAGGTGTAGTGACACAATTTTCTTGTAAATAAATAAATAGGTTATAAAACAAAATGGAGGATACTAGAGATAGAAAAGGTAGATGTGAGTTTTTAAGTAGATGGTTTAAGATGTGCTTCTTTTGTACAGGATTATTAATGACAGTATGGGTGGTTTTAGCAATCACTATTCCAATTAGTTTAGCTGTAGAAGAAACGTCTAATCACACAGAGAAAGAAAAAGGAGCTAACACTCAAGAAACAGTTATATTAAAAAGTAGTGCAGAATTACATAAGGACAAATCAATAACAGATTTTTCAAAGAATGTTTTTACTAAATTATTATATGAGTATGTAGAAACAATGGATGTAAGAGATTGCTATGTTTGTATGCAATTGCCTGCATCTGTAGCAGAGGGTGTGACTTATCATCACCTTCCTTTGACGTATGGAATAACATGTAGTGTTTTAGCAAGTTTATTTTATAAGACAGGTAGATTAGAATATTATTGCACTGACATAGATAAGATTTTTGCGAAAATTTCTGTAGTTCCCGAACTAAACAAAATAAAAGAGGGAAAAACGTTTGGTGAATTTTTCATAGAAGAAAAGATTTTAACATTAGATAATATAGTTAAAAACAACCTTACCTGTGAGTTAAAGAAAGAAGAAAAAGTATTTTTAGAGATGGTTGAAGAAAGAAGAGTGAAATTTCAAAGAAAAGTGATAGAAGAGACAAAAACACCTCTTTGGGCGTTTGAGGAAGACAATCATGACAAGAAAAAGACAAATGCAGCTATGACTCTGGATTGGCCCCAACAGGGAAGGTTGTGCATTAGAAGAAATAGAACAAGATATGACAATTATTTTGTGGGTTCCAGTATTTGCCATGACAATTATCAAATTTTAGGCGGATGGGGATTCAAAGGGGAAAAGATCCAATATTTCCAGGGATCTATTATGTTTGCGGTAATAGGGCTTATTACAGGTTGCCGGACCATTGGTATGGGTCATGTTATTTAGGCCTGGTCTTTCCAAAGATTTTTCATATAGATAGAAAAGAAAAAGGAACACACAAAATGATAAATACTTTTACACATAGAAAAAGGGAAAGTTTTTCAGAAATAGTAGGTGATATTTTTGGTGCATTGATACCAGCAGTGGGAATATCTTTGAATGCATTTAAAATTCGGAAATTATCCACAGTGGTAGATCGTTTATCTACAGATACTGCTGGAGGGTTCTTGATGGTAAATACCGAGATGGTTGCGATGAGAGCTATGGTAATGCAAAATCGACTTGCCCTTGACATTCTTTTGGCAAAAGAGGGTGGAGTCTGTGGAATGCTGAAAGTCCAACATTGTTGCACTTACATTCCAGATAAAAGTGAAAATATACAAAAGTATATAAAGAATATTACAAGTTTGCACAAAGAACTTGTTCCACTGGAGGTTGAAAGTGCATTTGGAAAACTTGGTAAAGGGTTTTCTTCAGTAATAAATTGGTTAACAAGAATGAGTGGATTAATAATAGGGAAAGTTATAATAATAGCAACCATGATAATCATAATAATTTTAGTGCTGAAGCTTGTAATTACATGTATAAAGAAAAGAAGAAGACAGAATAAAATAGAAAAAGAAAACATGATAAACAAGGAGAGAGAGAGAGAAATGGGTGAAATAGAGCTAGAAGAGATAAAAGAGAACATGTACAAGAAGACCAAGAGACAAGTTGAAAGGGATACAGTTGTGTAAACTAACAAAAGCAAACGGATAAAAGAAATATGCTGTCTGAAAGAATTGTATAACTTGGGTTTTGTGGTGATATTAAAAATCACCAAAGGGGGAGTTGATGGAGCAGGATAAATGAAAAATTTTAACCTCCTAATAATTTTCGTAAAATAATTAATAAACATGTTCATTTAAGTAAATAACCAACAATGTATGTTACATGTGAAGGGTAAAGGTAACACGCTATTTTGTGTGCAAATTAATCTACTTATAATTGTTGACGTGTCTAATATAAATGTAATATTTGCGTACTAATAAAATAATGAAATGCATGATTTGTGCTTTAAAAATAAAACGTGTGGTGGCAAAATAAAGCGATGGTAAGTAAGGGACGGCTTTATATGTTGCTTTTTGCTAGGTAATACCTAATTGGGGTACGTAGAAAGACGGGAGGGAAACGAAAGGGTTTATATTCTTTATTTTTAACAATATTTTGTTTATCTTTGAAAATAGTGCGCTTAGGCCTGTTGAGCAGCGATATAAAATGGCCGCCATGAGCTAGAGTACGCATGTGCGAGAAGCTGTGTGGAAAAGGAGAAAGGCTGTGAACAAGAATGACCACGTGTTCGTGCTGAGAGCCTAGGATGGAAGTATGGTCAAGGCTATTGTGACCTTACTGAGCAAATGTGTGCCAAGATGATCAGCAAGAAGCGTGAGAAGTCAAAATGAATAAATGGACAAACAGAACTGTTGAACCTAAAAAGTATCAGAAAATGATACAAATTGGACTGATCGAAACTGATGAGTAATGTCATGAACTGTGGGAAACGATGCAAGCATGGACATTCCACAAAGAACTGGTTAAGACAAGGAAGTTTGATAAAAATGTATATGGACTCGAATGGACCAATGAGAGAGAATCACGCCATAAAGAGGCAACATTTTATTTAGTAAGCGAGAATTAGGGTATAAGAAGACCTACTCCGGGTGGGAGGGATTATTATTGATGATGATGAGCGAGCGTACTGTTAGAAGAAGGGAGAACTGAGATTGCTGATAGATGAGTTGCGGGTGCGGAGTTGCTGTTGCGGATGATCGAAGCTGCTGCTGCTATTTTTATTAAGTATAAGATGCTGCTTTTGGAGAACCTTTTTACTCCTGATAGATTTTTCATTTAGAGCTATTAGATTTTCCAAGACAGATAGATAGATCTTTTTGGAGTTCTTGCTGTGACAAACTTTATCTTCTATCTAATAGGTATGCATTATAATTTCAATTTATTCTTATAATGATGATAAATGTAATAATCTGAGTGATAAACTTAAAACTTATGCATTGTTTCTAAAACTTTATATAAACTTTATTATCTTTAAACAAATGACTCAGTGATTCTTTAGCTCAATAATGATTAAGGTAAAATGTTAAAGAGTTTATTGTGATTGAGCTGGTCTTAATCACCATCAACTGATTCCTACTAGTTGGTCCATCGACCAATGAGCGGAATACCTTAAAAGCAATGAGAAACATTATGTCGTGTTAAAAAGAGGTATCCCGTCTCCTTCCAGCGAATCGTTTTACTGTTTTTTCTCCTAGGTTAAGGACGGAGGTAATCCAGGGAATAAATGAGTAAGTGAATGTATATGCGGTGTTATGGGCCCCACCGTCATATGGATATAGTTTGTGTGTTGGAGGGATAGTTGCACCTGGATGACCGAAGCATATAGGAGAAGAATTTTTATTGTTAGCGCTGGATCACAGTGAACCAAAAATGTTTAGAGTTTCTGGTTTTAATAGCATCTGTCTTTTTTTGTATGTCTTATTGTTTTTAAACATTACAAATATTAGTTATTGAAGGAGCCATCAGAACAGAAAGGCCATATTTGAACACCTTCTTGGTAAAATAGCTCTTCTATGTGGCAAAGTAAACAAAAACATAACCCTCAGTGTTCACATTGGGGAAAAATGCACACATCTTATTATATAAGGCATTACACAGCAAGAGAATGTTCTCCAACCCATCATGTATTGGAAAAAACACTGAGCCATAGGAACAGCGAGAGTCTCCAAGCCAGGAAGGGAGATTTTAACTAGTTCCTCTAAATTATGCTTTCATCATACTTTGGGGAGCGACGTCAGCAGTATAGAGCCCTTTTTGTTTGATAGTCTTTCATGTCTCCCATTGCTTCCCAGGTCATTCCCATTAGTATCTGTGCCTTCATCTATTTATGTGCATAACCCTTCAGCGTATATTTGCACATAATGAGTCCAGGGATTGCAGAAAGTTTTACGCAGCACTTCATGTAGATTTTTCTTTACTTTGATATTCGTGCACATATCATGAATAAGATCGCAAGAGACATTTGGGCAGAGGACCTGCAGGGAAAAAGGAATGGCACTTTAAGATGATGCAAGTACCAAAATAGGTTTCAGTGTCTGCATATTAGCTAAGACAATTACTCAGCAATACGTTTTGGACTTAGTCTAATTCATCCTCTTTTGACGAAAACAATAAAATGCTTTTAATATATATAGGATCTTGGTAAGTTACATTTTCCTGTCAAGAACTATTTAGAACCGGAAAGTTAGAATGTAGCAGTTTCTTTTGGAAGACTCTTTAAAATTTCTCACATTACATCCTTGTAGCATTTTTGTATTTGCCACTTTGAGTGGCACTTTATCAAAACAGGAGCAAATTGCTTACTACTAATTTCAGAAATGACTGCTTTTGTTGTTTAATTTAATTACTGAGTCCCTGGGAGGCTGATTGCCTAGAACAGGGCTGGTAGTAGCTTGTTTTAGAACTCCTACCACTGCTTTGCGCCACCCCTGCCACCCTGTGTGGTCTTGTTGCCTCTTCCCGGCGCCCACCTCGTTGCGCCGGGAAGAGGCGCAGCCTTGGGGGCAACAGCGGATCTTTTGAAAAATGTTTTAAACTATGCACTTTAATTGATACACTTTCCATTCCGTGTATCAAGCAAGCATGCATTCCTGAATCAGACTGCATAACCCCTGAGTTGTAATTGTATAGCTATTCCGTCCCTAGAGGCACAGCACCCAGGATGATGCGCTGCATGGCTAAACGCTTATAAGGTCGAAAAGGTGAGACCTATTGGCTGTGCCAGTCCTTGTTTGGAATTGGAACTTGCTGTTTTGAAAGCTAAGGAAAAGGGCTATAAGAGACTTTTAGTAACTTGGGGACAATATTTCAATTGGAATAACATTACAAAGTATAATTCATAGTCTCCCGTCATCTTTTTTCATTTTTTTTCTCTTTCTTCTTTTGGTTTCCTTTCCTTATTTTTTCCAAATCAAACAATGGATTTATATGTGATTGTTGTATTTAAGGATGAACTTTTCTCATTTAAAAAATGAAAAAATAAAATAAAATCTTGCCTTCTCTTGGTTGGAGTCGTTTCTTGACAGCCTTTTTCCACTACAATTGTACTGTATTTTTTTAATATAAAAACGAAGCTTGTTTACTTTTCTTTGGAAGGGTAGAAACTTGGGCTTGGGGAAAACAGTCCAGGGAGCCAGACGAGGCGTGAGCTCTTCTGTCAGAATAGGGAAGAAGAGAAAAGTTTCCAACGCCTTACACTTCGCAATATCAGTCTTTAAAATTCCACTCATCTGCACGTTTTCTAACTTTTCTTGGCCTGTACCTCCTAGCAGCGGGCCTGAAGGGGGAGAGGCAGCCATGACATACTGTTTTAATTACCGCCTTATCTCTCTAATGAGGTTTAACAAGGAGGTGGCAGGGAGCGTCCAGGCATGTGTTTGTGTGGCTGCCGGTTACTTAATTAAAAAACAATATCGCGTCCAGCTGCTTTTTGTTAATAATCCGTGGCCCCCTGCCTTAATTCACTCCTCCAAAGAAAAGACAAATAAACAATCTACACGCTCGCACTTTCGGAAATTAAGACTTTTTCCCCTGGTCATGATGATGAAGATACTATCTTAAAAGTCTCACTGTGGCTTCATAAAATCTGCGAGACTCCCTCTGCAGAGGTATTTCAGGAAGTTGGTTAGTTACATGGTGGCGATGTGCACTCTGGGTATTAATGGCTGACTGGAAAAGGGTAGATATGACAGAACTCACTTTGTAAGAGAAAGTCATTAACTCGATTTCATTTAGCTCTTTGCGTTACAGAGAAAAAAGAAATTCCGTGCCAGAGAGAATGTGGGGTTGTAACTTAACAGGACGTTTGTGTATAACCACTGTCGAAGTTACAGCGAATTACGGATTTTCCACTGGTGGATGGTGGGACTTCTGCTTCTTGGAGCCTTGGTGGTGAATATCAGAGGCTGTAATGGTGGGGATGGCTCATCTATATCCACATAATGCTGTGTTTCCTGTCGCCACTGTGCACTAATGCCGAGTTAGCATTACATCCCTAACAGTCACAGGGCAAACATCTTAAACATGTGGATTAACCTCTTGTCAATGTAAACATTTGGGCTAGCCTTTTCCTACATTAAAGGTGGGCAGTATTTGACATGGGAACGGGTGGGACTCCCAAATACCTGTCATGGTGAAGATTCTCCAGGAGACACTGCCCACCCTCAGGGAGAGGTTTTCAGAGGCCCTATATCCGTTAGAAGACTTCACTCTCACTTTTAGGCAAAGCCATTTCTGCCTGGTGCTCCTGGAGCACTGGGTGAAAATGGCTGGTGAGTGAAATCCAGACAACTAAGCCTTTTTCCTGTCTATCCTTTATTTGTTTTATGGAATTCCTCTGTGTGCTACTTCCTTACCACCTAGTGCATACATTTAGGTGAGTCACCTTACAAACAAGTTGATACAAAAGAAACATAGAGGAACAAATTCACAAAAAAAATTGCTTACAACACAAAACTTTACAATGCATCACAAGCAGGCTCACGATTTCCACGGTGATGTCAACTCTGAGTCTTTGTCACACAAAGGAGGTATGCTTATTGAGGTGCACAAACCTGTGCAATCGCGTAATGAATTTTACAACTGCGGAGCAATGGAAGGACAGAAGCCTTGAAAGGACAGCAGACCTCCATTCTTGCATTTGGATTCACAATGTGCAGGCATTGTGAACTCATTTAATTAAACAGAGAGGTATCACAATATGACAGATTGTGGCACGTTGTGAGCAGGGCCTGGTGGGATCATATAGTGGACCCTGATACTGCTATTTGCTCCCATCAATGAGGGTTGCTGTGAAGTACTGTGGATCCTTTCTACAAGTGGAAGCCTCCGTCTAGGGAACAGTTGCTGCTTATCATTGGCAGTAGGCAGCCAATCAATATCTCATAAATTCATAAGTGGTTGCAAAGCATTGATGAATTCCACTGTGAGTCACAAGGAGGGGTTGAAGTCCCAGTTTAGATCCTCCTCACTCGCAACTTACAAGAGCTTGAAAAATCTGTATTACAATTCCAAATGCATATTTCAAATAGCAATACAAATGTATGCATTGTCTGTAGGACTTTGCATTCCAAAAGCAAGAAGATTTGCTCTGCGCTGGTTTTGTAAATGCAAACATATTTCGTCAATCCTCAGGCCTGTTTGCTGTTTCATAGTCTGATGTTATGTTATATGTCTTCTAACCTGTACACATGCTACTCTAAAGACTTGATGGCTCAATGTCTGATTAAATGTAGTTTGCAATCAACATATGGGGGAATTGCACTGTTATCACAAAACAATGACAGTATGGCAAAGTGCCTTTTCCCAGGAGAGGCTAAAGCCCAGAGGATTATTGCTGGGTGGGCCCAAGTGGGACCCAGTGTTGGCACTTAATAATGCTGGTGCAAAACATTCACGTGTTTATGGTGTGTGCACCACAACACACAAACAATTCCATGCACCAGACACCCATACAGTATATCTCTGCTGGGATGTCAGCAGCCTTGACTATCAGATCGAGATACCAACAGTAAAGGAGAAGATCCTCCTGTATCAAGGGGGCAATGTCAGGAGACTAAACAGAGAAAAGGTGACAAAGAAACAAGATGGAAGACCCATCAAATAAAGTGTGGCATTAGGAGAGAAGCAGTTGTGGCAGAGGCCTTAAATCATCCCTCTGTTTTTATTGTTTTAGAGATAGTGAATTAGAAAGCTGCCTGTGGATAGGCGTATTTTTATTTTGAATAGGTTATGATAGATATATGGGTATTGACAGAAAGAGGACATTTTCAGGAGCAATTGAACATGGCTGCAGAAAGATACGTGTGGGGTAAGAAGATGGCAAGTCAGGGGCAGCTCGCTGGACAGAAGCCGGCTGCCTGGACCACAGTGCAGAGCTGGGGAAGCAACTGATATCCTTTTCTCATGCTTAGGGTTGTTGAAGTATCTGTTCTTGGGTTGTGTATAACTGTGTATTAGCTCCATTGAGCCTTGGTGCTTGAAAACAAACTTGAAGTTTTAAATTGGGAGTTCACAGGGTACAGGCATCGGTTGCAGGGGTCAACAAGACCCTGGAAACTTATTTAGAGTTTGCCAAATGGGATTCCCCATCATAAACATGGCAGTTATCCCGTTCCCACTTGCAATACAGGGGACAGGATTCCCACCACATCTTGACGGAGTATCCCATTCTCCAAACTCTAATTAATGGCCACAGTATTGTGTGCTTCCCACCTCGGCATCAGGTGCTTGGTAAGTAGGAGTAATGATCGAGGGTACACAGGCTGCTGTAGTAATCCTCAAATGTATCTATAAGGACTGCAGAAATAGTGATGCCCATTCGGCTTGAGTACCAGATGAGTAACTTATGGAACAAAAGTTAATATATAAAATAAAACACTTCAAAAGGGTTTAGGAACCAGCAAGTCACTCTGTGTTTGTGAGTGTGGTAGATTGAACTCTATCGCTACACACTTTTCTGTGTTAGTATGGCAACCCCACACTTTTTTGAGCAGTTAGCATTGTTGGATGGTCTACTATGGGGAGGAAGTAGTAAAATACTGTAAAATACACTTCTCGCCCAGTCTATTTTAAGTTTTTCAGATTTTGTGGTGAGTGGTTTTGCTGAAGTAGTGTTGTGTCAGCATGTTTTGATGCCAACTATGACAGAATCTTCCTTCTATTTACATAATTCTAGAAACCATTCAGATTAAGCGATATCATCATGAGGGTGTTGTTGTCATAGTATGCTGTTGTGTGCTTAGTGTTTTAGGTATTAGATTTGAGTATTCAGGCCAGGTAGCTTTTGTCTCCTATGAGACTAGTTATTGTGTTGATTGGTTTTAAGATTGCATGTAATACTCCTGTAAGGTCTAGTGCTAGGCTGTCTTATAATGGGCAATATTTCAGGTGGTATACAGTGCTGGATGGTGTGGTGTATCAGCATCTGATATCACTCCATGTAGTATAAGAGGGGTTAATATGAAAATGTATGTTAAATTTACTGGACATACATAAACTCGATCCTGTAATCAAGCATCTGCTTTCACTCTAACTTGAACTTTTAACTGTTGGCTATGCTCTCACTGGCCTGATTAAACGATTCTCTGTTATGCTGGCTGTATGCTTTAGTCAGCAATATATGTGGTGATTTCTGGTGTGTGCAGTGTGGTTCACCAAGTTCTCCAATATCCTTAAGGGAGCAACTCACATGTATGTTGTGGAAGTTTTAGTGAGCTGTGTCTATAATCTCTTACAGCAATGAGGACGTTGTGTGACTTCATACCCCCATGACGAAACACGTGTTGGCTGGAAGCGAAAACTCTTTATTGCCTTACCTGGCAAAATTATTTAAAAGGGCTGTTATGATAAAGCTCCTATCTGAGGCTTTCCTAATGATTCCAAGCAGGCTTTATGCATGGGATTGGCATAGATTATTGATTACCTTAAAGGAAACTGACTTAAATATCATGGCTCGTGGTGGTGGTGGGTTTGGCTTGCTAACTTCATTGGATCTGTTAGTAGTGCACAGCATTGTAAACCTCCAACATCTGAAATAATGGATATCTAACATAACTATTAAAGGGAGTGTCCTGAGTTGGATTGAGTCATGCGCCACACATGGACACTCACAGGTATCGCAACACACTCCTATTGAAAATATTGGAGGGAGGGACTTAAAATGCCAACCCTTAGTAACTAATCTTTAAAAAATGAAACCATGTTAAAAACATATTAATAATTAATCAATTGTTTTATTTTAAAATATAATTAAAACATTATGTAAACTAAATACACTTAGATTACATTTTTAATTTTTATGAAAAAATGAAAATAATTTAAATTAATTCAACACATAACTTCAAACTTTCACCTAAAAATGACTTCAGGACTTAGGTTTGACAGGGTAGATGCTATTTCTAACACGAATAAACAAGCAATAGGTAGGTCACAATCACTCACTTAGTTAATACCACCATCATGGACCAACTCGCTCCCTGAATTCCGTTCCTTTCTGGGTTCTCTTACTATGTACCAGAAATCAGGAACCATGGATGGGTAATGCCCACGTCAGGCAGATTTGACACGCATTTCCCCACCCTGCAAGCCCATGAAATGATGGACTGGAAGGAGCGTTGGGACAGAGGAGAGATAAAACTGAGGTCTACCAAATAGAAACCCAGGAGAAGGAGAAGAGGAGAATGTGGAAAGCATTAGAAAAGGAGGAGGACACCCTCAGCATGGGGGAATGATGGAGACCAATGTGGCAACCTCACCAGAAAACACCGACAGGCCCCACTACCCTAATCAGTGATGACCTGGACGCCACAGTCCTGGGATTAGACAGCAGCTTCAGGCAAGTGAAAGCTGGGTGTTTGGAAAAATGACATTCAGAAAGGGGAAACTGTAAGGGAAAGGTTGTAAATTCAATGTGATGGGGTGCTGTGTTTGTCCTTCACTTACCATTATCCCACATTTCTTGGTATCTTCTGCTTACTATTATTAACTAATGATATTCCAGGAAACAACCAATACCTGTAGTGTCGGGGTATTTTTCTTTAGTTCAGTTTTTTCTTTTTCCTCTAATTTGTTTATTTGAGGGACTCCTTGTTATATCCCCATATTCTTAAGAAAGAAGTTCCCTTAAAAAATGTGATAACAAGGTCAGGGCTGGATTGTGAAAACTCAAATCAAATAGTTGTTTTGAGGTTTGGCTGCAAATAAAACTAAAACAAAAAGTAGAAATTCAGACACTTTGAAGCATTTAATCAATCTTTCTGGGTGCAGCCTGGGCACCAAGTCAAACTGGTGGGGAGTCCTGCTGGCCTCTTCCTATTTGCCCCTCCTTTTCAATTTATATTAGTCCTTCTTCTGAATGTTCCACAGGTCCAGGAGTGTTCTGATGCATGTATCTTAGGGTCCTGCTTTCATACACGGTGCAAGCCTTGTGGGGTATTCCCTGGCTTACCCCCAAAACTGGTTTTGGTCAGTTCTTCCCCTTTCCCTGGTTCCTGCTCCAAACTGACGAGGGTGGCAAAAAGCAGGGTAGGCATGGTGTCAGGTTCTTTTGATTGTGCTGTAGGCAAAACTCTTTGAAATGAAAGTGAGGATGGCTACAGACTGGTATCCTGTCGGGATGGACCATCATGTCAACACCTAAGCCAATTTGACTCGTCTTGAACCAATACACAAAACCCACCAGCAGAGTCATTCACAGTCTTGTGACCCAGGACATTGGCAGAAAAGCACAGTTGCATGGGACAAGAAAATGCCAGCTTGATAAAAGTGCCATTTTCAGGATTAGAACTTAGAAATCCAACTTCACCATTAAAACAGATTGTAAATTACAATTCCTTTGAGTATAAATGGCATATTTCTGTCTGCTCCCAATCTGAAGTTAGCACTTATTTAATGCAATAAGGTAACCCAATATTAGCCTATGGGAGAGAAAAGCAGTGAAAAACGACTTGAGGAGTTTTTCACTGACAGAAAATGTAAACGTTTAACACACATGTCCTACTTTTGAAATACCATGCGCCCTGCCCTATGAGCCTTTAAGGCCTACCTTAGGGGTAACTTAGAAGTGAAAAAGGAGGTACTATGCCTGGAAAAGGTTGATTTTGCCTGGTTGAAATGGCAGTTTAAAACTGCACTACAGGCTGCAGTGGCTGTCCTGAGACATGTTTTAAAATGCTACTTTAGTGGGTGGCACAATGAGTGCTGCTGCCCACTAGTATCAGTTAATTTACAGGCCCTGGGTACATGAAGTACCATATACTAATTGCTTACAAGTAAGTTAAATGTACCAATCAGGTGTAGGCCAATTTTACCATGTTTAAAGGTGAGGGCACAAGTACTGTACCACTGGTTAGCAGGGAAAAAGTGAACAGAGTCCTCAATGCCAAAAATAAACGGGTTCAGCAAAGGAAGTCAAAGGAAGGCAAAAATCTGTGGTGATCCTGCAGAAAGGGCCAGACTCAACTGGGATGATGTTAGACCATCTGATAGGATTCCTGATGCATTAGACGCAGTACAAAATTAGATGGCATTCAATTTTTTTAAAGCTGAACCCCTCCAAGACAGAGGTGATGCTGACCACTTTGCACCTTGATGTTTGGCAAAATAAGCTTTCCCTCGTTCTATAGGTGTTTGTCCCTAACTACCTCAGAATGTTAGGAATCCAGGAATCATGATGGATTCCTGGCTCAACATGTCCATACAGGAAGCAGCAACCACTAATACTTGCTTCTATTATCTCAGAGTTTTGCACAGGGATTTTCCTCTCCCCTCTTTTCCAAGCACTATATAGCCCAGCATAGTAATAACGGAAGGCCTCATTAATGTCCAATTGAGTTGTGCAATGAACACAGGAAGGCGTAACCACTGAAAGGAACGGGGTAGGCGATGGTACCATCCGAATCATGTGGGCAGGAGTTCACCTGATGTATCTTCTTCTGTGTGTAATGTCTGTGTATAGGTATTAAAATCTATTACCTGCAGGCTCTCCAGGAGCTCCACATATTTGATTCTGGCATCTTGTAAGTCATCTGCGTGTGTGTCATCATGCGCTGCCGCATGCTCGAGCAGTCCCAGCTGTGTTTCGTATGTTGAAAGTCCTGCAGAGCTGAATGTTGCGCCCCGGTAACAGTGGCAATAGACACCCCCTAATTACAATCTTCAACGCTTCCCATTTAATTAATGAGGAGGAAGCAGCACATGTATGGTCTGCAAAGTACGTGTCAATGGTGGTAGCGAGAGTGTCTTTAAAAACAATGTCTTCTAAAAGAAGTGGTTGCATGCGCCATGTTGGAATAGGGGTTTACCCGGGTAGGTTGCATTCGTAATTTTCGCTTGCAATGATGAAGGGCAAGGGATACGATCTAAGCAAGCGTGTATTTTATGTAGGGGAGAATATATAAAGTATTCTCGCATGCCTGCATTGTAGACCCACCATGCATTAGTCAAGGACCTTGCCGATGCCCAGTCACTAAAGGCCCTGGCTTGTTTGACCGAGATTCTACTCGGTAGAGGAGGGTGAGAGCAATCCAAATCTATATCCACGAACACGTTAAAGTCACCCCCAATTAACCACAGGAGGTGTGACCATTCAGCCAGCACAGAGGACAGGCATGCCAGAAAAACATCCAGGTCCATGTTTGGGGCATAAATACTACCCAGGACTAATGTTTCACCATCCAAGACCCCCCAGACAAAAACATATCTACCATTGGTATGTATTTTAGAGTCTTCAAATGGCACCCCAGCCCTTATCCAAACAGCTGCCTCTTGGGAAAAGGCTGAGGATGTCGTGGTAAATAGTTGTCCTTTCAATTCCATCCAGAGTTTAACTGCTTCAAAGGAGGAAAGGTGTGTTTCCTGCAAATAGACTATGTTCGCCTTACCACGATGAAGCTGGGTGAGCATACTGTGATTTTAGTTAATAGACCCCATACCCCTGACATTCCAAGTCAAAATTTTATAATGATGTATAACAGTTGGACATGTAAATATTAAAAGATAGGGTATCTAGGTGGTTCCCACATCATACATATTATGTAACATGAGACAAGTGGATGCAAATGATTGCAGAAACAAAAAGATCATTTTCCAAATACTAGGTCCAGCGAGGAACGATCGTTCAACCAAAACTGTAAAACCATGTTAACAAATTAATAATGTGTGCAACCGCCTTGGGGGTAGGCTAACATGGACTCAAAGTAAGACAAAAACATACAAATCAGTACAGTATAGTGCTTCAAGGAAACCATGTTAAGCAAGCATTATGTGAGGGAGGCAATTCATATGGATGAAGAAAAATAAGCCTGTGAGGGGAAGGGGGAACAAATCCTTTCCAGTCAAATAGTTCCCACAAAGAAAAATAAAGAGGGGGAGGGGAGCTCTTACCTTCATGTGTGTAATGAGAAAAGATATTGGTAAAGTGTAGGGAAATATCAAACTAGGATCGAGTGAAATAAACCAGGGTATGCCGAAGATGAGAGGGGAAAGCACCTCCTTGAAGAAAGGTGCAATAGGGATCCACCCAGCAGGCACCTGTGGCTAGGGTCTCTAAAGGAAAGGTCCACCCCTCAGACACACTAGACGGTTTCTATCAACTCTACCAATAAAGTGAGGTGTAAATCAAAATAACATCACGTTCACTGTACATTGTCTGCTGTTTGTGGCATAATGGAAGGAAAAAGAGCCATGCTGACAATGGAGTCTGGATCCGAAGCTGCACTGTCTGAAGGACTAGACTTGGGCATCAGCTGCTGTGTTCAAATAGAGGGCACCCCCTCCCTCCAAGACCGGCTGCGGGGAGGGATCAGCTCTAGAGATTGTCAATCGGGTGACCCCACATTGACGCCTCCGGAGAGGCCTCTGTGCCCCCTGAGATGGCAGTTCCGCTGCATCGGGAAGACGTGCACAAGAGTAATACTGCTCCAACCAGTCCCACATGGCCTCCGGGGTGGAGCAGAGTACGTTGGTCATGGATGACTTTCAACCGGGCCGGAAACATCAGTGCATAGGTGAGTCCCTCCGTTCTAAGTTGTTTTTTGGCAGGCAAGAAGGAAGCCTGCCAGCGCTGGACTGCCAATGTGTAGCCTGGGAAGAGGGACAAGTTTGAGGTGCCCATAATTAGTGAGGCATTCTCTCTAGCCTTCTGTAGTACTATATCTAGATCTTGAAAATTGAAAATGCAAGCAATGTTAGCCTTGGCAGTGCCCCTGGGAGTGGGGGAGGCAGTGTGTTGGCATTCTATGTGCCCTTTCCAATGTAAACAAGGCAGAGAGTCCCTGCAGGGCCACCTCTGTCTTCAGATATTGCTCAATAAAGCACCCCTCTGGCATTCCAATGATGCACTCATTATTGCCATGTGACTGGCCTTCAGCATCATCCACCCTTGTAGGACGGTGGTCATCTATGGTAGCTGACTGTGATGCCTTTTGAGGGGCTAGCGTAGATAAGGTTGCTTCAGCAGACTTAACCCTATCAGACAATGTATGGTGATCATCTCTCAGCAGGCCTGCATCTGCAGCCAGACCAATGCGGTGTTCAATGCTGATCTGGAGTCAAGTATTTCTTGGAGGATGATGTCAGGGGTCCTTTGTCATGGGTGGAATACAATCCTCTGGGTATGGGTGGATGAGCCATCTGATTAGCTATGTTGAGATGTCCCACGGCTTGGTAGTGGCGGCCCTGTAATAGATTTAGTGCGGCCCATTGTGAATACGCCGTGGAAAACACAAAGTTGTCAATGGTAATTAACAAGAACGGTGATAAATCGAGACTATCGTCTGCCACACAGATGAATTATGACTCAATCCTAGCTATCGTACAAGTCCCACACATGTAGCTGATTGCAGGCCTATCATCGGTGTCATGCAAATTGGGACGGTACCTCAGGCAGACAAGGAAAATCCTCACCAAATTGATGTGTCTCTCAGGGGTCAGGGTAGGCCCAAGATCACAGCAGACTGTAGGCGCCAGGTCGAGAGAGGCTCCAAATGTGGTAATACCCCAAGTCCAGCAGGTGGATGATGGAAGCTCCGCATCAGGGATGTTTCTATCGAGGAGAGCAAAGTCATATTAATGTTCTGAGGCTGGAGGGGGCCACTCAGCACTGTAGACTGTATACCTGAGGGCCCACTTCATCAGTCTCACCTGCGTGTTCTGGGCTGCTCCCAACCAAAGAACGCCCATTCAGTACCTCTGTGCAGGCAGGGGAGGGGGAGGTGGCCACAGCTTGGATCCACTGTCTCCAGTCCCGCTAGGGCCCCGGGCAGGCTCGTCTCCAAGTGACGTGAAGCCTCGCCCTCCGCAACTGGGGGCTGTCATGTCTGCCATTGCCAGCTGCTCCGCCTCTTGATATTGCTTGTGGGTGCCAGAGGGTTCATTCGATTCCCCAACAGTCCACAGCAGCTCTGAGGGGAAGGCCTCACATGCAGTGCTCTCCGGTCTCTTATTGTGGCCGTGCAGAGCGGGGCGACAGAAGTGGAGAAGTCATTAAAGCCACGCCGCACAGCCACCAGGCCCTCCTCCATGGGTCTGGGCCGTATGTCCATGCTAGCTCCCACTGCAGAGAATCTGGGCACAGTTGCTCCTGGGGGCTCAGGGAGAGCTGCCCCTCACAGGGGTAGTGACATAGCTTCCTGCAAAGCATGGATGATGTTGGATGGTGCATGGTTTTCAAGCACCCGGCAGGACCACTAAGTAAGTGCGTCTGCCATCATTGGGCTTTAGCCACGCCCACTAAATTCCAGTAACTCTTTAATGCTGTATGTTAGACAAGTAAAGAGTATTAACAATGAAAGTGCATTGTGTAATTTTATAGTCTTAATACTGCACTCATATTTGCTATCTCATGATCTTAGTTTACTTTAGCTTTGTATTTGTATAGCCTTGGGTACCCTTCTGCTTTACTTGACTGAAATTATGCTCTCAGGGTAGGTAGGGCATTGTTGACTATCCTAATGCTAGGGGATACTAGGGAGATTAACATTTCAAGTATGACAAAAAAACGGAAGCGAGAGTCCGGGTCAATGGGGTCACTTCGGTAAGCTGGCCTGTCCAAAGGGGCACCAGACTGGGCTGTCCCTTGTCCCCCTTGCTGTTTGCCCTGATAGTGGAACCCTTGGCTTGTGCCGTCAGATCCTGCCAGGGGCTGTGGGGTTTTATGGACGACTCCTGCCTTCTTGATGAGGAGCGCACATCACTATACGCCGATGATATTTTATTATACATTACGGAGCCGACTGACTCACTCCCCAAAGTCCTACAAATATTTGAAAACTATGGCCGGCATGCGGGGTACAAAATTAATTGGGACAAATCCACCTTATACCCGATGGGAGGTACCCTGGAGCCCTCGGCCTACCCAAGTGGCCTAAAAATTTCGACAGAGGGGTTCACCTACCTTGGGCTATTTATCACCACTGTGTGGCAACTAGTCTAGAGCGTAACATTAGACGGGTTCTGCTAAAATTCCGGGAAGACGTCAAGAGGTGGAGGAAACTCCAGCTGACGATTATGGGGAGAGCCGCCATGTATAAAATGATCACACTCCCTCAGTTGCTCTACGTGTTATAAAAATACATACTGCAAAATACCAGAGTCCGTTTTTGAAGCCCTTAACAACGAGTTGCGTCTGCTTCTGTGGGACGGGGCCCACCCAAGGATTGCATTGCAAACGCTGCAGCGAAACCCATATAATGGGGTTCTGGCCTTACCAGACATTAGAACCTACTATAGAGCGGCCCATCTCATTGTCATTAATGAGTGGAATCATGTTGCGAGGGATCACCCCACGTATATGTTGGAAAGACTTCAATTTAGAAACCACACACACTTGCACTTTATCTATGGAGGCAGGGGCAGTAGCCGGCTCTTGCCAGCCACCCAGAGGGTGCTGGAAGCGTGGAAAGGGGCCGACAAGCAAATTAACTGGGACACGAAACCCACAAGGGAGACCCCGTTGTGGGAAGGGATGAGATTGGAAAGCTGAGAGGCTTTAGACAGTGGGATTTAATAAGGATCTCCAAAATAGGCGATGTCCTGAAGCGAGGCTCTCTGGCGCCCTTCAGTACGCTTCAAACCCATTATCAGCTCAGCGACACTCAAACTTATGCCTACCTTAGACTGCAGCATGCCTGGGATGCGGAGGGTCTGGATGCCGCGAGCTTGCCTGAATACTCCCCCCCCTAGAGGGCAGACTCTTGCAAGAGGAGATTCCTACCAAGGCTATCTCGCTCACATATAAAACACTAATTAACAACATGCCTGACAAACTGATTCCGCTCAGAGCTAAATGGGAATTCACTACTGGCCCGTTGGAAGACAGACTGGGAAGCCGCCCTTATGCATCCACACGAGGTAGCGATAAAACAAAGACTGCGACTCATTCAATATAAAATCCTACACAGGACATACTTCAACAGAGCTAGACTACACAGCATGGGGAGAGCGAGCACCCCGGACTGCCTCAGATGCCACACGGAGCGGGGTACCTTTATACACACTCTCTGGGAGTGCTCTCGGATTAAAGCATACTGGGGCAAGATACTGAAGGAATTAAATAATATATTGGGAGCTCAACTCCAGTTGGAGGCTGGTTATGTTCTATTGGGGATTCCCACAGAGGGGGACCTGCCGCAATGTCAACTCACATTAGCTAACTTGGGGTTGATAGTAGCCAAAAGAGACATAGCTCGTTACTGGGGTGTTCCTCAACTCCCCACACTCAAGGAATGGAGAGCTAGCTTAGATCGATACATGGTGGCGGAAAAAATTACATATAAAGCGAAGGGCTGCCCTCGAAAATTCTGGAAGATCTGGGCTCCATGGATAAAACACTATGGTATAGAAATGGAGGACGAGGGGGAGAGGTCAGAGTTGACATTGGGGAGATCAGAAAAAGAGCCTTGAAGATTGCTGTCCCTGGCCCATCATTGATGGGTTCAAACAACTCATGTACGGCCCTCCTCAAATGTACATATGTGTTACCTGGTTTTAACCTCATGCTCTCTTTCAGGAGACTTTATGCTGTATTTCCTGCCCTGCATCACTCGATAATGTCTGTTATCCAATACGAATTGTGTATCCATGATTTCTTCGTTTGTACATCACAACCTAAACAACTAAATAAAAACAGTTTAAAAAAAAAAAAAGTATGACAAAAAAGTGGTACCCCCTTGCCACTAATTTCTGCAATAAGTTAGTGCACTCACAACATAACCAAAGCAAATACATTAGACTAATAGTTGGCGAGCAAGATATCTGGTTGATTCCCAACAATGCAAACAAAAGCAAGCAGGGTAATAGAAATATCTCAGACTCCTCCTCCTATAAAGAAATTACAATGACAGAATGTAATTATCTTGTAAACACCAGCAGCCCAGGTGGCTATCCAACTGCTCCTTGCAATCTACACATTTTCAGAAAGATTATTTCATCAACGCCAGCAACCGTCCCAATCAGAAACTTAATTAATAACTCCATATCCTCAGGAAGTTTTTTTAGAAGACTTAAAACAAATGTACTGACATCAAATACCTCAAGAAAATAAAAGGATCCCGCAAGACCTTAACAATTGAAAACCAACCTCTAATGGGTCTTTTCTTTGCAAACTAATGAAAGTACAGCATTTCGCCAGATCTCAAAATTCAGAGAAGAAAATTGTTTAGTCTCATAATACAAAACTGGATTCCACCAGGTAGAAGTAATGAATCAGTGCTAATCACAATTTGGCGCAACTTCAGAAACACACTAGACAAAAGCAGCATACCCACCTTACTACTTTTGAAACTTTCGACAGCATGACATATTTCATCACAAAACCCTAATTCTCAGACTCACTCAAACTCAAAGAAATTGGTATTTCATGCATCATTCTTTACTGGATTTCATCCTACTCACACAACTGACTGAAAGTTAACCCCTGCTTCTCATGGATAGTCAACTTAAGCACAGGCGTTCCACTATAATCTATTGTATCACCTCACTTCTTCATTTGCATTAAACTGTTACTAGAGCTAATCAACTGATTTGAGCCTACCTTCTACAATTATATGGCTGGGACACTGCTTGTCTAAGATTCTAAAACCCTAAGGACATAGAGAAAGCAAAAGTTAACAACTGCCTTATCGCCCTAGACCAATGGATGGCATGGAATCCCATCAAACTAGATGCTTCAAAAATAGAACCACGCATGCTTCGAGCTGGACGAACCTGAACATCCACCAAAAATATCTACTGAGGTACAAAATCTTGGAATTGTCATTGACTCTGCAAGTTCACGAATATTTAAGTAAACAAAATGTCTAAATACACCTTCTAAACTTTGAATCATCTTTCCATACATTTGATTTCCTTTAAAGATTCAAGCAAAAACATCACACATCCTCTTAAAAATCGATTACGCTAATGTACTGTGCCACAGCATCGCACTCTAAAGGATGAGAAGGCCATAGAGAATTCAGAATTCAGCACCAAGACCACTTCTACATGTAAAGGCACAAACTCATATTTTCTTTGTTCTGAAGGCTCTCTACTGGTTACAGGTCACAAGACGACCTCCATTCAAGCTATTATGCACCATTCACAGAGTAATAAACACTAAAGATTCTTACAGACAAAACTCACCAAACACCTCACAACCAGGAGCTTACATTGCAGGCTAGCATAGACATCTAACAATTTCAGCATACAAGAAACAAAAGATTTGTGTCATTAATTTCTTTTAATAGGCTTTCAAATGAGGTAATTCCCTCCCAGCAAACATAAGAGCCACTAACAACCATCTAGAATTAATCTAGAAATAGTTAAGAGCAGTTTATTCCCATTGTGATTACCAAGGAACATCAGTATTATTTGTCTGCTAAGACAATGTCAACACAAAAACAAACTGCTCAGTCTACTGACAGATGCCTATGCACTACATGACCAAGGGAGAAACCCTCAACACTAATGCAGACAAACATCTTGCTAGAAGTTTTGTATCAACTGAACGTAACAGAAATCCCAAGGCTAACCAACTGGACAAAATACCCAACATATTTTTCATGAAGACAGCAAGTATGAAACCAAAAATAGAGAGATAACTTTATTATACTTATAAGAATGATCGCAACTCAACACTTTTTATGATCAAACCTATTGCTCAGGATGACAGAATATGGAGCACCTCACGCATCCAATAACCATTGATTCTTTAAGACCGTGCATGAAAATGAGCAAGGCTTCCCTCTTCAAAGTCTATCCTGTCCCTATCAAATTCTCCTTGCTTGATTTACTCTTCTTAATCACTGTTTGCTGCATCATATGGTTTCTGCCTCTCAGGGCCTATGTGAACCTCCTCCTAGAACATAACAATCTGTGAACTTCCTTCTAATGAATCTGTGCAATTCACAAATCCTTTGCACAAACACAATTCTACCTGCAATAACTTTCAAACTCCTCTTAATTAATCACTTCACTTATAATTGTAACCTATCGTTCTAGTTTCAAACCTAACCCATAGAAAAATGAATTTCAGAGATAAAACTTAAGGGCCTGATTTAGAGTTCGGCGGATTGGTGTCTCCATCACAAACTAGATAGATAGCCCGTCCACTGTATTCCAAGTGCATTATATCGTATGGTGCTTGTAATATGACTGACGGGTATTTGTAAAGTTTGTGACAGAGTAATCTGAAACTCTAAATCAGGCCCTAAATTCAGTCTGCAAGAATCTTTGACTAATGTGTAATATGGTTCTCATCTGAAGAATATATGTGAAAACTTAATTAATTAATGAAACAATTGGCTAACCACTAAACCTTGTCAGGGGCAGTAAAAGCAACATAAACGCAATTACAATATAACTACATACAACTGCCAAGGTGCCCTACTAGGGTGAATGCTTGGCTAAAAGGCCTAAAATAACATAATGAAATAAATGATATACTGTGTTTGGGGGACCCAGCACACAAATAGTGCATCAGGAGCGCTTTCTCTCTGTATGGTCTTACGGCCGCCATTTCTCATGTGTTAGCTTAATGTAGACCTTGCATCCTTTCATTTGTACCAGATCTCCTCTCCACAGTCCATCAATAAAGCCCCGGAAAGAAGCAACATCTTTCTCTATTTCATTAGTATAATCTAGTCTGAAAGACACAAGCACAGCGATTAACAGATTGATAAATGTCTGCCATGCAAACACTGCACAGAGACATCTCATTGATCAAATTAGTGGTTAACTGCAGGAGGAATGGCTGCAGCTGCTGCCCCGAGAAATGGGATACACAGCACCATGTGCCAGTCTAGCTGAGGCAACAGAGCTAAATCACTTTACAACAGCAGAAAAAGAGCTCTTTGCCAAGCCTGCTGTGTGCCAGCCCTGACCGGTGGCCTTATCACAGCATTGGGATCAGCCTGAAGTCATCACATGCTTAGAATAAAATCCCAGATGTGATTAGTGAACTCCAGCTCGCCCGTTTGCATTTGCCAACCTCACAAGCATACATCCTGGTGCCTGTTTAAGAATCTCGATTATGTCCATTAGCCCACTGCTGCTTGGTCCATTCAATAAAGTGTACTTTTTCCAGAAGAAATATTAAATGCATACACCTCAAGCTGTTACTCACCATGCTGCCACCAAAAGAAAGCAGATGTAAATAAGAATTCTACTCTTGGTAGGTTCTTCAAAACACATTTACAGGTGTCTGCTTAGGTGCAGGAAGAAAGACTGACCTCAACGAGCAGTGGAATCCAATGTACCTCTGTAACAATGGACTCATCATGCCCCCTTCGCCGTAGGAGAGCTGGCAGGTGACCAGCTGCCCTACTCATCCCCTTTGAGTGGACCATGCTATTCTCTGTACTTGAGTCATTCTCCCACCCATGAAGGGCCTTCTCGCAGTTCAGGGACGTTGTGCACAAGTTGGCTTTGTGTGGGTGGCCAGTGAAGGGCTGTGCCCCATCGTACTCATTGGGTGGCTATTACTGTCTAGGCAGGCCTTGGAGTGATGGAAGATTAGTGATAGAATGCCATCAAGTCTCAAGGGAGAGGCACCCTTCTACTGCACCACTAGACATGCCTACAAAGCTTAGGTGCACACTTTTGTGGTTGTGGTCAATGCACACCAAACAGCTTGGGGACATTCTTTCAAAGAAAAAATAGTCTTCCCAGATTCCATGTACCAAACTAGCAATTCGAATCCAACAGGAGTTATGCCAGTCTTCTCTTGTCCCTGAACCTACCAACACCATGCAGAGGACACTATGCGGCCAGCAGCAGACCCAGGGAAAGTTGAATGGGACAAGAGAGAGAAAAAGAGGCCCTAGCTATCATACCTTTGTCTGGTCTTCCTGCTGGGCTCAATCAACGTGTACTCCAAAAGTGTTGCTACCTATCAGAAAAAATAAATCTCTCAAACTCCTCATCCTATAAAGAAATTACAATGACAGAATGTCATTATCTTGTAAACACCAGCAGCCCAGGTGACTATCCAACTTCACTGCACTCTAGAATCTCGCCCCATAATGCCTTGCTGGGCCTTTGGTTGGCATTGTATTTTTGCCCATAACTTTGCTTGGGGTGGTTCTAGGAGGATGGGACCACCACCGAATCGTTCAGCATGATATGCTCTTTGTGTTCAAGGCATCTGCTTGGTCCTCCCCCTAGGTTAGGGGGGACCCCAAAATCATCACCTCTCTCATTGCCTGATATTTATTCAAGTTCACTTTTGTGAATTGGTTATATGCTTTTTAGCATGTAAAGGTAAAGTTGTTTTATCAAAGGATTGTGGGTGCAGTAGCTAATTCCGCTACGTGGCAGAGTCAAAATTCTGTGTTTTCAATGTAATGCATACAATCTCCGCTAGGGGAGTTCAACTATGCTTAGCTATGCTTGGATCTCTATGGTGGCCATTTTAGGTTGGGATAGTTATCTAGGCATTTTGTAGTAATTTCCAGCCTTCTTTGGTGCGAAGTTACGTAATTTTTTGCGGCTCTCACCGACAAAGAAATAGGACTGCAGCTCATTCACAGACAAGAAACATAGCAGCATGGAGAGAGGATTTCTATTATCTGCTACAATACTGTATATTGGCAATCTACCAAATTCAAGGTGTGTCCAAGTAACTAAAGGAGAATAATATACAGTGAAATGGTTTTTAATAATGGATGTCCGTTCAGCACAAGCAGTAGCTGCTCCCCAATATTCCTTCTTCAAGCAGGTTCTCCACCAATTGAGTGGGAAAAATGAATTTGTAATTTTGGAAATTATTTGGAAGCTATAGATGGTTTGAACTTTCGACCATCAAGGAAGAGAGCATTATTAATTTATGCTTTGGGAAAGGAGGGCCAACAATTGTTCACATTTTTACCTGCAGCTATAGGAGCGGATAATAAGGAAATAGAAAATCCTTATCTGGAAGCTAAGAAAAGGTTAGAAATCTACTTTGGGAAGCAGGTGAAGATAGTCATGCAAAGAAATAATGTTTACATGCAACTGCAGAAGAGTCATGAGTCAAGTGATCAGTTTGTAACGAGACTGGGGGAATTAGCCTTGAAATGTGATTTTGGGAATATGACTGATCAAATGATCAGAGACCAGCTAACAGTGCAGTGCAAGAATAAAAGGATGCAGGAGAGACTATGGGCAGTGAGAAATCCAATTTTACAAGAGGCAATTGTTATTGGCAAGATTGTGGAAGAGGCAGACTCATGCAAGAGGGAAATGCAACAGATTGAAAATAGACATGTGGAGGGAGTTAATGTAGTGAGTAAGAAGGCTGGGCATGCAAAATCAACCAAGGACTTGGACTCTAAAGAGAAAGCTGGGGTGGATAAAGGGAATAAGAAGTCAAGCAACAAGTTAGGGTTTAAGCCGGGATGCTACAGGTGTGGCAGCATGTTGCATGTTGCTGATTACAAGCGCTGTTTTGTGCATGGCAAGGATTGCTGCAAATGTGGGAAGAAGGCCCACCTGGTGAGAGTGTGCAAAGAAACATCTAAAGGTCGAGTAGCTGTACAGTGGAGCATGAGAACATACTGGAAAGGGTGCTTTGCATTGAAAGCACACAAGGTGCAAGAATAAACAGACCGAGAGCTGAAATTACGGTGAATGATAGGCAAATTGAATTGATGGTTGCCTCAGGGTCAATGTATACCATAGTTCCGAAGGAAGTATATGATAATGTGTGGATTGGGGTGCCGGTGCAGCCAAGTGACATACAGCTAATAGGATATGGTGGTGAAAACATACATATAGTAGGTTTTATACACACCAAGTTTGAATTTAAAGGAAGAAGACCTGAAGGGAAAATGTACGTGACTAGGGAGAGTCATGCAGTTTTGAGTTGGATACAACTGTATGATTTACATGTTATATTGGATCCCAGATCCAGAAAGCAAGTGTTAGTAGTGCAAGATGAGGAGGGGTTAGAAATCCTATTGAAGAAATTTGTGGAAGTTTTCAAGGATTGCATTGGGACCCTGAAGGGATATGTGAATGAGACAAAGCTAAAAGAAGGTGCCATGAGAATTAGGCACATGGTGTGGAGGAATCCAATAGCAGTGAGAAGTGAAGTGAAGGAAATGTTGGAAGACATGCAGAAGGAGGGAATCATCGAACCGGTGGAGGCATCTGAATAGCTTTCGTTGGTGGTGATTACAAAAAAAGGGGATTGGCGCGGAATGTAGTAATCAAATTCATACATATAATCGATAAAACAATGTCATCAAATATCCACAAGACCCCCCTTTCCCTTCACAGGACAAATTATTCCCTTCCCTTTGCTAGGGAAACCATCAATTCATTATATAATCTTGAAACTTGACACGAACGCAACATTGTCTGTGTTCCCTACCCCGCACATTGACACCTCATAGACTTACTCCACTCCAACTTCCTCTCATGCCATCTACCTCTCCTCCTTCACTTGTATTCCTACTGCGCCTCACACTTGCTATTTCCTCATCACCCATCAACGTGAATCTAGTTGATCGCTGTTTTCCTCCCCTACAACCTTCTCGTTTTTCCTGCATCACATCATTCCTCTTACATTACTGTGCTACAGGGGATAATTGGTCCTGTGAAGGGAAAGGGGGGTCTTGTGGATATTTGATGACATGATTTGTTGATAATATGTATGAATTTGATGACTACATTTGCTGCTTATATTTATGAATTTGATGATTATTTTTGTTGTTGCATTTATGAATTGCATCATAAGCCTTGGGGTTGTCAATGTGCAGGGTGGGGAAGGCGGATAATGTTGCTTTCCTTTCAAGTTCCAAGATTATATAATGAATTGATGTTTTCCCTACCAAAGGCGAAGGGGATAATTTATCCTGTGAAGGAAAAGGGTGGGTCAGATGAAGCAGTAGGCAGGCTGGCAGCTCCAATCCTATTGTAACAGGTACACTAGATAAGGGGAGGTGCTTATGGTATTAGTATTCTTTTAACATAGATGAACCTGTTTTTTTTAGTGGTTTTTTTTACCTTTAGGCTAACATATAGTCTGTGGTGACATGGAGACATGTTAATCATAAATACAGAGTGTGGTTGGCTTCTACATTGTTCAAATGTAATTTTAGATATACCTGCTGCTCAGCCAGTGTGACTAGGGTGTGGAATGTTGGTGTGGTGATGCTGTGGAATGTTGGTGAGTGAGAGAGTCAGTTGGAGAATGGGCTGAGCAGCAGGAAGGCTGCTCCTGCTGGGGCTCCTGATCTTAACATCTATCTCAATAAACATCTTACATAATCTACCGTGGACTACTGGACGTCTTTCAACTACAACAATGGGGCATAACCATTTTTTGTAATTCAAAACTGCCGAAGGAGAGTGGTCAAAACTATGTAAATACTTTAGAATCATAGCAAACAGGGCTGTGTGTTTTGCGAGGGAGGTGAGCATTGTTTTACAATAATCCTTTATCATTCATGAAACCCATTGCCAACATACAGATAACACAGGCCGAGTACCAGGCATTGCTCGGAAGAGTGCGTGCCTGGTTAAATGAGGTCCCTCAGTGGAGAGGACTTAATCAGGAATATATGCAGCATTGTTGGACGAGCAACTAATCTGAGCTTCAGCAGATCTAGATTCCAGCAGCAATGGTACGAAGAACATAAAGCATATCTGCTGAAAACTAGCTCAGACTCTGTGCCAGAGTTTGACCATGAATATTAATCAGGATGCTATTACAGAGCACTTCAGCCAGTGTAGAACAAAGCTTATTAGCATCTTGGTTATTGAGATGCTGACCGCACAATGACCCCAGTCGGGCTCGCCACAAGTGCGCCTGCAATATGTGGATGCATTTATCTTTACCACAGCAACAGGCAGAGCTGGTGAAACAAAAATGTGAGGTAAGTATTATGCAGCAGGGTGGTTACACTATAGCAAGATGAGTGTGGGGGAGTCTGAAGTCTGGTACAGGTGTGTGAGAGTATTTTTCAAAAGTTGTAAGGAAGTCAGGCAACGTCCAGAAGTAGGAGGCTCGAACCAAGGTGGAAAATTACATTTGATTAGAAAATAGTTATAACACTCACATTTAATTTTAGGCACGTCAGTATTGTTACTTCCGTCTACTGGCCACTGATGATATTTGAATGTGCAGAGGGGTTACCTGATTGAGCACAAGAGGACCACCCTCTGTGGTGGGGCGGCCTTGGGCATGGGCGAACTGGGCCCAGGCCCGGGGCGCCAAAATTCCGAGGGGCACAGCAGGGAGCTGCCTGACTTAATGTCATGCAAACAGCAGCTCGTCCATCCCACTTGATCTCAATCGGGTCCCGTTAAAGACTTTGTAATCAGCCCTTAATGTACCTCAGCATAATTGTTAGCACCCAATCAACACCTTCCCCTTCTCCCATTTTCTTCACACCTCCTGCAATCACACCGTAATGACCCCCGCAACAAACATCAAATGTTTTCTCCTCCCAGGGCACCGTCCGATTAATCTAATTTAGGGCCTGCCCTATGTGGGGAGCAGGGGGCTGCTCACCCAGAACATGTGGGAAAATGGGACCTAGTTGTTCATTTTACAGCACAACTCACTCTCAAACTGGTAAAAAAAACAATAGACCTGGAACTATAAAAATTGCATTCCTCACATAGTAGTTAGATGGAAACTACTGCTGAATGCTGTCATATGACTGCTGGCCTGGCCTGGCAGGATCATGGATCTTGTGTTCATGAGACTTGACCAGTTATTTTTTTTTGAGAAGCACACTTTTAGATTCTTCTTTTATATCTTTCTCTCGAACTAGACACCTATTAGTGTACACCACCCTGAAACAGGGATGTGACCTGCTGAAAGGCCTTTTTTGGAGGTGAAGGTCTCACCCCAAAAACAAAAAGGAGATCCAATAATTAATTGAGAAGCTTTGTTAAATTATGTCAGTTGCCATTTGATGAAAGCAGATCTGCCATCGGTATTGCCTTGTGGTGCTCTTGGTTGCCAGGGACAGACACGAGTCAGATAAGCAGAGTCCTGTGGCTTTGTTCATTGAACTCCTCTTTCCGTATCTTACATTTCTAGTGTTTGTGTGTGTCTTCTCCCCACTCTCTGTGTCTCTCACTCCTTAATTTCTCCTTTTCCACCTACTTTACCTGCGAAGTCGAGAGAAATGGGAAACTTTGAGCCTTCGTGAAGACCTGAAAAGGTTCCAAGGGTTCTTGACTTTGGCCAAGGTGAAGTTTAACTTCAACCACCATTCAAAAATCAAAGAGGACATTGTAGGAGAGTAGGATCTGCTTCTTATAGTTACCCCCACTTTTTGCTGATGTTTCACTGTTTTTCGACTTAGCCAGACTGAGGCCCTGCTAATCAGGACCCCAGTCTATCTGCTTTCTACTCTAAATTGACTGTATGTACTTTAGGTACACTCCAGATTGGATTCTGGGGTACCCTTGTGAGTCCCTAGTATATGGTATACTATGTACCCAGGGCATAGGTACCCCAGAGGCCTACCAGGGGCTGCAGCATGTATTGTGCCACCCCTGGGAAGCCTTTTAAAATGACACAGCAGGTCTGCTACAGCAGCCTGTGTAAGGTGGTGTATCCACCCCTTACTGAGATATAGGTTCCCTATATCTCTCCATATCACTGCACATGTAAACCTATCAGTCACCCCTATGGCAGGCCTTAACAATCCTGAAGTTCAAGAAAGAACAGGGGAACCCTACTCACTAAGGAACCAGGGTAATAGTTATATAGGAGAAACAATGGTTCCTGTGGAATAATATACTATGAGGTTATGATACATAAGCACAATCGCGATATAGAGGGTTAGATAATGGCAGAGCGCGAAGGAACCACTAACACACCGATTCCAGTGTAGTATATTTTATGGATTTTTTAGACAATAAAGTTAGGAGTAAACATTATACATCAAAACAACATTTGTGCATAGTGTCCTAAGTGACAAAGGGAACCTAAACCTAAGTGACAACGTGAATATTAAATACAAGGTTTCCACAGTTTGTACAAGTCGACCATTATCAAAAACGATTCCATGTGAACAGCAGCTATATACAATGATATGTGCTGGGGAAATGGTTCGCTTCTTCTGTTTGTCGACGGCGTTTTGACCCTCAAAACAATGTGGGGTCTCTTCAGGACTATTGATGAAGGGACATCTGAATATATGGTTGCGCAGCCTTGTGAAAATGATGTGCCACACGTGAAGAAAAGAGGAAAAGGTTTACTCACATGAGGATCATTGTACCCGATCAAGCTGACTGACGCGGCTTTTTCTGAATCTACACGCGGAGCGCTGTCCCGCTTTTCCATTCTTCTACCGAGAAATACTCTCAGTGCATTGTCACTGTTAATCCACAAAGGGATTCTACAACGCTACTGCTGTGGCGTAAAACTAATTGAGCCCCTCTGGCCCACCTACATACCCCATTGGATTGACAGCCTGTCCTCACATTGAGTACCCGGACGGGTCCTCATGTGAGTAAACCTTTTCCTCTTTTCTTCACGTGTGGCACATCATTTTCACAAGGTATATTATTCCACAGGAACCATTGTTTTTCCTATTTAACAATCCTGAAGGCAGGGTGCTGGGTTTAATGTGAGAGGGTGCCCATGCATGAGCAGAGCCCCTCTGCAGCTTGCGGAATCTTCATTCCGGGGTTGTTTGTGATGCAGCCAGACCATATACTCTTAAGTGCATTATAACCAAACGGTAAATGCTAACTTTGGAGTGGCTGCATGGAAAACTGTTGTGTTTGGTGTCAAACACCTTGGAATCATACCCCCACACCAGTACCTGGTGTGGGGGTATGATCCCACCCTTCTAGAGGGAGAGACATGACAGCACCGGTATACCCGGTACCAGCTAACAGAGCCCTGGCATCACAAAATGGATGCTGCAGCCACATACACGAGTCTGCCCTCCTGCTGCTGGACGAAACTCCGGCAGGGGAGGCCTGGACAATAGGTTTCCTGTCACAGGGAGGTGTGACCACCTCCCAGACAGGCTTTAGTGTATTGGGGATGGGTGGGTGCACTCTCAGAGTGCTTTGAAGTCTGCACTGGGGGCACATTTGGTGTCCCTGTGCATAGTCCAGCTCAAACCGGTTGCAGGGGCACACAGCCCCTGCTCTGGCACGAAACTGGACAAAGGAAATGGGTGTAGCCACCCCTCTTTTCTGACCCTCCCATAGGTGGGTCCCCAGAGTTTGTCCAACCCCTTCCTTGGGTATAAAGTAGGAAACCCTGACTACAGGACTTTAGATTACACCTGGACTAAACTTTGATACCAGAAACCAAGTACTTCGACGATCTGCACGATGCTGGATGACTGAAGAATCTCCCTTGGAGTAAAGGAGTTACTCCCCTGCAAGGCAGGCACCTTTAATGCAACTGACCGGTTGGCATCTCCAAGCTCCGATGGATTCCGAAGAATATTGCCACACAGGAGGTGGGTTTTCCTAGGTCTCTGAGGTTGATCTGTGCCCATAGCAAGTCTGAGGCCCATATCCCTCGTGGAAGACTGTGCAACCCGAACCCCTGGACACCAAAATTATTTGCAGAAGCATCAGCTTTCCGGCAACCCCTGAGGCTGAGCTTTGGGTTACTTGTAGCCCTGACCCCGAGAAGTAATTGCACTGAAGATTGCAGGCCTACACTTAACGAGTGTTCCGTGGGCTGCCATTTTGTGATTCCTCTTGAGGTCCATTCGCGATCCCTGGTCCGTTGACCTGTGGGTCCCCAAGAAGGCAACTCTAACTTTTATTGAGCTTCCCTGGTTGCTTTAGACGTGCCCTGACTCTCCATCACTTGGGGAGTCCCCAGGACCTAGCTGGTCCGCACAGAAGCATCTTTTCTTTTCCTGTGTGGGTTGCTGTTGCCAAGGCTTGTTGTGGTCAATCCAATCACCGACACCCCAGCACTTGACATCCTTTGTGGGACAGCTCGAATCCGGATCCTGGTTGTCGTCAACATCTCCAGGACCCCGTGGCTGCAGAGTCAAGTTTCACCTCTTCGCACCTGAAGCACCCGACATCGGTGGGCATTCGATTGCTCCGCTCCTGGTCACTGGCTAGTGACCCAGACTCTGTCCCCTCTGCTTTCAGGTTCTTCACATCTTCAATTCAGGCTTGGATCACACCGGACACTTTTCTCCTTCACGGCAGCAGCACTTTGCAGCAGATCGCCATTGAAAACGACGACAATTCCCGACACCTTTTGACACATATGCACCCGGCTTCCCTGGGTGAGGTAACTCGAGTACTCCCGGGTGCTCCCCTGGGTGTTGGCCCTAGAACCCCTTAAGTCTAAAGGGGTTTGCTCAAAGTCTTCTCCTAAGTGTCCTTTTGCTTTAAAATTCCAACTGCGACTTTCCGCATTGAATCCTACGGCGCTCGCGGCTGTGTTCTCACACTGCACACGTCCCCCGTGGGTCTCCTGTGTCACTACCTTGGGTGGTTTCTTGGGGTCCCAGCGATTCTACGTGCTCTAGGCACTGTGTCTAGTCAAGTCGTGGCTCTTATACCACTTTCTTAGTATATGGTTTGGTCTCCCCCTGGAGCCCACTGTGTATTGTGCTATTTACTGTCGTTTTAATACTGTGATACTGTGTATCTTGAACTCTAATCTCATAAAGGGATTAGTAGTTAGTGTTTAGAAATAAATACATATATTTTATATATATCTTGTGTGGTTCTCCTTTCATTTAGTTATTCAAGAGGTTATAATCTGGTAAACCAAGCTGCTTTACACTCCTTCAAGACTTAGCCTGAAGGCTACTCTCCTTAGCTACCACTAGGATAGCTTTCAATAAAGGTTGTCTTTAAACCTATCATCAATAAGGGTCGTTTGGACTGGTGCAAGGTGCCCACTATAACTAGTGGACAGCATATGCCAGGCCAACTTCTCACAGACATTACCTGCAAAGTGGTAACATGATACTCACTGCCACTCAGGGTTTCAATGTGGACTGATTGGCAGCACGTAGTTGGGTACCAGTGATTTCCCTCTGCCAGTAGTCCCAAGACTTACAGCAATCTCAGATGGGTAGCTGTCATGCAGAAAGGAGCCACTCATCACCCTAGGTGGGAGCAGGAAACTTTTACTACTTTCCTTGAGGGTGTAATCTCTGTCTCTATGTATTTATATAAACTTCAACAGCCTCGCAGTTTGCAAAGCTACTGAAGTTTTTTTTTAACATTTTGTGAATTTGCAAGACTCGCATCTTCAAAACTTAGCACGTTCCTCTATTCAACCTCAGCACCATGTCACAAAGAGACTTTGTCTTTTAAAAAAAAAAAAAAAAAAGTGAAACTGAGAAAATTGGTTATTTTTCTTCTTTCCTTTTCATATGGCAGTGGGGTACTACTACTAACAAGACATCAACGCAGGTGACAGCGTGAGTAACAACGTGAATCAAATCAGACAATCCCAATTTATTTGACCAGCAGTGAGCCATGGCTTCAGCAGATAATCAACTATATTATTTTTTGTAGAGGCAAGGAATGTGCATGAGTTCAGCCCTGCGTGGGCATTGGGTCTCAGCTGATGGTGCTGATGTTACTGCTTTTTAATGATTGATTTGTTTAATGCGTTAAGAGATATGGGAGCTCTCATTTACAGTAGGGGTGCTATGAGCACGAAAAATCAGTCCATGGATGAAGGTGTTGTAGTTATGTGTCGTGGGCACTGTTTGGCTTATCACTGTTGCAAGACAAGTGTGCAGTGACAGTCTTTGAGTGCAGGTCCTGTGGAGAAGAAGAAAATAATACATGTGCCATCAGCAAAAAAGCAAAATGGAAACTCAAGTGAGGCATTGCCATGAATATGGTATCATAGAACCAAAATTTATAAATAATAGGGTATTGTATTGTATTGCAACGTTTCAATAGCACTTACTACCCCTATGCGGGCATTGAAGCACTTGCCTACATGGGTAGCATGCTACACAGTGTAGGGTGTGTGGTTGAAAGAGTGCTGTCTGTGTTTTGATCCTATGTGTGAAGTGTTTGCCTGTGGCATGTGATGACTACCGACGTGCAGTTATAGTGTTATTGGACACAGCACTTAGCAGTGTGATGGATGAAGAAGTGGTTTTCAGTAAGCTGGCAGCTTTGAGCAGCTCTGCAGGTCCCTTTTTTAGTATTTCTTGTTCTTTGTCGTCTTAGCTGGTTACTGGGCATTGCGCAGCTCTCCAAGACTGCCGCCCATAAAACAAAGAAAAAGCCCAATATGGGTTTAGGCTTCACCAAGGAAAAGAGGCAATTGTATAGAAACTGACTCACTTTGAAAGATTGGCTAACATGCAGAAGCACTGTGGGCTATTGGTCTAATTTCAGGGCAGTATTGCTGTCCTCAAGAGTTCCTACAGTGTCTTTTCAAGTGATTTATTATTGCACCTTTGTTGACACTGATATTCATCAGTGCCATGCTCAAATAGGTAACACAGCCCTCTGAGGTGCGACCTGAAGGGGGCAGCAAAGTGTACCCTAGTGCAGCTGGGTGTAACAAATACAGGTATTTGGCTGGAGGGGGTGGACACTGAGGAAATATTGCCTATGGCACCGATAATTCTTTCATGTTGATATCATTCCGTTTATTTTAGAGTTCAGGGCTGGGACATCATATGGTACTACATGGTTTTAGAGCATGGGCCGGGAACCCAAAATGAAAGTCACAGGTACATATGAGGGCTTTGATGAGTGTGCCATCCTTGCATACTGGGTCTCGCAAAGGATACAGTCATTTTATGCACTTCGTCTCTAAGGTACCGCCCTTGCTAGTGGCTCTATGAGCAACCACCACACATTCTTGCTTTTAGTAGGCCGGTGCAAGGACACAATAAAACGGGTACTGTACACAGAGCACGCAAAGGGGATAACAGTGTTAGAAGCGAGACATGGAGAACGAGAAAGAAAAAAGAGGCAATGGTGGGTGAGTGAGATTGGGGATAAATAACGGAGTATGACTTCTGAGCCTCTAACTTCTGTTTTTACATTAGGAACAACTGAACGTCTAAATCCACAGCCTGTGGGTGTGAATAAAATGTGGGAAAGCTTAGTTTTGTGAGGCCTCATAAAGGCATGAATTGGGAAAAGTGTCGGATAGGGATATGGTGCCCTCAAATGTTTAGTTACACCACTGCTAAGTATGCTGAACAGCAAAAAAGACACCGATTTACAAAAACGATTTGTGTGTCACAGACTGAACCAAGACCGAACTGTACCTGGCTTCACATAACCAACAACAGAAGAATGGCACAAATATCGAGAACAAAAACATGCTCGACACCCTGGTCTGCCACATCCACTTCCTATAACTCCCCATACTATTCGAAATGTACTTAAAGCAATACAACAAATAAAGGATATTGATACATGAAACCACAAAAGCTATAAACAAAACTGCTGTGCCCTGTGCCCAGTTCCCAGCGCCAGGATACCCTCCTGGGTGAAAGTGTGCTTTACAAATCTGCATAACATAAGTAACAATTGGCCATGGTCTGCGAAAAATATAATTTGCAATTAGTGATTTGCGAAGGAGATTCTGTGCAGGATGTGTATATAGGAAGAATTTCTCATGCACATGCAACTCGGTTTGTGAGAGATTTAAGCTACTAAAAGAGTAGTGCAGGAAAACACATTGGTGTTGTAATGAAAGGAAACATATATTTTGCAAATTTCATGAAAGGCAGAAAGTCGAGACGTGGAAAAAAACACAGACAGAAGAAAGGTTTCACACACCACTATTTCTAGGAATTCATTTCACTTGTTTGGACTGAAGTATGGGTAATCTTTGGATATCAGAGATCTGGTCAATTCTCCATCTTCTATGCCAGAGGACAAGACGTGCAAATGCATTACCTATCCTGCTGGTAAAACTCCTCTAAAGTTCATAAGACAGTCAAAAAGACCTAAACATAGAGTAACATTGTAGATATGTGTGTATGAAATAGAGAACACACTCTATTGATCAACCCTCCTGATGGAGCACAGCAAATAATTTTCTGGCTGATAATGGCACGCTTCTGTGTTGGCTCCTTACTTGAAGAAGTGGTCTCCTTCATAAGGGAAATCCAGTTGAACTGCAAGCGATAATTGTCGGAGAAGACAGAATGAGCCCAGAAAGTATATGTGGCTGTCTTGGTTCTCATCATTACTGAGAAAAAGTGCGCCCACTGGCGAGCAAGATTTGCAGTCGCACACAAAGTCAAGTTTCAGAATAACGATGATGATGATGAGCCTTTAATTATCTGTATTTCTTGGTAAGCACTTAATCCCATGAGACTGCCCTTTGGCAGCATTGTTTTTGTCTCTCTCTATATCCATCGGATAAGAAAGACTTTGCGATGGTATTGCTCACCGCTTGTTTGCCTGCTAGCCAAAGAGCCTCTGGAGTTGGTAGCTGTTGAAAGCCTTTGGCTTTGCCAGTGTTATTATGTTAGGTTCCAGTGAGTGCTCGTGGGGCTCTATGGACGCACAACTTACGTTCTGATGCATTTTCTCTAACAAAGAAACTTGGCTCAAGAAGGAGATCTTTGGAGAGGCCCATGTTGATCATGTTATATGTCTTTGCCCAAAGAAGTTGGTATCTGGAAAGGCACAGTATGTTATTGGAGACAAGTCTAGAGGTCAATGATTCTTTCCTTTTCAGTAGCCAGAAATCTTTGGCGACAATAATGGCACTCAAGTGTGTTGTGACATATATTTACGGATGCTACTTAGGATTACTTTGGCAACAGCAATAACTCGCAATTGTGTCATTCATTTCCAAAGACCTAAACTGAACCAGAAGCACAAACCACATGGGAAGACTCTACTGGTGGCCAACAGCTCTTGGAACAAACATATTGCATTAACCTTTGCTACTTGTATTATGATCTGCCCTCCTTTTATCTCTTAGATGTCCATCCAGAAGAACTTTTATCCTTAGGGGCTGTGGCAGAACTTGCATTAAAGTTGAATAATGACATGAACGCATTAATATAGTTTGTGATGCATGGCTGCTGATATATACCCAAGTACACAGGGCCACCTCTCACTATCTGGAATATGTTTTATATTATTCAATAGGAGATCCACTTGTAAGGATTACAATGATTCTGCGAAGTTATTATGAAAATACCTCCATGAGTGTATAATGAACATCTCTTTCACCTTAATTTTAAAATTTGAAAGCAACATATATTTTTGTTAGCTTGCTTGTTATCAAAGAGTGTCCTGTGCATGTTTAAATACTGTTTTGACTGGTAGTGCACATTCAGACCTTTGCTTCGAAGTGACAAGCTGTATGATTTGTTAGTGAATACCTGGTATGTTCAAATGTGGTGAATTAAATGTTCTTGGTCAGTGCTTAGTCACCATAGTTGGGTAATAAATGTATAGACATGGTCAAAATATAAAATGACAATAAAATGTTTTTATTTTTCTAAACTCTAAGGCCATAAGCTGTGGTTTCATTTACAACATTGTTTTGGTGACTGCCGGTAATAGCCAATTCAGATTTTTTTCCACAGAGCCCTTGGGGTGTTAGGAGCTTTAAACCTTCTTTTTAGACAAGAATTGGCAAAAACAGTAGCTCTGACGTTAGCTGCCAGCGTTTTGCCTTTCTTAATGTGTGTTTTGTTTTGTCATGGTTTTTGTAAAACGTTATTTTTAAGGAGCTGCCAGGACCTCACCAATGTAAATAATTCAAAATGACTCAAAGCAAAAATATTTTTTTTGGGCCTCCCAAAACACACTTTGCCATAGCAGTCCCTGGTACTGAAGGGAACTACTTTGTGTGGATGTACTCTTTGTGAGAGGACAGAATGCTGTCATTCACAGAAATGTTAGCCAATAGCTGTAGTGAGCTGACCCAGTGCCCTGTGGTGTATGATATAGTGGCCGGAAAAAATGTGAAAGACACAAAGTCAGACCCAGTGGACCTCAAAAATGTTGAAAGATATGATTTTGATCTAAGTGCTGGGTCGACATATTCTGCTCCCTTCACAGCAGTAGTCCACCACTGGTGTGTGCTTGCCTAAAATAGCCTGTGCTGGATATTTTGAATATCCTGCACTTAATACATTTCATGGATATATTAGGGGCCATATGTATCAAAATGTTGTTTTGCGATTCTCAAATAGCGATTTTTTGCGAATCGCTATTTGAGAATCGCAAAACGCAATGTATGTAGGATTTGCAGAAACTTTTGCGAATCCTACATATTCCTTATTTGCGAATCGCAAATTGCGATTAAGGAATACCTCCCCATTCATTCCTATGGGCCTAGAGGCCCATAGGAATGAATGAGGAGACATTCGCAATTTGCGAGTACCCATTAGGTACTCGCAAATTGCGAATGCAATTTCAAGGATGCAAGGGTGTCACAAGGACACCCTGTTGCACCCCTGAAATAAGCATGGGTGCAGATGTGGCGCACATACATGCCCTAAGGGCATGCATGTGCACCACATGGCACTTTGAAAAATGCAAAAAAGTGCATTTTTCAAAGAAATCGCAAATTACCACAAACCTGAAGTTGGTGGTAATTTGCGATTCACTAAGCCAAAATCGCACAATTTGGGTGCTTCCTACATTGCATTTAAGGAATCGCAATTTGCGATTCCTTAATACATTCACAAAATAGGGAATCGCAAATTTTGCGATTCCTTATTTTGCAAGTGGGTTTTCCTTTCATACATTGCACACAGCTAAATTGCGATCGCAATTTAGCTTGATACATATGGCCCTTGGTGTTTATGGTGGTGTGAGTCACTGGAAAATACGGGAAACTTTGAACTAGAATGTTAGATGTGCCAGTCTGAGCAGCTTGAAAATAATTTGCTGTTCTGTAGGTAGCTTTTCGAGCAAATTCACAAAGGGAAAGGTATAAGCAGTGGCGGATGCTGGGGCATTAAAGTAGTGGGGAAGCACGGGGAGGAAGCCCAGGGGGGAAACACAGGAGCGGAGCAGGGAACATTTAAAAAAAAATGCTTAACTGCCATCTGAAGCGTCGATGCTTTTCTGACCTCTGCTCCTCGACTCCCAGCATGCCACAGGCTCCCCTATGTCAATCCAGATGCTAGTATTACCCAGCATGAGAGCAGCGCTGTGTTTGGTGTGAGCGCCCTAGTTAGGCGCTCGCTAAGGGACTACGACCCTGTGCTTGATCTCCACCCAGCTGTACAGCACAGCTCGGGTGGAGAGTTTGAAGTGCGCATGACGGTTTGGCCGGCCTTAGAAAGCCTGCTAAACTGTCATGTGCACTTGAAGCAGTGCCACCACTCCTCCTCCTACCTGCAGCTGTGTCGTGTCAGAATAGATGGCCCCGCCCCGCCCTTGGCTCGGCTGCGTGAAATGATTGAGGAAAAATAGAATGATAACCTTTGTTATTATCATTTTATTTTTCATATTTCACTGCTGAAAAGCAGTGGGGCGACGCTCCTCCACCTTAGCGGAGGAGCTGCCACTGCACTGCATATAAGAGCAATCGTAGATGTACTGGCACAGATTTCTGATTTTCCCATCGTCACAAAGCTCAGCAGTAGTGCATCTGCAAATCCGTGGGAGCCGCAGCTTTCCAGGCATGCTGCTAGTGAGTTCTGTTATTTTTGTAAAGTTGGCTCTTTGCCCAATGCGTACTTGTACATGGTTTACAATTACTGTTCACAGGCAGTCCGATGTGCAAATGCACATTTCTTCTTTTTTTCCCAACGAGGAAAACATTGTTACCCCAAAAAATAAATCCCTTACCCTACAGGCCTGCACCATTGGAAAGGTGTTCCATTCCCCTTCCCACCCTAAAAGGGCAGTTATCTCTGATCAATTCCTGGGCGGGTAGGGATAAGTGAGGATTTGGTTAATGCACACAAAGTTGTCAGTTTGTGGGCGTTCTGAAATTTGCCATCTCTTGAACCTCCCACTCCCCACCATTTGTGTGGAATTTAATACTGTGTAACTAACTTTAAGCAGTCATGTCATTAAATATGGACTAGTAAAACTGTTTGCACACGGCAGGTGTACTTTTGTGAATAGCTTTAAGATATAAATTCTTGGTTGTAAAGATAGCTTTAGCGCTGTAAATGGATTTGTGAATCTGGCTCTTTGTGCTCATTCACTGTGTTGATTTTGTTTTTTTCAATATGTTTTACTGGTGAGAGCTGATAGGTCAGGACTTAAGGCACTTCTCAAACATTTGTGTTAAGGAATAAGACAAAAGACTCAGTTACCAAACGAAGGACACCCAGGGTCCATACATCCAGGTGAAGTTGATGGAAACAATGGCACACAGGGCGGTGGAAGTGAGCTGTACAGGCAAAGAGACTGGGGCCTAATTTACAGTTTTGGTGGACCGGGTTACTTCATCACAAACGTGACGGATATCTTGTCTGCCGTCCTACGAGTCTATTATATCCTATGGCACTTGTAATACGGCAGATGGGATATCAGGCACATTTGTGACGGAGTAACTTGTCCGCCAACCTCTAAATCATACCCTAAGTTAAGTACACACAGACAAATATTCTTCTGGTGACACAGAACTCACACTGCATTTGTTACATTAGGGCTGGTAGTTAGACCTTGTCAAGCTTCAGCCAAAGATGCAGATCTGCTGGGAGTCTTGGCTATCCTTGAATCTCTCTGGAGGTCTCAACCACTCCAATGCCTCAGAAGAGAAAGAAGGCAACAACGGGAGGTACAGAGAAAAAATAGGAGCGCTTGATGTCGCAGGTTGGTGGTGGCAAAACCAGGGATGGAATAGTGTCTGCTTGAGGATTAGTGCACTGACACTGACTCATTCTCAGGTGGTGTTTGGAGCGAATGCTAATTGAGTACGAGAAATACAGACTAAGCAGTCTCAACCACCTAAATTTGACCGGTGTAATGAGACATTACCCAACAACAGAGACAGCATGCCGACCTGAATCCTAGACTTATGATACAGTCATGAGGACGAACATCAACCAGGATACCGGGGTTGCTATCCGGGATGCTCAGGAGATGGAGACCAACGAATAGCAGCAGAAATAAAAGCTCCAACAACAGATAACACAGATAAAAAGCAGCAAGCTAAAAAGGGGTTTCTAGATAACGACTATTGTGAGAGAACTGAAAAGGGTAAAAAAACAACCAAAGTGCAGGACGCAGGGTGAGATGGACAAACTACATGAAAGTGGGGAGCCAATACAACTATGAACCTTTGCAGGCAAAGAGACCTGTATAGAGTGCAGTTAAATATGTTCTACCACTAGTGACCCGGAAGTGCATTTGCTAACCTGGAAGTGCCCAACCATGCGGTGGTTAGTGGTCTACCTTTATCAGTCGTCATTGCCCACTCTTCTAGAGTTTCCAATCTCTTCCCTGTCTGAATCAGATGATTCAAAGATTAACACGAGTGGTAACAGAATTACAATTTTACCAATTACCTATGCACGCGTGGACTAAATTTCTATCAGTCCAGCATAATTGTTATGTTTCTGGGGCAAGTATGGAAGAGTGAGCATAAGATGCCAGTTCACTTGTATGCACGATAGGGGGTAGTGAGGTAAGTGGCCTGGCATGAGGGGTTCATCACTAAGACATCAGGAACCCACTGGTGCTGCCTATTATTATTATTTGATCGGGTTCACTCTATAGAAATGCCATACACTATATACTTACATAGATAGATACATTGGGCCTGATTCACAGAACTGACTTACGTGAAATACGTAAAGTTAGTGATTTTCGGTATTCACAGAATACACTTACCAATACTAACTTTATGTCCGCTCCCGGGCCGGAGATTCCGGCCCTGTGGCGGAATTTCCGCCTCTGGGTCGGAATCTCTGCCTCCGGGCCGGAATACCCTCATTTAGGCCGTTTGAGCATAATCGGCCTGAATGAGGGTATTCCGGCCCGGAGGCGGAGATTCCGGCCCAGAGGCGGAAATTCCGCCACAGGGCCGGAATCTCCGGCCCGGGAGCGGACATAAAGTTAGTATTGGTAAGTGTATTCTGTGAATACCGAAAATCACTAACTTTACGTATTTCACGTAAGTCAGTTCTGTGAATCAGGCCCATTATGGTTGCGTTAGCAAATAAAATCTTAAAGTCACACATTCTCAGCACATCCGCATTTATATATTAATAATAAAGTATAGTACAATAAATTATTAGTGGTTCCATAATTTCTTTGACATTTCTTGTTAACTTCCTGGTTCAGATAATAAGCCTTTTTCATAAACTGAATACATTGGCTGTTTCAAATGCATAAGTACAGCCAAAAGCGGAGTTAGCTCCAAGTGCACAAATGACGTGCTGTGCAGGATGAACCTGTTTTTCCAATGCTCTACGTCTGCCAACACAGCCATTAGGGCTCCTTCACTCGTCGCCAAGGTTGCACCTGCTCTTGGCGTTACTTCACCTTTCTTGTTTTTTTCCCTTCCCTCGAGTAAACATTATCTTCCCTCTGCAAAGTCTGCTGCCTGCTAGATATACCAGCACTTCTTTGGTTCTTGATTCCTTGGGCAGATATACTATTGTGCCTGGGCGGTGGTTACCTGGTAACACTGGTTAGCTGAACATAATAGGGCATTGGAGGGATGCCGCTGGCGAACCCACCAAACACCCTGTTCCTCGTTCTCGCCCCCTCTTTTCCCCTTCAGTCCATGCACTCTTAGGTAGGCCGGAGGCGAAGTACGCCATAGAAGAGAGGCAGATTGGAATAAGAATTCTTCTTATATTATAAGCGTGACACTTCAGTTGTGTCTTTTGATACACAATTTTACAAAGCACTTCAAATCCACTGTCTGCTCATGACCATGACACAGACTAGGTTTAATTTATGATCAATTATGTAGATGGAGTGGCTGTTTCAGAGTAGTTTTAGCTGGAAGTGGGGTCTCTTGTGATTATATCGATTAGAGCCTTTCAAGACCCCCCCCCTGCTCCTACTTGTGGCCGTAGCGGGGCAGAAAACGCCCCCACCACCATGGGCGGCAAAAGGTCTAGCTACGCCACTAAAGCGTGCTCGCATATTGGGGAACAGCGGCAGAAGGACACACAACTGGCTGCCGACAGCACAGCATCACCAACCTCCAAACCAGCAACTGGGGGAAGAAGAACGAAGATTCAGACCAGAAGTAAGGAGAACTTGGCCAGTATCAAGGCCATATGGCCATTTAGGAGGCATCTAGGGATGGTTCATGGAAAAGGAAGTACATGTTTGAAATTCTTGTGAAGGAGTGTTTTGCTGTGACAGGCTATTTCGCAAGTCCTGTTTTAATGGTCCAGAGGCCACCAAATTTTGATTTGGGTCGGATCAGAGAAAGGTAATGATATTTCCAATAAAGTTGGTGTTAAGAAGTTAAAAACACTTTGGGCCCAATTTACAAAGGTAAACTTAAGACCAAAACGTAAGTTTAACTGAGACAAAAGTCTAACTTTAGGACTCTTACATGCCTTTTGTGAACACCGAAAGTCGTAAAGTTAGACTTTTGTCTCAGTTTCCCTTTGTGAATCGAGCCCTTGATTGTTTTTTAGTCAGTTTTTATTGCTACTTCAGTGCTCACCTCGAATATGATTTGGCGAACTGCCTATCCAGCCCAGTACACCGCAGAATTTCTTGTTTAGTATCACTTGCTTTGCCTCTATCACCTTCTTGCACGGGTCACTGTTCTCTCCCTTTCGACAGATAGACTGTTTCACTGACAGCTCTAGTGATTTTTGATAAGTGTCAAGGTCCCAAACAAAGGCCTGTTGACCCGTTTTGAGGCTTCTACATAAAGATGAGCCATGTTCACTTTCATACAAGCGTCGAATAATTCCTCTTTCCTTTTCCTTCTTAATGCCCTTCTGGTTCCCTCAGTTCAGTTACTTTAGTGTTCATAACGAGGTAGCTTTATTCACTATTTTTCTCTTTTGGATCAACAGTATTTATTGGTAAACATTGTGAGAGTTTACTCTAGTCTTGGCTTTCTTCTCCCCCTCCTCATTTTAAAAGAGGATTGTCAGGAAGAAGGGCCACCATTTCACCACCAAACACACCCCTTCAGTCATAGTCTGTGCCAGGCATTATGCACCATAGTACAGCCAAGACCGACCACTGTAAGGCCACAGAGTAGAGTTTCCTCATGACTGGCAAGCCAGAGTAAAGAATCAGCAGCATTTTCACAATATTATAGACAGCTGGAAAATGCAATGATTTTGAGTTATAAAAATAGCATAAATCTATTTGTGAACTTACCCACAGGGAGAATGAAGTACAACAAAACTGTCCAAAATGCCTTTTATTCTATGACATGTAGTGTTATCGACATATCATATGAGGTGGAAGCACTGTGTCAATCTATGGTAGAAGAAAGTAAAGCACAGAAGTGATGCCAAGTGATCAACTGCGGAGTACCACAGGGATCATCGCTCAGCCCCACACTGTTCAACATCTACATGGCCCCCCTCGCCGCCATCGTCAGACAGCACGGACTCAACATAGTATCTTACGCCGATGACACCCAGCTCATCCTCTCCCTCACGAAGGATCCCGATGACACCAGGATCAGCTTCCAGGAAGGAATGAAGGACGTCGCAGCCTGGACGAAGGACAGCTGCCTGAAGCTCAACACTGAGAAAACAGAGGTCCTCATCCTGGGACCTTCGACCTCCGCCTGGGACAACACATGGTGGCCATCCGCCCTCAGGAGCCCTCCCACCCCGACAGACCACGCGCGGAACCTCGGCATCATCCTTGACTCCTCCCTCTCCATGACCCGCCAGATCAACGACGTCGCCTCCACCAGCTACAACTGCCTCCGCATCCTCCGAAAGACCTTCAAATGGATCCCCCCGAGCACAGAAAAACCATCACCCACGCACTCATAACCAGCAGACTGCACTACGGAAACGCCCTCTACGCCGGCATCAACAAGACCCTCCTACACAAGCTCCAAACCATCCAGAACGCCGCGGCCAGACTCGTGCTCGGGACTCCTCGACACGAACACATGATGCAACACCTCCGCGACCTACACTGGCTCCCCGTCGAGAAGAGAATAACCTTCAAGCTTCTCACCCACACCTACAAATCCCTCCACAACATCGGACCCAAATACCTCAACGAAAGAGTCTTGCTTCCACGCACCCAAAAGGAATCTCCGATCCGCCGACCTCGCCCTAGCAGAGATTCCCCGCATCCGCAGAAGCAGAGCAGGAGGAAGGGCGCTCTCCTACATCGCAACCAAGACCTGGAATGAGCTCCCAATCAGCATCAGATACTCCCCGAACCTGCACGCCTTCAGGAAGGACCTCAAGACCCTGCTCTTCGACTGAGTAGGAGCTGCCCCCCCCTAGTGCCTTGAGACCCTCACGGGTGAGTAGCGCACTCTATAAACCCCCTGATTGATTAATTGATTGAACTCTACAGTCACCGTCAGGCATTTGGTAGCTCTGAAGCGCATCGAGCAGCAATCACCTCCACCATGTGTAAGCCTCCTGAAACCTATAGGCCAAATGGACTGGGGCCTTGACGAGAAGTCTGGTACAGGTTACACGTGTTTTGGAGGAATAAAAACCTATAATACTGGTACTAGGGTGGCTCTACTACTTTTAGAGAGTGAGTGTAAGTAGTGTTTGTCAAGAGGCATGAATTGTCATTTATGGCTCAGTGGGTGTGGGGCGCAGAGCTCCAAACCTGCTCACGCCAAGTTCATTTCAGAGAACGAAAGGCTGGTGGTGTTACCACAGTGTCTGCACTGTCTGTTGTAAGACCTTATGTATGTGGAGAATGCATTACGCCACAGCACCCTGACAATAAACTCCATTTCCCAGCAGTCCTTGAATTCTCACGTTGTTTGGAAACAGCGAAGGCCAGCTCGGATTACAGTGTATAACTTTTCCTGTGTTTCATGGTGTACTTGTAACGTAATCAAACAATAATGTTTCTGCAGCCAGGATTTTTGCTACTTGGACACAGGAATTTGTTTGCAAAGTACAGTTGCTTCCTGGAGACTTTGCAGGGGAACAGTTTTGTGAATACACAGAAGTATTCTGAAATAAAGTTATGTTAAGAAACAAAGTCTGAACTATTTGAATATTTGACTTTAAGTATTGCTAAAGACTGAATAAATAGTTTGCACTAAACTTGGAGTTTAATCCTGTCAAGGTACTGATATAGGATACAAGGAGTTATTAGCAAGTGATGTATATATCACTAACCCTGTGAACTACATAATATTAATGCCTGTTACTTTATTTTTCTGTTGCTCAAGAGTGAAGTAGGAAGAAAGCTTATCTCCACAGAGAGAGCGCATAATTATTAAGTTTGAGGTAGAGACCTTACCAATAGAGAAGGGTTGGCGATCGTTTATAAAGGAACCCATCTCTTTTATGCTTCAGTTTTAGGGCTATCAGCTTCATATCAAAGCACAGAGAATTGTTACATAGATATACTTTTAAGGTATATATTTTCACTGTTCAGGATAAATGTGGAAGTATTATGTCTTTAGATACCCACTTCAACCTGCAGACATCAGTGCCCAGCAGAGTGATGAGTCAGGTTGGTGGTGCCCGGGGGCTCTCTTTGCTCTCTTATCCCATTTTCCTCTCACCATATCTACTATTGCCCATCACATTTCCATTGTGTGTGGTCAGTGGTAGAGGTGGTGCGAGACGGGAGAGTGCATCACTCCTGCTGAATCCGGAGTACAAGGTTAGTGCTTTCTGACAGTCAGGGGTGTAGTTATGGGGGGCTATTTGGGGCGTCCTACCCCTCAAAATATGAATTTTTCAGTTAAAAGTTGAGTCCAGGGAAGATGCGTTCGCTTTTTCAGTGTCTTTGTTGGTTTCCATTGGGCTCATCACAGTAGTGACTCATATCCCTTTTAACCTAGAAAACACCTATTCAGACCTGCACCTCCTCTGTTCCCCTCCCTACATGGCAAGGATAAACACAAGCAATGGCAAAGCCAATAGGTCTCGCCAATGCAAGAGCTATTGGCTCTGCCAATATATTTTAGCCATGTTGTACACCAGAGTGGCTGCTGTTTAGCATGGCTAAAAGTTAGAGGGGTAAAGAAGAGGTGGAGTAGAATGTCGTAAAGTGGAGTGGAGTGGAGTGGAGTGTTATGGAGTGGCGTGGTGTGGCATACAGTAGAGTTGAGTGGCGTGGATAGGACTGAAGTGGAGTGTCATGGAGTAGCGTACGGTGTTGTGCAGTGTCGTGCAGGGAGTAGAGTGTCGTAGAGTGGAAGGGCATAGAGTTGATTGGCGAAGAGTGGAATACAATGTCAGATTTCAGGAGAGTGTCGTAGAGTGGAGTGGCATGGAGTGGCATAGAGTGTCGTGGAGTGGTGTAGAGCAGAGTGGATTGTCATAGAGGGTGTTGCGTAGAGTGGTGTAGAGTAGAGTGGCGTAGATTGTCATAGAGTGAAGTGGAGTAGTGTGTCATAGAATAGAGTGGAGTAAAGTGGCATGGAGTGGCATTGGGGGAGTTGCCTAGCGCGTCGTAGAGTGGAGTAGTGTCATAGAATGGCATAGAGTGAAGTAGGGTGTCAGTAAAGCAGAGTTTAATGGAGTATATCAACTTAGAGCTGAGTATCGTGGAGTGGAATGTCATAGAGTGGAGTGTAGTACAGTGGCCTAGAGTGAAGTGACATAAAGTACAGTGGTGCAGAGTAGATTGGCATAAAGTGCAGTGGTTTAGAGTTCATTGGTTTTGAGTAAAGTGGTGTACAGTGCATTGGCATAGAGTGTAGTGACGTAGAGTAGCATAGAGTGCAGTGGCATAAAGTTGAGTGATGCAAAGTAAATTGCAGTGGCGTGGAGTGTAATGGTGCAGAGTAGGGTAAAGTGGCATAGAGTGTAATGATGCAGAGTGGGGTAGAGAGGCATAGAGTGAAGTGGCATAGAATAGAGTGGTGCAGGGTAGACTGGAGTAGTGCAGGGTAGAGTGCAGAGGTGCAGAGTGCAGTGGTGTAGAATGCAGTAGCGTGGAGTGCAGTGGCACAGAGTGCAATAGAATAGCGTAGAGTTGAGTACTGCAGGGTAGAGTGCAGTGGCATAGCATGCAGTTGATGCAGCGGATACAATAAAAACTATTTTCCTCCTAGGTCATTTATCGGTCATCCAGGGGCGACTTATATTTTCTCACATCCACATGACGATGGGGCCCATAACATCGCCTATCACACACACACACACCTGGATTTCCTCTACACCTTTACGAAATTCTATACTCCTAGGAGAAATATGAGAACTAAATGAAAAACATCATTTATGTACCGCTGGAAGGAGCCGGGATACCTTATTACCTTAACCTATCGCTTTCTTAGTTATTTCTTAAGATATTCCTGCTCATTGATTTGTCGATGGATCATCTAGGAAGAAATCAGTTTATAGTGATTAAGACCAGCTAAATCACAATAACCAATTACCAGTTTCACAATCATTTAATAAAATAACCACTGAGTCGTTTGATTTAAGAATCTTAAATTTTATATAATTTTAAAGGCATGTGAAAGAATTTAGAATTTTTATTCGATTATTCATTCATTATTAATTCAAATTTTTATTAAGCAAAATCAATTTTATTGCAGAAAGGAAATTTTGTCATGAAGCAAAACCCTAATTACCTGCCTATCTTCCTAATTTAGCCTAATGATTTCAAACCTAAGTTTAAGATTAAAATAACCTGATTCTCATACTCAACTGGAAAAATAAGACAGCAACAGAAACTTCAGCTCGTCAGCATCAGCTACCGCAACCCGTCTCATCTAACAGTCTTTCAGCATCTCCCGCTCAGTAAAATGGATCGATCTGGATCACCAAGCACTGGAAGTCACCAACTCCAACACCGACTCTGACTGCGACTCCCCTCCCACTAAGAGTAGGCCCTCTTATACCCTAATTCTAACTTTGCTAACTAAATTGTTGCAACATTAATAACGCGCTTTTCTTTCATTGGTCCATTCATTTCATCTATTCATTCTTAATCAAGTTCTCCCGGATCCAGCTTGTTCTTTTGGAATGTATATGTTCATTTCCTTTCTCACAGTTCAAGACATGTTTCCATCCGCTTCGATCAGTACATTTGTAACTTCTTTCGATACATTCGAGAACTCTGCAGGCATTGTCCTTTCTCTTAAAACGGTTTCCCACGGTTCTTTGCTGATCACCACGGCACACTATCAGTTCAATTAGGTCACATCAGCCTTGACCATTCTTGCATCTTAGCCTCTCAACACCATCACGTGGTTAGCCTTTCTCCAACTTTTTCTCCCTTGTCACGAGTTTTCCCAGCACATGCGCACTCTAATAACCGGCAGCCATTTTATATCGCCACTCGTTTATACTTAGAAGCACTATTTAGAAATAAACAAAACATAATTAAAATAGAGAAACATAGCCTTTTCGTTTCCCTCCCGTCATCTACGTACCCCAATTAGTTATTACCTAGCAGAAAGCAACATTTAAGCTGTTCCTTACTTACCATCACTATTGTTTTTGCAACGACACGTTTATATTCTATGAAGCACAAATCATGCATTTATTATTTATTTAGTACGCAATTATTTTATGTTATTATTAGACACACAGACATTCGTTAATAGATTATTCAGCATATATACTTGCGTGTTACCCTTCCCTCACGTACATTGTTGATTAATACATTTAAACGAACATTTTTATTAATTATTTATAAAATTTGTTTAGGGGTTAAACATTTTTTTTTATTTTCTCTGCTCCATCAACTCCCCCCTTTGGTGATTTTTAAATCACCACATAAAACCCAAGTTATACTTCTTTTTCAGGCAGCATATGTCTTTCATCCTTTTGCTTTTTGTTAGTTATACATCTGTTTCCATTTCATCTTGTCTTCTTGTCTCTTTATACATGCTTTCTTTCATTTTCTCTAACTCAATTTCACCCATTTCTCTCTCTCTCTCTTTCATTATTCTGTTATTTCTTTTTATCTTATTTTGTCTTACTTTTCTTTTTATACACGTTATTACAATTTTCAACACCATGGCTAACAATATTGCTACAGTTGCTATTATTATAACTTTCCCTATCATTAGTCTACTCATTCTTGTTAACCAATTTGCTACTGAAGAAAACCCTCTACCAAGTTTTCCCAGGACACTTTCAACTTCCAGTGGAACTAGTTCTCTGTGCAAATTTGTAATATTTGTAATATACTTCTGTATATTTTCACTTTTATCAGGAATGTAAGTGCAACAATGTTGGACTTTCAGCATTCCACAAACTCCACCCTCTTTTGCCAAAAGAATATCAAGGGCAAGCCGATTTTGCATCACCATAGCTCTCATGGCAACCATTTCGGTATTTACCATCAAGAACCGTCCCGCAGTATCTGTAGACAAACGATCTACTACTGTGGATAACTTCCGAATTTTAAATGCATTCAAAGATATTCCCACTGCTGGTATTAATGCTCCAAAAATATCACCTACAATTTCTGAAAAACTTTCCCTCTTTCTACGTGTAAAGCTATTAATCATCTTGTATGTTCCTTTTTCTTCTCTGTCCATATGAAAGATTTTTGGAAAGACCAGGCCTACATAACAAGTTCCATACCAATGGTCCGGTAACCTGTAATAAGCTCTATTCCCACAAATATAATAGATACCTGGAAATATTGGATCTTTTCCACCTTTGAATCCCCAACCTCCCAAAATTTGATAATTGTCATGGCAGATACTGGAACCTACAAAATAATTGTCATAGACTGTCTTATTTCTTCTAATACACAATTTTCCTGTTTGCGGCCAATCTAATGTCATTGCTGCATTTATCTTTTTCCCTTCATGATTTTCTTCCTCAAACGTCCATAGATGTGTTCCTTTCTCTTTTATTGCTTCTCTTTGAAATTTAATTCTCCTTTCTTCAACCATTTCTAAAAATACCTTTTCTTCTTTCTTTAACTCACAGGTAAGGTTGTTTTTAGCTATTTCTTCTAATGTTAACATTTTATGCTCTAAAAAGAATTCTCCTAAAACCTTTGCTTGTTTTACTTTGTTAAGATCTGGAACTACAGGAACATTCGCAAAAATCTTATCTATATCAGTGTAATAAAACTCTAATCTACCTGTTTTATAAAATAAACTTGCTATGACACTACAGGTTATTCCATAAGTTAGAGGTAGATGATGATAAGTCACACCTTCTGACACTGATGCAGGCAACTGCATACAAACATAACAATCTCTCACATCCATTGTCTCTACATATTCGTACAACAATTTTGTAAAAACATTTTTAGAAAAGTCTGTTACTGACTTATCCTTATGTAATTCTGCACTACTTCTTAAAATAACTGGTTCTTTAATATTAGTTTCTTTTTCTGGTTTAGTATCATTCTTTGCTTCTATTACAGCTATACTAATAGGAATTGTGATTGCTAAAACTATCCATACTGTCATTAATAATCCTGTACAAAAGCAGCACATTTTACACCATCTTTTTATAAACTCACATTTATCCCTTCTATCTCTAGTATTCTCCATTTTGCTTTTATCTTTTGTTAAATCTCAGAAAATTGTGTCACTACACCTCAGAAATGACTTAGATGCCACTCTGCTTTCAAAAGTCTCTGCTTGGTACTTTCTTTTAATTCTTTCCAGAATTCTTTCGTTGTCACATCCGGTGATTTGTCATATCCAGTAAAATTGTCACATCCGGCAGAAGCACTTTAAGTCTTCACTTCAGGTTTGTTGCATCTCACCTTTACCCATTCGGTTTCTTAGTCTCGGGTTCTCGTGAGTGTTTCCTTCTTCTTTGTAATCCGTTAGAGCGATGTACAACCACTCAGGTGACTTGTATTTCGAATTCACTTTCTTTGTTCTTTTAGACTTTTGCAGTCGTTTTCCACTTGGCTTTTCTTGTTCCTTTTGACTTGTTATTTCATTCACCTGTTCAGCACTTTTTTCTCCTGTTCTGATTATTCTGTATCTCAACTTTCTTATATAGTTGCTGGTCCAATTGTCTCCTTTTCTTGGCCTTTTGGCTTCACCTTCTTTTTCTCCTCTTTCTGATTTCCAGTTTCTTTTTCTTGATTCAGTTCTTGTTTTCTCTTCTTCTCCGCTTTCTTCAGATTCTGTTTCAACTTTTTCACAATTGTCTCTTATTTTGAAACTTATGATCTCATCTTCTCTTACTGGTGGATCTGTCTTCTCCTTCTTGTGTTCCCTTATTACTGTCCCTCCTCGATGTTCTTCCGAATTGGTATTTTTCTCACTCTCTGCTTCTAATTTTCCCTGTTCTTTTGTTTCACTATCTGTCCCTATTGCTCCTCGGGTTCTTCTCGATTTTCTAACTTTTTATTTGTCTCTTTCCCTACTTTGTCTATTAATATTACTTTTGAAGGATTTCCACCATAACTTGTACTTGGTTGCTCATTTAGATCATTTTCTTGTTCATTCTCTTCTCTAATTGGTTTAAATCCCCAAGTTCTCCTTCGAAATTCTTCACAGTTTTCAACTGAATCATCAGATCCTGAACTCATGTCAGATATTTCCAGATGTCGACTTACAGGTCGATCTTCAAGTTCTGGAATTTCTGTAATTTTTCCTTCTTCTTCTTCTTCTTCCTCTTCCTCTTTAGAGGTGCTTGCAGTTAGGGTTTCCAGATCTCGACTTTCAGGTCGATCTTCAAGTTCTGGCACCCTTTCTCTTATTCTTTCTGTCCCAGTCGCTGAACTCTTATCCCACACTTCCAGACGTCGACTCACATGTCGATCTGCAGGTTCTTGAACTCTGATTGTATGGCTGGCATGGACCCAGTTTTTCACTCCTGCACACTTGACTGCAGTTGTTGTCACTAGGATTACCTGTCGTGGCTCGTCCCAGCGAGGAACTAGACAGTTTCTTCTCCTGTGGATTTTTATGCGGACCCAGTCTCCTGGATTCAAGTCGTGGGCTGGTTTTCGTTCATGAGTGGTCGCATCCGGTCCAACCTGATGAAACACAGAACGCACCACATCAGCCAGTCCTTTGCAATAATCCAGTACTATATCATCAGTTATAGTCAATAACTTGTTGACAGGTACTTGTGCTTGTCTCATTGATCGTCCCATGATCACCTCATGAGGACTAAGTCCAGTTTTCTTTTCAGGAATGCTTCTGATGGTCATCAGGACAAGGGGCAGTGCATCGGGCCATTTGAGTCCTGTAGCTTGACACATTTTTCCTAACCTATTCTTAATTGTTCCATTAATTTGCTCTACTACCCCAGAAGCCTCTGGTCTGTATGCACAATGCAGTTTTTGTTTAATACTTAATGCTTCACAAATTAATTGAATCAACTCATTTTGAAAATGTGTTCCTCTATCTGTCTCAACTATGACTGGAAAACCATACCTTGGAATGAACTCTCGCAGCATAAGTTTTGCTACCGTTATTCCATCATTCCTTCTAGTGGGGTATGCCTCCACCCAACGAGAAAACAAACAGACAACCACTAGAACATATTTTAGTCTGTTACAAGGGGGCATTTCGATGAAGTCTAATTGCATTCTAGTGAACGGACCTCCTTCTCGTCCTATTGTTCCTAGACTCACTATTGTCTTTCTTCCTGGATTAAACTGTTGACAAATAAGACATCTTTGACAAAGACTTTCAGCTATGGCTCTGAATTTTGCGTTATACCATGTTTGTCTAAAAAGTCTGATCATTGCATCTCTCCCAATATGAGCTTGTCCATGGTACATCCGTGCCATGTCTGCAATCATGCTATCAGGCATAACTGGTCTTTCATCTCTGTAAACCCACACACCATTGTTTTCTTGTCTTCTACATCCTGCTTTTATCCAGTAATCTTTTTCCTCATCATTTGCAGCTTCCTGTAACTGTCTCACCTCATCCCATGTCTCGACAGTGTTAGTAAAAAGCAAAGGAGAAGAGATATGCTCCCTTTCGCGATTCTTGTTTAGGGATACCATGTTCTCTGCACAATATTTGGCTATCTCGTCCGCATAATTATTACCAACAGCTATGTAATCTTCATTTTTCTTATGTGCTTTGCATTTTACTACAGCTATCTGCTTAGGCAGCTGTATCGCCTCAAGCAGTTTCTTAACAAAATCTCCATTTCTGATAGGTGTTCCTGCAGACGTCAAGAAACCTCTTTGTGACCAAATCTGACCGAAATCGTGCACTATACCGAAACCGTACTGGCTATCGGTCACGATCATAACTCGCACATTTCTTCCCAACTTACATGCTTGAATCAAAGCAATCAGTTCTGCAACTTGGGCAGACCTTATTCCTTTCAGACAAGACGCTTCCATCACTGTTGCCACTGTGCACACTGCGTAAGCTGCGCTTAAAACTCCTTCTTTCGTTCTCAAACATGAGCCATCCACAAACATGACATAATCTGATTCCTTTAAAGGCTCATCTTTTATGTCAGCTCTTGGTTTTGTGCAATATTCCAGCACATTCAGACAATCATGATCTACTTCATCTTGTTCAATTATACTCTCTTCATCTGGCAATGATGTCGAAGGATTCACATTCATACATCTATCTATGGTCACATTTTCTGCACTCAAGATTACTTTTTCGTACTTAGTCAGCCGACTATGTGTCATGTACTGTGTTTTTGTTCTTGTCAAAAGAATCTCTACTGAATGGGGAACATATACTCTCAGTGGATACCCCATCACTATACCTTCACTTTGTTCCAGACTTACACAAGTAGCAGCAACAGCTTTCAGACATCCAGGCAACGCTTTTGCTATAGGATCTAAAACAGTTGAAAAATAAGCAATTGGTCTCTTCATTGTTCCATGTTTTTGTACCAGTACTGAAAATGCACATCCATCTCTTTCACTGCAGTACAATTCAAAATCCTTTTCATAGTCAGGCATTCCTAAAGCAGGGGCCTCACACAACTTCTTTTTCAACTCTTTGAAAGATTTCATTTCTTCATCATTCAATTCAAAAGGGTCTTTTACATCCTTCTTGGTCAGTTTTTGTAATGGTTTAGCAATCAAGGAAAAACCACTTATCCATTGTCGGCAATATCCAACCATTCCCAGAAACATTCTTACCTCTCTTTGCGTCATTGGTGCTCTCATTCCTTGAATCATTTTTACTCTTTCTGTCGCTATCTTTCGTACTCCTTTCTCAATTTTATGCCCTAAATATTGGACTTCTTTTGACAAAATTGCAATTTCGAAGGGGACACTTTATGTCCTCTTTTTCTAGATGGTTCAGTAAAGCAATTGTATCGCTTACACATGCTTCTTTTGTTTTCGATGCCACCAACAGGTCATCGATATACTGCACCATCACTGACTTTTCTGGCATTTTCAAATCTTCCAGGGACTTCTTTAAAATCTGATTAAAGATTGAGGGGCTTTCTGTATACCCCTGAGGAATTCGGCACCATGCCAAAATACGCTCTCCGAACCGGAACGCAAATAATGGCTGGCTATCTGGATGTAAAGGAATAGAGAAAATGCGTGACACAAATCTATCACTGTGTACCACTCAGCTTCATGTGGAATTTGGTATAGAATTACTGCAGGGTTTGGCACTATTGGACAACAAGGCACAACTATTTTGTTGATCTTTCTCAAATCCTGTACTATTCTATATGTTCCGTTTGGCTTTTTCAGTCCCATAATAGTTGAATTACATGGACTGCTCATTATTTCTTTTAGAATTCCCTGTTCGATCATTTTATTTATTACAGGAGTTATTCCTTCAATTATTTCTGGAGTCAATTTATACTGTGGCGTGTTTGGGTAAGTTGTTCCTTCTTTTACTGTTACTTTTACGGGATCTACTTCTTTCATTAATCCAATATCTTCTCCTGTAAAATCCCACACATTTTCTTTCACTGCATTTTTCAGTTCTTTTGGAAGTTTTTCTGCATCAAATGCAGGAAACAAACCATTCATTTCAGGTTCCTGATTCATCAATGTTACTTTATACAATACATCTTCATCTGGGGTCTGAAATCCAATTCCATCTGGCGTACAATAAATTGTGCAATTCATTTTGCACAAAAGGTTACGACCTAAGAGATTTACAGGACTACAATCGCACACTACGAATCTATGCATTTTGTTAAAAGAACCAATTTTTACTTCCACTAATTCAGTAAGTGGTGTTTTAATCTGCTGATTTGCTACTCCTACTACTTGGATGTATTCACCTGAGAGAGGAAGGTTTGGAATTTCCACTGATCTAACAGTAGAACGGGTAGCTCCAGTATCGACAAGGAATGTTACATTTGCACCATTCACTTCTCCATCCACAAAGGGACCAGACTGATCTACCTCTAGAGTTGCGCCAAGTACGCACTCTTTTCCCTCTCCTAGGCACCGTCAGAAACTTTCATCCGCCTCATCCTCACTCTGTCGCAACCAATACTGAGAAATGTTAGCTGCTCGCGGCAACTGTGTTACCTGCTCTCCTCCGTAGAATCCTGTTTCTGTACTGTATCTTTGCTGGTTAACAGTGTTGGGAAGTGGTGGCTGTGGCACCTGACCTTGTTGAACAACTACCTCATTCTGCACCTGTGGAGTTAATGATTGATTTTCCGGATTAGGTTTAGGTGGGAACTTACACTCGTTTCTCCAATGCCCTAATTTTCCGCAATTATGACAGGGCCATTTCTTCTTTGCCTCCTCTAGACTCATTTGACCTTTCCCTTTACCTATGTTAGGTCGCGATTTATTCTGTCCTGTTTCATTCCCACTATTATTGTCCAATTGAGCTTCTTGCTTTTCTGCCACTTTCACCTGTGCCCACATTGCCTTCTCTTTCAATTTACGCTGTCTACTCTCAATATCATCACTACAATACTTAGCATACCTCAGTACCTCATCTACCGTGCCATTTTGCCAGTTAATCATATGCTGTTTAATCATTTCACTAATCTCTGGTTTCAGTCCAAACACAAATCTGTATACGAAATGACTCATATCTTTTTCACTCAACTCCTCATATCCACTATACTGCTTGAAAACCAACAACAACCTTTCATAATAGGCATGTACAGACTCCTTACTTTCCTGTGTAGTTCTATCAATTTTTACCCAATCTGTTTCTTTAGGAGGAATCTTATTTTTCAAAAAGGTAATCACCTTATCGTACTTCCTCATCACCTCAGGACCTGGAGCTCCTGTCTTAGGATCTCTTGGATATTCTGTAGTTGGCCAATCAACTGTAATTTTACACTCAGACCACAAATCAGTTGGCACCACTATGTCAAACAATCCATCTAAATCTATCCACAACACTTTTGAAACCTTCACAAACCTCTCCACTTGTCGATACCATTCAACTGGTTTCTCTCTCAGCTTCGGGAATTCATTTGTAAATGACAGTATATCCTGTCTAGTCCAGGGAACATGCACATAACTACCACCTGGAGTTTCTCTCATAGGGTATTCTCTTGCAACAGGTTCTTTTTCAGTTATCATAAAAGCCAAAGAAGCTTTGTCTGCAGTTTTCTCATTCTTTTTGTCCATCTAACTTTCCATCTGTCCACATCACCCCATTTTCTCAGTAAAACAATTAACTCTTTTATCTGTGTCAGCCTTCCTGCTGTGTTCAAGTTTTCAATATCTTTCTCACAAAAGTCTACTCTGTACGGTTTCTGCAATGTTTTCACTTTCGCAAAATCTATTCCAATTTCACTTGCTATCTCTTCTAGTTTGTCATGTAAATTTTTAGCTCTCCATGTAATACTTTTGCACCGAAACATGATTTCATCATCCTGGTAATTTTTTTGCTTTTCTGTACCAATTGTCCCTAAAATTAATTCTTCCATGTCAATCTTTAACCTAATTACATCTAATGGTTTTTCTTCTGGTTCTTTTATTTTAAATGCCTTCATCCACTCATTTAACTCATCAGGAGTCGGACCTATGGGTGTATTATTTAGTTCTATCCAATTACCACTCTTTTCAGGGGTCTCTGTTGCAGATTCTGTTACCATATGCATTTTTCTACCATTACACTCATTCACAGTCAAATTTGTAGGTGGACTTGGTCTGTAGGTACTAGCCAAATTACTTGTACTTGCACTTGGTTCCATCCTTTCTTTTTCTCTCTGAAATTGTGAACTCATAGGAATCACTAAGGACCGTTCATCAATTTTCTGATTCTCAAAAACTGGTATTACTGGACCTATTGTTACAGGTACAGTCACAGCTTCCATGTTTTTCGTTAATTCCCTAATTTTCTCAGTCAGTTCCTTTGTTGTTCTTGCTAATTCAGTTGCATTGTCATTTTCTACTCCTTCATTTTGTGAAGTTCTTATTTGATCTTGTGACCTATTTATTTCAATTCTTCTTACCGGACTTTTATTTCGCACAGTCTCTATTTGCGGCGCATTTGGTGTCACCACTGTGGAACTCTGCTGATACGGAGGGGGATTTCTATTTAGAATATCTTCCAGCAATTCATCATCCGTTTCACTCTCATGCATATATTTTTCCCTCTCCATATGTTTCTTTTTCTCAGTTCGTTTTCTCTTAGTCTCTTCCTCAACTGTAAAAGCCGGAAACAAACCTCCTGTCATGTTAGCACATCTCCATCGTTTTATTCTATCCTCATGATTTATTCCCCACATTCTTCCAGGCATAAACTCATGATCTCTTAAACCTCTGAATCTCTCTCGCTCATACATCTCATCTTCCCATTCCGTCAATGCTTCAAACTGTGTCGGTCTAGGTCTAGGTTCTAAATTTGTCATCTTTTCTCTCAAATTTCGCAAAACCGCTACACTAAATGAACCATTCTCAGGGAAAGCTAATGCACCACCATTCTTCGTATACTTTGCCCAATTTTCTAACCATATGCATGTATGATATCCATATTTCAGCATCATATGTGAAGCTGCTGATTTCGGCGGAGGAATTACTTGTCCCTCTCTAGTCACAACCTTTTTGTCTTTCTTAAAGAAATTCTTAATTTTTGTTGTCCATGACGTTCTCTCCCTTTCATACTCGTAATACGGCATGTTTTCGATTGGTTTTTCTCTTCAAACCAGCACTGTTCCGTGTACGGAACTTCAACCACTCACAGCGCGACTCACACCAACACACCAATCAGAACGATTCCCTTCGTCCGCGAACCAACCAATCCTAGCGCTGCACTTTTCTACGTCACTCCTGTCTTTGCGTTCACGTGACTAGCGCACTATCCAATCCTAGCGCGGCACTGTCGATGTCACTCCTGCTCTTTGCGTTCACGTGACTAGCGCACTATCCAATCCTAGCGCGGCACTGTCGATGTCACTCCTGCTCTTTTACCCCTCCTTTACAAAAATTATCGGCAATTTTTCTTTTCACAGTTTTTTCGTTAGTTACAACAATTAAAACAATTCCATAGTCTGATTCGCTAAACCAAAGTGACAGCTTTGTCCTTTTACACAAGAATCCTGTATTTCCAGTAGGCAGCGCTTACCTCTACCCTACCACAGAATTATTAACTTTCGCCGATAAAGTAGCACTTACCTCTACCTTACCCTTCTTTCGAGCAAACAATTAACCCGTTTCTCTGGGGATAAGACACATGTGGAGACTATGCTCCTGAGAATTAAGGCCAGAGTTTCACAAGAAAACGTAATTTGCTATCTCAGTTACACACCTTTCATACAGAAATCCCTAACATAACACAACCTGTGTTATTACCAAAATTTGAATTCAGACCATGTACCAAATTCCATGTGACTTCTCTTGCCACACGTGTTCCACTTCCTACATCCCAGAAGCGTGAAAACTCACATATAACATAACACGACTCAACATATAGTATTAGTCATCAAAAAATAATCAATAATCAATAATCACCAAACTAATCTATAGAAACCATAACACTGCTACCAAGAAATCTGATGCAGCGGATACAATAAAAACTATTTTCCTCCTAGGTCATTTATCGGTCATCCAGGGGCGACTTATATTTTCTCACATCCACATGACGATGGGGCCCATAACATCGCCTATCACACACACACACACACCTAGATTTCCTCTACACCTTTACGAAATTCTATACTCCTAGGAGAAATATGAGAACTAAATGAAAAACATCATTTATGTACCGCTGGAAGGAGCCGGGATACCTTATTACCTTAACCTATCGCTTTCTTAGTTATTTCTTAAGATATTCCTGCTCATTGATTTGTCGATGGACCATCTAGTAAGAAATCAGTTTATAGTGATTAAGACCAGCTAAATCACAATAACCAATTACCAGTTTCACAATCATTTAATAAAATAACCACTGAGTCGTTTGATTTAAGAATCTTAAATTTTATATAATTTTAAAGGCATGTGAAAGAATTTAGAATTTTTATTCGATTATTCATTCATTATTAATTCAAATTTTTATTAAGCAAAATCAATTTTATTGCAGAAAGGAAATTTTGTCATGAAGCAAAACCCTAATTACCTGCCTATCTTCCTAATTTAGCCTAATGATTTCAAACCTAAGTTTAAGATTAAAATAACCTGATTCTCATACTCAACTGGAAAAATAAGACAGCAACAGAAACTTCAGCTCGTCAGCATCAGCTACCGCAACCCGTCTCATCTAACAGTCTTTCAGCATCTCCCGCTCAGTAAAATGGATCGATCTGGATCACCAAGCACTGGAAGTCACCAACTCCAACACCGACTCTGACTGCGACTCCCCTCCCACTAAGAGTAGGCCCTCTTATACCCCAATTCTAACTTTGCTAACTAAATTGTTGCAACATTAATAACGCGCTTTTCTTTCATTGGTCCATTCATTTCATCTATTCATTCTTAATCAAGTTCTCCCGGATCCAGCTTGTTCTTTTGGAATGTATATGTTCATTTCCTTTCTCACAGTTCAAGACATGTTTCCATCCGCTTCGATCAGTACATTTGTAACTTCTTTCGATACATTCGAGAACTCTGCAGGCATTGTCCTTTCTCTTAAAACGGTTTCCCACGGTTCTTTGCTGATCACCACGGCACACTATCAGTTCAATTAGGTCACATCAGCCTTGACCATTCTTGCATCTTAGCCTCTCAACACCATCACGTGGTTAGCCTTTCTCCAACTTTTTCTCCCTTGTCACGCGTTTTCCCAGCACATGCGCACTCTAATAACCGGCAGCCATTTTATATCGCCACTCGTTTATACTTAGAAGCACTATTTAGAAATAAACAAAACATAATTAAAATAGAGAAACATAGCCTTTTCGTTTCCCTCCCGTCATCTACGTACCCCAATTAGTTATTACCTAGCAGAAAGCAACATTTAAGCTGTTCCTTACTTACCATCACTATTGTTTTTGCAACGACACGTTTATATTCTATGAAGCACAAATCATGCATTTATTATTTATTTAGTACGCAATTATTTTATGTTATTATTAGACACACAGACATTCGTTAATAGATTATTCAGCATATATACTTGCGTGTTACCCTTCCCTCACGTACATTGTTGATTAATACATTTAAACCAACATTTTTATTAATTATTTATAAAATTTGTTTAGGGGTTAAAACATTTTTTTTATTTTCTCTGCTCCATCACAGTCATGCAGAGTAGAGTGTCAGAGTGCAGGGTCGCAGAGTGCAGGGTCATAGAGTGCAGGGTCATAGAGTGGTGAGTTCTGAGTAGAGTGGTTCAGAGTAGAGTGGCGCAGAGAGCAGTGATGTAGAGTTGAGTGGTGTAGAGTGCAGAGACAGAGTACAGTAGTACAGAGTAGAATAGAGTGGTGTAGAGTGCAGTGACGTAGAGTGCAGTGGTATAGAGTAGAATGTTGTAGAGTATAGCGGCATAAAGTGCAGTGGTGCAAAGTATTTGGCATAGGTGCAGTGGCGTAGGCTGCATTGGTTTTGAGTAAAGTGGTGTAGAGTACATTGGCATAGAGTGCACTGGTTGTGAGTAAAGTGGTGTAGAGTACATTGGCATAGAGTGCAGTGGTTTAGAGTATAGTGGCATAGCGTAGAATGCAGATGTGTAGAGTAGTGCAACAAGGAGTGCAGCGGCATACAGTGGAGTAGAGTGGCATAGAGTGCAGTGGCATAGAGTGGGGTGACGTAGATTAGATTGTTTCAGAGTAGAGTGAAGTGGTGTAGAGTGGAGTGGTGCTGGGTAGAGTGGAGTGGTATAGAGTAGTGGCGTACACTGCTGTGTTGCAGAGTGGAGTGGAGTGGCCTAGACTGGTGTGGTGTAGAGTGCAGTGGTGCAGAGTAGATTTTCACAGAGTGCATTGGTGTAGACTGCAGTGGCGTAGAGTAGTGCAGAATAACGTGACAGAGTGCAATGGTGTAGAGTGGCATAGAGTGCAGTGGCGTAGAGTAGAGTAAAGTGGCATACTGTTACGAGTATCACATCCCACCAAACCCTTAGTGCTCTGGCATGCATAAACCCTCCATGGAACTGTGTACAAGTGCCATGTTAACACAATTCCAGGTGGTGGTGACAAATGTGACATCATAAGGAATATTTAGCTCTGGTTTATCCTATGTACCAGTGTCTTAGCTATATTGATCCCTGGTGGCATAGTGCATAATGATGGGTGCCTAATTATGGTATGGACACTAATTGAAACCCTGGTGATAGGCACCACTTATATGTTCATCATTGTATGTATGTTGGCATAATCCTAGTGGCAGTGGTAGGCGCCCATCAGAACAGCCAGAAACCTCTGCATGTGCCTTTCCACAGTAGCGCTGTATGTAAATCCCTTTTGCAAGTGGGCACGTGCGAATGGCAGAAATCGCACTCCATGTGTGAAATTATGAATTGTAGCGGTAGGACAGTGCTTTGGGACATAGTAAAACGCACAGGAAAGACGTATATCCTATAAAGCTTCAAACTGGCAATTCTAGAAACTGTTGTTTTGGGACAGATTGAGCAGCACAGTTGATAATTAACAGCAGCACATGTGCAGACTGAATTATTGTCCAGAGTTTTGGCTTATGACTATTGTTAGACTGTGCTAGCCAAATCTATGTACTTGCAAAATCTTTTTTTTGAAAGGTATATCACAATTTGTGGTCAGTGAATTCAAACCTGGTCTATGACTGTAAACAGAATTACTAGAGAAAGAGTATGTTGTAAAATACGAATTAACTGGTATGTTGGTTCTCTGTACCTCTCTTATGCAAAAACCTTTCTGAGTCTGTAGAGTTGACTCATGACGAGTAAGTGTTGCTTCTTTGCAGAGCGTAATGCCACTGAACAACCCAAGACTCTGACACACTGGGCACACCGGCATTTCAAATTCAGTACTCATGCCCTCCTGGAGTCAGAAGCACCTGGCGCTGATAAACCGCACCATTGAAGACCTGGTATTGTTCTCTTCTGTCATCCCAACCCCCCCTCCCATTGGGAACTTACTGGGGCACAGTGTATATTTCATTGCTACCCTTTAGTTCTCACTAGGATTTGGAGATTATCGTCCACCTCATTGGAACCACCTGGAGTTTCAGGTGAGTGGCTCGCAACACATACAGTGCAGTGGTGCAGAGTAGATTGGCATAGAGTTCAGTGATGTAGAGTGCAATGGTGTAAAGTGGCATTGCATGCAGTGGCGTAGAGTACAGTGGCACAGAGCAGAATGTTGTAGAGTATAGTGGCGTAAAGTGCAGTGCTGTAAAGTAGTTGGCGTAGGGTGCATTGGTTTTGAGGAAAGTGGTGTAGAGTGAGTTGGCATAGAGTGCAGTGGTGTAGAGTGGAGTTGCGTAGTGTAGATTGGAGTGGTGCAGAGTGGAGTGGTGCAGAGTGGAGTAGAGTGGTGTAGAGTGCAGTGGTGTAGAGTAGATTGTTTCAAAGTAGAGTGAAGTGTGGTGGAGTGGTGCAGGGTAGAGTATAGTAGTGCAGGGTTGAGTGCAGTGGCATAAAGATTGGCCTATGGCGCAGTGGCGTAGAGAAGAGTGCTGCAGCATTATTTGCAGTGGCATAAAGTGGAATGGCGTGGAGTAGAGAGGCATAAAGTGCAGTGGCTTTGAGTGCAGAGGTGTAAAGTAGATTGTTTCAGAGTAGAGTGAAGTGGTGTAGAGTGGAGTAGTGCAGAGTGCAGGGCTGCAGAGTGGAGTGGCACAGTGTGGAGTGGTGCAGAGTGGAGTGGCCTAGGCTGGAGTGGTGTAGTGTGCAGTGGTGCATGGTACAGTGGGGTAATGTGCACTGGCATTAGTAGAGTGGTGCAGTGGTACAGAGTAGAGAGCCATAGAGTACAGTGTCAGAGTACAGGGGTGCACAGTAGATTAGAGTGGTGTAGAGTGGTGCAGAGTAGTGTGGCACAAAGTAGAGTAGCATAGAGTTCAGTGGCAAAGAGTTTAGTGCTGCAGAGTAGAGTGTTGTGGAGTGCAGTGGTGTAGAGTAGAGTGGCATAGAGTGCGTTGCTGTAGAGTGTAGTGGTGCACAGGGGTGCAGAGTTAAGTGAAGTAGAGTGCAATGGTGTAGAGTAGAGTGGTATAGAGTGTAGTGGTGCAGAGTATATTGGCATAGAGTGCAATGGTGTAGATTGGTTTTGAGTAAGTGGCTCAGAGTGCAGTGGCATAGAGTGCAGTGGTGTAAAGTAGATTGTTTCAGAGTAGAGTAAAGTGGTGTAGAGTGGAGTGGTGCTGAGTAGAGTGGAGTGGTGCTGAGTAGAGTGGAGTGGTACAGAGTAGTGACGTAGAATGCATTGGCGTAGAATGCAGTGCTGCAGAGTGGAGTGGCGTAGAGTGGAGTGGTGCAGAGTGGAATGGTGCAGAGTGGAGTGGTGCAGAGTGGAGCAGCCTAGACTGGAGTGATGTAGAGTGCAGTGGCGAAGAGTGCAGTGGTGCATAGTACTGTGGGGTATAGTGCACTGGCATAGAGTAGAGTGGTGCAGTGTGGCAGAGTGGAGAGGCATAGAGTGAAGTGACATGGAGTACAGTGTCAGAGTGCAGTGGTGCATAGTAGATTAGAGTGGCATAGAGTGCATTGGCATAGTGTGGTGCAGAGTAGAGTGCAGTGGCGTAGAGTAGAGTGGTGCGGAGTAGTGTGGCACAGAGTAGAGCAGCATAGAGTTCAGTGGCAGAGTGTAGTGCTGCAGAGTAGTGTTGTAGAGTGCAGTGATGTAGAGTAGAGTGGCATAGAGTGCATTGCTGTAGAGTGCAGTGGTGTACAGGGGTGCAGAGTAAAGTGAAGTAGAGTGCAATGGTGTAGAGTAGAGTGGTATAGAGTGCAGTGGTGCAGAGTATGTTGGCAGAGAGTGCAGTTGTGTAGATTGGTTTTGAGTGAAGTGGTGTAGAGTGGAGTGCTGCTGAGTAGAGTGGAGTGGTATAAAGTAGTGGCACAGAGTGCATTGACATAGATTGCAGTGCTGCAGAGTGTAGTGGCATAGAGTGGAGTGGTGCAGAGTGGAGCGGCCTAGACTGGAGTGATGTAGAGTGCAGTGGCGGAGAGTGCAGTGGTGCATAGTACAGTAGGGTATAGTGCACTGGCATAGAGTAGTGTGGGGCAGTGTGGCAGAGTAGAGAGGCATAGAGTTAAGTGGCATGGAGTGCAGTGTCAGAGTGCAGTGGTGCATAGTAGATTGCAGAGTAGAGTGCAGTGGCGTAGAGTAGAGTGGTGCAGAGTAATGTGGCACAGAGTAGAGCAGCATAGAGTTCAGTGGCAAAGAGTGTAGTGCTGCAGAGTAGAGTGTTGTAGAGAGCAGTGGTATAGAGTAGCATGGCGTAGAGTGCATTGCTATAGAGTGCAGTGGCATACAGGGGTGCAGAATAAAGTGATGTATATTGCAATGGTTTAGAGTAGAGTGGTATAGAGTGCAGTGGTGCAGAGTAGATTGGCATCGATAGAGTGCAGTGGCGTAGAGTGTATTGGTTTTGAGTAAAGTGGCGTAGAGTGCAGTGGCGTGGTGTGGATTGGTGTGGGGTGACCCAGAGTGGAATAGAGGGGTGTAGACTGCAGTGGCATAGAGTAGATTGTTTCAGAGTAGCGTGAAGTGTCATTGAGTGCAGGGGTATAAAGTAGTGTGTCATAGAGTGCAGTGGTGCAGAGTAGATTAGAGTGACATAGAGTGGATTGGTGTAGAGTTTAGTGGCATAGAGTGGCATAAAGTAGAGTGGAAGAGCGTGCAGTGTTGCAGAGTATACTGTAGTAGAGTGTAGTGGTGTATAGTAGAGTGGCATGGAATTCACTGACAGAGTGCAGTGGTGCAGAGTAGAGTGGCATAGAGTGCAGGGGTGCATGGTAGAATAGAGTGGAATAGAGTGCAGTGACACAGAGTAGAATAGAGTGGCATAGAGTGCAGTGGGGCAGAGTAGATTGGTGTAGAGTGCATTGGCATAGAATGCAGTGGTGTAGAGTGCATTGGCACTGTGGGAGCCCTCCATCTACCTTCTAGTATTTCACTCTTTCTACTAGCTTCCTTGTGTTTGTTCCGCTACCCCTTTCCCGTCCGGCTGCGACGCCCGTTTTTTCTTAGGTGTGGGTGGGTGGGATTCTTCTCTACTTCCTGCGATGGGGGGAGGAATGTGCCTGCTCCTGGCCGTTGGCCCCTCTTATCCCCCCCACTCACTATCCTGGTCGCCCCCCTGATTGGGTGGGGGCTCCCTTTTGTTCCGGGGGCCAATCCTAACCCCCCCGGCCTAGCCGGTATGCTAATAGGGGTGGGGGGAGGAACCCCGCCTCCGGAGGGCGTTCTACCCGGGCCCCCATTTGGTCCGGCTTTGCCTCCCCGGCCCGGGCCTCAACCCCCTCCAGGCGGCGAGTCGTCCCGCCCCGCTCCCTTCCGTTGTCACCCAACAACACTGCGCGCTTTTACCTTAAATTACCACTGACAACATTCTTTGGTGCCTGAAAAGGGCGCAGTTTATTCATCACATAAAATTCTTACAAAATTGTTATGCATTTCCAATGTTCATGGTCATACTGTATTCAATGTCCATGTTCTACCTTTACGTCTATTGCTCATTGCAATTCTTTTTCTTGCATTATGGACCCAGCCTCCTCAATTTCCTGAGAGGGGAGGGGCCCCCTTTTTGGGCCTCCGAATCACGGGTCTAGGCTTCAGATTGCTACCGATTTTGGAGGGTGTCCGTCTGGACCTGCCCGGGCTGCAAGTGCCGTCCCGCTCGCCCTATACCCTTTCGTGGGCTCTCCGTTCTCCCAGGGGTCCCTGCCGTGCGGCATCCCAGGACCTTACTTGAGCATCTACTCTACCTTTCTTGAGGCTGAGTCCTTCCATCTTCTCCCTCGGTACCCCAGCTGTGAGGCATCCCAAGGGTCCTGCGGGAGCATCACATCTATTTTCTTATGGCGGCACGCCGCCCCTTGGCTCCCTCAGTGCCCCTGCCGTGAGGCATCCCAAGGACACTGTGGGAGCCCTCCATCTACCTTCTAGTATTTCACTCTTTCTGCTAGCTTCCTTGTGTTTGTTCCACCACGCTTCCTACGGTTTCTCGATCAGAGGGAGCTCCCCCCTATTCTGGGCTCTCCCTTTTTTCCTAGTTGAAACCCCTTTGCTCCAGGATCCCCATAATGTTCAGCAGGAACATGTCCATTCCCACCCCGGTGAGGTGTACCCCGTCTTCCAGGTGGTACCCTGGGGACCTCAAGTTTATAAAGCCGTGCCTCACGAAACCCCATCCATTGGCCTTGCACACTTTGGCCATGGTGATATTCAGTTTCCTTCTGGATTTCTCCAGTGCCCCCAGGTCTACCGCTCCCCGCCAGGCCACCTCACTATGATCTCAGACAAGATTACCTCTGCGGGACGGATCAGGCGTGCCAAAGCTGTTAGGCTTTTCTGCATGTCCTCTAGTAGCACCCGCCTTCCTACTTTTGCTAAGTCGTTCCCCCCCAGGTGGACCACTACCGCGTCTGGCTGCCACCTCGTCTCAATGCTTCCTGCGCCGCGGGTAGCAGTTGGTCCCATGTCATTCCCGGGCGCCCCCACCATTCGATTTCGGTTTTCCGCAGCCATATCCCGCCGAATTTGCATCTGGCCACCGCCCACTTCTGTGCCCGCGTCACGTAGGAGTGTCCCATGATCCACACCCTCTTTCGCAGATTTCCAGGACCTGGAAGGGGCGGGAGAATTCGGACTCAGTACGTTGTTGGGCGTATGTATCGTTTGAATGCGCTGGATGTCCAGCGCCCTATTCCCTTGATTAGTCCCTCCTCCAAACCTAGCCCTGCTGCCGTCGTGGCCACCCCTATTCTGAAAGAGTGGGAGCCATATGCGCGCGCGGGGAGACCCATTGTCTCCAGGGTTTTTCTCATTACTGCTATGAATTGGAAATGGCTGAGGAATGCCCCGTCCCTATGCCTCAACAGTGGCCCCTGGCTCGGTGCCCTAGGTGCTCCTTCAATAGGCACACCGGGCAGCAGGTCGCATCCTTAATGCAGTGTATCCTGGTCAACTTCCCCTTGCCTGTCTGGTCTGTCTTGGACCACCGGAGCCGTACGGTCATGTGGCCTTTGCCTATTTCTACATCTTTTATGTGGATGCACGCTGCCCCAGGATCCTTAACTGATGGGGCTACAAGCTCGCTGACACTGTAAGCCCCAAAAAATGCCATCGCAAAAGCTGCGCAAAAGAGTGCTCTCTCCTGCTTAGAGGAGCACACTTCTGCCAGTGCCCCCATCATCCCTTGCAGCATGTTAAAGTGTATAGGACGCCTTGCATCTTTCTTCGGCTGTTGCAACCTGCCCCATCCCTTCATTGCCATTCTGCATTTGAACGCCCTGTTTGGGTCTGCCTGATCCCCCAATTTTGAGTGGTATGCTACTGCATTTAAGTGTGCCTGGGCCCAGGTTTTTGTCTTCCCTGCTACAAACGCACAGTCAATGAAATCCAGGACCTCCTCCTGAGAGGCCCACTGGTTCCCTTCTAGTCCTGTCCTGGCCCTGAACGTATACCAGCACTTACTGTATCGGTTGCTTGTTTTTGAGACCAGTGCATCGTTCAGCAGTGTCTTCAAACCCGGTCCACCCAAGCCCATGCTTCCTCTGGCATGGGGGTCATCTCTCTGTCTGCTGTTGGGGCGAGTGTTCTGAATTTCTCCCACTGAAAACGAGAAATGGCATCCGCGACTTAGTTGTCTATTCCTGGGATGTGTCTCGCCCTAAGCGCGATGTTGCCTTTTAATTGATAGCCGACTAGTTTGCGCAACAGGGTTGCCACTGCTGGGCATTTTGCCGCCCCTGTGTTGATAGCTTGTACCACTGCGTGGTTGTCTGACCACAGCGTAATCTGCCTATTTGCCAACCGCTGGGCCCAGATGTGGAAAGCCACCACTATGGGGAATAATTCTAGCAGGGATATATTTTTTGTCATTCCGGCGCCGTGCCAGTCAGTGTAGAGTTCCAATTCGCTTGCTTGTATCCAGGGGTCTCGCCATATCAGGGTGCCATTAAAATCCGCCAGAAAGCTGTCCCACTGCTCCAGGTCCTCCTTCACCCCTTGTGTGATGCGGACCCTGTGGTGCTTTTGTGTCATGCCCCTGGTTAGCCATGCTAAACGCCTTGAGAATGTGCGCCCAGCTGGGATCACCCTTGTGGCGAAGTTTAGCTTCCCTAGTACCTGTTGTATCTCGCCAAGTGTTGCCTTTCTTTGCTGCCTCAACTTTTGTATAGTGCCGCGCAGGTCAGCCACCTTCTCCGGTGGTAACCTGCATGTCCCTGCTATTGAGTCCAACTCAATTCCCAGGAAGGATATTTTTGTGGTAGGGCCTTCTGTTTTGTCTTGTGCCAGGGGTATACCTAGCTCCTGCGCCATCTGTATAAATGTGCCTAGCAGTGTCTCACAATCCTTTGTGCCTGCTTTTCCAATAAACAGGAAGTCATCTAAGTAGTGGACCCGCCCGCCTCTTGGCGCTCTGGCACCCAGCTCTCACTCCAGGAAACAACTGAAAAGCCTCGAAATATGCGCATGATATCGAGCACCCCATGGGTAGGCATTTGTCGTAGTAGTATTGGCCCTCTAGCTTGAAGCCTAACAGGTGGTAGCTGTCAGGGTGTACTGGCAATAACCTAAAGGCCGCCTCTATGTCAGATTTCGCCATCAGGGCGGCCATTCCTTCTTGTCTGATTAGGTCGACTGCATCATCTACTGACGCGTATGCCACCGTGCAAGCGCCTTGATCCAACCAATCATTGATGGATTCCCCTTCTGGGTGGAACAGGTGATGGATCAGCCGGAATTTTCCCGGATCCTTTTTGGGAACTACCCCGAGTGGAGACACCACCAGGTTTTTTAGGGGGGGTGCATGGAAAGGGCCGGCCACCCGCCCCAGTTGTACTTCCTTCTCTACCTTTCCTTTTGCCACCCCGGGGTTGTCCCTCACTGACTTTAAGTTCAGGCTTTCCCGCGCGTCCTCGGGTCCTTTGTAAGGGATGGGGAAACCTTGCGTGAACCCTTCTGCCAATAGTTGTCTATCTGTTGTTTTTGTGGTAACCTTGTAATAAGTGCAGTAATCTGCGTGTCCTGATGGGTGTTGGTAGCGCCTGTCCTCCGCCCCTTTCCCTGCTGCCCCTGCCTAGCGGGTACCTGCGCCTCACTTCTTTGTATTGGTCTTATCCTTGCCGGCCCATGGCCCTGTGTTCCATCTGTAGCGTATGGTGGGGTGGTTACCCTCGCATGACCCACAAGCATGTTTGAACCTGCATGACGCTCCCCATTTGCATTCATCTTTGTCGAATTTCCAACATGTTTTATTCGACTTGTGCCCTGCCTGGTTCTTGCCCTTGAAGTCTTTCCCTTGGCCCTCAAATTTGCCCTTACTCCCATAGGGACGAAAACTATTCTCTTTGGTGCCAACACCTTCCCTGGCTGCCACCATGTGTTTTGAGAACCCTTCCATGTCTTAGCAGTCCCACTCCATTATTGGCCATACTTGCATTTTTTCCCTAAAACCCTCGTCGTATTGTAGCCATGCCTCGCCCTGATACTGCTGCTGTGCTTCATGCACCTTCTGCTCATATAAGAACAGCGCCGCCGCGCTCTTTGGGAATTTCTCAATAAAAACGCATGCTAGCGTTCTGAATGCCTTCAACCAGTTCTCTATCGATCTCTCCACTCTGGGCTTTCTGGGTGCCCTCCTGTCGTCGTCCTTTTTATCCTGTGCCGTCAGGTCTAGCCCTGCTTGGTGCACTTCTATTAATGTAAAGTTGTCTATAAATTCTTTCCTCCAAATCCTCTCCTTCACTGTAAGTGGGATGAGGTTGGCCATCCCTATCAATTTTGTTGTTGTGGGCGGGTCGCTCGGGGAAGGGCGCAGGTACTCACTGGCTGGCTTTCCATTACCATCTTGCCCTTCTCTGCCCTTGTTTGTACTTGGGTTGCTCCCCCGCAGGTCCCTGTGCTCCCCTGTGGGGTTACCTCGGTTCCTGCTGTCTCTCCCTGTTGCGCCAGGGTTGGCGCGTCTGCCTCCTTGTCTGGTGCTCCCCCTGTTGGGCCTCCCTTTCCCACCCTGGGTTCGGGTGCCGGGCTGCTGCCCCATGCGGGGGGCCCAGGAAATGGGGCCATGCCTGGCCATTGCCACCAGGGCATCCAGGGTGCTGTCTGCTCTGCCCCCCTGCCCCAGGATTCCCCTTGAAATTCCGGTTGCCCTTGGCCTAGCCCTGCCTGCCACGGGGGTTGCATGGGCCATGACCCTGGCATGGCTAAGTTATTTACCCCTAAATGTGTTCCCATATACATGTTCTGCCCTATGCCGCTCTGCGCTCTCTGACCTTCCCTGAGCCCTTGCGAACTTTCAGGTGCATCATGCTTACCACTTTACCTGCTGCTTCTGTCCTCATTTTGCACGTGTCTCTCCCGAGGGGCCGCCGTGCTGGCTACAGACCCCTCCTCCTCGCTGCTCTCCTCCGATTCCGAGCCATACACCAGCTCTGGAGTTGCCGCCCTTTTGCTTCTTGCTCGTGGGTTGTTCTTTCCCTTGTTGTTATGATCTTAGTTGCTTTTTTCAGGGGCCGCCGTTCTGGCTGCATGCCCCTTTGACGCTGCCTTCCTCGGGCTTTTCTCAGGGGCCGCTGTTTCGGCTGCCTGCCCCTTTGTTGCTGCTTTCTTCGGGCTTTTCTCCTGGGCCGCCGTTTTTGCTGCATGCCCCCTTGTCGCTGCCTTCTTCGTGGGCGGTCGTGCTGGGGATGCCTGACGCGGACTTTTCCCGCTTCGCTGGGTCCCGTCCTTGATTTGCTGGTCCATCCAGCTCCGTCCCTTTAGTGCCACCAGGGCTAGCTTCCTTGTGTTTGTTCCGCTACCCCTTTCCCGTCCGGCTGCGACGCCCGTTTTTTCTTAGGTGTGGGTGGGTGGGATTCTTCTCTACTTCCTGCGATGAGGGGAGGAATGTGCCTCCTCCTGGCCGTTGGCCCCTCTTATCCCCCCCACTCGCTATCCTGGTCACCCCCCTGATTGGGTGGGGGTTCCCTTTTGTTCCGGGGGCCAATCCTGACCCCCGCCAGCCTAGCCGGTATGCTAATAGGGGTGGGGGGAGGAACCACGCCTCCGGAGGGCGTACTACCCGGGCCCCCATTTGGTCCGGCTTTGCCTCCCCGGCCCGGGCCTCAACACGCAATGAACGGACAGATTTATGGGCTGCAAGGATACTGATTAATTTTCAGAAAATTGCCATTACTCCCTTTGACACCCTTACCAGACAAGCCCCTCCCAAACCCGACCCGTGCTTGACGCACAAGCTCTTTTAGTAGGGGACACCGCGCGATGGTTGGGAGATCTAAGACTCACACTCATCGAATGTCACCGACTAAGCTACGCCTTTCAGTACAAGAGCGTGCGCCTGGTACATGCAGGAGGAATAGTGAGGTACAAGGGGGCATAAAACGGGCAGGATTGACCAGGCAACTGGTAACCAAGAGTGAAAAAAAATTAAAGGCATATAACATTTTATAGTATACATGCCATGTTATTTTTATTTAATAAAATAGGCATCCAGTGTGAACCAATTATGTTGTTTATATTTTAAGTTCGAAATTACCTGTGAATAAACAGTGTTTGCTGTTTGAAAGAACATCTTCATCCACTGGGTATTATGTGAACTTATTAAGTGTCTCACCTCAAAAGAATTGATTGTTAAGTCAGTTCTATGTGCCCTTCCTTCTGCAGCTTGTATATTGTTGTGTGTACAATGATGGTGGTCCCTCTTTGTCGTCTTGTTCATCATCCAGGCATTCTCTTGGAAAGACTCTGTGCATGGCAATGAAGTAAAGCATTGCACGCACTGCAATATTTAGCTACAGGTGTCTGGGATATACTCGAAGGCATCACTACCTTTTTGTAAACACCAAAATATTCCCTTTAAAATTCCAAATGTTCTCTTTATGATTGCCATGGCCTGCTAGTGTACTGCGCTGTAGCGGCACTTCCTCTGTGTTCTGGGATTCAGAATAGGTGTGAGGACCCTTACCTGAAGGGCACATTCACTGCCACCTGTAACATAGCAATATGGCTATGAGTCATCTGTATGACAACGTGTGTTGCATTACACGAGACAATGGAATCTCACACTCACCTAGCAAACAGTCATTTCCCATGGCTCACCTTTCAATCTGATTCCAAGGTGCACAATGATGAAACATGAAGGAGTTGTGTGCACTCACAGGGTATCAGACAACTAGGTCAGTAAATATATACACATTGCTCATTGCCTAGCTGTTAAGAGAATGTTTGATTTGCCTATTCCTATATAGGTATTCTGTACAGGATGGATGGTGGGCATATTGGGATCAGCATGCAATCTACACACAATGTAATATTTGATATAATTGCATGTTTCTGCTTGCAAATAACCTGGGGGACTTTGAATTGATATGTGTATTTATACTGGCTAGCATGACACCCATGACATTTCTTAAAGCCCTTAACAGAATGCTTCTAGTGTAGGCTCCAATTCAGCATTTAATTCAAGACTGTCTTGCTCAGCCTTTATCTGATATAAATCTGCTATTCTTCCTGTTCAAATAGAGTGACTGTCTAAAATCCAGTCCCGTTTTGTTCTCCTCCAATAGAGAGCTCCCAGCACACTTCTCCTCACCACCATCGCATACAGTGCAGTCATTGTGAATATTTGTGCTGCATTTTAGGTGTGCATTTATACAGTGCATCTGGTTACCACCTGCTTCTACTTAATGCTTTTTTGCATGTGGAGGTTTGCTGCATGTGTCTACTCCTAATTTGTGACTTGTCTGTATATAGGATTTGCAAATTGCTATAACCGGAAGGCTCTTTGGGATTCACAATATTGAGTTACACTTTTGCGAATCAGTATACTATTCAGTTTTAACATGTCACAGCTTCCAGCCACATCATACATTGCTAGGGCCTCTATTTCAGTTGCAAACCATTTTGCGACTGATTTGCGGCTTGCAGAAATGTTGTTCATGAAGGCCCTTTTCTCTCGAGTGAGTTGGAAATATTGAAGGCAAAAACTGCCTGGAATAATATCATTATGACTTGCTAACAGTGTTTCCTTTGAGCATTTTAGCATGCAATTACAAATGTTCCCAGTGGAAATTGGTAATAACAGGTGGGAACAGCCTTTGCAAATGTATGGCAGCCTATTTTTCAAAGAGCTTTGGCTGTGCAACTACCTCCGGGTATAACCTCCGTAAAAAGCAAAATGTGCTTTTAACTCATATTCTTCAATTGGACACAAACACCTTTGTGCCCTTTTTCAGATTTAGGATGGCACTTATAATGATCCTGAGATATCTGTTGGTGCTGAAAATGGAATCTACAGAGGGATCCAACATCTTGCAACCACAGTTAAAGATGAATAAGTATGTTTAATTGAATGGACAGTGGGATAAGTAGGGAAAAGATTGGAATGGCTTCATGTCATCCATGATAAGTGGCATCTCTGCAGTGGACAGAAATAATAAACATTAAGCCTATACATTAAAGCTTTGCTTTTAACATTTTAAATAATCCTTTCATACTTACAATATGAACTACATACAAAGATTACCTCCAATTTTAATAAAGTATTTACCGATGTTTGGTGGCAAAATAAAAGACAGGCTCTGGTGTGCACATCAGTTTCCCTGTACTTTCACACCCCTTAATTCTATTTTCACATTGTTTTTTTTAAATATCCAATATTTATATCGTTTTGAAGCAAGGCATTGTTACCTTGATGAGTAAGTGCATAGGCAAAATTGTTGCATCTCTCTTAATAAAGGAATGAAATATACACTCATGAGGATATGTTTCCTAAATTTCTACTGTACAGTTTCCAAAACATTAAACTCCCAAGCAGATAACAGATGGCATGCCTCTGATTTTCTTAAAGATACCTAAGTATAAAAGGGAGCATCCCCTTTCAGAGAGCCAGGTTGAAGCAAGTCATGTATTTTTCAGTTATCTATGTTCCAAATTATTTACAGTTAGCAGTCTTTTAAGTTTTCTAGCAAGAGAAACAACACAAAGCTGACTAATTAAGGGCAGGGCAAGAAAATATTGAACATAAATTAATTTAAAATCACGTTTCTCATCCAGGTGTATCTTTTCTTTCATATTATAATAGAAGTCTATGACAAGATTCATTATTAAGATGAGTAGACATGTGGGCATTATACGCTTCTTGGAGAGTTTTGTGCTACTTGGGCGTACAGAAAATAGTGAAGTTGATAGTTAAGTTTTATTAATGACAGCAGTTAAAGCCAGCGTGCTCATTGATTCTTTTTCTTTGCTATTTATTCTTATTAGACCACCACCATTTTTTCATCAAGAGCAAAGGTTTTCATGGCAACTTTTATGGCTGCTGTAGATTGCACCAATTCACTTTGTTCCCATGCCGACAGGTTACTGCCAATAAATGAAATCCAACTATTACAGCAGTTTCAAAAGTGCACACTTAATCTTGGTAGATTTCCTGCACACCTATGAATGTGTGGGTCTAGTTCTTTTTACATACATATTATGCAGTGATATTCAAAACTGAAACCTTGCCACTATCTGATGGGTATTCGAGTGTAGTGTAGTGATTTTAAAAAAAGTCTCTATTTATTTTAAGCAAAGGTAATCTTGCAACAGTATTTTCGAACGTTTGGTCCTTCAGCTATGGATAACAGTCATAGCAGCACTGAAATCATGTTCAGAGGATGCATTGGTTGCAGGACAAAACAAAAACTTTGTGGTCACTCTGCTTAATGCTGGTCAATACTATTTTATCAAATGCCAGTATATTAATAGGACGTATTTTTTGTGAGTTCCATTCATAGACAGGTAGTGATACGTTCTCCTCTGGGACTATCTCCCTTGGATCCCGAGTGTGTTTTTTGAGTATATTAATGATATCAATAATATTTGAGCTATCTTTTCACCTGTGTACTAAAGTAACATTTCTTCTGCTAGCTTTTATGACATAAGTCTCTGTTGTGTTGGCTGCAATTGTGAAGTAGATAGTAAAACATTTTTTTCAAAAACCTTCAGATGAACTTGAAGCACTGAACTGAAGCTACTGCTGTGACTGAAATGATTGATTAGATTCAAATTGATCTACTGTGCTGAGTGACGCTACAACTGGAAAATGGACTGGTAGTTTCTGATGTGCTGGTGGTATGGCGCCTATGCCGCTGCACACCTTTATAGAGGTCAATAAAATGGTAACTTTGCACTTAATGGAATGTAATAGGACTAGATCTTCAACATTCTGTTTACCAGCCTCAGGCAATATATTCTCAATGCCCAAAAAGATAGCACACACAAAAGAGAAGTGGAATAGAAATATTGTAGCTGAGCTACTTTCAGCCACACAAACAACTCCTGATTCGGTGCCAGAGAGCACTATCTTTGTACTCTGGATCCAATGGGAGTGATGTACTCTTCCAGCCCTCATTGTACCCCCCACTGGCCACACGCAAAATAATATGTTGGGCAATAGTAGAAACAGTGAAATGTGAATGGAATAAGATAAAAAAAATAGAGACTGTGGATACCGCCACTCTAACATGTCATTTTACTGGTCACTGATGTCTGTAGGCTGAAATGGGTATCTAATGGTAACAAAATATATCCTAGTAAACTGCTTTGACTGCTGTGAATGTTCTGCTTATAACCTTAAAAATAAAAGGATATCTCTTAAAGATATTTCTGTATAACCAACTATCTATGTTCTTGATATGAAGTTGGCTTTCCTGAAACTCAAGTCTAACGAGATCTAATAAACTATTTATATGTACACCAACGTTTCTTCTGTATTGGCTCGATAACTGCCTACAGCTTAATAGACATGCTCCTTCTGATACTAATTGGCTTAGGTTCTAACTTGTCTTTTGTGCAACTGGAAAATAATTAAAATTAATTAATATTCTTTGGTGCCTATACTTAGCAACACATATCACTTACTAAATATCACGTATACCTAAAATGTGCATTCATGCACACATACTATAAGTAACCATAATATTGTTAGAGGAATCTTCCACTTCATTCATAAAAAAACAAAGTTAAAAAATGTAAGCAATCCTAACGGCCACTACTAAACCCAAATGTTCATAAGTAGTTCAAATCTCGTTTTCAAGCACAATTTGATTTCCAGAGTACTTCTCTGTATTCAAACTGCTCATGAGCAAGCTATTGAGGAAATAAATGTTCTGAAACAAATCACAAATCCTAGAGCAATGGTCCTGGCTACAGCAACACTGCAGCATGATTTCCTAGCAAGAACACTGCGGAAAATGAGGCAAGTTATACCCAGCTATATGAGGAAAGGTCCCCGGACTTTGTGATCTGAATAAATAACATGATACTATCACACTTGAACTGAAAATATGTTTGTCTTTTAAGTGCTGGAATATATTTTGCTTTTTCATTTTGGTTTTTATAAAAAAAGTGACCGTACGGCTAAGCATCTGTGGAAAGGGTTGACTGACATGAACAAGTGACCTCTATAAAATATATGAACTCCTCTCCTTCCAGCAAAGAAAATGGTAGGTGGTCAAGAAATAAGAATTTGGTTACCTTTATATGATAAAAAGGGGCACTGCGTGTTATCGATGGTACTTTCTTTCCTCGTTGACCAAAGTCTAGAGAGTGATTCGTTTTTATGCCAGTCCTACAGCTGATTCTGAATAGATGTGATGTTTCTAGACCCCCATGAGACTGAGCATAAAATCGCAGTGGTGCCACCCTGTCTTTATCGGAGCAGGTGTGGCAGAAGCCGGGTTGGTGACAGCTGGGTGTGGTGTGGAATCTTGTGCACCACCATCATGACATAACAAAGTCACTGTTGATTTAGAAGCTGAGCCAACAGCCTCAGTAGTTTAGTTCTTCTTTGTATGTTGTTGCCATCAGCATACATGTTTGTCTTCCAATTGAGTCCATTGACTCCCAGGGTCAAAATGAATGTTCAGATTTCCATAATATACTTTTTCTGACAAATGGTGTAGACTACAGTGTCCCAAAGGTGCTGTTTATATTACCCGGTCCGAACAACGAATGACCCAGGATGCTTTGAAGCAATATTCTGTCCATTCATCCCTCATAGCTGAAATTTGTTCACTAGAAAGTGAATGGATGCTAGATGTTTCCTTCCAAGATTATGTCAGGAGATAATGTTCAGTGTTCATTATACACATGATGTTGTCATTTTTTATCTTAACTCTTAGGCTAGGTCAAAGACAGTCAGGGAGTTGAGAGAGTGAGAGGTTCACCATATTGGACTTCTTCCTATAACTCTGGCATGAAAAATAAGGAGGGAAAGAATGTAGAATATGTAAGCCACCCTGACAATGTGTGTGATGGAACGCTAAGTGGAAAATACTTCATATTGATTCCACCATATAGCTGTGTGGTCAGAGGTCCTAACTGTACGACATACAGTGCAAGACCAAAATGTACTTGGAAATAAAAATGTTAGTGCAACTATTCTGTCAGTTTTACTCATCTACGTGCACCAGTACCTCGATAAAGGCAGGGCTGCAACAGCAAGTAGAAGATAAATACCATTACTCCCCGACTCAGCTGCTGAGTCATGTGACCCATAGACTAAAACGCTCAAAGTTCAAAGAGGTCCAGAGGGCACTGTTCAAATCTCCTATGATCCAAAAAACTCATATCCCATGAGAAAAAGCCCACAAGTCAAGCAAAAACACAACGGAACACCCCAGGACCTATGTGCCACACCACACTCATAACACCCATACCAGAAATGTCTTGAACAAATGTGGGTGCACAACTCATGCATCTTATACACACTAGCCTAGTTACATCCACAGTTGAAAATGCCCCAAAATCAAGGAAAAATCTGGGGCAGCTCCAATACCCACATCCTACAGGCATTTACCTGCAACAGCGGAAAATACCTAAACGTTGAGGAAAATTAGATTGCCACCCCAAATCCCTCACATACCACATATGCCAGGGTTCATGACACACAGCTAATGAGCGAACGACCTCTATTGATAGCGATGGTGCTGTATGTGCGCCAGTGCTGTCTGTATTAGAAAAGGGGCCGTACAAGCATCTGCGGCCCCTTCTGTGATATAAAGTGCCCTGGGGGCTCATAAAGTGGGCGCAAACGCTCTTTGCGGCCCTCGGGCGCTTGTGTAATACGTCCCCCGGTTACTCAGTCACGTTGGAATAACCAATCTGCAAAACTCTAAGGGGCATATTCACAAGGAGCCATCGCGGAATTAACGGCACATTATCGCAGCCAAAGTCATGATAAATTTACCTCCCCATTCACAAGCTGGTGTTAACAGCCCACAGCACCAGTTTACCCGCGATAGCAGCTGCAAAAAACATCGCCACAGAGGACCCCCGCAAATATCGCTAATGAGATGCAGAGTAGGCGTTCCTGTGACAAAAGCCGAGACAACATCACACCTCAACATTCACAACGACCAGCCACATCGGCGATAAGAACACAAAACAGGCGATAAGGCGCGTTAGCACCAGGAAATTTACACCTGCTCTGACCTGGTGTAAAGTCAGACGGCAGCCAGCACCACAAAAGGGAGCACAGCCCAGGGCCACAACCGAAGGTCAACAGATGCCATGGAGCCACTCATCATGCGGCCCGGACACCCAAGAGGGCCACAACACCCACCGCCACCACCCCAGGACCCCAACCTACACCAGCAACACACACCCCCCACGGACCACCACAGAAGCAGCACAGACAAAGACAGCGGACCCCCAGGAAGCTTACCAGCCTCACAGACCCAACATCTGACAATGTCACCGTCCACCACAGGCTGAAAGTGACAAACATCCTACGCATCCTGACCATCATCGCCTAACAGGCCTACGGCAACAACACAGCGGACAACCAACATCCCACCCCACACAAAGCTGCTGGCTTGGCTGCACCTGTTGGCCCCTGGTATCCCCCAAACAACACCCACCAGAGTTGGAGGAGTCTCACAGCCAGCCACATCCAAGTCCCCCACACCTGTCCTGGACATCACCATCACCCTGGCACCCCAGTCCCCATACGTACAACACAATGCGCAGGATCCGCTGGAGACCAAGCAAGGACCATACGCCCAAGCAGGATGCACGCACGTGTTGGGGGCAATACACAGCACACATGTACTACCTGTGCCCCCTGGTGACACAGCACACAATCACCGCAACAGGAAGCACACGTCTCACATCAATGTGCAGGCAATAACAGAACACCGTGGAACCCCCAACAATGTCGCCTTAAAATACACAGCCAGTGTGCATGATACTTTCATCCTCCGACAGTCCATCATCAACCAGTGTTCCCAGGATGGCAACAAGGGAAATGCACAGCCCCTTGGCAATATCCAAATGAACACCCCACACACCTCAACTCCACAACCATGCAACTCACAACTCTGGCAATGCACACGTCACAAAATCACATACAACAGGCACAACAACATGCCCACCCACCAAACACGACAGAACAACTTACAATGTTCACATGTGCAAGCCCTGAACATGAGCCAGCAACGGCATGGCACCACAGCCACATAATAGCCGAATGTGTGGAGAGGTGGCAACCAGGCATGTGTGAAGGATGCAGTAGAACCATGATTGGGAAAGTACACAATGCCATGGGTGGCAGAGATGTGCTGGACACACCGCAGTATGCAGAACACACCCCTATCCATGGCGACATACACCGCTGGTGTATGGAGTGTAGTGGACAGTGGACGCAACCATGTCACCCCAGCCAGTGGGGGACCTCGTGGAAATGTTGCCTGTTACGCCCCTCCCTAAGCGTCAACGGAGTGGGATGGCCCAGCGTACGCCACGCCAGCATAGGGGTGTGAATAAAAAGCACGTAGGCCTGGGCGTGGTCCTCTCCCGGAAAGACCCACGTCTCTGCCAGGGCGGCGCCTCCCCCCCCGCCAGGAGGCCGACGCCGTCCACGTGAGCGGAGTTGCCAGCGATGCTGTGCGCCTGCCGGACCCCGGTACGCTGGACCACGAACCCGTCAGGCCCGTCCCTGCGCAGGCAGGCCACACTGATCACCTGCCGACACCAGCGTGTGTCAAGGAGGGCCCACCACATGTCGGCGCAAGCTCCAAGCCCGAGGCCCGTGACCTTGGCAGCCACCTTAGACCATCACGGCCTCCACGACACAGGCCCGCTTTATTCCTTTCTCGTTGATGTACTCCACTGCCGCCTAAGGCCTACTCTTCGGACCAGTAGGTCCCATATGTGAAACTGTGTCCTGAGTCATGAATGGCAGTGACCCCAAATCCGGGCCAGCGGCCACAGCACCAGACCCCCGATCAGTGAGGCATAGTTCCATATGGGCTTCTTGCGACACGTGGTGCCACTAACCCTGTTCAACGCCAGCCGGCTACACGTGGTGCCACTAACCTTGTTCAACGCCAGCCGGCTACACGTGGTGCCACTGAACCTGAACTACGCAGGCCGGTGGGGCCATCCAACCTATGCCGGCGACACTCGGTGAATGGGCCGTGCTGACCGCTGCCTCAGGCCTACACCACGGTCAGGTAGGTCACACATTTGGAACTGAGTCTTGATTACACCATGGCAGTGACCGGATGTCTACTGCAGGGGTGATATCACTAAACTCCCTGCTTTCAGTGAAGCAAACGAATGCATCACAGGCACACGACACGTGTCTGTGGGCCCATGCTGACCACTGCCTCCGGCCTACACTGCGGTCCAGTAGGTCACAGAGTCTTGATTTGGCAATGTTGGAGTTCACATCTGCGTACCGGCATCATCGCAGACTGCATCCCCTCTCAGCACCTGTGCCACTAAGTGTGTTCCCCGACATTCATGGACACTCACTGGTCACACATTGGTGGCGTTTGAGTCTATGGACTAGGGGCTAGTTTTCATCCTCATGTAGCTGATAATGAATTGTTGGTGGAAACGAGGGTTGCGCTTTCCACTCCTCCATTTGCTGCTTCTAGATAACATCAGACCTTCTGCATCATGCCCTGGAGGACACCTTCCACTGTCCCCCGAAACCCTCCGCAACATACACCTCGGACATTGATGGGGACCCGCTCAGGTCGCATGGCCCATCTGACTGCACCGCAAGTCACCGTCCCATGGCTGGGTGCCTGTGCCGGCTGTAGTGCATCCGGGGCCACTAACTCTGTGCTGCTCAGGCCTGGGACCCCTCCTTCTGGGACATTGAATGGCCTCTGTAGCGATGGTCTTGGGGTCATCAACGCCAAGTGTCTGTGGCCCTGCGCTGTCCGCATCCCCCGGCCTCAACTGCGGGCCACCAGGGCCCACACAAAGCATTGAGTCTTGACCGGCCCGGACGTCGCATCACCGCAGGAGGCACACGCCACCACCGCAAGGACCACCTCCAACCGCCATCTGCCAGAGTCGAAACGGTGGTCCTGACAGACCTACGGAGTTGCTCAGACCTGTCGTGGATGCCATCATCTGCCTGATACCCTGCTCAGCACTCCAGGTGCCAGTGAGTCAGTGCACCGCAAGCCATTGTCCGTTACTGATTGAGTTTTGTGCTGTTGTGAGGTTGTGCAGCAATGTCACCTCATGCAGTGGGGAAGACCTGGGACCATGATGAGGAGGATGTGTCAAGTGTGTGGACGGGAGAAGGCACAGACAATGGGAGGGCAGGTGGCAACAGCCCCAAGGCAGGAATGCAGACTGGTGGTGGTAGCCAAGCTACACACCCGGATCTAATACTGGGTATTGCGCTGTGGACTGCGGACGCAACTGTCACCTCAGGCAGTGTGGAAGACCTGGGACGTTGATGAGGAAGTTGATGCAGATGTAACACACCCCACTGCATCTGCATCAGGACTAACCCGAAGGGACACAATCCTAGCAATTTCTTCACATGAGCGCGCTCTTCTCTAGTGCCCCCACCTCAGTGCACTGCAACTCACGGAACCTCCTGACTGAATAGTGGGTGACCTCTGTCCTTACTCCGGATCCCTCCATGTTGCTCTGCATTTGACTCTGTTATGCTGGTGTTTTCTGTTTACATTACACTGGTGTCCACTGTTCAGGTTGTTGGCAGCACCAAGCACTCTGTGCGGGCTGGCTTATACTCACCCCACACACATCCAGCACAGGCGTCACTGTACATGTGGCCCTGCCAATAAAGGGGCCGGGCGCACGTGCCCGTAGCCAGTTCAACATGGTATGTGCATGTGTCCCTGTGTTCTTGTTGTATGCATGGGGGCCCTGGGCCTTACGACATTACATTGTGCATTGTACAGCGGACACAGACATGTCACCGCAGGCAGCGGGCTGGAACCTGGACATGTAGCTTTGTCGTCACCCACTCAATTCGTAAGGGGAGTGGACTGCGCAGAGCCAACGTGGGTGTGTGACTGATATGTGCGTGCCCCTGGGCGTGGTTCTGTACTGGGTATGTGCATCTGCATGTGTCTCTGTGGAGGTGTGGGTCTCCTTTGTGGGGTGTAGGTGGTCCCTGAAGGGTATTGGACACCCACGTATGTGTTCTAGTTCGCATTCCATGGGTTCGGCAACACCCTCACCTGTTGGGTCACCTCCTTTTGGTGTTCTGCCACCTGGCAATGGGGTGCCATGTGTGGGTCGGTGAAGTGTTGTGAGGCAGCCGTGATTGCGGGTGCTTCATGCTGTGTGGTCTGTTGCAGGGGCTGGGTTCTCCTCTGAGTAGCTTGTCTGCCCTGGTCCTGGTGGTGGGTTGTGTGGGATGTCCATGGGCTGTTGTAGGGCGTCGGTGTCGGAGGTGTGGTGTTCGTCTCCGGCATCACTGATGGGCTGTCTGTACTGACCTGCTGGAGGTGTTGTTTGTTCCTCTGCATTGTGAAGGGGAGGTGCATGTTGGCATTGTGTTGGCACCTTGTTCTTGTCGACATGCAGATTGTGTGACAATGTACATTGTGACTGTTTGGGCGGTGGTAGCTATTTGAGTTGGGACAGTGTACATTTGGCCTACATGGCTGATGTGGGGTTGTAGCCGTAGATATGCATCTCACAGTTCCCTGCTCTGTCCAATGTGATTGTTCTGTTTCTGCACCTGGGCGGACCCATTTTGTCCCCTGTTCTGCAGTGTGGGTGTTGCACTTTGTGCCACATTGTCATGGTATGTGCTGTGATTGCTATGTGTGTGTGCTGCAGTGTGCCACGGGGATGGGGGACATGTCCCTGGGTAATTGTGGGTGTGCAGTGTGCTACACCTCGTTGTGCATGTGTGCCATTGTGCCCATCACCCCCCGTCCCCCCAGTCCCTGTTGGATCCTCACCCTGTTGTTGTTGTGTTGGGTCCTGTCGGGCTGTGTCCGTACTCCCACCTCCTTGCACCGTCTCCACACTGTTGACTGTGGCCTGGGTTTCCTCCAGCTCCTCCTGTGGCGCTGGACTGCCAGCTCCTGTCGCCGTTGCTGCCTTCCTGTTGGCAGCGGGTTTGTGCCTGGTTTAGGTTGTCACGTCCTGGCGGCACCTCTTGGCCTCCGGGATTGGCCTCCTGGGCACTCCAACTGCATTCCAGGTGGTCTTCTTGTGGGTCAGTTGCTGGTAGTGTTCTGTGCCTCCGTGGCGCTGGTCTTGTTTTCCTGCGGGCTGCACCCCGTCTTCCTCTCCCTTTTCTCCTTGGCCTTCCCCGACCCCGTTGTTCCTTGCTGGTGGTCTGTGGTGGTTGTGGGGTTCGCGTTGTCCTCTGCGCTGGGTCAGGGTGCATCCATGTTGCTACGTGCGTTGGCTTGTTTCTGGTGTGTTGTTTCTGTGGTTTTTATGGTGCAATTTCCCGCCAGACGTGTGGGATTTGCAGGCCTGAGGCTGCTTTTCGCTACTTTTTGTACCGCGATTGGCCTCATCGCATGATTTCTCCCATTCGCGTTTCGCATTTTTTCGGCATGGCGTTGATTTTCACGCTGACATTTGACGCGTTATCTGGTGACTATCGCATGCTACCGCCTTGTTGTGAATTCCACGTTGACACGGGGTTATTTTTACGCGCTAGGCTGCGATATTGAAAGTTGCGTTACGCTACTCTTGCGGTAGTTATCGCACATGCTTGGGAATATAACCCATAATCAGGGCCTATCCTTTTCTCCCACTCACCAGCGTCTAAGAACTCCATGACCTCATTTTGTTACCTCGAAGGCATGTATTTTATTCTGTACTTTTGTGGTAAACAACCTCATTAAAAAATATTCCAGTCCTTGCCATAAACACTCCTTTTTCTATTGCTGAGTGAATTGTCAGCTATTGACATTTCTGACGCTCCTCACACTTTCTTTGCTAGGCAGTTTAGCAGGCGCGCAGTCACTGCTACAATGATTAACCTACAATGGCGGCTTACAAAACGGCGGCTGGTAGGTGTCTGAACCTCGATGATAGGCTTAACGCATTGTGCTCAAATTCTGCTGCGAAAAGGGCACGTGGAATGAAAAAAAGCACTTTAATGACTATTCCGAGGTCAAGCCTCACTGCAAAGGCTCTCATTATCATGGATTTCCATTCTCGCTGCTCTATAGATTTCTGTTTACCTTGAGTAAATGTTATCGTTGTGCAAATTGCTCTTATCTTGGAATCCCTCACAGTGTACAGAACAATTTGCATTTTATGTAACGTTTTTGTGCCAATATAAATAACACATATTTTAAATTGCCTTGTTTTCTCGTCAATGGCCTTTCACTAAACGTGCTTCTCCTGAGTGAGGTGATGTGAATTATTTTTGGGGGCTTTTTACACATGCACGATAGTAACCTCTTTTCTTCCTTTTTCATTTCATTTTACCCACTTTGGATATTTATCTATCGAACGAACGCCTTATCTATTTTTTCTGTGCACCTTCATATTTTTTGATCAAATTGTAAGCCATTTCTTTTAGGCACAATTTCAGACAGTGAAGAAATTGACCCGCTTTGAAACCAGGTCTAGCGCTTTGAAAGACTGCGCGCTAATGTCCAGTCGAGGAACACAGCGGTCAATGTCCCCAAGTTTAGAGATCCCAAGGGCAGGGCATGTTTTACAAATACAAATTGTAGAAACCATGATTCGAATAGAGAATGTTGAGGCACTGAGAAATATTGACAATTTTAAATCAGAAACAGGTATAATCATGAGAATTCATTAACCTTGATTAGAAAGACTTGTTTTTACCCTAGTTGTCATTTGATCATTTCATTTAAAAACTCCTACTGCTGATCCTTCCTCTCTTTCTAAATACTGCCCAGTTTCTAAACTCCACCCTTTCCCCAAAATATTTGGCTGGTTTTGAACCATATCACACTCAGCTTACCCTCAAATATTCTACTCAGTCCCCTCCCTCAGGTTTCAATGCTCTTCAATCTATAGAAAAGTGCCATTTCAAATGTGTCTGACATTACCAACTTTGCCCATCATAATCACCTCTCATCCATCCTTATATCCCTTGAGCAGTTTCTTTAGACACTGTCGATCATCGTACTTTAGCTCCTCCCTTAACACTTTAGGACACACAGAAATAGCATACAAATGACTTTCCTCCTACCACTCTGACATATCATTTCCAGTTGGTGTCTCTCAAGTTTCAGTTCTTGGTCCTCTCCGTTTTTCTCTCTACACTACCTCCCTTGAGGGCATTGACTCCTTATTTGAGCTTTCATATCTTTATGCAAATGACACCCAAATCTTAAATTATGTTAGGTTAGGTTATGAATTATAAAGTGCAAACATTCACCCTAGAAAGGCATCTTGGCACTAAAACTGAAAAACTTTAGCCTACCCTGCGAACGAGCTAGGAAAACAGAAAAACTACAATAATCATATATTGGGAACAATCATATTTTTATAGGTTTATGAAACTGAGTCAGGTTTGACTCTTGCTCTCATTTCCTATGTTTTTGCCCCAATTAATCATATATGTTTCATTGCCATACCACTGGATGGCTCCACGGTCCATCGTATTGAACTCCTCGAAAACCAAGGTACTCTAGTTCTGTCCTCCTCAGCAAATACCTCTCTGACTGAACCAGTGAATTTCTTCTGATACCATGGATCTTCTCCTCTGTAGGAAACGTTAAGGTTCTTTTCAGCACATCCATGACAATGGAATCCTTCATAACTACTAGAGCTACTACAGTATGCTATCAGCCACTGAACTTATTCAAGATCTGCCCAAACATCCCATTCAATACAGCCAAAACATCCTGCAAGAAGTATGATTCCTGTAGTTAAAATAACTGATAAAATGGAGGCTGTAGTGCACCAGCTAGTAGGGGGACAGCAAAAACAGGAGTGGACCTTAGAGCGCTTCCTGAGGTCTGTAGATCTGTCTGTGCAGTCTGTACAGACTGTTAAAAATCAAGGGGCTCAGATCCAATAACTATCAGATAATCAAACAGAGTTAACTACCAACTTGAGGACTGACTCCACAAGGCTCCACAGTAGCCTTATAAACATTTTCAGCTGGAGAAGAACCATAAACTTTTTTCATATATTTTGAGAGGGCCACTCAATCTAATCACTGGTCCCCAGACGGTTGGGGTCACTACCTAGCTCCTCTTTTAGTAGGGAAGACCAAAGCAGCTTATCAGTCGGCTAATCTGCCTGGCACCACATTATATGAAGTCTATCTTACAACAATTGAGACTGGACAAGGAGACTTGCAGATTAAGGAATAGACAGGAGTGAGGTACTCCTAGACATACTCCAAGAAGTCCCTTCTTCAAGGAAAAATACTCAGTAGATTGCTGGATAAAGCACCAAGAATCAACTAAGGAGGACATATTGAGGAAAATATATTTAGAACAATATTTGAAAGCTTTACTGGTTTCCACACAGTGATGGTTAAAGCAACATCCCAATCTCAACCTTGAGCAGGCCACTGAAATGGACAATAATTTTTCCAGAGTGCAAAATATTAAAACCAGTGCTGAACTGGGAAGGCCAGTTTAGTCCTCTTCCTTGGGAGTAGGAAAGGCCCTTAAGCATACTCCTTTCTACCCAAACTGAGGTGTGAACCCCATCTCACCTTACCTCCAGAACAACCCCATCTCTCTGGCCCAGTGTTTTGACTGTGGGGAGTGGGGACATATTGCACGGTTTTGGAAAAAGAAAAGGCCAACAGAGGAGCCCCTGGATGTAGGCTGGATACAAAAATCAATAGCTATACGAAACCTGAAACTGCCTACTATGTTCCACTTCAGGTGAACATAGAAGAAGTTACATATTAATGGATTCAGACTGCAGATAATTTGTGATAAGAGGAAGTTTGGTCCTTCCACATCAGATACTTCCTCAAAATAAATGAATTCTAAAATGTGTGAACGGTTACCAGAAAGAATTTCCTGTGGTTAAGGTCCTGATATAAGAACCTGCTGTAGAAAAAACTTACGTTTAAGCAGGAGTAATACCAGAACTTCCAGAGATGAGGATCCTTGAAACTGATAATCCTAATTTCTTAACCCTACTTCAAAAATCCCTTATAAAAAGAAATGGCTGGCTTAAGGAGGCATCTTTGTTTGCAGGAAGAACCTAACTGAAGTGATCCTGTCAACAGGAAAATAAGTAGTCGGGCTTGATGAATACAGAAAAAAATGGGTTGCTTCGAAATGCCTTACTTTCACATCAACCTTGGCATTTGGAAGGAAATTTTCGAGCTGCCCAACTAGAACATTCCACTTTATAGCCTGCCTGGGATCAGGCCAGAGGAAATTATGGGACTGCCCCAACCTTTGTTTATTATAAAGGGTTGCTCTACAGAGTAGGAAAATCAGACCAGGCTTCTCAGCGTTTGGCTCCCTAGGCCTTTAGGGATCAATCACCATATTATGCCCATTCGCACTTCCTCACCAGTCACTTTGGTTTGGGGAACAAACTTCTCAAAGTATTCTAGACCATTTTTACTGCCCATACATTTTTGTTCAAATAAAACCTTATTGTCAGAAATGCCCTCATTGTCAGAAGAAAAATACATATTTTTCAAAATTCCTTTGAGAAAATGTCTATCATAGAAACCCATTTCCAACTTGTAGGGTTAGATTTTGAGGGACCTCTAATTTCTTCTTCACAAGGGTATAAATTCATATGGTTGGCAATGCTACCCATTACCCCAAAGTAATGCCATTATGAAAAGTGAATACTAAGGCCATAAATACTGCTATTATTGATATTTTGTGTCTAATGGGCTTCACTAAGGAGGTTATGACTGACCAAAGAACCCCCTTCTTCTGAAAACTAATGGAACAAGTTTGTGCGCAGTTGGGAATAATCAAACAACTTGCATGTTGGTCTATCATACCCAAACTGTTGATTTGGTGGAGCGGTATAATGTGAACCTTAAACTCTCACTGAGAAAATGTTAAGTCAAGAGGGGCTGGAGTGGGATAAGTTGTTACTCTTAATTCTTTTTGTCATTTGTAATCAAACCCAATATAGTGTAGGCTGTTCTTCTTTCAAATTACCATTTGGAAGGAAGCCACAAACCCTATTAGAAATGACTAAAGAATATTGGGAAGAAATCTCACAAGAAGACGCAAGCTTACTAGGATATGTCACACACTTACAAATGTGTCTAGGAACACTCAGGGATATGGAAGGCAACAAAAACTGAGGGATTATTCTAACAAAAAAAACTAAATGGTGAGAGTTACAGACAAGGGTCTGGGTTTTGGTATTACTCCCCACCAGTGACCAAACGTTTGGTCAGAATGACAAGGTCCATATGAGGTGCTAGAAAGAGTGGGAAAAGTTATACAAAGTACAAATGACCAGAAAAAAGAAACAGAAAAATCTTTCCACAAACATCTATTTACAAAATGGCAAAGGCCTCACCCTGTTTAAGTGTCTTCAGTCCTGAGAACACATGTAGTAGCGCAAACTCACCCATTGAGATAGGAAAACAATTAAAAGAGTTCCAAAAAGAAGAGTTGTTATGCCAATAAAGCAAATTTCAGGAGATTTTTTGAGAGTCACCTGGGCAAACCTATTTGAATTTCATCACATACAAATGGAACCCAGAAAAAATTGTAAAGCAAAGCCCATATAGAATACCTGGCAGAAACTCAAAGAAACGCCCAAACCCAAATCTTGGTTCAATCCTGAACTCAACAATGAAAGAAGACAACTTAGACTCTCAGAAAGAACATGGAGACAACACCCCTCAACCTCCCATCTGGCCCTCCTCAGAGCTGCTAGATCAACTTATAAAAAGCACATTTTCAATGAAAAGGCATCTTTCTTTGGAGCTCAACTTGATCGTGCCAAAAACAGGCCCAGAGAGCTGTTTAACATTATTAGAAAACAAACGTCATCTGACCCTCCAGAGCTGACGGCCTCAATTGAAAAATGTGAAGAAATTGCCAGCTTCCTCTCCGATAAAATTGCTAAAATAGATCAATCCTTCCCTCAAAGCCTGGCCCTACCCAACCCCCAATATGCCTTAGACGTTGCCATTGACACACCCCCTTGCTCTGCTCGTCCCTACCGCCTAATCCACTGTCTCACCTACCCATCCCAACTTCGCCCGATGTCCTCCTTTCCAACTTACAACTGAAAAATAATGCCTCCTGGTATAATTTCCGTCCTATGAACGAGCTCGAAGTCTTTAACATCATTGCTAAACTAAAGCCAACCTCGCACACCGAAGACCCACTCCCTTCTAACCTAGTTCACAATCTTAACCACATCTTTGCCCCTTGTTGGACTAAAATCATCAACACCTCCCTTACCACTGGTTGTGTCCCCGACTCCCTCCAATTCGGACAAATCACTCCCATTCTTAAAAACCCTTCTGCTGACCCCAATGATCCTAACAACCTCCGCCCCATCTCTAACCTCCCACTCCTTGCTAAAGCCCTTGAAAAATGTGCATTGCTTCAACTTGATAATCACATAAGTAATTTCAACTTACTTGACTCCTTTCAATACGGTTTCAGGAAAGGCTGCAGTACAGAAACCGCCCTGCTGAACATTGTGGATGATATCCACAGTTCCCTAGACAATGGAGAAGCTTGCCTGCTTATACTCCTTGACCTCTCTGCAGCTTTCGATACAGTCAACCATTCTTCTTTACTTAATTCGCTTAAAGCTCGCTTTGGCCTTAATGGTTTGGTCCTCAAATGGTTCTCCTCGTTCCTCCAGCACAGAACACAACAAATAAAAATCGATGCCTGCCTCTCCAATCCTACCCCTGTCTCCCTAGGGGTCCCCCAGGGCTCTATCCTCGCCCCCTCTCTCTTCAACCTCTTTATGGAAGCCCTTACCCTAATTTTTAATGAGGGTAAGGGGAATTAATTACCACCTCTATGCTGATGACACCCAACTCTACTATAAGATTAAATCCCATTCCGATGTTCTTCATTTAAACAATACCCTGAACAAAATCCAATCCTGGTTCCACTCCAACCATCTCAAACTGAACCCTAATAAAACAGAAATTATTCTTTTCTCTCCTAAAAACAACCGTCTCCCCATCCAAGGTTGGATCACAGACCTCAATGCCCTCAATTGTCTGCTCACCTTGTCTGACTCGGCAAAATCCCTAGGTTTCACTCTTGACAAAAATCTGGCTCTTAAAGACCACATAAAAAAACTCGGCCAAAGGAGCACTCTTTAAGCTCCGACACCTTAAGAAAATCAAACCCGTCATTCCTCCAGACGATTTCAAATGGGTTATCCAATCTCTAGTCCTCTCTAAACTGGACTACGGCAACGCTATCCACACCGGAACCCCTAAAGTACACCTAGCCCCCCTTAGAGCTGTCCTCACCTTGGCGGCCAGGCTCATCTCTGACTGTAAACGTTTCTACCACATCATGCCGGCCCTTAAATCCCTAAATTGGCTACCCATTGAAGGTAGTTGCTTTTATAAGACTGCCTGCATCACACACAAAGCTCTTCACCAACAATCCCCGCTATACCTAACTAACAAACTCAATAAAGCGGGCCTTTCCAGACTGACGAGAAGCACCAATGCTCTCCTCCTTGTCCTTCCGCTACTAAAAAAGAAAACCACCCAATCTCACTCCTTCTCCGGAAATGCCCTGAACATCTGGAATGCCCTCCCGGGGGACCTGCGCTGTAACCCATCCTACCTCAGCTTTAAAATAGACCTAAAACATCACCTTCTCAATAAATCTTGGGGTCCATAAGTTCACTCCTATAACCTTGCTTTCTGTTTCCCCTTAACTGGTTATCTTTCTGTTTTTCCTGGCCCTCGCTCTGCCCTCCCTTTTTACATTTTATTCCTGTTACCCTGATCCTACCCCCTTTGCTCGTCACATCCCCTTCTCCTACCCTTACCCCCCTACCCTGACTATTTGTTCTTCCCTGTCTATTCTCTCCTCTCTGCCCTGAGTTGTTACCCCCCATCTTTTTTGAAATGTATGTAACCTGTTCTTCCTCCCTGATTTTTCCCTCCTTAACTTAAAGGGATATGTACTTGCTTGTTTTGATTACCCTGAACAATTGATTTCCTTGATTGCTTCTACCCATGTAAAGTGCTTTTTGCCCCCTTTTGAACTTAATTGTATATGTACTTGCTTCTTTTTTTTTTTTTTTACCCTGAACAATTGCTTTTCTTGATTGCTTATGCTCATGTAAAGCGCTCTGATACCTCCGGGTCTAGCCAGCGCTATATAGAACCTTTCAAATAAATAAATAAATAAAAAACAGGAAATGGGAAATGGGAAAGATGTTGGCGTTTAGAGTCATAGAACATTCTAATAGTGAGTGGTGTTACCCAATTGTATTACTTCCCAAGCCGAATGATTCTATAAGATTCGGTATTGAGTTGAGGGTAACTAATAACATTTCTAAGTTTGTTAGCTACTCACTGCCCCATATAGTTTAATTAATTGAGCATTTAGGAGATTCCCCGTATATTACCCTCATTGACTTAACTAAGGTACTGGCAAATCCAATTAGCACAAGAGGATCAAGAAAAAACTGCATTTGCTACTCCCCCAGGGTTTTTCTACTTTAAAGTACTCCCTTTTGGTTTACATGGGGTGCCCGACAGATTTCAATGGCTGATGAATCAAGTATTACAACTCTATCAATCATTCTCCTCGGTTTATTTAGATGAAATTACAGTTTTCAATAAAATGTGGGAGGATCATTTTACCACACTGAACCTTAATATTCTCTGCTTTGCAGGCAGTTGGCCTTCACATAAACACAAAGAAAACCAAAATAGCAAATTACACTAAAATATTTAGGTTATAGTTTAGAAAATAAAACTATTTGACCCCAGGAAGAGAAACTAAAGGCAATAACCTCAATCTGTTTTCCATCTAATAAAGCTATGAGATCCTTTTTGGGTTTAATAGGTTACTAAGGAGGTTAATTCCAGAATATTCTCACATCTCTATCTCTAGCATATCAACCTCTTTAACAGAAACAACTGCCAACCAAAACGTCTACTAATGAACTACTGATGGCTTCACAAGCATTTGAGACTCTTAAAGACAACATCTCCTCAAAGTCCCTGTTACAATCACCAGACTTTCAAAAACATTTATACTACAGACAGATGCTTCAGATGTAGGGATTGGGGCAGATCTCTCTCAAAGAAACAAAGAACAAGAAAAGAAACCTATCCACTTTATTGTTAGGAAGCTGTTCCCGCGGGAACAATGTTATGCAATAATAGAAAAGGCTATTTAGCCATTAAATAGGCTGTATGAATATTGAGGTATTACCTACAGAGTAGATTTTTCATATTATAGTCAGATCACACCCTGCTTACCTGGATTATCTTAGTAAAAGGAATAATGCACGCATTCTGAAGTGGTTCTTGTCCCTACAACCATATCAGTTGAGTGTGAGGCATAGAAAAGGAAAGAACATTTCTTGTCCATGTATCCTTTACCGTTACCTAATCGGAAGGAGCTAAGGGAGGATAAATGTAAAAAAAAAAGCAGATTTACCTGCTGGAGTACAGGTCTTCAGGGCCGCAGCAGTCATGCCACGCCACGAGGATGCCAGAGGACAAGAAAAGGAAAAAAATATATTAGAAAGAAAAAAGGGACAGAAACAAGAACAAGAGGAGAAAGTGGTGAAAGGAGAAAAAGGACTCTTCTGTAACATCCCAGAGAGTGTGGACAGAAACATTGAAGTAGAAGAGGAAAAAGAAAACAGACATGGACAGGTGGGAGTAAAAAAAGACAGAAGAGGAGAACACGAGGGGCACGGAAGGAGAAAATTAATCCAGGGCAGAGAAAACGCCACAGCACCTGATGCCAGTGATGAGGGAAGAGCTGAAGAAAGTATGTGAGTGAAGGCAGCCACTCCCAGCTAAGTGCCTCCTGACACAGGAAGAGACTGCCCCAGGCCTTGGCTCCCACCAAGCTCCCAGAGGACCATGACAAACTAAGGTGGGTGCTCAGATACAGGCTTGGGCCCACCTGCTGGTGGGGGAGAGGGGGAAAGACCCAGAATGGGGGAGAAAATCTCACCCATAACCATGGGAACAGTGGTGAAATGCACAGGAGAATTAAAAAAGCGAGCAGACAACTAGAAAAAGGATTTTTTTTTTTGCTTGGTGTGTATATTTTGTTGTGATGCATTTTGACCAAATTTGCCTCATTTGATTTTTTAAACAAAGAGTAAAGAGAAGCTAAGAAATAGAATGAGAATATAAATACCATATAAGAGGCCAGGATAAGAAAAAGAGGGGCTGAAAATGTAGAAGAGTGGGGAGCGGAGCCAAGATGGCCGAGATGGTGGAGGCTCGTTTCTGAGCTCCAACCCGGCTCTGACTCATCGCTTGTCCCATCCATGTGCGGGTGTGCCTTGTGAAAGCCGTCAGAGATGGACCTGGCCCTTTTTGCAGGTTTATCCCCAAACTTTTTGCCCTTTGCCTCCAATTTTTCTGACCCTGTTTTTGTTGGCTATAGGATTCTGGGCACTTTACCACTGCTAATCTGTGCTAAAGTGCATATGCTCTCTGTGTAAATTGTGATTATGATTGGTTATCAATGATTGGCATATTTGATTTACTGGTAAGTCCCAAGTAAACTGCACTGAGTGTGCCAAGGCCTGTAAATCAAATGCTACTATTGGGCCTGCAGCACTGTTTGTGCCACTCACATGAGTAACCCTGTAAATGTGTCTGTAAATGTGTCTCAGACATACCACTGTAGTGTCTGCACGCGCAGTTTGTAACTGCCATGTTGACCTGGCAAGTGCACTCACCTGCCAGGCCAAACCTTCCAGTTTCTTACATGTAAGGCAACCCTCAGGTAGGCCCAAGGTACCCCCATGGGCAGGGTGCAGTGTATGTGAAAGGTAGGACATGCACTGGTGTGTTTTACATGTCCTGATAGTGACATACTGTGTATTTCGTTTTTCACTATTGAAAGGCTGTCTGTCCCATAGGCTATCATTGGAGCTGCACTGTAACATTTTGCATGTGTAACTTTCAATTAGGACAAGATGGAGGAATGGAGTTTAGGCTGTCTGAACTCAGAGTTTAATAGCACACCTTTTAGTAAAGGTGGTTTTTAAATTGTGCATTTGAAAATGCCACTTTTAGAACTTGGCTATGAAGAGGGATGGGCCCTATATCACACAGCTAGATTGGGCCATTAAATGAAAATAAACTAAATATCTAGCTGACTGTTTATTGGGCTGCCAACTATTTAAGCAGACTCAGACCAAAATCATGAGTAAGATGGTCTACATCATTTAACTATTTGTTGTTTTCCATTATTATTCTTTTTGTGAATTCACAAGACAGATATGGACTACACTTCACAATCACGTAACATCAAGACAAAACTAAAAAAATGAAAACATCAAAACAAATTGCAAATGACAATCAATATAAACTATTACCAGTCAGGAGAGAACACCAATAAGGTAACCCACATTTCAATCAATAACAATTTTAGTGAAACAGGCTAGGGTTACCAACCAACGGGGGTAAAACATTTCGCGCAACAGAGGATATACATTTTGAGCACATTATATCCCTCAGTCGCTATACATGTTTTTATAGGAACTCTTCCCCTGATGGTGATGCGTGCCAACGCGTTTCGAATCCCAATTTATTTCAAGGGATTCTCTTCAGGGCTGTGCCTGGATTCTGAAAAACCAATAAGGAAAGGATATCTTTTTTTAAAATGCCCTCCTTATCCACTTAAAGTATAGGCTCTTAATCAGAGACAGGGGAGTATGTACCTGTTTATAAATCTGAGAATAACTTTGTAGTTGTGGGTAGCCCAGCTTGAAGTTCTTTCACTTTTAGAACTTGGGCATTTTGTTGCTTTACCATTCTTTGTGCCTCTGCTTGTATGTATAGTCACCGTCTGGTTTTGGAGTGACAGGAGCCAGGGATGTGCATTCACTCTAGACAGTCACAAGGGGGGTTGAGGTGTGTCCTGCCTTGCCTGCCTGGCTGACTCCTCGCTCGTCTGAATAGAGCTGGTTTGCATTTAGAGTGTTGGGAGGAGATTTGCTAGCACCTGAATAGGCTGTGTCTCCTTTGCACAATGATGTCTCCACCCTCTGTGGTCATGCTGGACCCAGGAGGCCAGAACTGGTTTGGACTGAGCTCGGAGACCCTGAAGCAAAGAGAACAATTGAAACTGGGGTATGAGTATTGGATGTAAAACCACAAAACTTTAGATTATTTCTGGAAACAAAAGGACCCTGCCAAGAAGAACAGCTGAAGAGCTGTGTGAAGAGCGCCGCCTTTTCTCTGTGAGGGGTGGGTTGGCCTGCAATTGCTGCTTCTGTCTGTGGTGGAGGAAAAGGACTGACACTTTTTGCCCTGCTGTAGTATCCTACTTGGGAAGACTCTCCAAGGGCTTGTGTGTGCTAGCCTTCTGTTGGAAGTCTCAGAGAAAGATCCTTGCTGGATTAAAAAACGAACCTGCCTGGGAGAAGAGCTCGAGAAGCTGTGTGAGGGGCGCTGCCCCTGATGTGTGTGGGGTAGGACAGCCTGCAGTGGCTGCTCCTGCCTGGAGCAGGAGAAGGTCTGGCCTACTCTTCACCTTTTTTAACAAAGAAAGCCTTCAGGAGCGCTGTGGCTTCCAGCCTAGAGCATGTGAAGCGCTGTTGACCTGCAGGAAGCACGTGGTGAGCGCAATTATCTTATTTTTTGGAAAAGTAATTAGTGCCATGTGGAAAATGCCTTGCCAGCATGAGCTGTGGCCAAGGAGAAAAGAAAACCTTGAAGGGCGTCCCCTTGTTGCTGGGGCAAGCTGCCGTGCCTGGCTGAAGAGGGAACCCAGCCCCGCCCTGCCTTCCTCAGAGCCAAGGAAGAAGGGCGGAGTCACCAACACAGCCGCCGTGAGAGACGGCAGCCGTATACCCGACCTAAAGCACTGCGTGAAGACCCAGGATCGAGGTCTGTCGGGGGCGCGGTTGTTGCTGTGTGCCCGAGCGGAGCAGGAGGCCAGAAAAGCACCTCTGCTCCTGCCCGGCATTGTGGTAGCAACAGGAGTCCTGCGAGGGCTCGGTGTAAGGGAACACCCTCTGCACCATGGGCAGGTTTGTCTGAGATTGCTGGCAGCTTCTCCGCAGGCTCGTGGGCAGCTTCAGAAGACAGTTGATCAAGGAGACCGGTCAAGATCTCCTATTTAGGGGTGCGTGTACGACTCCCCCTCCATTCTTAAAGTGTACCTGGGGCATTATTGTTCAATGGTCGGGAGGGGGTGGAACTTCGACGGAGGCCCCTGATTTTTGGCAATAATTAACCGCATTACCCAGTATAGGCACGCAGGTGCTGATGTGGTCTACAGTTTCTGCTGGGCTTCCCCATTACCGATAGCCTGTTTCTGTTCATGATGATTGATGTGTCCTCCACCAAAGAAATTTACTGCATAACTGGAGAGAGAAGCAAAGATGTGCAATGTCCATGGTGATTCATGTTCATTGATACTTGGAGGAGTCCTGTACAGCGGTATTTGGTGATTTCTGTGCAATGATGATTGGTGGTTCATGAGTGACCCAACTGCTGCATTTTCATGCCCTGATATATGGATGTATGTCATTTTTATGCCTTACTAAAACAGAATAACAAGTACTATTCTCAGAAACTTCCTGTAATATACAGTGATGGTGTAAGGTGTTATTTTCATAATGTTTTTATGATGTGTGCAACCTATGAGTATTTACTTTATTGCACTACCTTTGATGTTATGACCATTGCCTAGTGGCAAAGTGATTTATGGTTTTTGTGATTGTGGTCTATGTGTTTTATATACAAAATAGGAGATATTTTTATATAACCTGGTGTGGAGTCTCTTTTGTGGTGTATGTTGTGTGTCACTATTGTGTGTGTGTGTTGCGCAAAATCTTTACATATTGCCTCTGGGATAAGCTTGAAAGCTCTGCCAAGCTACCAAGGGGGTGAGCAGGGATTATCTTGGGTGTGCTACTCCCTTATCCTGACTAGAGTGGTGGGTTCTGCCTGGCTTAGGTGCATACCCTAGCAAACCAGAAATCCCACTTCTAACATTGGTTGTCAGCGGTGAGGATAGGACTTGCGTTTGCGCAGGAACACAGTGACTCATTGTTGCACTACAAACTCAGCACTTAGACAATTATGCAATCACATACTGTTTTTTTTTTACTTTTATGTTCTCTGGTGTCCTCCTGGAGCTATTGTTGATACTAGGACTCTGGAGGTCTTAACAGAATGAAACTCGACATCTGGCACATGTTCATTTATACAATGAGGGAGCTAGACGTTTTCTGCAAGGAAAGGGGGATGGCTGTGAGGAGAAGGTCTAGGAAGGATCTTGAGGCAGCCCTATTTCGCTATGAGCTAGCCTGCTGACAGGAAACACTACCAAGTGATTCTGAGGAGGACTTCTCTGAAAGTGAGGGAGAAATGGAGAGAGATGAATGGTCTCTGGCTGTGAGCAGAGGCTGAGAACGCTTGATGAGAAGCTCGAGAGGGCTGAGGCCATGAGTGTCATAGCCAAGCAAAAGGAAATATGTGTTGCTCAGGAACTGAGCTTGGCTGGACTGGAGGTGGAGGTGGAAGCCATGAGGGTGGAGTCCAGGTCAGATGGTGGCAGCAAAATTGTGATGTCTAGTGCTGAGGGAGATGTACACACACCCAGATATGGTGCCTGACTTGAAGGAGGGGGTTGACATACACCAGGGGGTTCAGGTTTATGAGGAAGCTCTAGTGGTGCACAGAGTCCCTGAGGTGGATTGGGGAACTGGCACAGGGGATCATATTCCTAGTAGTGGGAGGGACACTCTACTGACCCTAGATGAAAGGTGGTAGAAGCCATGGTACATGTGTGTGGAGACAGCACAGAAGAGTGTGGGTGGAGTGACAGAAACAGTCAGACACTATCTTACCAGTCTCAGGAGGGTGATGTGAGGTACTTTTGCAAAGCACTGGATGGTGAGGTGAAGGGTAGCGTGGCTAACACATGTATGGGGCTGTGTGACTCAGTTGCTGGAGAGCCTCAGTCCTTGTTTTCCAGAGCTATGCCAACACCTGGTGGAGTGTGAGTTCTCTGATCCCAGGGAGCTTGCAGTGGAGGCAGATATTTTGGTGGTCTAAGGAGGCTAATGGGAGTGATCCTGAAGGAGGTGGGTCAGGTTTTCCCCAACCAGGTGAGGTAGATGAGGTTTGTAGTGACCCAGATAGGTCCCAGTGTAGTGGGACTGGTGAGGGGTCCCATGTCCTCTCTTTGAGTAGAGAAAGTGGGGCTGCACTGAGTCCCAGGGTGCCCGAAACCCAGTCCCAGAGCCTGTTTGGTTCCATGAGTGAGCGCCAGGAGGGAGGGCCTAGTCTGTACCAGGAGGCCATCCCCTGAGGGGATCCCAAGGTGTCATGTGAGCTGGGGGGGACTGCTGCATCCAGCATCCCACCAGTTCTGGTGTCTGGCAGCAGCACTCCAAGTGGGAGGGTGCATGAGTCCAGAGAAAGGGGTGAGGGGGGAGACAGTCCCCAATGGGTGGACCAGTGGGTCAGGAGTTGCCAGCTCTGCGGTCAGAGCACCCCAGGACTGACCCTGGTGAGGCCAATTCTGGCCTGGGGGTCTTCATGCACTGTCAGGTGGACAGAAGGTTGGAGACCTGAGCTAGGCAGACTCTCGCACAACTCATGAGAAGTGTGTTTCTCTTGGGAGGGTGTATTCCGCCGGAAGTCCTAGCTTGCCAGGCACAGGTCCAGCCTAAGGGTTCAGACCCTGGGTGGGAGGGCCAGGTTCAGGGTGTCCCCCCTGACCTGGAGGAAGGGGTAACTGCTAGCAGTGCCCCTACCGCTTCTTGGGGGTACCCCTCCGGGTGGGAGGGTGCAGAGGTTGCGGGAGAGCCCACCCCAGTCGCCTGTCCAGCCTCAGGGTACAAACCCTGGGATGGTGGGCCACTGTCAGGATGCCATCGCCAACCTGGCAGGAGGGAGAGTGGACAAAGGGTTACCGTCTCCCACTCTCTGATGCCACAGGGATAGAGGACTCTGAAAGGCATGAGGCCTTGCTCTGGTCGCTGGGTGGGGGACAGGAGTTACATCCCAGGGGTGGCTGGGCCACACCACTGTGTTGACCATGTCGGTATTGTCTGCCTGCTGCGACACATCTGTGAGCAAAGTAGGTTTAGGGGCTGCACAGATGGGATCCGCAGGTAAGGAGAAGGGTTCCCCATGTGTCAGCTAAGTGGGTCCTGAGAGTATGGACAATGGATCCAAGTGGATGAACGGAAACATTTCGATGTTTTATAGGAACTGAACGATTTCCAGGACGCTCAGAGCAACATCCAGCAGAAACATTTCACCACTGGTGAAGTGAAGAATGCACAGCAACTCCTGGTTGAATTCCAAAGATTGGTGATCTGGCCCACGAGAAGACTGTGGACATGAAAGAATTCAGTTCATCCAACAGAGTGCCTGTACCTGTCCTGGCGGTTGAAGGTACCAGAACTGTACTTTTACTGCCCTTTGTTGGCTGCAAAAACAAGAGATTTGTGTCCATAGATCTCATTGAACCACATCATGCGGCCGGTTCTACACAGTAGGCCTCGAGGGATCCTGGGTAGTTATCTGTCTCCTCTCACTACCCTGCAGAAGGTCCCGTGGGAAGACTGGCGACGGCTAACACTGAAGTATCACCTCGTCCTGTGACATGAGTAAATGCCATACAATCAGCATGTATGGAAACCCAGATTACACTTCTGCAAACAGACAAAGATGGTATCTACTGCAACGTAACACCATTAGAGTCCGCTCCCCGGTTCTACACAGCCTCCAGAACTACCTAAAAATATATTGAATTGCCTCTGGCTACTTCCTCGACTTTGATGACTTCTTTTTGAATTCGTCTGACCCACTTCTACCACCCAAAGGTAGACAGTGTGAATTTTATATTTGGCTGAAAATGACATACTTTACCCCTCCATGGATATCCATTTGGATTACAATTGCATCACTTTTCCTCTTCATCTGGATTGGTTTTGTGACGGTCTTTTATCTGCTTCTGAAAGGACACTATCTCCCAGAATGCTCTGCTGTTGAACTGATGAACGTGGTTTTAACACTTCATTCTTCATCGCCTAAAGTGCGGAGAGACCTTTCCCTGTTGAACATTTCTGTTGTTCCGGTTCCTGATGGAATTGTTTGGGATAAGGTATCATATGATATATTTGGACTGACTAAAATCTACAGATTCCATATGTATTTATAATTTCATTATAGGATGTTATCACTCCTAGTACTATATTTTATGATTGGGACATTGATACAGTGCATGAAATGCTAGACGATATACAGCATTCTACTGTCTTTTATACTGAAGAAATGTAGATTGGTAGCTACAATTATGATCAAATGTTCTGTTTTCACCATTATGGTTACCATTTTCTGCATAAAGCAGGTACTCCACTTGCATTATTTAATTACACACAAAGGGAACACTGCCCAACACTACCACAGGGAAGCTCAAAAGCATTTGCACAGACGTTTGCATATTTTTCTGGTTACAACCCAGCTGACCCAGAGTCCTATTATTATAAACGAACAACTTCACGAGCTAAGAAAACTATGCTTACTGACACCAAGCTGATTTATTCTGTATCTTTCATTTCCCAGCTGTCTGTACAAGGGTTTGACTTTTGGAAGGACAATGTTGATCTGTATGGGAAACCAGAGATTGGCAGGTTCAGGGGAAAGAGGCTTTATTTAGAGTGTGCCTTATACCACACCAAATGATTTTCCTGAACAAAACTGTGCAGCAAATATCCTGTCTTGTCCTGGCCAAGATAAAAGATTTGAATGCACCAAATATTCCCACATTTCCATGATTTGCAAATTGGCAACAATTCACAAACTACACGGAGCAAACATTAGACAACATGCTTCAAAATGGAATATACAATTCTTCATAAACCAATCAGGAGGGAGGGTTAGTGCGGAGGTTAGATACTAACGTATATCAGGCACGTTTTCTTGACAACACCAAAGGGTATGGATCAATAGGCCCGACCCACGTTACGTGCAGACACAACACTTGGGGGGGTAACAACATACAGCATTGGGAAGTTGTGCCTCGATTGGCTTAGGCATTCAATGTTGTCTCAGGTGAAACAACACTTGTCCCTTCTTCCTGATGACATGGGATTACAGGACTTCTTGTTGGATCCTTGAAGACCTCGTCAAAAGCGCTTTCTGTATGCTGTATACAATGAAGTGAGGAAAGTTTCACAGCAGGAAGATGCTGAGAGACGGCGTGAGAGTGACAGGGCAAATTTAAAAAGGGCTATAGCAGTAGTAGACAATGGTATGACTACTTTATCTACCAGGATATACTCTCTGGGTGATATTGTGTTGTCTGCAATCAACATCATACAGAGTGACATGTCTTCTTTGAAACATGGGCAGTCGCCACTTAAGGTTATTATGTTACTGAGTTGGACTTTACAGACAATTTGTGCTGGTCGCGTTCCATGGAAGCACCGTAATGCCACTAGTTTCTGATCTTGCTAAACAACAGACCATCATGGCAAAAAAGGACGCGACATACAGTATGTTACACATAGAGTACTAGAAAAACTACCATTCACTGTGGCAGAAATACCTCACACGGATTGGATAATCCACGGCTTTATTTCTCTGCCAGTTTCAACTTTCACTTCCAATACTGCTTATAACACCATCAAGTGGCAGATATGAAGCTCTAGGAGAGAGGTATGTACACGAGTCATGGATCTTACCTTCTAAGTAAAGATGTAGGAATGGTGAAACTGAGGTTTTTCTTAGTTGACTGACGGACAGAGTACCATGGGACATTCTTTGGTTTGTAGGGTAATTTCCCTCCATTAGCGCCTCAATGCTATTTGGCATTTGTTGCGCTTTAAAAATATTTTTTCATAAACAAAATTTCATTCATTCATGGCGCATGTAATGCATCTAAAGCAAACTTGTGTTAGCTGAAAGGTCCTCCAGGTGCTGTGATTCGTCTGGCATTCAGACTAATTTCCAATGGTAGCAATTTGATGTTAAACAATCAGGGCTGCAGCGGGATGAAACCCGGAATTGCCTATCTGGTATCGGTCTCTGAGGTTGTGACCTGTTGTATGCAAGTACTGTTTCCACCTGCCCATGCAATTAGGGATGCAATGCTTTGGCTTTCAATAAAGCTTTCCAATGTGCACTTTGATGCTTTGAGCAGACTGAAAGTCTTACTGTTTCAGAAGGATGTGGTCTTAACATCTGCAAGGGAGACGTTTGATCTTCAAGTTGCAAGGTCTTCTTCTGAGATACAGTCGCTATTCCGCACTAATTTCCCACACAATTTCAGGGAGCTTGTGCAATGCATTTTTAACATGTCAAATACTGCGAGTTAGTACACTTTTTTAAGTCAGTTGGCTTTGAGTTGGTTAGTACCTTCCAGACAGTCTTCTGAGGTATTCCATCTTTCATACACTCTATGCTGGGGAGCACTTTTTGAGGATTACCGCTGGTCCTGTTTCTAATTGTCGCGAGTGTGATTTATTTTTTATGTCCTGCAATGGATGTTCCGTCATGCGGCCAAATGGAGATGGCATTGCCACACATGTGCTCCTGTGTCGTGAGAGAATGATGCAGTCCTTTGGCACATCCTTGCTCCGAGAACTTAAAAATGATTGGTTCTTGCTCATTTGGCCTGTCTGGCTACATTGTGTGCAGCCCGTCTTCCGCTGTCTGCTATGTACTTTCGAGTGTGCCCTGGACATATGCTTGGGAATGCAACCAGTTCAATCTATGGACATAGAACTGCTGGTGAGTCCTCTAAAGACCCACTTATACTGATGCCCTTCGCAATTGCAGTTGCTTCAAAATGCACACTATGAGCATTCCTGGGATGCTACAGCTCCGGGTGATTTTGATCCTGGCTCATCATCTGCGGATTTGGTACTAGCAGTTCCTCCTTCAGTGGCTGCTGAGGGGTTTGGATTGACCATGTTTGCTCTATACAGCTGGTGCGATGGGTGTCACCGGAATCATCATCTGCGGATGCTGGGAACAGCAATATTTTGTCTACTACCCAGAACATTTAAACAATCTGGCAGTTTCAAGCAGTGCAGCTATTTTAATTCTGTCTTACTTTTATCAATCCAAATTCCTTTTAAATTATACTCACTTTTATTCGCTTTTATATTGATTTTGCAATGTGTCTTTCTGAATGCTTTTATTTTCAAAGAGCATGATGCTTTTATGATTTTAGTTCTCTATAACACTTTACATTTTTAGTATTGTTTTTAGGAAGCTTTTAGTCATCTCATATCCAAGGAGTGGGTGTCATGTAGTCACATTATAGGCCTTAGTAGAGATGCCACCATTTTACAGGCTCACATTTTTAAGTTGCCTTCTTTCCTTAAACACAATGATATTTGACACAGATTTGCTTGCATGCCTGTGCAGGATAATATTCTCTGAAACCGCTTTGCTTACATTTCCATTTTGTAGGCATATTATCAAATACCTTGTGCATTCTGTACAAGGGCTAAGTTCACTGCACAAAATGGTGTTGTGTGCTAGTGTCTGTTCGGCAACTGAGATATCACAATAGAATCAACAAGAGTAGCCTGACTGGTACTTTGGCATGGCACCATGATTCCTGTTTATCTCCCAAGAGGGATGCTTTCCAGCTCTCCACCAAGACGGGCTTCCTGATGACACTTACCCACAGGTAACAGGGGAGTTAGATCACCTTACAGGGATTCTGGCAAATTCACCCACTCTAGGCACACTAGGATAGGGAGCGCTAGGTAGGAGCAAAATATAACAGTATCTATATGCTTGCATATATTCTCTGTAAACAGCACAATGGTTGAACTATTTGTCCTGTTATTCTGTTTCCTTCTATTCATTATTGCAGCACACTTATTTTACTCAAGAATCAACAATGCTTCAATAAATATTGAATGCATTCTTGTGTATTTCTTGCGTATCTCTTTGGGTATGCATGATTAACCAAGCGAAAAGGTTCTAGATCTGTTACCACAATTTTCTTGGGGAGTCAGAGCAGTCATGTTCAGTTTGCATATTTCACCTGTTACCGTTCCTGGTTAGGGGTACAGATGGTGCATTGTGCGCTAGCAGGGCTAAGGCAAACATATTCTGATGGTGTGCATAGAATCAGTTGTCCAATAAATGCACAGTTTTTACTGAGAATGTATAAGCCGTACGACACCATGTGAGGATGATTTGCTTTTAGCAACCATGGATGTTAAATCAACAGACTCATGTATTAATCATAATGATGGCTTCTCTAGTTTGGAATATTTCTTGAACAGTTGACCAGTTAATTTGTTATCTCATAGAAAGATGTTGGTGGGAATGGCTAACATTGTCTTGAAAAACTACTTTTTTTACTATGAAGATGTACTGAATCACCAGACATGCGGAACTGCGATGGGCTCTTGCTTCGCACCTTCGTACACCTCTTTGTTCATGGACAAATTTGAAAATGATTTCATAGAAGGGCCTAGTTTACAACAGTTTGAGGAAAATGTGTTAATTTGGTTGAGGTTCATCAATTATATTTTCATTATTTGGAAGGGAGATGAGCAATTACTCCATAATTTTCACTCAATCTTGAAGCAAAATCCTCTTAATATTGAGTTATCTTTGGAGGTCAGTGATCATATGATTTATTTTTGGGATTGTGTTATATACATTGAAGATCACAAGATCATGAGCAAGATTTATAGAAAACCCACGTCAGTTAAAAGTACTCTTCATTCAAGTTCCACTCACCCCTCTCATCAAAAGAATAATATCCCCCTTGGGGAATTTTTGTGAGCACGCAGAATTTGTAGTAAAGATTCTGCCTTTCAGAAGGAAGTTTCCAAAATTCAACCATGTTACTCAAAGCAAGGTTCTTCCAATCAGGTTAGGCAGAAAGCATTTAAGAAAGTTAACATTTAAACTAGAAATGCACTGCTCTACAAAAATCAATGAATAAAGCAAATAAAAGTAACAAAGAAACTAGTACCATTAGGTTTCTAACGAAATAAATTCATGAAAGTGCCCAAGTATGTAAAATTCGAAATAGCCATTGGCATCTTCTCTTACTGGATAAAGAATTGACCAAGCATGTTAGAGTTCGTCCTGAGATTACCTTTAGAGGAGGGGAATCATTAAAGGATATGTTATGTCCAAGCGACACTATTGCATTTTCCAAGAAGGCACGCAGACAATAAATAATTGTGAACATGCTTGGTATTTTTAAATGTGGAAGTTGTAATTGCTGTGAGTTTACAAATGGCAAACAAACCAGTTTTTATGGCTACAAAAAGAAAAAATGTTACCCTATAACTGAATGTATAAATTGCAACACAAAATTCTGTATATAGATGATCACATGTTTATGCTGCAAGATCTACATTGGTTCCACCATTCGTTCTGTGAAAGAAAGATGTCAAGAACATTTAAGGGCATTTAGGAATATCCTATGTTAATTTATCTTGGAGATTCCGATATGTGTCTTCACGTTGTGTAAAAGAATGGTCTGACATTTTGTTCAACTCTTGCTTAACCATAAAATAATAATTGTTTTCCAGGTCACTAGGCCAAAGTCTGGTTAAGTGTGTAATCTTTCATTAAAAGGGCTGATAAAAGATATTTAAAAAAACCACTATAGCAAGTATGGTCATCTTCTTCTGACATTCGATGCCACTGGATGGGGTTGGGACGTAGGTTTTGGCCAGCTTTTTGGAAATGTGAAGGAGCCAGACTTGGCCTGCTCCACTTAGAATGGGAAGATATTGCCAAATGAGAAAGACCAGGAGTCAAAAAGGCGTCAGCTTTGTGCAAGCACACCAGGTTCCAAAATCTGGTTCATCAGGTTAGAAATTATTCCATGTTTATTTTGGGGTCACGGAGTGAAGAAGAAAAGCTATCAATGCTCTCGTACAAAAAAAACTAATTTGCTCTTTGACCAAACTGATGAAGTCCTCATTGTATTGTTTGCAACAGATGGCGTACATCTGTACTAGAAATGGAAAATACTCAGGTCCATATCTGGCACTTTGGACGCTCATCTCACAAATATAAGGACGCCCCAAAGGGAAGGGATGCAAAGGGGGACAAAAGGTAATTAACAAACAGGAGAGCCTCGCTCTCCATAAAGTGAAGACCTATCTTACATGAAATGAAAATAATTCATCCAAGAACCTGTTACCTATATGTGATTTGTAAATGTAATTCATTATGTACACAAAACATACAGTACTTGTTTGGATTTAGCTACAAAACCTCCAGTGCAAAAAAATATTCTTGTTTTAACCTTTGACAATTTATGTTTCCGTGGTTAGTTCAAGATATTGTACCATCGTCTTCAGGACTACACTTATAACGGACTTAAATGTGAAGTTTAAAATCTTTGGTTCACAAACCTAAGAAGATAAAGAACTACATATCACGACGACAGCAATTAACACAGAAAAACGTTAGTAAGGTGACTGTTAGTGCAAACCAGTGGATACCATTATGTTTTCTAATTATCACATTGTACTTAGATCAGAGTTGATTCTGTATCTATGTTTACATTGGTCCAGAAGTCATATTTAGGGTTGGTTTCACTCTAAATGAGTTCAGTCATTTGGTTGTACATGGCTTTTGATTTCATTTAGTCCATTGGATAATGAGACAGGCTCATGATGTAGAAGGGGGTGCAGCTGTGAGTCCCAAAGGTTATTGTGACATCTTCCTGTGAATCAGGCCAGAAGATGTCCAATCCTGGACAAGGAGCGGAGGACAGAATCCTGTCTCCACCTTACACACACTGTGTAGAAGTGTTCTGACCTTATATTTTTTTTAAAATCATAGTTATGCCAAGGTACAGTTACACCAGATATTTAGACAAAAGAAAGTGTGAGAAATTGAGTTGTTGGTTGAATAGGGGGGTAACCCCTGTTCAAGCAACAGCCACAATCCCTGCTAAGTAACTAAATTAACCTGTGCTTAACCCTCGAGTAGTTTGGCACAAAAGCAGTCAGGCTTAACTTATAGGTAATGTGTAAAGTATTTATGCAGCACACAAGCAGTAATAAAGTGAAAACACAACACAAGAAAAAAGCCCACATGAATTTAGAAAATAGAGTAAATTTTAATAAATTATTTGAGAACCACAACAATAAAAATCCAATCAGTAGAACCAGAGGTATGAATTTTTAAAGTTTAAGGTAAAAACTAAAGGATCTAAATCGCACAAGACCGGGTCAAAGTCAAAAATATAGCTGACCGCGATGGAGAGCGGATCTGATGCAAAGAGTGGATTGGTTCCAGTCGGTGCCTACCTTCAGACTTTGAAGAATTTCTGAGAAAAATGTTCTGGGATGGTAAAGTTCAGCAAGGCAAAGCTGCAGGCAGTGTCCAAGAAGGGAGCATTGTCAGGGAGCCACTGGACGAAGTCGCGGTGAAGATTTCTACGTTTCTAAGTCGAAAATCTCCAGCTATAGGTTGTGGCCGAAGAGAGTTCCAAGAGGCCGGCTACCCCTTTGGCGCAGGACCACTGAACAGGATTTGCTGCTGCAGAGAGGAATGTAGCAGGAGCTGCGGTGAAGTCAGGCTGACTGGTGATGCACTTTGGGGGGATAGGCGAGCAGGTTGGTCCCAGCCTTCTCTTGTTTCTCAGAGCAGTTTTAATCCAAACATGTTCCCAAGTTTTGGATTTTGGTTATGTGAGCACTTTTAGCACCACTATCAAGGGTCTGGGACTGGAGGGGCACAACTTGGGAGTTTAGGACTCACTCAGGCTGGATCCAAGTGCAGGTTCAAGATGGTTGGAGTCTTTACTGTCCCCGATGTTCTGACGAAGAAGCCAGGAAACTAGCCTTTGGAAACACTCTGCTAGTCCTGGGTTCAAGCCAGTGCTTAATTTGTAAAATATTAACTGCAGGTGCGCACATTTTTTTAGGCATCCCCCATATCCCTGGCTACGCCCACTTACTTTAATGGCTCCGCCCACTTCCTTTATTAGCTCCACCCACTCCCTTTATTGGCTCCACCCACATCCACAAGCCTCAACACATCAGAGCCACCTCCTCACTTCTTGAGTTCCTCAAGAAGCTGAAAATCTGGCTCTTCACATAAGCACCTCAGTGATGAAGTGAAGAAACACAAAGCAAGACAGAAAAGTCAGATCAGGATAGGGTGCAACAGGTAACAGCAATGAGATGCGCAAGTGCATGGTTTTGTGCGTACACCAGATATCCTTGCTCTCAATGCAATCCCTTAATGGAGCATAGAGAAACAAGTATCCTTCAACCACATATCTTTAGTAGTGGCATGGAGCATAGCCATCTACTGTCAGTTTTATTGTAACACAATGCTGAACAATCCTCTAATCCGTGGTTCTTAACATGTGGTCCAGAGACCCCTGAAGGTCCTGAAAGCACATTTTAGGGGCTCTGTGACTGCTTAGAAAAATAATTAGTATTTACAGGTTAGTAAACAGAATATAAATAAAGAAGCAAAATGTAACATTGAAATTTTTTAAATGCTCTGTAAATGTGAAGGAATTTGAAATACGAGAGTAAAAATGAAGTTGGTATCCTCATAATCATTTATGGCAGCAGTCTGTAAAAGTATATCAAACAGCATATAATATGGATGAAGGGTGGCTTCAGTTGAATTTAGAAAGCTACAACATTCCCATTAAAATTAAAAAAATATATATATTTGTTTGTGAATTAAATAAAATATTTAATATTGTGTACTTGTTTGATGAATGCTTGTGTCTGTATTTTTGTGTGCTGTTTTGTGGTTCATCATTGAAATTGCTTATGACGGGGTCCCCGTTTTCCAGTAATGACTCATTGGGGTGCCCAAATTCCAATCATGATACAGTGGTGGTCCCCGGACTCTGATTAAGTGGGAGTCCACAGAAGTAAAAAAGTTAAGAACCACTGCTCAATTCTCTGAGCAACATAAAAGCAAACTGCAGAGTGTGAGAGAACCAGGGACAAGTCACATGATTTCCAGTTCATTTAATTCTGTACCCATAAATGAAAACTGTACTCTTTCTTCCGTTTGGGTTTCTTTTAGTACAGGTACCTTAGCTGCTTTCTTCCTAACTGCAAGATGGCACACTAGAGCAATTGGTTCAGATTGGCTAAATTACACAATGGGAGACTGCAAATCATAGCAGCTCAGATTTCATTCACTTCCATTTCATTCAGTGTGATTTGTGTTTACTCTTAAGACTAACAAGTTTAAAAACTTGGCTTGAACATTATACCTCACACAGTTGCAACAGGTGAGTGTATGACAGTGACCTTCGTTGAGACAGTTGCAGGCAATTGATTGGTTTGTCTAGTTGGGCAATGGCTCCTGGTGTATCCAAAATACAACTCTTCAAATTGAAAAAAAGGCCATCAAGGGCCTGTCATCAGCAATATGTCACAATTCAGACACTGTATTAAAACGTCCACTGCATAACCATTAACCCTCTGTTTACAGCAACTTGCATTATCACATACATTTAGATCATTTTATTTCAGGAGAAACACCATTTAACTTCTTCCCAACTCTCATTTAAAGACTAAGGGCTTGTTTAGAGCTTGGCAAATTGCTGCCTAGTCTATGGAGGCAGGTCCTTCGCTTCCCTGGAGAATGTCCACCTGCCAAATTTATATGTTTCTCTGCCAGCCAGTAAGGGATCTCTGTGGGGCTATCACTGTGGTGACTGCAGAAAGCACTAGCGCTTTACTTAGCAGGCACCATGCTGAATGCATCAGTTCAAAGTTTTGTTTTTCAAAAACAAACTGCGAAAGCTCAAATTAGTTACTGAAAAAATGGTCCTGGCATGCAGAGAGATTTCTATCAGAGTAAGAGGGTGATTTCTTTGGTTTCCTGTTCAGAACGGACAGGCTTGCCCTGGTTGTCTCAAACTGGAAACATCTACAGCAGGACCTCCGTCCTAAATAGGATGGACAGTTTGACATAGATTGAGCAATGGCCCAATGGCAAATATGCTACCCATCAAAGAGTCCTTAGTTGGAGTCAGCACAGGCTCTGCCATTAGAAACATGGTGCTCCTCCAGGCTCTAAGTAGAGGAGGGACAGGATATAAAAACTCTAAATGAGATCCAAAGATTTGTACATAGAGAAAGGAAGATAGAATTGCTACAGTTAAAGAAAAAATAATTCCAGCAAACTTGTTCTTTGGTGGCATCCTGTAGCAACCAATTCGCAGGAGACTAATCAGTTTGCTGAGCATTTGCATTTTGCTTGCCAGACCGATGGAGTGGAATGAAACAAATAACACTGAGATGGATCAGTGCTCCTCATCGTATGTGGCATGCAGTGTAAGTGGGGCCACTAGAATTCTTTGTTTCTGCAGCTGTGCTGATTTCCACATAATTATGGCTTTACTGCATCTGTCATATGATCCACCATCTACTACATCATCTACATATCAACAAAAATGTGCTTCTAACTTTGACAGCTCGAGTGTTACTTTAAAAAAAGCATCACACGTGAAGTCACACGGTGGCAGACCCTCGAACCATTTACAAAGGTTAACTGGTCAACCCTTCAGTTGCCAACTGTTATTCAAGTATTAAACTGGTTCTAAAGAGGTGAATCATTTTCCGAGATAATATTTATGTGCTAAACTGTCAAAATAGCAAAGTAATAGTACTGCAGAATGTGCCTTGTCATTTTGCTCTTTCTTACTGCATAATTTAGCCAGTTCTGCCCCATAATTTGGGGCTCCGTTGTTGCATAATTCTAGTGCCCCTGAGTTCAGGCACTACAATCAATGGTGCTAGGTCATCGAGCAATTACGTTTTATTACATCTTCATGATCTGTCCGGCAGAGCACGCAAAAACTGACATTATATTGAAAATAAACATTTTTAATCTCCCTCTTCACTGGCCAAATAATCTTTTGAAGATCGAAGTGGAAAATTTAGTAGTCGGTAAACGCCTCCCTGAACAATTACATTTTAAACTAACTGGGTTCTTGTAATTTTATGTCATAATACTACACTATGTGAATATAAAATAATGTCAATGTGAAGAAGTTTAGTATTAAGACTAGAAGAAAAACAGCATGCTTTTGCACACCTTTGGTCTGCCAAGATTCATGCCAACGAGAAATACTTTGGGCCTCATTTATGAGGCCCCTTGCGCCGCTGGAACGTCACTTTTTGTGGCGTTCCGTGGCGCAGGGGTGGCTCCTCCATTAGGGCAGAGGAGCGTCGCCCTACTGCTTTCTCGCAGTGCAAGAAGCAGTAACATAAAATGGTATTTTAAATACCATTTTATGTTTCTGATTCTCGCACTGCGAGAAAGCAGGAGGCAGGGTATGCCTGGTTGGGGGCGGGCGGGTGGGCGGGTCGGGGAGGAGTGGCTTGCCCACTGTTGTGGGCCCTGACTGTTTGGTCGGCCCTCTGGGGCCAACCAAACCAGTCATGTGCACTCTACATTTTCTCTATGTAGGCTGCATGCAGCCTACATAAAGAAAATGGCCTCCCTACAGGCGCCCGGCTGGGCGCTGTCCGCAGTTTTCTGCGTTAAAGGGGCGTGCAATGGGTGTTGCTTTTTGACACTGCCCCAGATTTGCGAGAAATCTTAACTCTGAGGCAGCGCCAAAAACGTAAGCCTCCCCAGGGGAGGCAGAAGAGAGGCAAACGAGGAGAAATATCTTTATTTCTCCTCATTTTTCCTTTTTCTATGTGTGCTGCATTCTGCAGCATACATAGAAAAAGGAAAAAGCCTCTTGTGATTGTTAATGTGCAGGAAGGTTTTCCTTCCTGCACAAAAATAATCATCCCTGCAACGCAGGCACCTTTGCACCATGGTGCAAAGGTGCCTGCGTTGGCGTACGGCAGCCCATGGTGCGCCGGCGCAGGGGAAAAGGATAGGAATGCGCCGTATCTGACAGATACGGCGCATTCCTGCCCTTTTCTTTTGCCGTAGGACAATGCTGCAGGAAGGCCTGCAGCGCGGTCCTACGGCAAAACCTTATAAATGAGGCCCTTTGTTTCCGTTAAGTGTCTATCGCACCAGCCTGCCTTCTGAGAGTTCAATGCGTTTTGCTCCACTCCCAACACAAATTAACGAACTCTGAGCACCCTACGTCACCCCTTTCCAACGCTCTCAAAATCAGTGTACAACCACATGCGTGGGCCTGCATAAACGTCGAAGATATTTTCGGGGAGCATTTCACATAAAAGCGACCTGAGAGTTTTCTAGTTTGCAAGAAAGGTTACAAACTACTGGCATGAGAGGCTTTATAAATAACCACTGTAGTAAGGAGTGAAAGGCGTGCTGTTAAAAGTCGTGTGTCCTGTTTAGTTTAGTGATGCACAAGTTCTGATCCGTGGTGATGATAAAACGACACATACAAGGGTTTAAGGACCTGTTCAAATATAGCATCCAGTGCGCTTTTAATGCTGCTCACAACCTGATGCTCACCAACCTGCGAATGGACACTTCTTCCCCTGAACAGCAACGGGTGATAGGAGTACTCGTCAACAAAAAACAGGGCTAGAGCTCTGTTTTTGTGGTTACATGCACCGAATGACAAATAGCGTCTCCCATCCTGAGCACACCACTTACGGTTCAAGGTCAAACTGGTTCGCTTGTGCGTACAGCACGTGCGCCTCATAATAAAGCGGGCGGCCACAGCGTCCAAATGTAATATTTTACTCACAAATCCAGCCCAATCAGGCAACACTGAACCCAGGCAGGCAGGGATTTACCGTGCAATATCAGCTCTTCACAGGGGAGACAGAGTGAACTTAGTGAGACGATATCGCGTGCAGACCCGACCCTAAGAAATAAGTGCAGGTGCTAAGCACCGAAAACCACCAGCACAAATTAAGCACTGGTTCAAGTGATGAAACAGGGCTCAAGCAGCAGGGCAAGCCTCTGAGGGTTCAAGGCAGGCTCCAGGCAGCAAAGCAGTCCTTACAGGTGCAGCAAAGCAGTCTTGTGGAGTACACAGCAGGCCACAGCAGCAGGTAGTCTTCTGAGAGTTCTTCTGCAGGTCCAGAAAGTGATTTGAAGAGTGGGTTTGAAGGTCCTAATTTTTTTTTTTACCTGGTGTCCCCTTTAAAGTAGAAGAAATTTCTAGAGAATTCACTTTGAAGTGTTTAAAGTTTCCTGACTCCCCTGCTCTGACCCCAAACGGGCTGCATGAACAATGCAAGAGTGGCAAGTCCTTTGTGTGAAGGCAGAGCACAGCCTATTCAGTTGCAGGAGTGGCTGAGCCCAGGTCGCCTCCCATCCCATGAAGAATTCCTCTATTGTGTGGTTGTTTGGGAGGAATAAACAAAGTCCAGCACAAACATCATCCGCAGCCACAATTTAGGTGCTGTGTTTCATTATGTGAGTGGCCCACTGTTGGACTTGGCCCTTTTTGCAGGGTCATCCCAGAACTTTTTGCCTTCCTCCTGTATTTTTTTCTGACCTGGTGTTGGTGGTTTTATGACTCTCTGCACTTTATCACTGCTAATCAGGGCTAAAGTGCATGAGCTCTCTATTGTAAACTTGGTAAAGTTGTTCTACACCTGTTTGTCATATTTAAATTACCTGTCAGTCCCTTGTACAGTAGTATCCCATATACCCAGGGCCAGTAAACTAAATGCTACTGGTGGGCTTGCAACATTGCTTGCGCTACCCACCAAAGTAGCCTTTCAAACCTGTCTCAGGCCTCTGCAGGGCCTACGCACGCAGTTTACTGCCGCTGTGACGTGGCACATAAAGTGGTTGCCACGTCGGTAACTCCCCTTTTACTACATATCAGTCACCTCTAAGGTAGGCCCCAGCTAGCCCAATGGGCAGGGTGCCGTGTAGGTAAAAGGTAGGACATGTGCCTTAACTGTGTGGCATGTCCTGGTAGTGACAAACAGCCTATTTGATTTCTCACTGCTGTGAGGCTGCCCTCTCATTGGGTTGCATTGGGGATTCCCTGATATGTACTTCAGTGGTAATTCCTGACATGAGAGGGGTAGCGTGATCAAGTTTGGTATATTTGGAATAGTCGCGATAAAAAATCCAGCTTATTGGTGAAAGCAGATTTATTATTACTATTTTAGAAATGCCACTTTTAGAAGTGGGCATTTCTGTGTGCTATGTGTCTTTGTGCCTGCCTGATGTGTATTGACCTTCTGGTTCTTACTGACAGGAGAGAGGCGATGTGCATTCACTCCAGCCAGTCCCTTGGGGGGTTGAGGTGTGTCCTGCCCTGGCTGGATGACTCAGCGCTAGGCTGAATAGAGCTTGGCTGAATTTAGAGTAGCGGGAGGAGTTGTCCCTTGCACCTGAATAGGCCTGGTCTGCATTTGGAGTGGTGGGAGGAGTTGCACCTGCACCTGAATAGGGCTGTGCCTGCCTTCCACAATAATGGCTCCACCCCCCTGTGGTGTGTCTGGGGCCAAGGCTTACACTCACAATGGATGTTGTTGTGCACTTGTAAAGATATTCTAAAGTGCCCCCAGGACTGGTTTGGACTGGGCTCAGAGCCCTGTGCCAGGGGGAAGAACAAAAACATATGGACTAAAAGTATTGGGGCTGTGACCCCATGAAAGGGGAACTTCTTGAACTTCAGGAACTGAACTGGGACTGCTGGTCACCAGGAGGAACCCCCATCTGGGACTCCCTACTTGTGGGAGTGAACCTGCTTCCCGTTGGGCAGCTGAAGGTACTGCTGCTTTGCTGAAGAGACCCGGTGTGCTGGCCTACCTGAGCCTCATCTTCTGGGATTTACCAGAGCTGTGTGGCTGGCCTTGTAAGAAATTAAAGCAGCGCTGAGTGAGCGCTGTGCTTTTTTCCCCCCTGTGAGGAGGGGTTCATCAGCAAAGCGCATGGAGCGCTTCCTTTATGCTGGGCTGTAAAGTGTGGTGTCTGCACACCAGAAGCGCGTGGTGGGCGCTTCCAACTTTATCTTCCTGAGCCCGAGGAGTGGGCTCAATGCTCCACCTATGGCGGGCATGGAGGGTGTTTGCACCATGAGGAGGACCGAGGATTGAAGACCCGACAGAGAACTCGCTCCGTTTTCTGTGGCTGCGAGAAGCCGCCAGAAGAAGCCTGGTTGTGGGTGGGGCCGCATTCCAAACAGAAGCCAGAGACAGCGGGCCGACGTAGACTTCGCTCCGCATCCTGCCCCTTTTAGTCTTCACAGCAGAGCGGCTGTACCGCATGGTCGCAGGCCGCCGCCGGTCTAGGAGTCAGGGCAGATGGCCCTGACCTGCCAGAGACTTTCTGCTGATGGGAGAAGCCATTGGAAGCCAGGCAGAGGCTGGGCCTGGTTGTGGGCGGGGCTCCCACGAGGGAGGGGAGAGCCCCGTGTGTTGCCTAAGCTGGAACAGGCGGGCCACCAGTGGCCGTAGGTCTCGACGAAGAGACTGAGGAGACCGGAGAGGTCCGAGGAGGCCCCGGTAAGTAGGGCTTGTGAGGAGCACTGTTTGCCTTCCTAGCATTGTCACAGCTGCGCCGCATGGTCGCTGGCAGCTGCATTCGTATCTACAGCACCGGGGGCATTCTCCATTAAAGGAGACAGGGTGAGCTGCACCCCTGCCCCCTTGCTTGCGGTGCTGGGCTCAAGAGCAGGGTGAGACCTCGACAGTAGCCCCTAATTAGACGTGCAGCATTCCCTGTGGTAGGCAGGCAGGTAGCCCAGGAGCCTTCGCAGGGGAAATCAGTTACGGTGGGCATAAGGCCCCTAATGTGTGAAACTGGCCAGTGGTTACTCTGGCGCACGATGGACTATGGTTATACATAATGTCTTGTGCCCTGATGTAATGTTGCCTAGTGAAGGGATATGCACAATAATAATAAGGTGTGCACTCTACAAGCGCTTTATAATGCACTGCTGATGATGTTTATACTTGAGGTTTTTAATATGTGCATGCTGCAAGTGTTTACTATGGTGCACTGCTAATTATGTTTTGCATAATAACGCCTTGACGCCTTTGGGCAAAGTTCGCGCTTTACAAGATTAATATTCGTTTATTCATAATGTGCTACTCTCAGTGTAATCCTACCAGTCGTTATTGGCCAGCCTGATGGTGTGTTTATGACAGTGGCCCGATTGGCCTAGTGATTTATGTAATCCCTATGAAGTCATGACGAGTGCCAGTGGCACAGTGTAATATATGTGATTGGGTTCTAATGTGTTTTTATGGATAATTCAAAGGCTATTTTTATATAACCTTGTGTGGAGTTTCTTTTGTGTTGTGCCTAGTGTGTCACTGCTGTGTGAGTGTGTTGCGCAAACGCTTTACACATTGCATCTGGGATAAGCCTGACTGCTCTACCAAGCTACCAAGGGGGTGAGCAGGGGTTATCTTCAGTGTGTAACTCTCTTGCCCTGACTAGAGTGGTGGGTTCTGCCTGGCTTAGATGCATACCCTAGCCAACCAGAAACCCCATTTCTAACATACACACAATACACAAATCACACAATTGCTTTGTTGGTGGTATCACAGTGTTGCACGTCTAACAAGGACCACGTTCCATGACAAGGGTTGCAGAAGGCAGGTTTGTTGTCCCTGAGTAGTACAAAACATGGACTGCAGTTAAGGATTTTGAGCTGTAGTGGAATTCCTGAGTGGTAAACACAATAACAGATAAAGATTATGCATTGTGTCAACCACACCTAAACATTACAGTTCACAATCATAAGGTGCAACATAGTTTGCTGAATACAAGTCATTATTGCCTCGCATAGCATATAATTTCAACATCCATGAAGTGCGTCAAAAAAGTTGGACATAAAAGCGAAATCATGTATAATTTCAAATGTAAAAAAACTACTTGCTGGATCCTAAATGGCACCAACACTGTACTACCAGCTACCTCTTGCACATGGGAGTCTGCCAAACACCCTAATCATAACTGAAGCAACAAAGAAGCTCCATCTACCTCCAAACAGTGCCCCTCTTGATCTCTGAAGCAATATGCCTTGCATGTGTCTGTTTTTTACTTCTGGAACACGGATGTATGTTAATATGTCTTAAACCCCACCCTAATGGGGCTAGACCTTATAGTGGATATTTTAAACTGCCAGGTGATCAAATAAGGGTTGCCTTACCATGCCATTGAATGAGGGTTTAATGGTTGTGTTTAGGGTAATCCTAGTGTGCGCCCCCCACCCGTCTCCTTCCACTGCAGTTGTCTTGGAGGTGAACTCATGTCTGCTGTCAATATACTTGCCTTCCTCTTAAACGAACTCTTCCAGGATCCTGGACCATTCTTCAGCTATCACACTGTCATTCACTACCAATCCGTCATACAAAGATGGGCTTCTTTCTTAAACAACAAATCAATTATGACAACACACACCATTATTATCAGACTCGCACTGCCTAGAAGCTTACTAACACTTGCTCTGTAGAAATAACAAACAATACAATAAAATTCCTGCAAGGCATGAGATTATCCTTCCCTGTTCCGTTTCTGGTCAACCTGCTTCTTAGCAGATTCAGACCCTGCCTTACCCTGGAACGATTAAAAATACTCTTCAAAACACCTTTGCTGGAGACTTCTGACCACCTGCAATAATAGGAGCATTGTTGACTTTTCAGGTCTCGCAAACATTACGTGATCACCATGAAAATAGCTTTCAGAGTACTACTGAGAGAGAGGTTTAGGCTACACCCACATATTGGCTCCCATTAGTACAGGATTTGATCGGGCTACAGTTGTGTGCTTCCACTGAAAAGAATGCTTGTATTCCACTTTTTGGCTTGTTGCAAAGCTTATACTCAATACAGCAGGACAGATTTGGCTATGGTGGCAAGACACTTTTGGCTATAGGTCTACTAGGTCTGACATATTTGTTGTGAAAAGCACATGATAATATTAATCCATTTAAAGATTGATTTTGTATACCTTTGCAATTTAATGACTATGTGTCTGATGTTTGCCTTTTGGAAAATCGTATGCTTAAAACAGTAGGCCTGAGTTGATACTGGTTATAAGCTATACAACCTGATTGGTGCACCAGGAAAAGTTATATCCTATGGTATAGATTTGATCTGCTTATTATGAGATAAGATATGGCAAAGCCAGTGGGTTTGGTTTAAGAAATTATATTATTATTTGGGGTGAGCGGCTGCCCACTTCAAGGAATAATCACAACCTTTGTCAATGTGAAAACTCTAAGTCACTAAATTAACCTGAGCTTAACACCCCTGGTAGCTATGGCACAGACCAGATAGGCTTAACTTAGGGCAGTGTTTATTTAGTACCAAAACAGTAATAAAGTAAAAATGCAAAGCAATAAAAATCCCAAATTGAATTAGACGAATAGATTAGCATCTATTAAACAAAATGCCATCAGAATTACAAAAATCCAATAAGAGGAAACAGAGGTATGAAATTTTATAGCATAAAGTTTTAAGTAGGAATATCACCTGTTGCTTGAGATAGAATTCCATAGAAAAAACAGAAAAGAAGAGGTGTTTCGCAAAACAAGAACAGTTTGTTTAATTAAATAGTTCAGCCAGGAAAACAGTTGCAGGCACTAGGTATGAGGACTGTATACATTTACGTCTGAGGACTGTCTCAATTTACATTTGGTTTGTGTCCTTCTAATATACAAAATGCAACAGGTAATAAAACGTTTCCAGTACCATGTATTGTGAGGAATGTTCGTAGCTGCTTTTGGAGTCATAAATTAATGGTTAATGGTCACTGCAGATGGAACTCGACCTTGTGTGGACACAGTGTGGCTAGTGGTGAATGTGTCCAGATGTCCGGCATGGGCAGTGCGTGATCACTATGGGTACTAGGTACTGATTGGCTGAGCATTCCTAACTCATGAGGCATCTAACTTTATGCTGTTTTTAAGAGTGCACATACCCCTCCGGCCATGTGTGCTTTATTGGGGCAATCTCCCCTGACCATTGTAATGTCGCTGTGCCTATCTGTGGGATTGATCAAGAGTTTCCTGCCCGAGTGTTTGCCTGACAACTATGCACCCTCCAACCTGTGACCTTTCAATCAGCAATTTCTAGGCCTACATCTCAGGGCCTGCCTACTGCATATTTGCGAGTTGAGGTTGATGTAGAGTTCACAACCGGCGAATCTGTTAATAAAGACGATATTTCATTTCAATCGATGCATGCCTCATTTTCCATATCAACATGCCAAAAGAAGCAGGTGACAATGCTATGATACTCTCTGGTTATGGTAGACCGGGACCTAAGTGCAATTTAAGGCTGACGGTGATGGAGCACGGTTATGATACATCAGTCAGCTTTATCCTGATCAAAGATTTTATCTTCTGACTAAGTGTTCAAAGTCCCAATCCACCAAAAGGGGTACAAGAGGGAGCAGGTCCAATCTTTCAAGATCCTCTCAGGTCATAGACAGCAGGTTCAGTCCTCTTGATCTTCAGCAGGTCTAAAAAGTGTTCTGAAGATGTTGCACAAGAATGCCACATTAATGCCTGGCACTAGCTAGCAGGTGAGGGTGACTTCTGGCGCCTCTCTGACCAACAGGAAAAAAGTTCCCAGGGGTACCCATACCCACTTGTGCAGTAGTTCCTGTATGCCCTACAGCAAATGTGCCATGTGGCAGGGCATTTTCAAGATGGCTAAAGTCTTTAGCCACACTAAACATGAGCCCTGAGGACTGGGGGTGTACGTGGGAAGTGTACCATGGTAATCCTAGTGTCTCCCACATCTAACACTAAAATCTACTTTGAAGCAGGCACTGTACCTAACACAAAACCAGAGACAGAAGTCTGGTTAGGCAAATGTAGGGTCCTTCATCAATCAGACAGGGGATCCACAAGAATTATCTTGGCACCATGTTCTCTCACTTTCAAGTGTGCCCCAGGTATTACATGTGGCTCAACAGACCTGTCAACCAAGATTTGACAGTGTGGTGTCAAGGATGCCCACAGCCCCCACTCTAAATAGTCTGTGGAGTTCAGACAAGTCATCTCTTTTCATCAGCCAATTGTTTGCTCCTGGAAGGCATTTCACACCTATTCCACACCTATTCGTGGCTGAGCACAGGCTGAGAGCTGGAACAGGCTTTTCTAATTAGCCTTCTGACAGTTCAGGCAGGTAAAGGGTAACTTTTTAAAAGGTACTTTTCCTTAATATTTATTAAAAATAAATTTTCACATCTGAATTGAGTTAAAATAGTTGTTTGGTTATTTGTTAGCTGGTCCCATTTCGAGATACAATATTAGTATTTTAATCTGTATTCTACTTTTCTACATAGGACAGCTAGTCCTGCCACAGTGAACATAGCTTTTAGGGCCTTGTCATTGTAGAGTCATGATAATATTAATTTTGTACAGTCCAGCTTTTAAAGACCATGCCTTGCGGGCTGCAAGGCCTGCATAGGGGTGACTAATATTTGAAAGGGCTGTTTGTACCTGTCAAAAGGGTTCTTTGAACAGGTCGCACTGCAGATTTACATTGCTACAGTAAGGCTACACAGGGTAGGCTTGAAGCCTTATTTGCACTGTCACTATAATAGATGTCACAATAGGTACTACAGTTCACGAGTGGCATTTAACTTAACAGGCTTATGATACACTATTTACACTGTATACGAGGGACTTATGGCCATGTTAAATGTGCCACTCGGGAATAAGGTAATTTAACCATGGTTAAAGGAGGAGCACAGACACTTTACTACTGGTTAGCAGGGGTAAAGTGCACAGAGTTCTAAAGCCAGCAAAAATATAGAGTCCAGCAAAAGGCAAAACATCTGACCACACAGAAAAGGCAGATTACCTGCACCTAGCTTATTTATTGTGAAAAGCATTTGTTAAAGCCAGTAAGCCATTAACAGTGGATTGTTCTCACGTTGTCATACAAGCTATGGACAGGTATTTTGTTACATGCAATCTCACAGATTACTGGAGTAGGCAGGTATTGGCCATCAACTTTGGCAAGCCCTAGAAGTGGAAGATTTACACTATAACAATTCTTATTAGGCCCTATTGTGAAAATTTGAATATTGTTATACTAACTGTAACTTGTACATATTTGTAGTTTTGTATCTGTATGCATGATGATCGCCAGATTATGGGCAGTTCAGTAGGCCTATGTTGGTTATAGTGTAAAGACAATGGTAAACGCTATAAGTGCTTTCAGATTCCTTAGGTGTGATCTGTTTATAATGAAAGGTTATGGCAAGGCGAGTAGGCCTGACTAATGTATTACTGATGCTTTATTACACTGAATTATGCAGATGACCGTAGTAGCAAGGGTTTTGGTGTTATTGACCCCCTTGAACAAACCATGGATATAGAAGATTTGCACTGTGGTAATTGTTAATAGGCCTCATTAGGAGGGAATGTATATTGTTTTAACTGTAATTTTGTACATATTTGTAGTTTATCATGGTGTTTGTAGTGGTTGTCTTGTGGGAAAGGTTATGGCCAACTCAAAAGGTCTCAGATGATTATGGTGACAAGTCAATGAGAAAGGTTATAGGTCTTTGTTTATTATGAAAAGTTACAATAAAGGCAGTAGGCCTGACATATTGATTGCAAAAAGCATATGCTAAAGTCAGTAGGTATTTAAGAGCAGATTCTTATTACTCTGCATTAAATTCTATATGTTACATGGAATCACACTGATTAACGTAGTTGGCAAGGGTTTTGGTGTTGGTTCAAACTGTGGGTATAGATGATTTGCACTGTGAGAATCCTCGGTATACCCTCTTAGAAGAGATATCATTTTGCTTTGCCAACTGTAATTTTGAATGCTTTTGTAATTTTATGAGGGTATGCCCGATGGTTGCCTTGTGGGAAAGCTTAAGCTCAATACAGTAGGCCTGAGTTGGTTATGGTGACAAGCCAATGACCACCGCTACATGCCTAATTAATTAATAATAGGAAAATGTATTTCAGATTCCATGGGTCTGAACTGTTTACTATGAAAAGTTATGCCAAAGGCAACAGGCCTGATTTCTTTACTTTTTAACAGATATGTTAAAGTCAGTAGTTGTACTATTAAGGGTGAATTATTTTTGCACTGCGTTAAGCCTGCAGTTTAGTATTTTGTTACATAGAATCTCACAGATTACATTTGTAGGGAAGGATTCTGATGTTGGTTACCCCCTTTGACAATCTCATGGGGTAGAAGATTTGCACGTTCTTGTTAGAATCTCTTCAGAAGGCCTGACAGGCTAAACTGTCTGCCAGGATCTTGTCATAAAAAACAATCATTTAAATACATAACCCATCCATTTATATAAATATGTATCCCTATAGGTACATAGAGGGCCTTAGGCCAATTGGTCTGTCTGAATGTCATTTATGATCTTCTCCCATCCATAACCGCTCACTGCATGTGGTAATAGTTCAGTCCTCATAAACCATTAGCTCTAGTGTCCTGTGACTGAGGGCATTTTCTGATCATGTGCATGTCCACCTGAAAATTAGTATGCTTCAGTATCAGCGCTGGTTGTCTGGTCCTTTAGTTTTGTATTTTTCTCTTTATACAGTTCCCCTCTCATTTCTTTGCTTCTCTTCTTTTTATTTAAATTTTCTGAAGAGTATACTAGATCTCCACAGGCAGGGCTAGTGGGCCGCTTGCTTGCCGCTCATTTCATTTGCAACATGCAGGATCCACATGGCTACTTTCTCTAAACCAGGTGACCATTATTGAATGCTGTTGTCCAAGTGCATCACTGGTTTACCATTCGAAGATGGCCAACATGTTGGTTCTAAACATGGCAGCCATGCTCGAACATTAAAACAATTATAGAATATGTACAATACTACTGCAAAATGGACATCTGCTACTATGTTTAGTGTTGTTAATGTAACCACTCTCAATTAACAAAGGAGAGAGAAAGGGTGTTGAAGGGAATACTCCTGGTCCCCTTATGGTATATATATCTCAAACAAACGGAGGAGTATACCCTGAAGACAAAACGATGTCCCCGCGGTATAAGAAGAGGTGCACAAAAAGGGGGAAATTCCTCCTTTTTAAGAAGACCCCTCACTCACCAACCTAGTTGGTGACATGCTTCATCATAGGGGTCCCACCCGAATAGCCGAGTGCTATCCGGGTGTGCTTCAACACCTGTTTACAGTGGAGCAGGTTTTTTCGCAGCAGTGGTGCAAGTGAGTGAAAATAAGTGAATTAAAAATTGGCCAGATTTAACTCCCTAAAAGACTTTAATCTGGAGCCACTGGACAACGCTAAAAACTGTGTAAGATGCCGTGCTCGGTTAGATTGACCTCCGGTATCTTGATGGTGATAAAAAGTGAAAAGTGGTCTACATGTTTCAACGTGATGGCGATATTACCAGGTTTTCTTCAGGACCTAGTTACGTGACCAGAGTGGTATACACTCGCTAAGGTGTACCCAACCCTTGGTCACTTCGAAACCAAACTATGTACTCACAGTCTGGCGCCCTCTCATCAATTGTAGAAAGGGAAATTCTGAAAAACAAACAAACAATCACACGCAAAATGAGTAAAATACGTGTGCTGTGCCTCAGAGATAATGATTGGTGCTCCTCTCATACAAGATCCAGTGTATTTATCGTTTAAAATACACGTACTGTGTCAGGTGATTGGTGCTTATCACGCGTGGTGTGCCCCACGTATGGCAAGGCAACTGTGAATGACAACAGCCAGTCGCACATTCACTCTGGGCTCATAGTCAGCCCGTATTTTTATATTGCAACCCACATGCAGCATTCACTATGGTGGGTGTCTAAACGCTCGATCCAGTAGTTAGAGTGTACATTCACGGTGAAGCACTCCAGTTAAAAAAGCATGCAGGCTTATTATGCGCTTTGAGATGGAACTGCCGTAAAGAACAAAAGGGGAAAGTGAAGGCTTACTAGAGACGCAATGGAATCGTGCCTCATGGAAGCCGGGGTCAGGGCGCTGGCTCTAGTCACACTCTACGGAGGTAAGCGAGATGATAAGTTAAAGCGTTCGCATTGCACATACCTGAGAAGTGGTTCGTGGAGAAGCGGAGCCCACCCGCATTGTGCTAGGAATACTTACTCCATCAAACCATGCCACCCGCTCCTGCACCTATTTTGGGACCCGTCACGGCGACCCGAGGATCACCGTGTGTGTGTTTCCTCGCTATTTGACCAGGACCGATCAGGGAATCCTTCCGGGTACGTCACAGAGGGCGTGGTGACGTGGTCACGTGGGTGCGTGACCACGTCAGAGGGGGCGTGGCTGAATCGTTGTTAAGGATGCCGTTCCAGGGCGCGTTAGGATAGCCTGTGGGGGCGTGGCCCAAAAACAAGGTGATGACGCTATTCTGGATTAAGGGAATCCCTACGTTAAAGCCCTGCTGAAATCGGGTGCATATAAATAGTAAGGCATCTAAACATTCGCTGAAAGCGCACAGCATAGTGAGGTAATGCAACTGATCAAAGCTCCGCAATGCGAATGCTTCAAGGAGTTGTGGCTTGAAATACTGTAAGTGCACGTATGGGTTTAAAACTCCCTCTGTGTGGTGAATTTAGGGGGTGGAACTCCCTATGCCTCAAGCCCCGGATAGGCGGGGGCCTACAATAAAAATATTGCCTCATGTACAACGCTCTAAGCGCTTTACGTAGTCTGGGGATCGGACTTCCTGCAATAAAGAGCCCTGCAAGGGTTGATGTAAAAGATTACTAAGACATCAAAAGAAAAGATTGTAACTATCAAGTTGAGTTACGGTGGAAACCCTATACAAAAGGAAAGTGTCCCTGGTTGGGATGGTAAAGTATATGGGTGTGTAGGTGAGCTCATAAGCCCTATGTCTGTATTGTACGTACTACAATGCCCAGATGGGATTCATGATTAGCATTGTTGTTGTGTAAAGTAAGTATTCATCATAGTGTGTTTGGATGGTCACATAGTATGGTCGTCACGTTCGAAGACCGAGGGTTATATTTGGAGAACTGAGTTCCACGGGATGTTCTCATTAAGCCCATTTTTGTGTGTGGACAGTCTATATATCCAACGCTGCTCCTTTTCGAACAGGCGTTGTTGGATTTTTTCTCCTGATTTGACTTGTTCAATTATAGTCCACTTCATATCATTGGTTGTGTGGTTAGCCTGGAGAAAATGTTCTGTAAGTCTTGTTGTTATTTTCTTACACATGATCGTGCTGCGGTGTTCACAGATTCTCTGTTTAATTTTCCTGCTGCTCATGCCAACATATTGGAGGTCACAGGGGCAAGTAATCAAATATACTACGTTGGTACTGTTACAATTTGTGTGTGCCCGTTGTGTCCACACTTTTCCAGGTTCCAGTGCGAGTATTTTGGTGTTGCTGGTGAGGTGGCATACGCTACAATTTCCGCATGGGTAGTGGCCCACGATGTTGGGTAGGCCCCATGCGTTCAGAACAGTAGCTGTGTTCTCCTGTCCTTTTTTCTTTGGGCGCGTGCTCACTAAAGAGTCCTTTAAATTCCTCGCTTTTTTAAAGGAGAACAGAGGTTTTTCCCAGTGTAGATTCCCTGTGTTTAGGATGCCCAATGCTTGTTAATGGACCGTGTCACTTGGTTAGAAGCTGTGCTATACGTGGTGACACAAGTTAGTGGTATTTCATCCTCTGCAACTTTCTTGTCTTCCAGAAGGGCCTCTCTAGGTTGGTTGCATGCATCTTTTTGGGCATTTATTCAATATTCTTTCTGGGTACCCTCTGTCTGTCAATTTGTTGGTGAGGTCCACTGCTTGGGTACGGTAATCTATGGTCTTGCTGCAGTTGTGGCGTAGCCTTAGATACTGGCCATAGGGCAGGTTCTCCCTTAGTGGTTTCGGATGAAAGCTCTCATATCTAAGCAAATTGTTTTTGGCAGTGGGTTTGTGATGGGTCTTTGTTTCTAGACACCCGTTCTCTTTTGTGATTACGACATAGAGGAATACCATTGTGCAGGGGTCCTTTGTGTGGGTGAACCTCAGGTTACGATCGCAGGTGTTGATCCACGTGATGAAGTCAGTCAGTACCTCGTTCGGTCCTTGCCAGATGACAAGGACGTCGTCGATGTACACCTTCCAGAACGTGATATTGGAAGAGAAAGGGTTCTGTTCATTGAGTATGAATTTCTTCTCAAACTCAAAGACGTAGAGCCCGGCCACACTGGGGGCGAAAGTGCTTCCCATCGAAGTACCCCCGGTCTGGAGGTATAGGGCTCCCTCGAATTCAAAATAGTTTTTCTTCAGGGCCAATCTGGCACACTCAGGATGAAGTCCTTTGGTGTCCTGTATGTCCAGTCCGTCTCATCCAATGCTTTCTTAAGCACTTCCAGCATGTCATCTTGGGGGATGCTGGTATAAAGGCTTTCGATGTCGAAGCTCACCAGGATTGTGGTTTCAGCTACTGTGATATCCTTTAACAAGTTGAGTAGACTTTTGGTGTCCTGTAGGTAGGTAGTGGTGTTTTGTACCAAAGTCTTTAGAAAAAAGTCACAAAAGCGTGACAAGGGTTCCAGGAGAGACCCTACTCCGGATACGATGGGTCTACCAGGGGGAGGGTTCTTGTTTTTATGCATTTTGGTCAGTGTATAGAAATAGGGGGTCTTGCCCTCATTGTTGGTAAGAAAGTCTGCCTCATGTTTAGAGATGTGTCCCCTGGATTCAGCGTAGTCCACAAGAGACTTGATTTCCTGTCTCAGATCTGGTGTAGGGTTAGATGTCAGAAGGCGGTAGTTCCTCTCGTCAGACAACAGTCTCCGGCATTCTGCTTGGTAGGCCGTCTTGTCCTGCACAATGACGCCGCCCCCTTTGTCTGCTTGTTTTATGACAATGTCCTCACACTTTTTCAAACTCTCCAGGGCGAGATTCACTTCTCTGCTCATATTCTGGAACGGTTGTTTGGTCTCCAGTTGTTCAATGTCGTTAAAGACAGCTTGTTCAAATGTTAGTATCTCCACCGGGATGGTGTGCGGTGGGGGTGTGAAAGTTGACTTTAGCCGTAACCCTGTTTCGTTTTGATCTTCAGTAGGTGTTTTGCCACCCTGTTTCTCGAAGAAAGCCTTAAGCTTTAATTTCCTGAAGAAGCCCGAAAGCTCACAATGGAGATTGAATTTATCTAGTCTTGACGTTGGGACAAACCCTAGTCCTTTGTTGAGGACTTTTTCTTCTGTTGGTGAAAGGGGTCTTGAATGTGCGACTGGCTGTTGTCATTCACAGTTGCCTTGCAATACGTGGGGCACACCACGCGTGATAAGCACCAATCACCTGACACAGTACGTGTATTTTAAACGATAAATACACTGGATCTTGTATAAGAGGAGCACCAATCATTATCTCTGAGGCACAGCACACGTATTTTACTCATTTTGCGTGTGATTGTTTGTTTGTTTTTCAGAATTTCCCTTTCTACAATTGATGAGAGGGTGCCAGACTGTGAGTACATGGTTTGGTTTCGGAGTGACCAAGGGTTGGGTACACCTTAGCGAGTGTATACCACTCTGGTCACGTAACTAGGTCCTAAAGAAAACCTGGTAATATCGCCATCACGTTGAAACATGTAGACCACTTTTCACTTTTTATCACCATCAAGATACCGGAGGTCAATCTAACCGAGCACGCCATCTTACAGTTTTTAGCGTTGTCCAGTTGCTCCAGATTAAAGTCTTTTAGGGAGTTAAATCTGGGCAATTTTTAATTCACTTATTTTCACTCACTTGCACCACTGCTGCGAAAAAACCTGCTCCACTGTAAACAGGTGTTGAAGCACACCCGGATAGCACTCGGCTATTCGGGTGGGACCCCTATGATGAAGCATGTCACCAACTAGGTTGGTGAGTGAGGGGTCTTCTTAAAAAGGAGGAATTTCCCCCTTTTTGTGCACCTCTTCTTATACCGCTGGGACATCGTTTTGTCTTCAGGGTATACTCCTCCGTTTGTTTGAGATATATATACCATAAGGGGACCAGGAGTATTCCCTTCAACACCCTTTCTCTCTCCTTTGTTGATTGATAGTTTAGGCAGCGCACAGCTGCGAGAGCATATACAAACTGAGCTTATTTGACACTGCCAAACATGGGGGAAAATCAAGGGCTGTCCTACTCCAGCGAGGAAGTGGATGCCATCTTGGGAGATCCCTCCCTATTCGCTGATGCAAGCATAGCACAAACTATATCACAGACAACAGATTGGGAAAAACTGACCAAAATGAAAAGAAATAGGATTAGGACAATACTACATGGGACTATCCTTAAAGAGTACCTTAGAAACAACATGGCACCGAAAGGTCTGTTGGTTACGAATGCACTGCAGATCTTTCTAGAGGACCCCATATTCAGAAAAGACTGGGCCCAGATCGCGTGGCACTGCACACGCGACTGGATTGTGTTGATCATTAAGACAGCATTACGGCTCTCTGAGACGATGCTGGTTGAAATCCAACTTACAGAAAGTCACATAAAAACTACCATCACGGGCTATAAAAAAAGACTCGATGAACTCAACAAGGAGATCAATGAGTATAGGGACAACCTTACCCAACAGAAGGTCCAAAAATTCCAGAAGGATCTGAAGCGTTTCTCATACGTCAAGACCTACCCCTACTCAGATCCGGATTTCACACCTCCCATGAGGGCAGACCGGGATTCAGACGCATCCAGCAATGACTCCACGGCCAGTAGCGGTTCCAGCACAAGAAGCGGAAGGTCAAGGCAACGAGGGAGGAACAGGCCTCAAAATACCTGGCCTGCATACAATACACAAATGATGACTGGTTTTCAGGGCCCCTTCAATCAACAACATCAGTACCCACGCCATGTTTAGACGGCAGCCTGTTTTCTTTTTTCTACTTATATACTATTCATTAGCCTGGCATCTGTTGTTGAGTTTGTGTGTGTTTTATTATGGTTGTGTCAGAGTTGAATACAAGAATGAGGAGTGAATGGATGCATGACTACAAAGATGAGCGACAGAGTGCATGCATGATGAACTATTGAGAGCCTAAACCCATCAATGACACAAAAGACACTTTCATTCATAAGCCAGACCTACTGGCATTGCCAGTGATTGTTCATTCATTACAACAAAAAAGCCCAGCTTTAAGTCTGTGGTATCTATCAGTCATCTACCTTCTATGAACAGCATTTCGCAGAAAAGACACCAATAGAGAGAATCACTAGACACTTGTTTTTCCTGTCACCAATGTTGATAGTCACCCAAGCCATCCTCGCAAGGGCCATATTAAGTTCCACCATCGGGCATGCAATGTTCAACTATCCAACACTGAGAATGCCAAGGCACAAATGTGAACTACCTGCCCAAAATATACTTACGTTAATGATATGGCATTTTTATTCTGCAGAAATGTGCACAAGTCTTTTATTGTGGATGCTCAGTTTTCCGACCATGTAAGTACTCAGCTTGATAGGATTCCTTCCTAATTCATTCTCAACGTTTTTTAAGGCCTTTCACTAATATCAGCTGGGGTTTAGAACAACAATGTGATTGACTTATTTTTGTTATTTTTAAAAAGTTTTTAAATGTTTGTTGTGTAGCCTTTATTTTAAAAGCTTCATGAGCTGGACTTGATTTAACTTGGTCATCCAAATTGGCAGAGGTCCCTCCTTCTCTAGTGCTAGCATCATACTTCATGAGTCACACATTTATCAAGAGTAGATTAATTTGTTTAAGGAGCTTACCCCTCTGAGCACAAGGCTTTGAGTCCTGGCTGAAGAGAGCAAAAAACTCAATTATCCTGAAAATACATGCCTTCGATAACACCTTCTGGGAAAGGATGAAAACAATTAGCCAAAGAAGGGCATGTCATGTTTAAGAAAGGGATGGAGTATAGCATTGCATTATAACATTAATATAGTGCCTACTATCCTTATGTAGGGTGCTGGAGCGCTTGCCAACAGGTGAGCTTCACATATGGTCCTCAACCCTACAAAGCTACCACTCAAAAATTACTCTCCAAAATACTGTTTATAGCTTTTTTCACATGGATGTGTTGTCACTGGCAAAACCAGATCATGGATCTCTACTAACTCCACCTGCTTGCCCACTAGCCTCCCATTTTTTTACTAGGTCTAGGCACTTCTGCCCCCCCCCCTTTGGCCTTGTTGAGTTGTAGTTAAGTTCATTAAATCGTCTGCAGCAGGAAGGCAAGTAGAATTCATTATCAGACCAGGAATATTGGAGGGATCATTCTTGTGCTCGAGACATCCTCCTTCCCCAAAGTTGACTGCATTTGGCAGACACTCCGAATCTTGATGCTGGGGGAGTCTGAAGAATGAATTTAGAGGTGACGTAGCACAGCTCTCATCCTTAATAAGTAAACCAATGATAGGGTTTAGGGTGTCCAAGGGCAGGTGCCTAGGGTCTTACAGCTCATTAATCTCCAGTTAATAACAGACTGTGATGGGTCCTTCTTCGTTTCATCTTTGTCATCTCTTGTCTACTTGTTTGATGTGGTTGCCCCATGGTTAACTCCGGGGGGTTTTGCCTCTTGTTGCACAGCTGCCTCCAGGACATCAGGCCCGTCTGTAGCACTCCAGCAGCACCTGGCTCGCCCGGTTTATCTGTTTGTTGGAAACTGGTATAATTTTGGTAAGAAAAAATAAATAACAAAGGCGGCAACAGATGGTGAGAACCTGAATGTCATGCCTGTTGATGGCTCAATCGCTAGGTGTAGAAGCACACCATGACCACATGTCATACCACACGCTGAGCAGCCTGCCCCCTCCAAGAGATCCCCTGCTAGTAGCTGGGCTGTCCCTGTGCATGGGAGGTCAGAGGGTTATATTCAGGGGGGTAGCTTTCCTTGGGGCAGCAGGTGCAGTGGAATCCTAATTATTGCTGTATTTTGTCATTCAAACAGCAGCCAAGGGGCCCATTTCCTTTCCAGCACTAGGACCCATGACACACTGGCTACTCTACTAGTTACAATTCCCTACCTCGTACTTCGTCCCTTGACCACTTTTGCTACCTGCTTTCCTGGCCTGGGGTGTCCTAAGGGCCACTATGCTACCTGCTTTGCTTGCCTGTCCCGCGATGCTTAATTTGAGCCGGTGGTTTCAGGTGCTCAGCACCGGCAGTTCATTATCAAAACCTACACTTGTGGCAGTCTGCCACATGGTGGCATTATTTGTGTAATTTAAAGATGAGCACAACAACAGATGTTTATGAACTTAATATACATTAAAATGACTAATACCTGCCCCCCAAGCCCTTCTTTTAGTTTTGGGGGCCTGGAATCTTGTGGATTCTCACACTTGTAGGGGTATGACAGTTAGTAGTTGTGTTGGTACTGTCATTGGCAGCGCTGGCAGGGGAAATGGCTGGTGCAAGCTGCAATGGCCTCTTGTCAAGCGCCCTGGCACTGATTGAGTTGGACTGTAGGCTGGCTCGCGCAAAGAGCCTTCACATGCCAACACGCTGTTCATCCTGAAATGCTCCCAAGCGGGACTGCACATGTATGTACACAGGATTACCAAATAAATAGATTAAAGAAGTTGCACTCTCACAGCAGAAATTGCAAAAGATGCCGGATTATGCCTGCATGCAGAATTTTTTTGAGCGCGGTTAAGACATCTTTGTTTGTCAAGCAGTATTTTTCTAATTCAAAACTGGCAGTTTGTCACTAAAGAGAACCCATGCCTGGCTGAGCAGATTCTGACAAGGTAAAGATTACACCACTGTTTTAAGAGCACTAACTGTCAAGACCGTTTTGTGTCTACTGGTGTTTTTCATGCAGACAACATAGGAGAAAGTCCCTTGGGGGTTGAAATACATTGCCATCCTTTCACAGTCCCCTCTAATAGAACAAATCTGCTCTTTCCTCTCCTCTGGCTGATGTTTCCAGAGCTGCAGGGCACAGCGCCTTTAAATGGGTTTCAGCGTGTCATCTGCTCTAAATCTACCCTCCTTATGTACAGAGCATTAGACTCCTTTCCTAGTGTCATGCAACATTAAAATGGGAATGCAAACACGTCAATGACATGTATTTGACAAAAAATAATGATTTGAACATCACTTTAATGCCTCAGAATCTGCAATTCATGTATGCTAATGAGAGCGTAATGGGATGGTTTGAGAACCGAGCTGTCATCGCGCTGCCAGGCGGGTTGCAGAATGTGAAAAGATACGGCGCGCAGCCGTCGCCCCGAGCAGGGCCTGCGTTCTGTGCAGTAATTTGGGCTGAACACTGGCATTATTTCCTACTGCGGGGGGTGGCTGGGAGGGGCCGGGCTGGGGTGGAGAAATGAGATGCGCCGAAGGTCTGCTCGGACGCAGAGCGGCAGTGCGTGACTGCGGGTTCGCGACGCGCAAGGTCAGTTGCACGGGCCACAGATGAGCGGAATGTGCACGCGTGCCTCTATATATGCAAATTCACAAGTGCGCGCTCTTGCAGATTTATGTAAAATGGCGCGGCCTGTCCATGCACTCATCATCGGTCCTGAGACACGGAAGAGATAATAATCCCAATAAACGTATACTCCGCAAACAGGAACTACTCTCAGTGACGTATGTACGCTGCTCTCTCCTCTGTAAAGCTGGGTTCAGGTTGAATATGTACATATCTTTACTAAACTTACATTGTCATCATTAAACTGCATCAGTGTATATATGTTTCTTATATGTCCCTCGCGGGTATGTAGTGCGCTTTATAAGTGACATGATTGATTGATTGATTGATTGATTATAATGAGCACGACCAGGCCTTGTGGTCCTTCTGTAATATCTGGACCGCAGGAAGGAGTGACGGTGGAAGCTGTAGTCCGGGCTAGTGCTTAATGGACTAATGCGGCCACTGTAGGGGCCTGTGTTCGAACTCATGGTCACAGGTTTAAATCCCGGCGGGCCCACTCAGCCTTTTACCCTTCTGAGGTCGATAAAATTCAGTTCAGTTGGGTAGCAATAAACATCTGTTATTCAGCGCCAAGATACCCTTAGGTGAGAATGCACTTACAAATTTATGTTATGTGTTGTGCCTCCTTTTTCAGCAACCAATGAATGCTAAGAATCCGATGAGCTGCCAGCCCCCGCCTGCGCAATGATTAAAGGGATGGCTTTGTGACTGTGTGCAGCGCTGCCGACCAAACTCCAGTGTGGAGGTGTCCTTTGAGAATTAAATGTGCAGGGATGAGCAAGAGGCACACATTACTCTAGTAGTAGAGAACATCACTTGAAAGATCTTCAAAACCAGCCCGCCCTTCTTCCTCCACTCCTAGTCCTCCTCTCCTGTCTATGTGCTCAAGCCAACCCATGAGGAAAAATATCTATAAAGCTCCTTGGTGTCTTCTGTAATCTCCACTTCACTTTGACTTTGGCTAACCCAAAGAAGCTTACAGGCTACGTCACTCAGGCATTTTTAGGCCTAAGCTATCTGACTGGCTGCCTTCACTGGCTGGCGCTCAGTGATGTTGGCTACCTGTAAAGCCCCTTCTAATAAATTCAAATTTTTCTATTCAGCCTTATTGATGTCCTTAAAGATCCTTTGCTTTTGATTTCCTCTATGTTCTATTGTGTCCTATGTTCATTGTCAGTTTCTAACTTTATATAGTGTGATACCAGTAAGTATTGAAGGCTATTGGACTCACAGATGTTAGGTCAACTTGCAAATAAGAAGCTATTCTATATAGTCCATTTCCCTTAGCATGCCTTTAGAGTTCAATTACATTTGTTCAATTACATTTGTGCACCAATCCACAGCCAGTCTATGGAAGCTTCATGGTGGTTTATATAATTTTGACAGGCATAAGGTGTATTTGCTGCATGCATTTTGAAAAAAGAATCCATCAGAAGTTATCAAGAGAAATCTATTTCTGGCAGAAACTAGGAAAGTTGTGTTTGTTAATCTCAGAAACTCTGCTTCTAGATACTTGGTAGTACCGTCCGGAATGACCAGGATATGCTGAAACCCATTTTCAAATAGTTCAAAGAGTCAAATTAGGCCAATGATCATCCTTTCATAAATGCAGCCGCTGCCACTGGAGCATGCCTGACAAAATTTCACAGCAAAAGAAACGTTTTTGAACAACAGTATGTACACCAGGCCAGAGGACTCCCCTAAGAATGATCCCTTGGATCATAAGATTCCTCCAATGACCAGCCAATACCTGGTCAAGGAATACTTCCATATGAGTGCTCTGTGATGCTTACGTATTACTTCACTTGCTTTTTTGGAACAGTAAAAAAGTGGGATTTTAATTGGGCGAAATGTGGGTACTTTACAAGTAATAAGGCTGCGACTTTTGGTCTACTGGTTACCAAGTACCCCGTTATAACTCTTGACTCTTTCAGACTAGCAAGGTAGAGCAGTCCACGACTAGCTCGGGGGTGCTGTGGGCTACTACCCCAGTCCACAGGCACACAGCAAACAACACCCAATACATTATTGTCCAGTTAGTGCTTTTACTTATAAAGGAATTGCACATTTTATGTTCACAGTGCTCAATACTACGTATTTATTTACAAATATTTACATGATAGGAGATGGAAATACCTACGTGACAAGCTCCTATCAGTTCACACCTCTAGCGAGCCCTGAACCCTTAGACCACAATACCCCCTACATACACTGGATACATTATACTGGGGTGTAGTTATGAAAAGGCAGGCCTACTGGCTTTGTCAGTGTATCATCACAATAATAAAAGCAGAAATATGTCATAATAAACTAATTCAACACCATTAAAAACACTAAGGATGGCACCATCTTAGAATGACATTGATTAGGGAGTTTGTGAATGTCAATAACGCAATTACAAACATATAAATGACCTCCTTTAAAACATGTAATGATTCACTTTTAATTTTGTAATAGTAAACAATGCATTTCAATGGCTTTCAGTAATACACATAATGGTTCACTGTTAACATTGTCATTGCCTACAAAGTATTTCAATAAAGTATGTGCAAGAGTTTTTCTTGCACATACTTTACTACTCAGCCTTATGACTCACCAACAGGAGTCCCCATACTCTAGAGCCTTTTGTACAAATTCCCAAACTCTAGAAGTGCTTGAAAGGAGAGCAAACTTTCTCTTGAGTACATCAATATGAACCCATGGGAGACGTAGTGCAACATTTGGAGACACATAATGGGGGTAACTTTCAGGATTGCTGTTCTTCCACCAGCCCCTAGAACACGCAACTATATGTTGGTCGTGACCCTGCCATCCCTGGGGCACCACAAAAAGCTTGTATGCACATTTAATGGGCTTCCCCTCAGCCCTGAGGCATGCGTATTTTATGATTACCCTCATGCCTCAACAAAATGATTTTTCCCCTTTTTAATTCTTAAATTCTAGGGCTCCTGCCCCAGTCGGGCACCAGAATCCTGCATAATTATGGGCTACAGGGTGGGGCTTAAAGCCCCTGTGGCTCCTGCTGTCTCCTTCGCAGCCAACTCCACTGGTCCCGTGTGGGAGCCAGAATATCGTCTCCCTCCTATGTGAAGCACGGTGAGGAACAGCAGAATGAGTGCACCCAATCCCCCAGACATGGGCATGGAGGATGGGGAAACACCCATCGGTGCTCCTGAGGCACATGTGCCACATGAGCCTTGAGGTATTCTTCTTCAGTTCCCGGTGAGATGGGGACCGCTAAGGACAATCCATAAAAAGAGTGTGAGAGTGTTCATTTTTTTGTTTGCTAGCTCCAGTCTCTGAGAACATTGGGCCCCTAGTGACAAAAGCCTCACTGAGGAGGGAGCCTCTTGCACGCCCCCTCATATTACATTTTGTTGTGCCCTCCACCTTGACTGTGCCTGAGAGTATATTGAGAACCAGGAGGGGGGACCACTCCTGCTCTCTCGACTTCCCAGCGCCCATTAGACTGATTTTGTTGGGGAGTGTCATTTTTCTCAGGCTTCCAGCCCCCTAACACTGGTAAATTTGGAGGACCCTTAGGGGCGTGTCCTGACCACCAAGATGGCAACCCTAACCTAAAATAGCTCCATTCCAGCCTTGGACCCTTAATCGAAACCCAATCAACCTAGTGTTTGTGACCTGTGCCCCATGGTGAGCAGTTCAGAGGCTCAAGATTGCCTCAGAGGACAGTCAGGGTTGATCAGCAAAAAGTGGCAGATTAAAGTGTGGCAGGCCCAGCTAAATCCTGCAGCAATATCGGGGCTTCATAGGGTATGGAGTGAGGGGCAAGGGCTAGAGGACGGTGATGGAGCAACAGAGTGGAGCAACAATGGTCTGGCCCTAGGCCCATGATCATGGTCTGCACCACATGGCAAGCTGGCACAGATGCCCAGAAGAGCAAGAGAGGAGCAGGTCGAGAGCCCTGACTGGCTAGAGACCATTAAAGATAATGGGGTAACCCTGTGTCCCTCAGAACCTGGGTATTGGTAATATAGTAAACAATTGGTTCTGTTGGGTGGTACAATTGCTGTGCTCTGAGTAATTAATACAATAACAAACATAAGTTATAGATTGCTTTCAACAAAGTAAGTTTAAGAGAACAAATATATGATAAGAACACACCAAAAAGACATGAGTTGAGAAAACAGAGTTTTATTTTTTTCTTATCTCAAAAGGAGTTAAGAATGGCTGTCACAAGCACAATTTCATGGCGGCGAAATCAGTGGCGTAACAAAAGTTTAAGGGGGCCCCCCTGCAATGTACACGGAGGGGCCCCCCCTCTGGATTTAATTCGGAGTTGCTCAGGCCTGAGCACAGTGCTGAGGGGGCCCCCTGCAGCTCGGGGCCCGCGGGGGATGCGGGGGCCTGTGTTATATCCCAGGGCGAAATATAGAAGGTGACTTTACAAGCATTTCCCGTACCACGGCATTTGTTGGCGAATTCCCGAGTTTCTGACCTTTTGGTGGCCCCCTGATTTACCGATTGATTACTTAAGCTGAAAGACTCCAACCAGATGGTGGATGTCTTTATTCCTTTGATTCAAGCCACTTTTGCTCAATATAAGACTCCAACCGGACGGTGGATGTCTTTATTCCTTTGACTCTAGCAACATAAGATTAACACCATAGTTTGAATACCTTTTCAGGATCCTAATAACGTATGAACTTTCCATGATTTAATGTTCGGATTACACAGGACCACCTGATTCATATCTTCTGGTGGATATCCATTCTGGATCTCCGCAGGTTTTTGAGGATCTTTCCAAACAACGCATTACTAGAATCCACTGGTCGGATTCCTCAATCACTTGGCTGTCCACATCTGCTTCTACAGTCCTGAGGAAGACCCGCCTTGACGCATGTTAATCTGCGCTGATCTCTGGGTCGAAATGTCAACGCTACCGTTATTCATGTCCTAACACTCTCCTTGACCCTACTCAAAAAATCACTACTGGGCCATGTGAATTCATGTTACGAAATCAGCTATAGGACAGAAATATCAAAAATAATTCATTTACTTACGTCACCTATGTATGTCATGTATATAGCTCACCACTGACTTCACTTTGTCACTTTATTTCACCTAATTTCACAATAGTCGCCTTCTATATTTCGCCGCAAAGAAATTGTGCTTGTGACAGCCATTCTTAACTCCTTTTGAAATAAGAAAAGAGTAAAACTCTGTTTTCTCAACTCATGTCTTTTTGGTATGTTCCTATCATATATTTGTTCTCTTAAACTTCATTTGTTGAAAGCAATCTATAACTTATGTTTGTTATTGTATTAATTACTCAGAGCACAGCAATTGTACCACCCGACTGGCTTGAGACAGCAGGTGAGCCTCACTTCCCTGCTGTATTCCATTCATGCCTGTGTTCTGAGACATCTCATTAGCAGGAATGAGCAGCAGCCCAAGAAGATGACACAGGGGTATGGGGCAGTCTCATGGAAGCAACGAGCATGACTTTTTGTGTCTTCACGTCCCACTACTTGGAACCTGTGAGGTAGGGAAAGACTGAGGGGGAATCCTGGGTAAGTGGTCCGAAGGGGGCCTGTCAGCACTGGTCAGAATGGTGACTAGACCTGGTGGCCCTGGGTCCTTCTCCCCCACCTTTCGAGACCTCTGAGAGATCTGGCCAGCTTGAGCAGGGGGCCATGTAGGGGTGTAGATTGCTGGAGATCCAGTGGTTACATCAGCTGTGGAGGGGACGCCGCAGGGCCTTATGGACATTATGACCGGGCCTTGTGGGGGCTCACCAAGAAAATGTGATGGAGCTGTTGTGGTCCTACTTGCCCCCTCTCACTTTGAAACTCATGGGCCCCCCAAACAGTGAAGACAGCCTACCCCTAGTAAGACCCATCATCACTGATAGCATCGGAGGTCTTTCGCAGAGCAGGGGAAGTTACTTCTACAAGTACCCTACTCCGGGAACTTGGTGTTTCTGGACTGCTTGTGAGTTGCCTCTGCAGAAGATATGTCCAATCTCTTTCATTGTCTGAATATCGGCAGGATGGGGAAATCACAAATGCAGAGCTCTGTACAACAAAGTAGAATTGATAAATTTGCTCAGGCGATGGGGAACCAAAAGCTGCTGTCAATGCTAACTGAGGGCAACACAGCATGCCTGGAGGCATCCCTCATTGCCCTGAAAAGATCTTTCAGGCAATATGTGGCAATTACACTACCTTGGAGGATAGGATTGATGGTGTGGATATAATTCTTCCTCCTAAGCCAAGATTTGAAGAAGATGACTGAGTACCTAACAGAAGCAGAACAACAAATCTTCAATTGCAGAGGATACGCTCCGTATGTTAAAAGATGAAGTGTCCAACCTGTCGCTCAAGATATTGCAGCTGTAGAAAAGAGCAGAGGATGCGAAGGGCAGATTGAGGCAGAACAACCTCCAGCTGGTGGGGATGTAGAAGGGCCCGGAGGGAACTCAGCCGGAGGAATTCCTGACATGCTCGCTCACTTCTTGGAACTCCTGGGCACCCTCTTGTCTTGCTTCGAGAGTTTACTGCCCCTTGACATCTCAGCCCTCTACTGTTGTACCTCCATGTGCTATATTTGCTCACATTCTTAATTTCTATTAGTGGGATGTAGTGCTCCATGCTGTCAGACACAGATAAAACCTCAATGTCAGGATGAGATGTGTGAGGGGGTAGGAGGGGACGACCTACCTGAACACCGCCGCTGGTCCACTTCCAGCATCGTACCTGGATCAGACAGAAAAGAAAGCGTTTTCGTTTTACAGGAAACTGATCCACAGGAAGTAAACACAAAAGAAGGACAAGGACAGGCACAGGAGGGGAACATAAAAGAAAGCGAGGGTAGACTCAAAGTTGTCGACAGGAAGGAGGAGGAGACGTCACCCGGCGCGAATCACAGAGGCTCGTCAGAGAACGCTGAGGGAAAAACGGCACTCCTAGCAGGGCCCGCTGTGAGACGAGAAACTGACGAGAGCCCACTGCGAGACCCTGGCTGCAGGACAGAAAGGAGGAGGCTACGACTAATTCCACGGACCAAGAGAGCCGCCGGCAAAACGCCTTGCCCTGCCACACTCCCGGATGAGCGTGGCTGACACAGGTGCATGATTAGATGCAATTCTGGCAGGGGAGGCAGGAGGGAATAACGGGTGGTCTCGGCTGGGGCCAAGTTTGGCAAAGTGTTTATAGTGTTTTCTGTGCATTAGGAGCAGACTGTAAGAGACACTCCATATTTGAAGTCCGCTTTAATTTAACCTTGTTAGCTGGAGGGGGTTCTTTTTGTTTATATTTGAGTTTAGCCTTAAAAAGGGTACTTCTTCACTTTTCACTCCAATGCATGACTACCTTGTTAGTGGGGAAAACAGGAAGAAACCCCCACGAAAGGGGGGGGAAGAACACTAATGTGCACAAAGTCAAGATAGAGGACAGGTACAAAGGAAAATATAGCTCTACAGGCAATAGACAGGACAGAGAGCAGTACTAAGGTCATGGAACTTACCTGTGCTTTCTCCTTTTCTCAAGGGTGCTTGGTGCAGAGCTCTGGTCCAGCCTGGGAGAAGAGAAGAAGAAAGACCTAATTATAACAATCAAGTCGCAGAATTGAACTCATGCCGTGAAACCTTCAAACCTAAGTACCGAAATAAAAATACAAAGCTGCTACCAACCAACCCCAAAAGGGTGAAGTGTTTTACATGCCAAGCGACACTCAACATCAACTCTTTGAAACTAATGATTTTCCCTGACAGGACAACATCAGCATAGCAGCAAAGAAAGTCATTTGGAGCTATCATACATGCTCTTCTTCCCGGCAATTCCGAAAGTCCTGCACTAGGATCACTCCTTTTTTTTAAGACTCCCCCAGGATTACTGGGACTGGGTGGAGGAGAGGATCACCCTGGGCAAGAGAATGTAGGAGGATCAGCAGCTCCCCCTTCAACTCCTGAGCTGGGGGACCTTGTCTTCCTGGACTCAGGGAGGCCGGACAAAGAGAGGGCCAGATAGCTTAAGGTGTGGCTTTGAAAGGCTCCCCATGTGAGGGTGTTTCACCCCCTCACTCAGCAACACAATGAAGGAAATGAATGAGTGCCTCTCGCATCCCTGCCACATGATGAGACAGCAATGGAGGCCTGAGCCACAAGATTGTGTGAGCTGGTGAACCTGGTAGTGCAGTTGCCTTGTGACAGCCAGAAAGCTAGGTCCCTTTTCTTGGACACTACATGAACTCAAATGCTAGCCTGGTATACTTTAACCCTCCAATAGCCTGGGCACAGGAAAGCTTTATTTGGTCACGCAATACCCGTTCGTGTTAGTTATATAGTACCATTCGGATGATAGATACTTCTGTTCCATATGAGCTCCCAAGTGCAGACTCCTGACTGTATATACATTGTACATACATTGCTTAGGAGTGTGCACCTGGAAGCTATTTGGCACTCATCCTCAGACACTAAGCAGCAGGTCATGTTCCCCTTAAAGGACTCTTTGCTCTTCTAGGGAATTCAGAAGAATGAAATATTGGTGTCCTAGGCTAACATCACTGTCTGTGCTTCAACACACGTGACCCTAACTAAAACTGTAAGTTATGGACTGCTCGGAACGGCATTTACAATGATTCACCAGGGATGACTGGGACAGACCTGTTACCAGTGTGCAACTCCACCCCTTAGCAATGTATATACAATCTCCTACCCATTGGAGGAGCTGGTTATCGAGTTACGGAGCTAGGATTCTGCAAGTGGAAGCTGTTTGGCATTCATCCACATACCCTAAGCAGAAGGTCATGTTACCCCTAAAAGGCTCTTTGCACTTTTGAAGAGGTCAGAAGAATGAAGCACTGGTGTCAAGTGCTAACAGCACTGACTGTGCTTCAATACTCGAGTGACCACAACAACAATTGGAAGTTATGGGCAATCTTGAACTGCATTCATCACGACGCACTGGGGAGGTCTAGCCAAGACCCGTGACCAGTATGCAACTCCACCACTTAGCAATGCATATACAAGCTCCTGCCCTTGGGGCAGCTGGTAATCAGTTTCTGTAGACAAGGATCTGTGCATGGGAGCAATTTAGTCCTCATCCACAGACACTAAGCAGCATGTCATGTTACCTCAAAGGACTCTTTGCATTTCTGAAGAGTTCAGAAGAATGAAATACCATTGTAGGGTACTAACAGCACTGGCTGTGCTTCAGCACTCAAGTGACCAAAAGATAAATTCTAAGTTATGGACTGTCTTGCACTGCATTTACCATGATGCAGTGGGGAGGGCTGCGACAGACCTGTGACCAGTGTGCGACTATAACCCTTAGCAATGCATAAACAAGCTCTGGCCCTTTGGGGGAGCTAGTGATCAGTTTTAAGAACTAGGAGTCTGCATCTGGGAGCTGTTTGGCAGAAATCCACAGACACTGAGCTTCCAGTTATGTTCCTTCCAAAGGACTCTTTGCCCTTCTGAGGAGTTCAGAGACACAAAACACTGGTATCTAGGGCTAACATATTGGCTGCGATTCAACACTGAAGCAGTGACAAGAAAAATTGTAAGTTATGGATTGAATTGAACTGCATTTACCATGATGCACTGGGGAGGACTTGGACAGACCTCTGACCAGTGTGTGACTCCACCCATTAGCAACTCAGAAGCCTTACCTTCCCTGTAGCTGAGAAGCTAACACTTCAAATTTGTTGGTCTGATATAAGCCATAATGAAGACTGCAACTATCTTCTCTAACAACATAGAGGGTTAGGTTTGGAGGCTGCATGGATTTCCTCAAAACAATGCTTATTGGCAGCGTCTTATTCCATAAATACCTTCTATTTTTTAGAAAGGCCATGTTGTGGCTTTTCCATAGTGAGTGGGGTCTGTGTTATGGTTCTCACAATTCTAATAGCCCCTGCGGGAGAGCATGTGGCGGTCAAACAATTCATTCCTTAAAGTGGTTCTTTAAAAAGCCTTAATTATTGCAGGTATGGTAATCAGAAACCATTTATTCACACAAAGGGTGTTTTCACCGAATCTTGTTTCGATAAGGCAGTCTCTTCAGAGGCTTAAAAATATCAGGTTGATAGTGATGACCCCTCAGTATTCCAATGCCAATCATTCAAGCTTTGCAGAGCATCCACTTGGCAAAAGTTAAGAAGAAAGATAGATCTCTAAGTTTTGTACATTAACCTATTCTACAATAAATACAGTAGGTCTCTTGCCAACAGATAAAGCTGTCTCTAGATGAGACATACATTGGAGCTGATGAAAACATGTGCCTTCCTGTGGCTAATCATAGGTGAGACTGAAAGGAAGAGCAAGAAGCCATCTCCTCTTCTCCAAAGGGCTGCTGTACGTTTAACCAGCAAGAGTACAAGGCAAGGCTGTCATACTTTCAATGAGATGTAGCCATTTGTTCTCAGTCGCACTTCTATACTTTAGTCAGATATTATCAACATCCATCAAGAATGCGCCTATAAATTGAATGGGAAAGTTCTGGCACTTGTAAAAAATGACAGAATAGATGTAATGGACTGTACAGAACGTCTCTGCAGGCTGCATTGTTTTACAATTAGTGTTAGTTATGAAAAAGACATTTTGTATTTCTCCAGACTGATTCGTTTGTGCCAATTACTTGATGGTATTAAAACCCAAACTGATTAAGAAGCAGCACAGCAGTACACCTTGAATAACATCAATGTTGGATCCTCTGCAGATCAATGAAGACGTTGAAACAAGTGTCAGGAGATGTTAACAATGATTGCGGGGAAAACTGATATGTGGATGCCATGTACCCGAATGCTCTGGCAAGGTCAGAATAAGCACCAGAACCTCTACAAATGTTGACGTTCTGTCACTTCTAAAAGTCGTAGATGATTGATAAAACTGATTTTGTAGCTATTTGCATTTGTGTTAATATCATATATGGGTCTGCGTAGTGTATATAGTTCGTCAAATGGAGCTAGCTAACCAGGTAGGGACCAGCGCTTCATTGAGTTCCCTTTGTTCCCCACTGTCCTGCCCTTTACCTCCTGTACATTATCCTGCTGTTGTGTACAATGTTCCCTATCCATTCCCAACACATGTTGTGAATACAATTTACAATACCCTTTGAAGATAGAAAACTTAACAACAATTAACACAAAACACATCTTCATATCTATCCAAACAAAGCTTATCATTGCTAAATAAGCAAGAAGCTGGCTTTGTCAATGCTTGTTAATGTTTGTTAGGGAAGGGACTTTCACACCCAGTGCTTTTAATCAATGTACTGGTTCAATCACGCCAATGCATTTGAAAATAAAATAGAACATAGTGTCCCAGACAAAAACGTGAGGACCTGAGCTAAAATCATTAGTGCAGCTAATAACCATCAGCTGAATCTTCAGATGCGTTTGGGTTGCATGTAGACATTTTGCCACAAATAAGGGAAAAGAGGTGGACTTGGCTTCTTAGGTGACGTCAATTTATGTTTCAACTGGTGCACTGTTGAACCAAAGACCAGCACTTTCTACTGGACATTTGCTACTTGGTACACAAAGAACTGTATTTGTGCTACAGGACATACTTACTGTCTCACATACCATGTCTACGCATCTTAGCAAACTAACCCTACATGCTACAGAGCATGGCTCTTCTTGAACACTGTGATGTGGCACAAAGATTACAAAAGAAAAGAAAGAAACATTAAATAAAAAAGCAGATCACACCTCTATTGTTGATTGCGGAACGCAAAACACAAAGACTTATATTGTCTGCAACACAGCTGAACAACAAAAGGCAAACCTTCACACAATAGGCTCTCAGTGTGAACAGTGCTGAACAGACAGCTTGAACCATATTTCAAACCTCCCAGTTAACAACCACCTCTACTTGAACACTGTCTTGCAGCTATGATTATGCTACTTTGAACACGCAGCCAATACACAAGCTCTTTTTTCTGAAACTAGTGGGAATTATAACAAACTTACTAAATAGCATGTTTGCCTCATAACTTGAAGAAAATCTTTGTACAATATCTCAAGGTATCAGAGGACCTACACACATCTGGAAACATAATCAATTCCAGCAACCTGGTGTCATGAACACTGTGACAGTTCCTGTTTAGAATTTTCCATTTCTACCATTTTGTCCTTACAGACTCTTCTATTGTTATTCCTTACCTTATTCAGAACTTTTCATTTTCTTAATATAAAATATGAAGTTTTAATCATGCTATAAATGTCACAAATGTCTGCACCTTATACACCTGCTTTATCACTATGATACTTAGGCTGCTGCTTTTGTCCCCATGATGGTTTTGTCTTTTTGATGCTTTGGTGTCTGCAAGTCCCATCGTTATTTGCAAACTATGAAATAAGATCGATAATCAGATGCTATAAGAACCCAGGTGACAAAACGTATTTAAGACAGGGACTTCGCGCCGGGCTGTCGAGACAGCGGTCAGACCAATTTGCAGCATCGACTTTAGATGGAGGCGACAGCGGGAAGAGGGACCTTCTCCCGTTCGCTGTTCCAGTCTCGAACAAGCTGCGACAGCAAATGGCCAGCTCGCTATTTCATAAAGAAAACACAGATACGCTGTGTGAGCCATCGCTGAAATTCAAAAACAGGCTTGATATTTATTGCTTTAGCTAAAACTTAGCATACCCCTAGAAATAGATTGACAATATCAACTCAATAACAATGTTAGAGTTTTACTTGTTTTCATTTTTTATGACATGTTTCAATGTGTAACTTTTCATATTATTTGTGCTTACAGTTGGTATTTCATGTATTAGTTTATATCCTGTTTCTGAGTGCTACCCCAATCAATCAATCAATCATGGGTTTGTTAAGCGCGACTACTCACCCGTAAGGCTCTCAAGGCGCTGGGGGGGAGGGGAGGTGCAGGATCCTGTCCATCAAGGAGGAGGTCTATCGAAGAGCCATGTTTTGAGGTCCCTCGTGAAGATGGGGAGTGATGTCGTCTGTCTGAGGTGGAGCGGGAGGGCGTTCCAGGCTCTGGCCGCGAGGAAGGAGAAGGAGCGGCCTCCCAATCTGGACTTCCTGGTGCGGAGGACCACGGCGTGGGAGAGCTGGGCTGATCGTAGGGTCCTTTGGGGTGCGTGGAATTTGAGTCGGCTGTTCAGGTATGCTGGTCCGGTGTTGTGGAGGGTTTTGTGTGCGTGGGTGAGTATCTTGAAGGTAATTCTTGCCTTGATGGGGAGCGAGTGGAGTGTGCGCAGGTGCTGAGAGATGTGGCAGTGTCGTGGCAGGTTGAGGATTAGTCTGGCGGCGGCGTTCTGGATGTTTTGTAGCTTGCGGGTGAGGTTTTTGTTGATTCCGGCATAGAGTGCGTTGCCGTAGTCAAGTCTGCTGGTGACGAGGGCGTGAGTGACGGTCTTTCTGTGTTCGAGGGGGATCCATTTGAAGGTCTTGTGTAGGAGGCGGAGGGTGTGGAAGCAGGAGGATGCAACGGAGTTGATCTGGCGGTACATTTTGAGTTCGGAGTCCAGGATGATTCCGAGGTTGCATGCGTGGTCTGTGGGGGTGGGCTGGCTTCCGAGGGCGGGGGGCCACCAGGTGTCGTTCCAGGCGTCGGGGTGTGGGCCCATGATGAGTACTTCTGTTTTGTCCGTGTTGAGTTGTAGACAGCTGCTCTTCATCCATTTGGTGACTGCTTCCATGCCTTCTTGGAAGTTGTGTTTGGCTGCGTTGGGTTTGTTGGATAGGGAGAGGACCCCTGAGTGTTTTATTCACTAACTAAATAGAGTTTGGAGTTCCCTTGAGCCTAGAGCAGCTTGCAGAGTCAGTATACATTTCCCGCACCCATTAATGATCAAGCAAATGTCCATGGCAGCGTAAATGTTAGTCACTTGCCTTTAGCATCAATAAATTGCTGCTAAATATGCAGGAGACTTTTAAACTAGATTTCCTTTTATTTTCTTCTTTTAATACTCTTATTGTCTACTGTGTAATTCACACATGTTGGATGGAGGGGCTCACCAGCATTATTAGTTTTCACCTGCACAGCGCTTGCAGTGTGCTTGTGAAATTTCTTGTATTTAATATATCTTAAAAGGGGGCTCTTATCAGTTCCCATGCCAAATTACTGTGTTCATTTGCCTTTGTTTGGGACTTTTTTTTGTTCACTTCCCCTGGCTGCACGCATTTACAATAGTTCTACTAAAGCTGTTCACACTGTTTAAGCCCCATTCACTGTCAAGATAAGATCTCTTATGTCAAGAAAAGGTCTCTTCCAACGAAAAAGCAGATCGTTTCTAACAGTATGCTGGAATGCTTGCTTTTTATTACTTAGCTGTGTGAAGCAGATGCTTTAGCCTTAGAACATTTATGGCATTTCCTATTCAAGCCTCAGCACCTTTCTTTGCACTCTGCAGGCATTATCGGACTGATTTTTTCAACTTAATCTATTTGGTCATTGTGATCAAATTTTAAATGTTGTAATAAACATTGCACGTTAAACACACGCAAGATCTATGCTATATTTTACTACTAAATAGACAGCCACAAGTGCAGTTACCTTGCAGACAGCAGGGTCATGATTTGAATGTTGTAGCAGGTGCAGTAGCACCAGGCCCAAAAGTTGTCAGAACTCCTCTTAACACATAATACTACTATATTTGACTACTAAACAGGCAGTCACAATTGCAGTTACCTTGCAGTTAAACGGGACTTGATTTGAATGGTGCAGCAGGTGCAGTGGCACTGGGGCCAAAAGCTCTAGGGACCCCACTAAACCCATATTATTAAAAAAATGAAAACTAAACAGGCAGTCACAAGTGCAGTTACCTTGTAGAAAACAGGGTCATGATTTGAATTGTGCAGCAGGTGCAGTGGCACCAGGCCCAACATTTGTCACGACCTCCTTGAAACACCTAATATTACTATATTTTACTTCTATACAGGCAGACACGATTGCAGTTAACTTGCAGTTAAAAGGGGATTGATTTGAATGGTGCAGCAGGTGCAGTGGCACACGGGCCAAAAGCTCTAGGGATCCGACTAAACGCAGAATATTGCTAAACTTTACTACTAAACAGCCAGTCACAAGTGCAGTTATCTAGCAGGCACCAGGGCCATGATTTGAATGGTGCTGCAGGTGCAGTGGCAGCAGAGCCAAAAGTTGTCAGAACTCCTCTAAAGTCTAAACACCAAATATTGCTATATTTAACTACCGAATTAGCAGTCAGAAGTATAGTTACCTTGCAGGCACTAGGATTATGATTTCAATGGTGCAGCAGGTGCAGTGATACCAGTGCCCAAAGCTCTTGGAACCCCTCTAAACACCAAATATTGCAATAGTTTACTACTAAACAGGCAGTCACAAGTGCGGTTACCTTATAGGCAATAGGGTCATGATTTGAATGGTGCAGCAGGTGCACTGGCACCGGGCCCAAAAGTTGTCAGAAGTCCTCTAAACACATAATATTGCTATTACATCGATTAATTCTATTATTTTCCTCTTTCATTAAATTTTTAAAAAAAAATTCTATTATTTACTCACACTGTACCACTAGTGACTGCACAATATGTTGCCTTTTTGTACATAGGCAAGTCATAACACTTTAACAGACTTTCTGTAGCTTATATTGTACAACTACTCAGCAAGCTACAACTTGCAACAACAAAACAGAGTATTATTTTTCACATAGGCAAAACCTAATGCATTTGCCAATGCTTGTCTTTAATTTGAGCATTGAAAAGGCTGTACTGCTCCAGGAAACTAGCATAGATGACCAGTTATTCACAAGCACATCTGCTGGTTACATCCCTTCTTACCAGGAAAGCCATGCTCTGCCGCAGCTAGTTAGCTCCAGTAAGCTCCTGGAAGCAAGCCCTTCCCAGTGAGCGTCTTACACCAGTGTAAAACCCCATCTGCTCCTGCTGTATCTTCTTGATGGTTTTGAAAGACTGAAATGGAACACTGCTGCTTTCATGCTTGTTCCTTGAAGGAAAGTTATTTTTTCCTCGTCTGCAATTAAAGTGACCACTGCAGTTCCTTTTAAATGGTGAAAGAACTTAGGGGTCGATTCCGATCTCGGTCGGAGGCGCACCCAATACCATTCGGTCGGGAAAAAAGCCATGCGAAAGCCAGTTTCCCGACCGATCCGTACAGCACACCGAGCGAGCAAGTACGATCGCACAACAGCAAAAATTCCGGCCGAGCCGTACTCACCCAAACCAGGTCCTGTTCTCCGACCGAGGCGAATCCGGAAACGCCGAATCGAGTCGCACGGAAGGGAAAATGCAGCCCCGTCCGGCCGGACAAGTGCGATGCGCTTCCCGTACGCGCCCGAACCCGTCGCTACGCACGGCACGTCAAAGCATCCGGGAGAGGCGCACATAATCTCCGAATCGCGCCACAACACGATCCACGGCTACGAGGCGAACACGGCACCGGCGAGGGCCGAAGCGAGCGGCGAGGGCGAAGCGAAGCGGCGAGGGCGACGCGAAGCAGCGAGAAGGGCGAGCGACACGAACCAACCATGAATCCCTTCGTCCCGATCATACCAATATTCTACATCTACTACCGGAACAGGCACGGACGCGTACGGCGCAGAAGGTAAGTCAGACACCAACCACAAAACACATACAACACGTACACGACACATCACACACATACACGGGAATCTGAATATACTTACACCAGCAACAGCAGCACCATAGGGGCGGGATGCCCATCACCAATGCCACATATGCACACAGGGGCCTGAATGCGCGCCACCACCCCAACCCAGAGGGGGCAGGATGCCTACCACTACTACCACCCTTAGCCAGGGGGCAGGATGCCTACCACTACTACCACCCTCACCCACGGGGGCAGGATGCCCACCACTACTACCACCCTCACCCACGGGGCAGGATGCCTACCACTACTACCACCCTTAGCCAGGGGGCAGGATGCCTACCACTACTACCACCCTTAGCCAGGGGGCAGGATGCCCACCACTACTACCACCCTTAGCCAGGGGGCAGGATGCCCACCACTACTACCACCCTCACCCAGGGGGGCTGGATGCCTACCACTACTACCACCCTTAGCCAGGGGGCAGGATGCCTACCACTACTACCACCCTTAGCCAGGGGGCAGGATGCCCACCACTACTACCACCCTCACCCACGGGGGCAGGATGCCTACCACTACTACCACCCTCACCCAGGGAGGCAGGATGCCCACCACTACTACCACCCTTAGCCAGGGGGCAGGATGCCCACCACTACTACCACCCTCACCCACGGGGGCAGGATGCCTACCACTACTACCACCCTCACCCAGGGGGCAGGATGCCTACCACTACTACCACCCTAAGCCAGGGGGCAGGATGCCTACCACTACTACCACCCTTAGCCAGGGGGCAGGATGCCCACCACTACTACCACCCTCACCCAGGGGGGCAGGATGCCTACCACTACTACCACCCTTAGCCAGGGGGCAGGATGCCTACCACTACTACCACCCTTAGCCAGGGGGCAGGATGCCTACCACTACTACCACCCTTAGCCAGGGGGCAGGATGCCCACCACTACTACCACCCTTAGCCAGGGGGCAGGATGCCCACCACTACTACCACCCTCACCCACGGGGGCAGGATGCCTACCACTACTACCACCCTTAGCCAGGGGGCAGGATGCCCACCACTACTACCACCCTTAGCCAGGGGGCAGGATGCCCACCACTACTACCACCCTCACCCAGGGGGGCTGGATGCCTACCACTACTACCACCCTTAGCCAGGGGGCAGGATGCCTACCACTACTACCACCCTTAGCCAGGGGGCAGGATGCCCACCACTACTACCACCCTCACCCACGGGGGCTGGATGCCTACCACTACTACCACCCTTAGCCAGGGGGCAGGATGCCCACCACTACTACCACCCTTAGCCAGGGGGCAGGATGCCCACCACTACTACCACCCTCACCCAGGGGGGCTGGATGCCTACCACTACTACCACCCTTAGCCAGGGGGCAGGATGCCTACCACTACTACCACCCTTAGCCAGGGGGGCAGGATGCCCACCACTACTACCACCCTCACCCACGGGGGCAGGATGCCTACCACTACTACCACCCTTAGCCAGGGGGCAGGATGCCCACCACTACTACCACCCTTAGCCAGGGGGCAGGATGCCCACCACTACTACCACCCTCACCCAGGGGGGCTGGATGCCTACCACTACTACCACCCTTAGCCAGGGGGCAGGATGCCTACCACTACTACCACCCTTAGCCAGGGGGCAGGATGCCCACCACTACTACCACCCTCACCCACGGGGGGCAGGATGCCTACCACTACTACCACCCTCACCCAGGGGGGCAGGATGCCCACCACTACTACCACCCTTAGCCAGGGGGCAGGATGCCCACCACTACTACCACCCTCACCCACGGGGGCAGGATGCCTACCACTACTACCACCCTCACCCAGGGGGCAGGATGCCTACCACTACTACCACCCTTAGCCAGGGGGCAGGATGCCTACCACTACTACCACCCTTAGCCAGGGGGCAGGATGCCCACCACTACTACCACCCTCACCCAGGGGGCAGGATGCCCACCACTACTACCACCCTTAGCCAGGGGGCAGGATGCCCACCACTACTACCACCCTCACCCAGGGGGGCAGGATGCCTACCACTACTACCACCCTTAGCCAGGGGGGCAGGATGCCTACCACTACTACCACCCTTAGCCAGGGGGGCAGGATGCCTACCACTACTACCACCCTTAGCCAGGGGGGCAGGATGCCTACCACTACTACCACCCCCACTCATAGGATGGACAATGCATGACACAACCAGCACACCACAACCTAGGGAATGCAAGATAAAGACATCCCCCACCACCATGACAAGCGTGTGTAGGCTGTGTCAAATGCCTACAACACCGAACATGACTTTGAACATACAATGTGACCCCCTAGCACATGTGCCACACATATATGTGTGTGGCACCCACAATGCAAGCAGCCCATGACCATTGTGGCAATGGGGCCTAAACCCCCATCATCACAGTGACCAAAAGGTAAGTGTGGGGTCCATAGCTGAAGCACATTCTGACCATTGTGGCAATGGGGTCTAAACCCCCATCATCACAGTGACCAAAAGGCAAGTGTGGGGTCCATAGCTGAAGCACATTTTGACCATTGTGGCAATGGGGTCTAAACCCCCATCATCACAGTGACCAAAAGGCAAGTGTGGGGTCCATAGCTGAAGCACATTTTGACCATTGTGGCAATGGGGTCTACACCCTCATCATCACAGTGACCAAAAGGTAATTGTTGACAAAGAAAGAGCTGCAACTGCCAAACTGCATGGATCATTCCTGGTCACAGAACCAAAAACTCATCTGTGGCAAAGTAGTGTATGTGTCCCATTGCAACATAAATTGGGGGAGCCAAATACTGCAGTGCAAATGAAACATTCCTTTGGCCATGTGCAGACAAACAACACCCATGGGGGCTGAGACCGTCAACAGTCATCAATGACACAATGACAGAAGTGACCATCAGAATGCAGAACCACATATTTGCACCAATGGGCACACAAATGCAGATACCCTGTGGAGACAGCAGATCTGAGGTGAACAGATACCATACCATGGCAGCAATGGGACACACAAACCATGATCACTGTGCTGACCGATGACCTAGGAGTCCCAGGGACAGCAGGGGAAACACACCAAACAACATACAGCCAATGGCACACCCAAGATATGCCAATGCAGTGGTGCAGATGCACAAACACAAACAGGCAGACCAACACTGTCATCATACACAGCAGGTGAGGGGTGGGGGTGCCAGTGTCCCCAGGCAACAACACAACACATGAGGAGAGCTGAATACCAATCATACAGATGTGCATACACTGCCACACTAAGGTAACTCATGGATCCAAATCCCCTATGTGGGCAAGCAGGCATTGACAGGTGAGAGGGAGCACAAAACACACATGTCACACAGGCACGTAGGAACAACAACTGACACAGCAAGTCACAGACACACCACAGCACCACCCCCAGGGCCCCCACAATGTGGTGACCCTGGGCTGAATAAAAATACCACTGTGATGACAAAGCTAAATGTCGTTCACACTGTGAACCACAGTCAGGTGTCCTGAGCAACAAACTACCATCACACCTACACAAGCACAAATCAATCAGCATGGCCAGTAAGCCAAGGCCAACATGGAGGCAGGGGACTAGCCGGGCAACAACTCTCATCTGCACACACTCAAGACCACACCCCTCGACCTCCAACAATGTGCAGCAGTGAAGTACACATGCACTGGTGACATTGCACATGCACCCATGACTATTCCAGGGTGGTGGGTGGGAACCAAGGTGTAGAAACACATCACACATGGACACTCAACAAGACTCCTGAATGTCTGACACACTGCACACTACGCTGTACATGGACATGACGGCAATACCACACCGACCAATGGGATCCCAGCCACAGTCACACACCAATGAAGAAGCCAAGGTCACCCACAAAGAACACACATAGACAACAACCAACATTGCAGCCCGGACCCTAAGGAGTGCCAGCAGTCACACACACAACGTGTCACAATCACTGAAAGATAACACAAACTGGAAATCACATGACAGGGGCAAACAACAAGTGCCAAAGGGAAACCTGACTGTGACCCATCTGCGTCTGCACACAAACTCTGCCCTGACAGCAAACACACCTATGGGTGACACCCTGATGACCAGTAATGTGCCATGCACCCACATCACAGAGAACACAGGGAGAAGACTTTGGGGGAACATAGCTCAAGTCAGCAAGCATCACAAACAGGTACAACACTAGGGATCACAGCATGCGCAGATGAATGGAAGTGAACACACAGACATGCACATACAACACACACCTTGGGCGCAGGCAATGTCACACGTGTACACACTGCCATGAGGGGACTCCACTCCTGTGTGAGGAAAGCTGTGCCATATGTTGCCTCAGTAGGGCCCCATCATGTCAGCTGAGCACTTGGTCACACAATCAACAATTAGCACCAAATGAGGGCTCCCATCACATCAGCCTGGTCATGGATGTGCCAACGGAATCATCAGCACAGATCCAACACACTTGTATAGCAATGTTGCACTGACTACACGGATGAGTCCCTCCCCATTGATGCCCAAACCTGCATGTCCACTGGAGATGGCAACACGGTCAGGGAAGTAGACAAATGCAACGATGGCAGGCACAACAGATGTGCAGGGGTGGAAGCCACAGATATGAAATTGCCAATGTAAGTAGGAAACCCATTGCCAAATACTGAACACATGACACCCTCAGATGCTGCTATTGATGACATGGATACACCACATGATAGGACACATTCCCCCTGGACCACATGGGTTCCTGCACAGTAACACTTCATAATCATGAGACCAGATATCACCATCACTGCAGCAAGGGCATGGTTAGCTGCACCATACAACATGTACATCTGAAGCATGAGCACTAGAGAAAAGAAAGTTGCTTTATTCAGCATATGTGTTGTTTGATAACGACGTCCAGAAGAAATTAGAGCAAAGGCCAATGGCCAGTCCATTGTCAAAGTTCAAACAGGGTGACACTGGCAGATGTCACCCTACGCATGCCTGCACAATACCAGGGACAATCCACTAGGAGGGGCAACCGGGGGGCAGGCCAGGCACCGCAGGGACAGGATCAGGGCTCACCAGGGGAGTCAGGGAAGGGGTGGTGGGTGCTGGAGAGCCACTGACAACTGCAGTGGAGGTGTCTGACATGGTGTGTGCCGGCACAACTGGGGGCATGACTCAGATGTCGTGGGTGCCGGCACAACTGCAGTGGACCCTGCAGATGGGGTGGACAGGTCCGCCACTGCAGTGCCCAAGTCAGACAGGGCGGTAGTGGACTCCACTGCAGTGCCTACCTCCAGGGGAGGAGAATGGGGAACAGGCAAGGTGGGTTGGACAGAGGGGAGGACACCCTCACCACATCAGTGGCACAGACAAGCGCAGCGGGGGTGTGGTGCTGGGAGAGCAAGTGGCAGGGGGAGAAGGCCGGATCCTCTTGGGGATGGTATATCTGTGGGTGGGGGAACCTGGGGCAGGGTGTGGTGGGGGCACCTGTGCAGTGGGGGCCTGAGGGATGGAGGACGGAGACCTTGTGCCTGAGCTGCAGGGCGGTGGCGGGGTCTTGCTCTTACCACTCCGGGGGACTTGCGGGTGGGGGCCTCAGTCCGTCTGCGCCTGGGGGAGGGTGTCCGGGGGCGAGGGGCACTCTGCTCCGTGTGGGTGGGCTTCCTCTTCCCCCGGTATGCTGGAGCAGCTTCATCGGTGGGGAAGAGGCCGAGGTCACAGAGGAAGAGCTGCTGTGACTTTGGGGTTGCAGGTGAGGCAAGGGAGGGTGCTTTGGAGGGAGAGGGAACTGAGGACTGCGCAGTGCATGTGGATGCGTGTGTGTGTTCCAGGGCCCCATCCCCTGTGAGTCTGGCTTCAGTCCCCTGAATGTGCGTGCGTGTGCGTTTTGTCATTGGCGTGTGTGTCAGTGTGCTGGATGTGTGTGTGCTGGTGTGTGCCTGTGCCGTGTGTGTGTGTGCCTGGGATGGGTAAGGTGCTGGGGAGTGTGGATGGAGCAGAGGCAGGAGGGGTGAGGGACCGTTTGAGGAGGGACACTGCTGCCGTCAGGGAGGAGTCCATGGACCTATTGCCCCTCTGTAGGTCAGACATGCCCGATGAGATGCCCTCCATGAACGACACCAGCTGAGTCAACAGCGCGGTGTGCGCATGGAGGACACTCAGCATGGCTGTCTGCCCTACATGGAGCTGGCGAAGGAGGTACACAGACTCCTCACTCAGGGCAGCAGGGGACACAGGGGCAGGGGGTGCGGTGCCTGGCCCAAAGGAGACACGCTCCCGGACATGGGAGCCTCCACGGACCTGGGGAATGGGAGCCGATGGGAGGGCGGTGGTGGTGCTGGTGGTGGCGGGGACAGCAACACTAGCTGGGGTGTGGTGGCTGCTGACACCCGCCTCCACAAGGGAGTCATCCTCCGAGTTGCTCTGGTCCTCAGCTGAGGTGGATGCTGCTGAGGACTCCTCGGTGTGGCTCCCCTCGCCCTCCGTGCCACTGGGTCCCTCCGACCACTCCTCGGCTGCTGACCCAGTCTGGCTCTCCGGCTCCTCCTGGTCCGTGGAGCTGTCCCCTTCCGTGGCCGTGGATGTATCTGCAAACAATGGGGAAACAGACAGACATCAGTCACCTGCACATAACGCACACACCACTGTGAGCACAGCACATCACAGAGCAAGCCCTGGCATCATTAGTTGTACATTGCTAAAAGTGCACTAATTGAACAGGAGAAGTCAATTGTCAGTCTGATGCCAAGCATGGCACTCACATCCCACATGGCCTTGCACCCATCTGTCTGGTGTCTGTTGGATTGCAACACCCCAGTGTTGACACATGCACCAAGTACACAGTAGTTGGACAGTGCAGAGGACACGGTGTGGACACATCACAGCTCTTGCCACTGAGTCAGTACAGGTTTCCGGATGTAAGGGATGCCCAGAGTCAAATAGGAAATGCATGTGATGCATACCAGCGACAGACACCATGATGCACCCATGTCCTGATAGCCAGCGCCACTATGGTGTGCATGTAGCACATGTCACTCCCCTGCAGGCTCACCAATCAGTAGACACATGCCATGGCGGAGGCATGACTGCAAAGTCATACATCACTGGCTCAGTGATGTATGACTTTGCAGCCAGACAACAACACTCTGCACTGTGTCACAATAGTAGGTCATGGGGAATGCAAGTCCTGGAGCTGCACAAGTGCACATGTACATCCCCCCACAACACATCCTCTTAACCCTCATCTGTCCAGGTCATACCTATTGGACATATGGGAGACCTGTGACACTACCCTCTGAACCTGAGCCCCTCACACTCTGCTGTGCATGGGGAACAGCTGCCTGAACTTCACATTTACATGCCCCAGTCTGCATGGGCAGCTGATCAGACACCTATGTGTCACACAAGTATCGTCTCCTATGGTCACATCTCCAGTGGCATGCTGAGCCCCTACCAAGAAACTCCACAGCAGTCCTGGCGACTAATCCACAGCACACTGACACAGAGGCAGACACCTGAGGGGTCAAATCACTGTGCACAATGTGTCCGCTGATACACGGGAGTGGGAGTACAGAGTGTATTGTATGGCCTGGAGTAGGCATGACTGTCCAGCCCCACATGAATGAGGGATGAGCCCTGGACTGTAGGCAGCTGGCTAAGTATGTGTGACACACGTCATATACATACTCCTGGGGCCCAAACATTGTTCCCACCCGCAGCATGGGTGTGTGCCAGGTACCCCAGCCACATGTGGTGGATCAGCTCAGCAATTGGACCACAGATCAAAGTAACACGCTGAATACATGTCAGAATACAGGCATTGTGTAAGCAATGGACCCACCCATGATGCCCACCACAGAGTCAGGGAAACAGATGCTGTCTCCCACCTTGAGTCAAGCAAACTGCAAGGACACAGTCCTAAGTGACAGAATTCCCTGCATGTAAGGGCCACACCTGGGTATCAGATGAGGAGTGGGCAGTGCACAATAGAGGGACATGGCTCCTGGACAACATGACTGCTGTACTGTGGCAGTTTAACCAGGCCCGAGGAGGGCACATAGCATGTTAGACAGAGTACACAGTGCAGTCTTTGACTCACCCCCTCCTTGCTGCTCTCTGGCCTTCAGCTGCCCATCCAGGTCTGGAAAGACCACCGCCAGGATCCTGAGCATGTGGGGGTCAGGGTCCGTGTTCCGCCCCTCCTGCGAGGAGGCGACAGCTTCAGCTGGACCCGTGCAATCCTCCGGGTCCAGCCCCGAAGGTCCTGCCACCTCTTTTGGCAGTTGCGGATCCGGCGCTTGTAGACCCCCACGGACCGGACAGCCCGGACGATGTCCTTCCATATCTCATGCTTCCGATGGGCAGAAGCCTGTCAGGATGACAAAGTGATAAGGCCATTACTACACATGCAACATATCCGTGCATGACACAGTTGCATATACATGTCGCAATCACAGGGGCACATGGTGTACCCAGGCAGTGCACGGCTGCCCATGGACAGTTTTCCAGAAGTCACTACATGGTATCATTGCATGGGGAGTAAAACCCTGTTCAGAAGCACTGTCACTGCACCATACCTGTCCAGTGCAAGTCACTACACACTATGGGGGTGACAACTACTCAGTGAGCCTGCTAGCCAGTGGTGTGCTGACTCTCAGCCTTGCTAGTCAGACAAAATGCACATTCAGAAAGGCAGTGCACAGAACACTCACCTGCTCCCCTGGTGTCCCATACAGCTTGCTGTACTGTGGAAGTAGGCTGTCCAGCAGGGCCTGGTTCTCCTCAAGGCTGAAGGCTGGGGCTCTCTCCACAGTACGTGCCATTGCAGGGTCCAGAGGGGCAGAGACAGCAGCAGTGCAGTGGCAGATGTCGTCCTGGAGCATGTAGTGCAGGCAAGTGGGCTCTCAGGGGAACAGGCAGCAATATATATGTGCTGGAGAGGCAGATACTGTCCCTTGTGTCCAAAGTGATAGGTCCAAGTCGTTTGCATCTTCTGAATCTGGCCAATCCATGGAATAGCAGCACCAAAACACGCCCACAGCATCCTTCAAAACTTCAACTTCATGACATACATGATTTTGCAACATTGTTGTGGGTGACCAACTGATTTTCCAGCAACCGACTCGTTCGAAATTCGAAAACGCGTCCGTTGCCAGGCAAGCCCATTGTCAATGGGTGCGCACCGATCGGTCCATTGAGGTACAACGCGCACAGGGGTACAACGCGTACCCGCACACATTGAAAGCAATGGGCCGGCCGGAGGCACCGATCGGTCCATTGCAGTTCAACGCGCACAGGGGTACAACGCGTACCCGCACACATTGAAAGCAATGGGCCGGCCGGAGGCACCGATCGGTCCATTGCAGTTCAACGCGCACAGGGGTACAACGCGTACCCGCACACATTGAAAGCAATGGGCCGGCCGGAGGCACCGATCGGTCCATTGCTGTTCAACGCGCACAGGGGTACAACGCGTACCCGCACACATTGAAAGCAATGGGCCGGCCGGAGGCACCGATCGGTCCATTGCGGTTCAACGCGCACAGGGGTACAACGCGTACCCGCACACATTGAAAGCAATGGGCCGGCCGGAGGCACCGATCGGTCCATTGCTGTTCAACGCGCACAGGGGTACAACGCGTACCCGCACACATTGAAAGCAATGGGCCGGCCGGAGGCACCGATCGGTCCATTGCTGTTCAACGCGCACAGGGGTACAACGCGTACCCGCACACATTGAAAGCAATGGGCCGGCCGGAGGCACCGATCGGTCCATTGCAGTTCAACGCGCACAGGGGTACAACGCGTACCCGCACACATTGAAAGCAATGGGCCGGCCGGAGGCACCGATCGGTCCATTGCTGTTCAACGCGCACAGGGGTACAACGCGTACCCGCACACATTGAAAGCAATGGGCCGGCCGGAGGCACCGATCGGTCCATTGCAGTTCAACGCGCACAGGGGTACAACGCGTACCCGCACACATTGAAAGCAATGGGCCGGCCGGAGGCACCGATCGGTCCATTGCAGTTCAACGCGCACAGGGGTACAACGCGTACCCGCACACATTGAAAGCAATGGGCCGGCCGGAGGCACCGATCGGTCCATTGCTGTTCAACGCGCACAGGGGTACAACGCGTACCCGCACACATTGAAAGCAATGGGCCGGCCGGAGGCACCGATCGGTCCATTACAGTTCAACGCGCACAGGAGTACAACGCGTACCCGCACACATTGAAAGCAATGGGCCGGCCGGAGGCACCGATCGGTCCATTGCTGTTCAACGCGCACAGGGGTACAACGCGTACCCGCACACATTGAAAGCAATGGGCCGGCCGGAGGCACCGATCGGTCCATTGCAGTTACAACGCGCACAGGGTACAACGCGTACCCGCACACATTGAAAGCAATGGGCCGGCCGGAGGCATCGATCGGTCCATTGCTGTTCAACGCGCACAGGGGTACAACGCGTACCCGCACACATTGAAAGCAATGGGCCGGCCGGAGGCACCGATCGGTCCATTGCTGTTCAACGCGCACAGGGGTACAACGCGTACCCGCACACATTGAAAGCAATGGGCCGGCCGGAGGCACCGATCGGTCCATTGCAGTTACAACGCGCACAGGGGTACAACGCGTACCCGCACACATTGAAAGCAATGGGCCGGCCGGAGGCACCGATCGGTCCATTGCTGTTCAACGCGCACAGGGGTACAACGCGTACCCGCACACATTGAAAGCAATGGGCCGGCCGGAGGCACCGATCGGTCCATTGCAGGTTCAACGCGCACAGGGGTACAACGCGTACCCGCACACATTGAAAGCAATGGGCCGGCCGGAGGCACCGATCGGTCCATTGCTGTTCAACGCATCACTGTATATGTGACTGGCATAGGTCAGCATGCCTGTCTCAGATGGACATATGCCAGCCACAGATAGCTCCCAGGGAGTGAGGGGCACACCTACATCACGACAGCCTGTCCAAACCTTATCATAAGGCATGTAAGGCTGCATTTCCTATTGTGTGTATGTTGGTGTACATGTTGTCCTGTGGGTGTCACCTGTGGGCAGCCACCCCCAGGCTGTGCACGTGTTCATGGGGACAGGATCCTGGGTGTTACGTGTACGTGACCACTGTGATGTGCAACTGTTCATATCTGTGCATGTGTCATGGTCACATTTCACAGTGGTGTTTGTGTATGTCATGTCACATACCCCGTGAGTCCCATGTGGGACGGTATGTTTGAGCCAGGGTGTCCCAGTGGCACAATAGTGATGGCCCTCCACAGTCTTTGTGCATGTAGTGTTTACAATGTCTCTGATTTCATGTGCACAATGGGAGACAGTCTCCACATCCACGTTGTGTGTGCATGGACTCTGATGTTGTGCGTGTGTGTCACAGACGTCCATGGCTCTCCTGCCATGGCAAGTGTGGCCACTACCTGTGGGGGTCATGTTTGTTTTGCTGTGGTGTACACATGATACTCCAGGTGATGCCAGTGTCCATGTGGCATTACAGGGTCCCTGGGAATGTGCCTGTCGTTGAGCTGTGGTGCCTGGGGCACATCTGTCCTCACATGTCACTGGGGGGTGACTTTGACACAGCATCATGATATCCAATGGGCCAACCTGGGACAAATTGATGCCACCTGTAGGACCGTGTTGACAGATGTTGGCCATGTATGTACCATACATGTCGTTCCGGTACTGCACACTTCATGTAGTTGTGCCTCATGATGATGTATGTTGGGAACTTGAGTGTGTTCAATGCCGCATATGTGGGGTGACTGACGATCTTGCTTACTTCTCCTCTGCACTGCAGGGCTCCTGCTGTCCATCGGCCATTCCCAGACCTGGCAACGATGGTGGAACGGGACAGCATCCGACGGTACCGCTTCACCAGGCAGCTGATTGAGGATTTGGCAGTGCAGTTGTCCCCACATTTGCAGCCTGGCCGGCCGTATCCTACAGCGCTGACCCCCAAGGTGAAGGTGATGGCAGCCCTACACTTCTTTGCCACCGGTACCTTCCAACATACTGTGGCGTCTGCTGGTGGGATGTCACAGACCATGTTCAGCCGTGTGCTCCGCGATTTCTTGGCGGCAATGTTGCTCTTCCTGAACCGGTACATATATTTCCCTAGACTGCGACGACTCACTGACGTGAAGAGTGACTTTTATGCCCTGGGGAGGATGCCGCATGTCATTGGCTCCATTGATGGGACACATGTGGCTTTGGTACCACCACAGGCCCAGGAGCAGGCCTACAGGAACCGCAAGCACTACCACTCGGTCAATGCACTGGTGGTGTGTCTTGCAGACATGACCATCACACACGTGTGTGCCCGTTTCCCTGGTTCAGCACACGATGCCTTTGTGATGAGGAGTAGTCGCATCCCCAGGTTGATGGCACAGATGCAGAACCAGCGTGCCTGGCTTGTCGGTGTGTACTGACTTTGTGCCATTGTGTGTGATCTGATCTGTAGTATTCCGCCCACTTTTCCAAGTCAGCTGATGTGCACTTGTCTGTCCGTAGGTGACTCGGGATACCCCAACATGCCGTGGTTGCTGACACCCCTCAGGAACCCTGTGACACCTGCCCAGATGCGCTACAATGAGGCACATGGTCGGACCAGGAGAGTGATTGAGCGGACCTTTGGTCTCCTGAAGAGCCGCTTCCGCTGCCTGGACAAGACCGGAGGGTCCCTCCCATATGCCCCTGCGAAAGTGTGCAAGATTATCATCGTCTGCTGCATGCTCCACAACCTGGCAGTGCGGAAGGAGTTGCCTCTCATCCAGGATGACGATGACCAACATCCGCCACCTGTGGAGGATCCTGGCCTGGACCACGATGCCAGTGACGATGATGATGATGATGATGGTGATGGTGATGTCCGCACACAGCTCATCACCAACTTCTTTAGCTGAATGTGAGTATCCTGAGGTGTCATGTGAATGATGTGAGTTGGCATGATGTGTGGGTGGTGCTCTGGTGCTGTTGGAGTGTGTCCATGGGCTACTTGACAGGATGTGTGTTGCGATGTGTGGTGACAGGTGGGCTGTACTCCCCAACAGTGTTGACATGCTAACTTGGTTCTGGGTGGGTATCTTGTAACATGTATTGTGCATGAGTTTTGCTGATCTGTCCTGTACTGCATTGCTTTTGACTGTGTGTCATTTCTGTCCTTCACAGGGTACTTTCAGATTCGTTTGGTCAACTGTGTCCACCGACGACGTGATTGCACATCCAGGCTGGTAGCTGTTGTGTCCCTACAGGTGATGTGCGCCACACCCATGGACTTCCTTCCGTCTACAGTTGTTGACTGTGTGCCCGCTACCAGGTGGGGTTACCTTGCATCTGTAGTGGTTACGGCATGTTGCTACTGTGTAATAAACCTGTGCTTCACTTAGTGATGTGCGTTGTCTGTGGTCACACATTTGACTGCCATTTGCTTACTGCACCTGTGGGCTACTTGACTACAACTGGGAATGGGTGTGGTGTCTGTGCATTGCACCGTCTTCCCTGGCAACATCAGTGTAGGCAATGAGTCAGATGGCCTAGGTGTGTATGTGTTGTGTAGCCCTGGTGGTGTGTCTCCCTCATATGTGTCACGTTGCCTGTACTCACATGCCTGTGTTGTCCTTGCTGTTGCAGTTCGCATACACAGTGTAATTTTGCAGTTCATCATCCCCATAACAGCACCCACGTTGGAATCACGACAGAGGCAAGTATGGTGTATTAGTGTGTTTATTGTGATACATCTGTGTTAATAGTGCATAGGATGGATTGTGCTGTACATGAATCTTGCAATCCCAAGTTCCTAGGTGAATTGAAAGTCCAGGTAGACAGGATCCCCAGTATCGGGGCCACAGTTGTCTGACACATTGTTCCAACTTGTACTCCCCATGCAATGTGTGGGAGTAGTGTTGCCATCAACAGGGTGAACAGTCTGTGCACAAAGGCGAAAATCCAGAACAGGTTCAGGCTTCCTGGGAGTTGCGCTTGGCCATCAGCCTCTCACTTTCCCCTCCTCGGACGACCCCTCTTCTTGGGGGGCCCTCAAGTGCAGGCTGCTGCGGTGCAGGGGACTCTCCGCCAGAGTCCTCCTCCCTCCCTGTGGCAGTTGCAGTTTGTTCGGTACCAGATGTTGTTGGCACACAGGGAGGTGTGGACTGGTTGCTGTTCATCTGGCGGAGGCATTGTAAAATGTCCCTGTGCACCGCCGTCATCTCATGTAGTACATCCCACTTGGACTCCACGCGGGACATGTGGGAGTCCACACGTGACATGTGTGACTCCACGTGGGACATGTGGGAGTCCAAGCGGGCATGATGGGCAGCCTGCTGCTGTTTGATGTCTCTGAGGAGCCCCACTACCTGGCTGAGCTCTCCGGTGCTGGACTGGTACGCATCAGCTATGCGTACCAGTTGTGGGTCTTCATGCACACCAGCAACGTCTGCAAGCAGCGACCTCTGTCTCCCACCCCTCCCACCACCCCTGCTGACATGTGCAGTGTGTGCAGTTGCACGCACAGATAACCCTGGTCCACCTTGGGGGTGGTGGTGGTGGTGGTGGTGTCCATGGCCCCAGGTTGGTCCAGGGTCACTGCGCTGGTGTTGTTCCTTATTCTGTCCATGTCGGCAGGGATGGTATTCGTGGTGACAGTCGTTGGAGGGGTGGGTGCAGGGGGTGCAGCTGGTGGACCTGCTGGTGCTGCAGCTGGTGGTCCTGCTGGTGCAGCAAGTTGACTTGCACCGGATGTGCCAGGTTGTTCATCGTCCGAGGAGGACAGAGGCTGTACGACGCCAGTGAGCTCGGCATCCTCTTGAGCCTGGGACTGGGACTCCTCAGCGTCTGCTGCTGTGTCCCTATCATCACCTGTTTTTGGGAGACACAAACAATGTATTTCATGTTTCTGCAGGCATCAGTGGTTGACACACCTGACAGTTGTGACTGTGCCTCGGGGTGCGGGCCTGTACATTGTATTGTCCTAAGTCGTCACAGTCAGGGGTTGATATTGGTGTGGCACATTGTCCTGCATTATTTGGGCATTTCTATGTATTCTCTGGGGTGTGAACATGGTCTGCATTGATTGTGTTTGGTTGACAGCCAGACCTCCTTCCCACCCACCCACCCACCCAGTCAGTTATCCCACCATGGAACGTGCTTGCATTGCAGGGAGTGGAAGTTGTCTCTCAGGATGTCAGTCAGTGGTGTCCTGCTGTTTGTTGGTGCACAGTTGGCAGCAGGGCCTTGTGCTCCCCACAGCAGTAGCCAGTGTCAGCCATCTTGTGAGTCCTTCTCCACTCCCTGTGATGTGAGCATGGTTCAGGGTGGTGTTGATGGGACAGTTGTGGGGGTGAGCTATGTCTGTGACTACGACTCCCATCATGCTATTGCCTCCACCCCCTTCCCAGCATGCCCATGCTTCCTTCCTTTTGACTCTGCTTCCCTGTGGGGTGGGCTGGCTGTGCTGACAGGATGGCTGGGAGTGTTGTCCTGGCAGTTGTTTGGCTAAGAGTCCCAAGAGTGTCCCTGTGCTTCACACAACATAACCCAGGGTGGTGGTGCTTTGTGGGATCTTGTGTTAGGATGGAGGGCATTGCATTCTACCAGGTGGGTACTGTGGAGTTTGTGTTGGGGGGGTGAGGGGAGGTGCTGGTGACTATAGTCAGTGCTGCAAGTCCCCCTTCCCACCCAGCCAGCCAGCCAGATATCCCACCATGGAACGTGCTTGCATTGCAGGGAGTGGAAGTTGTCTCTCAGGATGTCAGTCAGTGGTGTCCTGCTGTTTGTTGGTGCACAGTTGCCAGCAGGGCCTTGTGCTCCCCACAGCAGTAGCCAGTGTCAGCCATCTTGTGAGTCCTTCTCCACTCCCTGTGATGTGAGCATGGTTCAGGGTGGTGTTGATGGGACAGTTGTGGGGGTGAGCTATGTCTGTGACTACGACTCCCATCATGCTATTGCCTCCACCCCCTTCCCAGCATGCCCATGCTTCCTTCCTTTTGACTCTGCTTCCCTGTGGGGTGGGCTGGCTGTGCTGACAGGATGGCTGGGAGTGTTGTCCTGGCAGTTGTTTGGCTAAGAGTCCCAAGAGTGTCCCTGTGCTTCACACAACATAACCCAGGGTGGTGGTGCTTTGTGGGATCTTGTGTTAGGATGGAGGGCATTGCATTCTACCAGGTGGGTACTGTGGAGTTTGTGTTGGGGGGGTGAGGGGAGGTGCTGGTGACTATAGTCAGTGCTGCAAGTCCCCCTTCCCACCCAGCCAGCCAGCCAGATATCCCACCATGGAACGTGCTTGCATTGCAGGGAGTGGAAGTTGTCTCTCAGGATGTCAGTCAGTGGTGTCCTGCTGTTTGTTGGTGCACAGTTGGCAGCAGGGCCTTGTGCTCCCCACAGCAGTAGCCAGTGTCAGCCATCTTGTGAGTCCTTCTCCACTCCCTGTGATGTGAGCATGGTTCAGGGTGGTGTTGATGGGACAGTTGTGGGGGTGAGCTATGTCTGTGACTACGACTCCCATCATGCTATTGCCTCCACCCCCTTCCCAGCATGCCCATGCTTCCTTCCTTTGACTCTGCTTCCCTGTGGGGTGGGCTGGCTGTGCTGACAGGATGGCTGGGAGTGTTGTCCTGGCAGTTGTTTGGCTAAGAGTCCCAAGAGTGTCCCTGTGCTTCACACAACATAACCCAGGGTGGTGGTGCTTTGTGGGATCTTGTGTTAGGATGGAGGGCATTGCATTCTACCAGGTGGGTACTGTGGAGTTTGTGTTGGGGGGGTGAGTGGAGGTGCTGGTGACTATGGTCAGTGCTGCAAGTCCCCCTTCCCACCCAGCCAGCCAGCCAGATATCCCACCATGGAACGTGCTTGCATTGCAGGGAGTGGAAGTTGTCTCTCAGGATGTCAGTCAGTGGTGTCCTGCTGTTTGTTGGTGCACAGTTGGCAGCAGGGCCTTGTGCTCCCCACAGCAGTAGCCAGTGTCAGCCATCTTGTGAGTCCTTCTCCACTCCCTGTGATGTGAGCATGGTTCAGGGTGGTGTTGATGGGACAGTTGTGGGGGGGCAATATGTGTGACTGCGACTCCCATGATGCTATTGGCTACACTGACTTGGCCAGCATACACAGAATTCCTTCCTTTGAGTGGTCTTCACTGTGTGTTGGTGTTGTTGTGGTGGCTACATGTGTGGATGTGTGTGTTAGTTCTATTTGTGCCACTGCCTAGCTGTAGTTGTTGTTGTGTTTGTACATGTGTTGGCACAGTTGGATGTGACTTTTTGATGGCATGTGTTGTGTTTATCTGACTGACATACACATTTTGGGATGATTCTGTTCTAGTTGCTGTGTAATTGCTATGAGTGCATGGTTTGACTCTCCCCTTGACAGTGATGTGTGTGTTTTGTGGCAGTTTATTGTGTACATTTGTTGTGTACTCACCAGGCTCTGGGATGTTCTCTAGTCCATATACGCTCACTGGCGGAAGGATGGCCCGCACCTTCTCCTCCCAGGGCCTGAGGTATATTGGCTTGGCAGGAGGGCCACTGCCGGTGTGTTGGCTGTTGATGTAGTCTATCTTCAGCAGGTCCCGTACCCTCCTGCGCACGTCATACCACCTGTTCTGGATGTCCGTCTTTGTGCGCCGACATGGTGATTGGGCGTTCACCCTGTTGATGATCCTCTCCCACATCTTGGTTTTCTGCGACATGGGGGTCTGTTGGACAAGAGTGCCAAACAGCTGTGGCTCCACCCTGAGGATCTCGTCTACCATGACTTCCAAATCACTATCTAGGAACTTGGGATTCTTCTTGGGGGCATGGTGATGGGTGGTGATGGTGGGTGATGTGTGTGTTGGTGTGCAGGTGAGGGTGTGTGGGTGTGTGTTGTGCTGGGTGTATGTGAGGTAGGTATTTGTTGGTGTGCTGATGGTGTGTGGCTTGTGTGAGGGATGAGCTGTGGGTGTGTGGTTGCTTTCTCTTGGGTGCTGGCAGTGGAATGGCATTTGCAAAGGCTCATGGTAGTGATTTGTGTCCTTTATATAGGTGGAGTTGTGGGTGTGTCTTTGTTCTCTGTCCCCACCCCCCCAGTATTTATTGGCTTGGTAATTGCTTGTTTGGCCTTTTTTGGTTGGTTTTTCCTTTGTGCTGTTTGTGTATGTTGGAAACGTTCTTGTGACCGAGTCGGACCCTGCATTGGTCTCGTACGGTGTTTTCCGTTTCGTTCACGCTGTGTTTGTGCAGTTTTCTATGCTGCGTACGCGTCGGTCGCGGTGTATTGTGTTGCTTCGGCTCGGTTTTGTATGCGTGTCGGTCGTACGGCTTGTCCTCCGTCCGACTCAGTCGTGTTTTTCGCGCCTTGCATCGTACTTTGCGGTTTGGAGTTGGCGGGTACGATTCGGTCGGATTTGTTCCGGGTGCGTGTCGGTCGGTTGGATTCGCGTGTTTTTCCGGCCGGATTGCTATTTTCCGAGCGGCTCGGTCGGTCGGCTTGGTTTCCTAACGTGTCGGTCGGATTTATCGCGGCTTGCATCGTACTTGGCGTGTCGGGCGCCACTGGTACGTGTCGGTCGGTAATTTTTCCGGCTCCGAGTCGGTCGGTGCTTTTTCCGGCCCGAATTGGAATCGACCCCTTAGTCGTATACCCTAAATTATTTTTTTTCCAGTTATTTTTAAGCTAAATATAGTAAACATGTCGGCCATGCTCAATTTGTAAAACAATTGTGCACAAACTAAAATAAATCCTGAATGGGTTTCTGAATACCAATGCTGCTCCTTAGTTTTGAACCCACCTCATGCCTCTTTCTTGCCCTAAAAGCGACTTCATGTCCCTTTATCTTACTCTTGCAGGTTCTTTTATATCCCTGCTTTCTCCGTTTGCCACTGTTTACATATTTTTCTCTCCCTCTTCCTCCTTCTTTCACTCTTCTGTTATCTTTCTTTCTTATTCTGAGTCAAAATTTGATGCCGCAAAATAAGTCCCGGTTCCCAAAAATGATTGTTGGTGCCAACCACCTGCACAAATTAAGCGTTATATGCCTTACCAAGAGTAGGGGATCCTCTGTTTGTCTAAACCCCTGACTCCTAATTCCTATCTGACAGCCCTGGTCTTCCGCAATTGCAATTGCTTAACTCAATACAAGATTCCACGTGTGAGCAGGAGACCTATTGATAAGCTCACACACATACTCACACACTCTCACACACACTCTATTGAAACATACACAGGGTATGACTCAACACACATTCTGTGTGAGACAACCTTATAATTATTAACCTCTTTCTTCCTTTTCAAAGAAAAGGTATGCCCAATAAATGTAGGCCTTGCAAGGGGCATGGAATGTACTATGTAAACACCAAAACAATACACTGGATCAGCAACATACAAAACATTCAGACAGGATGACATGCAGGAAACGCGGTATAGGGTTCTTACTGGCTCACTTCCCTTTTAATCAACAACAATCTGACAAGGGCTAAGGCACCTCATCTTCGATTGGAATTAATAAAAGAGTTTATTGAAACCACTAAGGGACGATATCTCTATTTTAATTCTAGTCTCTCTCTAATGAAGTAAAAAACCGTGAAAATCATAGTTGTGCAGAATTCTACCTCGAAGAACTGAAATTTCTCTGTAGCCCCAGTAGGAAGCAGTATCACCAACTGTAAGTAGACATAATATCGATGTTTGAATATCGATTTACATAAATATCGAGTTTAGTATATCAATAGTATTAAATAGCGATGTTATGTATATCGATGTTAAAAATATCGTTTTTAAGAGTTGTTAAAAATATCGAAGTTTGTAATGTCGACTGTTAAAATATCGTTATGTCAAAATATCATTATTGTACTATATTTTAATGTATTTAAAGTTTGTTTTGAGTATAATAATAGGTAGTTAATGTTATAAAAAATAATATTTGGATAATATTTTTTAGGAGGCGGGATGTTGAGTTTATAGGGGATAAGGGTGGGGAGTGTTTTAAAATAATTAAATTAAATTTTTTAATAATTTAGAAATATATTTTTGGAAATATATTTTAGAAAAAGAAAATATTGTTTTAGGAGCGGGATGTTGGGTTTATAGGGGATAAGGGTGGGGAGTGTTTTAAAAAAGTGAATTAAATATTTAATAAATTCGCATTTTAAAAAATGTAATTTAGATTTTTTTGTGAATTTAGAAATTATTGTTTTAGGATTTGGAAGTTGTGTTTTTAGGCTATAAGTTTGGGGAGTGTTTTACAATTTTTTTTCAAATAATTTATAATTTAAAAAACATCAAATAATATTTACAAAAGAATATGTGTTTGTAGTGTAAATGTTGAAATAAATAATATTTAAATGTAATTTTTGATTATTAATAATTAAGTATTACAGCGTTGAATTATGTAATATTAATAATATATAAAAATATTATTACATTATTTATTGAAAAAATGATATAAATATATATAAATATGTATTATTTCCTAATATTTAATACAACATATAAATTTATTCAATAATCAAAAATTCAAAATTCTAATATTAATTATTATGTATAGTATATAGATAAATATTATTTAGATGTGATTTATAATATTTAAAAAAACTAAATATTTTTACAAAAACATTAAAGCATGAAATATATTAGTTTGATACCTTTAATAATAAAAAAATAAATATATATATATAGTGTACTAAATTACTATAGCAATTATTAAATAATTAAAATTTAATGTAGAGTACAGTTAGTGATATTATATTAGTTTTATTTGGGGGGGATAGATATGATTAGTGTTTGGCAACTTATTTGCCTTTATAGTAATTAGAGTGGGTATAGTAAATTAATTAAGATTACTGTCCAGCACCTACCCTGGTTTAATACTAACTGGAGTGGGAACAGTACATTATTTAAGTTTAGTGTCCAGCACCTACCCTGAATTAATACTAATTGCAGTGCGAATAGAAAAGTAATTAAGTTTAGTGTCCAGCATCTACCCAGATTAAATGCAAATTGGAGTGGGAGTAGTAAGTTAATTAAGTTTAGTGTCCCGCACCTACCCTGACTTAATGCTAACTGGAGTGGGAATAGTAAATTAATTAAGTTTACTGTCCAGCAACTACCTTGACTTAATGCTAATTGGTGTGGGAATAGTAAATTAATTAAGTTTATTGTCCAGCACCTACCCTGATTTAATGGTAACTGGAGTGGGAATAGTAAATTAACTAAGTTTAGTGTCCAGCATCTACCCTGAATTAATGTTAACTGGAGTGGGAATAGTAAATTAATTAAGTTTAGTGTCCAGCACCTACCCTAATTAAATGCCAACTGTAGTGGGAATAGTAAATTAATTAAGTTTAGTGTGCAGCATATTCCTTGACTTATTGGTAACTGGAGTGGGAATAGTAAATTAATTAAGTTTAGTGTTTATGACCTACCTTGACTTAATGTAAACTGGAGTTGGATTAGTAAATTAATTAAGTTTAGTGTCCAGCACCTACCCTGATTTAAGGGTAACTGGAGTGGGAATAGTTAACTAATTAAGTTTAGTGTCCAGCACCTCCCCTCAATTAATAGTAACTGGAGTGGGAATAGTAAATTAATTAAGTTTAGTTTCCAGCACCTACCGTGAATTAATTATAACTGCAGTGGGAATAGTAAATTAATTAAGTTTTGTGTCCAGCACCTACCTAAATTAATGCTAACTGGAGTGGGAATAGTAAATTAATTAAGTTTAGTGTCCAGCACCTACCCTAATTAAATGTGAACTGTAGTGGGAATAGTAAATTAATTAAAGTTAGTGTCCAGCGCCTACCAAGAGTTTATGCTTACTGGAGTGGGAATAGTAAATTAATTAAGTTTAGTGTCAAGCACCTACCCTAAATTAATGGTAACTGGAGTGGTAATAGTAAATTAATTAAGTTTAGTGTCCAGCAGCTATCTTGAATTAATGGTAATTGGAGTGGGAATAGTAAATTAACTAAGTTTAGTGTCCAGCACCTACCCTGATTTAATGGTAACTGGAGTGGGAATAGTAAATTATTTTAGTTTAGTGTCCAGCACCTACTTTGACTTAATGCTAACTGGAGTGGGAATAGTAAATTTATTAAGTTTAGTGTCCAGCACCTACCCTGATTAAATGGTAACTGGAGTGGGAATAGTAAATTAATTAAGTTTAGTGTGCAGCACATCCCTTGACTTAATGGTAACTGGAGTGGGAATAGTACATTAATTAAGTTTAGTGTTTATGACCTACCTTGACTTAATGTAAACTGGAGTTGGATTAGTAAATTAATTAAGTTTAGTGTCCAGCACCTACCCTGGTTAAATGGTAGCTGGAGTGGGAATAGTAAATTAATTAAGTTGAGTATCCAGCATATCCCTCACTTAATAGTAACTGAAGTGGGAATAGTAAATTAATTAAGTTTAGTGTTCAGCACCTACCCTGACTTAATGCTAACTGGAGTGGGAATATTAAATTAATTAAGTTTAGTGTCCAGCACCTACCCTGACTTAATGCTAACTGGAGTGGGAATAGTAAATTAATTAAGTTTTGTGTCCAGCACTGACCCTGATTTAATGGTAACTGGAGTGGGAATAGTAAATTAATTAAGTTTAGTGTCCAGCATCTCCCCTTAATTAATAGTAACTGGAGTGGGAATAGTAAATTAATTAAGTTTAGTGTCCAGCACCTACCGTAATTAAATGCGAACTGTAGTGGGAATAGTAAATTAATTAAGTTTAGTGTCCAGCGCCTACCAAGAATTCATGCTAACTGGAGTGGGAATAGTAACTTAATTAAGTTTAGTGTCCAGCACCTACCCTGACTTAATGGTAACTGGAGTGGGAATAGTAAATTAATTAAGTTTAGTGTCCAGCAGCTATATTGAATTAATGGTAACTGGAGTGGGAATAGTAAATTAATTAGGTTTAGTGTCCAGCACCTACCCTGATTAAATGCTATCTGTAGTGGGAATAGTAAATTAATTAAGTTTAGTGTTCTGCACCTCCCCTCAATTAATAGTAACTGGAATGGGAATAGTACATTTATTAAGTTCAGTGTCCAGCACCTACCCTGACTTAATGGTAAGTGTAGTATGAATAGTAAATTAATTAAGTTAAGTGCCCAGCTCATACCTTTAATTAATATTAACTGTGGTGGGAATAGTAATTTAGATATTCATGTATTAATTTGTAACCTTAAAAATTAATATAGTTTGTAGTAGTCATTTATTTTAATTATGACATAGTTATAATTGGATTTTTTTATATATATATAGCTAATTAAAAATATTAGTCAATTCAGTAGATTTAATTAATATATAACTTTTAACATTAAATACGTTAATAAAATGATACACAAAAACATAGACATTTAATTTTTTATTGATGTTTATTTATTGGAAATAATTTTGTAATCAACAAAAAATATTTGTTTTATTAAGTTTATATAATATAAATTAAGGCATATAGATAAAAAATCATATTTATTTTACAGATACAAAACATTTTGCACATATGTTTACTTTTTACATTTTATAATTAGGTAAACAAAAATGTTTAACATTTGTATATTTGTTAATACAGTTATGTAAACTTTGTAATATCAAATAATGTAGTTTTACATTTGTTTAGAAGCATTTGAGAAAATAATATAATTATTAATAATAGTTGTTGGCTTCACATTTGTATTCTGAACTTTTGTTATTAACTTACATATATTGTTAACTTTTTAAAAATATAATAGTTTTTACATTTTTTAATACATTTTAAATTTTTTACTTTGTAACATTTTTAAACAAATAAAAATACATTTTAATTAGTATTATTAATATTAAAAATATTAATATTATTAATTATTACATGGTTTAATTGTTACACATTTTTTTATAAGCTTTACATTTTTTAAACATTAACATTTTTTACATGTTTTTAATAAACGTTGTACATAACTTGTAAATATATGGACTTATAATAATAAATATTATATGTTTAATAATATTTATTATTATAATTTTACAATGTTGGAAAAATGTTAAATACATTTAAACATATAAGTTATAAATTGTAGTATTTTAAATAAATATTTAAGTAATTTATATATAATGTAATAACATTCTTTTAAACTAAATACATTATTTTATATGTTTAAAGCTGCCATATTTGTTTGGTGTTTGTAGTTTGTAACCGCTCGCGTTTGTTTTGGGTTATTTCGAAGGGGACAAGCTCGCGGTTGGGCGCTGCGTTGCGTCGAGGAAGGTAAGATTACTTTTCTTTATTTTAACTATATTTTTTATTAAATTTGAAGGTAGTTAGGTTTTACTTGTTGTGTGTAGTGTTAGATTTTTTAAGTTGTTGCGTTTTTTGTGTGTAAGTTAGGTTTTAGCGATTTATGTATCGTTATTTTTTAAGGTGTAGTTTAAAAAACGTAAAATATGTTAGAATATGTTTGAATAAGGTGTGTATAATGTTTGTAATAGTGTTATATTGTGTATTATGTGTATATTTGTGTGGGTGGGAATGTTTGTGTGTTTTTAACAGGTTTTGGTCGATAGAAGTGGCGGTTTGGAGAAGATTACGTTTTTTTTATTTAGGAAGTGTATATTAGTTTAAGTAACTAATAATTATTTTACACTTCCTTAATTTTTCGGGTTTTCAGGGAGCGTTTATTTTTTTAAAACACTTTTTCGGGTTTTTTATGGTTTATTGTTTGTGGATTTCCGAACGGAGGATTACTTTTGGAGCAGTTGGATTTTTACATTTTTTTTTTAATACTTTTTCGTCCTATTTGGATTATGACATACCTGGATTGTTTTACAAGATTTGGGATTTTCTGTCTACAGCTACGGAAAAGGTAAGTTAATTTAATTATTTATTGTGGGAGGGAAATGCTAAGAGAGTTATTGTTGTTTATATTTTCATAAATTTTATTAATAAGTCTGTATATATATTTATTGTTAAATAAAAATATATTAGACAAATTAATTAATTTTGTGAAAATATAAAAATTATTTGTATGCATTGTAATTATTTTTAGAGAAAAGTATTATGTATTTTAAAATGTATTGAAACTTTAGAGTAGGCTTTTGGCAATTATTTCTAAGTATTCTAGGCCTTTTGTTGTTGGGTATAGTCTGACTTGATGTTGTAGGTATTCAAACATTTGTTTAGTTTGTTTGGACAGTTTAGGCCTGATTTGTGTTAGAGATTGCTCCATTCTTAGCTGTTGGTAGCTCTGTTCTTTTTGGAGGGAGAGTAGGAGTTTGTGTAGAGTAGGTGGACCTCGTCCTGTATGCCAACCTTCAACAGCATTGTTTGTTTTTGCCTCTTGGTTTAGTGTGCTAAGGTATACATTCCACCATGGAATTTGGTATTTTGGTTGTCTCCTATGTCCTGATCTATGGAGTCTTCCCACCCAGGTATCTTCAAAATAGTCTAGGAGGGGACTTAATTTTTGTTCGTGTTGCTGGTAGTAAGGACTTTCTATTAATAGGTTGTAATGTTCGGCCACGTCAGTAACTGGGACGTAGGCCAGTGCAATAAGTTTTTTTATTTGGTATGCAAATGAACTGTTTGTTGCATATTCAACACTTAGGGGCCCATTACGATGCCGGACGGAAAAGCCCTCCGACCGCCATGGTGTGGCTCAAAATCCCCACACATGTCCCGCGGCAGTTCAGTCGGTCAAATTACGATGCAACGTACGCAAATTCAGACCGTGGCGGACGGATGTCACAAAACACCGTCCACCACGGTCGGAAAAGCAGCAAATCCGACCGCGGCGGACGGGGAAAGCTGTACAATGGCTCGAAAAGACCGCTCCTGCCGCGGCATGACCGCACGGCCAATTACGATCCGAATGCATAGCTGGCGGACCGAGCACTGCCATCCGACCAGCTCGCACGCACACAGGCAAAATGAATGGCGGGCGGAACCAACCCCACAATAACGCCGAAGTGTGCCTGTACTCCCTGCCGCCCTCATTCACAACACACACACCACAATGACACACCCCAACCTGCTCCTGGTAGGGAAAGCCATGCATAGCATGGAAGAGACATCTGGAGGCCATCACCCATGTGGACACACCCACAAACCACCGATGGAAACCAACCTCTACCTCGGCCAGCAGCCCTTGCACACCACAAGCCGAGACAGAGAGACAGGACACCATTGACCCACACTGCACAACATCACACCCACCCATCTCCAAACAACACCACTCACACCCACACACCTCACACACTACACATATCTCCACCATTACCTTGCACCCTGCACCCCTCATCCATGTACACCATGCCCCCCAAGATCATGCCCAACATTACCGACTCACACTTGAACGTGATGCCAGACGAGACAATCAGGGCAGAACCACATTTGTCTGGGCACCTGCCCCAACACACCCCACTTGTGCGCAAGAATCAGATGTGGGCAAGGATCCACAGCCAAGTCAATGCCGTGGGATCACCCCACGCACTGTGCGTAATATCAGGAAGCGGTCGTGCGATCCCAAGGGCCAGGACAAGCATCCGGCCCAGAGGAACAACGTGGAGGCCCAGAGTACTGGTGGCTTCCCTACCATTCCACCACCAGCCTTCATCGAATGGGAGGAGAAGGTGCCTGCCATAGTGCATCCAGATAGTCCTACAGGAATCGGGGGGGACTGGAGGCTGGTAAGTACCAACAAAACGATCACATCACACTATAATACACCGTTGTGCACAACAAGTGAGCCCCAATCGCCTGCCCACATCAAACTCATGTGGAATGTACGCTTACAACACGAATGGATCACAAGGACATCATCTCCTTAATCAGCACAACCACACAGGTAGGTGGCAGCTCATGCACCCTGGCCTTCCTCCCGAACAGCATGGCTCACCCTCACCACCCCACAGCAATGTGGCAGCCAACGCCGTCGACTGTGCCCATCAACAGGTAGCTAGCCATCTCACTGGGGAGGGGGATGTCAAGCCCTGACCGCAACTCCCACATGGCTCTCTGTCTCCCCTCACAAACAGCATAGAACCAAATGACCCCCACAAGGATATTGCTGCTCATGAGTCACCAAAGGAGTGATTTCCCGACACAAAATGAATCCACAAAGGACTGCACTTCCCCACAACGCTCATCTGGCATGACGTCATGCCGTAACTACTCCACCAGTGAGAAGTGAGGCGTGTGACCATGCGCACATCGATGTGCCTGCTGGCTATGCATCCCAGCAGGACGAAGGGACCACCTGTGGCAGGGTACAAAACAGAGCACGAAAGAAACCCGTACCGAGGCCCACTCAGAAGAAGGGACGGTGCACAGCACCGGTGAGAACCGGCCCCCTGAAAGCCCTGTCTGCACACCAACACGATGTGCGACTGATGACATCCTGACAGGAATGCCTAGTAAAGCCAAGGCAAAAGTCATGTCACCTCAATTCAAATGTGGCAAACATGAACAGCTAAGTTGTGCTGTGTGCAGAGCATGCTGACAAAAGTGACCTAACTCCAAAAGGTGACTCGATAGAAACAGAAGGCGAGCGTGCCATGGACGAGCCCAGCCAGCCCCCCGCCTGGAAGGTGAAGCCTCGGATGCAGAGTCCCTGGTCCGTTCAGGTGATGAAGAGCTACATGGCCCCTCCTGCGTGTACAGGCCAGGCATTACGCATATGGTAACAGTTGCACAATGTTTCCTTCCTGTGCCAATGTTCTGATAACTCCACCATAAGTGATTGTGGATAGTCAATCGTGGCCTCACATTCCCACAGCGAAAGCATACTTCAATGAGTGTGTAGGCACAATGGGCCTCTGATTGGACAACTAGTCGCTCCCACACTAGCCCAAAGACCTTCGGATACCAGGTGTCTTGACCGCTCCGTGCGATTCAGCCAGTGCTGAACACGGCTCGCCCACTATTTTCGCAGTGAACTGACACACAGAGTATTGATAGCGCCTGATACTGAAGGCCGTTGCACACTTTTTAACAGACTTGTGGGCTCTGGCCTTGTCCCTCCCTTCCATGCTTTTCCAAAAGTACCACCGGGTGTCAGTCCCCCAATTTGCACACTGCATTTCACCCTTCCTGACCATTACTTTGGCTGTACACCTGAGCGCTGGGTCTGAGATTGCTCTGACGCCATGTCTGACCGTCCAGTGGGCCAGGCCAAGCCCGGTCTGTTGCAACTGTACCGTGACTGCATGCAGCTCCTCTTTGGATGTGTCCCACTGGCTGTGCTGGGCATCAGTTATAGGCTAACGTTCCGCCATGCCTACTTCACCTGCGTGCAACCCGTCTTTTCCTGCATAAGATGTCTGTTTCAGTGGGCCATGGATGTCTGCCTTTCAAACACATCCCTTGCTGACCTGGATCATGAGCTGTGGGTGACTCCTTTGATGGTCCACGTGCAAGACTGCTTCGGTGAGACACGTTTATGGGATGCCTTACAATGTGTCAGACAGGCTGACAGCTGCGCCTGTGCACAGTGGCTCCTGTGCCATGCCTACAACGAACCTCTCCCAGGTTGCGATGGTATGCACCTTTCAACCTCGTGGTGCGAGGAGGACATCTGTTCCTTCATACTGTTGGATTGGATGGCGGTCCTCTTCGCTGAAGATGAACTGGATCGTCTCTTGGAACTGATTGCCTTCGAAGCTGCCTGTGCCTTCTTGGACTCATAACTACTTCACAGCAACAGGAACTGTTGGTGACTAACGCAATCATCGTTTCACTTTCTTCACGCCTCCTGACCTGACAAGAATTGGCAACCAGCTCTCTGACTTTGACCCTGTCTGCATTGGCTTGGACCGTGCTGTGCTCTGCGGTCTATTTAGCGTGGTACCAGAGACCGGAGCAAGTGGAGGCTGTCATCTGACCGTCGTGGACATTGTCCGGCTCCCATTATGCAGCTGTAGCGCACGAATATTACATGGCATAGTTGTTTTGCAAGTACCCAGGGCTCGAGTCGGGGGTACACACAGGTACACGCCGTCCCCCCTCTTTTCACGCCAAGAAGTTGTTCCCCACAGAAATATGCTGAACTTGTCCCTGTGTACTTTCCAGACACCGGGACACGTTCAGCAGCACCTGCACTTTGACTGCTTACCATTCCCAAAACATGGTCCCGTTCCCGAGCGAAAAGCGAGCTTATAACATCAATAAATCAGTTCAATCCAATATCAGTCCAGGTCTTGTGTGATATAATTCTTCTTTATTTTCCTTGTTCGGAGCCATAAGTTGGTTACAAGATACTCATGGCAACAAATAGTGATAGTTGATATAGCCGAAATGTAGCCGAAATGTAGCCAACACGTGTTTCGTCCTGGGAATATCACCCATCGACTTCCTCAGGGCTACAATAATAATAATAAGAAACACACACTAAGATGGTGTTCAATGTAGTTTGTCCACATATCGTCATTACTTAAATGGCAATCAACTGAACATTAAAATTGTCTAACACAGACAAAGTCCATAACGGAATTTAAAAGAATTAGATAAGAGAACCACTAAGAGATCCATCCAGTGAACAGAGGAAACCTTAAGAGTTTCGAAAAGCAAAGACCACAGAGGAGCCAAAGAGTGGAAGTTTGAATGTGAAAAAAAGTACCGCTAAAAAACCAGTGATTTTATCAAACAAAGAGTATCCAACCAAATTGTTGTGCGCATGCTCGAACAGTGAAGGTGATCATAGGTGGAAGAACAGACACCCTGTACTTGTAGTGTTCCAAGTAACTCACCACATGTAAATTCTAAGGCAGTTCCGCCAAATTCCAGGCAGAACATATAATCAGTCACATATAGTATATATCTGCAGAGAGGAGAAGGAGAAAAGAAAGTCAGACGGAGAATGCTAAAAACGCATTCAGGCTATGGCCAACAGTGTCAATGCCCTTGTACTTATGAATATATGGGCTGGGGTGAAGAGACAGCCCCATCTGTAGATATATCTATACCGCAGATATTAGAAATGGACAAATATTGCCTGAATTGGACCTGTATCCCAGAAAGAGCAGTCAATGTATGCACAGATGTATAAAGGGCACAAAATCACATGAAGAACCCCAAACATCATCTTAAGGCGATAGCTAGCAATCTCAGTAATATAAGTTCATAGGACAAAGAGAATAATCCACTTCTAAATATATGAGATGTAGCCACAGTACAGCAGATAAAATACCGATATCCTCAGCTGAAATAGGTGGAACTAACCAACCTAACAGTGTCTGATAGAAACTAACTGGTACATTGAATATTAGAATTTTTAAAAGAGATTTTACCTCTAGAACGCTTATGTTCCGATTGAGAACATTTAAATATATATCTGAAATCAGAAATAACATGGATTAGTCACACTCATATGTGTGAAATTAATATATTTGTATTATCAAAGAAAATTGTCTTATATTTAAAACTTACAATTATAGGAGCAATAGTATTTTAAATCACTCCCGGTATCATGAGTGAGTAATTAAAAGTATATTCCTAGTTGGGCAGCTATACGTATTTAAAAAGAGTAAACGCGACAAGCCAAAGATCCAATAACCAAGAAGAACATGGCTACACTAAAGGCTAATCTATGCACAATTAGCGAGCGCGTAAGTCACAAACACCAGGCATAAGAGCTTACCGAGTTCGGGAGAGTACTCCTGTCGTAGTGAAAGGCCGAATTCGAGTGAAACGAAGCCCAAAATTCCCCCTGTTTAAATAGGTCGAGGGACTAATTGGCATTCATTAGTTCATAGGTGTAGAGCGAAAAGACGGTGAATGTACATGTGCCATCTGAACATTTTAAATTGTATATTTATATATGTGCTCTGCTCACAACCTACTGCTTATCTGTGTCAAGATATATAAGTAGTACTCAATGCCTATGCTTAATTGTTTGCGCATTGAAGAATGTACATGTGTCATCTGTTGAACTTTGGGCTGCACATACTTATGTATTGATTAATGCATGCCTTAAACCCTTGGGTTCTATTTACTCCTTTACTAGATTCTGATTATGTCCTTCCCCCCCACCCCCCCTCACGTATTGTTCTCTTGTTGGCACTCATACACTCTTGGTGCATAAACTTAGCGACTATGATAAATACCGGCTTTATATACTGGAGGTGCCCTTAACTTTGGGCTTATCGTTAATGATTTCCCTTACGTTTCTTTTTATCTCTATTATCTTCTTGCTAGTATTTATTCTGTTCCTGTAGCCTCGAGATATAGATTAGCCTTGCATGTTGCTCAATCATGTGCTCCCCAAACAGAGGTTGCAAATATATATAATTAAGAACGAATCTAAATCCCATCCTAATCGGTTTCATTTTAATGCGCTTTTAATAATAGGGTTGGCACCATAAATATAGTTGGGCATGCTTAATAATTATGTAACCTGGTCCCCTACATTATACCCAATATAAGTAGCGGGACTTGAATTTTATCGATATAGTTATACTGACATGGCGCTGCATGAGATTGATGCATATGTGCCTTTAGAATTAGAAAGAATCTCAATATTTGTTAGTCACAGTATCTTGAAGTCTTTGATAAGAATCTGAATTTATATAAAATGATTTTCGTTGGAAACACGATCTTTCTTATATTTTAAGTGTATGCTTCGCCACTCCAAGATGGCGACTATTTGAAATATTGCCGGGGATTAGTCCGTCTTTTCGCTCTACACCTATGAACTAATGAATGCCAATTAGTCCCTCGACCTATTTAAACGGGGGAATTTTGGGCTTCGTTTCACTCGAGTCGTCCTTTCACTACGACAGGAGTACTCTCCCGAACTCGGTAAGCTCTTATGCCTGGTGTTTGTGACTTACGCGCTCGCTAATTGTGCATAGATTAGCCTTTAGTGTAGCCATGTTCTTCTTGGTTATTGGATCTTTTGGCTTGTTGCGTTTACTCTTTTTTAAATACGTATAGCTGCCCAACTAGGAATATACTTTTAATTACTCACTCATGATACCGGGAGTGATTTAAAATACTATTGCTCCTATAATTGTACGTTTTAAATATAAGACAATTTTCTTTGATAATACAAATATATTAATTTCACACATATGAGTGTGACTAATCCATGTTATTTCTGATTTCAGATATATATTTAAATGTTCTCAATCGGAACATAAGCGTTCTAGAGGTAAAATCTCTTTTAAAAATTCTAATATTCAATGTACCAGTTAGTTTCTATCAGACACTGTTAGGTTGGTTAGTTCCACCTATTTCAGCTGAGGATATCAGTATTTTATCTGCTGTACTGTGGCTACATCTCATATATTTAGAAGTGGATTATTCTCTTTGTCCTATGAACTTATATTACTGAGATTGCTAGCTATCGCCTTAAGATGATGTTTGGGGTTCTTCATGTGATTTTGTGCCCTTTATACATCTGTGCATACATTGACTGCTCTTTCTGGGATACAGGTCCAATTCAGGCAATATTTGTCCATTTCTAATATCTGCGGTATAGATATATCTACAGATGGGGCTGTCTCTTCACCCCAGCCCGTATATTCATAAGTACAAGGGCATTGACACTGTTGGCCTTAGCCTGAATGGGTTTTTAGCATTCTCAGTCTGACTTTCTTTTCTCCTTCTCCTCTCTGCAGATATATACTATATGTGACTGATTATATGTTCTGCCTGGAATTTGGCGGAACTGCCTTAGAATTTACATGTGGTGAGTTACTTGGAACACTACAAGTACAGGGTGTCTGTTCTTCCACCTATGATCACCTTCACTGTTCGAGCATGCGCACAACAATTTGGTTGGATACTCTTTGTTTGATAAAATCACTGGTTTTTAGCTGTACTTTTTTCACATTCAAACTTCCACTCTTTGGCTCCTCTGTGGCCTTTGCTTTTGAAACTCTTAAGGTTTCCTCTGTTCACTGGATGGATCTCTTAGTGGTTCTCTTTTCTAATTCTTTTAAATTCCGTTATGGACTTTGTCTGTGTTAGACAATTTTAATGTTCAGTTGATTGCCATTTAAGTAATGACGATATGTGGACAAACTACATTGAACACCATCTTAGTGTGTGTTTCTTATTATTATTATTGTAGCCCTGAGAAGTCGATGGGTGATATTCCCAGGACAAAACACGTGTTGGCTACATTTCGGCTACATTTCGGCTATATCAACTATCACTATTTGTTGCCATGAGTATCTTGTAACCAACTTATGGCTCCGAACAAGGAAAATAAAGAAGAATTATATCACACAAGACCTGGACTGATATTGGATTGAACTGATTTATTGATGTTATAAGCTCGCTTTTCGCTCGGGAACGGGACCTTATTTTGTGACTTGCCCTTTGTGTACCAGTGGTCACAAAGGACTTTTGGATTCGTGGGTGGCCGTCTCTTAACTGTTCCCTTGAGCATCTCTTGGATATTATTTGTTTTTTTTCTGATTACTATAATGGTACTGCGCGAGGTTTGACCTAGCCACACCTCAGAGTTAAATTGCTTACCATTCCCAGCAGCAACGTGCAGGCAGCGAGGGAGCATTTTTTCATCTCCAGCTGGGCCGAAGTTAAGGGGCCATCCGGCCTCCTTTTGTCTGTATATGCTGACTGGGGGCCGCCTTCAACCTTACATGTGAATGTAGATGCCACAGAGGGAAACATAGGCACACAGCTTGTTATCCCTTCACAGGTACTTAAAAGAGGCATGCTTTTGCCTTTGTTCTGTCCCTGTATATCAATGCAGACACTGTGAGACTGTCAGATGGGTTAGTCTATCCCAGTATTTGCACAAATAAATTCAGTTGCACAATTTTAGTTCTTTCATGGTACTACGTCGTAACGTTGTGAGGTCATTTGCATTTTGTCTTACTTGGTCAGTCCCTCCACTTCTTTTTTATAGGACTTGTGCCCTGCAAGTACCTTAGTATCTGTCTGTCACATGAGAAGTGTCCGCAGAGCTTGTTCTCTGCACGGTCCGGGAGAACTGTCTGAACATTCTGTCTGTGGTCGGAGAACATTGTCCCTTGTCATTCTGTTCTCGTCGGGCCCTAGCACCCCGAATCAACAAAGTGTCACAGCTGCTAGAGAACATGGGTGCCTTCTAGATGTCATGGGAGGGCGGGCTAGATGGCCCCACACTTGGAGAGGGATCCATCCAGTGATGAGAGCGACACAGCAAATGTGATGTAAATTTCCCCATATATAGGCTGAGTAATGGGTCTGCTGACAAAGCCCATAGACCAGGGACATCCCATACAACTCCTTCCTGCAAGGGGTGGGGGGATATGCTCGTGGGTCTACATCCAGAGGGATTATTGATGCAACATCTTGCTTCATGTTAAATGTATATGTCACTGTGGTTACTGGTTAGGTACTCATGCATTCTTAACCTGTTGTGGCACGTATGTTGCATGCTTTGACACTGCAGTAAAAACTTCACATTTGAAACCGTTTCTTGTCTTCAACTTGTCTACTTGTGTACAGGCGCTTGAATGCCTCTGAGTGAGTAGGAGAGCTAGTGAGGCAGAATGGCAATGGTGTCCTGTGCGTAGGGGTGCTTCAGGGTGCTCGGTCCCTGCATGCCCAAGTTCTCCAATCCTGCGCATAGTCCAGTATGTGTACAACATCTCAGGAACAATTCTCAAAGTCTGTGAGACAACAACAAGGCACATAGACACAGTCATAGTCGCTCATTGTTAACTTACACTCAACGGAAGTAGTTGACGATGAGCTGTTGGCGCTGGTCAAGGCCTTCTTCCTCACCACTGTCATCATGACTGGGCATGTGTGGGTTGGGAGCGGGGGGGATGGTGCTGTTCCACCAGATGTAGCAGTCATGTGCCGACCCCGGGTACTTTGCACACACGTGTGAGTTGATCTGCTCCGCCTGTCATGCCACTTGCACGTTGATGGAGTGGCAGTGTTTGCGGTTCCTATAGATGTGTTCACTTGCCTGTGGTGGACCGAGGCCAATGTGGGTACCATCAATGGCTCCCATCAACATTTGGGATGCCTCCCAGGCAGGCCTGGCTCCCGGAATTTTGATTTGGGTGGGCCAACGAGGCATTCGGGTGGGCCACTGCAGGCCCGATTTGTTACTTATATCTGTTGCCAGGCCTGCTTCAGGGCCCTCCTTTATCTCTCCTCAGTTTTACAAGGGCCAGTGAAATGCATTCTTTCCTTCCAAATTCTCTTTCTAGATGTTATCACTCTCACAATGTGTGTTTTTTCCATGAAAGGTCCTCCTGATGGGAGGAGGAGGTTTCCTGAGGTGGGAGTATCAGGCAATTGACACTTCTCAGGCTCTCACTCATGCCCTCCTCCTCGGATTCCCACACTGCCACCCTCGTCCAGCGCCCCTCATCTCTCCATAGCCACTCTCTCATGTGCATTTCATTTGTTGTATGGCGCTACTGACATCAGTGTAGGGTGTGACAGTACTTTACATCATGCACACATTGTACAGAGCAAGTATGTAAGTGTATCAGTCTACAGGGAATGTCACGAAAGACAATGAGGATTACAAGGGGTGGGAATCACATGTCATCCATACTGGTGGGCAGGATTTTTAAGGGCGTTTGGTCTGGAGAAGCACTAACTCAGGATTTAATGCACACCCCAGTGGTTAGGGGTTGGCTTTGCAGATGAAGGTGTATATCTGCCCCAACAAACCCTTTATGGCAACATTCAAAGGATGAAAGACTGGGGAAGTTATGACTATGTTACAACCCAGAAATGAAGCTAGGTTCTGACTATTAATTCAGGTTCTCATGCGGCTCTTTGATGACAGTTCTTAGGTCCCTGCCCTACGATAGGATTGTGACTTCGGAACTGCAAGTTACACAAATATTGCTGTGACAAAGGCAGTAACCCACTGAGCTATACACATCAAATGCAGTTTATCAGCATTTCAAAACTACCAACAGACAAAGGATTGGCAGGATCATAATTCACCAGTTATCTGGACATTTGTATCGTTGGCTTACATCCGTGGTAGAGCCATGATTGAACTACAAAATGTTTAAGTGAAGTATACAGGAAGTATGTGTCTTGCTGGGCCTTCACAGATGATTTTGTGAAGAACAAATAGCCAGATATTCTCTCACCTGCTCGGTTCCTACTCACTGCCCGATCTGATGAGCAGCTGCAGTGGCCAGGTAGGGTGAATCAGGAGAGATAAACTTTTCTTCTCCCTGTGGAATTGAAAAGGAGATATCCACACAGCAGTTCGGTTAAGGTTACCCGGTGCAGAAGAGAGGATTTGTCCCCTTCGCCATGCCCCTTTTTCAGCTAAACAAGTAGACTGGGACACAGCCCACCTTTCTGAATGGAGATGTGTGATTGGGGGTGCCTGTGGGAGAGGGCTCAGGCCCACATCCGCAACTCCCAGAACAGGAAGATGATCAACGTTTGGAGGAACGTTTCACCTGAATGTGGCCATTTACTCCTGGCCTTCGTGCAGTCACTGACAGGGCCACAGATCATGTTTGGGTGGACCTGGCCCACCCGCTGGAACCGGGCGTGCTCCCAGGTCATGGAACTCCCCCTTCACATCTGCCGATTCATCCCTTCTCGTGAAGTGGACATGTCTGGCCTTGTAAAGCATCAATGCTGACAGGACATCACGCACCACCATGCTGATCTTGGGTTGTGACATCCCACCGGCGCTGGGCACAGTGTACTGGTAAGACACAGTAGCGTAGAAATGCAGTGCAGCCATAACCTTCACTGTAGCAGACAATGCAGCCGGATGTATTCTTTTGGGCTTCACATGGGGCTCCGACTGGGCACATAGGTTCCGTAGTGTGCGGCGATCCAAACGGTATTTCCAGATGATTTCGATGTCCTCCATCGTCGCCAGGTCAGGGCCAGGTCGAAGGATGGGTGGTCTCCTCCTACGTATGTCAGGGTACACGAGCATGAGCTGAGTTATAGATGAGATGTGGTGAACAGCTTACCCAGAGACTCACACAACCACAACATAGGGAGGACTCATGGTCACGTGAAATGCACATGTGACCTGCATTCTGACATTGTTTTTCTTCACTCACTCGCCATACTGACACTACAACATCCAATGAAGTCGATGTGTATGGCATATAGTACACTGCTACATCAAGGATGAGCTGGCGTGTGGTTAGATGGCACATCACTTGTCTTTCCCAGAATCAGTGCTGAGTTGCATGTAGCTGCTGTCACTACACGGCCGCAAACTTTAGTCCCCCTATTCACAACAACATTGCAGTATGAGGGCAGTGAGTGTCATCTGGACAACGCGGCATGGATGTACGGCACGGTGGACAGACACATGTGGACATTATGGGGTCAGTCCTGCGTGAGTGTGTGTGGGATTTGGGTCACAGACATTGCAATGTTCACCTGAATGAGGCATAAATGCACATGAATTGTGTATCCATGCCCACAAGACTGACAATGGCCGATGATGTCGGTCAGGGGTATGTTTGTTTGTTCCACATGCGCACTCCTATGACGTGTGTGGGAACATTTACAGGCAATGGCAGCTAGGCACACTGCACGCCACACCAGTAGGTGTGTTGGGTGTGCTAGGAATTACACGTATGTCTGATTAGCAGACAATGGACGACTCTGATTGTCTGCCTACGCCACTGACCCTTCACAATTCGACCCCTGGCCAAGAGACGCCAGTCCGATGTCAAGGGATATTCAGGCGTGGTTCACAGTTTGGATGTTTCCTTACACAACATTGGTACCATGCGGGAGACCTTTGTCCTTTTTGACTCCTTCCCTCATTTGAGTCCATGCTGGTCACGGGGCATGGCTATGTATGTAATTTCACTCTCCTTTCCTTGGACATTCCATGTGTGTGTGGACTTGGCTCACGGGTCACACTCTCTCAGCCCTTCACAGTGTGGTGACCAGCTGGTCACTGTTCTAGTTGTTCTGATGTGCCAGCCACTCCCAGAGGGCTGACTTACCCCCCACCCCACAGCCACCCAGCACGAGCGTCACTGGACCTGTGACCCTGCCCACAAACGGGTCCGGACGCACGTGCCCTGGGCCAGTTCTCCTAAGCATGTACGGTGTCTGTGTGGTTACTCGATATGCATGGGGGCCTCATGCCCCACAACATTGCCAATGGGGTGCACCAGTCACTTTAGGCAAATGAGTTGTGATGTAATAGTCAGGGCGCCAATGCAAATGCAGTATGTGTTCGCATACGCGGTAGCTGGCATCCGCAGCGATGACACGCATTGGCCCCACTTGAATGTTGCAGGGTTGCGGTCGCAGCTTCTGGGCCGCCACGGTGTGGCACACACAATGCAGATGGGCCGTCAGCCAATGGGTGCCTTCGGCGTACATTTTTAGATGTTGCGGTGTGCGCGCTCTGGAACTGCGGGGCTCGGCATTGGCCCTAATTGCCTTCAGGTGCACCGAGGGTCACTGATGGGGATTGGGTGGGCCTCGCACTTTCCATTTGGGATGTTGCCACAATCGTCGTGGTGCCGCCACGCCTGCTGGGAGTTGTAGTTGTTCAGGGGTTGCATGCGTGGAGATGCCTGCTATGTACCTCTGCTGTTGGGCGCGGCGGCGTCTTGTCTGCCGGAGGTGCAGCAGGTAGTGCAGCGGGAAGGCCTGTAGCGCAGGATCCATGGTGGGTCCGGGTGTTTGGATGGGTATGGTATCGGCTCTTCCTCTCCGATGTTTTATTTCCGCCATCCGCAACGTGATGGATTTTACGCGGCGGTGGGAAGGGCTGTCTGCAACATCGTGATTTGCTTGGTGGACGGAACGTGTTTCCGCACGCCGGACTGGCCCTGTTGACTCCGTCCGCCACCCTTGCGTACGCAAAAAACGTGCGGAGCCTGACAGGCTGCAGCGGATGGGAAATAGCCTCTGTGGGTCCATTGTGATTTGTTGGTCGCAATGACCGCACCTGGGGCGGACGACTTGACGGTTTTCCGCCACCGCCACCAGCACGGATGGCCTTCCGTCCGGCATCGTAATGAGCCCCTTAGTGTTGATTTTTGAAGGTGTCTCCATATACACTGATTGAAATGATAGTAGCAACCCTGAATTGACGTGTGTGGGTAGGATTTTAAAATTGCATTTATCATTGCCTGTTCAAAATCAATAATTATTTTCTGTGGAAAATAATTATTTGTTTCTTGTTTAATTTTGCTTAGTATTTCCATATATGTGGAATTTTGTTTATTAGGTAGTAAGGCGTAGATAAAAGGGATGTTAGTGTTTTGATATATGGCATGGATAGTATATAATTGATAGAATGGTTTAGGACAAATTTTAAATGTACCATCCATCATCCATGTTTCTGACTGTTGTAGTTTTATTAAATTATTTGCGGTTGCAAACATAATTATTCTTTTCTCTTTAGACTTGTTGTCATAAAGAATAAAGGGTTCTTCGTTATGAGTTATAGATAGTTCTGGGGGAATTTCTACCTCTTCAAATGTTTTTGGGGCAGGTGTGGTGGTAGTTGTGGCTTTTTTGTTTGAGCTATAGTTCTTTTTAAAGAAGAAATAGAGGGCATTTGGCCAGTAGCATGGTGGGGTACTTTGGGCAGCAATTCTTTAAGTAATTGAGTGGTAGGTTTGTGTGAGCTAGTGCTAGCTTCTTTAATGTTTTCTAGGGCATTCCTAACATCTATTTCAGTAACATTTGGGGGGTGGTTATGTTCCCTCGTATACAAAACAGTTTTTCTCTAGTTTTTGCTCAGCCCATAACACTTATTCGAATATTATTTGCTACATTTCCAATTTACTTTAAGTCCACTTTGCTTTTCCTGGGTATAGACATACCCCATGTAACATAGCAAAAACTTTCCTTTCTGGGAAGTGATAAATTGGGCGCCTTCTGTCATTGTGATGTTTTAAATGCTACGAAAAATGTATATAAAAATTAATAAATGAATATTGTACAGGTTTTTTAATTAATACATACACATTGTTAATAATATACTTACGATGTTGATTTTGAGCTAGTTTTCAAGGTAGATGTTCTTTCTTTGTTAGTTGAATTTTGTTTTGTTGCTGATGTTTCTGTGGGTAGAATAAAACATAATTTTAATTATTTTGTTCAATTGTATATGGTGTCTGGTGTGGGTTTGGGATGAAGTTGGGGTTTGGTTGGGTGTTTTAGATAATTTAAAAAATGCTTTTTGCTGAATACTTACTTTATTTGTTAGATTATTTTAGAAGCTGGTCTGTAATTGTTGGAATGCTTTGAGATTTTTCTGTTGAGGAGACATAGATTTAAAAAAGATATATATTAATTATTTGTGCTTGATAAATAGTAGTTTATTAAGATTAGCATTATTGTTATATTATAAATGGGTTTCTACTTACTTTTTGAAGTATGAAATAGATTTTTCTTTAATGATGTTTTTGCTTCTGGCAGGAATCCGGCAGAGTTTTGTCTTTTTTATTGTTTTTGGTTTAAGGTGTAAAATAAGAATAATTTTTCGTTCTTTATATAGTGTTTAATTAATTGGTTGGTTAACGTTATTGGTTTATTTTAATATTCTGTGTATTTGATTGGTTGATATTTATTGGTTTAATTGTTTTGGTAGTTGTTTTCCATATATGGAAAACACTAATTAAGAGTCAGTTACTGCTTTTTTAAACAGGTTGAATTATTTAAATGTGTATTGTATTATATGTGATGTTAAATAATATGTGTATATTATTTAAATATAATGTTTAAATAGTTATTAATAGTGTATTCAACATTTAATGTTTTATAATATGTTTTACTGTTTTCTAAATTTAATGTATTTTATTTATTTTGTATGTAGTAATGTTTATTTATTTGAATTTATTTATGGTGTTAAGTTTTGTTTGTTTTATGTGTTTTTAGGTTGTTGATATTTAAAAAAACGATATTATTGCTGTCTATGATATTGTGATCGATATTTTTGACATGTGGTATATTTTTAAATAATGTTCGGTATTTTAAATAACAATATTTTTGTGTTCGATAATACTGTTATCGATGTTAATGTTTAACGATATTTTTGTGTTGATAATAGTGTATTGTTTTAATTAAGTATAGGGTATCGATATTAGTGTAGTCGATTTTTTTGTGTCGATAAAAATGTAGGTCGATATTGTGTCTGTCGATATTATGTCAGTGATTCATCACCAACAACCCGACAAAAACAAAGTTAATCCAATCAAATGCAATTTATTGGTTTTTCTGGTATTTAGATTGGAGCAATTATCACCAAAATAGTTGTAGATGCGGAATTCCTTCCTCTGGGCATACGTACTGACTAATCACTAGACAAAGAAATCTTCTTAGCATTGAAGAAACAGTTGCATTGTGTTTAGTAGCAAGAAAGAAACTCTTTAGCAAATTTCTGCCTGAGGCAAAAAAGATTAAGCTGGCTGATGATCAGTTGGGCTCCTACAAAGAGTTTTCAGAGGCTGCTAGATAGATGGAGTTGCCATAGCCCTGTCTGGGATGGACTATAACATTAATTGGCTTTGATGACAGTTATCAATTAAAAGAAAGATGTTTAGTTGAAGAAAATACACATCAAACACCTTGGCTACATTGGAATTTAGAAACAACTTAGCATCTATATGTATACCTGAATTGCAAACTGAGGATGCAGGCGTTGGTATAGGACCCATAACAGTAGGTTACTCAACAGACTTTGGACATTAGAAGTTAGAAGAAGTTCAATTTTGATGGATTAGGATTTATAACATTGGGATACCATTGCTTCAGTGAAAGACAGTCAGTCAGGTTCGGTGTGACCGTGAGTGCTTGAAGTGTGATCCAACTTTGGTTATTAGTTGAGAGGGGAGGAAGCCCCTGCTCAAATAATAAATACAATCCTGTTTAGGGTGAACCACAAAAGTTCCTAAACAAACCTGTGCTTATCCCCCTGGTAGCTTGGCACAAAAACAGCCAGGCTTAACTTAGAAAATGTGTAAAGTATTTATGCAGCACTCAAACAGTAATAAACTGAAAATACCACACAGAATAATCCCAAACCAATTTAGTAAATAGGGTGTAATTTAATAAATAAAATGACACCAAAATTACAAAAATCCAATCAGTAGAATCGGAGATATAAGTTTTCAAAGTTTTAGGTGAAAATAGCACCAGGAAGCACAAAGCGTCACTCGCAGTTATCTGGTTGCGCTGGATTGGTGTGAAGTCACAAGTTCAGGCTGACCGTGATGGAGCACAAGTAGGAAACATGGAACAGGTTTGTGCAGCTGAAGAGTTACCTTCTCAAGTCCCCCCGAGGAGCTGCTGTTCTCATTGGTGGTGGGGTGCAAGGAGATTGCTTTTGGAGGGAGGAAGAGGTGGGACATCACGAAGGGTCACTGTAGGGAGGAGGAGGTTGGGCAAACCGAATAGTCACTGTTTAGGGGCGAAGAGCCCGTCGTCACTGGAGCATCTCATTGGCGGTCATTGCAGGCTGTCGCTGTAGACGCGAAGTGTAGGTCTCGCTGGAGCTTCATGTTGGTGACCGCTGTGGACAGTTGCTATCTGCGTGAAGGTCAGGTCTCTCCGGAGCTCCGCAGTGGTAGCCATCATGGGCGTTCGTTTCTCGACGCAAAGAGGCTGCTTTGCGGTTGTGAGGAGCCCAAAATTTGTCTATTTACACCTTGAGGTCATGAGGATACACTCTGATGCCAGCTAAGGGGTCGATTCCGATTCGGGCCGGAAAAAGCACCGACCGACTCGGATCCGGAAATAATACCGACCGACACGTACCCGTGGCGCCCGACACGCCAAGTACGATGCAAGGCGTGAAAAATCCGACCGACACGTACCGAAACCAAGTCGACCGACCGAGCCGCAAGGAAAACAGCAATCCGGCCGGGAAAAACACGCGAATCCAACCGACCGACACCCACCCGGAACAAATCCGACCGAAACGTACACGCGAACTCCAAACCGCAAAGTACGATGCAAGGCGCGAAAACCACGAGCGAGTCGGACGGAGGCCAAGCCGTACGACCGACACGCATACAAAGCCGAGCCGAAGCAACACAAAACACCGCGACCGACGCGTACGCAGCATAGAAAACTGCACATACACAGCGTGAACGAAACGGAGAAGACCGTACGAGACAAATGCAGGGTCCGACTCGGTCACAAGAACGTTTCCAACATACACAAACAGCACAAAGGAAAAATCACCCAAAAAAGGCCAAACAAGCAATTACCAAGCCAATAAATACTGGGGGGGTGGGGACAGAGAACAAAGACACACCCACAACTCCACCTATATAAAGGACACAAATCACAACCATGAGCCTTTGCAAATGCCATTCCACTGCCAGCACCCAAGAGAAAGCAACCACACACCCACAGCTCATCCCTCACAGAAGCCACACACCATCAGCACACCAACAAATACCTACCTCACATACACCCAGCAAAACACACACTCACACACCCTCACCTGCACACCAACACACACATCACTCACCATCACCACCCATCACCATGCCCCCCAAGAAGAATCCCAAGTTCCTAGATAGTGAATTGGAAGTCATGGTAGACGAGATCCTCAGGGTAGAGCCACAGCTGTTTGGCACACTGGTCCAACAGACCCCCATCTCCCAGAAAACCAAGATGTGGGAGAGGATCATCAACAGGGTGAACGCACAATCACCATGTCGGCGCACAAAGACCAACATCCAGAACAGGTGGTATGACGTGCGCAGGAGGGTACGGGACCTGCTCAAGAAAGACTACATCAACAGCCAATACACCGGCAGTGGCCCTCCTGCCAAGCCAATATACCTCAGGCCCTGGGAGGAGAAGGTGCGGGCCATCCTTCCGCCAGTGAGCGTATATGGACTAGAGGACATCCCAGAGCCTGGTGAGTACACAACAAATGTACACAATATACTGCCACAAAACACACACATCACTGTCAAGGGGAGAGTCAAACCATGCACTCATAGCAATTACACAGCAACCAGAACAGAATCATCCCAAAATGTGTATGTCAGTCAGATAAACACAACACATGCCATCAAAAAGTCACATCCAACTGTGCCAACACATGTACAAACACAACTACAACTACAGCTAGGCAGTGGCACAAATAGAACTAACAAACACATCCAGACATGTAGCCACCACAACAACACCAACACACAGTGAAGACCACTCAAAGGAAGGAATTCTGTGTATGCTGGCCAAGTCAGTGTAGCCAATAGCATCATGGGAGTCGCAGTCACACATATTGCCCCCCACAACTGTCCCATCAACACCACCCTGAACCATGCTCACATCACAGGGAGTGGAGAAGGACTCACAAGATGGCTGACACTGGCTACTGCTGTGGGGAGCACAAGGCCCTGCTGCCAACTGTGCACCAACAAACAGCAGGACACCACTGACTGACATCCTGAGAGACAACTTACACTCCCTGCAATGCAAGCACGTACCATGGTGGGATATCTGGCTAGCTGGGTGGGAAGGAGGACTTGCAGCACTGACCATAGTCACAAGCACCTCCCCTCACACACACCCCAACACAAACTCCACAGAACCCACCTGGTAGAATGCAATGCCCCCATCCTAACACAAGATCCCACAAAGAACCACCACCCTGGGTTATGTTGTGTGAAGCACAGGGCCACTCTTGGGACTTTTAGCCAAACAACTGCCAGGACAACACTCCCAGCCATCCTGGCAGCACAGCCAGCCCACCCCACAGGGAAGCAGAGTCAAAAGGAAGGAAGCATGGGCATGCTGGGAAGGGGGTGGAGGCAATAGCATGATGGGAGTCGTAGTCACTGATATTGGTCACCCCCACAACTGTCCCATCAACACCACCCTGAACCATGCTCACATCACAGGAAGTGGAGAAGGACTCACAAGATGGCTGACACTGGCTACTGCTGTGGGGAGCACAAGGCCCTGCTGGCAACTGTGCACCAACAAACAGCACAACACCACTGACTGACATCCTGAGAGACAACTTACACTCCCTGCAATGCAAGCACGTTCCATGGTGGGATATCTGGCTAGCTGGGTGGGAAGGAGGACTTGCAGCACTGACCATAGTCACAAGCACCTCCCCTCACACACACCCCAACACAAACTCCACAGAACCCACCTGGTAGAATGCAATGCCCCCATCCTAACACAAGATCCCACAAAGAACCACCACCCTGGGTTATGTTGTGTGAAGCACAGGGCCACTCTTGGGACTTCTAGCCAAACAACTGCCAGGACAACACTCCCAGCCATCCTGTCAGCACAGCCAGCCCACCCCACAGGAAGCAGAGTCAAAAGGAAGGAAGCATGGGCATGCTGGGAAGGGGGAGGAGGCAATAGCATGATGGGAGTCGTAGTCACAGCTCTACATCCCCCACCACATGGCCCAGCAAGCTCACACTCACGCATGCACATCCCACAGAGAGTGGAGAAGGCCCATCAAAGATGTCTGACACTGTTGCTGTGTCGTGGGGAGCACAAGGCCCTGCTGGCAACTGTGCACCAACAAACAGCAGGACACCACTGACTGACATCCTGAGAGACAACTTACACTCCCTGCAACACAAGCACGTTCCATGTTGGGATAACTGACTGGCTGGGTGGGTGGGAAGGAGGGCCGGCTGTCAACCAAACACAACCAATGCAGACCATGTTCACACCCCAGAAAATACATAGAAATGCCCAAATAATGCAGGACAATGTGCCACACCAATATCAACCCCTGACTGTGACGACTTAGGACAATGCAATGTACAGGCCCGCACCCAGAGGCACAGTCACAACTGTCATGTGTGTCAACCATTGATGCCTGCAGAAACATAACATACATTGTTTGTGTCTCCCAAAAACAGGTGATGATGGGGACACAGCAGCAGACGCTGAGGAGTCCCAGTCCCAGGCTCAAGAGGATGCGGAGCTCACTGGCGTCGTACAGCCTCTGTCCTCCTCGGACGATGAAGACCAACCTGGCACATCCGGTGCAAGTCAACATGCAGCACCAGCAGGACCACCAGCTGCAGCACCAGCAGGACCACCAGCTGCACCCCCTGCACCCACCCCTCCAACGACTGTCACCACAAATACCATCCCTGCCGACATGGACAGAACAAGGAGCAACACCAGCACAGGGACCCTGGACCAACCTGGGGCCATGGACACCACCACCACCACCCCCAAGGTGGACCAGGGTTATCTGTGCGTGCCACTGCACACACTGCACATGTCAGCAGGGGTGGTGGGAGGGGTGGGAGACAGAGGTCGCTGCTTGCAGACGTTGCTGGTGTGCATGATGACCCACAACTGGTACGCATAGCTGATGCGTACCAGTCCAGCACCGGAGACCTCAGCCAGGTAGTGGGGCTCCTCAGAGACATGAAACAGCAGCAGGCTGCCCATCATGCCTGCTTGGACTCCCACATGTCCCACGTGGAGTCACACATGTCCCGCGTGGACTCACACATGTCCCGCGTGGAGTCCAAGTGGGATGCACTGCATGAGATGACGGCGGTGCACAGGGACATTTTACAATGCCTCCGCCAGATGAACAGCAACCAGTCCACACCTCCCTGTGTGCCAACAACATCTGGTGCTGAACAAACTGCAACTGCCACAGGGAGGGAGGAGGACTCTGGCGGAGAGTCCCCTGCACCGCAGCAGCCTGTACTTGAGGGCCCCCCAAGAAGAGGGGTCGTCCGAGGAGGGAAAAGTGAGAGGCCGATGGCCAAGCGCAACTCCCAGGAAGCCTGAACCTGTTCTGGATGTTCGCCTTTGTGCACAGACTGTTCACCCTGTTGACGGCAACACTACTCCCACACATTGCATGGGGAGTACAAGTTGGACCAATGTGTCAGACAACTGTGGCCCCGATACTGGGGATCCTGTCTACCAGGACTTTCAATTCACCTAGGAACTTCGGATTGCAAGATTTATGTACAGCACTACCCATCCTATGCACTATTAACACAAATGTATCACAATAAACACACTAATACACCATACTTGCCTCTGTCGTGATTCCAACGTGGGTGCTGTTATGGGGATGATGAACTGCAAAATTACACTGTGTATGCGAACTGCAACAGCAAGGACAACACAGGCATGTGAGTAAAGGCAACGTGACACATATGAGGGAGACACACCACCAGGGCTACACAACACATACACACCTAGGCCATCTGACTCATTGCCTACACTGATGTTGCCAGGGAAGACGGTGCAATGCACAGACACCACACCCATTCCCAGTTGTAGTCAAGTAGCCCACAGGTGCAGTAAGCAAATGGCAGTCAAATGTGTGACCACAGACAACGCACATCACAAAGTGAAGCACAGGTTTATTACACAGTTGCAACATGTCGTAACCACTACAGATGCAAGGTAATCCCACCTGGCAGCGGGCACACAGTCAACAACTGTAGACGGAAGGAAGTCCATGGGTGTGGCGCACATCACCTGTAGGGACACAACAGCTACCAGCCTGGATGTGCAATCACGTTGTCGGTGGACACAGTTGACCAAACGAATCTGAAAGTACCCTGTGAAGGACAGAAATGACACACAGTCAAAAGCAATGGAGTACAGGACAGAACAGCAAAACTCATGCACAATACATGTTACAAGATACCCACCCAGAACCAAGTTAGCATGTCAACACTGTTGGGGAGTACAGCCCACCTGTTAGCACACATCGCAACACACATCCAGTCAAGTAGCCCATGGACACACTCCAACAGCACCAGAGCACCACCCACACATCATGCCAACTCACATCATTGACATGACACCTCAGGATACTCACATTCAGCTAAAGAAGTTGGTGATGAGCTGTGTGCGGACATCACCATCATCATCATCATCATCATCATCGTCACTGGCATCGTGGTCCAGGCCAGGATCCTCCACAGGTGGCGGATGTTGGTCATTGTCATCCTGGATGAGAGGCAACTCCTTCCGCACTGCCAGGTTGTGGAGCATGCAGCAGACGATGATAATCTTGCACACTTTCGCAGGGGCATATGGGAGGGACCCTCCGGTCTTGTCCAGGCAGCGGAAGCGGCTCTTCAGGAGACCAAATGTCCGCTCAATCACTCTCCTGGTCCGACCATGTGCCTCATTGTAGCGCATCTGGGCTGGTGTCACAGGGTTCCTGAGGGGTGTCAGCAACCACGGCATGTTGGGGTATCCCGAGTCACCTACGGACAGACAAGTGCACATTAGCTGACTTGGAAAAGTGGGCGGAATACTACAGATCAGATCACACACAATGGCACAAAGTCAGTACACACCGACAAGCCAGGCACGCTGGTTCTGCATCTGTGCCATCATCCTGGGGATGCGACTACTCCTCATCACAAAGGCAGCGTGTGCTGAACCAGGGAAACGGGCACACACGTGTGTGATGGTCATGTCTGCAAGACACACCACCAGTGCATTGACCGAGTGGTAGTGCTTGCGGTTCCTGTAGGCCTGCTCCTGGGCCTGTGGTGGTACCAAAGCCACATGTGTCCCATCAATGGAGCCAATGACATGCGGCATCCTCCCCAGGGCATAAAAGTCACTCTTCACGTCAGTGAGTCGTCGCAGTCTAGGGAAATAGATGTACCGGTTCAGGAATAGCAACATTGCCGCCAAAACATCGCGGAGCACACGGCTCAACATGGTCTGTGACATCCCACCAGCAGTCGCCACAGTATGTTGGAAGGTACCGGTGGCAAAGAAGTGTAGGGCTGCCATCACCTTCACCTTGGGGGTCAGCGCTGTAGGATACGGCCGGCCAGGCTGCAAATGTGGGGACAACTGCACTGCCAAATCCTCAATCAGCTGCCTGGTGAAGCGGTACCGTCGGATGCTGTCCCGTTCCACCATCGTTGCCAGGTCTGGGAATGGTCGATGGACAGCAGGAGCCCTGCAGTGCAGAGGAGAAGTAAGCAAGATTGTCAGTCACCCCACATATGCGGCATTGAACACACTCAAGATCCCAACATACATCATTATGAGGCACAACTACATGAAGTGTGCAGTTCCGGAAGGACATGTATGGTACATACATGGCCAACATCTGTCAACACGGTCCAACAGGTGGCATCAATTAGTCCCAGGTTGGCCCATTGGATATCATGAGGCCGTGTCACAGTTCCCATCTCCTGCTGCCGTGTCACAATAACCCCCCACAGTGACATGTGAGGACAGATGTGCCCCAGGCACCACAGCTCAACGACAGGTACATTCCCAGGGACCCTGTATTGCCACATGGACACTGGCATTACATGGAGTATCATGTATACACCACAGCAAAACAACCATGACCCCCACAGGTAGTGGCCCCACTTGCCACGGCAGGACAGACATGGACGTCTGTGACACACACACGCACAACATCAAAGTCCATGCACACACAACCTGGATGTGGAGACTGTCTCCCATTGTGCACATGAAATCAGAGACATTGTAAACACTACATGCACAAAGACTGTGGAGGACCATCACTATTGTGCCACTGGGACACCCTGGCTCAAACATACCGTCCCACATGGGACTCACGGGGTATGTGACATGACATACACATACACCACCGTGAAATGTGACCATGGCACATGCACAGATATGAACAGTTGCACATCACAGTGGTCATGTACACGTAACACCCAGGATCCTGTCCCCATGAACACGTGCACAGCCTGGGGGTGGCTGCCCACAGGTGACACCCACAGGACAACATGTACACCAACATACACACAATAGGAAATGCAGCCTTACATGCCTTATGATAAAGTTTGGACAGGCTGTCGTGATGTAGGTGTGCCCCTCACTCCCTGGGAGCTATCTGTGGCTGGCATATGTCCATCTGAGACAGGCATGCTGACATATGCCAGTCACATGTACAGTGATGCGTTGTACTGCAATGGACCGATCGGTGCCTCCGGCCGGCCCATTGCATTCAATGTGTGCGGGTACGCGTTGTACCCCTGTACGCGTTGTACTGCAATGGACCGATTGGTGCCTCCGGCCGGCCCATTGCATTCAATGTGTGCGGGTACGCGTTGTACCCCTGTACGCGTTGAACTGCAATGGACCGATCGGTGCCCCCGACCGGCCCATTGCATTCAATGTGTGCGGGTACGCGTTGTACCCCTGTACGCGTTGAACTGCAATGGACCGATCGGTGCCCCAGCGGGCCCATTGCATTCAATGTGTGCGGGTGCGCGTTGTACCCCTGTACGCGTTGTACTGCAATGGACCGATCGGTGCCTCCGGCCGGCCCATTGCATTCAATGTGTGCGGGTACGCGTTGTACCCCTGTACGCGTTGTACCGCAATGGACCGATCGGTGCGCACCCATTGACAATGGGCTTGCCTGGCAACGGACGCGTTTTCGAATTTCGAGCGAGTCGGTTGCTGGAAAATCAGTTGGTCACCCACAACAATGTTGCAAAATCATGTATGTCATGAAGTTGAAGATTTGAAGGATGCTGTGGGCGTGTTTTGGTGCTGCTATTCCATGGATTGGCCAGATTCAGAAGATGCAAACGACTTGGACCTATCACTTTGGACACAAGGGACAGTATCTGCCTCTCCAGCACATATATATTGCTGGCTGTTCCCCTGAGAGCTCACTTGCCTGCACTACATGCTCCAGGACGACATCTGCCACTGCACTGCTGCTGTCTCTGCCCCTCTGGACCCTGCAATGGCACGTACTGTGGAGAGAGCCCCAGCCTTCAGCCTTGAAGAGAACCAGGCCCTGCTGGACAGCCTACTTCCACAGTACAGCAAGCTGTATGGGACACCAGGGGAGCAGGTGAGTGTTCTGTGCACTGCCTTTCTGAATGTGCATTTTGTCTGACTAGCAAGGCTGAAAGTCTGCACGCCACTGGCTAGCAGGCTCACTGAGTGGTTGTCACCCCCATAGTGTGTAGTGACATGCACTGGACAGGTATGGTGCAGTGACAGTGCATTTGAACATGGTTTTACTTCCCATGCAATGATACCATGTAGTGACGTCTGGCAAACTGTCCATGGGCAGCTTTGCACTGCCTGTGTACATCATGTGCCCCTGTGATTGAGACATGTATATACAACTGTGTCATGCACGGATATGTTGCATGTGTGGTAATGGCCTTTTCACTTTGTCATCCTGACAGGTTAATGCCCATCGGAAGCAGGAGATCTGGAAGGACATCGTCCGGGCCGTCCGGTCCGTGGGGGTCTACAAGCGCCGGATCCGCAACTGCCAGAAGAGGTGGCAGGACCTTCGGGGCTGGACCCGGAGGATTGCACGGGTCCAGCTGAAGCTGTCGCCTCCTCGCAGGAGGGGCGGAACACGGACCCTGACCCCCACATGCTCCAGATCCTGGCGGTGGTGTTTCCAGACCTGGATGGGCAGCTGAAGGCCAGACAGCAGCAAGGAGGGGGTGAGTCAAAGACTGCACTGTGAACTCTGTATTACATGCTTTGTGCCCTCCTCTGGCCTGGTTCAACTGCCACAGTGCAGCAGTCATGTTGTCCAGGAGCCATGTCCCTCTATTGTGCACTGCCCACTGCTCATCTGATACCCAGGTGTGGCCCTTACATTCAGGGAATTGTGTCACTTGGGACTGTGTCCTTGCAGTTTGCTTCACTAAAGGTGGGGGACAGCATCTGTTTCCCTAACTCTGTTGTGGGCATCATGGGTGGGTCCATTGTTCACACAACGCCTGTGTTTGGACATGTGATCTGCGTGTTGCTTTGATATGCGGTCCACTTGCTGAGCTGAGCCACCACATGTGCCTGGGGTATGTGGCACACGCCCATGCAGCGGGTGGGAACAATGTTTGGGCCCCAGGAGTGTGCAGATTACGTGTGTCACACATACATAGCCAGCTATCCACTGTCCAGGGCACATCCCTCATTCATGTGGAGCAGGACAGTCATGCCTACTCCAGGCCATGCAATGCACTCTGTACTCCCACTCCCGTGTATCAGCTGACACATTGTGCACAGTGATTTGACCCCTCAGGTGTCTGCCTCTGTGTCAGTGTGCTGTGGATTAGTTGCCAGGACTGCTGGGGTGTTTCTTGGTAGGGGCTCAGCATGCCCCTGGAGATGTGACCATAGGAGACGATACTTGTGTGTCACATAGGTGTTTGATCAGCTGCCCGTGCAGACTGGGGTATGCGAATGTGAAGTTCAGGCAGCTGTTCCCCATTCACAGCAAATTGTGAGGGGCTCAGGTTCAGAGGGTAGTGTCACAGGTCTCCCATATGTCCAATAGGTATGACCTGGACAGATGAGGGTTAAGATGATGTGTTGTGTGGGGGATGTACATGTGCACTTGTGCAGCTCCAGGACTTGCATTCCCCATGACCTACTATTGTGACACAGTGCATAGTGTTGTTGTCTGGCTGCCAAGTCATACATCACTGAGACAGTGATGTATGACTTAGCAGTCATGCCTCTGCCATGGCATGTGTCAACTTATTGGTGGTCCTGCAGGGGAGTGACATGTGCTACATGCACACCATTGTGGCGATGGCTATCAGGACATGGGTGCATCATGGTGTCTGTCGCTGGTATGCATCACATGCATTTCCTATTTGACTCTGGGCATCCCTTTCATCCGGAAACCTGTACTGACTCAGTGGCAAGAGCTGTGATGTGTGCATGTCCACATGCCACACCGTGTCCTCTGCACTGTCCAACTACTGTGTACTTGGTGCATGTGTCCACACTGGGGTGTTGCAATCCAACAGACACCAGACAGATGGGTGCAAGGCCATGTGGGATGTGAGTGCCATGCTTGGCATCAGACTGACAATTGGCTTCTCCTGTTCAGTTAGGGCACTTTTAGCAATGTACAACTAATGATGCCAGGGCTTGCTCTGTAATGTGCTGTGCTCACAGTGGTGTGTGCGTTTGGTGCAGGTGACTGATGTCTGTCTGTTTCCCCATTGTTTGCAGATACATCCACGGCCACGGAAGGGGACAGCTCCACGGACCAGGAGGAGCCAGAGAGCCAGACTGGGTCAGCAGCCGAGGAGTGGTCGGAGGGACCCAGTGGCACGGAGGGCGAGGGGAGCCACACCGAGGAGTCCTCAGCACCATCCACCTCAGCTGAGGACCAGAGCAACTCGGAGGATGACTCCCTTGTGGAGGCGGGTGTCAGCAGCCACCACACCCCAGCTAGTGTTGCTGTCCCCGCCACCACCAGCACCACCACCGCCCTCCCATCGGCTCCCATTCCCCAGGTCCGTGGAGGCTCCCATGTTCGGGAGCGTGTCTCCTTTGGGCCAGGCACCGCACCCCCTGCCCCTGTGTCCCCTGCTGCCCTGAGTGAGGAGTCTGTGTACCTCCTTCGCCAGCTCCATGTAGGGCAGACAGCCATGCTGAGTGTCCTCCATGCGCACACCGCACTGTTGACTCAGCTGGTGTCGTTCATGGAGGGCATCTCATCGGGCATGTCTGACCTACAGAGGGGCAATAGGTCCATGGACTCCTCCCTGACGGCAGCAGTGTCCCTCCTCAGACAGTCCCTCACCCCTCCTGCCTCTGCTCCATCCACACTCCCCAGCACCTTACCCGTCCCAAGCACACACACACCGGCACAGGCACACACCAGCACACACACGTCCAGCACACAGACACACACGCCACAAACAAAATGCACACGCACGCACAGTCAGGGGACTGAAACCAGACTCACAGGGGATGGGGCCCTGGTACACACACACGCATCCACGGGCACTGCGCAGTCCTCAGTTGCCTCTCCCTCCAAAGCACCCTCCCTTGCCTCACCTGCAACCCCAAAGACCCAGCGCCTCTTCCTCAGTGACCTCGGCCTCTTCCCCTCCGATCCAGCTGCTCCAGCATCCAGGGTGAAGAGGAAGCCCCCACACGGAGCAGAGTGCCCCTCGCCCCCGGACACCCTCCCCCAGGCGCAGACAGACTGAGGCCCCCACCCGCAAGTCCCCCGGAGTGGTAAGAGCAAGACCCCGCCGCCGCCCTGCAGCTCAAGCACCAGGTCTCCTTCCTCCATCCCTCAGGCCCCCACTCCACAGGTGCCCCCACCACACCCTGCCCCAGGTTCCCCCACCCACAGATATACCATCCCCAAGAGGCTCCGGCCTTCTCCCCCTGCCACTTGCTCTCCCGGCACCACACCCCCGCTGCGCTTGTCTGTGCCACTGATGTGGTGAGGGTGTCCTCCCCCTCTGTCCAGCCCACCTTGCCTGTTCCCCATTCTCCTCCCCTGGTGGTAGGCACTGCAGTGGAGTCCACTACCACCCTGTCTGACTTGGGCACTGCAGTGGCGGACCTGTCCACTCCATCTGCAGGGTCCACTGCAGTCGTGCCGGCACCCACAACATCTGAGCCATGCCCCCAGTTGTGCCGGCACACACCATGTCAGACACCTCCACTGCAGTTGTCAGTGGCTCTCCAGCACCCACCACCCCTTCCCTGCTTCCTCCTGGTGAGCCCTGATCCTGTCCCTGCGGTGCCTGGCCTACCCCCCGGTTGCCCCTCCTAGTGGATTGTCCCTGGTTTTGTGCAGGCATGTGTAGGGTGGCATCTGCCACTGTCACCCACTTGTGACTTTGTTGATGGACTGGCCATTGGCCTTTGTTTATGTTCTACCGGACTTCTACTTTTAATGCCACATATGCTGAATAAAGCAACTTTCTGTTCTCTAGTGCTTTTGCTTCTGATGTACATGATGTTGATGATGCTAACCATGCCCTTGCTGCAGTGATGGTGATATTTGGTCTCATGATAATGAAGTGTTACTGTGCAGGAACCCATGTGGTCCAGGGGGAATGTGTCCTATCCTGTGGTGTATCCATGTCATCCATAGCAGCATCTGAGGGTGTCATGTGTTCAGTATTTGGCAATGGGATTTCCTACTTAGATTGGCTATTTCACATCTGTGGCTTCCACCCCTGCACATCTGTTGTGCCTGCCATTGTTCAATTCGTCTACTTCCCTGACCGTGTGGCCATCTCCAGTGGACATGCAGGTTTGGGCATCAATGGGGAAGGACTCATCTGTGTTGTCAGTGCAACATTGCTATACAAGTGTGTTGGATCTGTGCTGATGATTCCGTTGGCACTTCCATGACCAGGCTGATGTGACGGGAGCCCTCATTTGGTGCTAATTGTTGATTGTGTGACCAAGTGCTCAGCTGACATGATGGGGCCCTACTGAGGCAACATATGGCACAGCTTTCCTCACACAGGAGTGGAGTCCCCTCATGGCAGTGTGTACTCCTGTGACATTGCCTGCGCCCAAGGTGTGTGTTGTATGTGCATGTCTGTGTGTTCACTTCCGTTTAGCTGTGCATGCTGTGATCCCTAGTGTTGTACCTGTTTGTGATGCTAGCTGAGTTGAGCTATGTTCCCCCAAAGTCTTCTCCCTGGGTTCTCTGTGATGTGGGTGCATGGCACATTACTGGTCATCAGGGTGTCACCCATAGGTGTGCTTGCTGTCAGGGCTGAGTTTGTGTGCAGACGCAGATGGGTCACAGTCAGGTTTCCCCTTGGCACTTGTTGTTTGCCCCTGTCATGTGATTTCCAGTTTGTGTTATCTTTCAGTGATTGTGACACGTTGTGTGTGTGACTGCTGGCACTCCTCAGGGTCCGGGCTGCAATGTTGGTTGTTGTCTATGTGTGTTCTTTGTGGGTGACCTTGGCTTCTTCATTGGTGTGTGACTGTGGCTGTGATCCCATTGGTTGGTGTGGTATTGCCGTCATGTCCATGTACAGCGTAGTGTGCAGTGTGTCAGACATTCAGGAGTCTTGTTGAGTGTCCATGTGTGATGTGTTTCTGCACCTTGGTTCCCACCCACCACCCTGGAATAGTCATGGGTGCATGTGCAATGTCACCAGTGCATGTGTGCTTCACTGCTGCACATTGTTGGAGGTCGAGGGGTGTGGTGTTGAGTGTGTGCAGATGAGAGTTGTTGCCCGGCTAGGCCCCTGCCTCCATGTTGGCCTTGGCTTACTGGCCATGCTGTTTGATTTGTGCTTGTGTAGGTGTGATGGTAGTTAGTTGCTCAGTACACATGACTGTGGTTCACAGTGTGAACCACATTTAGCTTTGTCATCACAGTGGGATTGTAATGCAGCCCAGGGTCACCACATTGTGGGGGCCCTGGGGGTGGTGCTGTGGTGTGTCTGTGTCTTGCTGTGTCAGTTGCTGTCCCTACGTGCCTGTGTGACATGTGTGATTTGTGCTCCCTCTCATCTGACAATGCCTGCTTGCCCACATAGGGGATTTGGATCCATGAGTTACCTTTGTGTGGCACTGTATGCACATCTGTATGATTGGTATTCAGGTCTCCTCATGTGTTGTGTGGTTGCCTGGGGACACTGGCACCCCCCTCACCTGTTGTGTATGATGTGCAGTGTGGGTCTGCCTGTTTGTGTTTGTGCATCTGCACCACTGCATTGGCATATCTTGGGTGTGCCATTGGCTGTATGTAGTTTGGTGGGTTTCCCCTGCTGTCCCTGGGACTCCTAGGTCATCGGTCAGCACAATGATCATGGTTTGTGTGTCCCATTGCTGCCATGGTATGGTATCTGTTCACCTCACATCTGCAGTCTCCACAGGGTATCTGCATGTGTGTGCCCATTGGTGCAAATATGTGGGTCTGCATTCTGATGGTCACTTCTGTCATTGTGTCATTGATGACTGTTGACGGTGTCAGCCCCCCATGGGTGTTGTTTGTCTGCACATGGCCAAAGGTATGTCTTATTTGCACTGCAGGATTTGGCTCCCCCAATTTATGTTGCAATGGGACACATACACTACTTTGCCACTGATGTGTTTGTTGTTCTGTGACCAGGAATCATCCATGCAGTTTGGCAGTTGCACCTCTTTCTTTGTCAACACTTACCTTTTGGTCACTGTGATGATGGGGGTTTGGACCCCATTGCCACAATGTTTGAAATGTGCTTCAGCTATGGACCCCACACTTACATTTTGGTCACTGTGATGATGGGGGTTTGGACCCCATTGCCACAATGTTCAAAATGTGCTTCAGCTATGGACCCCACACTTACATTTTGGTCACTGTGATGATGGGGTTTGGACCCCATTGCCACAATGTTCAAAATGTGCTTCAGCTATGGACCCCACACTTACCTTTTGGTCACTGTGATGATGGGGGTTTGGACCCCATTGCCATATTGTTCAAAGTGTGCTTCAGCTATGGACCCCACACTTACATTTTGGTCACTGTGATGATGGGGGTTTGGACCCCATTGCCACATTGTTCAAAGTGTGCTTCAGCTATGGACCCCACACTTACATTTTGGTCACTGTGATGATGGGGGTTTGGACCCCATTGCCACAATGTTCGAAATGTGCTTCAGCTATGGACCCCACACTTACATTTTGGTCACTGTGATGATGGGGGTTTGGACCCCATTGCCACAATGTTCAAAATGTGCTTCAGCTATGGACCCCACACTTACCTTTTGGTCACTGTGATGATGGGGTTTGGACCCCATTGCCACATTGTTCAAAGTGTGCTTCAGCTATGGACCCCACACTTACATTTTGGTCACTGTGATGATGGGGGTTTGGACCCCATTGCCACATTGTTCAAAGTGTGCTTCAGCTATGGACCCCACACTTACATTTTGGTCACTGTGATGATGGGGTTTGGACCCCATTGCCACAATGGTCATGGCCTGCTTGCATTGTGGGTGCCACACACATATATGTGTGGCACATGTGCTAGGGGGTCACATTGTATGTTCAAAGTCATGTTCGGTGTTGTAGGCATTTGACACAGTCTACACACGCTTGTCATGGTGTTGGGGGATGTCTTCTTCTTGCATTCCCTAGGTTGTGGTGTGCTGGTTGTGTCATGCATTGTCCATCCTATGAGTGGGGGTGGTAGTAGTGGTAGGCATCCAGCCCCCCTGGGTGAGGGTGGTACTAGTGGTAGGCATCCAGCCCCCCCTGGGTGAGGGTGGTAGTAGTGGTAGGCATCCTGCCCCCCCTGGCTAAGGATGGTGGTAGGCATCCAGCCCCCCCCTGGGTGAGGGTGGTAGTAGTGGTAGGCATCCTGCCCCCCCCTGGCTAAGGGTGGTAGTAGTGGTAGGCATCCTGCCCCCTGGCTAAGGGTGGTGGTAGGCATCCAGCCCCCCTGGGTGAGGGTGGTAGTAGTGGTAGGCATCCAGCCCCCCTGGCTAAGGGTGGTAGTAGTGGTAGGCATCCAGCCCCCCTGGGTGAGGGTGGTAGTAGTGGTAGGCATCCTGCCCCCCTGGCTAAGGGTGGTGGTGAGGCATCCAGCCCCCCTGGGTGAGGGTGGTAGTAGTGGTAGGCATCCTGCCCCCCTGGCTAAGGGTGGTAGTAGTGGTAGGCATCCTGCCCCCCTGGGTAAGGGTGGTAGTAGTGGTAGGCATCCTGCCCACCCTGGGTGAGGGTGGTAGTAGTGGTAGGCATCCTGCCCCCCTGGCTAAGGGTGGTAGTAGTGGTAGGCATCCTGCCCCCCTGGGTAAGGGTGGTAGTAGTGGTAGGCATCCTGCCCACCCTGGGTGAGGGTGGTAGTAGTGGTAGGCATCCTGCCCCCCTGGCTAAGGGTGGTAGTAGTGGTAGGCATCCTGCCCCCCTGGGTGAGGGTGGTAGTAGTGGTAGGCATCCTGCCCCCCTGGGTAAGGGTGGTAGTAGTGGTAGGCATCCTGCCCCCTGGGTGAGGGTGGTAGTGGTGGTAGGCATCCAGCCCACCCTGGCTAAGGGGTAGTGTGGTAGGCATCCAGCCCCCCTGGGTGAGGGTGGTAGTAGTGGTAGGCATCCTGCCCCCCTGGGTGAGGGTGGTAGTAGTGGTAGGCATCCAGCCCCCCTGGCTAAGGGTGGTAGTAGTGGTAGGCATCCTGCCCCCCTGGGTAAGGGTGGTAGTAGTGGTAGGCATCCTGCCCCCCTGGGTGAGGGTGGTAGTGGTGGTAGGCATCCAGCCCCCCTGGCTAAGGGTGGTAGTAGTGGTAGGCATCCTGCCCCCCTGGGTAAGGGTGGTAGTAGTGGTAGGCATCCTGCCCCTCCTGGGTAAGTGTGGTATTAGTGGTAGGCATCCTGCCCACCCTGGGTGAGGGTGGTAGTGGTGGTAGGCATCCAGCCCACCCTGGCTAAGGGTGGTAGTAGTGGTAGGCATCCAGCCCACCCTGGGTGAGGGTGGTAGTAGTGGTAGGCATCCAGCCCCCCCTGGGTAAGGGTGGTAGTAGTGGTAGGCATCCTGCCCCCCCTGGGTGAGGGTGGTAGTAGTGGTAGGCATCCAGCCCCCCCTGGCTAAGGGTGGTAGTAGTGGTAGGCATCCAGCCCCCCTGGCTGAGGGTGGTAGTAGTGGTAGGCATCCTGCCCCCCTGGGTGAGGGTGGTAGTGGTGGTAGGCATCCAGCCCCCCTGGCTAAGGGTGGTAGTAGTGGTAGGCATCCTGCCCCCCTGGGTAAGGGTGGTAGTAGTGGTAGGCATCCTGCCCCCCTGGCTAAGGGTGGTAGTAGTGGTAGGCATCCAGCCCCCCTGGGTGAGGGTGGTAGTAGTGGTAGGCATCCAGCCCCCCTGGGTAGGGGTGGTGGTGCGCATTCAGGCCCCTGTGTGCATATGTGGCATAGGTGATGGGCATCCCGCCCCTATGGTGCTGCTGTTGCTGGTGTAAGTATATTCTGCATCCCTCTGTGTGTGTGTGATGTGTCGTGTACGTGTTGTATGTGTTTTGTGGTTGGTGTCTGGCTTACCTTCTGCGCCGTACGCGTCCGTGCCTGTTCCGGTAGTAAATGTAGAATATTGGTATGATCGGGACGAAGGGATTCATGGTTGGTTCGTGTCGTTCGTCCTTCTCGTTGCTTCGCGTCGTCCTCGTCGCTTCGCCTCGTCCTCGTCGCTCGCGTCGTCCTCGTCGCTGCCGTGTTCATCTCGGAGCCGTGGATCGTGTTGTGGCGCGAATCGGAGCTTATGTGCGCCTCTCCCGGATGCTTTGACGTGCCATGCGTAGCGACGGGTTCGGCGCGTACGGAAAGGGCATCGTACTCATTCGGCCGGACGGAGCTGCATTTTCCCTTCCGTGCGACTCGATTCAGCGTTTCCGGATTCGCCTCGGTCGGGGAACAGGACCTGGTTTGGGTGAGTACGGCTCGGCCGGATTCTTTGCTGTTGTGCGCATCGTACTTACTCGTTCGGTGTGCTGTACGGATCGGTCGGGAAACAGGCTTTCGCATGGCTTTTTTCCCGACCGAATGGTGTTGGGTGCGCTTCCGACCGAGATCGGAATCGGCCCCTAAGTGTCCAGGACCTGGGAGGCACCTCCTGGGGATCAGGACTCACTCCAGCAGAGGCCAGTTTCAGGGCTCAGTCAGGTCCAGGCAGGTTAGGTTGGTGCTGGTCAGCTGGGCAGTTGCAGAGAGGCCTCTGGAAATGGGTTGTGTTCCTGTAGCTCAAAGAAGAGGTCAGCCAGCTGTCCTTGGAGTCGCTTCTGGGGAGCCTGGGTTCAAGGCAAGCAGGTCTAGTCTTCCTTCTTCAGACAGCAGGAGAGTCCACCTTCAAATCTTCCCTTGGTCCAGGAGTGTTCTGATGAGAGGTTCTGATGGTGCAGCTTTAACCCCAGTGCCAGCATGTGGATGCGAGATGCCCCCCTTTGTCTAACCTTCTCCCTTTCCCAGGTTTAGCTCCAAACTGTCTAGGGTAACAAAGGGTAGGCAGGCCTGGTTGTGAGCTGCATCTGCCAGTGGCAGGGCAAGCACAACTTAGAAGTCATTAAGGGAGTGGGTAAGCCTTGAGGCTACCATTTGAAGCTCAGGAAGGCTGATTACAACCCGCCAGGACATCCTGCTCAGGAGGTGAACACCCTGCCCCACACTCAAGACCCTTTCGTCCCCATGTCTGGAAGGAATACACAAAACACCACAGTCATGTGACCCTGGACACTGGCAGAGAGGCATATGTCTTTTAGGCAGAAAATTGCCAGCTTTCTAAAAGGGGCATTTTCAGAATAATACCTTAAAAGCTGAATTTTAGTCTATGGGAGAGATAGCCCTAAAAAGTGTAAAATGACTTTAGGAGTTTTTCACTGCCAGGACATGTAAAACTTAAAACACACATGCCATACTTTTTAAATATCATGCTGTGAGGATCTGGTGTACTATATGATATGGCTGTGGGGCCTTATCGTAGAGTACACTCACAGATACCGTCTAGGGTCCAGTCAGTATTGTTTACTTAACCTTAGCTCAACCTTGGGTAGCTGTGGCTGTGAGCAATAAGGCTTGGCCAAGGAACTTATTGTGAAGCATTTAACAGCACCAAAGTGTGGTTGATGGGGGTGTCTCAGTGGAGTGGCAGCTCCACAGACAACAGGTGTTATGGGGGGACTTTGTCCATGGAGATTGGGGTTGCTCGAAGTCCTCTACATTCCGGTATGCAGGCAGCCAATGCTGCACTACTGGTCTCGCAGCACCGCGGTTGGATGCAGACTCTTTGGTGGGGACTGGTGTCCCTTGGGTGTGATGAATCCGGACTCTGACAGCACTCCAAGGTCCAGCAGACTCGGTACAAGTTTTGGCTATCTCGCAGGGGCGTAACACAGTCCCCTGCATCCCCCGCGGTGCGGGGGGCCCCCCGAGCTGCAGGGGGCCCCCTCAGCAAGGTACTCAGGCCTAACCGCTCCGGATTAAATACAGAGCGGGGGCCCATCCGTGTACATTACAGAGGGGCCCCTTAAACTTTCGTTACGCCACTGCTATCTTGGATTGTCTCTTTGTGCATGCCGGTGACTGGTAGTGGCAAAACATCTGCAGTGGCTACCAACTTGTCCATTTGGGCTCTTTCAGCTCTTGTTGTCCTGGAGCTGGTTCCAGGAGATCAGCAGACTGAGCCTCGGAGACAATGCTGCTGGTGAATGCGGGAAATCAACTTTTTCCCATGTCAGGAGACACAGGCACATTCCCAATCTCACCAGCCCAAAAGTGCAGCAAGTGCAGTCCTCTCGAAGGTGCAGCCTCTCCTTGTGCAAACTGAAGGCAGCAGGGCAGTCCTTATTCAGTACTCTTCTCTTTTTCAAATGCGAACCAAGGGGCAAGGTGCCAGGGATGCCCTTGTTATTCCAGGAAAGTGCCCTGAGGGGACCATGTGGTCACTAGCCAATGGGCTACTGTGTCCCTTTCTCTCTAGTGATGAAGTTCCTGTGATGTGTGGCATATGGCTATCCCAGAGTGCCCCATTCTTGCCCCCTTCAATATGGCACAACCCTTTCTTGGTCGTTGGGAGAAGGGTAGCCCATCCAAATTGAAAAGATTTACAGTACTCTCTTGAAGATAATAAACTCAATTTTTAATGAGGAACAGCAGAAAGGGAAAGAAAACCTCTTCAGGCAGGCTGCCAAAAGTCGCTGATCACAGCTTATCCATAAGTTCCACGATGACCACAGAGTGAACCATGTGTGGAATATATTTCTGTGCATTCCAGTCACAACAACATACTATTAAAGGATAGGTTGATGCATGCCAATGAAAAATTCAGAACCGCCTTTGATCTTATTCATTGATGGCTTTGGCTACTCAAGAAACGCCATGTTGTAGAAGAGCCCATAAAAATTATTCTGGAGATACATTTTTCAGGTTCCTATAAATTCAGCCCACTTCATTATCAGTTAATGGGTCATCATCAGAACTTTAGTTAAGCTGTAGGGAGACATGGTTATCAAATTTCAGTTATAGGATTTTGAAAGTCATTTCCCTATTTTAGAAGTCTAGATGCTTCTGTGGCAAACATAATTAAAGTCAATAGTTAGGCTAGGTACCAGCCGAAATCCTCCTGCTTTACGGTTTCAGTTCTGAGGGCAGAAAGGAAGGCAAAACAGTCAATGTGATTTGTGAGAATCTTAAACACAGCAGATTGAGGTTAGTAAGTTACTTAGTGAGACATCAAAGGAGAGAAATGTGGATGTCAACAGGTAAGAATACATTTTAGTCTTCATAGCTGGAAGTCATTCTTAAAGCACAATATACTGAATGGAAGTCTCTAAATTCCTGGCTCATATATTTTGAAGGTTTAATGTATGTTTTCCTTAAAAATGGCAAGCAGGAATTTCAATAAAATGCAGGTAATCGCTATCTATTTATCGCTGGTATTCCTTCTTCTAACATGGATTGCTTTTCTACGCTCAACAAAATTATTGGAAGGTCCAGTTTAGTTGTATTTCCATTCTTATTTGTTTCTTCGACACATATACAGGCTACATGAATTGCCTGTGGACGTTTCTAATAGTGGCCTCAATTGCTGGAAAAGCTTCTCTTGACACTTAATCCGTGTTTCACTGCTTCTACTTATACTGAGATTTATTGTCAAAGACAAAATAAACAATAAACACGTGTGGAATAATATCTACCATGATTTGTGAATTACTTGATCGTGTTTTGAAATAATACACTTTCTTTATGCCATTGTATTTAAAACACTCATGTTCTTCATGAACTGGAGCTGTTCAGTTTTGTCTTGTTTTGCCTTTCAACATCACAAAACAATTATTTTCCCTTCTACCTTAATATCAATGGTTGTGCTGACAAAGTAGGCAGCCGCACTGTGCCCTTCCTGAACACAGAAAACAACCCAGCAACATCAATGCCATGTGTGAGATACATACAAGAAATATATAGACACGTGATGCAGGAAGGCACCCATCATGCTGCTGGTGACCAGGCTTGGCTGTCTTACAAACATTTCCATCAGAAACTGAAACCCATATTGCTGGGGCCCTTTCATGGTCGATCAGTTAATAAACCCTGTACACTTAAAAAAAGAAATTGATAAAGCAATAGCAAATTCAGCCTGCCTTCTTTGTTTCCTTACTGACTCTACTCATAGTATGTTTGCTGCTCCTCCATTACTAATAGTAGACAGTATGAAATAGGACAAATACTGGACTCTGCTGTAAATTTTCAGCAACTGAAATATGTAATTGACACTGGAAGGTATTTGTTCTGAAGGGCAGTCAGTCATGAGATCCCATTGCTCCTCCAATGTGCCAAGTCCCATTTGAATATGCCAAACCACAAATCCATCCTGGCAGGCCTCAAACACACATGGTAGGTCTGGGGGTTTAGAGATCAGTAACAGATACTAAGTATTAATGGAGGCCACAACAGATTCCCAGAGAGTTGAGGCAGAGGACATGGGGAGTAGTATACCACAAGGTGCTAATGTGACACTGGTCCTCCAAGGAATAATACAGTGCAAGATATAGCAGGTGTAAGTCAGACTGGAAATCAGAATTGAGAGATGGGTATCCAAGCACTCCTCCTTAGGTAGAGATGAGAAAGTGTTTTTCAAAACCCGTGTCAATTTCAGGGGGAAAAAATGAACTTCTTGGCAGAGCAAACTGAGACTCTAGAGAAGGCAGTTCAGGAGTTTAGGCTCATTTCAGAGGGAGCACGTGCTGAGGTTAAACAGTGGAGGCAGAGAAACTTTGGAGAAAATGAAGAGTCTGGTAAACATAGCTAGGAGGAATAATATTCACATATTAAATATTACAGAAGGGGCAGAAAGGGGTGATATAAAATCCTTTGCAGTAAACCTCCTCAGTGAAGCAGTGATGTCCGCCGATTTGGGGATAGATTGGGGATAGACTGGAGTGGGATGGACTTATCAAGAGAAATAGAGAGAGTGTATAAAGACCCCGTTTGGGCCAAAGCAGCTCGTATAAAACGCAGGCGGATTACGGTGAATTTTCTATTATATGCTATAAGAGAAAAGACCCTTGCGCTTGCTTTGAAAATTGGAACTTTGGGAGCAAAGGGGCAGACTTTTAACATCAGGTCAGATAACTCAAGAGAGACACAGGCCTGGCAATGGGAACTGGGTAAACGAATAGATGACCTAAAATCTTTGGGGGGCAACTGCAAGAGTGACTTTCCTGCACTATTAAAGGTCATGTACAATAATTCTACACACAGCTTTAGAGAGCCAGAAGCAGTAGATCAGTTCATCATATGCTTAAAACAGCAGAGGGCATTGTAGAGGAGAGAAGTCTCTATGAGGTCTGAGATGTTTTGAAGTTTATGCCCTACACTTCGGCTCAAATGCTTACAGGAGAAATGTCAGTCTGGAAGAAGGGAGGGTTCCCCAGAGAGGGATGTGGGTAGGTTGGGTGGAACTGGGTGGGGAGCATAGGGAGAAGAAGCAAAAAATAAAAGTCCTTGTATCACCATTAAACGGAACAGGTGAGGGTCGGCATTTTTTCTTTTAGATAGATGAATGAAAGAGGTAGGAGCCTGCTTGCTTCATGTCGATAATGACATGGAATGTCAATGGTTTAAGGGGAAGGTGGAAACATCGGCTTGTGATGTAATATCTCCAAGAGCATGGCGCTGCACTAATTATAATTCAGGAGACGTATTTGCTGAGGGAAGATTTAGCAATTCTATGCAAGGGGACTAATTGGATTGAACAAGGATTTGGCACAAATTGCTGTGCAATGGGAGTAGCGATTCTATTAAGGAAGCACATGGGTGTTGAAATATTGAATCACTGTGAAGATTTAGGAGGCAGATGGGTGCTAGTGAAGTTCAGGGCGAAGGGTAAGATATTTGCTACTGTTGGTTACTAGGGTCCTAATGTGGATGACCTGGATCCCCAGAAGGAAATCTTTTTAAAAGTGATGGAGTAAAATTGCCCCTTGAATTTGGGAGGAACTTTAATATCCTATTAGATAATATCTTGGATAGGTCCACTAGAAGGAATGTAGTGAGTCCCCCAAAATCCTGTGCTTACTTTACCTTTATGATGGATTAATTAGGTCTGTTTGATGTCTGGAGAAGCAAGCAGGGGTGTATTGAGGGGTATACATTTAATTGCAAGAAGCATGGCCACTATTCAAGGCTAGATGATGTCCTAATGGACATGAGAGAGTTGGAGAATGCTAGCAAGCTAGAACACCATCCCTTTTACCTATCTGACTGTATGTAGAGCTCAAAGTTAGTGCAACGAAAGGGGTACAGAGATGGACCTACGATCGAACACTTTTGTTGGAAGAATGAATGTTAGAGGAATTGAAAAGAGGCTATTTTTCGATTTAAACAATGGGACGGTGGGTGATCAAATAGTATGGGATGCATACAAAGCATATCTAAGGGGGCAGATGATAAGCCTTAATTGTCAGAGGAACAGAGAAAGGAGGGAGGTGGACTCTAAATTAGATGGAAAGATATGCCTGGGGCAGGAAGACATTAGGGATGCCAGACTAGAGGAGAGGGAAAATATAGTCAAGAAACAATCCTTACAGGATAGGCAGGAAAGTCTAAAGTCTGAGTTAGAGAGCCATATTAAAAAGAGGCAGGAAGTGCGTATGGTGCAGCTTTTTGAGTATGGGTAAAACTGTTGTAAAATACCGGCATGGAAGGCGAGAGCTTACCGAAGTAGAAATTGCATAACAGAAATTTTGGAAAACACAACAGAGAAGGTCTTGAATTTGTCTCAGGATATTGGAGGTGCTTTTCACCGCTTTTGTAGCAACTTGTATCAGAAGAGTGGTAATCCAGATCTGGTTGAAGTGGTGCAGTAGCAAGAAAGCAAAAATCTGAGTAAGCTTGGCATCAAAGAACAGTGAGTACTTTGTAAAGAGATAGATGTAGCGGAAATTGATGAGGTTTTAAATATGTCTAAAAAGGTTAAGGCACCAGGATCTGAGGGTCTCCCTATAGAGATACATAAGGCTTTTAAGGAGATAATTGTTCCGTTTTGGAAGTATCTGCTTAATAATATCTTAGCAAGGGAAGTATGTTTCCCAGAGTCCTGGTGAGATGCCACTATTTGGTTAATTTTGAAACCCAATAAACCTTCAAACAGGTGTGAGTCATACCAGCGCATATCACCATTGAATTGCGATGATTACAAGGTTTTTGCAACTATCATGGCAAAGAGATCGGTGAAGGTGACGCATAAACTGGTGCATGAGGGCCAAAAGGGGTTTATGCCTGGGAGGTATCTCCATGAGCTTACACATACTCTGGTGGGGGGTAATAGACAAGTTCAGAGACCCTGCCCCTAGTGGTGATCACAGTAGATGCAGTGGAAGCTTTTGACCAAGTGGGATGAATATTTAGGTCAAGAACTGAAACATCCAGGACGGGCTCCACCTTTTGTAGAGTAATATAGTTGATTTATGACTCTCAGCAGGCCAGGACTGGTAAATGATAGTCTGACTGACCATGTGATGATTAGTAGAGGAACGAGGCAAGGGTGTCCGTTATCACCCCTGCTATTCAATCTGTATACAGAGCCTTTGGTGCAAAGTATTTGGCAGAATAATAGTATAGTTGCCTTCTCTGGTAAGGGTCTAGATAAGAAAGTGGGTCTGTATGCCGATGACCTAATTTTCTATATGTCTGATGCAAATAAAACATACCCTGCAATACAACAGGAAGTGGCTATCTTTGGAAAACTATCAGAATACCAGATGAACGCAGGTAAGACAGAAATAATAGTATGTAATTATTGCTGGGATTTTCATGAAAGGAAAGAAACTATTAGGTATTTAGGTATCAGGGTGGTGGAAGATCTGGGGAATTTGGCTGAGTCCAACTTAACTAGAGTCACTTTTGCAAAGGACAGTTGGAGAAGTGGACAAATTTGACACTGACAATTTATGGTTGTAATAACTTGATCAAGAGGATGATTCTGCCTAAGTTCAGCCTAATAGGTATGCTACTGCGGAGCCTGATAGCAAGTATGATGAATACTGCTTTCTTTTGTACAAATTTGGTTCCCCAAAATATTTAAATAAGATCAGGCTGAAAATCCCCCAGGCAGCAGTCAGGCTGTGGTATGATATAAGAACCCATTTAGGAATTCCCTACTACAGCTTACTTGCCCCAATCTGGGACTCCCCATGAACGCAGGAGTGTCTGAAAGCTAAACTATGTGGTACCATCAGAAGGGATATGGACAAGAGATGGGAGGATCTATTAAGTGAGTAAGAACCTCTTTCATGGGAGAACTGGACGGAGAAATCAAGTGGCCATTTCTGTAGACTCAAGTTCTTTCAGACAACAGCATGGGTTAAACAGCAAGAAGGTTTTAGGGTAGAAAGCTGTCAAATGGAAAAACGACTGCAAGATACCCAACCTATGAAGAAGGAGATTTCAAAATAGTATGGGAACTTGGTGACTGTGTTCGAAAAAAGAGTGAATCCACTATTTGATATCTGGAAGCAAGACTTGCCGAATGTGGAGATCGACAAGTCATGGCACGTATCTTTACATTTGTTATAAGCTACTGTGAGATCTGCTACCCTAAGATTAAACAATCTTTTCACCCTCCATAGATGCTATTGGACTTCTGCGAGAATGGTAAAACGTAAGAATGTCCTAGATGTGGCTGGAAGGAGGCTAATGACTTACATATGTTTGTGGCATGCCCAGTGCTGGCTTTATTTTGGCAAGGTGTGGGTAAGGTGTTGAACACAATGCTGGCTTGCTATATAAAGGTAAGCCCTATTTTGATTTTATTTGGTGTGGAATACAGTGCAGTAAAAAGTGTCCCTACAAAGGATTGCAGCAAGCTGCTTTTTTACCTAATGCTGTTAGCAAGACGAGAATTCTGGAGGAGGTGGACGCATGTGGAGCCTCCTTTGATAAAGGAATGGGTAGCGGCAGTTGCCCAGGTGAACAGGTTGGACAGGGCAAGTTATTGCAACAAGAGGGAGACAATGTGGGAACCTTTTGAATCATGGCAAATGCATTGTCAGGTGGTTGGAGCCTGATGATTACACCTGCGTTTCTCTGTTCAAAGTGCGAGGGCTACCCATACCGCACTATGAGAGAACTTATTTAAAGAAAAGCCAAATTGGGTCAGAACAAACATGAGTTAGGCTTTGTTGGTGATATGAGGACAAAAAAAGAAGAAAAGAAATGTAATGATCCGTAGGTCTGAGTGTCTACTGATGGTGTCGTTATTATTAGACCCAAAAGCCAAGATGACCACTATTTCTATGGAGAAATTCAAAGGACTATGGGGTGACAATGTCTTATTAGCTCCTCGTAGTCTTCCCATGGCATTTGAAGGAAGCAAAACTGATCCAATAGGTTTTTTTGGTTAGTACTAAAAGACCTCAAATTAGAGGACAAATATATGTGGTGAAGAGGAGTCTCAATGTACTTGGCTGGTAGCATCATGGGAAATTCAAACTGGTTCTAAGATGAAAATTCAAGCGTCATTTATGGAGGAGTGTTGTGGTAATGAGTGGGCCAACATGTATAAAAGTGCTTTAATATATACACTGGGTAAGATTTAAGGTTATGGCCACAATACTGAGATTAAACTGAGTCGATTGTAAGACAGAGGAGATGTGTCAAACCTTTTAAGTACATGTGTGAGCATGGCATTTTAGAGTTTATTGATGTCATTTTATGGTTACCTCCAACCATCTTGGCCTGCAAAAGAATCAGGTGAGCTGCATCTCTGTAATGGCTTGAGGAGTCTCAATGACATCACTTGGGTATAAAGATATCCTTTACTCAGGATAGTGATAGGTAAGGTCAATTGGTTTATTAAAATCACAGAGTGGTGTTTCATCAGATGTACTTGGGTTTCAAGTCAAGACATCTTACAGAATTTGTAACAACCGATTGTATTTATCTGTTTTGTGGCATGCCATTTTGCTCTGATTCACAGCATTTGTTTTTCAAAAACATTTGGGATATCATTAGGTGCTTGCTTTCCAGGACGATATCCTGATACTTGGAAAAGCTGGCAGGAACACAATGGTAGAGGAGGGAAGAATTGAGAAATCTAGAAGTCAGAGATAATATTCTTAGGAAAAATAGATGCGTCTTCAGCTCTATTGAGGTTGAGTATTTCACACATGTGATGCCTGAAAAAGGTATTAAAGAAAGCCTGATTAAGTTCAGACCATATTAAAGGTACCTTAACTGAAAGACGGAGACCAATCGGGATCTTTGCTAGGATTGTTTAAGTTTTATCCCAAACTTTTAAAGGGTTTTGATAAAAATAACTTCTTTCAGTCACTGTCTTAGAAGGGTGCTGAAAACTTTTTCTAGGCTAGCAAAAAATGGGATGATAGAAACTCATGTTGGAGTGCGTGCGGATACATAGCAAGGTAGAGTTAACCTAGTGGATGCATGTGGAGCTGACAGTGGGTTAGCACGGGAAACACGATCACAAGAGTATGAAGGGTTTTCATGTAAAATGCATATGATAAATGTCTAAGTTGTGATATGATGCAATGTTGCTAATAAAAAACAAGTAAAAAAAAAAATTTGTGGATGCAGTTAACAGCAAGATGGCCTGGTCTCCGAGAACAATGGCGCACATAATTATAGCAAAAGCTTCTTTTGTGGTGATGAGCTCTAAACTGTGTGTATTTTGACTGAATTCAGTCACTGAAAGAAAATAGGTAGTTGATAGTGTTTGGGAAGAGGCAGAAATGTAAGCTGTTAGCAACATGGACAGAATAAGATCAAAGTAAGAGTAGAGTAGCAAAAATCTTCATCGTTCGTCTGATGTAGGAGATTAGCTGCACATAAAAGAATGCATTCTAAAGAAAAAATTAGCTTATCCAAATTGTTTGATCTTGTCCAGACTCAAGAGTTCAGAGAAAATGATGTAAAATTCTTGGATAGTGAGTGGTGTCTTTGAAAGACTTATAAAAATCAATGAACTCAAAAAGAGTGGAACATCACTCACTACATGGAGGCTGCAGTGAAGACTCTCAAGAACCATGGGTTGAATATGAATATATATCTGGAGCAACCCAAATTTTGCAGTGCATCTGTTGAGTTTACATGGTGCCTCCAAGATCAAGAGACTGACCAATTCCACTTTTGTTTACATATTTTGTTTAATATTTATTAATTATGTATTATTTGTACTATAAATGTATTTTTTAAGAAGGACTATGAAGGGTGTTCTATAGTGTGCTAGGGGTGCTCCGTAATGTAGTTTACATCATGTCTGGAAGGTCATGTTGGTCAGTTAGAAAGGTTGTCTCACCATTTCATTCACCTTTTCTTTAATAAACAGCACTTGCCCAAGAGCACTACATCTGTGATACTTCAGATCAGCATTTTGGTTGCTGCCACACTTGATGATCAGCGATCGGGGCCCATGCCCATGGTACGTCATACAGAGGGACGCACAAAGCTCTCTAGATACAGAGCATAAAGCAGTCTCCCTCCAACACATGTTTAGAATCTCCACCGCCCTTCTCCTTCAAATACCCACCCCTCACTTACAACATGAGGCTGATGGAAAATAGCTTAGCTGTGGGGGAGTCAGGTGAGGAAGAGGAGGAGTGGGGAAGTTGTGTTCACAGTCCATTGACTGCTCTGATGTAATCAGCCAGAGACTGACCGCAGAACCCTAAAGGAGCCTCCTGTTGGCTCATTTTACTCACCAGGAACAGTGAGGAAGACAAAGTAAGATGTGACAGTAGCCATCATAAGCAGGGCTCCCGGTTTTATGGTATTTATTTTTTTAACATTTCCGTCTGTATTTATCCATATTTATTTTTGGGCCATCTTATTGGTATTTTTCCATATTTATTCTGTGTTTTGAGAATTAATGGAAAAGAAAAATGGTATATTTCCAAATTTATTGAACTGATAAACATGCACTCCTACTTTGATACCTGCCACGTTTTAGCTAAATAGGCAGCCATATATAACAAAACACTACACCCACAGGTAAATATTAGCATTACATACAAATATGGATTAGCATATGCCTGTATTTAAGGAAATGTAATGGGGTTTTTTTTTAACTCCCCATGATGTCTATTTGCTCAGCTATTGACTAGAATTCATGAAGAACAGCATGGGGAGTCACTCACAAGAAGCACCATTTTCTATATTTTTCTGCTTTTAAAAATAAATACAGACAGGAAAGACATTGTTTTCTGTCTGTATTTATCTGTAAAAATCAGTAAAAACGGAAAACTGGGAGCCTTAATCATAAGTTACCACTGTAGAGTCGTTAGACCATGTGTGCTAGGACCCTTGTGATTTTGGGGGGACTCAACAGAGGTACGTAACTGGCTGGGAGGTGTTAAGGTGTGGTTATTAACGGTTGTGACGTAATCAAAGAACAGTGTGTGATTGTAGGCGGAGGAATAAAGATGTACAATCCAGAGCTCCATGTGCGGCATATTCATGTGCACGCTCCCGGGCTGGGGAGGACACTACAACTGGCTACGAGTGTTGGTTTTGTGCCCCGAAGAAACAAGACTGCTCCCCCTGGAAGTTTGCAACGTAACAGTAAACTCCTTGTGTGTGCCACGTGTGCCCAATTCAATGAGAAGCAGTTCAAGGATGGCTTTGTGGAATCGAAGCCCCGCTCCAGCCCATATACGGCCCTTGAAGAAGTTGAAGGCCCTGCAGAGGAGCGCATTTGAAAAGCCCTCCAGAAACGTACTGGTAAGGCCAAAAGAAGAGATACTGTGCCACAGCATGACACTTGTACACCAAGCCTACGGATCGTAACACGCTGTTGCGTTATACAAGCGGACATCCTAGAAATTTAAAAGAGAACTTGCCCTATGGGCAGTTCTTAAGAATAAGGCGGAATTGTACTAATAAAGCTGATTATTTTAACAATGCAGAAACTCTTCTGCAAAAGTTAGTTGAGAGAGGCTACCCAAAGAAATTGGTCCGAATAGCACTTAAACACACCTGGTTCACGCCACGAGAAGATCTTGTGACTCCCAAGACCAAACCTGACTCTAATCCATTGACATGTGTACTAACATATAACCCCAAGGCCAATAAAATTAAGCAAATCATCTTGCAAAACTGGAGGCTGGTGCAGCACTTTAACATCCCAAAGCCTCTTTTTGCGTTTCGTAAAGGGAAAAACTTACGCCAACATTTAGTGAAGGCCTCACGCACGCAACAACCCAAGAAAGATCTAAGAAGCATGTTGGGCCTATCACCCCTGGTAGGGCATTTCAGATGCAATAATTGTGCTGTGTGCCCCCAGACGAATGACTCTAAATTTGTTATGTTAAATAACAAAAAACATACACAAGGCAGTTTTTCGAATTGTAACACGAAAAACGTAGTTTATTGTCTCACATGCTCATGTGGAAAGTCTTAAATTGGGCAGACCACACAAGCAGTGAAAATGCGGGTGTTACAACACAAATCAAGAATACGCTGCAGGACGCAGAGTGAACCATTAATCCAACATTTTGTACAATGTGACCATAATGAAAATGATATAAGTTGGTCAGTTCTTCTGGTGGTGAAATTAAATAATAAAGCGAGTCTACAAATGAACTTAAATAGACTTGAGGGCCGGATGATCGAAAAATACCAGACAGCAGCAAATGGCCTCAATGACCGTGATGAAATTTGGGCATTGATCTGATTGGACAGCAACCGTATAATTTGACCCGCAAATGTGTGCTCTTTTTACATATATATATTTGTTTTAGCCAAGAATATCTGGTCACACTAGGACCAATTTAAAGATATGATGTCTAACCTGGGTTCTCTGTACATATGTATATAACCATTTGGAACTGTGACACACTACTTTGTTTTTGTGTATATAACAATACTTTGTAAGTCCCTAACACACAAGATGTGCTGGGTACGTAGGTTGATGAGAACCCCGGGTACAAAGCCTCAGGCGAGGCTGTGGTACTCTGAGTTAGATGTACAAGCAGGTGGCTGTTTCCTAGTGGCTAGGGTGCAAGTCTTTAATTCATTGGTTGTATCGTGGATCGCTGGGCAATGCTAACCATGAGGTTCATTCACTGCCTTGCTCCCATATTTTTAACATACGAGCATTTGGTCCACGTTTAGATTTTCGCTTTAGGTTTAATCCAACACACTTTTTTGATGTTTCCTTTTTAATAAAAAGAGGTGGAGTCTCCTTTTTTTGTCCCCGTTGTGGAGCTTTATTGGTGAGGGACATCCTAGATAATTACAGCCTCCTAACTATTGGGTCCCCACGATTCTACTAACAATTTGGGAGCCTGATTTCTATCCCCGCGACATCACCCTATAGGTTGTAGTTATATATCCCGTATACAAGGGTACAGGTCGGTCACTTGGTACCGTTACTGATTGGAGCTCATTTTAAGTATTTGACCCTTCCCTGTGGATTTAGGTTACCACGATTACTGACACATATACTCCCCGGAGGCTTTCTTCACTGCCCTTGGTTTTTTCATAATGTGGCTAACACGTGACCACGCCGACAGGAAGCTTCCTGTTTTTAAACCCCTCGAGATCCAGTGATAGCAGCGCACCAGAACGTTCACATTCCCAGACTCGCGGAGCGGTTTCTCGTATTCATTACGTGACCCCAGGCGGTACAGAAGGTGAGCGTTTTTCCACGTAGACTGGTATGAGGACGTTTGGGAGTTGCCTGCTAGACGTTTTGTGTAACGTGGCGTTATCCCGTATTTTCAGCAGGTGTTCCACCATAGAGGGAGCGAGCACACACCAGGGTTGAACGCCTCAGCTTAGAGTTTTTTGACATCGCTGAGAGGTATGTAGGGGTACTTTATCTTTTAATTTTTATTCTTTATTTGCATTGGCAGCAGTTTGAATTTGTGGCAAGGAGTGACTTTTTCAGTGCAGTGTTTCTTGACAGTATTAACCACCGTTTTCAGGTGACTGAACCACGTTTTACGGTAAACATCATTCCCCACAAGGAGGGGTACTGCGTATTTGGAGCACGCACAAGAGCCAGAATTGGTTTAGGCCAGGTGAGTGTGCTTTGTTTATTGTATCCACCGCACCTTGATTGAGTTTTACTATGGTAGCACGCTGGGTAGGTGAGTTGTGCGTCAGATGCACTCTTTTTGGGCCGTTTAAGGGATTCCCAGACCCTCCACTATGGTGTCCAAACACAGCGATTTCTTCGCAGTCCCTGCATGCATGCCCCCTCCATACAAGATGGGCACTTGTTGTATGTCCTAGTTTCAGCACATCTTGTGTAATTGAGAGGACAGTTGCTTTAGTTTGTACAAATGTTTATTTTTGGATTACTTTAGGTTGGTTCCTTTACCCTTGTCCTGATAAGGCCCGGAAGGAATGGGGGCTGAAACACGTCGACAGTTTTGATGGGAAGAATCCACTTGAAAACAAGATTTATTATTGTATTTCAAGGCACACTTAATAAATGTCTGTAGAGGTGTCGAAACCTCGTGTGCAAAGAGGATTACCTCACAGTGTATTGCCTAGATTAAGTGTGCGAACACTGATTCATTGTAAAAATAAGTGGGTATAGGCAACAAAAACTTTGTTTATGTTCATGTCTATATATGTTTGTGATGTAAATGTTTATATATGTGTATTTTCATGTTTTCTATTTACAAAAAACAAAAATAATGATTGACTTTTTCAAAGTAAGTCATTGTGGTATGTGCATTTTTTTAATTGGTCCTCCATAAATTGAAATGGGACATTGTTCCATTGATAGGGTCATTATATGTTCCTTATGATGAAGTACATGCATAGATATTTGTTCCTCTATACCGGTTTTTCTGCGTAATATGTAGTTTCTTTGCCCAGGTATAGGAGGGTGATTTGGGCAAACCCTGCTGCTCTTGTATCACAGAATGACACAGAGCCATCATCTATACACAAGTGAAATGCTAAAGGCAGCCACAAACAAGTACGATGCAAAAAGCCCAAAACAGTTGCAAACATGTGCAAGAGATGAAACCGTTACTTACCATCAACAAAGAAGATGGCGCCTTACAACCTCCGATCGAGCGCGATGACCCAAGCACAAGTACAAAGTCAGTGCATGCGGAAGGTACCATCCCAGAAAACAGCTGCGGTCACCTGTACAGCATATACTTTCAACAGCAGTAGAAAAGAGCACGTAATACGATGCCGCTGTGTTTCTGAAACTATCACCACCATTTGACACGGCAAAGAAGCAGAATATTGGTACCAGGTGGAGGGCATGGATCGAGATGTTCGATGATTTCATAGTTGCCCTAGAGAAGGTAGATGATAAGAAAATCATTAAGTATTTGAAGACCCTTGCCTGTGACAGAGTAAAAGAAGTGCTGATGAAAATATCACAAACTAATGCAGTATCATACTGTCAAATCAAGAAAGCGTTGGAAGCCAAGTTCAATCCGATGCTGAATGTCAACTATGAAAGATACATTATCAATCAAGCACAACAGCAAGCTGTGAAAAGATGGATGAGTTTGTTGAAAGACTTGATGTGCTTATCAAACACTGCAAGTTTAGTGAATTCAATGATGAAGAGGCCATACATCTCTAAGTCATCGGTGGCTGTCTCTCAGACTCTTTCATAAGATGCATGTTGAGAGAGACACTTAGCTTAGAGAAAGTACTAATGGCTGCAAGAGCTGAGGAAAGAGCAGATCGACAAGCCACTGACATGGAAGCTGAAACAGCGAAAAATTAATCAGCGTCGATCAAGAGAAGCAAGCATGAGGTAGATTCAGGCAAGTCGACATCTCCAAAGAAGATAAAAGTGAGTTTCCAATGTGGGTTTTCATTTCCACTTGAGCAGTCGACCTCAACGCTGGGGAACCAGGTTTGAGTCTCGACAGGGACGCTTAACATTCTGGGCAGATCACTTAATCTCCCCATGGCTATTAAAAATGAATGTGTCCGTCTGTAACGCAACTGGTGCTAATGTAAAGGACTCTGGTACCTTCGGGTCAAGTTTGCGCTATATAAAACTCTGGGAAAAAATAAGACAAATGTCCAGCCATAGGACAAATGTGCAAAGGTTGCGGTAAAGAGAACCACTTCACAACAGGTTGCAAAGTAAAAGAGAAACTAATTACGTTACAGCGAGAAGAGAAAATAAACGCCAGAAGTTTCCAGAAGCATTCTCACAGGTGTGGTGCAGCGGCCAGGGCAGCTGACTTCGGAGCACAGGGCTCATGGTTCGATCCCCGGCAGCAGCTCAGCTCAGCACCATATGACTCTGGGCAACAGCTCACTTAATTTCCACGACGGCCCCCAGCGCCTTGAGACCCGTAAGGGTGAGTAGTTCGCGCTTTACAACTACGGATTTACATTTTTTTTTATACCCACAATACCAAAAGGCAACATCAGTTACGACAAGTAGAAACCAGACAAAGTTGGTCATCATCAAGTTCATCCTACAAAGGCTCGTTGACGTCACTGTCGAGCGACAGTGGAGCTGATGGCAGCAACCAAGGAATGACAGGCACATGCAGATTTGGCTGATTGCATGGAAGAACTAACGACAAAAGCAAACCATCAAACAAAACAATAGAATTCATCTGGACATTGCCCCAAGATCCCAATAAAGGTCAACGTTTATGCCCCGTAACCTTTATTATACACAATGGTGCATCGATTAACATCATGCCCGCAGAAAAGTTCAACAGCCTATCTCCTGTGCCGCCCCTCAACCCGTCATACATGAAAGTATACACGTGGGCTGCTTCTAAATGGTTGCAGAGTCAAGGGTCATTCACTGCGACATTGAGACATGAAGCAGTATCTGTGCAAGCGAAAATTAATGTTCTTCTAGGAGGTTCATCCAGTGTTTGCCTGCTCAGTTTTGCCACTGCTGCCGACATGGAAATGATATTTCTCAATTACAACCTTCACACTCAATCTAAAGTTGTGAGTCAGTTCCCATCGTTATTTCACGGTCTAGGCAGGCTCAAGACAATGAAAGTGCGATTTCACATCAATGAGGACATTCGCCCAGCAAAGAGTCACTTTCCACTTGAAGAAGCTGTTGAGAAAGGGCTAGAAATGCTATGGAAACATGACATCATTGAGCGCTCCACTGGTCTACGCCATGGGTATCACCCATAGTGGTGGTGCCAAAAAAGGACAGTGAGGGTGCAGTGCGCATCTGCGTTGATATGCATCAGGCCAACAAAGCGATCAAGAGAGAAAGACATCCTGGTCCACACATAGCAGACATGATCATGCAGCTAAATGGCACCAAAGTCTTCTCCTGTCTTGACCTGAACAAGGGATTCCATCAACTAGAGTTAGAAGAGAATTGCAGGTAAGGCTAATTTTTTGACTCATGGTGGTTTATTCAGATACACAGGGTTGAGTTTTGGAGTGTTGTCAGCTGCTGAAATATTTCAGGATGTTATACGTTGAATAATACAACCTGTCACGAATGCTATTAACTACAATGATGGTATAATGCTATTTGGAGCAACGGAAAAGGAGCTCGACAAGGCTATTACACAGGTGGGCCAGTTACTTGCTGCTGCAGGTCTCACTCTGAACACAGCACAGTGTGAGTTTCACAAAACCAAACTTAAATTCTTTGGACACATATTTTCTGATGGATGAATGACTCCTGACCTTGATAAAGTGAAAGCACTATCAGCTACTTGCCCCCACAAGATGTCACTATGCTGCGATTCTTCTTAGGCATGGCTAGTTATTGTTCAAGATACATTCAGGATTTTGCCACTGTAAGTGCTCCATTGAGAGACCTGGCAAAACAAAATGCCCCGTTCAATGGTCTGATGAATATGATCAAAGCTTCAAAAGAATATAACATGCAACTGAGAATACAACCGAGATGGCCTAATTTGATTCCAAACTACAGACTGAGTTCACAGTAGATGCGAGCCCAGTGAGACTGGGGGCAATCCTTGCTCAACATAATGGTTATCCGAATGCCCAGAGACACATTGTGGCCTATGTAAGTGGAAGCTTGTCTCCATTTTTCGAAATCCGAAAGCCAAGATGCCCCCTCACATTGAGAGGTGGGTTTGAGACTGCAAGAGTATGACTATGCAATTGTACACAAGCTGGGTAGAGACCAGAACCCTGCTGATTATTTTTCACGAGTACCTCTAAATAGTCACAGTTCAACATCCAAAACAGCTGAGGAGTACATTAACTTCATTGTGAAGTCCAGTATGCCAGCAGCTCCATTGAACAGATTATTGCTGCTACCAATGCTGACAAGAACATGCTTATCCTCAAAGACATAATTTGAACTGGATAGGAGTGTTGGACCTCTTGTGGACAATGTAAAATTTCAAAAAATTCAAAATTGTACAAAATGAACTGTCTGTGACCAAGGAGGCTCAAGAATTGTCATACCTGAGAGCCTAAGACAGCAGGTAATTGAACGAGCCCATGAAGGACATCGTGGCATTGTAGCTACCAACAGAGCCCTAAGAGATCGAGTGTGGTTCTCGCTTAGATGAGTGAGTTGAGAGGGAAGTAAAGGAGTTCCATCTTTGCAAGTGCCTTTCCCCCAAAGTGACACAACATCCATTGACAATGTCTGACCTTCTGACACAGGCTTGGGAAAGAGTTGCAGTTGATTTCTTTGGGCCCATAGGAAACTGACATAATCTCATAGTAGTCTTTGATGAGTATTTACATTTCACATCGGTAGAGGAATTATCATCAAAAACCCATGACAAGGTCATTGAGTGGCTGGATAACATCTTTGCAGCATGGGGTATCCCCGCCATTCTTAAATCTGACAATGGTCCGCCGTTCAACGGCAAAGAATTCAGAGAGTTTTTTAGTCAGAATGAATATCAAGCATCAAAAGAGTACACCTCTGTGGCCCCAAGCAAATGGTGTTGTGGAACAATTCATAGGTACCCTCAAAATAGTAATTCAGCGAGCATCAATGGAGGGGATTGAATTAAAGCAAGCCCTGTGTCAAGGCCTCTGTGCTTATCGTTCAACTCCTCACTCCACAATGGGTGAAAGTCCCACCATCTTGCTATTCGGGAGAGCCATCAGAACCAAACTGCCACAATGAACAGTAGACCGTTCCGTGAGTGCTGATAAGGTTTATGTCACCAACACTTCTCAAAAGTGCGAAATGAAGAGGGCCCAAGACACAGACTTCAATGAAGGTGATTTAGTCCTGGTCAAACAAAAGCGGAAAACAAACACTCCATTTGCTGTCGATCCTCTGAGGGTTGTGACATGCAAAAGACACATGGTGATGGCCCATCATCCCGGATAGTCCATCACACGGAACTCATCACATTTTAAGCACCTACCTCTGAGATCGTCAGCTCCTGCAATCACCAATGAGGCCGTCCCGCCTGAAAGTAGAGATCAAGCATCAGAACCTGTACCATCGGTGCATGAACAGATTGCATCTCAACCACTTCATGCCACAAGATTTTGCCACTAGTGCAAGCGCCTCGACGACTTATCGAAGAAATATAATGTAACTGTTGTTTGAACTTTTTATTTAAGAAGCGGGAAGATGTAGTGTCATAAGACTATGTGCGTTAGGACCTTTGTGGTTCTGGGTGGACTTAACAGAGGAAGTACATAACAGAGAACATTGTGTGATTGTATGCAGAGGAATAAAGGCGTGCAATCCAGAGCTTCGTGTGTAGCGTATTGATTGCATTACTCCCCATGTCCACCAAATACCATTGTCTAATTTTTTACTGGGCTCGCTGGATTACAAGCAGTTTCCTAGTCATTGAGATGGGACAGAGGGACAGTGGGCATTGGGGAAATATGGGCTAGGCCAGCATGAAAACAGTGAGGCCTGTAGGATCATCCATGTCTTCAGTAGAAGAAGGATTAAAAGGAGCCACAGGTTTTTTAGAGGAGAAACCTGGGGTCTGCTGGTACAAGGAAGGTCCAGTATGTCTGGGAGCTTCGCAGGCGACAGGCCTGTGGATGCTGGGTGTAAAGGGTCACTGTGTTCAGACACTTCAAATGAAGAGGTCCAGAGCCTGCTGCCTTGAGTGCTTAGGGGCCCCTCATCGCCTGACAGACAAGAAGTTTGGCGCTTCCAGGTGACAGGAATAGCCACTGTGTGGGGAGAAGTCACAGGGAATGGGCCTGAGGCCAGCTGATACTGTGAGTGAAGGGTCACTGAGTGAGACCTGGGACCTGCTGTCACCATGTGCTTACTCACAAAGCAGTGTCAAGAAGAACCACTGAGTCACTGTGTCCAGATGTCTCACAGAAGATAGTTCTGGGGCCTGCCACTGATACACTGTATGAAAGCTCATTGTATCCAGTGAGCTCTCACAAGAGAGGTCTGGCGCTTGCTGCTACAGTGTGCCCAGATTTAACATATAGTGAAACAAGTTCCAGGCTGAACAGAAAGAGAATTACAAATAAGACTTTAAAGGCTGTAAAATTGTTCTGAAATGTATGGCTCTCAGCTACCTACACAAGCATGTTTGCTGGTAAAGCGTTGGCAAGATAAGAGTTGGACACATAGCATAAAGGTCACTCTTTTATGTTATGATTTAATTTATCTGATGCAGGTCAATTGCGTGTACTGTGACTTGCTACTTCCTGTGTACCCATCACTGGACAAAGGGCATGTTATATAAATTCTAGTTTATCGCCTGTAAGAACTTTGAATATTATTTGGGGTGTGTGACTACCCACCTCATGGAGTAATCACAAACCTTGTCAGGGTGAACCCTCAAAATCACTAAATTAAGAGCTCAATCCCCTGGTAGCTGTGGCAAAGAGGTAGCAATCTTAACTTTGGGTAGTGTGTAAACTATGTATGCAGCACCAAAAAAGTAATAAAGTGAAAATGTCAAACAATAGAAATCTGAAAAAGTAACATTTATTAAACTAAATGACACCAAAATCCAATAAGGGGATGCAAATATATGAATTTAAAAAAAAGACTTTATGATAGTCTATGGTCTCAGTAGGCAGAACACAAACACAATTTGAAGCTGGCTGCTATGGAGCGTGGGTCAGATACACTAACCAGGTTCATCCTTGTAAAAGATTTTACCTTCTGACTAAGTCTTTTAAGTCCCAACTATCCATAGAAGTACACTTCTAAGCTCCCCAGGACCTACAGGAAGGCACTTCAAGATTCACAGGGTGTCAGGTAGAGACCAGCAGCAGGGTCCAGTCCAGGTCCAGCTGGGTACTTCCAGAAAAAGGCCTCTTGCAGCTTATTGTCTCCCTATAGCCACACAGGAGACCAGCTAACTGACCCTTGGAGTCCCCTTCTTTGGCCTGAATACAAGAGGCAACAGGTCCAGTCCTTCAGGCTCCACTCAGGTTACAGACAGCTGGTCCAGACCTCTTCTAATCTACACCAGACCAGAGAGGGCTTTGAAGAGGGTGCAATGGTATGCCATATTTATGCCAAATAACAGTAATGGGTGAGGGTGACTCCTGGCCCCTCCCTAACCAATGGGGTAAAAGTTCAAAGGCTCTGACTTACCTACTTTTGCTGAAGTTCCTGGTTGCCTTAATGCAAACAGATTCAAAATGCCATGTGTCAATGCATTTTCAAGATGGTTGAAGTCTTTAGCCACACAAAACATGGGCTCCATGGGCTAGAAAGATGTGTGGGGGAGTGTGCTGTGGTAATCCTGATGTCCTTCCACAGCCGTCATGCATGACTTGGTAACCTCAAAGCTAGATTATGCGAATAGCCTTTATTTAGGTCTACCATTATCTGCTATACCACCTGCAGATCATTCAGAACGCTGCAGCTTGGTTGATCCTGAAGATGCCGGCTCTCTCATCTGTCATGTCCTCCTTGCATAGTCTACATTGACTGCCCATTGCTAGTCGCATCAAATTCAAAGGTCTTATATTCACTTTCAGAGCTTGCGAGCAAAAAGGCCCTTTACTAAAAAAGAAGAAGACTGCATCCCTACCAGCAGGGGAGATCACTGCGCTCCAGTGGACAAAAACTTTTATGTATTCCCAGGGTCCACAAGGCAAGAAGAGGTGGTCTCTCCTTTTCCTTCTTGACCACCAAACTCTGGAACTCATTACCTTCGACTCTTTGCGTCATGCCTACCGAACCAGTTTTTTGTAAGCTTCTGAAGACTTATCTCTTTGATATATAGGCCTCCAGTTCTCTTGTTTGATTAGTTGCCTGTTCCACTTTTTAAGCATCTAGCGCTGGGACGCCTCTTCAGTTGCAGCCATGCGCTTTATAAATTTCATTGTATTGTACGGTAACTAACACTAAAATCCTGTTTGAGGCAGGCACTGTATCCACAACAAACCCAGAGACAGATGTTTGGTAGGATAAAAGCAGGGCCAAAAAGGATGTCTACAGCACACACTCTGAATGTTCTGTAGAGTTTAGAAGAGTCATCTCTGCCCATTCAGGTCAGCCTAATATTTGCTCCTTGGAGGTGTTACACACCTATATCATACTTATTCAAGGCTGAGCTCAAGTTGAGAGCTAGTAAAGGCCTATGCTAATTATCCCTTTGACACTTCAGTAGGTAAAGGTAACTTTCCAAAAGTTACTTTTCCTAAATATTCATTAACAATCTGACTTCACAATTGAATTGTATTTTGAGTAATTATTCAAAATAGTGGTTTTGTCATTTTTTTAGCTGGTTTAATTCCCAATATACAGGATTATCATTCTATACTTTGGTTTTCTACATAGGACAGCTAGTCCTGCCACAGTGAAACTAGCCTTTTTAGCCTTGTCACTGTAGGGACATAGCAGTATCAATTTTTTACATGTCCCACCTTTAAACACAATTCACCTTACCTTGTGTGCTACCTTGTCCACCTTGTCCACGTAAGGGAAGAGGAGTTGGCCTAACGGCTAGGGCGGTCGACCTCAAAGCTGGGGTACCGGGTTCGAGTCTCGGCAAGGACGCTGAACATCCTGTGATTCTGGGCAAATCTCCCCGTACCTAACAAAAATGAATGTGTCCTCATGTAACGCAACTGGTGCTCATGTAAAGCGCTCTGATACCCGATACCCTTGGGTCAAGTTCGCGCTATATAAAACTTTGTAAAAAAATATGGCTTCCTCATATTAAAAAGAAAGGGTTTTGCCTGCCATGAAGCGTTAGTTTAACAAGTCGCACTACAGGTTTATACTGCAACATTCATACAACGCAGTATAGGTCAGAAGCCATATTTGCACTGTTCACGCAATAGGTGTTGCAGTCCTAAGGTAGCATTCAACATCCAGGCCGTGGGTGCACTTTTTATACTATATAGCAGGGACTTACAGAAAAGTTAAATGTGCCAATCAATAACTATGTTTAAAGAGAGAGCACAGGCACTCTACTTCTGGCTACCAGGGGTAAAGTGCACAGAGTTCCTAGGACAAAAAAAAATATAGGGTCCAGCAAAAGGTGGTAAATCTGGGATGACCATGCAGAAAAGGTGGATTTCCTACATCCAAATTATGCTAATTAATGTTTTGTAAACTTGAAAAATCATACCTCTTTCTGATCACTCAATATTGCAAAGTATGAAGTTACTGTCTTGTATGATTAGTGTATTCATTAAGTTCAGAGATTTCACATTGCTTTCTTCTGCATGCAGTTTTGTTTGACCTTCTTATAAATACATGACTACAAGTACCAAGATGCAAAGAAAATGCATATTTGCTAAATTAATGAGATGCTCTTCATTTATCTTATTAATTAAGTCATAGACTACAGCTAGGGCAAAAGATGGTGCGAAGTTAAATTCAGTTTAGCCCAGGGCACCCTCTGACCAAAAGCTGCCCCTGATTGCTTCGCACATTGACAACGGCCCGCAAGTCTGTGTTGAGTATTCTTGAACAACTTTGAAAGTACTCATCTTTGGACTGACAAAGCATATTTCTATCGTGGCTGTCTTTAGGCACTGAAGGCTTCAGTTGAGAATCACTGAAACTGAAAAATGGGTCATCTCCATGCTTCAGCTCATGCCTTTATCCTGGGGTGAAATCCCTTCATAGGAGGTTGCATTGTCTGTGGTGTACAGATACTTCTTTTTAGGTCAAACCTACCAGTCAGCACAAACTGTCTGGTTACAAACACCCTATTGTCAGCTTACCAACAACTTGCAGTGGGCTTGAATCCTGCCACTGTTTACCATTGGTTGGCTTTGTTGTCCATCTTGTTTGCTTGCTTCTTACTTGATGGCTTGCTTTGTCTACCGTTGTGCAACCCTTCCCTGTAGCACAACATCTTAATTTGTGTCTTTCCACTGCTCACTTTTAATACTCCAGATCTCATCTATCAGACAACACAAGCTGTCTATTTGCGAAAAGATCTATTGTCAAGGAACACTGAGAGAATATCAGTAACAGAAAGATTGTGTGGACGGAATATCGGGTCAAAATTATCGAGGACCAAAATATCAGAAGGTGAGTGCAAATAGGTAAATATAGATTTACTATTCTTAACTCCACATCTACATACCTTGAAGATATATATCATCAAGGTACATATACGTGGAGTTATATATTTTGTCCAGATATTCTTGACACAGTATTTAGTCCACACAATAATTTGTTTCCGATATTTTGTCTAAATACCATTGTCAGCTTATATTGGGTTTATAGCTCACACATTACTTACTATTAGTTGGCTTTATTGTCAGTCTCATTTGCTTGCTTCTTATGTGTTAGCTTGTGTGGGCGTTCCTTCCGCTTGTGTGTTTTTCCCACCCTGGAACCTAGCCTCATAACGTATGTCCATCCATTGCTTACTTTTCAGGCACTACTTTTTTCACTTTTGGGTTAATCACTCCGTGAGAGTGCATGTGTTTTTAAGCTATCCATTGTGTGCTTCTCTTCCCCTCCTCTGCCGCATTTTCCCTACCCCCTCCATGGTGTGCTCACCAACAACCCTCATGTGCTTCTCCCCGCCTTACATTCTCACTAAAGTGTTTCAACATTGACAACTGCTTCCCCTAACCCCCCCCGCTGTCCATTGCAGTCCCTTGCTCCATCTGCAGTCTTTGTTTAAAGATTTTTTGGGGGGGTGGGAGTGGGCAGATTACGAGGGCCCCCTTCTCACCCATGTTTTAGATCCTACCAGAGTGTGGGGTTCCCTTCGTCATGGGCAGAGTCTCAGATTGTACCTATTTTTAAGAAAGGAGATTTGTTGGCTAAGGTGGTTGGCTGTATTCTCTTAGGCAGACTACAAAGCTGGGCGGATTGTAATAATAAGATCTCTGACTTACAATATGGATTCCGTCAGGGTATTGGGACCACGGAGCAAGCCATCAACCTGAATTTGCTACTGGGTAAATATGCGCATATCAAAAGTGGCAACCTGTATATGGTTTTTGTTGATTTATCATCAGCTTTCGATTGTGTAATCCACGACAAGCTTTGGTTTGTAATGAGTTTAATGGGCATTGATTGTACTATTATTAACTTTTTAAGACAGTTATGCAAGGGTACTTTTTGGTATAAAGGGTGAGTGTACACGCCCCTTTAGTATTGAAAAAGGGGTCCGCCAAGGGTGCGTACTTGCCCCTTTTTTATTCAACTTGCATATCAATAATCTGGGTAACACACTAGCTAGTACGTGCACAGATTTGCCACAAGTTAAGCACCGGCCAATACCCGTTCTGCTCTATGCGGATGACGCAGGACTTATGGCACGCACCTCTTTGGCTCCTTGCAGCGTCTCCTTGACAGTTTTGTCCTTTTTATGGAAAATTTGGGGTTACGAATTAATATAAGTAAGACATTTGTTATGAAAGTGGGCTGTAATTCTTCAAAGAGTCGAAATATTTCTATAGGAAAAGATATTTTACTTTTAACCCTGACTTTCTTCTATTTGGGAATTTTATTTGACTGTGAAGGGAATTGGAAAAGTGCCATTAATTCGAGAAGGTTGCAATTTGTTAGATCTATCATGGCTCTTTGCAATTTTGCAAGGAATCTGGGGTGTATTCAGCCGAAAGAAATGTTAACCATATACAATGCAAAATGCAGAAATATTGCAATGTACGGTTCTAAAATATAGGGACACGCAAATGGTGAATCACTTCAGGTGGTGGAAAATGCCTTTTTTTTAAAATCTTTTAGCACTCCCTTCAAGGTGTTCAAACTTTGTAAGTCACTCGGAGCTGGGAGCTAACTATTTAATAGATTTGTTTAAGATTCAGCCAGTCCTGCTTTGGCACAAAATATGGACCTCGGACTATATGAACGTGAACCATGCCATAGTAAAGGACTGTTGTGACTCAGAGCTTGCTTTAAAAATTCCCTGGCTAAAGTTTATTAAGAATTTTATGTCAGATATTGGTCGACCTGAATTTTAGGATCAACCTGAATCTTTGACAAACATCTCGAGGAAAGTACTAAAGTCAGAGGGGCATATTATCAAGGACGGCGATAAAATTATCGCCGCTTTAGCGGCAGAAAACTGCCGCTAAAGCGGCGATAATGGGCTTGATAATATGCCCTGGAGAATTCCAATAGAAGCCCATGTTCACACCAGAACATGGACTTCTATTGGAATTCTCAAGGGCATATTATCAAGCCAATTATCGCCGCTTTAGCGGCAGTTTTCTGCCGCAAAAGCGGCGATAATTTTTAACGCCGTTCTTGATAATATGCCCCATATTGTTTAAATTTATTGGAGGATTTGAGATTGTGCATGGAATTGGCCAAACCAACTGTTCAACACAACCAAATGGTTTTGACCACCTTGTCAATGCAACCGTACCTTTTTAATGTTCTCAATGCCCAGCACAGATTTGTTTTAACACGCGTCAGGCAAAATATATTCCACCGCCTGAAAAGTTTCCCAAATGTCAACAATTGGTCAAATGATCTACTGCTCTGCCCTTGTGATAACGTGTCTAAACAATCAACCATACACAAAGGGGCCGATTCCGATCTCGGCCGGTAGTGCTCCGAATCGGATTCGGATTTACCGGATCCGATTCGGAGCCCTGTTTCCCGACCGAATCGTACGCGCGTCCGGCTGAGCGAGTACGATGCAAGCTCCCGCGAAATCGCCGACCGACTCGTACGCGGCTTCAACACGCTCCGACCGACTCGCACGGACACGACTCGCACCGCGCTATGGAGACGTTTCCCGGCCGGGTAAGTACGGTGCGCGCCGCGAGCAGTCCGACCGACTCGCGCCGTCCGGCTCAAAAGAGCTGTCAGAGCCGGACTTTGGGGGTCCGCGTCGGACCCCCCTGTACGCGTAGGCGCGCGAGTCGCACACAGGGGGGACCCATGGGTCCCCCTACCTGTGCATGTACGCCGCGATGCGCATGGACGCGTACCTGCTGTAGGGGCGCCCTTGTTCGCCTCGCACCCATTGAGTCAATGGGAGCCCGCGTACGCGTTGTACGACCGGCTCCCATTGACTTCAATGGGAGTCCGACCGAATCGAGTCCGATAGCATGCGAATGCATCGTACTCGTCCGGTCGGACTGCTAGGGTCCGATTCGGTCGGAATTCTCTCCGGGTCCGGCTCGGTCGGAGAGATTTCCGGCCGGAATCGGAATCGGCCCCATAGTGTTCTTTTGTAAATTTTATATAGACCTGAGAAGATCTTTTATTATACCTTTATTGAAATCCTTAAATTTTAAACAATGCAGGCCGGCATTTTTACATTTGCAACTCCTTCCAAATCTTTATACATGTGTGGTACTTGCAAGGTTTCTTAGGGCAACTCAAATCAGAAGAAAGTCTCTTCCTGCGGTATGTTAAAGTGTGACCTGCATTTTACTGTGCTTGTTTTTATTGTACTATATCTGTATTTTAATGAATTGCAGTTTTTTATGTATTCTTTTATGATACACCTTGTGTGAATCGAATAAAGATGAAATTGAATTGAATTGAATTGATTACCAGGCAGCAAATTGCTACTGGCCTGTCTGCCTTAAAAGCACTTTTGTGCCACTTGCATTTCTTTTTTTTATTTACATCTCAGGCTCATATCAGTAAATAAAAATAAATTGCACCTGTGTCACTGTGTCACTTTGTAGGAGTGCTTGGACAATAAACCATGTGTGCGCCTACAAAATGATTTGGCAGCGGGGCCACCTTAACAAGCGATTATTTTTTTTACCTTGTCACAATGCTGCGAGCATCATGCTGCTACTGAACAGCATGGCTAAAAGGCATTGGCAAAGCTACTCGGTCCCAAAGGCAATACCTATTGGCTTTGTCAATGCTTTTTTCATTTTGCTTATGTATTTCATGAGAGTGCATGTGTCTTGTAACTTTCTCCCTGGTGTGCTGCTTTTCCCACCCAAAAACCCACTTCCCTCCTTCATAAGGCTCTCTCCTCCCACCTTTTTTTGCTTTTTTATTTATGCATTTTATATTAATTCCTGTCCCCAAGCTCCTCCATTTTATCCCTGCACCAGGCTAGAGTGAGCTAAGATGCAGAAACAACTGTGGAAGCTTCAAGGCAAATTAGACATTTTGTCCCATTAGACACACTCAAGAATGCTTGTGAATATAACAGTGTGGGTGTTGTTGATGAAAAACCTTAGTAAACTTTCATGCTATTGTGATTCACATTGGAGCCCTCTAGTCTACTTTGAAGGCAGCAGTAACAGTGCCTGAAAGTGAGCTAACCTAAATAAGTCACACTGCTTGGTCACTGAAGACAGGGTGGGTCTGGGACAGAAAGTAGGTTGGGCACCAAAATAAAGTAGCCTCCATTAGTGAATCATATAGCTAACAAAAGCAGCCCACATTTTTAAATCAGGGGTTTTGAACTTGTAAAGAAACTATTTAGCTGTTTGCAATGTATGAGAGACTGTTTGCATTTGTGCTTACTGCAGGCAATGTTTGTGGAAATATCGTGGAAATCAATAGTAAAAACCGTCCCAGAAGACCATAAAACAGGCCAATAAATAGCCCAAAAACCTGCTTACACACTGACCTTTCAGACCAACCCCTGTGGCACTGCCAGATTGCCCTATAAGCCAATCTAACCCTAACGAAAGGTTTACTGAAAGAAAAAAAATGGGCAGATTCTCAACATTGCGTGCCGGAGGGCTATTGTAACTGCTCTGACTCAAAGGAAACATTTGAGTTTGAATGCATTGGAAATGTACCAAAGAAAGTGTCTATACTCGATGGAGACTAGCTCAGCTTCCAAGATGTGCAGCCAGTGTGTTCCCTTCTAAGTAATTTCATTTTTCTTACATAAGTCATTTGCATGAGTGCTTCTTGGTATACAGCACTAGGAAGGCCGCAGCCTTTAGTATTTGATTACCTGACTGTATTTTTTCCTTTTACTTCTTGGAATTGTTTTGTACATCCAAACTTCTTTACACTTTTAACAGATCCTGTGTTTGTATAGCTGCCACAGTGGAAAGGGCACATATGGGCAATCACTGGATATCTGCATTTCAGTAACTAATTTGGATATCAACCCGGGTGATAGTGTGCTCTATAAATCAACATGACATGACATAACGTTCGGAGATTAATCTCAGGCTGTCCTTATATTTTCCCCTCGCATTTCAGTATTTTTTACCTGCTTTTTATTGGAAAACTCAATATTATATATACCAGATGGCAAAGCAGAAACACCATGGTCAAGCTCCGCTCTAATGCCATACCCTGAGAGGGCTGTAGGTCACGTCCTTGCTGCTTTGAATGGGGATATGAGGGTGTAGGGCATTTTAAAAGAGTTTTTCTACATTTAGTCCTGGTCCCTTGATATACCTTCATAAACATTTTGTTGTCCAGAGATTTTCATTTTTGATTTGTGTTTTTGTATTATTAGAGAAGTAATTTAGCTTGGGTAGACATTGCTAATCCAGGCCGAATTTTTCTGGACAACATTTTAAAAAATGGCGGATCTGTTGCAGTGATGATGTAATATTTCAGGAACCATCAACCCTATATACTTCATTTTGGTGTCAACACATGGGTTTTGGGAGTCAAGTGAAATGAAATGAAATTAAATGAAAAGACCATTTGTTAAGCGCAGTAGCTACCCTGAGGCGTCCTAGCGCTGCGGACAAGCGGGTGCAGGAAGAGATAGAAACTATACAAGTTTGTTAAAAAGCAGAGTCTTTAAGAGCCTGCGAAAGAGAAGCAGATTGGGCTCAGCCCGCAGGTGGAGGGGAAGAGAGTTCCAGAGTTTGGCCGAGTTATAAGCAAAGGAACGGCCACCACTTCTGGATCTCTTGATCTTGGGCACTAGGGCGAGGAAAGAGGACGCTGATCTGAGCTGTCTATTTGGATGGTAATGGGTAATCAGCGGTCGGCTAATGACAGGGCCCGTTTTCCAAAAGGCCCTATGGGCAATGCACAGGGCCTTAAATTCAATTCTTTCCCTGACAGGGAGCCAGTGGAGGCTCCTCAGTCCGGGGTGGATTGGAAGTCGGCGGAGGATCTGAAGAAGAGTTCGAGCAGCACAATTTTGAGTGACCTGAAGTTTGCACAGGGTGGATTGAGGGGCCCCTAAATAGAGGGCATTCCCGAAATCTAGGCGTGAGAGAATGAGACCCTGGACCATAATCTGTCTTGCCTGGAATGGAAGCAAGGGAAGGATCTTTCGAAGCAGTCAAGTAGTCTTATAGAGACAGAAAATAACTCCTCAGAGCAACCCTTCTGCAATTTTCCGAAATGGTGGCTCTATAATGATGTGTTTTGGCCATCTTATTGGTAATTTATTTGAATATTGTTTTTGTTTCAAGTTTTCCATTGATTGAAATTTGTAAGCATGAGCGAAGCAGGTGGTAGCAGAGGATCTTTACCTCTTGACAGAGTTGCTAACTACAAAATCTGAGGACTTCTTTAACAAAGAAAAATGTGTCATATGCTAAACTAATCGGAAAGCAAAGCTAACATTAAACTGCAGCTGGATAGAAGAGAATTCAAGATGCTGCAGAAATACGGCAAGAGGAAGTTCACAAAAGATTGAAACTGATGGAGTGAAAAGGATCACATATTTTATCATCGTAAAAGAAGTGCTACAAGTCATAAAAAATGGAAAAAAGCCAGGAAAAAATGTGTCAAAAAAATAGCAGACACCAGTGAATCACAACAAGAATTCAAGTCTTCTGAGAAAGTGACGACAACCAAACCCAATGCCCATTCACTTAGAAGATCGATGGCTACCCCTCGTCCACCTCCAATAACTGATCAGAAAGCAGAGGATCTGCGATGTGTTATCTGTGGTTTAGCCAGAACAAGGGCCAAAGAGATTGACAAAAGAACAAAGTACAGAGTATGTGAGTCTCAAAGGGCAAACATGTTTTTATCTGCAGCTAGTTTCTTCCAAGATGATGTTTTCAGCCGAGTAACTGATCTAAACAGCTAGGTGAATGTATTTGCAGGGACTTGTATGCCCACCTGAGCTGCATGCGTCCACACATTTGAAAATATGAATGCACAATGAGCTCCTAGCAGAAACGTAACCATCAGCCTTCAGTGAAGCAAATTGAGTTTTAAAGCCACTCTTCAGGGTGGCTAGGAGTTCACAGTCAGTGTGATCAGAGAAATAATGGTCAACATTGATGAAACAGTATTGATCCATAATTATGAAATTAAGATTTTTCTGGTGAGAATGTACAATGACAGAATTCGTTTTTGTCAGTCTAACAAAAAGAATGACCACCTATGGTGTTCTCAGCTGATTTGACTCCTGAAGTTTTTGCTGCCAAAATAAGATCACAGGATGCAGTAAAATCAGCAGGAACCAGGTCAAGAAACATCTTGAAACATTTCGAATTTGAACTTAATAACAAATTTTGTGATGCCCCAGAGCTCTGCAAATCATGGGAGTCAAGAAGAATGCTTGACGTAGTCTTAACATTGTTTAAATAATTGTTTAATATCAGCAAAGCAAAACTCTAACAAGGTAAAGTTCTTGAGCTTGGAACAGAAACCGACAACATTGATGATGGGTTTGAAGATATAAGTGAAGAAGTGGAAGACAATCCCATGAACAGACAGGCTTATTCTGTGCAAATGTACTGTCTTTTCTAAATCATGTTTTAGGAATTACATCACGGCAAAAAAGATTTACAATTGCTGCTCTTGATAATTTTGATTTTGAAGACAGCTTCTTTGTCTGGAACATCCACCACATATGATACTGCCATGGTGCTTTTTCAAGACTGTACCAATGAAGTAGCTGTTGGAAAAGAAGCTGTGTGAGCTGTAGGCATAAACAAACAAAGCTCCAATCTTATAATCCAAATGCCTTGCCAACGTGTGCAAAATCACTACAAGCCATCAACACATCCCAGTCTACCAGAAAATTTCAAAGTAACTGAGGACATGGATCTTCTTCTACCTGATGCTGCAGTCTGCAAAGCTGATTTAACTGAATTTATCATGTCGCTTATTTAGTGCGGACTCAAGGGTGAAGAAAAGGCAGTTCCTCCATGGGCTGGAATTCACACTCTGATCTCCCAGAATACCTTCCCTATTAAGAAGGTTGGCTTTTTACCAGTAATACCATCTCCAGTCACAAACTACGCAACTGTATACACAGCTCTAAACATTTTCTAAAATGTGCATGCTCAGCTTGAAGACTGGACTTTCCTGCTAATTTTCTGCGATTAAGGTGTTTTCCTTATTATAGCTGACATTTTTATGAGCAATCCAATAGAATTTGATGATCTTTATCCAATTATGGATGTTTTGCACATGACAAAAGTTGCATTGCGGTGTGTAGGAAGTTATCTCAGGAGGTATGGCATGTGTGATGCACTTATTGAGGCTGAAATCTTTGGAAGCAAAACTGTCCAGTCAGTATTGAGCGGAACTCATTATGTTCGTTCGTTACAAACTATGCTCATCATATCTGAGGTGATAGAAACAGTGCGTTGGAATGTTTTCTGGAACAAGAATGACAAATTAGGTTTTGCATATCTTATCTCAGGATTAAAAAAGCCACAGGGTGCACTTCATTCAAAAGACATAAAGCAAAGCAGGCAATGTTCAATACACTCAAAATTAGAAATCCTGAAAACCAAGTTCGTAGAGTTTGTCAAAGAATGTGAAGAAAAATTAGAACTTTGCAAGTACTGGGGACATTTTTTACACATGATAGCTCTAGTGAAAAACTTGGTACATGCTGATCGGGAAGGAGATTGGGAGCTGTACGTGAAGACTGTGGAGTCACTGATTACTGTGTTTGGTGAATTTGATTGCATAAGCTACCTGAGATTTGGGTCCTGGTATTTGGAAAGAGTGAAGAAGCTAGAGGTGGAAAAACCATACCTCTACAGAAAATTCAACCAAAGACAGAGAGGGAAGGTTCAATGCTGTGGCTCCAGATATAAAACTGGAACAGCTGATCCAGAGATCAAAGGAATGCTCCAAGGGAATTGTTGGTCAGACAAGTAAAAGTGAATATGTTGCTCAATGGAAGCTAGTTTACCAAGAAGTCCTTTCTATTTGCAATGTTTTCAGAGAGATGGCAAATTCAAAATTAATTGACCACCGCAAAACTGTTCCTCACCACGAACTTGTGGGAAAGAGAGGGTAACGTTTTAACACACATGTTGACAGCCTTTTTCAGTTCATGCATTAACAAGAAAACCCCTTTGAAATGACTGAGCATGTGCGACTACACAACTTCGTGACCAAGCATTATGTGGATAACGATGTAAAGACACATCTACTAGATGTCCTGGAACATGCATCGAAACTATACGCAGAACTGAAGCAGGAGAGATTTGTATTGAAAGAGAAAAAGCTGTTTGACATAATCACTAAAGTTAAACTTCCACGCTTTAATTGCCATAGTAAGAGTTTTGTCCAACCAGCCACTACACAACAGGTTACAAAAAAACAACTTTTGCAAGCACATAGAGAGATGGATGTAGCAAAAGAAAGGGGTGAATTTATCAGGACATTCTGTCACATGATCTTCTTCCAACAAACGCATTATTTGATGGAAATGCTGCAACCAGACCAGTGAAGCACAAACTCGTACAAGAGCTCGAAAAAAAACTTTCACCTGAAGAATTTCAATTCGAAAAGGTGTCCTCACTGAAAACTGCTGTTGTTGTGGACTATATGTCACAATTGCCAATGGTCAAAATTTCATCCATGCAAAACTTCAGTGAGGTCATGCAGACTGTTCTACAGATATCAAAGTTAGTGTGCACCTAGCAAGAACTCCACATTGTCTTTGACAGTTATCTTGAACTATCAGTCAAAGAATGCGAGAGAATCAGATGAATGTCTACAAGTGGAATAACTGACCTTGCCTGCATCAAAAATCCAACACCTGTACCTGTGCAACTTGATAAATTCTGGTCATCAACATCAAACAAGATGAACTTGGAGATGTTAGATGTTAACTCATCAAAACATTGCTAATGCTTCCGTGAACAGTGAAGTTTCAATTATTGCAAGTGGAATGATTGTCAATGAGGAGTTGGTGCCTGCAGAGATATATTCAAAAGGTACGGGCCATATTGTTGAAGAACTTAACAGCAAATTGGAGGAAGCTGACCTTTGTGTTGTGCCACATGTTAAGTGGGCTGTTCGAAATGGTTCCAATCAAGTCATTGTACTGTCAAATGACACAGATGTTATTATTGTGTTACTAAGAATTGTTGCAATGTTCATAAGTCAAGGATTGTCAAAGTTATGGATACATTATGGAACAGGCACTTAATCCCACTTCATATTCTGTACAAGAAACTTGACCCAGATATGCCCAGTGTTCTTATCAAGGCACATGTTCTTACGGGTGATGACACTATGAGCGAAACTGGAACAAAGTTTGGAGCTTTAACTGCTGAACCTGTGAAGTTTCTAAAAGGGTTTGCTGAGACAGAAGAAGAATGTGACTTTAAAGACGTAGAAAAATACATTGCGCATGTGTGGAAAATGAGTTCTGACTGTCACACATTTGACAATCTTTGGTACAGTAAGTTCAAGAGATCAGTCCAGCTAAGTGACCTTCTACCGGCGTCATATTCTGTGCGTGGACACATTAAAAGAGTGTTCTACTTGTTCAGAAGATGTGTAAATGTTTTGGACCATGCATATGTAGAGGAAGATCTTTGTGAATTTGGTTGCGAAGATATTGATGGGGTGCTAAAACCTAAGGAATTTCTAAAGCTTCTACCCACAGAACCTACAAATACATGTACTTGCAAAACCTGTGCTACAAACAGATGTCCCTGTCGATATGCTCTTCTCAAATGTTCAACATTCTGCAAACGTACTACGAGCGATTTCCGAAACAAATAAATAAAGTGAACTATGAAAATGGGTCTAAAACAGGAGTAAACATTACTTTTTTTCATATTTATATCACATACATTGTTTGGCATATACATAACAGGATTCAAAACCATTATAATTTGTTTCATTTCTATATATGTCTCTTCTTCCTGTATTATAGCCGCCATTTTGGAAAATGGTAGAAGGGTTGCTCTGAGGAGTTATTTTCTGTCTCCATAAGACTACTTGACCCCCCAAAATAAAGTATATAGGTCTCATGGTTCCTGAAATATTACATCACTGCAACACATCTGCCATTTTTAAAAATGTTGTCCAGAAAAAATCAGCCCGGATCAGCAATGTCTACCCAAGCTCAATTACCTCTCTAATCATCCAAAAACACAAATCGAAAATGAAAATCTCTGGACAACAATTTTTTTACAGAGGTATATCAGGGGGTCAGAATTATTTCTCTCCCTATTGGTTTCAAAGCTTCTTCTGCAGCTGTGATCAGCAGCAGCAAATTAATCAGATGGAGGGCAGGGCATGTGTTGATATCATGCTCTACAGGCTGGAAGCCATAGTTTTGACCCACTGTCTTTACAGCTGGTACCGGAGCTTTAAATTGACCTGGCATTTTTTAGGCACACTCAGGAGATCTTTGTGTCACTCAGTGATCAGCTAGTGTACAACATACTGCAAGATCTCTACTAATCAGAGACGTTTTAAGGCATGGGCAGACTTTCCCTCTAGCTCACCTCAGTGTATTTCTGTATCTCAACCTTTCTCCTTCTCTGTCTACCTCTACCTCTTAATCCATCTCTCTTTGCCCAGTGTAATCTTTTTGGGCCCACAGAAAGACATATTTCAGCTGTTTTTGGGTGAAACCTGTTTCTGAAAATTTGTTTGCATCATGTGGGTTTCAATTAGCAGAAAATGGGTAATAAAATGCAAAGTTAATATAAACAGGAGGCCCCAAAAAACATGTGTGGCCAGGGGCCCCAAAAACCCTTAAGATGACACTGTTCTCCTTACTAATCAAGTATATTAACAAGCTCTAGGGAAGTGGGTGGGTGAGGGTGGTTGCAATTGGTGCTGGATTATTTAAAAGTGGACGTGGAAATTGACATAAGACCCTTGAGACTGGCTGAGAGGCGTACTGCTTCCCTTCCCAGCCAAGGTCATCGAGAAGGCCATCGACCACACACTCGCAGAGTTCATCGAAGCCAACCACATCCTGGACATCTCTCAATCCGGCTTCTGAAGCAACCACAGCACCGAGACTGCCCTCCTCACTGCCATCGACAACATCCGCTCCCTACTCGACCGGGGCAAAACAGCAGCCGTTATCCTCTTGGACCTCTTGGCCACCTTCAGCACCATCTTCCACCGCACACTAAGCACAAGACTCCACGACGCCGGCATCAACGACGAAGCCCTGGACTGGATCTGCTCCTTTCTCGCCGGTCCAACACAGCGAGTCAGGCTACCACAGTTTCTCTCAGAGCCCACAGAGATAAGCTGCAGAGTGCCCCAGGGCTCATCCCTGAACCCTACCCTGTTTAACGTCTACATGGCCCCTCTTGCAGCCATCATCAGGAACCACAGACTCAACATTGTCTCCTACGCCGATGACACCCAGCTGATCCTCTCCCTCACCAACGAACCCACAGCCACCAAAAATAACTTCCAAAATGGGATGAAGGTCGTTGCCACCTGGATGAGAGACAGCTGCCTCAAACTCAACTCGAACCAGACCGACGATGAACTCATTCTGGGATCCACCTCCTCTGCTTGGGATGACTCCTGGTGGCCTGCCACACTAGGAACACCCCACACACTCACGGACCACTCACGAAACCTCAGCATCATACTGGACTCCTCGCTCACAATGAACCGCCAGATCAACGCCGTCTCCTTATCGTGCTTCCACACGCTTCGCCTGATTCAAAAGACCTTCAGATGGATCCCCACTGAATCCAGAAGGACGGTCACCCATGCACTCATCAGCAGCAGACTCGACTACGGCAATGCACTCGAAGCCAGCGTCATCTAGAAACTCCTCAGGAAACTACAGAACATCCAAAACGCAGCAGCCAGACTGGTCCTCAACATCCCTCGCTGCAACCACATCACTGAACACCTGCTAGAACTACACAGCTCACAGTCTACAAGAGTCACTTTCAAGCTCCTCACACATGCCTGCAAAGCCCGCCACGATGCAGGACCAGCATAACTGAACCACCGCCTCACATTCTACGTACGCACCAGACACCTCCGCTCTGCCCAACTGGCCCTGGCCACTGTCCCACGGATCTGCAAGACCAGGACCAGAGGAAGATCCTTCTCCTACCTCTCCCCCAAGACCTGGAACACCCTGCCTCTCCACTGCAGGCAAGCCCTATCGCTGACCCAATTCAGGGAGGATCTCAAGACCTGGCTCTTCGAGTGAACCCCAGAGCCCAGAAGGATCAGCACGCCCTCCTCCCCCCAGCGCATTGAGACCCTCACGGGTGAGTAGTCACGCTATATAAACCATAATTGATGATTCATTGATTGACTGATAAAAGTGAATGTGTTTGCATTTCACTCATACCTATTTCTTTCTGATATAAACTCCAATGGCAACACACCGTTACTACGCGGGGATTACTACGATGTGCTTTTAGTACGCATTTTTTAGTCCGCGTTTACCTTTACTACGCATGCTGCTACATAGCATGCTTTTACTTCGCAAATGCTATTTGTACGCATTATTTTACTTTGCGATTTTTCAAAATATTATTTATGTGTCTTACTATTATTTTTAACAAAGTTAACTTATTACTACAATTTTTTTTTTTTTTACATTTAAAAATATGTAATAATATGTAGTAAATAAACAAATAGTAACTATATTAAAAAAATATATAATAACTAAAAATGTATTGTATGTATTTACTTACATTGATTTCCCACGGTTTTCAATAGATTTCAATGGTTAAGTTAGTCCTTTTTTGATTTTAGTGATACAAGAAATCAGTGATGCAAAAGCGTAAAAACGTCATACCGTGGATTGAAGGCGAGAGGTGAAGAAGCATGTTACCTCGCGTATCAGGTAAGAAGATTTATATAATCAAATAAATGAAAATTAACATTTAAAAAGTATGTATGTATGTATAAGTATATTTAATTAAATGTAAAAGATATTTTCTGATTTTCTTAAAAAAGAACTTACGAAAATTTTAAATGATTGGTTTGAACAAAAAAAAATAGTAACTATTGAAAGAAAAAAAAAGGTAAATTGAGTATTGACAAGCATTGATTTCTCACGATTTACAATGTTTTACAATGGTTAACTTAGTCCTTTTTCTATTTTAGCGGTAGAAGAAAACAGTGATGCAATTGCGTTAAGACGTGATACGGAGGATCGAAGAGGAGAGGAGTAGAAGAATGATACCACGCGGAGCAGGTAAGAACATTTTTAGTATTAAATTAAATGAAAATTAAGTAATTTAATTTTAAAGATGTTAGCTAAAGTGATTTTCGGATAATTGAGATAAAAATAAATGCGGGAAAAAATTGTTACGACATAAGCAGGGTCGAGGGGGAAAGCAGGATAACAGTATTTCTAGGCTGTATTAGGGAAGATATTTAAGATGATTGGAAATAATTAATGATAAAAAAATTGTAAAAAGAAATTTGATCATGGATCACATCGAGGAATATTTAGGAAGAAATAATATCTAGAAGCATGTTTTAGCGTATAATCTCTGAATAGTTTAAATAAGTTAAAGAAAGTAATGAAAATGGAATCGAGTGAAAAAAAAGGTTTTTCAAAACAGATAAAGATTTGACTCTATTCAGCTTGGTTGCGTATTGTATTAATTAGTGAGATTGGTATTAAAATTTGATTTAAAAAAAAAAAAAAGGACTTATCGCCGTAAATATACAAAAAAGTTAACATTATGATTCATATAGAATTATTTGAGAGAGAAAGAGATAATGTCTGGTTATTGGGCTTCTTTTGTGAGTTTACTAGATAAAGTATGATTTTTGAGAATCTTTAGTTGTTGGTTTGGTTAAACACGAAAACAGGAAGCTTGTCATGGTTAGGAAATGAATGCAGCGCAAACTTTTGAGTATTTACAAATTACTGATTTTAAAGAATTAAAAGAAGAGGAACATGTTTGTATTCATTTTATGTCGAGAATAAAAATGCAAAAAATAAAAAAAAGATGAAAATTTATTTTATTTGCAATATTTTTAGCTGCTACTGTCTTGTCATATTTTACTTTGTATGCATATTTTTTGTTTGAGTGACACTTGGAATTATATCTGTATGAAATATGTGTCATTACATGTTGTGTAAGTGAGTTAAATAAATCACGTCATTTTATGGCTTGTTTGGAACAAGGAATAGTAATTATTTAACTATGCGTGCTTCTCAGAAAAAGAAACAGAAAGGCCAGCAATGCAATACCTGCAGGAAATGGAGGAATGAATATATGGTAGAGAGTTTTCTAGTTTGACATGGTATCCATGATAGTTAGTGGATTCACGAACAGGAAAAAACGGATATGAAATGAAATAATGATTATTTGGATGGATTTATAAATGGTGAATAAGCATTGTTTTTTGGCGAGACTCAAGCAAGGAGTGAGTTAAATTTATTTAAGAAAAAACAATAAACAATATGTTGAAAACAAAGAAACATTTCCTTAAAGAATTGTTTATTTTTAATTTTCAAAGAAAGAAACATCTTTAATAAGTAAATATATTTTACATTTAGATTTTGCAAAGGGTATACAAATAGAATGTGGAATGGTTTTTTTCGGTACACAAGCTGGATCTGCAACAGGATGAAGGAAAATGGAAGACACATTTGATGTAATGCTTACTGTAAGGAGAGAACGAAAAAAGAAAAAAAGAAAAGGTTTATGCAAAAACATTCCTACACATGTAGCAAGAAAAACACAGAGGTCGGGTGTATTTTTAATTGCACAATTTAAAAAGAAATGTATAATTAAAAATAGTATGTCGTTCAAATCTTTGTTGTATATGTATTTCGCAAAGGATTATCACGTTGCAGGTGAATTAATTGGATCGTTTTTAATCAATCAAGGACACATTTTTAAAAAAAATTAAAAATATGGATTAACATGGTCAAGAAAATATTCCTTTTTTTTAAATTTGGGAGATGGTTTTAAAAAAAATTATAAGTAATTTAATAGACATTCGCTTCAAGACTGGATAGCAACGCAGGATTTTTTTGAAGGAATATATTTGACATTTGCTTCAAGACTGGATTGCAACGCTGGATTATTTGTTGCTTTTTATGAAAAAAAGTATTTATCTGGATTTTTTTGGGGGGTTGCGTTTTTTTAGGGAACTTTCCAGATTAAAGGATTGCAGCCAATATTTTTTGGTTTTGCAATAAAAAAATCTGTAAAAATGTGTCCTTTTAGTCTACAAATTAGAACGGGAAATGAAAAAAAGGATTAACAGGAAATGGAATGGGTCAAAAAGTGGATTATCAAGTTGGATGTTTTGAAAAATTAAAGAAAAATAAAAAGAAGACTCCAAAAGGTAAGGTAACCCGACCTCTTAAAAAATTGTAAAAATTAATTTTGAAAAATGCCAAACATAAAAGTTACTTATGTAGAAAAAAACAGGGAAGTAACATATTTATTAAGGTAGTACGTATTAATAATGGAGGATATGAGCAAGATTATCAAGGTAGTCTGAAGCCACCATCAACGAAAACTGTTGAAGAATACCCAATAGTTTCGCAGACATTTCCTTTGTTCTTTTTGAAACTCGTGGATTCAGGCTACCTGTTAATGCTTGAGAAATTCTCATCTCTTGGAAACTTTGCTCCTTCCTCAAAATTTCCAAAAAATGATAAAAGTTAGGATGTGGTCTTCCAATTGATTTGTTGAAGGAGTTATGCCAACCCTCAATGGCATTATTTGTTTTTGCTCCTCCCTCTAAGCACGTCCGTTAGCAGTACCACCACTCCACATGGAAACGTGGCTTCCTCCTGCGACCACACCTGCTTAGATGGCCAATCCATGTGTCTTCAAAATAATTTAAAAGTGGTGCCAATTTTTCTTCATTTTCTGAAAAATAGTCCGAATCAGTAATAGATGTGTATTACTCATCTACACAGTCAGGAGGAACAAAACAAAGGGCTGTTAGTTTCTTAAGTTCAAATTGCAGTTTACTGTCAGAAACAAATTCTTCAAGTAAGGATGTTTTTTGGATTTTACGCCAAAACGCCTGTGAAAAGTGGAAAAAACATCCTTGAATTTGGGTATCCATGTACAATTTGGTTATTGTATTAATCATCGGAAATTCAAAATCAATTAGTACTTTTCTTGGACTTATGTTCATAGTTTGGATTTAACCACTGACAAAAATTCAGTGTACGTTGAAGTATGTTTATCTGGCAGTAAACTGTACACAAAGGGTACTACAGTATTATTAATGTATGCATGAATAGTGTATATTTGAGAGAATGGATGGGGCGTTGCTTTAAAAGTCCCATCCATCATCCAAATATCACTATTCTCTAATTTAGTAAGATTACGTGGTGTACTAAAGATAAGGATCCTTTTAAGAGGGTTTTTGTTATCATGTAAAAGAAAAGGTTCGTTAGTGACGGTTATTGAAAGTTCAGGAGGAATGGAGACGTCAGAAAAAGATTGGGGTGTAACACGTTGGGGGTTACTTTCCTGTTTTTTTCTCTGAATTATTCTACGTAAATTGGGAATTGAAGGCTTTGCTACATGAGCAGGAATGTGTTGGGAAACCTCTCTTAATACTGAGCCACAGGTATCATTGGAGGTGCTTGCCATTTCTTTCATGTCATTTATATTTTGTCTAACTTCAATCTCCGTTGCAGAGGCAGAGTGGTTATGCTCCGTGGTTCTTAATACCTTATCACCCAGAGTAACTGCTCTGCCTCTGCAAAGGGATGATTGAAATTGTACACACCTCCAATGACACCTGGGGTCAGTAAGTCTCTCCTTACAGTAAACATATCCATGGTGTTGGAGTAGCCTGTTGCCTCTTTGTGACTTGATATATTTTGCAATGTTTCTTTCTGCCATAATCTGAAAAAGATTAAAAAATAAGAAAAAAGACCATTTTGAGTATTCAAATTGTAGTTCACAAGTGTTTTGAGTTTTACAGTATTTCTTATCTCACGAGATCAAATTGTTTGCCTAATTTAAGTTCAGCTTGATTCGGAATAGTAAAGAAAAAATCTCTCGCTATCCAACACTTTCCTTAATGTTGCACATGCTGGAGTTGGAATAGTAAATTAAACCCTCCCGCTATCCAACCCTTTCCATACTGTTGCACCTGCTAAAGTTGGAATAGTAATTTAAACTCTCCAGCTATCCAACACTTTCCCTACTGTCGCACCTGCAGGTGTTGCAAATTAAATTTAACCTCTCACCCTATCCAAAACATTCCCTACTGTTGCACCTGCTGGAGTTGGAATAGTAAATTAAACCCTCACGCTATCCAACCCTTTCCCTACTATTGCACCTGCTGGAGTTGGAATAGTAATTTAATTCCTCCCGCTATCCAACACTTTCCCTACTGTTGCACCTGCTGGAGTTGGAATAGTAAATTAAACCCTCCCGCTATCCAACCCTTTCCATACTGTTGCACCTGCTGGAGTTGGAATAGTAATTTAAACTCTCCAGCTATCCAACACTTTCCCTACTGTTGCACCTGCAGGTGTTGCAAATTAAATTTAACCTCTCACCCTATCCAAAACATTCCCTACTGTTGCACCTGCTGGAGTTGGAATAGTAAATTAAACCCTCACGCTATCCAACCCTTTCCCTACTATTGCACCTGCTGGAGTTGGAATAGTAATTTAATTCCTCCCGCTATCCAACACTTTCCCTACTGTTGCACCTGCTGGAGTTGGAATAGTAAATTAAACCCTCCCGCTATCCAACCCTTTCACTACTTTTGCACCTGCTGGTGTTGGAATAGTAATTTTAACTCTCCCGCTATCCAACCCTTTCCCTACTGTTGCACCTGCTTGAGTTGGAATAGTAATTTAAACCCTCCCGCTATCCAACACTTTCCCTACTGTTGCACCTGCTGGAGTTGGAATAGTAAATTAAACCGTCCCGCTATCCAACACTTTCCCTACTGTTGCACCTGCTGGTGTTGGAATAGTAATTGTAACCCTCCCGCTATCCAACACTTTCCCTACTGTTGCACCTTCTGGAGTTGGAATAGTAAATTAAACCCTCCCGCTATCCAACACTTTCCCTACTGTTGCACCTGCTGGTGTTGGAATAGTAATTTAAACCCTCCCGCTATCCAACCCTTTCCCTACTGTTGCACCTTTTAGAGTTGGAATAGTAAATTAAACCCTCCCGCTATCCAACCCTTTCCCTACTGTTGCACCTGCTGGTGTTGGAATAGTAATTTTAACCCTCCCGCTATCCAACACTTTCCCTACTGTTGCACCTGCTGGAGTTGGAATAGTAAATTAAACCCTCCCGCTATCCAACCCTTTCCCTACTGTTGCACCTGCTTGAGTTGGAATAGTAATTTAAACCCTCCCGCTATCCAACACTTTCCCTACTGTTGCACCTTCTGGAGTTGGAATAGTAAATTAAACCCTCCCGCTATCCAACACTTTCCCTACTGTTGCACCTTCTGGAGTTGGAATAGTAAATTAAACCCTCCCGCTATCCAACCCTTTCCCTACTGTTGCACCTGCTTGAGTTGGAATAGTAATTTAAACCCTCCCGCTATCCAACACTTTCCCTACTGTTGCACCTGCTGGTGTTGGAATAGTAATTTAAACCCTCCCGCTATCCAACACTTTCCCTACTGTTGCACCTTTTAGAGTTGGAATAGTAAATTAAACCCTCCCGCTATCCAACCCTTTCCCTACTTTTGCACCTGCTGGTGTTGGAATAGTAAGTTTAACCCTCCCGCTATCCAACCCTTTCCCTACTTTTGCACCTGCTGGTGTTGGAATAGTAATTTTAACCCTCCCGCTATCCAACACTTTCCCTACTGTTGCACCTTCTGGAGTTGGAATAGTACATTAAACCCTCCCGCTATCCAACCCTTTCCCTACTGTTGCACCTGCTGGAGTTGGAATAGTAATTTCAATACTCCGGACATACAACACTTTCCCTACTGTTGCTTCTTCTTGACTTTGAATATTCATTTAAACTCATCTGTTATCCAACATGAACCCAAATTTATAGTTTTATTTCTTGATTAGAATTTACCTTATGTAATTGAAGTTTTCTTTTGCTCAAATTGTATTCCCGCTTTTGTTGTTGATAAAAGTGGTTTAGTTTGTCCTCAGCGTGTCTGTAGATTACAATTTACCAATTAACATTCCTTAGGGTATAATATTATGTTTTTCATTTTGTCTTACAACAATTTTTTTTTAAATAATGTACATATTATCTAGACTATTTGCACCTATAATGAAAAAAAGTAATTTTTTAGCAATCCTATTTTCTTCAAATAGCATTATAAATATTTTCCAAAATGTTTGATCTTAGATAACTTTTATGCTACCCTTGCCACACACATATCTACTCCTTCAGCCTTTATTGACACTATTCTCCATATCTTTAAAACTCCTCTAGCTGGTCCTTAAACACTGTCAGACTTCCAATAATGAGATTAATAAACCTCCATTTGTCTCTCACTTACCTCTAATCTTCCTTCAGAGACTGTCAACTCTCGATCAGAGGCAGTTAGCTAGCTATCAGGTTCCCAAACTTGCTCCTGTAACAAACCATAATATGGATGTTTTAGTTCCTTGTCATGTGCTCAGAGTAAACCATATGTTACTGAAATATTCCGTGCAATGTGCTAGTTACTCCACACCTCAATTCGGATTCTCCTTTAAACTCTGCAATTACATTTCTCCACAGTTATACTCTCCGGACTTACATTTAGAGATGCTCCTTACAGCCTATATTTCTTTTTGTAAAAAGTACCAGAGTATTTCTAAATAATACCCGAGTACTTTTTGGACTATTCATTTTTTCATATCCTACTCCCTCATTAACGCATATTAACTGAATCTTAAAAATCTTTTTGATTTTTTCACTTTCTAAGTAATAGACAAAATATTACTTACAAAAAAAAAAAAAGATTATCTTTTCATAATCAGACAAATATGTTTGTCATCCTTTTTCATAAACCGCTAAATACACTAATCTATAATTATCATCTTTTTTAATATTAAAGAATATACACGTTTACAGACAATCAACAGTAAAATATTAACACTAAAAACACTTTCTTTAAAAATATTTTTTCTCTTGCGTTAATCAAGTGCTGTTTTATTTCTTTTGGAGCTACTTACTTTTGTCAGAAGATGGCATTGTTTTACAATTTATTCAATGGTGCTCTGTCTTTTGAGGAACGCGTCCTGACACTGTGAATGACAGCAGTCAAGTGAACTCAAAATGGTGGTCGGCTGCTTATATACGTTTTTGTTGAATTATCCAAAAATTACAGTAAAATATGTTTAGTAATCTGCTTTTTACTGGGAATTTATAACTGACTAAACTTATAATTTAATTTTTTATATTATAAAACGTCGTAATCGTATCGAATGTCAGCCATTTTGTGATGTGATTGTTAGTGCTTATACAGTAGAAATAGAGAAAGGACATGCTTTTTTACATTTTATAAACGTTATTTACTTCATGTTCATTTCATATATCTTTTGATTACATTATGTTTGATTATTAGTTAAATTGTCAATAGTATGGACCGTTTAATGTCTGTTTTAATTTAGTACTTCATTTTTAAATATGTTCTTTCTAAGTTATGTGGTGTGATAATTTTTTGGTATATTTTAAATAATTCACGAGTATTACTTTTCATACACGAGTATTAATTTTTATGCTCATTTTTTAATTACCCCCCCTCCCAAAACCACTATTTCCCTGCTATCCCGTCCCAGGGGGTATATTATTGTAATTAAAAATTATAAAATAAATATACGAGTATTAATTTTCATACACGAGTATTCATTTTTATACTCATTTTTAAATTACTCCCCCACCCAAAACCCCTATTTCCCTGCAATCCCGTCCCAGGGGTTAGGTTACTTTATTAAAAAATATTTTAAAAATTCCATTTTTGCGTAGTAGTGGTATGCGAAGTATTTATAAGCGGAGTAAAAGAAGATTCTTATATTCGAAATGCATTTGCGTAGTAATGGTATGCGCATTAAAAATATGCGAAGTAAAGGTAGTTGCGAAGTAAAAACTTTGCACTAAAAGCATGCGTAATAATAGCATGCTAAGTAGCGTCATATATTCAACTCCAATACATGAAATGCCAGCTGTACATAACAGTAATGCAACACAGTCTAGCTGCTACTTGTCCACATGTAACAGGAAACAGTGGTTAAACCAGCTTAAATAAGTCTCAATTCTTTGGAAGTGGAAAGTGTGACAAAGAAAATGTGGCCTGGACACTGTGGAACTAAACAATAGCATTCAGAGGAACTCTCTTCTCTGGAATGATCTTTTAAATGCATTCATTGAAATGTATTTGTATAGTTCTCTCACCACGTCACGGCTGCTGAAAAATGCTTATTGGCTAGGAGTTGAGCACTTCTCGTTCTCCAGTGAATTACAACTACTTCTTCAGCACCAAAGCGTCCATGCGGGGCAGCTAACTTTCCATTATCACTTCACGAGAATCATTAAGTACAAGAAGAAATCAGAAGAAGCTTCTATTGAGGGTGCATTATGAGTGTGGGACGCATCTTTGGCAGTGCATTCTTTAGCTTCTGTCTAATCTTTTCAAACGTTGTAGCTCTGACCTGCTACTGAGCTAGAATAATGTGCTTTTTTCATGAAAACTGCTTCCTTCTGCTCCCTTGCAATTTAAAGCAAAGACTAAAAATACAACCACTGGTAAAGCAATTGATAATGGCTTTAATATTCTAATGCATGGCTGCATGACCATATCTACTGGCTCCGTGAGTGCACATGAATCTACAGTGGCCATCTTTGAAACAATTTTCTTTTGCTCTAAGAAGATCTATTAAAAGATTGCCACTGGTGGATATCTTTGAATGGATTTTCTTACAGCATGTAAAAATATTCAAAGCAACCAATGGCAAAGCCAATAGTTTTGATTAGGCCTGAGCGGTGACATGAAAGCCAAATTTGTAGCCCGTGGGTACTCAAAACGCCTAGTGCGTGATTCGTACAAACGGGCACGGTTTTATGACAGGCAACACCTACTCACACAACAAGCCAAACAATCTAGCTCTAGGCTGGTATTTGTAACAAGACATTCAACTATGAATGAGAAAATTCGCCATATTGTCAACTCCAATTGGCACATTTTAAATGCCACCAGAGCCAAAGGCAGTGAATTACCTAAACCTCTGTTTGCATACAGAAAAAATAAGAATCTTAAAGATCTTATTGTACAATCCCGTATGCCAGCCAAGTCCACCGACACCATCCAAACATCCATCTTAAGCCATACATTTCCCACTGGTAATTTTAAGTGTATGTCATGTGTGGCGTGCCAATTTGCCATTGAAACGAAGGCTTTTTCCTTTAACAACATTAACCTACATTGAACACCTTAACGAACTGCAAAACGTCCAACATTATCTATTTGATTTTGTGCCCCTGTAACAAGGGCTATGTAGGCGAAACAGCACGCACTATGTCCACACGACTTACGGAACACAGGTCAGCTATCCGAACCCAGAAAATTCAAGCTCCATTGGTAAAACACTATGGGGCCGATTCCGATCTCGGTCGGAGGCGCACCCAACACCATTTGGTCGGGAAAAAAGCCATGCGAAAGCCTGTTTCCCGACCGATCCGTACAGCACACCGAACGAGTAAGTACGATGCGCACAACAGCAAAGAATCCGGCCGAGCCGTACTCACCCAAGTACTGTTCCCCGACCGAGGCGAATCCGGAAACGCTGAATCGAGTCGCACGAAAGGAAAAATGCAGCTCCGTCCGGCCGAACGAGTACGATGCGCTTTCCGTACGCGCCGAACCCGTGGCTACGCACGGCACGTCAAAGCATCCGGGAGAGGCGCACATAAGCTCCGATTCGCGCCACAACACGATCCACGGCTCCGAGACGAACACGCCAGCGACGAGGACGAGGCGAAGCGACGAGGACGACGCGAAGCAACGAGAAGGACGAACGACACGAACCAACCATGAATCCCTTCGTCCCGATCATACCAATATTCTACATTTACTACCGGAACAGGCACGGACGCGTACGGCGCAGAAGGTAAGCCAGACACCAACCACAAAACACATACAACACGTACACGACACATCACACACACACAGAGGGATGCAGAATATACTTACACCAGCAACAGCAGCACCATAGGGGCGGGATGCCCATCACCAATGCCACATATGCACACAGGGGCCTGAATGCGCACCACCACCCCTACCCAGGGGGCAGGATGCCTACCACTACTACCACCCTCACCCAGGGGGCTGGATGCCTACCACTACTACCACCCTTAGCCAGGGGGCTGGATGCCTACCACTACTACCACCCTTACCCAGGGGGGCAGGATGCCTACCACTACTACCACCCTTAGCCAGGGGGCAGGATGCCTACCACTACTACCACCCTTATCCAGGGGGGCTGGATGCCTACCACTACTACCACCCTCACCCAGGGGGGCTGGATGCCTACCACTACTACCACCCTTAGCCTGGGGGCTGGATGCCTACCACCACCCTTAGCCAGGGGGCTGAATGCCTACCACTACTACCACCCTTAGCCAGGGGGCTGGATGCCTACCACTACTACCACCCTTACCCAGGGGGGCAGGATGCCTACCACTACTACCACCCTTAGCCAGGGGGGCAGGATGCCTACCACTACTACCACCCTTAGCCAGGGGGGCTGGATGCCTACCACTACTACCACCCTTACCCAGGGGGCAGGATGCCTACCACTACTACCACCCTCACCCAGGGGGGCTGGATGCCTACCACTACTACCACCCTTAGCCAGGGGGGCTGGATGCTCTACCACCACCCTTAGCCAGGGGGCTGAATGCCTACCACTACTACCACCCTTAGCCAGGGGGCTGGATGCCTACCACTACTACCACCCTTACCCATGGGGGCAGGATGCCTACCACTACTACCACCCTTAGCCAGGGGGGCAGGATGCCTACCACTACTACCACCCTTAGCCAGGGGGCTGGATGCCTACCACTACTACCACCCTTACCCAGGGGGGCAGGATGCCTACCACTACTACCACCCTTAGCCAGGGGGGCTGGATGCCTACCACCACTACCACCCTCACCCAGGGGGGGCTGGATGCCTACCACTAATACCACCCTTACCCAGGGGGGCAGGATGCCTACCACTACTACCACCCTAACCCAGGGGGCAGGATGCCTACCACTACTACCACCCTTAGCCAGGGGGGCAGGATGCCTACCACTACTACCACCCGTACCCAGGGGGGCAGGATGCCTACCACTACTACCACCCTTAGCCAGGGGGGCTGGATGCCTACCACTACTACCACCCTTACCCAGGGGGGCAGGATGCCTACCACTACTACCACCCTTAGCCAGGGGGGCAGGATGCCTACCACTACTACCACCCTTAGCCAGGGGGGCTGGATGCCTACCACTACTACCACCCTCACCCAGGGGGGCTGGATGCCTACCACTACTACCACCCTTACCCAGGGGGCAGGATGCCTACCACTACTACCACCCTTAGCCAGGGGGCAGGATGCCTACCACTACTACCACCCTTAGCCAGGGGGCTGGATGCCTACCACTACTACCACCCTTACCCAGGGGGCAGGATGCCTACCACTACTACCACCCTTAGCCAGGGGGCTGGATGCCTACCACCACTACCACCCTCACCCAGGGGGGCTGGATGCCTACCACTACTACCACCCTTACCCAGGGGGGCAGGATGCCTATCAGTACTACCACCCTAACCCAGGGGGGCAGGATGCCTACCACTACTACCACCCTTAGCCAGGGGGGCAGGATGCCTACCACTACTACCACCCTTACCCAGGGGGCAGAATGCCTACCACTACTACCACCCTTACCCAGGGGGCAGGATGCCTACCACTACTACCACCCTTAGCCAGGGGGCTGGATGCCTACCACCACCCTTAGCCAGGGGGGCTGGATGCCTACCACCACTACCACCCTCACCCAGGGGGGCAGGATGCCTACCACTACTACCACCCTCACCCAGGGGGGCTGGATGCCTACCACCACCCTTAGCCAGGGGGCTGGATGCCGACCACTACTACCACCCTTACCCAGGGGGGCAGGATGCCTACCACTACTACCACCCTTAGCCAGGGGTGCTGGATGCCTACCACTACTACCACCCTTAGCCAGGGGGGGCAGGATGCCTACCACTACTACCACCCTTAGCCAGGGGGCTGGATGCCTACCACCACTACCACCCTCACCCAGGGGGGCTGGATGCCTACCACTACTACCACCCTCACCCAGGGGGGCTGGATGCCTACCACTACTACCACCCTTAGCCAGGGGGGCTGGATGCCTACCACTACTACCACCCTTACCCAGGGGGCAGGATGCCTACCACTACTACCACCCTTAGCCAGGGGGGCTGGATGCCTACCACTACTACCACCCTTACCCAGGGGGGCAGGCTGCCTACCACTACTACCACCCTTAGCCAGGGGGGCTGGATGCCTACCACTACTACCACCCTCACCCAGGGGGCTGGGTGCCTACCACTACTACCACCCTTAGCCAGGGGGCTGGATGCCTACCACCACCCTTAGCCAGGGGGGCTGAATGCCTACCACTACTACCACCCTTAGCCAGGGGGCTGGATGCCTACCACTACTACCACCCTTACCCAGGGGGGCAGGATGCCTACCACTACTACCACCTTAGCCAGGGGGGCAGGATGCCTACCACTACTACCACCCTTAGCCAGGGTGGCTGGATGCCTACCACTACTACCACCCTTAGCCAGGGGGGGCTGGATGCCAACCACCACCCTTAGCCAGGGGGGGCTGAATGCCTACCACTACTACCACCCTTAGCCAGGGGGGCTGGATGCCTACCACTACTACCACCCTTACCCAGGGGGGCAGGATGCCTACCACTACTACCACTCTTAGCCAGGGGGGCAGGATGCCTACCACTACTACCACCCTTAGCCAGGGGGGCTGGTTGCCTACCACTACTACCACCCTTAGCCAGGGGGGCTGGATGCCTACCACTACTACCACCCTTACCCAGGGGGGCTAGATGCCTACCACCACTACCACCCTCACCCAGGGGGCTGGATGCCTACCACTACTACCACCCTTACCCAGGGGGGCAGGATGCCTACCACTACTACCACCCTAACCCAGGGGGCAGGATGCCTACCACTACTACCACCCTTAGCCAGGGGGGCAGGATGCCTACCACTACTACCACCCTTACCCAGGGGGCAGGATGCCTACCACTACTACCACCCTTACCCAGGGGGCAGGATGCCTACCACTACTACCACCCTCACCCAGGGGGCTGGATGCCTACCACTACTACCACCCTCAGCCAGGGGGGCAGGATGCCTAACACTACTACCACCCTTAGCCAGGGGGGGCTGGATGCCTACCACTACTACCACCCTCACCCAGGGGGGGCTGGATGCCTACCACTACTACCACCCTTACCCAGGGAGGGCAGGATGCCTACCACTACTACCACCCTTAGCCAGGGGGGCAGGATGCCTACCACCACTACCACCCTTAGCCAGGGGGGCTGGATGCCTACCACTACTACCACCCTTACCCAGGGGGGCAGGATGCCTACCACTACTACCACCCTTAGCCAGGGGGCTGGATGCCTACCACCACTACCACCCTCACCCAGGGGGGCTGGATGCCTACCACTACTACCACCCTTACCCAGGGGGGCAGGATGCCTACCACTACTACCACCCTAACCCAGGGGGGCAGGATGCCTACCACTACTACCACCCTTAGCCAGGGGGGGCAGGATGCCTACCACTACTACCACCCTTACCCAGGGGGGGCAGGATGCCTACCACTACTACCACCCTTACCCAGGGGGGGCAGGATGCCTACCATTACTACCACCCTTAGCCAGGGGGGCTGGATGCCTACCACCACCCTTAGCCAGGGGGGCTGGATGCCTACCACCACTACCACCCTCACCCAGGGGGGCAGGATGCCTACCACTACTACCACCCTCACCCAGGGGGGCTGGATGCCTACCACCACCCTTAGCCAGGGGGGCTGGATGCCTACCACTACTACCACCCTTACCCAGGGGGCAGGATGCCTACCACTACTACCACCCTTAGCCAGGGGGCTGGATGCCTACCACTACTACCACCCTTAGCCAGGGGGCAGGATGCCTACCACTACTACTACCCTTAGCCAGGGGGCTGGATGCCTACCACCACTACCACCCTCACCCAGGGGGGCTGGATGCCTACCACTACTACCACCCTCACCCAGGGGGCTGGATGCCTACCACTACTACCACCCTTAGCCAGGGGGCTGGATGCCTACCACTACTACCAGCCTTACCCAGGGGGCAGGATGCCTACCACTACTACCACCCTTAGCCAGGGGGCTGGATGTCTACCACTACTACCACCCTTACCCAGGGGGGCAGGATGCCTACCACTACTACCACCCTTAGCCGGGGGGCTGGATGCCTACCACCACTACCACCCTCACCCAGGGGGCTGGATGCCTACCACTAATACCACCCTTACCCAGGGGGCAGGATGCCTACCACTACTACCACCCTAACCCAGGGGGGCAGGATGCCTACCACTACTACCACCCTTACCCAGGGGGGCAGGATGCCTACCACTACTACCACCCTTAGCCAGGGGGGGCTGGATGCCTACCACTACTACCACCCTTAGCCAGAGGGGGCTGGATGCCTACCACCACTACCACCCTTAGCCAGGGGGGGCAGGATGCCTACCACCACCCTTAGCCAGAGGGGGCTGGATGCCTACCACCACTACCACCCTCACCCAGGGGGGCAGGATGCCTACCACTACTACCACCCTCACCCAGGGGGCTGGATGCCTACCACCACCCTTAGCCAGGGGGGCAGGATGCCTACCACTACTACCACCCTTACCCAGGGGGGCAGGATGCCTACCACTACTACCACCCTTAGCCAGGGGGGCTGGATGCCTACCACCACTACCACCCTTAGCCAGGGGGGCAGGATGCCTACCACCACCCTTAGCCAGAGGGGCTGGATGCCTACCACCACTACCACCCTCACCCAGGGGGCAGGATGCCTACCACTACTACCACCCTCACCCAGGGGGGCTGGATGCCTACCACCACCCTTAGCCAGGGGGGCAGGATGCCTACCACTACTACCACCCTTACCCAGGGGGCAGGATGCCTACCACTACTACCACCCTTAGCCAGGGGGCTGGATGCCTACCACTACTACCACCCTTAGCCAGGGGGGCTGGATGCCTACCACTACTACCACCCCCACTCATAGGATGGACAATGCATGACACAACCAGCACACCACAACTTAGGGAATGCAAGAAGAAGACATCCCCCAACACCATGACAAGCGTGTGTAGACTGTGTCAAATGCCTACAACACCGAACATGACTTTGAACATACAATGTGACCCCCTAGCACATGTGCCACACATATATGTGTGTGGCACCCACAATGCAAGCAGGCCATGACCATTGTGGCAATGGGGTCCAAACCCCCATCATCACAGTGACCAAAATGTAAGTGTGGGGTCCATAGCTGAAGCACACTTTGAACATTGTGGCAATGGGGTCCAAACCCCCATCATCACAGTGGCCAAAAGGTAAGTGTGGGGTCCATAGCTGAAGCACATTTTGAACATTGTGGCAATCGGGTCCAAACCCCCATCATCACAGTGACCAAAATGTAAGTGTGGGGTCCATAGCTGAAGCACACTTTGAACATTGTGGCAATGGGGTCCAAACCCCCATCATCACAGTGACCAAAAGGTAAGTGTGGGGTCCATAGCTGAAGCACACTTTGAGCATTGTGGCAATGGGTTCCAAACCCCCATCATCACAGTGGCCAAAAGGTAAGTGTGGGGTCCATAGCTGAAGCACACTTTGAACATTGTGGCAATGGGGTCCAAACCCCCATCATCACAGTGACCAAAATGTAAGTGTGGGGTCCATAGCTGAAGCACACTTTGAACATTGTGGCAATGGGGTCCAAACCCCCATCATCACAGTGACCAAAAGGTAAGTGTGGGGTCCATAGCTGAAGCACATTTCGAACATTGTGGCAATGGGGTCCAAACCCCCATCATCACAGTGACCAAAAGGTAAGTGTTGACAAAGAAAGAGGTGCAACTGCCAAACTGCATGGATGATTCCTGGTCACAGAACAACAAACACATCAGTGGCAAAGTAGTGTATGTGTCCCATTGCAACATAAATTGGGGGAGCCAAATCCTGCAGTGCAAATAAGACATACCTTTGGCCATGTGCAGACAAACAACACCCATGGGGGCTGACACCGTCAACAATCATCAATGACACAATGACAGAAGTGACCATCAGAATGCAGACCCACATATTTGCACCAATGGGCACACACATGCAGATACCCTGTGGAGACTGCAGATGTGAGGTGAACAGATACCATACCATGGCAGCAATGGGACACACAAACCATGATCATTGTGCTGACCGATGACCTAGGAGTCCCAGGGACAGCAGGGGAAACCCACCAAACTACATACAGCCAATGGCACACCCAAGATATGCCAATGCAGTGGTGCAGATGCACAAACACAAACAGGCAGACCCACACTGCACATCATACACAACAGGTGAGGGGGGTGCCAGTGTCCCCAGGCAACCACACAACACATGAGGAGACCTGAATACCAATCATACAGATGTGCATACAGTGCCACACAAAGGTAACTCATGGATCCAAATCCCCTATGTGGGCAAGCAGGCATTGTCAGATGAGAGGGAGCACAAATCACACATGTCACAAAGGCACGTAGGGACAGCAACTGACACAGCAAGACACAGACACACCACAGCACCACCCCCAGGGTCCCCACAATGTGGTGACCCTGGGCTGCATTACAATCCCACTGTGATGACAAAGCTAAATGTGGTTCACACTGTGAACCACAGTCATGTGTCCTGAGCAACTAACTACCATCACACCTACACAAGCACAAATCAAACAGCATGGCCATTAAGCCAAGGCCAACATGGAGGCAGGGGCCTAGCCGGGCAACAACTCTCATCTGCACACAGTCAACACCACACCCCTCGACCTCCAACAATGTGCAGCAGTGAAGCACACATGCACTGGTGACATTGCACATGCACCCATGACTATTCCAGGGTGGTGGGTGGGAACCAAGGTGCAGAAACACATCACACATGGCCACTCAACAAGACTCCTGAATGTCTGACACACTGCACACTACGCTGTACATGGACATGACGGCAATACCACACCAACCAATGGGATCCCAGCCACAGTCACACACCAATGAAGAAGCCAAGGTCACCCACAAAGAACACACATAGACAACAACCAACATTGCAGCCCGGACCCTGAGGAGTGCCAGCAGTCCCACACACAACGTGTCACAATCACTGAAAGATAACACAAACTGGAAATCACATGACAGGGGCAAACAACAAGTGCCAAGGGGAAACCTGACTGTGACCCATCTGCGTCTGCACACAAACTCAGCCCTGACAGCAAACACACCTATGGGTGACACCCTGATGACCAGTAATGTGCCATGCACCCACATCACAGAGAACCCAGGGAGAAGACTTTGGGGGAACATAGCTCAACTCAGGTAGCATCACAAACAGATACAACACTAGGGATCACAGCATGCACAGCTAAACGGAAGTGAACACACAGACATGCACATACAACACACACCTTGGGCGCAGGCAATGTCACAGGAGTACACACTGCCATGAGGGGACTCCACTTCTGTGTGAGGAAAGCTGTGCCATATGTTGCCTCAGTAGGGCCCCATCATGTCAGCTGAGCACTTGGTCACACAATCAACAATTAGCACCAAATGAGGGCTCCCGTCACATCAGCCTGGTCATGGAAGTGCCAACGGAATCATCAGCACAGATCCAACACACTTGTATAGCAATGTTGCACTGACAACACAGATGAGTCCTTCCCCATTGATGCCCAAACCTGCATGTCCACTGGAGATGGCCACACGGTCAGGGAAGTAGACGAATTGAACAATGGCAGGCACAACAGATGTGCAGGGGTGGAAGCCACAGATGTGAAATTGCCAATCTAAGTAGGAAATCCCATTGCCAAATACTGAACACATGACACCCTCAGATGCTGCTATGGATGACATGGATACACCACAGGATAGGACACATTCCCCCTGGACCACATGGGTTCCTGCACAGTAACACTTCATTATCATGAGACCAAATATCACCATCACTGCAGCAAGGGCATGGTTAGCATCATCAACATCATGTACATCAGAAGCAAAAGCACTAAAGAACAGAAAGTTGCTTTATTCAGCATATGTGGCATTAAAAGTAGAAGTCCGGTAGAACATAAACAAAGGCCAATGGCCAGTCCATCAACAAAGTCACAAGTGGGTGACAGTGGCAGATGCCACCCTACACATGCCTGCACAAAACCAGGGACAATCCACTAGGAGGGGCAACCGGGGGGTAGGCCAGGCACCGCAGGGACAGGATCAGGGCTCACCAGGAGGAAGGAGGGAAGGGGTGGTGGGTGCTGGAGAGCCACTGACAACTGCAGTGGAGGTGTCTGACATGGTGTGTGCCGGCACAACTGGGGGGCATGGCTCAGATGTTGTGGGTGCCGGCACGACTGCAGTGGACCCTGCAGATGGAGTGGACAGGTCCGCCACTGCAGTGCCCAAGTCAGACAGGGTGGTAGTGGACTCCACTGCAGTGCCTACCACCAGGGGAGGAGAATGGGGAACAGGCAAGGTGGGCTGGACAGAGGGGGAGGACACCCTCACCACATCAGTGGCACAGACAAGCGCAGCGGGGGTGTGGTGCCGGGAGAGCAAGTGGCAGGGGAGAAGGCCGGAGCCTCTTGGGGATGGTATATCTGTGGGTGGGGGAACCTGGGGCAGGGTGTGGTGGGGGCACCTGTGGAGTGGGGGCCTGAGGGATGGAGGAAGGAGACCTGGTGCTTGAGCTGCAGGGCGGCGGCGGGGTCTTGCTCTTACCACTCCGGGGGACTTGCGGGTGGGGGCCTCAGTCTGTCTGCACCTGGGGAGGGTGTCCGGGGGCGAGGGGCACTCTGCTCTGTGTGGGGGGCTTCCTCTTCACCCTGGATGCTGGAGCAGCTGGATCGGAGGGGAAGAGGCCGAGGTCACTGAGGAAGAGGCGCTGGGTCTTTGGGGTTGCAGGTGAGGCAAGGGAGGGTGCTTTGGAGGGAGAGGCAACTGAGGACTGCGCAGTGCCTGTGGATGCGTGTGTGTGTACCAGGGCCCCATCCCCTGTGAGTCTGGTTTCAGTCCCCTGACTGTGCGTGCGAGTGCGTTTTGTTTGTGGTGTGTGTGTCTGTGTGCTGGACGTGTGTGTGCTGGTGTGTGCCTGTGCCGGTGTGTGTGTGCTTGGGACGGGTAAGGTGCTGGGGAGTGTGAATGGAGCAGAGGCAGGAGGGGTGAGGGACTGTCTGACGAGGGACACTGCTGCCGTCAGGGAGGAGTCCATGGACCTATTGCCCCTCTGTAGGTCAGACATGCCCGATGAGATGCCCTCCATGAACGACACCAGCTGAGTCAACAGTGCGGTGTGCGCATGGAGGACACTCAGCATGGCTGTCTGCCCTACATGGAGCTGGCGAAGGAGGTACACAGACTCCTCACTCAGGGCAGCAGGGGACACAGGGGCAGGGGGTGCGGTGCCTGGCCCAAAGGAGACACGCTCCCGAACATGGGAGCCTCCACGGACCTGGGGAATGGGAGCCGATGGGAGGGCGGTGGTGGTGGCGGGGACAGCAACACTAGCTGTTGTGTGGTGGCTGCTGACACCCGCCTCCACAAGGGAGTCATCCTCCGAGTTGCTCTGGTCCTCAGCTGAGGTGGATGGTGCTGAGGACTCCTCGGTGTGGCTCCCCTCGCCCTCCGTGCCACTGGGTCCCTCCGACCACTCCTCGGCTGCTGACCCAGTCTGGCTCTCTGGCTCCTCCTGGTCCGTGGAGCTGTCCCCTTCCGTGGCCGTGGATGTATCTGCAAACAATGGGGAAACAGACAGACATCAGTCACCTGCACCAAACGCACACACCACTGTGAGCACAGCACATTACAGAGCAAGCCCTGGCATCATTAGTTGTACATTGCTAAAAGTGCCCTAACTGAACAGGAGAAGCCAATTGTCAGTCTGATGCCAAGCATGGCACTCACATCCCACATGGCCTTGCACCCATCTGTCTGGTGTCTGTTGGATTGCAACACCCCAGTGTGGACACATGCACCAAGTACACAGTAGTTGGACAGTGCAGAGGACACGGTGTGGCATGTGGACATGCACACATCACAGCTCTTGCCACTGAGTCAGTACAGGTTTCCGGATGAAAGGGATGCCCAGAGTCAAATAGGAAATGCATGTGATGCATACCAGCGACAGACACCATGATGCACCCATGTCCTGATAGCCATTGCCACAATGGTGTGCATGTAGCACATGTCACTCCCCTGCAGGACCACCAATAAGTTGACACATGCCATGGCAGAGGCATGACTGCTAAGTCATACATCACTGTCTCAGTGATGTATGACTTGGCAGCCAGACAACAACACTATGCACTGTGTCACAATAGTAGGTCATGGGGAATGCAAGTCCTGGAGCTGCACAAGTGCACATGTACATCCCCCACACAACACATCATCTTAACCCTCATCTGTCCAGGTCATACCTATTGGACATATGGGAGACCTGTGACACTACCCTCTGAACCTGAGCCCCTCACAATTTGCTGTGAATGGGGAACAGCTGCCTGAACTTCACATTCGCATACCCCAGTCTGCACGGGCAGCTGATCAAACACCTATGTGACACACAAGTATCGTCTCCTATAGTCACATCTCCAGGGGCATGCTGAGCCCCTACCAAGAAACACCCCAGCAGTCCTGGCAACTAATCCACAGCACACTGACACAGAGGCAGACACCTGAGGGGTCAAATCACTTTGCACAATGTGTCAGCTGATACACGGGAGTGGGAGTACAGAGTGCATTGCATGGCCTGGAGTAGGCATGACTGTCCTGCTCCACATGAATGAGGGATGTGCCCTGGACAGTGGATAGCTGGCTATGTATGTGTGACACACGTAATCTGCACACTCCTGGGGCCCAAACATTGTTCCCACCCGCTGCATGGGCGTGTGCCACATACCCCAGGCACATGTGGTGGCTCAGCTCAGCAAGTGGACCGCATATCAAAGCAACACGCAGATCACATGTCCGAACACAGGCGTTGTGTGAACAATGGACCCACCCATGATGCCCACAACAGAGTTAGGGAAACAGATGCTGTCCCCCACCTTTAGTGAAGCAAACTGCAAGGACACAGTCCCAAGTGACACAATTCCCTGAATGTAAGGGCCACACCTGGGTATCAGATGAGCAGTGGGCAGTGCACAATAGAGGGACATGGCTCCTGGACAACATGACTGCTGCACTGTGGCAGTTGAACCAGGCCAGAGGAGGGCACAAAGCATGTAATACAGAGTTCACAGTGCAGTCTTTGACTCACCCCCTCCTTGCTGCTGTCTGGCCTTCAGCTGCCCATCCAGGTCTGGAAACACCACCGCCAGGATCTGGAGCATGTGGGGGGTCAGGGTCCGTGTTCCGCCCGTCCTGCGAGGAGGCGACAGCTTCAGCTGGACCCGTGCAATCCTCCGGGTCCAGCCCCGAAGGTCCTGCCACCTCTTCTGGCAGTTGCGGATCCGGCGCTTGTAGACCCCCACGGACCGGACGGCCCGGACGATGTCCTTCCAGATCTCCTGCTTCCGATGGGCATTAACCTGTCAGGATGACAAAGTGAAAAGGCCATTACTACACATGCAACATATCCGTGCATGACACAGTTGTATATACATGTCTCAATCACAGGGGCACATGATGTACACAGGCAGTGCAAAGCTGCCCATGGACAGTTTGCCAGACGTCACTACATGGTATCATTGCATGGGAAGTAAAACCTTGTTCAAATGCACTGTCACTGCACCATACCTGTCCAGTGCATGTCACTACACACTATGGGGGGTGACAACTACTCAGTGAGCCTGCTAGCCAGTGGCGTGCAGACTTTCAGCCTTGCTAGTCAGACAAAATGCACATTCAGAAAGGCAGTGCACAGAATACTCACCTGCTCCCCTGGTGTCCCATACAGCTTGCTGTACTGTGGAAGTAGGCTGTCCAGCAGGGCCTGGTTCTCTTCAAGGCTGAAGGCTGGGGCTCTCTCCACAGTACGTGCCATTGCAGGGTCCAGAGGGGCAGAGACAGCAGCAGTGCAGTGGCAGATGTCGTCCTGGAGCATGTAGTGCAGGCAAGTGAGCTCTCAGGGGAACAGCCAGCAATATATATGTGCTGGAGAGGCAGATACTGTCCCTTGTGTCCAAAGTGATAGGTCCAAGTCGTTTGCATCTTCTGAATCTGGCCAATCCATGGAATAGCAGCACCAAAACACGCCCACAGCATCCTTCAAATCTTGACATACATGATTTTGCAACATTGTTGTGGGTGACCAACTGAATTTCCAGCAACCGACTCGTTCGAAATTCGAAAACGCGTCCATTGCCAGGCAAGCCCATTGTCAATGGGTGCGCACCGATCGGTCCATTGCGGTACAACACGTACAGGGGTACAACGCGTACCCGCACACATTGAATGCAATGGGCCGGCCGGGGGCACCGATCGGTCCATTGCAGTACAACGCGTACAGGGGTACAACGCGTACCCGCACACATTGAATGCAATGGGCCGGCCGGGGCACCGATCGGTCCATTGCAGTACAACGCGTACAGGGGTACAACGCGTACCCGCACACATTGAATGCAATGGGCCGGCCGGGGGCACCGATCGGTCCATTGCAGTACAACGCGTACAGGGGTACAACGCGTACCCGCACATTGAATGCAATGGGCCGGCCGGGAGCACCGATCGGTCCATTGCAGTACAACGCGTACAGGGGTACAACGCGTACCCGCACACATTGAATGCAATGGGCCGGCCGGGGGCACCGATCGGTCCATTGCAGTACAACGCGTACAGGGGTACAACGCGTACCCGCACACATTGAATGCAATGGGCCGGCCGGGGCACCGATCGGTCCATTGCAGTACAACGCGTACAGGGGTACAACGCGTACCCGCACACATTGAATGCAATGGGCCGGCCGGGGGCACCGATCGGTCCATTGCAGTACAACGCGTACAGGGGTACAACGCGTACCCGCACACATTGAATGCAATGGGCCGGCCGGGGGCACCGATCGGTCCATTGCAGTACAACGCGTACAGGGGTACAACGCGTACCCGCACACATTGAATGCAATGGGCCGGCCGGGGGCACCGATCGGTCCATTGCAGTACAACGCGTACAGGGGTACAACGCGTACCCGCACACATTGAATGCAATGGGCCGGCCGGGGCACCGATCGGTCCATTGCAGTACAACGCGTACAGGGGTACAACGCGTACCCGCACACATTGAATGCAATGGGCCGGCCGGGGGCACCGATCGGTCCATTGCAGTACAACGCGTACAGGGGTACAACATGTACCCGCACACATTGAATGCAATGGGCCGGCCGGGGGCACCGATCGGTCCATTGCAGTACAACGCGTACAGGGGTACAACACGTACCCGCACACATTGAATGCAATGGGCCGGCCGGGGGCACAGATCGGTCCATTGCAGTACAACGCGTACAGGGGTACAACGAATACCCGCACACATTGAATGCAATGGGCCGGCCGGGGGCACCGATCGGTCCATTGCGTACAACGCGTACAGGGGTACAACGCGTACAGGGGTACAACGCGTACCCACACACATTGAATGCAATGGGCCGGCCGGGGGCACCGATCGGCCCATTGCAGTTCAACGCGTACAGGGGTACAACGCGTACCCGCACACATTGAATGCAATGGGCCGGCCGGGGGCACCGATCGGTCCATTGCTGTTCAACGCATCACTGTACATGTGACTGGCATATGTCAGCATGCCTGTCTCAGATGGACATATGACAGCCACAGATAGCTCCCAGGGAGTGAGGGGCACACCTACATCACGACAGCCTGTCCAAACTTTATCATAAGGCATGTAAGGCTGCATTTCCTATTGTGTGTATGTTGGTGTACATGTTGTCCTGTGGGTGTCACCTGTGGGCAGCCACCCCCAGGCTGTGCACGTGTTCATGGGGACAGGATCCTGGGTGTTACGTGTACATGACCACTGTGATGTGCAACTGTTCATATCTGTGCATGTGCCATGGTCACATTGCACGGTGGTGTATGTGTATGTCATGTCACATACCCCGTGAGTCCCATGTGGGATGGTATGTTTGAGCCAGGGTGTCCCAGTGGCACAATAGTGATGGTCCTCCACAGTCTTTGTGCATGTAGTGTTTACAATGTCTCTGATTTCATGTGCACAATGGGAGACAGTCTCCACATCCAGGTTGTGTGTGCATGGACTTTGATGTTGTGCGTGTGTGTGTCACAGACGTCCATGTCTGTCCTGCCGTGGCAAGTGGGGCCACTACCTGTGGGGGTCATGGTTGTTTTGCTGTGGTGTATACATGATACTCCATGTAATGCCAGTGTCCATGTGGCAATACAGGGTCCCTGGGAATGTACCTGTCGTTGAGCTGTGGTGCCTGGGGCACATCTGTCCTCACATGTCACTGTGGGGGTGATTGTGACACGGCAGCAGGAGATGGGAACTGTGACACGGCCTCATGATATCCAATGGGCCAACCGGGGACTAATTGATGCCACCTGTTGGACCGTGTTGACAGATGTTGGCCATGTATGTACCATACATGTCCTTCCGGAACTGCACATTTCATGTAGTTGTGCCTCATAATGATGTATGTTGGGATATTGAGTGTGTTCAATGCCGCATATGTGGGGTGACTGACAATCTTGCTTACTTCTCCTCTGCACTGCAGGGCTCCTGCTGTCCATCGACCATTCCCAGACCTGGCAACGATGGTGGAACGGGACAGCATCCGACGGTACCGCTTCACCAGGCAGCTGATTGAGGATTTGGCAGTGCAGTTGTCCCCACATTTGCAGCCTGGCCAGCCGTATCCTACAGCGCTGACCCCCAAGGTGAAGGTGATGGCAGCCCTACACTTCTTTGACACTGGTACCTTCCAACATACTGTGGCGACTGCTGGTGGGATGTCACAGACCATGTTGAGCCATGTGCTCCGCGATGTTTTGGCGGCAATGTTGCTATTCCTGAACCGGTACATCTATTTCCCTAGACTGCGACGACTCACTGACGTGAAGAGTGACTTTTATGCCCTGGGGAGGATGCCGCATGTCATTGGCTCCATTGATGGGACACATGTGGCTTTGGTACCACCACAGGCCCAGGAGCAGGCCTACAGGAACCGCAAGCACTACCACTCGGTCAATGCACTGGTGGTGTGTCTTGCAGACATGACCATCACACACGTGTGTGCCCGTTTCCCTGGTTCAGCACACGATGCCTTTGTGATGAGGAGTAGTCGCATCCCCAGGATGATGGCACCGATGCAGAACCAGCGTGCCTGGCTTGTCGGTGTGTACTGACTTTGTGCCATTGTGTGTGATCTGATCTGTAGTATTCCGCCCACTTTTCCAAGTCAGCTAATGTGCACTTGTCTGTCCGTAGGTGACTCGGGATACCCCAACATGCCGTGGTTGCTGACACCCCTCAGGAACCCTGTGACACCACCCCAGATGCGCTACAATGAGGCACATGGTCGGACCAGGAGAGTGATTGAGCGGACATTTGGTCTCCTGAAGAGCCGCTTCCGCTGCCTGGACAAGACCGGAGGGTCCCTCCCATATGCCCCTGCGAAAGTGTGCAAGATTATCATCGTCTGCTGCATGCTCCACAACCTGGCAGTGCGGAAGGAGTTGCCTCTCATCCAGGATGACAATGACCAACATCCGCCACCTGTGGAGGATCCTGGCCTGGACCACGATGCCAGTGACGATGATGATGATGATGATGATGGTGATGTCCGCACACAGCTCATCACCAACTTCTTTAGCTGAATGTGAGTATCCTGAGGTGTCATGTCAATGATGTGAGTTGGCATGATGTGTAGGTGGTGCTCTGGTGCTGTTGGAGTGTGTCCATGGGCTACTTGACTGGATGTGTGTTGCGATGTGTGCTTACAGGTGGGCTGTACTCCCCAACAGTGTTGACATGCTAACTTGGTTCTGGGTGGGTATCTTGTAACATGTATTGTGCATGAGTTTTGCTGTTCTGTCCTGTACTCCATTGCTTTTGACTGTGTGTCATTTCTGTCCTTCACAGGGTACTTTCAGATTCGTTTGGTCAACTGTGTCCACCGACGACGTGATTGCACTTCCAGGCTGGTAGCTGTTGTGTCCCTACAGGTGATGTGCGCCACACCCATGGACTTCCTTCCGTCTACAGTTGTTGACTGTGTGCCCGCTGCCAGGTGGGATTACCTTGCATCTGTAGTGGTTACGACATGTTGCAACTGTGTAATAAACCTGTGCTTCACTTTGTGATGTGCGTTGTCTGTGGTCACACATTTGAGTGCCATTTGCTTACTGCACCTGTGGGCTACTTGACTACAACTGGGAATGGCAACATCAGTGTAGGCAATGAGTCAGATGGCCTAGGTGTGTATGTGTTGTGGAGCCCTGGTGGTGTGTCTCCCTCATATGTGTCACGTTGCCTTTACTCACATGCCTGTGTTGTCCTTGCTGTTGCAGTTCGCATACACAGTGTAATTTTGCAGTTCATCATCCCCATAACAGCACCCACGTTGGAATCACGACAGAGGCAAGTATGGTGTATTAGTGTGTTTATTGTGATACATTTGTGTGAATAGTGCATAGGATGGGTAGTGCTGTACATAAATCTTGCAATCCAAAGTTCCTAGGTGAATTGAAAGTCCTGGTAGACAGGATCCCCAGTATCGGGGCCACAGTTGTCTGACACATTGGTCCAACTTGTACTCCCCATGCAATGTGTGGGAGTAGTGTTGCCGTCAACAGGGTGAACAGTCTGTGAACAAAGGCGAACATCCAGAACAGGTTCAGGCTTCCTGGGAGTTGCGCTTGGCCATCGGCCTCTCACTTTCCCCTCCTCGGACGACCCCTCTTCTTGGGGGGGGGCCCCTCAAGTACAGGCTGCTGCGGTGCAGGGGACTCTCCGCCAGAGTCATCCTCCCTCCCTGTGGCAGTTGCAGTTTGTTCGGCACCAGATGTTGTTGGCACACAGGGAGGTGTGGACTCGTTGCTGTTCATCTGGCAGAGGCATTGTAAAATGTCCCTGTGCACCGCCGTCATCTCATGCAGTGCATCCCTCTTGGACTCCACGCGGGACATGTGTGAGTCCACGCGGGACATGTGTGACTCCACGTGGGACATGTGGGAGTCCAAGCGGGCATGATGGGCAGCCTGCTGCTGTTTCATGTCTCTGAGGAGCCCCACTACCTGGCTGAGGTCTCCGGTGCTGGACTGGTACGCATCAGCTATGCGTACCAGTTGTGGGTCATCATGCACACCAGCAACGTCTGCAAGCAGCGACCTCTGTCTCCCACCCCTCCCACCACCCCTGCTGACATGTGCAGTGTGTGCAGTGGCACGCACAGATAACCCTGGTCCACCTTGGGGGTTGGTGGTGGTGGTGGTGTCCATGGCCCCAGGTTGGTCCAGGGTCCCTGTGCTGGTGTTGCTCCTTGTTCTGTCCATGTCGGCAGGGATGGTATTTGTGGTGACAGTCGTTGGAGGGGTGGGTGCAGGGGGTGCAGCTGGTGGTCCTGCTGGTGCTGCAGCTGGTGGTCCTGCTGGTGCTGCATGTTGACTTGCACCGGATGTGCCAGGTTGGTCTTCATCGTCCGAGGAGGACAGAGGCTGTACGACGCCAGTGAGCTCCGCATCCTCTTGAGCCTGGGACTGGGACTCCTCAGCGTCTGCTGCTGTGTCCCCATCATCACCTGTTTTTGGGAGACACAAACAATGTATGTTATGTTTCTGCAGGCATCAATGGTTGACACACATGACAGTTGTGACTGTGCCTCTGGGTGTGGGCCTGTACATTGCATTGTCCTAAGTCGTCACAGTCAGGGGTTGATATTGCTGTGGCACATTGTCCTGCATTATTTGGGCATTTCTATGTATTTTTTGGGGTGTGAACATGGTCTGCATTGGTTGTGTTTGGTTGACAGCCGGCCCTCCTTCCCACCCACCCAGCCAGTCAGTTATCCCACCATGGAACGTGCTTGCGTTGCAGGGAGTGGAAGTTGTCTCTCAGGATGTCAGTCAGTGGTGTCCTGCTGTTTGTTGGTGCACAGTTGGCAGCAGGGCCTTGTGCTCCCCACAGCAGTAGCCAGTGTCAGCCATCTTGTGAGTCCTTCTCCACTCCCTGTGATGTGAGCATGGTTCAGGGTGGTGTTGATGGGACAGTTGTGGGGGTGAGCTATGTCTGTGACTACGACTCCCATCATGCTATTGCCTCCACCCCACTTCCCAGCATTCCCATACTTACTTGCTTTTGTGGGGAGTTCAGTGTGTGTGGGTGTGAGAGCAATGGCAAGATGGCTGACAGTGGTGTCCTGCTGTTGGTTGGTGTGCAGTACCCAGCATGCCCTTGTGCTCCCCACGATACAGCAACAGTGTCAGACATCTTTGATGGGCCTTTCCACTCTCTGTGGGATGTGCATGCGTGAGTGTGAGCTTGCTGGGCCATGTGGTGGGGGATGTAGAGCTGTGACTACGACTCCCATCATGCTATTGCCTCCACCCCTTCCCAGCATGCCCATGCTTCCTTCCTTTTGACTCTGCTTCCCTGTGGGGTGGGCTGGCTGTGCTGACAGGATGGCTGGGAGTGTTGTCCTGGCAGTTGTTTGGCTAAAAGTCCCAAGAGTGGCCCTGTGCTTCACACAACATAACCCAGGGTGGTGGTTCTTTGTGGGATCTTGTGTTAGGATGGGGGGCATTGCATTCTACCAGGTGGGTTCTGTGGAGTTTGTGTTGGGGTGTGTGTGAGGGGAGGTGCTTGTGACTATGGTTAGTGCTGCAAGTCCTCCTTCCCACCCACCCAGCTAGCCAGTTATCCCACCATGGAACGTGCTTGCATTGCAGGGAGTGGAAGTTGTCTCTCAGGATGTCAGTCAGTGGTGTCCTGCTGTTTGTTGGTGCACAGTTGCCAGCAGGGCCTTGTGCTCCCCACAGCAGTAGCCAGTGTCAGCCATCTTGTGAGTCCTTCTCCACTCCCTGTGATGTGAGCATGGTTCAGGGTGGTGTTGATGGGACAGTTGTGGGGGTGAGCTATGTCTGTGACTACGACTCCCATCATGCTATTGCCTCCACCCCACTTCCCAGCATGCCCATGCTTCCTTCCTTTTGACTCTGCTTCCCTGTGGGGTGGGCTGGCTGTGCTGACAGGATGGCTGGGAGTGTTGTCCTGGCAGTTGTTTGGCTAAAAGTCCCAAGAGTGGCCCTGTGCTTCACACAACATAACCCAGGGTGGTGGTTCTTTGTGGGATCTTGTGTTAGGATGGGGGACATTGCATTCTACAAGGTGGGTTCTGTGGAGTTTGTGTTGGGGTGTGTGTGAGGGGAGGTGCTTGTGACTATGGTCAGTGCTGCAAGTCCTCCTTCCCACCCACCCAGCCAGCCAGTTATCCCACCATGGAACGTGCTTGCATTGCAGGGAGTGGTAGTTGTCTCTCAGGATGTCAGTCAGTGGTGTCCTGCTGTTTGTTGGTGCACAGTTGCTAGCAGGGCCTTGTGCTCACCACAGCAGTTGCCAGTGTCAGCCATCTTGTGAGTCCTTCTCCACTCACTGTGATGTGCGCATGGTTCATGGTGGTGTTGATGGGACAGTTGTGGGGGGGCAATATGTGTGACTGCGACTCCCATGATGCTATTGGCTACACTGACTTGGCCAGCATACACAGAATTCCTTCCTTTGAGTGGTCTTCACTGTGTGTTGGTGTTGTTGTGGTGGCTACTTGTCTGGATGTGTTTGTTAGTTCTATTTGTGCCACTGCCTAGCTGTAGTTGTAGTTGTGTTTGTACATGTGTTGGCACAGTTGGATGTGACTTTTTTGATGGCATGTGTTGTGTTTATCTGACTGACATACACATTTTGGGATGATTCTGTTCTGGTTGCTGTGTAATTGCTATGAGTGCATGGTTTGACTCTCCCCTTGACAGTGATGTGTGTGTTTTGTGGCAGTATATTGTGTACATTTGTTGTGTACTCACCAGGCTCTGGGATGTCCTCTAGTCCATATACGCTCACTGGCGGAAGGATGGCCCGCACCTTCTCCTCCCAGGGCCTGAGGTATATTAGCTTGGCAGGAGGGCCACTGCCGGTGTATTGGCTGTTGATGTAGTCTTTCTTGAGCAGGTCCCGTACCCTCCTGCGCACGTCATACCACCTGTTCTGGATGTCGGTCTTTGTGCGCCGACATGGTGATTGTGCGTTCACCCTGTTGATGATCCTCTCCCACATCTTGGTTTTCTGGGAGATGGGGGTCTGTTGGACCAGTGTGCCAAACAGCTGTGGCTCTACCCTGAGGATCTCGTCTACCATGACTTCCAATTCACAATCTAGGAACTTGGGATTCTTCTTGGGGGGCATAGTGATGGGTGGTGATGGTGAGTGATGTGTGTGTTGGTGTGCAGGTGAGGGTGTGTGAGTGTGTGTTTTGCTGGGTGTATGTGAGGTAGGTATTTGTTGGTGTGCTGATGGTGTGTGGCTTGTGTGAGGGATGAGCTGTGGGTGTGTGGTTGCTTTTTCTTGGGTGCTGGCAGTGGAATGGCATTTGCAAAGGCTCATGGTTGTGATTTGTGTCCTTTATATGGGTGGAGTTGTGGGTGTGTCTTTGTTCTCTGTCCCCACCCCCCCAGTATTTATTGGCTTGGTAATTGCTTGTTTGGCCTTTTTTGGGGTGAATTTTCCTTTGTACTGTCTGTGTATGTTGGAAACGTTCTTGTGACCGAGTCGGACCCTGCATTTGTCTCGTACGGTCTTCTCCGTTTCGTTCACGCTGTGTTTGTGCAGTTTTCTATGCTGCGTACGCGTCGGTCGCGGTGTTTTGTGTTGCTTCGGCTCGGTTTTGTATGCGTGTCGGTCGTACGGCTTGGCCTCCGTCCGACTCGCTCGTGGTTTTCGCGCCTTGCATCGTACTTTGCGGTTTGGAGTTCGCGTGTACGTTTCGGTCGGATTTGTTCCGGGTGCGTGTCGGTCGGTTGGATTCGCGTGTTTTTCCGGCCGGATTGCTGTTTTCCGTGCGGCTCGGTCGGTCGACTTGGGTTCGGTACGTGTCGGTCGGATTTTTCACGCCTTGCATCGTACTTGGCGTGTCGGGCGCCACAGGTACGTGTCGGTCGGTATTATTTCCGGATCCGAGTCGGTCGGTGCTTTTTCCGGCCCGAATCGGAATCGACCCCTATATGGAAGCACAACATACTCCGGAGGACATACAGTGGATCATACTGGAAAAAATCCGCATTAATACTGGCATTATAAGTACAGACATACGCAAGTGCAGAGAAGTATTTTGGATCTTCTCTTTGAACACCTACCAAAATGGGATGAACAATGAAATCAAATGGGATCAAGTTATAAAATACAACTCTGGCTGAACTGGCCACATAACTGTTGATGGCCCATAGCTCTAGCCAACAAGGCTTTCTAGACAGCTTTTTGGTCGCATTGATCTTTGTGGTCCTTCTGAAAAATCCTTGTGTAGTCAAATCGAAGTTCACCCTCTAGCTCATAGACCTAGCTACACTCCATAGCTCGGATTGAGTCTGTCCACAACCACTGGCCTTAATTATAAAAGAATTTGTTGGTGCTCTGTGGACCTACTTCTTTCGTTACTAGTACAAGTAAATAGTACCAGGCCGTTTCTTTTGCCCATTTTAAGATGGCCGCTATATTTATCCGGATTTTCGGGACGTTGTTGGCGCGCACTACTTCGTACACCACTCTGAACCATTTCCGGTTCTCATTGTCTGTATCCGTCTGTGTTGGCGTGTTTTTCAATATTGGCAAGGGTTTAAATAGCCCATAGTGCCCACTATCGGCAACCCTTTTCAGATATGTATTGCGGCGAAGATGGGGCATCCACCACAACCAGCTCCGTGAACCAGAGGCTCGACGCGGACCTCTGCATTCTGACCGAGCCTTCGGCAGTTTTTAGGAGATTTTCTCCCTCCCAGATCCGCCCAAAAAGACGGTAAGTCTATTCCCGCATCTATTGCCGCCACAGTAAAGTCCGGCACCACCATATGCCGCCACCGTTACTTCTAAGAAATGGTTTACCATTGGCGTATTTTTCTTTTTCTTTTTTACCCATAGCAACAGCGTGAGCCCATCGTATTTCCCCCACCTCGTCCGCATATAGACCATCGCCAGTTATCCCCTTTTGGCTCCATATAGCAGGTACATTGTTCCCTTATATTATGCATCAACTTTTGTATCCATTTCATGGGAATCGTGCTTCACTCTTAAATATGTGTTGCCCCCAAAAGGGGTGCATACATATTTCTCCTTTTACCATGTCTGTATGCACCACCTGTTAATATGTTACGCTACTGTTAGGGCACTAATTAATTCATTTACTTTCTCTTCCCTTTTATTACATGTAATCCTTCTAGCTTGATATTAAAGTTACCGACTGCATCCATCAGCAACCTACGTCTTAAACATACCTTTCAGGTCCATTACGGGGACTTGCAGATTTAGGTAGGCATCGAACTTGCCCGATTACCTGCTTATTGCATCTGTGTGTTGATGGTTTTTTCACATCTCAACTGTTGTTTTTTATCGCAGTGGATCCACCTTGACACGCTGACCAATTCGGTGTCTTCACCATATATCAGCTTGTGGCCCACCTTGGATCTCATCAACTGTACTGTTTAGGTCCTTAGTTTCTCTTCCCTACCCCCGGATTTGGGCAAACCATATGAGAGGTAATATGCTCTCATTAGTGTCAATTTCGATAGCCACCATGTATACATCCTCTGAGCATAGTTTTACCGGTCATAGGTTTAATTTAAATTATTCTTTCATCTTTGATAGAATCCATCACATCATACCAGCATTGTGCTCTTCATTCTCACTCCTAGAAGTCAGACCTTCTGCAATACCTGATGAGGTAACTCCCTAACTACAGTAATGTATAATACTGGCTCACTCGGTGGGAGCTTTATGTTTTCGGAGACCTGTCTGTGCACACTTTATTCCTTTCACTCACTCACAGCCCTGGAATTCTATGACTGTATGTGAGTTTTTTCATTCTGGACATCACTCCTCTAATCTCTTACCTCACCCTCTTTTTCAAAAAATTTCTATTCCGAGTTTTTTGATATTTGGCGATGGGAACTAAGTAACACTGACCTGTTAGTAACACCATTAATGATTCTCATTCCCCCTTTTTTAATGTATTTGTGCCTATTTGTGACTAGTGTTTTTAAACTTTCTTTTTTTATTATTATGGATTTTGACCTGCCTCTTTGGGCATTCAAATGTAGTAGGACCCTTGCATTTTATTGATATATGTCCTCTGTTTACATGCACCCTGTTTAGGTCTCACTGTTTATGTACATGGCTTCCTGATGAAGGCGTACAGCCGAAACGCGCGTAGGATACAGATTTTCAAGAGCCATGCCAGAAATGAATGTCCTCTATATAAAATGAAGTGATAATTTCTGCATCACCTATATTTCTTGATTAATATTGAATCATTTGAAATATCTCCATGTATAAAGACGTGTATTGTTGACACTATGAAATATGTATCTAGTAGTGTCTGGATTCATGATAGGAAACATAACCATTTCATGCAATCTAAATGTGTAATTATAGTGCAATATTGATCTTAGAGGACAATAATTTTCTCCTTTTTCCTTTTAATGTGTACATGAAGAAAATTGTTTATATATAAAAAATAAAAAATATTTTTGATGCCTAATACTAGAGGGTGTATATATATTATATATGTTGTTTAGGTCCACGATTATTTTCAACTTTCCTAATTTGTTTTGTTCACACTCGACTAACACACCCTGATTTAGGAAATTGTGTCAGGGGTACCCTTATTCTTACATACTTTGTATAGTTCTCTCACCACGTCACGGCTGCTGAAAAATGCTTATTGGCTAGGAGTTGAGCACTTCTCGTTCTCCAGTGAATTACAACTACTTCTTCAGCACCAAAGCGTCCATGCGGGGCAGCTAACTTTCCATTATCACTTCACGAGAATCATTAAGTACAAGAAGAAATCAGAAGAAGCTTCTATTGAGGGTGCATTATGAGTGTGGGACGCATCTTTGGCAGTGCATTCTTTAGCTTCCGTCTAATCTTTTCAAAAGTTGTAGCTCTGACCTGCTACTGAGCTAGAATAATGTGCTTTTTTCATGAAAACTGCTTCCTTCTGCTCCCCTGCAATTTAAAGCAAAGACTAAAAAATACAACCACTGGTAAAGCAATTGATAATGGCTTTAATATTCTAATGCATGGCTGCATGACCATATCTACTGGCTCCGTGAGTCCACATGAATCTACAGTGGCCATCTTTGAAACAATTTTCTTTTGCTCTAAGAAGATCTATTAAAAGATTGCCGCTGCTAGTGAGTGTGCATCCATGGTGGATATCTTTGAATGGATTTTCTTACAGCATGTAAAAATATTCAAAGCAACCAATGGCAAAGCCAATAGATAGATTAGGCCTGAGTGGTGAACTCCGCTCCGTTCGCGGAGTTTATAGAGTTTTCTGCACTCCGCGCTCCGAGGAGCTCTCGGAGTGCAGAAAACTCTGATCCGCGTAGTGCAGTGGAGTTTTTATCTCACTCACGCTCGCCAACGGTAAGTTGCGAGTGCGAGCCGCCGCTAGGGTAGAATTTCTACTCGAGTGGCAGGAAGATCAGTGCAAACGGCAGTTTGCACTGCACTCTGCCACTTGCGGAACTCCAGTGAGTTTTTTTGTCACTTCGCGGAGTTACGCTAAGAGGAACTCAGCAAACTCCGCCCAGGCCTAGTTTTGATGGGAGGGACATCTTGGCTTTCCCAATGCTTGTTCTACTACTACTTCTATTTTCCTACTTCTTTTACAGCGTAAGCATGGCCCAGTGACCTGAACGTTTGCTGCTGACAAATGTGTTGCAATGCCAGTAAAGCAGACGCAGCCTTCCGGTAAGGTCAGCAGGTCACAAGTCGAGGGAGCACGAGGGTAGACGGCGTCTACCTTCTATTTTCACAGGGTGGACGTGGTCTACCCTACCAAGAGGTTGGGCCCCACTGAAATATGCTAAACTTGTCCCTATATAATTTTCAGACATTGGGACACTTTCAGCAGTACCTGCACATTGTCTGCTTTTGTTCTGAGCAGCAAAGTGCAGGCAGGAGGGGGCTTATCAGATTCTAGTTGCGACCATAACAAAAGCCGAAGTTAAGGGGCCATCAGGCCTCCTTTTGTTGGAGTATCCTGGCTGAGAGCTAATGGGAGCCTCACACCTAGATGCAGTGGAGGGGAAACAAAGACTCACAGCTTATTATCACTTCACAAGTACCTATGACAGGCATGCTTTTGACTTTGTTCAGTCCCTGTATGTAATAGATATACATGCACTATAAAAATGTCAGATGTGTTGGTTTGTTCCAGTATTTATCTCAAGAAAAGAGAGGGGTCCTCCTCACCAAAGGGACAGGACACCAAAATGACACTAAGTCAAAAAACAACTTCCCTTTGGGATTTCTCAAAAGCATACCATTATGGATCCATACCACATTCAAACACAGTCAAATAATCACCAACAAATATAGCAGCAGCCAAAAAACTAATATACAAATGTTTATTCAAAAGGTCCTTCAGTGAGTTAAAAAGATTAAAAAGTACAAAATAAGCAATACAACAAATGCTAGCAGCACGTATTTCTAAAATATCTCATAGCACACAAAATAAGGGAGAAAACAATTAACAACAAAGTGCAAAATATAAATGCACAACCGCCAAACCGATGATCATTCCAGGTTCAATATATGGTGGTATCCTTCTATAGTTTTATCAATAGGAACCCATGCGGTTTGGTAGTTATAAAAATCAAGAAGCGACGTGTTTCGGTGGTATAAGTAGATCCGACCACCTTCTTCAGGCTTAATCATAAGATGTCTCCCGGCACTTTCATCAACAATTGGTAGTGATGATTGTCTAAAGGGGGACCTAACTCCTCCAGCACACCAGATCTTTTTACTCGCTTCTCCACAATGAATAAAGGATGAAAGGCGGACATAAAATCTCAACAATTAGTGATGGAAGAATTATTTAAAAGAGGGATTTGAACGCCTCCAACACATCCAAATCTTCTTCCTCGTGTGGTCCACAATACTTAAGGACTGATGGCAGGAAAAACCTATTTCTTGTGCCCTTAGTTTGGGCAAAATGACCTGCAGAAACAGTTTGACCTGCCTTAAATGCAAGATGGGCCGATTCCCTAAATTTTAACAGAACTCCTTTGTCCACCACTCGTTCCAGATGCGGAGACAAATTGCTGGGACATAACAGCCTCCTGACGTGCTCCGTTCGTCATCAATATTGTTCCAGTATTTAAATACCACTACTTTGTTTTATTTCTTTTGTAGCACTTTAGCATTACTCATCTCAATGTAGGCTGTCAAAGCGCTTTACATCACACATACACATTATACATTGACAATAAATTATTTGTGTGCAAATCAATGAACAGGATGTGTTACATAAGAAAGTGAGGGTTATTTAAGCTGCAGTAGCCACATGTCCTTCATAGCACACTGTGCTACAATAGGATTACAATTTATGAACTGCAAGTAACAAAAGGATCTCCGTGTTAAAAGCAGTAATCCACTTACCCATTTACATAAAACAAAATCTGTCATCTGAGTGTTAGATAATGTGCTTTGCAGAAGACATATTAACCCTCAATGCTACTTTGATTCTAAACTGGGACTAGACAAAACACAGATCTCTCCAGAAAATATGTTATCCTCCAGAGTTATCTTATCATTATTATTATTATTCCCTGCGATTTAGCTGGAACACAAAGATCTCTGCAGCAGGTGCCTTAACCTCGTTAGATTTTAAAAAACAGACTTTGCAACCAATTAAGCAGAACAGATTTACTGCCACATTTCTCTTTGTGCCTATTTGTTTGTGCCAGGGTTTTAAAAAATAAATGTAAATGTTGAGGTCCAGATTTTGCATCGTGGTTGCAGCAGTTTTTGGCACAACCCCAATGCAAAATCTAGTTTGTTAAATATTGTAATGCACTCAAATGTACTCATGATAGACCTGCTAAACATATGTGAGGTCTCAAGATCTGATGTCACTTCCTGTGAGATCATGGCGGGTTGTGATGCCACTTCCTGTGATGCCACGTGCGATATCACACACTGTGATGTCATGCGCCATGATGTCACTTGCATACTGCCTAACTTGGTTAGTCCCCCCACTTCTTTTTTTTAGGACTTGTGCCCTGAAAGTCAGTAGCATGTAACATCACGTCATGTGTTATTATATACAGCCATTAGAAATAGCAGATGTGTGCTGCATTTAACCCAAAAATTACTATTAAAAATTTAAGTAATAACGCTAGTTACTAAACTGAAGGTGGTCTGAACAGAATGCAGAAGAAATGTCGGGAAAGCAAGCAAAGAAAGAATTGAGCAAATAGAAGATTTCAGGTCTTGGTTGAGTGTCGCAATCATTCTAAATAAGGCGGGAGTGGTCTGCATTGTATCCGGCTCTCCAGTCCACATGCTGGCATTTTGTCTTAAGGCGTGTTGGGAGGTGATGGTGCAACGGCTCTCAGAAAGATGTAATTGTCCAATACAAAATGTTATTTGCCTGGGAGGAGGCCTGCAGTGATGGCATCCCGAAGACTCAGTTTAGCAGTCTCTGGGAAGACAGTGACATTTACACATCGGGAGACCTCCCTGTGCTGAGTGACACTGACAGGCGAACAGTGGGAGCAGTTTAGCCTTAAAGGCAAACTCACAGGCCTCCGTCTGACGCCTGCCTGCTATTTTATGACAGGCATTAACAAGTTCTGGATCATTAGCGCTGCATCCAGAGAAGATAATTTTCTCCTCCATATGCCTTGATTTTGTTTATGAGAGGGAATATAGATCTTCCACGCAGTTATCCTTCAGAATGACAGACCGTCAGAAATTATTTTTCAGGCATGCTGAGCAAACTGAAACAATTAATGTTTTACTTATTTTTTTCTGTGTTTCTTCTGATAGACCACGAACATCTTCAGACCGCATTAATGTGGTATTGTGTTATAATACATGGGGTTCTGTAATCCCTGCATAAAAGGCAGTCACTAATTTCTTTGTAATCAGCAACTTGTAACGCTATAAAGAAAACACGTCAGAATCCAATTATTATATATAGAACTATAGCGTCATATGGGCAATGAGAGGGAAGCTCGAGTTGTCTATGATGTCACATAGAACCCTGAGGTGAAAAACATTCACTTTTTACCCATCTAGAATTTGATGTTATGTATGGCCCCCAAAATCATCTGCCCCTGCTTTCAACTACTGAGCAAGGTCAGAGGATGGTCATCTCATCCTATGTATGGCTTCTCCTCCCTGATGCAAATGTGAAAAATAAATATCTTACCTACTATCCTTAATCAAAGCCCACTACCTTTCCTGGGCTTTCTGCTTTCAGTCAAAGCAGACAAGCAGAGCTATGCTGACAGGCTCTCAGAGAGCCCTGTCACCTGGCCTAGAAGGCCTTTATGACATCACGACAGTTGAGAACCAGTTTTGTTATCACCTGTTGTGATATCATAGCAAGACGTTATGACTTTCAGAAACAGAAATAACAAGTAGAGGTTCTCTGTGACAGCCATATATAACAAGGTTATTACAATCGAGTTCTGACAGCACAATGCTTGCTTTCAGAGACAGCAGCAGAGGTGAAAGGCAGGTCAGGTCACGGAGTATAATTAAAGCAGCTGTTTAAAGCAAAAAATGGAAGGTTGCTTTTCTTTCTTCCGCTTTATTTTAATAGCTTACAATGGCAAACAGAGAGAATATGTTTATTTTCTGCATTCTTTAGATAGAGAAAACTATAATATTTCTGCTTGTTTCTATACGTTGCAAGCTTCTTCAGCTTTTTTTTAAACTGAAATATTGAAGTGTTTATAATATGTTTGCAACAAATAACTAACATAACAATGGTAGATTGGGGAAGAGGGGAAAGGGAATATGAGAGAAAGAGCAGGTCCAATGCTGTTTTCCTAGTCAATTGGTGGTGATTCAGATAGGCAGGAGTATTCCTAAAGAAGACAGCAAAGTCGAGGGTAAGATATATTTGCACTAGAAGTTTTGATTTTATTCTTCATGTTTGTAAACATGCTCGCTTTTTCATTTGAAAGAGCTACTCGCCAAAGTTTTAAGTGGCTTGTGGGAAAGGTGAAGGTGTAACCATGTATTATATGGGATAAAGTACCCCCGGGCGTACATGATATGGATATTGCAAGTCACCTCGGAGTTCCATACCCTTATAAAGGTATATGGTTATGGAATTTCTCTATGGCTTGCAATATCATTATCTTATGGCAGGGGATACTTTATCCCTTATATAGTTCGATATTGTTTTGGAGGCTATTTCTTATTCATTGAGTTGTGGCTGTATAATTTTGGTGTCTATCGGTTAAAGCGAGGAAGCTTTGCCAATTGCTTGGGCATTGTTCAGGTTGACAAGCAAGCCCACTTTCAAGCAGATGGAGATGTGTGTGCTTTTTTTATTTCTTGGTGGTGAGTACTGTTGGGTTCCGTGGAAGTTCTGTCCTATGTGTACTTCTGGATGTTAGTTTGTGGCGTGTCACAGTGGAAGTTGCGTTAATGAGCACTGTGCTAAACCACTTAATGACACATCTTTGCTCTGCTGGGTGAATGCAAGGTGTTCTGTCCAATGTGTTCTGTTTGAAGTTTTGTGTATGTGTTGCAACCTATGCCCTTGCATTCGTTACTGCTTAGTGGAAAGGTGTTTACATTTCTCACTTGATTATATGTATCTAACTAAGGCAGACCTAACCAGAGAGGTAGGAGAGCTCTGTGTGTGTTTACACCAAAGGATTGTGTTGCAGTAGATCCAGTAATCCAGGTGGTGATATGCGGAGAAGCTACACAACCTTTTAGAGGCAGTGATACTTCTAGATGAGCAAAATTATACCAAAGAAGCAAGATAACAATTGGAAGACTATTCAGGTTTGGTGACCAGAGAAGCAACTATGCAACATTTTATAGACACCCATTTCATGTACGGGTGCTAAATTGAAAAAGGCCAATTTTGGGCAGGGGTTCTCACCAAAGCTCTTCTCATGCTCACAAAGGCTCACAGATAGACAATCTCAAGAAATATGAGCCTTAATCAGTTCATGGTTCACACTTCTGCCTGACTGGAACCCTGAACAAGCAAAAGTGAAACAAAAAAGCTGGTTATATTGCTGTCCCTGCAGAAATGGACTGAGACAGCCAGCCACAGGTCACTTTCATTTTCTCATCCCCCATACAATACAATTACTTCATTTAAGCTCTTGGAGCCAATTTCTGTTTTTTTTTATATGAGGTGGTATCCTTCCAATATCCCAAGAGCCCCTCACTGGCATTTTGTGTTTTTTTGTAGGAAATGATATTTCAAGGTGAAAAGCACAAACTGTCAATAAAGGGCAAGCAGTGCTGTGGTAAAAGATGCCCCGTTTCACAGGTGGTGACCGCTCTCAGCCTTGGGACGAAGAAGGCCCAAAGGTAAGTAAGTATACATGACATCCATTATGAATAAACAACCACAATAATCATGACTGTATGAGTCTGGGTATTGCGTTAAAAATAGACTATTCTCAGGCTGCATTTATTTACGAATGTCATTAAGAGAACAGAATAAACATTATTATTTATATGGAATGACATCTTTAAATGTTGACAATAATCTAACCATCAAGCACCTAACTGTGTTTTTTGAGTCATTGTTGAACACGTCACTGCCCTTACAGCACCAGTTAATTGACTAGGGGTTCACGTAAACCTCCAGGTCCACCAGATGATATCTTTCACAAGATGGCCACGTGACCAAATGGACAACCCTTAGATGAAATATCATAGCGGCAATCATGCAGACCATCCACTCAGGGGCCCCAATGGACCCATGCTCCCACTTTATCTACAACCTGGGAACATCACCAATCAGCACTACCCTGAGCTACTTCATCAACACCTCCATCACGCCCGCCACTTTTCCAAATGAATGGAAACTTGCATAAATCAACCTCATTCTCAAGAAGCCCAAAGCCGACCCAAATCAAATGACCAACCTCCGACCCTTCTCTCTGCTCCACTATTCAGTCAAAGTGATTGAGAAGGCCATCAACAGGCAACTCACAACCCACCTCGAAATTCACCATCTTCTAGACAACACTCAATCAGGATTCAGAAAGTACCACAGAAACGAAACAGCACTAATTTTGGCCACTGACGACATTTGAATCATCCTAGACCCAGGAGAAACAGCAGCCCTCATCCTGCTCGACCTCTCCGCAGCTTCAACACTGTCTCCCATAACACCCTCATCAGAAGACTCCAGGAGACTGGCTTAGAAGGATCTGCTCTCAATGGATATGTTTCTTCCTCACAGGAAGAACCCAAAGAGTCAGGTTGTCACCTTTCACATCAAAGACCAAGAGATTGAGAGAGACTGAGAGATTGGGGAGAGAATGTGGGGAGAGAATGTGGCCTAACGGCTAGGGCAGTCGAGCTGGGGAACCGGGTTCGAGTCTCGGCAGAGACGCTCAACATTCTGTGATTCTGGACAAATCACTTAATCTCCCCGTGCCTAACAAAAATGAATGCGTCTGTATGTAACGTAACTGGTGCTCATGTAAAGCGCTCTGATACCTCCGGGTCTAGTTAGCGCTATATAAAAAAACTCCACAAAAAAATGATATCTGGAGTACCAGAGGCATCAGCCCTCAGCCCTACCCTTTTCAACACATACATGACATGGCTCACCAACATCATCCGATCACAAGACATTGCCATCATATCCTACGCCGATGACACCCAACTCATCCTCTCAATGACGGGCAAGACAACCACCACCAGGACCAACTTCACCAACTGCATGACCATGGTATCAGAATGGATGCGAACCAACTGCCTGCAGCTCAACTCCGACAAGACAGAAGTACTGGTCTTTGTCAACAAGACCTCCCTAAGGGACTCCAACTGGTTGCCATCAGAGCTAGTGCCAACACCCACTCCCACAGACCATGCAAGAAATCTAGGGATCATCCTAGATGACAAGCTCAATATGACAGCTCAAATCAATACAGTGCGCACCTCCTATTTCTACATGCTATGAAAGATCTTCAAATGGTTGCCTCAGAACACCAGACAGACCATCACAGAAGCACTCAGCACCAGCAGACAGGACTACGACAGCACTGCGAACGCCGAAATCTCCAAACAACTCCTACACAGACTCCAGACCATCCAGAATACAGCTGCAAGACTCATAAGGTGGAGCTCGCGGAGTTGCACTACGCGGAATTCCACGGAGTTGCATAAAAACTCTGTGGTATTCCGCGGAATTCCGCAAGAGGGCGGAGTCGCTCCACTCACCCACCCCTACTCAAAAGTACATCTCACCATAAACATACAGTGAAAGGAACCGACGTTTCACAAAGTAAGCAAAAATAAGACATACTCCAGCCAGCAGACTTTTCCATCACAAAGGCACCACAGTTAATCACGGCACATTGTCTGGGCAAAAACAATGCTTCACTTAGCTCTGCTGAAACTGCTTTTGTTTTTTAGACCACACTGTGCCTGCTGCCCACCCACCAAGGGTGCTCAACTGCCCACCCACCACTGGCAGTGACTGACCTTTTATCCCTTTACGTTGAGCAGATGCAGGAATGAAACAAGCCGCCTAGATCAGGAAGTTTTACACCAGGGCATGCTTTGCTCTCCAATGTATGCTTCGCCCTCCATGAAGCACCGGAGTCCAGGCTCGGCAGAGTTCTGCTATTCTTTTCTCGTGTGTGTTTTCTCGCTCTGAACTTTTCTCCTCCTGTAGCATTTCCCTTCACCGCCTCTCGCTCCCCCTCCTGCCCCTTTAGTTTAGTGCAGATCAAACATCCTCTCCTTGTCCCAGACGCAGTAACGTACTTGCAAAGCGGGAGTCTGCACCTCAGGTTTCATATCTGAGTGCCGAAAAAAGCCCCCGACAGCCGCTTTTCAATGCAGCCCACTCTGTTTTGGCCTAGGAACACAGGAGTGTCTAATCAGCACAAATAACCATGAGCTCCTTCATCACTCACCAAGGCAAAGGTTCGGCCAGGGTTCCTCTCAGTGTCGTCCCAGCTAAGGCAGCTGGAAACCCCTTATCGGCCAGGCGACGGGGCCCGCTGCTGGGGAGCAGTCTGTACTCTCTGTACCCCCTTCAGCTCACTTCTCCCGCACCACCATCACCGACAGACTTCCACCAACGAGAGCCACCCAACACTTCACGTCATGAGGGCATCACTTCCTGTGGCTGCCTCCCCGTTGTAAGCTCTCCTGCCCGATGCAGCATCACAAAGCGCCAGCGTGTCGTAGAATTCTTCACAACTCCTCTTCGTCACCACAGTGAGTGTGATTTAAGTACTGCAATTATATTGAATTGTTAATCGCTGATTATTACTAGTCTGTTAGTGTGCTGCATCTGTTTATACAGACTTTTTAATTCACGGACAAAGCAAAGACTTACTTTACTTGCCCTGATGCCAGCCTTTTCATAATAAATAATGCAGCCAAGAGTAGCCCTCACTTCCTAGGGACCGGGCGAGCGTGAGCGCAGTAGTGTACCACGGCGCTGGTAAATTCTGCTCCGCCGGCGGCTAGAGGAGTTTTTTTGCCGGACTCCGCTATCCAAGCGGAGCACGGAGTGGCAAAAACTCTGAGAACTCCACCGGCAAAGCAGAGTTGACTGCCCACCCTTAATAATCGACCTCCCACGCTGCACCCACATCAAATCGCACCTCAAGAAGTTTTACTGGCTCCCCATTCACAAGCGCAGCCATTTCAAACTTCTCTCGCACACATACAAAGCCCTCAAAACACAGGACTGGAATATACGAAGAGCTGCATACACTTTCACCAACCCACCAGACACCTATGCTCTGCCTCACTCTCACTCGCACACATTCCCAGCATCCACAAAAGCAAAACTGGAGGTCGCTCATTCTCCTACATTGCTCCTGAGACATAGAATGACTTCTCTCAACACATCAGAGCCTCCTCCTCAATTCTTGTGTTTCACAAGAAGCTGAAGACCTGACTCTTCACATAAGCACCTTGGGGACCTCACACATGCACTCCTGCCCAAGTGCCTGGATACCCTCTTGGGTGATTAGTGCGCGATACAAATCAATGTAAAATGAAATAACTCATCTTCTCGCTTACCACAATGAAGCCTGGGACAACATGCTGAACCCTTAACCAACCATGCAAGAGACAACTCAAAGAGTGAATCCCCCCGGCACCCTCTTGGAGATGGGTCTGGGCAACTGGGCCATACCACAGTTGCCTGGTGAAAGCACCAACTCCCCTCATTCCCAGGACAGTGACATAGGGTACCCCAGAGGACTAGGGACAATCATGGTAACTCCTGCCTTGGCCCCTCCAAGAACACTGCAGTACCACTGCCCCAGCTTAAGATAAGTTTTAGGGCCAAATCAATGTAGAATTTGCCTCACTTTGACATCCTGATGCCAAGATGTCTATTTGCTTTGTGCTAACCACAACTCTACCCCAGCAAATATGTCAAAAATGCATCTAAGATAAATGTGGCAAAAGAACACAAAGTAAAAGAGAAACACATTATTTTATAAAATGTTCTCTTCACCCCTAAAAAAGAGATAGGAGAATGGGCAAACATAAGATTCGGGTTCTTGGGGGCAGCAGCCGCATCAGAGGCCAGCAGGGGCACAGAGGGGGCCCAGGAGGAACACCTGCACATTAAACAACTCAGCGTGATCCTCCCACACCCCAGGCGGTCTCACTGATCCCGACAGCCAATAAGCATAGGGGGCTGCTTTCACAGATCCCCCATGTGCAAAATTCAAATTATAACAATGAATGGCCAGTGGACTCCCCTCAGCCCAGCGGAAGATACCTGCACCTCTACTCAGGGAACACCATGGCAGGAGACCCCGTCATGTCCAAATCTAGGGCACCGGCATGGCATCATTTTCACAGATTTTCATTTTTTTGTCTGATGTGATGCATTATGTTCACATTTGGATTGGGCTGGCGGTGTGTACAAACACAAAAAATTATTTATATTGCACTTATGGCCTTGTGGAAAAGCTGATATTCAAAACTGTAGCCCTAATTTGGTTATGGTGATCAGCCAATGATAAAGACTAACCTGTTTATTATGAAACGTTATGACAAGAGAAGTAGACCTGACCAATTTACTGTGCAAAGCCTAAGGCTTTTGGTGTTGTTACCCCCTTTCACATATACTGGGAATAAACAATTTGCACACTGTTAATACTTGACAACGTATATTATTATGCCAAATGTAATTGTGTACAAACCAATGATCTGTTTATTCATAAATGTTATGACAAAGGCAGTAGGTCTGATGTATTTCCTTTGAAATGCATAGGTTAAAGGCAATGGGCCTTTAATGGTGGATTGTTCTTGCGCTGTGCTAAAGATATAGATAGGTATTTCATCACATGGGAACTCACAGATTAATGTAGTAGGGAAGGGTTTTGGTGTTGGTTAACCCCTCTAACAAATCCTGGGGTAGAAGGTTTGCATACTGATAATCCTTGTTAGGCCCTCTGAGGAACAACTGCATATTGTTTTGCCAAATGTGCTTTGTACACCTTTGGAATTGTATGACTGTATGCCTGAAGGTTTCCCTGTGGGACAGCTTATAGTCAGTGCAATAGGCTTATGTAGGTTATAGTAACAAGCTTATGGTTAAGCCCTTAAGCCTGATTAGCTCACTGAGAAAAGTTACAACAGACAACAAAGTTTTGCCTTGTTTATTTAAAAAAAGCATGACACAGCACAGGCAGTAGAACTGGCATATTTATCTTCAAAATGATATGATAAAGGCAATAGATCTTTCAAGATGGGTTGTTATTTCACAGTTCATACACTATGCACAATAGCATACCAAGATGGCCATCTGCTGCTATGTTAATTTTATTATTGAAAGCATATGCCCACCACATTTAGTCAGGAACATGTTTTGTGTTTTATACTTCTATTCTTTCATTTATGTTGCAAATGACTGTTGAATTTGTGTGTGTGTTTCATTTTGGATGCAGGATGGGTGACTGTAAGAATGAGTCAGTGACTGGATGAATTGATTTATGACTGCAAGGATGAGTAATAGAATGCATATATGATAAGTTAATCCATGTCTAAACTCAGCAGGGAGTGAAGAGACACTTTAAGTAAAATTCCAGACTTATTGTATTGCCTGGCTTATTCCAGGCATCGCCAAGATGTTCTTATACTTCGAGATTTGAAAAACAAATGTTTTCTATTTTCAGGAAATTGCAGTTCTGGCAGCTCCACAGAAGCTGCTAGGCTTCTACAGTCACCTAAATATCTGCTTGTACTACCCTTCATCAAATACAACCCCGTCTTCCCCCATGATTCCCACAGAGCCTAGCAAAAAACTGCTGTATAGGTATTCCGAAGAAAGAAAACTGTTGACGGGAGCGTCATTTGGAAGTTATGCAACGCCACAATAATTTCCATAAAAGCACATGGGATTCATTTTTCAGAGCATTATTCTTTTATCACCCTTAAGGGGCAGAATCAAACCCTATATAGAGGTGATTCACAATAGCAGTCTTCCTCTACTAAAGTTACTAAAGTTTTAAATTTGTTAGTTTTACATTCGATATTATTACCATGCCTAGCTACCTATTTAGTTTTCTTTCATTGAACAAATACAGATATATATAACCAGGAAGAGTTGGTAACCATCTTGGGACTCGGACTCATCCGAGTCCCAAGAAAAAAGTTTAAAAAAACAGAAGGGGGCAGGGTAGGAATACCCTGACCCCCTAGGCCTGGCGGTGGGGTCCCACAGAGACCGCACCGTGGGCAAAAAATGTTTTTTCCAATTTTTGGGGCCAATTTACAGAGGATCCACAAATCCATGGCAAAAATTAAAAAACGAAATGTGCAGGCTCCCGCGCTCATTTTTAATTTGCCCCCCCCGGCTGGGCAAGGGGTTTTATAAAATTAAGGGAGGGGGGCACACCACAGCTCCCCACCCTGGGCCGCTTTCGAACACCTTCGTGGGGAACGCAAAATAGTATAAAGGGGAGGGGGGCCACGGTGCCCCCCTCCCTGAGCTGTTTTTGGCCCCAGGAACCACCATCCCCCGGGGCCCAGCCATCCATTTATATATTGGGAGGGGCCATTTTCTGAAGGGGTGTTTAGAAAAAACAATGGTTTAGAGATGCCTTAATACAAGAGCGGACACTGTAATTAATCAGGCGCTGTGGACGTATTTAATTGAGAATCCTGTTCCACGATTAAATTGCAGCCGGCGCTCGGTACGCGATGAGTCATGAGATCGAAACGTCGTCGACCCCCTACAACAGGAACTCCTTACATTTTGTCAATTCGTGTGGAGTTCCATTTCTTGTTGTCAATGCGATGTCAAGATTTTAATTCACCCTCACTGTGTCACTTCATGCTTTTTTCACTTATATGTGAGCACCTGAATATTATTTAAGTATTTTCAATTGTGTTTTGGTAATAAATACCCTACCTTACAAGACAGTTTTGCCCCTGTACATTATTAGATACTCCCGACGTGATTAATTGTCATTGTAAAAGAATTGTCTGACAGTGTCTCCCTTTTTGGAGCACTAACTACATATATGGACCCTTAGGGCCATCTCTGAACCATTGTTTATTCTAAACACCCCTTCAGAAAATGGCCGGGCCCCGGTAGATGTGGTCCCCAGAGCCGAAATCTACCTGGGTGCCCCTCCTCAATTAATAAAAATGAGGCTGGTGGAGGGGGCTGCAAGCCCCCTCCCACTTATAAATATGGCCCGGCGATGGGGTCAACGGGAACAGAAATCAGCCCGGGTACAGAGGGAGGCTGCTTACCCCCTTCCCATTTACAATAAGGCCAAGCCCCAGGAGATTGGCTCCCTGGGGGCCGAAATACAGCACGGGGAGGGGGCAATGCACCCATCTCCCTTATAATAATGTGGGGGGCACTGGAGGATGGGGTCCCCATGGCTAAAACAATCTGTGGCAGGGGGCTGCGTGCTCCCCTCCCAAGTTGGCTACCTTTGGGGTGTTGGCCACGGGCCCTGCAGCCAACTCCCAGCTGCGTACCCCCGCTGCATAACAAATAGTACAAATTCACTGATGAGAAGACTGTGCATGGCGGGGGCATGAGTTATAGTTACCTAAGGGTATGAGTTATAGTTTCTTGAGATAATTCTATAACTGCTGAACTTCTAAGGTTTTGTGTGTGTAAATTCTGAACCTAACTATAACGTCCCTGTAACCTTTGTTTTTTTTGAGTGAATATATATATATAAATATATATTGAGGTGAGAAAATTTAGAGTGTCGCTGGTGTTGAGAGTGCTCTGTACTGGAACTGCTTTCCACCTAAACTTGAGAACTACCCAGAATTCTCTGTTTCTTTTTTTTGCATGGTTTGTGCGTCATTCTATGCCTGAAAGGGAATTGTTTTTTTTATATATACATATATCTCCAATGCAGTTCCCCTTCACCGGGTTGTGCAGCGCTCAGTGTGGGTGCGATTCCCTGCGGCAGAACCACGCCGCTCAATATTTTCACACAATCCTCCCGGTCAGGAGGAAAAACGGGTCGCACTCCCGTAGTACTTTTGCAATTTTTAGTTTATTTTCTTTTTTGATCCTTCATTTGCAGGGATATAGGCGAAAAAACGATCTACGCGTTTCGGTATTCACAGATACCTTGCTCATGATCAACCGACCACTTGTCACCATCCCATACAAGTATTCAAACAGTTGTTACATCATTTCCTGTTTGGTGATACAAGTGCCCCTTTGCATTCTGGAGGATGTAGTTTTATAGTTACCATTCTCATGAAAGTGAAGTTTGAAAAATCAATTATACTATTGCTTCTTCCTCATTACCCAATGCATTTTACAAAAAATATATACAAAAATATGTTGTGCATTTTTCTAAAAGGAATTAAACGGTCAATATTTCCATTTTGATTAAAGAGTCAATTTTTATCATTAATGTCTTCTTTTCTTTCATTTTTCTATTTTCTTTATGTTATCCCTCAGGTGGAAAATGGGTTATCTCCCTCCAGTGGGAAAAATCATAGAAGAAGACCGAGGCCCAATTACCTCCCTTGACTCTATCTGATCTACTTTTTTTCTTTCACGTTCTAATATTCATTTATATGTTCTCGTGAAGCTGTTTAGAGTTATAGATGACTGTAAAGTTCTTCCGATTGATTCAGCCCGTGTGGATTTAAGGTTCGTAGATTTAAAATATGGCGCGATTCCTTTTGGCGCAACAGTTTTTCTCTGTCCCCCCCACGTTCCTTTCTTGGGACAGTCTCAATTCCATAGAATTTGAGTTGTTTCCAGTCGCTTTGATGGAATTGTTCCTTATGCTTGGCCACAGTATTGGTTCTGTCTTTATGAATGGTGGCTCTAACATGCTCCATTATCCTTTTTTCAGCTCACAAGTGGTGCTTCCCACATACATTAGTGGGCATGGGCATTCCACTACATATACTGTGTACGTTGTCTTGCACGTGATGAGTTGTCTGATTTCCCACTTTTTATTGTTAGCCAATCTCACTTCTTTTGTCTGTTTGGCAATTTGACACACCTTGCACATATGGCATTTTAGGAATCCCTTTGTTTTTAGCCATGTCTCCTCCTTTTTCTTGCCTTTGAAGTGACTATGGATTAGGTGGTCCTTTAGATTTTTCGCTCTCCTGTAGGTTACCGTGGGATGTTTCCCCACTATTTCTTTCACAGTACCATCCAATTGTAGGATTTTCCAATTTCTCCTCAGAATTTTTACTATTTGGTTACTTTCCTGTGAATAGTCCATTATCAGACGTATGGGTTCCGGATCCACCTTCTGTTTTTTCTGCTTCAAAGCTAGACATTCCTCTCGTGATTTTTCATTTGTTCTGTCCCAACATTTTTTGATTGTCCCAGTATTGCATTTTCTTCTTTTGAACCTATCAGATGTAATAGTGCTATGATTCCTCCATTCCTCCTCCTCACTACAAATCCTTCAGATTCTTAGGAATTCTCCATATGGGATGCTTGAGATCAGTGACTGTTGGTGAAAACTGGTTGCTTCCAGGGTGGCATTAGTTGCTGTGTTCTTTCTGTGCAACGTTGTATGGATTTGATTATCCTTAATGTAAATTTCCATATCCAAAAATACCACTCTTTCATTACTTATCTCATAAGTAAATTTCAGACTATAGGGAGAACGAGAATAGGAACCACAACAGAGAAAAAGAGAAATACCAAAAAATCATTCAAAAATGTAGGGTTTATCAAAGGCATTCAGTAAGAAAGTGTCTATGCAAACAATCTTTTTTTAAACTGCAATTTCGAAAAATATTCTCACTGTCAAAATATCTGATCAAGTAAGTTATTAAGGTCAGTAAGCTGTATTTCAGATGGTTTACTCCTGGCGGCAACAAATCTCCAATTCCTGTTGTGTGCAAATATGACACTCTAATACAATATAGAGAGTGACACTGATTGCACACAAAAAGGAAAAGGAAAATAAAGTCATGAACATCAGTGATGTCATGAGTGATGTCACTGACCATGTCATGAATGATGTAATATGTGACGTCATGAGCAGTGCATTGCGGGTGCGCGAGTTATAGTTAGCTGAACTAACTATAACGGTGGAATTTCTCTGGTTTTATATGAGTGAAATGTCCAACTAACTATAACGTCCCTAAAACCTATGGTTTTTTTCAGTGAATATATATATACATGTATGTATATATATATATATATATATATATAAATGTATATATATATATATATATATAAACCAACTCCTCCAACCCAGAAGGACAGGTACTCGCGGGGTCTGTATTTAGCTTTATTTCCCAGTTAAATGGGCAGACGCGTTTCGGCTCATTTGCCTTTATTAATGCTCAAAGTGGTAAAAGCACATATAATTTCAGTTCCTTTTAAATACGTCACACTGAGCTCCCATTGGAGAGCGTGAAGCAGGCACATGGGGAGTGGCTCGTAGTCCAATGAAATGCTCGATTCCTGGAGCCGCCATATTGTAATGTCTATAAATAAAAAACAAATGGCAGACGTTTTACTTTCTGGATAGTATTATCACAATAAAGAAATATTAAAGTCTTAACATTCCATCCCCCATACAATCTTGCCCTGTATGGGCTGCCTCGCTCTCTCATGGTAGCAGTTCTTAGTTGTGAATAGGTGCACCTACAATCCTGCGCGCCATAACCAACTGATGTGCCTCCACAGGTCTATGTCATATAAAATATTCCAATTGCCCCTCCCTTGCCACAAAGATCATACGGTAATCCTTGGTGGAAGTTGTGCAATATATAGATATATAGATCTATAGATATATATATATATATACCTATATATAGATATATATATAAATATATATCTATATATAGATAGATAGATATATACATATCTATATATTTATACATATATAGATATGTATATATATATATATTTATTTATTCACTGAAAAAAACGAAGGTTTCAGGAACGTTATAGTTAGGCTGACATTTCACTCTTACAAAACAGAGAAATTCAGCCACTATAGTTACCTGAGTTAACTATAACTTGCGCCCCCACAATGTATGCTTATGACCACATATATGGGAGAGGTGGGAGTCCCTGGGGCTGCAGTGCGGTCTGCGTGACCCCGGACTACTTCAAATTAGAGCCCCAGAGAGATGGCGGCCCCCGGGGCTGCGGGGGAGGTCTGCGTGGCCCTGCATTCTTTAATCTTAAAGCTATGGACTGGGGGGATCTAAGGGGCCCCCCATTAATAAATAAATAAGCCTCGGGAGGTGGCAGTCCCCGAGGCAGTGGGGGAGGCCATACGGGCCTCCGCCGGCATTTTTTGTGAAAGGAGCGCCGGGGAGGTGGTGATCCCCGGGGCATCAATGAGCCCCAGGAGGAGGGGGTCGTGCGCCCCTCCTCCTTTATTAAAATGCCCCAGGACCCGGCCTACCCCGGGGCCAATTAGTAAGGAAGCGCGGGAGCCCTTGTTTCGTTCTTTTTCAATTTTGTCACAGATCCGCTGGTCCACTCGCATCTTTGTGGCAAAATTGAATATACAAAAATGCTTTTAACGCCCGGCGGGGTCCCTATGGGACCCCTCAACCATATCTGGGGGGTCAGGGTATTCCTACCCTGCCTCTTTTTCATTATTTTCTACACTTTTTGTGGGACTCTGCTTCAAGCTGAGTCCCAAGATGGCTGCCAACACTTCCTGGTCGAAGTGTTGGCAGCCAATCAAATTCCAGTAGGATCTGCGAGTCCACTACAAGGATCCACGTCCCCAGATATCTATATTTTTAAATTAGCTCTTAAACTACAGAAGAGATTTACACCAAATCACAAAAAGCACGCTTTCTGGACCAACATCTAGCTTTCTGCAAAATTTGGTGTAATTCCGTTCAGCGGATCGGGCTGTGGTCGTGTTCAAAATCACTGTGGGAAAATGCATGGGGAAAACACGTTTTGGGAGCCCCCTTTTTTCTCTGCCCCTGCTTGACGGATCACCGCAATACTGTCAACACAGCAGCTGAACCAACTGTAGCAAAAGTTTTGAAAATTTTGTGAAGATTTGTCAAGCAGTGCTAAAGTGATTGGAAAAACCAAAAATGCTTTTAGTATGGAAGCATGGTCCTATCTAGAACTACCTACTGGCGACCCCCAGTAGGTAATATATATTTATATATGTGTATATATGTATATATATATATATATTGATATATATTCAAATATATATATTCCAGAGTGGCGGAAGCCACTCTGTAGTTATAGTTAGGATTTATTTATTTATTTATTTATTTATAAGATTTGTAAAGCGCTCAATTACCCATGGGTGTCTCGGCGCTAAGGACAGCAGGCAGATACCATATATCGGAGAAACTTACTGATTAAACAGCCAGGTCTTTGTCATTTTCCTAAAGGTTAACAAAGATTGGGAAGATCTAATCTTTAGTGGAAGAGAATTCCAAAGTTTTGCAGTGGCGACTATAAAACGTTTATTGCCCCATGAGGTTGTTTTAGTGCGAGGGACCCTAAGCAGAAAAGCAGTGGATGAGCGAAGGGCTCGGCCCGGAACGTAAACTGCTAGCTCCCTGATTAGAAACTGAGGTCCTGTTTTACGAAAGGCTTTATAGGCAATACTCAAGGCCTTGAACTTTATACGATTCTTCACACATAGCCAGTGATACTTCCGAATGACATGAGAAATTGGCTTGTATTTAGGGGTTCCTGATAGCATCCTGGCGGCTGCGTTTTGGACTGACTGTAGCTTATGAACGACTTTTTTTGGGGCATTTACAAGAAGCCCGTTGCAATAATCAATAGTAGACATAACTAATGTACTAACCAAAGTTTTCCCTGCAGTCAACGGCAAAAATGGTAAAATCTTTTTTATCATACGTAACTTGTGGAATGAAGCTGAGACCACTGAGTTAGCATGAGGCAAAAAAGTCAATTTGTCATCGTATATGACGCCCAGGTTCCTAACCCTGGTAACTGGGAGTGGGGGGGAATCCAGTGAGACAGGCCACCAAGAGGAGGACCAAATAGGAGATAGCTTGCCAAATGTCATAACCTCTGTTTTATCAGAGTTCAATTTGAGGCAATTGCTGGACATCCAGCTACTAATTGCAAGCATGCCTTTTTGAAAGTTGGCTGCTACCTTTTCACCATCATTATGTATAGTCAACACCAGTTGCGTATCGTCGGCATACGATGTAAGGCCCATCCCATGAGACTTGATTACTCTAGCTAAGTCCGACACATAGATATTAAATAGTGTCGGACTTAGGGATGACCCTTGTGGGACACCACATGGGAGGGCCAATTGGGCAGACTGGAAGGTGCCAAAGTTTACCGACTGAGTCCGGTTGGTGAGAAAGGAAGTCAACAGTGCTCTTGCATTGTGTCGGATACCCATTTTAGTGACACGGTCGATCAAAATGGTATGATCGACCGTGTCAAAAGCTGCTGAGAGATCCAACAATACAAGAACCGCTGTGCCTCCTTGATCCAAAATGATTCTAATATCTTCAGCTGCCTTAATGAGTGCGGTTTCTGTTCCATGGCCTTTGCGAAAACCAAATTGAGTGTCGTCTAACAGATGATGATCTTCAAGATACTTAGAAAGTTGAATATTCATCACCTTTTCAAATATTTTAGCTGGAAAAGGCAAGCTGGCTATTGGCCTATAATGTTTTGTGTCATTAGGGTCTAAGTTTACCTTTTTAACAATGGTTTTATAATAGTTTTCTTCCAGGCCGTAGGGTATATGCCTGAGGCAAACATAGTATTACAAATGCTAGATAGAACGTGCCACATATTCAGTAACTAAAGAAAGTACAGCCGGAGGACAAGGGTCAGTAGCAGAGCCTGATTTTACGGAAGAGATTAGGGTTGCAATCTGATCAGATGTAGTGTTATCAAATTGTAGCAAGGAAAATTCAGTAGTGTTCCTTGCTAAAGACTGGTTAGTAGTATTGGCCTTGGATGCAAAATTAGAATAAACATCATTTACTTTTTCAAAAAGTAGTTCGCCAAAGAGTCACATAAAGACTGTGAGGGGGCTAAAGAACAGGATGTTTGCCCCGACAGTTTGGCAACTACTTGGTAAAGCTGTTTATTAGAGTCTTGCGCAGATTCAATCTGAGCAGTGAAGTATTTACTTTTTCCTGCATAATTAGTCATTTATATTTGCTAAGCTCTTCTTTATATAAAAGTTTCTCCTGACAGTTATAAGATTTGCGCCATTGTCTTTCACGATTTCTACACAATTTTTCTGTTCTCTGTGGAGTTCAGAGAACCAAGGGGCTGACGGCAAAAGCCGATTTTTTGAAAAGGTTTTGTTTGGCACCAGCAAATTGATTGCATTGAGCAGCCAATTGGTATAATTTACTGAAGCAAGGTTAGGGTCTGTGGAAACAACTGGGAGGGTAGAGCTTAAATGCGTCTTAAGTTGCTGGTGATCTATACTCTTCCAGGCTTTTATTACAACCGGCTTATTTATTAAAGTGTTAGGCGAGGGCTTAGTATGGATATGAATGTTAAAAAAACGCATAATGGTCAGTCCATACTAAAGGTAAAATACGGGTTAAAAGAATAGCTTTAGAGTTCGAAAATAGGCCATCTAAAGTGTGGCCAGCTATATGCGTAGTGTTTGAGACTTGCTGTAATAAACCGATCGCTTCCAGGTCAGAGAGCAGTGTATTAGTGTCATTATCAAGATGATTTTCTAAATGAAAATTAAAATCCCCCAAAATTGTGAGGGTGGGTTCGGCTGCTATAGGTTCTACCAGAGTACTTAGTGTGGAGAGAAACTCTGTTCTAGGTCCAGGTGGGCGGTAGAGTAAAATGCCTTTAAAGATTTGAGATGGGGTAAGCTGGATAGAAAAATATGTTGCTTCACAGGTCAAAGATGGAATATAATCAATTTTTGTTGTAAGATTGCTGCGATGAATTATCGCCAGCCCACCACCTTTTTTTTTTGTTCTATCTTGTCTTACGGCTATATAGCCTTCTGGGGTGGCCGCGTTGAGATCAGGTCCTGATGACGGGTCTGTCCAGGTCTCAGTTATAAAGAGAATATCAAGATTATAATCAATTATCAAGTCTGCAATCTCATATTTATGTTTCCCTAATGATCGCGCGTTTATAAGTGCTGCGGCGATATTTCCACTGTCAAGAAAGGGGAATGTGCTTTAGAAACATTCGGGTTAGATAGCAGACAAGGTATGAATTTACAATGGGGACAAGCCATACAGAGTCCACTAGACTCACTAGTGGCATCTAAGTCCATACAGGAACATGCCATATTAGGTACCGGGCGTAGACTTAGAAGTTCCATACCTGAGTAGCTTATTTTCTTATAATCTGAAGATGCAGGACCAGGGGGGGGGGGCCTAGGCCCGCTCCTGGCGCGGACGGGCGCAGACGGGCTTGCCTTTGGCGCGCCGCCGGCGCGCCTGCTGCGCGCGTCCGCTTCACGTGCGCATCAGGGTAGACCTAAGTAGTGGTGGGGGCGCCAAAACTAGTGCACTAACCCAACCGGAAGTTGTTGCTGCTCCCGGAAGCCCTCCGAACAAACGGCACTTGCCGCGTCGGACCGAGGCCAGGGAGAAAGACAGGTAATGTGCAAGTGCAAAATACAAGTTTAAAATCCAAGTTAAGAATTAAAATAAAGTGGCAACCGTCTTAAAAAAGTATAAAATACTTTCATGCAGAGCTCCAGCTTAGAAACACGCACTCCACAGCTAGCAGCGTCCCCAGAGAAGGTAACTGCCGCGTCCGCTGCGCGTGCGCATCAGGGTAGACCTAAGTAGTGGTGGGGGCGCCAAAACTAGTGCGCTAACCCAACCGGAAGTTGTTGCTGCTCCCAGAAGCCCTCCGAACAAACGGCACTTGCCGCATCGGACCGAGGCCAGGGAGAAAGACAGGTAATGGTCAAGTGCAAAATACAAGTTTAAAATCCAAGTTAAGAATTAAAATAAAGTGGCAACCGTCTTAAAAAGTATAAAATACTTTCATGCAGAGCTCCAGCTTAGAAACACGCACTCCGCAGCTAGCAGCGTCCCCAGAGAAGGTAACTGCCGCGTCCGCTGCGCGTGCGCATCAGGGTAGACCTAAGTAGTGGTGGGGGCGCCAAAACTAGTGCGCTAACCCAACCGGAAGTTGTTGCTGCTCCCGGAAGCCCTCCGAACAAACGGCACTTGCCGCGTCGGACCGAGGCCAGGGAGAAAGACAGGTAATGTGCAAGTGCAAAATACAAGTTTAAAATCCAAGTTAAGAATTAAAATAAAGTGGCAACCGTCTTAAAAAAGTATAAAATACTTTCATGCAGAGCTTCAGCTTAGAAACACGCACTGCGCAGCTAGCAGCGTCCCCAGAGAAGGTAACTGCCGCGTCCCAGGTATAGTAATTCCTCAGATTTTCGGTCGCTAATAACTTTGCCTCCATTTGATGAATTATCATGAAACTTTCCAGACCTAATGCTTTCTCTACATTGGCGGCGGATGTAAAGTTTCACGCTGATTGGTCATGGGGGGGCAAAGATAAAAGTGGATCCCAAAACACGTGCATTTTCCAGAGACTTTGTATGTTACGTAGCATGAAAACAGATGAATGGATTTACATGAAATCTGGCAGGATTACACATTATGGTGGGCAGATGATGCTTTTTGGTAGTACAAGTAAGTAGGATAAGTATTTTGTAAGTCATAAGGCATTTAAACTTAGTAATATCTGTTGTTTCAGTATTTTCACAAAATTTTGCATTATTTCACAGAAGTACCTCGGTACATAGTGATGAAAAGTCATTATGCGATTGGCTACTGACTGCCTTTACAAAAGTTAAAGGCAGCCATGTTGTTTTTAGGTACACTTTGGCTGTGTTCTGCATTTCATACTTAGGTATAGATAAGTATTTGGTTTGATATTTTTCCACTACCTATTATCACTTTATAAAAGCAGTAATAGGGAGGGAAAAGTTATTTATAAGCTTCTATATAATTTACAATGTACCGCAGTACTGTCTTGGGAGTACTGCTGTACCTAAAATGTATTTAAAAAATAAAAATGTTAAAAATGTAAAATACACTTTACTACCCTATATTTTAGAAATACAGGGTAGTAAAGTGTATTTTCTAGTTTTAACATATTTACATCTTCACAAAAATGTCTACGTAGTACCACAGCAATACCTACAAATTACTGCGCTATTTAAGTATTAATTATTTTTAATGTGCAGTTCTCTTTAAACTGCTGTATATATAGAAAATTATGGGGCATATTAGCAAGACCCACGTTAAAATTATCGCCGTTTTTACATTTTACATTTGGTAAACTCAGCCATTAGCCAATCACATACTGCCTTACCATGCGCATGTACCGTGGTATACCACAACCTTACTGCTGTAAACCGTGGCACAATATATAACTAAGGGCCAAATTAATAATCTGGCAGTCCAAGGACCGCCAGACCTGTGGTGTTGCGGCGGTCCAGCCACCGCCGCACTGGCGGTCAGACCACCCCATTATGACTTGGGCGGTCTGACCGTAATTGGACCACCGGCTCTGCCAGGGAGCCACCGTTACCTGGCAGTGGCGTGGCAGTCAGGGGCTATGTAATATGCAGGTAGTGCCGCTGCAGCACCTCCATGCATATTACAAGTTTCAGGACTGCCAGCGGTTTCATGGAGGTCCTGCCTCCACAAAAAGGCTAGTGGTGCTGAAACAAAGGAGGCCCTACAGGACCCCGTGTGCCCCCTCTGCCTGGGGATGCATGCAGGGGGGCCCCCCTCTGTGCATGCACCCAGGTTCCTTTTGAGTCCATGCCGTGCAGGAACCCCATGCGACGTCCCCATTGTGGTGCCTCTTTCAAAGGCACCACCGCCTTTGAAAGACGCACAGCAGCGGGACCACCACGCTGCCCGCCAAACCACAACATTGGTCATAATCTGGCGTGCGGGTGGCTGCAACCTTCGGCGGAGCGGTGGCACAGCGGTTGGCACCTTCGTGCAACTGCTCCACCAAAAGTCGTAATTAGGCCCTAAGTATTTTAAAACATATAGATTTAACACTCTTACACTATTCACACATATTCCAAAAATTTCCATTTACACCTAATAATGTATTATCCTGCCACATTACATCTACATACCTTCACGCACTTTCACGCTACGCCTATTTCAATTACCACATTCTGCTCTATGCCCCTTCACTCTATGCCATTGCACTTTATGCCAATCTACTCTAAGCTATTACACTCTACACCACTGGACTGTGCACTGTTCCAATGTACAGCACTCCACTGTATGCTACTCCACTGCACACCACTCCACAACACACCACTCCACTGTACGGCAAACCACTGTACGCTATTACACTGTACATCACTTCATTCTACACCACTCCACTCTATGCCACTCCTTTCTACCCCAATCCACTATACCCTACTACACTCTACGCTATTCCACTGTACGACACTCCACTCTATGTCATTTCACTGTATGCCAGTAACACTCAACATTGTTCCAATCTACACCATTCCACTGTACACTACTCCACTGTATGCCACTCCACTCTACGCCACTCTACGCTATTCCACTGATGCCACTCCAATCTACAACACTCCATTGTATACCATGCCTCACTATACTATTACACTGTATGCCACTATATTCTACCCCACTACACTCTACCCAGTTCCACTGTACAACACTGTACTCTACAATTTTCCACTCTACACACTCCACTCTACGCCACTCCATTCTACACTGTACGCCACTACACTGTACCTCACTCCACACCACTCTACTGTACGCTATTCCACTGTATACCACTCCACTCTATGTTATTCCATTTTACACCACTCCACTTGAACACACTCCACTGTACACCACTAGACTGTAAACCACTCCACTCTACACTATTCTACTATATGCTGCTCAACTGTACGACACTTCAGACTATGCCACTCCACTGTAGGCTCCTACACTGTACAGCAATTCACTTTACCCACTCCACTGTAAGACACTCCACTCGATGCTATTCCACTGTATGCCAGTCCACTCTATGCCACTCGACTCTAATATAAGCTATTCCACTGTAGGCCACTCCATTCTACACCACTCCACGGTACGCCACTCCACTCTATGCCACTCCATGTCACTCTGCTATACACCACTTCACTCTTAGCTAATCCACTGTACGCCACTCCACTCTACCCCACTGACTATATATTAGTCGACCTGAGACACTGGCCACATGTCGATGACATGGTCATTAGAGCGGGCTTTCACAACCCGATATATCCTAGCATGACAGCCGTCTGTGGTAAGCTATCTAATGACCTCCACCTGCCTTCTTCAACTAGGCCTATTGTACCCACCAATGATATGCACAGGCTCAAATTGCTTACCAGCCTAGTATTCTAGCATCCATCAACTCTGGATTACAATCATGTTTAGCAAAGATGACTAGCTGCTCTAACAGAGAAGGGGATGTCAGCCCAGTTAGTGACTTACGTTGTAACCTCTTCACACATATTTTGTCATATTTTTCTATTGCTGAAGTTCACTGATCAAACCATATGCACAGATCATCTAGTTGGTTTAATATGGAATGCAGGCAGACTCGAAGTCTACTGGCTCAGGCCATAAAAAACAAAGGACCCCAAACAAACCTGCTCATTGCAGAAAAGGTATAAGCTGGCCTTGATCAAGCTAAAAGCGAATGGGACAACCTGAGGTAGAAAGACCTAAAAGTAGCTAGCCTTTAAAACGATTCCACCAAGTTCTGGTCCTTGGTCATCTGGGGCAGTAATGGATCTGCCTCCCTACCCCTAATGTTATATCTCCATCTGCCTGGAGTGACCACTTTTCAAAGTTATATTCTGAAGGACCTCTAGATCCAAATGAGGAGATGTCATTTGGAATAGATTCTTCCAGCCATTCTGGTCTGTAGTTTGAGCCAGGTGACATCGTTGTCTCTCTCAATTACATCACTAGTGTTAGAGCTCTGGGGCCAGATGGCATACCTGCCGATTTATTTAATGACAGAGAGAATTGGTCCAAATACATCCTCGCTTTAGCTAATGCCATCACGAAGGTCGTCCCTATCCTGGACTCGTGGAAGGCGGCTGAAGTTATTCCCATTTGTAAGGGTGACAGGTCCTTGTGAGAAAGTGCCCTCTTTCTGCATGGTTGCCCCCACTTTTTGCTGAACTGCTGATGTACTTTGACTGAGTGTGTCCTGGGCTCCTGCCAATCAGGTACACAGGGCCTATGTTCTTTCCCTAAAACTGCATTGAAATGGCAACGGTGGTGGTGATATCCAAAGCGGGGAAACCCCCGGACGATTGTGGGTCCTATCGTCTCATCTCGTTATTAAATATAGAAACAAAGATCCTGGCTACTATCCTCACGACATGTCTCTTAACTGTTATTACCCCTCTGATACACGGAGACCAGTACGGCTTTATGCTGAAGCGAGCCAAGCGCTATAACCTGCGACGCGTGGCTAATTGGATGGATGCTGTTAGAAACCGGGAGGAGGCCCGCCTGCTCCTTTCCCTTGACGCTGAGAAGGCGTTCGATACCATCCACTGGCCTTTTATGAGACACACTCTGGAGAAATTCGGATTTGGCCCGGGGTTCAGGGACTGGGTGGCGCTGCTATACACCGAGCCCAAAGCTAGGGTTCGGGTCAATGGAGCTCTCTCTCTCTCGAGCCGAGAGAGAGAGAGAGAGAGCCTGGCCAATTCAAAGGGGGACTAGGCAGGGATGCCCCCTCTCTCCCTTACTTTTTGCCCTTATAATGGAACCCTTGGCCTGTGTCATCAGAGCCTTCCCTGGGCTGGGTGGTTTTGTAGACGAATCCCGAATGCTGGACGAAGAACGCATATCTCTATATGCGGATGACATTATATGTGATGAACCCGACTGAGACACTCCCTCAACTCCTACAAATGTTTGATGACTATGGGCGGCATGCGGGATATAGGATCAACTGGAGCAAATCTACCCTGTACCCGGTCGGGGGAGTGGTGGAGCCCCAGACCTACCCTAGCTGTCTGCGATGGTCGACAGAGGGGTTTACCTACCTTGGCCTCTACATTACCACAGACGTGGCAACTAGTTTAGCTCGCAACATTAGGCGGGTCCTTTTAAACTTCCAGGAAGACGTTAGGAGATGGAGGAGGCTTCCACTGACGATTATGGGGAGGGCCGCCATGTACAAAATGATTACACTTCCCCAGTTGCTTTACGTGTTGCAAAACACTTACAGTAAGATACCAGAAATGATGTTCAAAAGTATAGACAGTGAATTGTGCTTGCTCCTCTGGGACGGGGCCCATCCACGCATTGCACTTCAAACACTACAAAGAAACCCATTTAACAGGGGTTTGGCCCTTCCAGATATTAGGGCGTACTATAGAGCATCCCATCTCATTGTCATCAATGAATGGATCCATGCACCTGGGGATCACCCAACGTATAGGCTGGAAAGGCTGCAATTTAGAGAACGCACACACCTACACTATATCTATGGTGGCAAGGGAAGTGGCCGGCTGTTACAAGCGACCCACAGGGCATTAGAGGCATGGAAAAGTGCCGAGAGGCAAATGAAATGGGACCAAGAATCTACCAGAGAGACCCCACTGTGGGAAGGGACTAGATTAATCGAGATTGGAAAATTGAGAGGCTTTAGGCAATGTAAAATTCAGCCATGTAGTTTTCACCACAGTTTAGCTGCGTTTCATTGCGTTCTGGGTTAGGGTATTAGATTTAGGCAATGGGACTTAATTGGTATTTCTAAAGTAGGGGATGTCCTGGAGAAAGGTGTGTTGGCCTCATTCAGCACACTCCAAGCCAGATACCAGCTCCATGATACTCAGGCATATGCATACCTCCGTTTGAAGCATGCATGGGTTGCGGAGGGGCTGGATGGGGAGACAATACCGGAATATGCCCCGCTGGAGGGTCAACTCCTAGTAAGAGCAGGTCCCAGCCAAAGCCATTTCATTTACCTATAAAACATTACTCAATAACATGCCCGACAAGTTGGGTCCACTTTGAGCTAGATGGGAGAGAACCACTGGTGTAATGGACGACATTGATTGGGATGCCGCTCTCATGCATCCACGTGAAGTGGCAATTAAACTACGGTTGCGTCTCATTCAATACAAAATTCTACATCGAACTTATTTTGATAGAGCAAGACTGCATAAAATAGGGAGAGCTGCGAGCCCAGACTGTCTCAGATGCCGCACGGAATGCGGAACATTCATACACACCCTTTGGGAATGCAACGGGATCCCGGCCTACTGGGGAAAGATTGTGGGAGAGCTCAATAATATATTGGAAGTCCAACTGGAGTTGGAACCAAAGTTTCTCCTCCTGGGAATCCCTACAGACGTGGACATCCCGCGATGCAAACTCGTATTAGCCAACTTGGGGTTGGTGGTAGCCAAAAGGGATATTGCCAAATATTGGGGGGCCCCACAACTACCTACACTCAATGAATGGAGAGCAAGTCTTGATCTGTATATGGTTGCGGAACAAGTTACATACAAGGCTAGGGGTTGCCCTCAGAAATTTCGGAAGATATGGGCACCATGGATAAAATACTATGGTCTGGAGGTGGGGGGGGAAGAGGAGGGAAGTGGACTGCTGCCAGAAGGATCGGGGGAGGAGCCTTGAAAGATGTAATGTTTGACCCTACTGTAGGTAACCACGAACAATGTAAATGTGTCCCTTTATCCTTGTGCGCCCAGGTCGTTCAAGCCCTTCTACGGACTTACCAGCAAAAGACATATCGCTCTTATAATTGCTCTACAAAAATGTTGTGGACTGACATTCATGGTGTATCGTGTATTCATGCTTTGTTTGACGTTTTGTTTTCTTCTCAAAACAAAATAAAAATATAAAAAAAGAAAACTGCATTGAAGACCAAACCCATTTGGCAATCTCTGGCCACAGGTCAGCCCCTGGTAAATGGTACCACAGGTACCCAGGGCACTGTGACCAGGGAAGGCCTCTAAGGGCTGCAGCACTTATTGTGCCACCCTTTGAGGCCCTGTACCTTTACACTCACACACTGCCTTTGCAGGCTGCGTGTTTTGGTGCAGAACAAAGTGAAGAGTCGACATGGCACACATCCCTGTGTGCCATGCCTACAACCCACTGCCCTGGCATAGATCAGCCACCCCTCTAGCTGGGTGCACTATACCAGTGGTGAGGGTACAGGTGCACAAGCCCTGTACCCCTACAGTGTCTAAGCCAATTCTTAGACATTGTAAGTGCAGTAATGTCATTAAGAGTATATGGTGCTGGGAGTTTGTCATTACAAACTCCATAGTACCATAATGGCTTTACTGAAAACTGAGAAGTTTGGTATCAAACTTCTCAGCACATTAAACCCACATTGATGCCAGTGTGGGATTTAATGAAAAATGCACACAGAGGGCATCTTAGAGATGCCCCCTGAAAAACGACCTACCACTAGTGTCCAGGCTGAGTGGCTGCTCGCCAGCTGCCACCGCCAGACATGTTTCTGGAGCCCTGGGTCGAGAGCCTGCTGCTCTCGGGGTCTGTAACAATGCACATCCTGGAACGAGGTGCCAAGCCTCCTCCCCCAGGATGGGCAGGGTCCACGAAGAGGAAGCTTCCCCAGGCCTGTTGCTGCTTTCAGGAACTGGCCCCCACCGGTTCTGACCCCCACTTTAAGCGGGAGAATCGGCAGAAAAAACAAGTGAGGAAGAGAGGTGTGCCCACCTTTGCCAACCCCACACCTCAGGTGGGTGAGGCGAGGTGAAGCACATCTCTCAGTCCCCGCCATCTTGCAGACGGGGGGACCCAACCAACCACAGTGAGGCATAAGCCCCCCTCCCACTGGAGGGTGGCATTATAGGGGGTTGGTCCCAACCTTTTACTTAACTGTAACGCCCCTAAATCCAATATTTAGGGGCATCCCCGAACCTTGCCTCCTCAGACAAGCAACGACCAAGAAGAAAACAAAAATGACCGAACAGCCGTGCCGAAGCTAAAAAGAGGAGGATGCCCACTGACTTGGCCCCAGCCCTAGCGGCCTGTCCCCACCTCGAACCTGCAGAAGCGAAACTCTGGTGTGTCCTGCAGCCAGCAACCTCAAGAACCCCAAGGCCCTGCCCTGCCTTCCAAGGAAAAGACTTTGTCTCCTGTGAACACCTGATTTGTTTATCCACAGATCCAGCTCCGGCGAAATACACAAGTCTTCACCACTCTGCACCTGACGCCCACGGCCCGAGTTTGAGTGGCCCAACACCACGAGGAGGTCTCCCCAGCGATCATGACCCGAGATCCAGTGATCCCTGACCTGCCTCAAGCCTCCAGCCGACACCTGCAGCCTTAATCCGGAGGGTCCTCCCAACCGCAACCAGGAGCTGGTAAGAAGATCTGACCCTAAAAGACACCCCTGCACCCGACACGCCACGGCCTTGGGTGGCCCATTATACAGTGTCTAGCCACCCCCCAGCATCCCAACTTAACTCTCCAAGTGGTGGTCGCACCCAGAAGACCTTCGTCCCCGAGCCTGCAGTGTGTTTGCAAACCCGAGAATCCTCATTAAAAGTAACAGGGCACCCTACGACAAACCAGCACCCTGCACCCGGCCGCCCTAGTGCCGCTGAGGGTGTACCTTTGGTGCTAACTTGAACCCCCATTTGCCCTGAGCTAAAGTCCAGGAGCTTTGCTCCCACAGCCTTCTGGGCTGCTCGTAAGCAGCCACCAACAGGAGGCCCCGTATCACCCATTGGATAACATTGGGCCTCAGCACTCTGCACCAGGCCGCCCTAGTGCCGCTGAGGGTGTAACAAGAGTGCATCCTTGACCCTGGGGGAACCCTTGTTCTAACCCCAGAAAAACAACTCCCACAACAAAGTACTTACCTGTTAACTGATAACACTATTTCCTACCATAGGATAACATTGACTGTTTGTGTGGAGTTGGAAAATCTATAAAAGTCTCTAAAACTGTAACCAAATAACCAAAACGCTTTTACTTACCTGTTTACAGGAAATGTCCCAGTGCAGTATCCAGGTATACTACACTGTGTAAGAAAAGTAATCTGTAAAGTAATTTACTTGACATACTATTGAAAAGCCAATACAAAGTATATGTACAATATTTCAAAGCATTGCATTACCAGTAATTCTACTGTAAACAAATCAAAGTATATATACAACTGCAATTAAACTGTATTATTACTGCAAAGTATAAATCACTTACCTGTGCCAGGCTTGCTTGATACTGGGAAATAAAATAACTAAAAGAATATTTTTATACAAAACCAATTGGTCTGAAGTTCAGTCTTTGAGTGTGTGACAATCATTTGCTGATTGAGTGCGTACAACAAATGCTTAACACTACCCTCTGATAAAGCCTTACTGCTCACCCACATTACCACAAATAGAGAGTAAGGTGCTATCTACTTATACCTCTGCCTACCTTTGGGGTTCCACTGGACTCTGTGCACACTATACCTCACTTTGGTCTAGTATATACAGAGCCAGCTTCCTACAGTCCTCACCTGCCAACTATAGACCAATCATCCTTAACTTCTGCCTTTGTTATGCGCCCAGCTGGAATATGATAAGTGCCATCCTCCACTGTAGGTTGCTGCTCAGGAACATGCAGGCGCTGCTGAATGTGTCCCGGTGTATGAAAATCACACCGGGACAAGTTTACCATATGTCTGTGCAGTCCAACCTCTTGGTGAGGTAGACAGCATCCACCCTGTGAAAAAAGTGAGTTGACACCGTCTACCCATGTGTACCCTCGACTTGTGCCCTGAGTACGATGATTACCCAGCGGTCGTGGATACGACTGTACCTTGTGGACCCTGGTACTCATCTAGCGGTCCACCTCCTGAACAAGATTTTGGGGTCAGTCAGCTTGCTAGACAATCAGATGATGGCACAGCTCTGGAAAACAAGGATTATACAAGTGCTCCCATGTAATCAAATTGTACAACCCCTGATAGACTGTTACCTGGCTGCCCTTTACCCAACCATCCAGTGCTCTGCAGAGATGATCAACACATTCAAGCCAAGTTTGGGAATCAACCATCTTGTACCCCCTAAACTTGTCCTTGTACACACTTCATCAATCACCACGACTAAGGGGCACAGCTGCTCTCCAGTTAAAAGCAGCCACGGGTGTATCTATGGTGCTCGGCAACTGGCAAACGAGGTATGCCATAGGTTTGAGAGCGGCACGTTCTTCTTGATGACATAGGTTTATTACCTTTGACTCTGCAAACAGGTTTTAAAGAAAAGCCCAGCTTTTCTTGACATTCAAGTTCCTCTTACGTGGCACTGAGATATACAGGATGTCGTATCTTCTGTCATCTATTATTGGACAAAATTCAGCACTTGATCAGCGAAAAAGATATTTTGTCATCATTACAACCTGGGTTTTGCAAGAAAATCAGCACCATCGACCAGGTGTTCTGATTCCTGCTGATATACTGGAAGAAGGTTCTGATCAGCAGAGGCAACTTGTATGTTACCTTTGTCGTCCTCAAATCCACTTTCAATCTAGTCCCTTGAACGAAACTGTGGCAGGTCCTCAAGGACATGGGTATGCCTCCTGACTTATTAGCACTGGTAATACGTTTGCAAGAAGGCAACTACACCAGAATTCGCTGGGGTAACCAGGGAAAGCTGACTAAGTGGATCTCTGTTAGAAAATGAATCCGGCAATGCTGTGTTCTGGCACCCACACTGTTTTCTTTATATCTAAATGGTATAGTCCACTACCTCTCCCAGTTTTCTACCGGCTCCCCTACTCTAGCTAAAGTGAAGACGCCCATTTAACTTTTTGCTGATGACACCCTGTTAATCTCCAAAACCCCCAGTGGTCTCCAACAGCTGCTGACCCATTTTGAGGAGTTTTGTACTACTCAAGGTTTGGAGAGTAATGCTGCAAAAACCTAATTGATGGTATTCAATCCTCACAAATCATTCAAAGAAGATTGCTGCTAGATGGCAAAACACTTGAGAGGGTGGACTCATTTAACTACTTGGGCGTCAAACTGTTGTCGACTATGTCCTAGAAACATCACGTTGAGAAAAATTATCCTCAAGCACAAGATAATAGCAGGTGTTATTTCCAAAGAGCATTCTGTGTCCTTTATCAAACCGATGTCTTCTGCTGAGCTTTGGAGGGTTTCCAACTGCACTGGGTTGGCAAGATCAGAAAACAAGTTCCTAAGGAAATTGGCCTATTTCCCACTGAGCACCCCACTATTTTCACTGCTTCTTGACATGGACAGGAGGGCGACTGAACCCAAAGCTACACTGTGCCCCTTATTGTTTTGGAAAGGATCTGGTCCACACCCAAACTAAGACACTATGCTGCTGCTTTGCAGGATGTTATGAATGTTGATAGGTTTAACAAAGTTTCCCGGATCTCACATTTTAAAACGTCACTAATCTCACTTGGTCTGAAAGGGCTCTGGGAGGCTCCGTCTTGAGCCCATAGTATGTTCAAAGAGTTGCTGAAAAAGCTTAATTGGTCATGGTCATGCAGCACAATGCAGCCAAAGCAGCCAGAGTACATTGTCAGGAGAGTTTCTTGATTTCAAATGCACAAGTGCACTGGGACAATATTGGGATACCATGTCAGTTCCATTGGACAGGAAACATTATTTCCAATTTCGGATTGATGCGCTGCCTTTGAAATCTTTCACTAGTAAATGGTCAAACAAAGATACCAACATGTGCCCTGCTTGCAATCACGCTGCTGAATCTATTGCTTATGTCTTTTTTCTTTGTCCAGTTTATGTTGGTCCCGACAAACTTGGATCAAACCACTTTGCAAGCAATTGGGCGCACATAGTCACTGTACCGCCCTCAGAATCTTAAGATCAGGTCCCACTCCCTGTTTGCTTGCTCTATTGCCAAATGTTTGGGTTGGATATGGCTCATTAGAAGAATCAATCAATCAATCAATTAAGTGTCTTGTACAGCGCGACTACTCTGCCGTATGGGTCTCAAGGCGCTGGGGAGGGAGGGACTGCTGATCCGTCAAAGGCACTGTGGTTCAGCCGAAGAGCCAGGTCTTGAGGTCCTTCCTGAATTGAGTCACTGATGGTGATTGCATGAGGTGGAGAGGCAGGGTATTCCAGGTCTTTGTTGCGAGGTAGGTGAAGGCCGTGGTCTTGCAGATGCGTGGAACGGTGGCCAGGGCATGCTGGGCGGAGCGGAGATCCCTGGTGGGTGCGTGGTATGCGAGGCAGTGGTTGAGGCACACTGTTCTCCTAAGGGCCCTATCTTCCCAGTAAATAGTAAGGGTGTATGGTCCTGGGGCCAGCTTATTGCACTTCTTATATCCTAGTTCTTATCCTGCAACTGCTCCTTTGTTTAACTGAGACTTTTTTATTCAATCCTGCTCTTGTATTTATTGAACCGATGGACTGTTTTTGCTTTGTATTATGCCATGATTGCATATGTAAGACATGAATTGTATTAGATTGACTGTGAGAAAATATTTAGTTTTATCCATTTTATCTTTATTTTATATTTAATTATATTGTACTTTTATATTAATAAATTCATTTTGACTTGACATTTTGACTTTCACACGCCAGTACACGACACTCCATGCCCCACCATTCTATGCTACTTGACTGTACGCTATTCCATTGTATGCAATTCCATTATACGACACTACACTCTATGCTATTCCACTCCACTGTGTGCAACTTCAGTGTCCAACACTGGACTGTAAGCTATTCCAATGTATGCCACAGCACTCTACAACACTCCACTGTACGCCACTCTACTATATGCTACTCCACTGTACGATAATCCACTGTATGCTATTGCACTGTAGATGACTCCATTCTATGCCACTCAACTCCACTCTACGCTAATCTACGCCACTCTACATTAACTATAACACATTTCCATACACAGAGTAGTCAACTCGGTAGCCGCACAACATTAACTATAACCCGCCACTCTACCATGCACTGTGTTCTCACAAAAGATATGATTTGCGATGTCATAACTGTTCTTGTAAATGCTATTATTTTAGATAGTATACATCCTCGCCTTAGCTAATGCTATAAAAGAGTATAAGCAGTGCATTGAAAAGGCGTGAGTTATAATTAATGTAGTCTGGCTACCGACTTGAATACACTGTGTATGGAGGAACGCAAGTTATAATTATTTGAAGGTGTTGCGCAAATTGTAAATTGAAAGGTATAAGTTTAGAAATGTAAATTTTTGTGTAGTTTAGGTTTGCTTTCTAAATAAAGAATTAATACATTTATATTGATTTAAAGGTGGTGCGCAGATTATAAATTTAAGGTATAACTATAATTTAAGAATTTGTAATGTTTGTGTATTTTAAGTTTAGTTAACATAGAAAGAATAAAAAAAATTCACTCACTGTAACAAACCTTTGATTTTTTTCAATAAATATATGGAATTGTCTCTTCTCGTTTTTCGGCATCGTTTGCTTTATGGAGGAATGAATTCTTGTGCGCAATGAATTCAACATTTCTAAATGCAAAAACAGTTCTTAAAAACTTACCATGACTGCTGTAAATCAAGTATTGAAAGCAGAGCAGTATTAAACGGTATTTAACCCGGAATTGGACATACTGCATTGTGTATTTTGGATTGCATGATGGTCTATGTATTTTACAAAGAACCTTGCATATGTCACACTTGCATTTAAAGGCTGGTTATCCTATCAAAGTAATCCTCGCCCACCTGTGATCAAGACTCGCACCAGAGCCGAAACGCGTCAAGGTAAGAATGAGGATTGCCCGCTGTCGCTTATTAAAATAATATAAATAACAAAAATATGCCAATACTGATGTTCTTCTAATCCATTACTAATCTTTGTTATGGACCTCGTCTAAGTGAAAATTAAAATATCCTAAAACTGTGAAATTAGCAATATGAATGCAGTTATCTAACAGCTCACTTATGGCTTCCAAAAATGTTACTCTAGGACCTAGTGGTCGGTAATTCAGAAGGGCATGAAACATTGTGTGGTCATGCAATTTACAATTAAAAGCGAGCACCTCTGCCTCGGTCAGCACGAATGGTTCCCATTTAATGTCTATTGTAGATAAGTGCCAAGCCACCACCCTGTTTTCCAACCCTATCTAGTCTTGAGATTGCATAACCTAATTGAACGGCGGTTGCTATATCTGGGTCTGATGATTTGTCTGCCCATGTTTCAGTTAGGAAATAGATATCGGGGCTGTAGTCGTCCTGGTAGTGGAAGAATTCATATTTGCATGTTATTGCCGATCTTGTGTTCAGCAAGATACAAATTAATTTATTAGACGGGTTGACATACAAACTGGGAATGCAGCTTTGGTTAGCAACTGTAGATTTGCCTCGAGAACCCTCTAGTGGGCAGGTGAACTTGCAGGTAGTACAAACATAGTTAGAGTCCACCAAGTTGAAATTAAAGAGATTACAAGGAGAGGCCTTACCTCCAGGAGAAAGCTGTAGGAGGGAATCTCTCGAGTAGCTAAAAAATTGGCCAGGGGTCCTGGCACTGGCCACTGTCCGGATGTGAACGGGCTTGCCTTTGGTGCACCCATTGCGCGCGTCCGCGGGCTTTGGTCATATTTCAGTTGCGGCATGGGATATGGCAGAGAAGTAGCCAATAACAGAAGCGTGAGTCAGAGCCAGCTGAGATACTTGATTGGACAAACAAAGACAGAAAACCGGGGTCCAGCAACCCCAATCACCGGTTCAGGCTCCCCTGAAAGCGCGGTGAAATACTGGTCAATAAAAACCAAACTAAAGTAAAAGTGAAAAAGAGGAAATAATAAAATTAACAGGCAAAGCCTGTATCAAACCACACAATTGGAGCCAGGCATCACCATAAAAGTCAGACTGTGTTCGGAGTACAAGGAAACAAAATGCGAGCGGTGAAGTTTCAATAAAGTTCTTTTGCGATCAAACAAGCAACCCAATGCATGCAATAGCTTCTTTGTGTGTGTAGAAGATCTTAATCTGTTTTATATCAAGTAATTTTGAGATATTCAAAATTCTCTTCTCATTACAGTGGGCAATCCCATGAATGATAAGGTCAAAAATTACCTCCGGGTACCTAGGCTCCAACACTTTCCTGTTATTGAATTCATGGAGTCTCTGCAAGTACTAAAGCCTAACTGTAGGCAGCAGAATTCTACACAGATTGTAATGGCCAAAATTCATCTAGACACTTTTCATTAAGTGATGGCTAAGATTTTAAGTCTTTCTCTGGCTTTAAATATATTCCTGCCACTCTCAAAAAGCAATAATACCACCACTCCAAAGGAAAGCCCTCTTGAGATCCTACTTTTTTTCCAACTATTGCAGCATTGCCAACACCGAAGGGAAAAAGAGGGAACTGGGCTGCACAAAATAGCACCCTCTCAACATAATCCTAAAACAAACAAATATCTGGCCTAGGGAGTACGCACTTGGGATTACCTGGACTGAGGAACCCGATATATATGTTATTAGTGTGTCAAAATATTCTTCTGAAAAATTAAGACGAACTCTCACCCTCCGACTTAGGGGGCAGGTTTCATCATAGGTTTGGCTCATCCACCCAACAGTTTGTTAGGAGGGGCGGATGGGCTCACTTTTAGTACAGGAAGTACATTGTTATAGGTGAGTGAATGACACCTACTCATGAAATGTGGGATCCTAGGAATATAGATAAAAAATCAATTTCAATAAACCTAATCTGAGTTTATCGTTAGTTTCTAAAGGGATATTAAAAAATAGAAGTATGGAATTATTGGGATAATTATTGTTCCCATATCTTTTAGGTCTACATGTTTGAGCCAATCCTATGGTCTCCTAAGAGGCCCACTGCTTTTTTTTGGACTGTGATGCCTATTTACAATCACCTCTCATACACTTGTGCACATGCACATTGTCCTGAAGAAAACTGATGACAAATGCAAGGTCCCAGCCTTCTGTTTTAATTAGGGAAAGAGACAGGAGAACATATTTTTTTAATACATCCATTCAGGCATCCTCTAGACATGGGGTGAGACCACCAAGATATGGTGTGTGTGAAGTAAAGGTCTCTGGAGACCAGGGAAATTCTGCCTGCTTATCAATTTAGATTTAGCAGCGGGTTTCAACACCATTGACCACTGACTCTTGCTAGAGTGACTTCAGATGGAGTTGGGGGCTTCTGATCTCATACTTAATGGTCTGCTTTATTCTCAGAGGACCTCTCCCACTGCTTGAAACTGGACAATTTTTCATGCCCAAAATATTGATTTTAGCTTCCCCAGGGTTCCTTACTTTCACCACGTTTACTAAGGGGCCGATTACGATGGCGGAAGGATCGTCACCGCCAGCCCGGCGGTGGCGGTCCTTCTCACATCGAACCGCGATTTTCCCACCGCCAGATTACGATGGCGGTGGGATCCAGACCGCGACCGTGGCGGACGCAAAGACCATCTGCCACGGAACCGCCACAGGCAATCGTTCTGATTGCCTGGCAGAGCGGTCTGCATCCATGAAATGGTGGCGGTGCCTAGCAGGCACCGTCCGCCAAATTAGGATGCTGTCTGCAGCCAGCCTTTCCGTGGCGGATAAACAGCTATTGAAAGGCTGGTGGAGATTGGATTCGGGGCCCGTTGCGGGCCCCCTTGTGTCTGGGGTTGGTGTTTGTGCACTGGGGGGGTACCCCCTACATTTCACTGCACCAAGTGGCAGGCACTGTGTGGTGCCTGCCACGTAGTGCAGTGAAATGCACAACATGCATTTTGAACATCGCGGCGGGTGCTGCAGTCAGCAGCACCCGCCGCAATGTTAAAGTGCAAAATGCAACCGCCATGGTGGCGGTTGCATCCTAATTGGGTGTGCAGGACCGCCGCATGTATTGCGGATGGTCCCGGTCACCACCACGATGGCGGACGGACTCCAGTCCGTCCGCCATCGTAATCTGCCCCTAAATCTCTGTCTTGCAAGTTTCATGCATATGCTGACAACACCTTGCTCAACTGGAAGTGTTGGACCCGATTGATCTCTTCGCTAAACCCGACTGAAGCCTAACAAAGATTCAGAACTAATGAGCTATTATTGAGTGAGAAGAAAACAGAAGCAGTGCTTCGGGGAGTTATGCACCTCCGCTGTTCTTAGTGTCCTTCCCTAGTCCTCCTAGCCTCTTCAGAGTCTGATTTTACTTTTCAGACACAATAAAACATCTATGGTTCTCTGGAATGTTGACATGACTCTAGGTTCAACATTGAAAATAGTTGAAAGGCTATTGGTTTCAGCTACACAAGTTCTGTTGAGTCATCCTCTTTCTCCCCACAAATTTTTATGCATTGGTTGTGTGGATCTTAATCAATTCAAACTAGACTACAGCAATGCCCTTTTAGCTGGCTATCATAACTATTAGCTGACATGATTTCAACATGGTCTGAAAGCTTCAGTCTCCGATTACAGAAAGACTTCCCAGTGGCTATCAGAGGAGGCACAAGTTGAATTTAAGATTCTGCCTCTGATGTATAATATATGATATATAAATGCCTATATTGACCTCGCAAGATTTCACCGTATCGCCTTCATCACACTCTTTGTTCTAGAGACAGCCATCTGCTCATAGTCCCCAGAACGAATTGTAAGTCCTGTGGTGATCATAGATTATCTATAGTTAGACCAACTTCCTCAGCATTTATGGGAAATAAAATCACTAAGGCAGTTTTAGACAAATATAAATGGTAGATTTCTGCTACTTCTTGGTTGGTTGCTGCTCCTGCTATGACTTTTTCGCCTTTTTTTTCCTTTGGGACTTCCTTCTGTACCTGTCATCTTTATAGGGTTACACTGGGCCGTAAACCTTATTAATAATAAAGAAAAATAACATAGATAACTAAGATACTCACTTATGCTCATGTGTGCTTATCATGAGAGTGTTTAATTTTTATAAACAGAGTGTCAAGTTAAAAAGACTTCGTCCTGACAATAAGAATGACATTTCACACTTGCATCTCCTATAATGTAGTGTTTACATCCATGATATAGTATGACTCCTCCCGATTAAAATATGATTTGCAGCTCAGATAAGGAAACAGTATAAATCAATTTACGACCAAACACATTCTGTCCTAACGGGCACTGGGAGTGCATTACTATTATCACATGAAATCAAACCGTTAGTGGCTTCCATGGTTTCAACCGTATTAAGATGATTGTATGTCAAAATATTGTATACAGAAATATCATCTGACATAAATACCAATGTCATAAGTGTTGTTTACTAAATGTTTGTCCATTCGGTTTAGATTTTCTATTATTAAGTCCAACAGGGTGGTAATTTTGTAGATTATATTTGAACACAATATTTATGTCAGATGATAGATAATCTGGTGCCACACTATTATGATTGATGTAAATCTATTAAGATTGATTTTGAATTAGTAACTTTGGGAAATGTATATAAACAACGATGGAAGTCATAAATACATACTATGGGATTACTACTTAACACATTGGGTATTAATCTACTGGTATCCTGGACACAAGTGAATCAAATGGTCCTATTCTAAGCACGGATCTTTTCATTCATCCAACTCGATAGGCGGTGAGGGCTAGAAGGTGTGTGCACTGGTGTGTAATACCGGTTAGTCGATTAGGTAGTTCATCCACGCTCAACTTTCAATGGTCCCACCGCCACTGGGCCACTAATCAACAAGAATTCATAACCTATCCTGAAAGGAGCGCCTCGGTTCACAATGTTCACAAATCTATTATTCAAGTATTGGTTTCTCGCAGAAAAAAGGTTCATAGGCAGTCTTTGATGAATTTCAAACTCTGTGGTTTATTTCAAAAACCTTTCAGATTGTTAGATCGACACAATACAGTAACAAATCAATCAGCCAACGCGTTTCGTCCACACTTGGACATCATCAGGGCTCCAAATTATGTATTGATAATCTGCTCCGAATTTCTTGTTCCATCCATCCCATTAATGAGGAAGTTTTCTGACTAGTAGCGTGTTCAAATCCAGCGCGCCTTCTCTCCCGGCTGGTTCGATAAATCCTGCCAGTCACGGGATCCTTTCAGGATAGGTTACGGATCTTTTCATACCTGTGCAGTAGCTGATGACACCAGGTGGGATTACATCCATGTGTTTGGAAAGCAGTAAATAATGAACCAAAGGTTCTCAGGATATTCCATTTACGACCTTGTACCAAATTCTCTCATTGTATTATCCATTGACAGCGCTTTCATCTTCAAGACATATAAGAAGTCATCACAACTACAGTTTTGTCTTATTCCAGCCTTTTCTAGACAGGTCATTGTATCTCAATATATAATGTTATTGCCCTGAGATAGTGCAATCTTTTTTCAACCTTTATCGACATTAGTCATAATATAAGGAAATGTTCTTGAAATTACCTTTTCACCTGACTTCGTGAATCAGATGTTCTCAAACCATAATGCTAATGGATATCAAGTTGTCATTTAATCATATTCTAATATATGAACAGATTGAGTCCTTGAAAGAATGATCTTCTCTAGTCCACATTAATAGCATCTTGAGGGTTGGAAAGCACCTATGTGGTCATTGTCAGAGAAGATATTCCTCCACAAATATTTTAAGGTCTAACCTGCACATGCTGAAGTATGTGGGAAGCTAAATGAGTCAAGCATTACAAGAGGACAATATTTGCAGAACTGAAACAACTTAAACACAACTACATGAGATGGAGGTGATCAGGCACTGACTCAATTACTATCCTAGTGGATGCCGCTCTTAATTGTTAAGACCTGTCAAATTTGCTGTAAGTCTATAGATCCAATGTTGCCCCAATGTTTTGTTTTCCAAAAAATGGATCAATACTCTCATGGTCAGTCTTCCACATTGCATTCTACTTTTATTGTCTAGTTAGCTTACACATTTTAGCTTTATTTGTTGTAATTCTAACCTATTTCTTGGGTAAGGGCAGGTAAGCATTTTCATTAGAAAGTATATGATAATGTTTGTATGGGATCTCTGTTCTCAATATGTTCTCAAACCAAAGAATCTTTCTTGTTTCTTTCCACATCTTCAGTGTGAGTGGACTAGGTCACCGTGTGATTATGAACCAAATTTGTACTGTTCAAGGTCCTTAACTGTTAAACATATAAGTCTTCAAGACTAAGGGTCTGATTAGACCCTGGCAGTTGGTAAATTTCATCTCCTCCATGGCACCATCTCCTGTGAAGGCACTGAAAGTTTGGGGTGTGGTTGATATCTTTTTATTCAGCTGCTCACCAAAATCCCAAAGCAGAAGTTTGTTTCTGAAAAATGACAAAAATAATGCCTCCCCCCCACCTCCCACCATGGGATCATTTTTATTTTTCTGCGCATGACCATCAAGGTTTACCTTGTGGTGATGGACAGAAAAAATGGATATATCAGGCCGTCTGCTCTAAATACTACTCTGTTGAGCTAGCGGGGGGACTGCCTAGATATATTGATGTTCAGCTCGACTTATAATAGAGAGAGGACGACCGAGGGTCTGGAGCACAAGGTGCTCCATCACATTTCTGACTGTGTACCCTGTCCACCACCATAAGGCACTAACTGCAAATGCAGAAAACACAGCTGTTCTAACTTCTTGCAAAAAGAAGTCTCCAAACAAACATGCATATTTAGGAACCCCTTGCACCGCCGTAGTGTCACTTTTAGTGACGTTCTGGTGGTGCAAACCACAAAATCATATTTATGAGGTCACTCAAAGCCACTTTGCTTGGCTTTGAATGGTCTCATAGATATGGAGTAAGGCAAGGTAGCGCACTTAGCTGTGTTGCCTTATTCAGCACTAGGGAGGCATTCAATGGGTTTTGCGGTGCGTGTTTACAAGACCATGTAAACCTGGGGATGCACCAAAACCATGTGCTTTCCCAGGGTAGGTGCAACGACGAGAAATAACTTTATTTCTCCTTGTTTTTTCCTCTTTCCATGTGCACCATTCTGCAGCACACACAGAAAGAGGAAAAAGTCTCCCAGGATTGTTTTTGTGCAGGAAGGTGCAGAAAGGAGCTACATGGTGTATTGAATAAAATCACTGTGTTTTTTTCACAGGACGATGCAATTGCACACTCACTGCTGCCACTGGGAAGATTAAATTGTTCTTTATGACCCTTCTTAGCTTTGCTCTGTGATTTGCAGGTTACATGCCACAAGTCAGTAGCTGAAGAGTTTGAATAAAACTGTAAGGAAGATGATACCATGACATGGCTGTGGGATGGGGGCCAAGGGGTGACAAAAAAGCTATGCGCAGGTACAGAGAAAAATAGAAACGCAGACAATTCGAAGAGCAAATTAAAGACCTGCAATATTTACTTAATTTTTACAATGACACTTTTTCTAGCTCCTATAGTAGTTTGTTTAGATGAGCTATTTGAATTTATTGTGACCCTGAAACCCTTAGGAAAGGGTTATCCCTCCCAGTCACGAATTTTAATCTGTGGGGACTTTAAAGCGAAGGTGGGTGGTGAAATTGTAGAACTGGGCTCTTGCAGCTCTGTTTTGAAAATTACAGTGTGGTACACCAGGGGCTGGAACTGAAGGAGTCACTCGCCCAACTTGACCCTGAGAATGTAGTTGCTTATTTTCAAGGTTATGGCTTGGTTAAGCCATCTAAGAGTGGTGGGGTACAAGCGACAACCATTGACTACATATTTGCTTCTAAAAGCTTCCTATAGTGGTGTGATAGAAACTCTATGGAGTGATCATAATGCTCTATTAGTTGAAGGAGCTTGGCCTCTTGATAGGGATAAAAGACCGCCAGCGTCTGATGGCATTAGTAAGCACACCAAGGATGGTTTAAGGGTAGTGTGGCACCTTAAAGACCTTCAGCTATGTTAAATTGTCTTCTTAAAAAGAAACTCCTGGCTTTTTTGAGCTGTTTAGATGGAGGGTTCTAGGGATGAGTTATTCTATTATCAGCAACTGTGTGATATCATTAAGAATTCTTTATTGAAACTCCCTGTCCTACCTGGGTCTGACCACCCACTCTGGTTTGATGAGAATTGCTTATTTGCCAATCGCTGCCTGAGGAAGACACTAGCTGGGTTGCATATGGATGTAAAGGCGATACGGGAGGCTAGAAAGACTTATATACTGACAATTAAAGAAAAGAAGCATGCATTGTTTTGTAAAGACAGGGGAACTCTAGAACTGGCTGCTGAGCAAAATAGCAGTAAGGTATTCTGGGGGAACAGCAAATGGGCTGTAGTGTAGTTCCTATAGTACCCCTGCAGGACCTGCGCTTTTGGATAACATACACTGTGGGCCTGGTGGCAGACTGATTCTGAGCACCCCCACCACGTATGTTAGCCTGTTTGCATTAGCTAGCTCACAGTGCCACTAGAATCTCCTTTTTATCAGAGAGATTAGTTTTTGGCAACCTCAGAACACGACAACCCTGATTCCTCAGACTCGTGGAAACAATGTACTACTTTTCGCTCAGTCACTCGTGCTTGCTCATTTGGTCTCAGAGAGTTACACAGAAGAAACAGTTGAGCATGTTTACAATAAGAATTTATTGCACAGTTGTTCTTCTAGTATAAAATATATGTGCTGCGACAACTGTTAAACAGAAGCAGAGATATATGATCAGCAGTACAGTGAATAGAAAAGGATAGTACAGTTCTATTATTTTGCAATAGTCATGAACATGTACATGAATATAAAATGCATTTATAAAATAAAGCGCATACTCCTACGATGCCTGTCTAGATGTACCTAAGTGTACCTACCATGTGAGTAGGTGCGAAAGAAGCCAAGAATCCCACTAGGATTTAGTCAAACCCCATTACCTGAATAATGCGAGTGTGGGACCGCGTCCTAGTCTCGAGTTGGACACCCCGCAAGGGATGATTAGACCGCTGTCAGCTGGAGCGACTGCATGCAGGAGCCTCAGCGTCTCTGGTCAGTGTATGGGCCTGGAAGTCTCGGTTCCCTCTAACTACTGATAGCAAGAGGTGCTGTATTTATACAGAAAAGTATAGAGTCTCTTTGTCCCTTGTGTCTTGTGTTAGCCATTGTTGGGTATGAAGATGACGTATGGGATGAACCGGTTACGTAGATGTTTATGCAGGTGGATTCTAGCCCCTGCCTGGTTTCCTAGAACTCTTATGAATATTTAATCATACTGGATGAGCACATCAAAGATGGTATAGGAGGCCATTGTTCGGGAAAAACCCTCCTTCTGTACCCAAACCACAGTCTAGATAAGGTTCAGCCCTCAGCGCCCGTTATTGTGGAGAATAGAAAACTAATGTAGGTGAAAGATTATGCCTATATTAGGGCATCTCAAACTATGCCTATATTAGGGCATCTATATGAAACATAACAGGGCTTTCTCACCGAGGCTCTCCTTTGAACCATCCTCTGAGTAGTAATATTTCTGGACAGGAATGGGTTAAGCATTTTACTAACATATACCAGAGAGTGCGAGGCTGCACTGCAACAGTTCTTTGTCCAGCCGAACCCTTTGCAAGTCACCGTACAGGAGCTTGAAGCTGCTAGTCAAGCTAGTGCTGGTGGTAAGGTGCCGGGTCCAGATGGGATCCCCATGGATCTTTTTAAATGTATTCTAGATCTATGGGTTCCCCTACTTGCAAACTTTTTTAACAATTATCTAATAACATCTCAGAGTCCTGGTCTCGTTCTATGATTGTGCCTATGATAGAGCGAAATGTTCTTGTGAATTGTAGGGGTGCATCATAATCACTGATAGGCCGCACCCATATGTATTCAGACATATATTCGTTATACTCATTGTATACTCATGCATGTTTAGCAAAGAATGAATAGTTCACTGAATTGAAGTGAACTCAGCAGTATAATGGGGTTAGGATAATGATGTAATGTAATGCTTTTTGAATTGTGTGAACATAATGCATAGAGGAATTAGTTTGTGTATGTAATGTAATTGCAGTAGTTTAAACGTGCACCATATTAAAGTTGCACATGTAATTCATTGTTTGCATAATGAATCGTAATGAATATGCTTATAGTGAAAAGTAAGAAGTATGTTTAAAAGTTATATGTAAGGGCCTGACTACATATATGCTTAAGGAAGGCCTGGTATATTCTTATGTTAGCATATAATGTAGGCCGAAAAGGGTTTCTCTTGGAAAGGCTCTCTGGGCACAAACGGTAGATTTAATTAGCACAGTAGAAGGTTTCTGTTGAACGTATCTTTTGTTGCAGGTGCAAGGACACATGTCTCGTTAGTAAAGACTAACTCTTTGTTTTCAAAAGTTAGAAAGATGGGAGGCATGGTACGGGGAGTGCAATGGAATTTAGGGATGATACTTTCAGCGGAGAAGGCGCCTGGAACTCAAGGTCAACGAAACTGTCCAGGATGAAGTCACCGTTTCAATGGAAAAGCACAAGAAAGAAGACCTGGCCAAGAGGGTGTAAACAAGGCGTGTACCTTTGTAGTATGGTTTTGTATTAGGGATAGTGCCCCGAGGGAGGAGGCGAGAGAAGCGGTAGGGGAGACCAGAGAGAAGGACAGAGCTGAGCTTAGGTATATGGTGATTGCACTTCTTAGGAAGTCTTCACAGCTGACACCTTTTATTCTTTCTTGCCTGGGAACATCGCTATGCAGGGATGTCACTTAGCGTTAGTGTAGGGACAGCAATTGATTTTGAGCTTGTTTAGGCCAATGAAGAGCAACTTAGAAATAGGAGCAATCATAGTCTGGTTGGTCCTCCTAGAACTTTCTATTCTTCTTATCCTGAGTCGGATGAGATTCCTGCGTAGATTATTATATGTATTAGTGCCCATCTATTTCTTTAACCTCGTGTTGAGGTGCCTGCACATTCAGTTATTTTTGGCGATAATAAATTCTCAAACTTGAATTCGGAGTCAGTGGTCCTTTCAGACAAAATGAATGCTGATATCTAACCTGATGAGATTCTCTCCTTTACACTATTCAACAGGTAAAAAGATCTTGGCGGCCAGAAGGTTCTTATAGATAATTAGATAAGAATCGGCGTTATCAGTTGGTAGCAGAGTAGGATGGTTACCTTTGATGGTAAGGGGAGATCTAGAGCAAGATAAGAGATTAGGTTGCCCCATAGAGCCCGAGTGACGCAGATCCAGAGAACCGCGAGAGACGGATGTCGGAGGTCGTGGAAAACTGACGGAGAGTGACGGTGCGGCGGAAGTAGCAGTTCGTAGTAGAGTGAGTATGAAAAGAGTGATGGTTGATAGATTGCGGTGTTATATTGTTGTGTGATGTCTTGCGGAGTTGGAACGAAAGTTGTGTGATTGAGAAACGGACCGTGAGCGCGCGCGGGACCGGGAGATTTATTGTGGTGTAGAATACACCCAGAGTTGAGAACGTTGACCAGAGTTGTGGGGGTCACGAGACGTCATTGACAGACCCACAGAAGATAGGGACACATGTGTGAGTGTGTGAATAACCAACGCAGGTCGTAGGTTATTGTGTGCAGAACATCGAGTGATTGAATCCTATCGAGTGTATTAGAGGCGATTGTCCGGTCGTTCGTGGACAGACGGTTGCCAGATTGAGGTCAACAAGCTCAAGAGACTGATCGGTCATTGGTAAGACTGACGGTCAGAGAGGTAATTGTTCGGTAGGACGGACATTATTTCAGAGTATAATTGGGACGAATGCGAGTGAGAACAAGTGAATTAGAAAGGAGGGGAACTGCTGCGAGCGGAGGAAAACTGACGTCAGACAAGTGCCGCGCTGCGATAGGCCGGTTGGTGTGAACCGCGCTGGTATTGGTGGATTGGAATCAGGAAGTAAAAGCGGACATTTTGAGTGCAAATACAAAGTTGATTCATCATGAAATGTTTTAAAGCTTTAAGGGAACTTTGCAGAGGTGATAGACATGTGGTTGTTCGGGAGGGAGAGGAAGCTCCTCCCGAGGATACACCAGCACATTATATGGCAAAGAATGTAGGATTGCATACCATAATTTGGCTTGAGAATTGGCATAAAATGACAGAAGCAGAAGGAGAATTGTCGTTCCCTCGATATGGTACTTTCAGGTTAGAGGTGCTGTACCAGCTCAAGAGTGTAATGGCTTCATTACGACCACTACCTAGACCAACACAGTTTGAGGCACTACATGCATGGATAAGAGCAGCGTATGATAGGAAGAAGGACAGATGCCAAGAAAGGGTGAAGAAATCGGTCAGGGCATTTCAAGATGCAAAATGGGATGCCTTGGAGAAAAGGTGGAGAGCAGACACGATCGAAGGAGATAAGTTATACCCACTGCTGATACAAAATGGAAAGATTACAAGAATTGATGAGGATGATAGTGATTTAGATGACAGTTTGTTGGATAGGATGTTGGCAGAGAGGCCACCACCATTTAACCCAGAGTCAGAAGAGGGAAAGAGAACCCCAGCAGTGGCAATAGTTGATGAAAGCCAGAACCAGACTAGCATGAGAGTAGTGGGAAGAATTTCCACAGGAACGGAGGGGGCTACGGCGTCTATGATAACACAGCCTCCTGCGGGGAACACAAGATTACCGGACTCCTTGACAGTACCGGTTACCATTGGCCCTATAGTACCGGTATATGACCCAGACCGAGTGAGAGAAGGGAGCTCCGTGCCGATGAGAAGGGAAGAAGGAAACAGTGAGAGTGGGAATGGGTTTGGAGTAAGGGTGGTTCATTTCCCAAGACCAATGGAGTCAAGTACACCGTTACCGGCTACAGCAGACTCTTCCTTCAGGAGAGAAGAGGAGGGACCAGAAAGACCGAGGTCTTTACGGGAATCTAAGTCAGCTTTGAGGGAGTGGACACCAACAGTAACGAACCAAGAGGATAGGATGCAAAGAGATAGAGCACAAAATGTCTCGGAAGACAGACCAGGTTCCAGGAATATGGAAGGGAATAGGTCACAAGGACAGAATAGTGATTGTGATGAGCGGGACGGCTCAGGTTGTCGAGACGTACTGAGGAGTGCAGTACAGGCAAGGTTGCTAGACGTAGTGAGGCTGAAAGCAGAGGTAGACGAAATGATCAGTGGGAGTCTGCCTTTAGAAAGGATAGAAATCTATGGATCAGATGAGCTGCTGTTTGTAGCAAAAGATGTGACTCGAAAAGCTAGAATGGCACATGATAGATTGAGGGATTTGGCCAGAAGATATGAGGTGGACCTGAATAAAACTAAAGCGTTACAGGGACCACATAGATTGCATTACAGTGATCAGGAGTTGGAGGAGAAAAGAATCACAGGGTTGAAGACGCACACCAGAGACCTGATCATAGGAATGAGAATATGGATTTTGTTGGACAAATGGGAAGAAAGGTGGTCCAAAAAGAAACCAGTAAAAAGAGCAGAAGGAGAAACGCCGCCGCCAGGAGGGGGGCGACGGGTGTAGGAAATTTTCCTTTACGGGAAGTACAGAATGGAGGGTACGTGCATGTGCCGTGGAATAGAGGTGATTTGACTGCATTTACAAATGATTTTCCTCGGCTGAGGGAAAAACCGGTGGAGTGGTACAAGCAGGTTGAGCGGTTTGTGAAGATTTCAAAAGTATTGTGGATTGATTTGAACACTTTGTTTGACATAGTGGTACCAGGAGATTTGTGGACAGCATGTAAAGTCGCTATTGAGTGGCCGGCTTCGGAACCGAAAAGAGAGGCGGTTACAAATGGTCCATCACCTGATGTCATGAAAAAGTATGAGCAGGTGATTACATGGTTGAAGTCGAAGATTTCACCTCAGGATATAGATTGGGTTAAGATAGATCGGACTGTACAGGAACCCAAGGAAACGGTGCATGAGTATTACGAAAGACTTCTGCAAGTTTTTAAACAGTATAGTGGGTTGGATGTTTTGGACCCTAAGGATATGGGACAGTTTGTCTCAAAGTTTGTAACAGGTCTGAGAGGGGAAATCAGCCTCATGATACAGCACCATTTGATCTGCTGGCAGAACAAGCCACTAGATGAAATTTTGCGGTACGCGAGGTACTGTAGTGATGAGGTGGATTCAAAACATCGAAAGCTAAAAGACAAATTGATGCTTGTCCAGATGCAGACAGCACAGAATCAGCCTAGTGGAGGGACCTTGGGGAGAAAGCAAGGAAATTTCCAGGGAAACCAGAATGGGCAGGTACAGGGAAAGGGAAAACCAGTAGACCCCAAGACAGGAGTGGACGTGGCCACACTAAAGAAGACCACTGCGTGTCATCTTTGTCGCCAGGTCGGACATTGGAAACGCGAGTGTCCTTTGAACCCAGCTAATCAGGTACAGGAAGAGGAAGAGGGGGCTCAGGCACCCGCGCAAGAGGTGGTTAACACAATAACGAGACCTAGAACGATGAAAGGGGGGTTTACAATTCTCAAGCTCAGATTCCCCAAGCTCCAAGGTTTTCACAAGGAACACGAACATATCAACAGATGCCCCTGTTCGAACGATATGCTGAGGATAGCTTAGACCCTTTATCCTGACGGTGCCTGAGGGGGAGGAAGACTGCACACTTGGAGCGGTCTTGGAGGTAGACCAGAGAGGACCTTTTGTAGAGGCAGAGATTGAGGGCAATCCTGCAACACTTTTGGTTGATACTGGAGCTACCCGGTCTACTGTAAGATCTGCAGTAGTCCCTAACCTACCCCTCTCGGGACAATCGATCCAGGTTGTTGGAGTAGCGAACAAGAAGATGAGCAGCCCATTGACAGAACCGATCTTAGTAAAGATAGGTACTTTCCAAACTAGACATCAGTTTGTAGTATGTGACACGAGTCCAGTTTGTCTTTTGGGAAGAGATCTGTTGTGCAAATTGAACTGCACGATTTATTGTACACCACGAGGAGTGGAGGTCCAGACGAGAGATGATGATGCTGACTTTAAGATGGCCAATCAGCATCTGTGTATAGATCTGTACCCAATGGTGACTGTGGAAGAACTTCCACATGATCTGAGAGACGCAGTGTCGCCTGTGGTGTGGGATTTCGCAGGAGACGAAATAGGTTTAATCAGAGGGGTTGAACCAGTGCGGATTGAGGTGAAACAGAATGTTGATTTCCCCAGAACACCTCAATACAATTTATCGATAGAAACGATTGCAGGAATAAAACCTGTGATCGAGACTTTCATTGAGAAGGGTATTTTGAAGGAGATCAGAGGTAGTCCCTGTAATTCGCCCATAATGGGACTACAGAAACCGAGCGGGAAATACAGGATCGTGCAAGACCTGCGAAAGGTCAACATGATAGTTGTCCCTTGTTGTCCAGTGGTACCGAATCCTTCAGTAATACTGTTCCAGATCCCATGTGAAGCCGAGTGGTTTACGGTTATCGATTTGTGTCAAGCCTTCTTTTCGATACCGCTCCACGAGGAAAGCCAATTTCTTTTTGCGTTCAGGCTAGAGAATCGCGTGTTAACATGGTGTCGTATCCCTCAAGGGTATACGGAAAGTCCATCGATCTTTAACCAGATCCTGAAGAAGAACCTTGAGAGTCTTGTGTTGCCGCAGAACTCAGTTCTCGTGCAGTACATAGATGACTTGCTCATTGCCTCAGAAACAGAAGATGCTTGCAGAATTGACACAGTAGCCTTGTTGAACCACTTAGCAGAGAATGGACATAAGGTGTCCCCGAACAAGCTGCAGTACTGTTTGAATGAGGTACAGTACTTGGGACACAGATTAGAAAAAGGCAAGAGGAAGGTGTCACCAGATCGAATTGAGGCAATAATGAGCATGGCGGTACCCACTACACAGAGGGAAGTTAGGATGTTTCTGGGAATGGTTGGCTATTGTCGACAGTGGATTCCTAGTTTCTCCTTGAGAGCAAAGCCTCTGCAGAGGCTCACACACAAGGATGTGAGTGATCCGGTACCATGGGACGAGGAGTGCTTGATGTCATTCCTGCAGTTGAGAGATGATTTGTGCAGGGCTCCCGCACTGGGAATGCCTGATTACAACAAGGCCTTTTCATTGTTTTGTTACGAGAGAGGAGGATGTGCATTAGCAGTGTTAGCTCAGAACCATGGAGGTGTCCGTAGACCAGTTGCTTATTTTTCAGCTACTTTAGATCCAGTAGCTTCTGCGTTGCCCGGATGTCTAAGATCCGTTGCTGCAACAGGTGTCAGCATTGAAAGATGTGAAAGCATTGTAATGGGACATCCATTGACTGTACATGTACCACATTCGGTTGAGTTATTAATGACCAGGACCAAGACCCAGCACCTAACGAACAATAGGTTAACAAGGTACGAGCAAGTCATACTTGCCGCAGAGAATGTGACTCTGAAAAGGTGCTCCATCTTGAACCCTGCGACATTGATGCCTATACCGAACACAGATGATGAAGATTGTGAGGACCATGACTGTCTCGATGTGACCGAACTTTGCACCAAACCGAGACCTGACATTGTCGATGAGCCATTGGATGACCCAGATGAAATTTTCTTTGTCGATGGTTCATGCTTAAGAGACAGTGTGGGGCAATTGAGAGCAGCGTTTGCTGTATGTACTATTTCAGGAGTGGTCGACGCCGCTTGCCTAGAAGGAGTACGCTCCGCGCAGGTAGCTGAGATCATTGCCTTGACCCGTGCCTGTTTGGCCGCTGATCGACTCGAATCACGATTTACACAGACAGCCAATACGGCTTTGGCGTGGTGCATGACTTCGGGCAGTTATGGTCTCAGAGGGGATTTTTGACATCATCTGGCTCACCCATTCGTAATGGAGAATATGTAAGACAATTGTTAGAAGCATTACAGCATCCGAAAGAAATTGCTGTTGTAAAGTGTTCAGCCCATGGGAAGGGGGAGGACTTTGTATCCTTGGGTAATAACTACGCAGATGAGGTAGCCCGCTTCTGCGCAGAACAAGGATGCATATACACAGGCAGGGAGATAGAAGAGAGCCAAGAGGGAACCGACCTCAGCATAATGTTGGCCATGGCAGACACTTGGGAAGAGCTTAAGAGATTGCAAGATGAAGTCTCAACCAAAGAAAGAGAGGGCTGGATCAAGGCTGGGTGCGAGAGAGGAGAAGTGGATGTGTGGGTATCAACCGATGGGAGAGCTGTGTTGCCGGAAGAATTGCTGAGTCCGATGGCAAGATTGATACATGGTCAGGCACACCTGGGTAGAGACGCAATGATGAGGGTGTTCAGACAGACGTGGTATAACCCACGGTTCCGAGCAATGGCTGAGACGGTATGTCAGAGGTGTGTTACATGTCAACAGATGAATGCTGGAAAGAAAACTGTAGTTACACTGAGTCATATTGGAAGGTCAGGAGGGCCCTTCAATAGACTACAGCTGGATTTCGTGGAGATGCCTAGGTGCAATGGCTTGAGGTACATTCTAGTGATAGTATGTATATTCTCACGGTGGGTGGAGGCATACCCCACACGAAGGTGTGACACTCTGACAGTGGCTAAATTACTGTTGAGGGAGCTTATCCCTAGATTCGGGATCCCGACCTCTTTGGAATCAGATAGAGGTGGGCACTTCCATAGCGAAATCATGAAGTTACTTTGTGCAGCATTGAACATTGACCAGAGACTCCACTGTAGCTACAGACCAGAGGCTTCTGGGATGGTGGAACAAGTTAATGGAACTTTGAAAGCCCGGATGGCAAAAATGTGTTCTTCAACATCCCTGAAATGGCCCGACGCCTTGCCACTGGTGCTCATGAGCATGCGAAGTGTCCCAGACAGAAAGACCGGGTTGTCCCCCCATGAAATAATAATGGGGAGGGCAATGAGACTGCCAGCAGTACCAACTACAGCCTTGATAAACATCACTGATGATTTGATTCTCGATTATTGTAAAGGACTCTCTGATGTGGTCCGTTCTGTATCCCAGCAGGTGCAAGCAGCTGTGGTTCCAGCCTCGAGTGATCTGTGCCACGACTTGTGTCCCGGTGACTGGGTGCTCGTCCGGAAGCACGTGAGGAAGAGTTGCTTGGATGCCCGTTGGCGTGGCCCGTATCAGGTGATACTTATCATGAACACAGCAGTAAAGTGTGGAGGATTGCCGAACTGGGTGCATGCTTCCCATACCCGCAGAGTTCCAGCACCCTTGGAAGAAACAGCTCCTCTCGTAAATGAAAACCCAGCTGACGTGGTAGGGCCACATGAGAGGACAAGTCAAGCTGTAAGGGTCGCTGACCCAGCTGGTGGTGCACTAGAGCAAGCTGAAGGGGGTTCCCACAGTTCGAACCCTGATTCAGGCACTGAAGAAAGAGAAGGTGCAGTGGGCGGAGAAGAGTCAAAGGCAGCAGAAAGAGGAAGTAGTGCACTGGGCATAGAAGGAGAAGGCAGACGAACGAACAGAAGTGTTGAAAGTTGGCCTGAAAGACAGAGGCGACTGAACCTGAGGTTAGCACCTGAGAGAGACCTTGCTCCAGTGTCCGAAGTATCTGAAACCGAAGCAAGCGACGAAGACCAAGCACAAGACAGTCGGCGAAGGTCTAAGAGAACAAGAGTGCCTTGTCGCAGATACTCTACCCCTGAGTGGACTTACACTGTGTTTGATGCAGGGGGTGGTGAATACAGGGAGACTGAAGTCAGTGGAAGTGTTCAGTCGGAGCCCGAAACTGGTGGTGGAGGTGGTGCTGCGGATGCCAGGGTTCGAGATAGACGGAACACTGACACTCACGATTCCGAATCCCCCACTTCTGAGTGAAGTCCGAAAATTGCTTTTGCATCGGGTCGAGTTCCCGCCTTTCGGAGCTGAGCCGTTTTCACACGAAGTGCTGCTTTTGCGTCTTGAACTTTTGTATCACGTTCTGGTCGTGCTTAATGAGGATCTCATTATGGATCAGTAATGAACTGTAAATAAAAGTCTAAAAGAAGAAGATAACCTAGGTCCGAGTGGAAGAAGAATAAACTTAGGGACTTTCCACAAGAAGAGGAACGAAAACTAGGGAAGTCTTTTTCTGGACTGTGTAAATAAGTTGTGATCGGAAAGGGAAAGCCCGGAGATTTCATGGTTGCTCGAGCTGGTTAAGCCAGTCATAAATAAAGGACGGAGACTTTTCTGAGTTCTTTGCGATAACCAAGACTTTTGAGAACTTTCGAAATCATGGAACCGGGAAATCCCAATCGTAGAGCAAAGTGGATTATAGGCATTCTTATAAGTAGTGTGATAATTTCAATAATCATAGTAGTTGTAGTCTCATATACTGGTTCGCATGAGCCAGAAGTAGAGGCAGTGACAGGGACACCTACACCTATCACACCTAGTCAGAAGGGGGTAGACAGGGCAGCTGATAGAGCTATGATATTAGAAGAAAGTCGTAGATTACATGTAGATTTGTCTAAGGGTGATTTTAAGCTTAATGCGTATGCTAAGTTGTTGTATGAGTATGTTGACGTGATGGATGCGAAAGATTGTTATGTGTGTATGCAGTTGCCTACTTCGGTGGATGAGGGTATTAGGTATCATCATCTTCCACTGACTTATGGTATTTCTTGTAGTCTTTTGCTTAGTTTGTTTTATGAGAGAGAGCAGTTCGAGTATTTCTTTTCCAATTTCGACGCAGTGCTTCCTGAAGTCCCAGCTTACAAGCATTTGAATAAGTATGACTATTATAAGACCGAGGACAGACTGAGGAAGTACTTCATACCGAGTTTGGAATTGGATACAGCATTCGCACACAGACACAATCTGACTTGTTTGATGTCGGATGTAGAGAGAAAGTTTGTAGATCAAGTTGAAGATAGGTATAGAAAGCTGACTGAATCCCGAGATTTAGGGCATCACAGGACAGATTGGACGGAGGAAGAACGGTTGCATAAGACCAGGGAAGCTATGGTCCTATAGCGTTAGATAAGGAGCAGAGGGGTAAGTTGTGTATAAGGCGTTATCAGACTTACTACGAAAAGGTTCCAGTGGGACAGAGTACTTGTGATCACGTTTTCACCATGGCAGATGAGGCAAAAGATTTTCTCCAAGGTCCTGTACAAGTGATACCTACGGTGTATTACGTATGTGGAAAGAATGCTTATGTGAGGTTGCCTGCAAATTGGTATGGAACATGTTATTTGTCAATAATATTTCCAAAGATTTACCATACAGAAGACTTAAATCTTCTGGAGGGTGGAGAGCATTCAAGAACGAGAAGAGCTGCAAGTGCAGGAATCATTGTGGGGGATATCTTTGGAGCTATGATACCTAGTCTAGGAGTAGTCTTGAATGATGTGAAGATCCGGAGGTTAGCGACTGTGGTGGATGAATTTTCGATGAACACAGCAAAGTCGTTGGTGTTGGTGGAAGGAGAGATGTTGTCGATAAGGGGTATGGTTTTGCAGAATCGCCTTGCTTTGGATGTCCTATTGGCAAAAGAGGGCGGAGTCTGTAAAATGCTGAAGGTTCAAGAGTGCTGCACTTATATACCAGACCGTAGCAAGGATCTGGAGAAATATATAAGTAACATCACTATGATCCACACAAAGATAGCGGATTTGACCAAAGAAGGGGCCTGGGAAAAGGTCGGAAAGGGTTTTGGTCAAGTGGGAGGTTGGTTTGCAAACCTAGGAAAGGGATTCCTTGGGTACTTCCTGAGACCACTCCTTATCTTGGTGGTTTGTGTGGCTGGCTTGTGGATTATGATCAAGGCCTACAAATGGTATCGAGCAGGCAGAGTCAAGAGAGCTTTGAGGGAAAATGACATGAGATTGGCAAGATTGCAGGACAATCAGTATCAAAGGCTCAAGAGCATGGAGAACTTCAGATCAGGGAAGATGGGAACAAGTTCTGTTTAGGTCGGTTCCTTCTCCGAGGGAGTAGAATGAGATGTGATGACAGGAGTCATCAAAGGGGGAACTGATAGAGCGAAATGTTCTTGTGAATTGTAGGGGTGCATCATAATCACTGATAGGCCGCACCCATATGTATTCAGACATATATTCGTTATACTCATTGTATACTCATGCATGTTTAGCAAAGAATGAATAGTTCACTGAATTGAAGTGAACTCAGCAGTATAATGGGGTTAGGATAATGATGTAATGTAATGCTTTTTGAATTGTGTGAACATAATGCATAGAGGAATTAGTTTGTGTATGTAATGTAATTGCAGTAGTTTAAACGTGCACCATATTAAAGTTGCACATGTAATTCATTGTTTGCATAATGAATCGTAATGAATATGCTTATAGTGAAAAGTAAGAAGTATGTTTAAAAGTTATATGTAAGGGCCTGACTACATATATGCTTAAGGAAGGCCTGGTATATTCTTATGTTAGCATATAATGTAGGCCGAAAAGGGTTTCTCTTGGAAAGGCTCTCTGGGCACAAACGGTAGATTTAATTAGCACAGTAGAAGGTTTCTGTTGAACGTATCTTTTGTTGCAGGTGCAAGGACACATGTCTCGTTAGTAAAGACTAACTCTTTGTTTTCAAAAGTTAGAAAGATGGGAGGCATGGTACGGGGAGTGCAATGGAATTTAGGGATGATACTTTCAGCGGAGAAGGCGCCTGGGACTCAAGGTCAACGAAACTGTCCAGGATGAAGTCACCGTTTCAATGGAAAAGCACAAGAAAGAAGACCTGGCCAAGAGGGCGTAAACAAGGCGTGTACCTTTGTAGTATGGTTTTGTATTAGGGATAGTGCCCCGAGGGAGGAAGCCAGAGAAGCGGTAGGGGAGACCAGAGAGAAGGACAGAGCTGAGCTTAGGTATATGGTGATTGCACTTCTTAGGAAGTCTTCACAGCTGACACCTTTTATTCTTTCTTGCCTGGGAACATCGCTATGCAGGGATGTCACTTAGCGTTAGTGTAGGGACAGCAATTGATTTTGAGCTTGTTTAGGCCAATGAAGAGCAACTTAGAAATAGGAGCAATCATAGTCTGGTTGGTCCTCCTAGAACTTTCTATTCTTCTTATCCTGAGTCGGATGAGATTCCTGCGTAGATTATTATATGTATTAGTGCCCATCTATTTCTTTAACCTCGTGTTGAGGTGCCTGCACATTCAGTTATTTTTGGCGATAATAAATTCTCAAACTTGAATTCGGAGTCAGTGGTCCTTTCAGACAAAATGAATGCTGATATCTAACCTGATGAGATTCTCTCCTTTACACTATTCAACAGGTAAAAAGATCTTGGCGGCCAGAAGGTTCTTATAGATAATTAGATAAGAATCGGCGTTATCACCTATTTTTAAAAAAGGTGACAGGGGTCTCCTAAATGTTACAGGACAATGTCTTTAATGGACAGCTCTGTTAAGATATTGAGGAGGATTATTTTTAATTGTCTGCAGTCATGGGCTACCGATAACAAACTATTATTGCCTTCCCAGTATGGTTTCTGTCCAGGGTGGGGTACAGTGGAGCAGTGTTTGAATTTACATCTGATAGTGAGTAAATACACTATCGCCAAGTGCTGCCCACTGTACTTGGCCTTCATGGACTTGTCAACCACTTTTGATTGCGTAAACAGAAATAAGTTGTGGCTGATGTTAATTAAATCAGGGGTAGATGTCGCATTAGTCAGCTTCTTGCATGGTCTTCATGAAAGTTTGGGCGCAAGAGTATGATATTGTCAGTTTGGTGAACTTTCTGATGTTTTCCCACTGGCCAGTGGTTTGCTTCAGGGGTGCAAGCTGGCACCCCTGCTTTTCATTCTGCATATTAATGATCTGAATGACTCCTTAACTAATTCGATCAGGGATGTGCCAAAAATTGGCAAGTCTGCTGTCCTGGCCTTATTATATGCCAACAACACTGTTTTGCTGGCTAGAACTCCTCGTGCATTGCGTAGTCTGGTGGAATCTTTTGTATCATTTATGAGTACTTTAGACATGAAAACAAGTTTTGAGAAATCACATATTATGGCATGCAGACCCGGTAGGAGAGCTCCAACAGTTTTGAAACTGAGTGAAAAACATCTTAGCGTGGTTGGTAATTTCTGTTGCCTGGGCCTGATTTTTGACTCAAGTAATTCTTGGCAGATACAAGTAAATACAGCTCGGCGGAAATTTTGAAGGGCAGTGGGCTCTCTTTTTTACTTAGGTAAGAAGGATGGTAGGTCCACAGTTTCACCATTTATTAAATTGTATAAAATGCAATGTATTCCCACAGCTACATACGGAGCCGGAGCCGGGGCTTGGAGATATCACAAAGCTGCTGCTATACAAATTGAGGAAAATAGAATTTGCAGGAGATTGTTGAACCTTCCTCCCTCAAGTGCTAACTTCATTCTCCACACCGAGCTGAATTTAGAATACATTTCAGACAGTATTAAATTGACATCCCTCCTGCTTTGGGTTTGGGTGTGGAGTAATGATAAGGCAGGTTTCAATAGGGCAGTAATGAAGGACTAACTGACTCTGGAGAAGGGGCTTTCTATTCCCTGGTTGAATTACGTCTGCAAATATCTGGCTGAAATTGGTCTCCCTGAACTGTTTAGTACTCCTGGTCTAATTACGAATGTTGAAAAAGAGGTTTGCTGAACGCACTTCCTCACAGAGGATTCAGGATGCTGTTTGTAAACACACCATTCGCCACTATGACACCACTTTGGCAATAGGTGATACTGCTCTATATCTTACACTAGAGTTAACCCGCTAGGAGAGGTCCCTTCTTTTTAGATTTAGGTCGGGAATGATTTGGCGTATATTATGTTTTTAAGATCAGGCTAACGCATGGGGTATTGTGTTGCCCCTATGATCTTACAATGGTAGGGCGGCACAACCTTTGCTTCATTTTATGTTTTTCTGTGGTTTTTACCGTACGTTTTTTCAACTCTGTCTTAAACCCACACTGAAAAAGTTAGCCTTTCAGAAATGTAGAGTGGCTTTAACTTTTCTTCAAATGTTAAAGAGGCCAGATATTTGTTATAGTGTGTGCTGCTTCCTTAAGATGATCATTTGCAGCAGACAACCAATGGCGGGGAGCCAGTAGGGTAGCTGTGACAATCTGGGGGCCAGTTTTTACATTTCCTTTTAATCTGAAAGTTTCTTGTGATGGATCAACTTTGATTTTAATGTTTTTATCTAAAATCAATGAATTGAGAATGTTATTAAGGGATGTTATTTATGCTATCTGTTTTTTATCTACATGTGTTTTATCTTGCACTTTTATGATCTATTTCAGATCGAGTAAAGATTATTGAAAATTAAAATGAAGAGACCTGCAAATGAAATGCGAGCACATGAAAGAAGGAAAGAAAGAAGAAAACAAAGAAGGAAACAAAGATGGAAGCAAAAAACAAGTGTGGAAAAATGGATTGACATATCGAAAGAAGAACGGAAACAAGGAGAGAAGGTTGGAAAAAAGAGAAGGGAAGGACAGAAAGAAATCAAGAATAGAAGGAAGAATAGAAAAGGACAGAAAAAAAGGAAAGAACAAAGAAATAAAGATGACTTGGACAAAGAAAATGAAGAAGGAAAGAGGGAAAATAGACTGAATAATGTAAAGAGAGAAAGAAATATCCAAAGATGGAATGCGAGACAAAAGTAAGGAAAGACACAGAGAAAGATAGAAGGAAGAGACAGACAAAGATAGAAAGAATTGGATGAGGAAGCAGAGTAGGCTAATTAGAAGGAAGACAGAGAAAATAATGATAAAAGAATGGAAAGAGTGACGGAAAGATAAATATATAAGAACCTAAAGACAAACATGAAAGGAGGAGAGAAGGACGGAAAGAAGAAATAGCAAAATATGGAATGAAAGGAAAATTGAAAGATTAAACTTAAATAAAGGGGAGAAGAAGTTGAAGAGAAAGGAGGAAAGGGCCAAACACCTCTGAAAATGTTCTGATGGCAGACATATTGTTCTCCTTACACATGATTGCACTTGATTTTAAACAAAAATATTTTAAATATTCAGGGAGGGAAACAAAGGAAAAAGTGCTACTTTACTCTAAACCACATGCTACACCATTAAAATATTGTATATGGGGCATAGCATTTTCTTTCTTGTGGTGAAAAGTCCCCAGTGATTAAAAACACTCTCCCTGTGATTACAAACACTGAGAGAGAGAGAAAAAGAAAAGCAGTATTGAGGGAGACATACTGTGAAAGACGGCAGGCAACAGACCCACTTACATTCGCCACAACACTTCATCATCAAAAATGTCTGTAGGGGATTATTTGACAAAGCAATGGGATTTACTCCAAGTCTCATCATTGTGGCGTGGGGATTGGGTTGAAGAAGAGACTCTGGCTAAGCCCAAGAGATGAGGTGTAAATGTATAATCCTAATGGAAGGACTGGGGAGATGCTTTCAGTAATCCTCCCTGACCTGACCCAAGGGTCACAATAGAATGTGATATCCCTAACCATGCCCTTAGGCCAGGGGCCAGCGCCTTGAGACCCTCACGGGTGAGTAGCGCGCTTTATAAACCCCTGATTGATTGATTGATTGATTGATTGATTGATTGGGGATGTTACACGAAATTTGTTTAGTGCTTCTCCAAGAGGAATGACGTAACCCATATCCTGCATTCCTCAAGGGCCAGGAAATCTTAAAATTCCTCCAAGCCTTACCTGAGGCCAATTAGTGACAAGAGTGGTATCCCTCGCCATCATCTGCTGACCTTGTAAAGGACTGGGAGAAAAGCCTTGCCGCCCCCCGCACATCTCACTGTCTGTCGTTTCTACAGCATGTTGTCAAGTAGAATAATGTTTGTTTATTTCCATTGTCATTGTTTATGATATTCTCAATATATCTTCCCCGACGCAGTCAAAAAATGCAACAATTTCTTTAAGGTCCTTCCGTTAGTTTACTGTACCCTATTCATTCATAGGAGTTTGCTGTTCATGCATCTAGTTTGTTCCATCATCTCCAGATGACATTAGCATAGACGGCGCAGAATAATTTACTCAGGTAGTCAGATAGTGCTGAGATCCTAAGGCAATATGACGTTTCATTAGAATCTGCTCTGATTTGCTATGAAAGTAACATTTTTTATCAAACAGCGATGATTTTGCACTTCTGCTAATTTCATATGCGAAAATACTGTATAAAAAGCCTCAAATTTGTTCTAATAGTAGAGATAATGTTTGTTTCTTTCCTGATTTTGCTGGTCATTTGGGACTTAGAATATTTTTGATTTTGCATCTTTCTGTAATGTTCTATTTGATGAGAGCCTTCATGTCAATTCACCTGTACTGAACTTTAACATTTTTGCAATAAGTCTTTAAACGACTCCCCTTACATATACCTCGGTTGAGTGAGCCCCTTTACTTAATTGGCCGTATTTCTGTTATTTTTGATGTGTTGGGAGGTGCCTTACCTCGGAGACACATTGCCTCATGAATTTGAGGTTTAACACCATCTCTGATTCATCGAAACTGTGGGTGACGGTAGTATGACGTTACAACGCATGCTTTTACCCCGCATGCCGTTACAATGCAATTTTTTACCCCACTTGCTGTCGGGGGTGCGCTGGAGTTTGGAATAGTATAATTTACTATCCCAACTCCAGTCTGTGCAACAGTAGGGAAGGTGTTGGAGTTAAATCCAACACCTTATACCCCCTACAGCAAGCCATTTTCGTTGTAATGGCATGCGGGGTAAAAGCATGCGTTGTAGTGCATGCGTTGTAACGGTTGTTTCCCGTGGGTGACTTGGTGAGTTCAATTTTGGGGTGTCAAAACTGCATGGTCCCTGCACTAACTCTACAAGCCTGCACAATATTGAAAATCCATCATAGTGAGCAACAATAGGCTTACTTTCACAGTGACCTAAGTCCAAACTGTAACCTAAGAGCAAACAATGGAGTAAACTTCCTTAGGTTTCAAATACGTTTGCACACTGCAGCTTCAATTTTTCGTAACTGCCTTTTCATCAATTGTAGCCAGGCATGCCTTTTGATTGGATCAATATAATGTGTTTGAATGCCTGAATAAAAAAATTGAGATCAGTCTTATTTTTAACTTTTTGGAAGTATTTATTTCACTTATGCTTTTTACATTTTGGGAGCTGCCATGAGCCTTGAAAACCGTAAGCAACATCAGAGGAGGCTAGGGAGTGTCATCTGTGAAGTTATTCCAGTGGCAAAGTTAAACTGATGAATTATCATTTACAGTCCTCCAACAAGAAGCAGCATCCTTTCACATTGCACATTTGCGACTGAAATGGATCTTCAGACTCGATGTCTTCTGATGTCAGTTTATATTTCAGAGTTTAAAATAAGATGAAAACTGAAATAGATGGAGATAGTTTTCATTGGGAAATACCCAATATGTTAAAACACCAATTACGAGGAATGGCATTCTTTCTGCTTTGACAAGCTGAATGTGCCTATTAAATCATGTACTACCAGGAATCTTGATCTTTGATCTTGATAAAACTTACACCCGTGCTGATTTAACATACTTCGTATCACTTTGGTGATATATGCTATTTAGGTATTGCCTGCCAACAGCAGATGCGTTGTCACTGAGTAGGGTATTGTTTACAGTGTAGGGCTTTGAACCCACCCATTGCTTACCATTCATGGGCTTCATTGTCACTCTTCTTTGCTGCCTCCTAACTGGCCAGTGCATGTCGGGCATCCCTTCCTTGTCTTTCTGTGGAGCATGGATCAAGCAAAGATTGCTTCCTCTTGATTGGTGTCAGTCCGCTGCTTGCTGCTGTGATTGAGGTACAATTTCTTCTACCACTCTCACTGCCCCTTGTCTGTGGTGCTTCTTACCCTCCCACCTACCCTTTCTCCATGTTACTTCTAAAGACTCCACCCACGTCTTATCCGAGTTGTTCCCCCCTTCCGCCCACCCCTTCCAGTCATCGTGGCTTGCCCGTACCCCCACCCCTTTTCCCCATCTATGCTGGACCCCCCAGTCTTGCCCAGAAACAAATCACTTTGACGTGGTGCCCGTGCTGGCCGCATTATAGCGCTGTTTTTCTTACTTTACTTTTAGCCATGCTGCACAGCCACGCTGCTGTACAACATGGCTAAAAGATATCGGCAAAGACAATAGTTCTTGCAAAAGTGACACCTATTGGCTTTGCCATAGCTTGTAAAAAACAGCCAAAGCCTGTGAACAACCCCAGAGCTACATCAGGCCATGTAGGAAGTCATCTTTTGGCTTCACGATAAATGGGCCTCAAAAAGTGACAGACTGCAACAAACATGCTCATAGTGTCACTGTTTGTAGGGGGAAAGGAACTCCCAAACGCCCAACTATTTTGATGACTATAGCACAGAAAAATATTGCCCTGGAGCTGCCTAAGAACTCGATGTATACAGTATTATGCCAACAATAATTTTCTAAACTATTGGGAGACGATTTAAAACGTCCAGACTGGACTGACATCCTTTTAAATTGCCATTTGGAATGAATGACTAGGAAAGGTTATGTGGATTTCTGACAATAAAATCAGACACCCATAACTAGTTCTTAGTTAAAATTTGTTTTTGGGAAACAATATGTATTTGTTTTTGCTTTTACACTGTATGACAACACTAAGGACCATATTATCAAAACTTTCACCCAACATAGCACCCAAAGTTGCTGCACTGCATAGAGTCAGAGGGAGAGAGCTGGGAAATACAATTTCTGCAAATATATGATTCTGTTCACTCTCTCCCTAGAGCTGGTACACCATTAGGCTGCCGAGCGCCACGCACATCCCTTTGCGCAAAGGTATCTGCATGGGTCTAACATGGGTTTTGGACTAGAAGGATGTTTTTCCAGTACAAAATACTATGCTATGACTAGCTTTGAAAGTTTTCCTGCTTTGGATGCATGCTATACAGTACAGTACACAGGCAAAATGTGAAAAGATAGGAAAAATAACAGCATTCCTCCTTTTTAATGCCTGCTTTCAAGTGATGTTATTTTTGGCACAAATTCCCTGACTACTAATGTCAGTAGATAGGGTTTTGTATCACAAACCATGAATGCCTGCATGGGAACACTCATGTACCACCCACGGAATGCCCCATTGACGTAGAATAACACAAAGCAGCGATTAGCACTGCTTTGTGTTACTTTCAGACAACTTTCCAGAGCAAAACAAGTTGTGTGCGGGAATGTAAATAAAAAAAATGTCTGCACAGTTTTTTTTATCAAACCCAGCACAAAATGTTTGTTAATCTGGGCCTGAGAGTTTGTGCCTTGTTCTAATTAGAACGATGAGTATGATATGTAAAGTATTGGTTAATTGCATATTGCATTATGTAGTAGAAATGATGTGATTAGGAAGAAGAGATGGGTAATCAGGCTCACTGAATAATCAAATAGGTCAAATGGTCAATTTGATTATGTTACCAGCAGTTTGCATATATTTTGCATGTTTGAGTTTTAATCTGAATTTTGAAGAATTGATACGCGGTGTATAAAGGCATGCATTGAGTCATTGTATGGGGTTTATCATTAACATATGCATGCAGTCACTAATCTTATTTTCAGATCAGTTGGATGGACATCAGTCTCTACACTGACATTCATACAAGCAGGGTGCCCACCTAGTTGGCTTTTGGAAGTGTTTAAGACATATGTGCGGAGCTCAGGGCAGGAAACCATAGCCGAACTGATCTCTTCTTCAATGCCGCATTTTGCAGGCTGTAAGCAAGGGGACATGATCTGTGATTTGGGCTCACCATTCTGTGGTCAGTGGAAGTATTAGTGCAATAATCTGAACTCAAAGGCTTCTGGGTTCATTCCGGGGAAGGAAAGGCTAGCAGTGCTCCTGCAACATCGCCACTGCTTGGAAAAGGGCTTCGCGCATCGATGCCCAAATGCAAACTAAATTTTTCCCACAAGCCCTCTGAACTCTCAAGTTCTTTGGAAATGGCATTTACCACCTTGAAGTTTTCAGTATAGGCTTTCTTGTGGTTCTTGCTGAGCATCTGAGATACTGTGCAGTTGTAACCTGAACCTTGCTACCAGAATTTTGAAAATCTGTTCTCTTTGGAAAGCGTTTTTGGAAACTGACACTGAATTTGGAGAAGTATGATAAGGATTTAAGCCATGTTTTAGAAACAAACCTAAATAGTTTAATGTACTGATACTAAGTTTATATTGAAGGAACATAGAACTACATTTTTGGATCCCATAAAATGAGGAAACAGAATCAGCTTCACTTTCAAAGACTGTTGAAACATTCACAATGGATATGTTTAAGGAAGTCTTGGTGTTAAGGGAAGTGATTCATTGGTATCAAGTCAATTGATTTTTAATTTAAGCACATTACCCATAAAACATAACAACAGTATTAATAAAAAAACATGTTAAAAACGTCATAAAAAATGTCAGTTAAAAGCAGTCATACAGACATTACAGCAGCATCAATTGAACAAGGTCAAATCTTACTGATATCAGTATATTATCGATAAAATCATAAAATGCAATTAAAGTGTTACTATGCTTATCCAAGGTATGTGTTCATGCACAGTATGTGGGAAGTAAAAGTGTCTCTTGATGTCAGAGATAAGCAGTTTGATTTAATCGTCCAAGCAAGATATTGAGGCAAAGCGAAAATCAAGGAGGCAAATATAACTGATTTGGCTACAGAGAAAGCAGCCAGGTAGTGTCTTTAGCTCATATTCTGAAACACTGGTGTGATCCATTTCATCCTGGGTTTTTAGTAAAGTAGACAAAACAACAAAAAAACGACTTCTGTCTCAGGTAGTTTCTCTCCATAGGACCAATGGATTGAGAGCAGATGATTTCTAGACCACTTTGCAGCAAAAGTAGATAGGGGCAAATTGCCTAATCTGCACTTCAAGTGCAAAAGTGTAGCTCAATAATATCCAGATAAGCTTCAAACTATGGCATGCAGTTATGATGTAGGAACCTCTTTGTAAGAGAGCCATGGGTGATTTCTCATCATTTGATCCACCGACTTGCAGTAGATTCTTTTGAAAGTTTGGGTTGAAGTGGCAGCTAAAAGAATGGGCAAAACCAACTGTATAAGGGTTAGACAAATGTGCCAAAACCTGGGGTAAGTTACACATGACCAAATTCTCTTGCACTGCTGTACTATAATGCCTTAGTACGTCATTCGTCCAATGTTTCAGCCAATGCAAGCGGGTCCTCAACCTAGTGCTGTAGTCCATGTTTCTAATATCTGCTTTGATAGCTACTGGTACTGATGGAGTACTCCTACGAAATCTTAGCAGGTTTTTTGAAAAAACAATTATCCACTGCCTTCACTCTTCAAAAATCAGTTATCCCTCAGAGTTCCAAACCATACAGAGCAACTGCCTGTGCCTAGGTTTTATAGTCCACTAGTGTTGACGAAATGGCATGTGAACCTATCCTAGCAAACCCCAGAGTGGCTTTTGCTTTATGATTCAATCATAGAATGCTCTTAAATACCTTGTTTTCCAGATTCCTTTTGCAACCAACTATATGCCCTGAATTTCACATTCATATATTTATTCTTAAGCAAGTAAATTATGCACTTTGTTTTCCCAGGATTAATCTTAAGCCTCGTTATACACCAATCTCAGAAACGCCTAGTCAACAAATTGTGGACTTGGAGACTTATAGATCAAGATGGTACCATTCACAAACAGCAGAGTATGCAAGGTCAGGAACATCATGCCCAAACTCCATAAGGTGGTTGCTGACACCATTGTCAAAGAGGTTGAATAAATAAGGTACCAATATACACCCTTGTCGTACACCCCTATTACTACAGATAGGTGTTCCAGTTTATCCATTAGGGCCCCACTGCACTTTAGCGTAGTTCTTTTATGATGGTGAATAATTTTAAATGTTTGTAGAAATATTGATGCAATTGAGCAGTGTTGAATGCCAATTTAAATCAACAAAAGCTGTATACTGGACCAGGTCTTTTTAACAAAACATGTTTCCAAATCGTTAGAAAAAATCAAAAGTCTTTAGCCTGCTCATATTCTCTTTAAAACCTATCTGAATATGAAGGAGTACATTTTTTTCATTAATTCAATCTTTTACTTTTTTCTGTATCAGTTTGGAAAATATTTTTGCATGTTAAACTTATGCGTCTGTAATTTCTAAAGTCCATATGGCAACACTTTTTGTATATGCAGATGATTTCTTCACCAAGCCATGCAGATCTAATTGGTTCCCTAGGTATCAGTGCATTTAACATAGTTTAAACACTTTGACCCCATATTTATGGCTCAATTTTAAAGAGTCACACTCAGGGTTCTTCTAACCCTGGTGCTTTCCCAGATTTCTTCTGTGATAGCATAATTTCGATTACTTCATCAAGCGAGAAGTACAGAGAATCAGAATCGGCGGGCACGTAGGGTACAAGACGGTGGCGTAACGCAAAATGATGGGGCCTCCTGCAAAATGTGATGAGGAGCTCTTGAGTCTCACATATCTCACAGATATTCATTGACCTTGGGCTGAATGGGGCCTCCCTTAAAGTGTTGGAGATGCAGGGGCCTTTGTTACGCCCCGATACAAGATTAAGTGCAGCACTGCTTTAATTGGTATCTGTGAGAACAATAAAATACTGATGAATGTATTTTATATTACAGTTTTACAAAAAGACAATGTTGAATGCTCAGCAGAACCAGATGCATTTACTTTAATCAGCAAATAGAGGGTGACATTATTCCAGTGGTTGAAATAACATTGATTCCATATATATTATTTATGTTCCAGTTCTGTTACTGTCAATGTTTTACTATAACACAGAGATTATGAGACATAGCGATAATCTGAAAGTACATAATTTCTATAGAGATTGATAACTTGCTATGGTGACAAGGCACTAGAGATAATACTTGTGTATTTAGATATCCACTACAACCAGTAGAAGTCAGTGCTCAGCAGAGTGACAAGTCAGAGTGATGATACCCAGTATCTCTGTTTTCTCTCTTGTCCCATTCCCCTTTCACCAAGTATACTGCTAACACAACATATTGCTATTGCGTATGGTTGGCTGTGGATAGAGAGAGGTGTGGAACTGGACATTGTTCCATTGTATCTAGAATTCAAGGTCAGTGCATTCCGACAAATTGCCTGGTCAACATTATAATCCAACCTGAGCAATGGATTCCAAAACTACTCTGGCCATATTTTGGATATAATAACTAAAATGCTAGAGGAGATCATATCAGTAAAGCTTGAGACTAAAGCTTTACAATCAGATTTAATTACAGTCAAAGAAGAAATAATTGTATTGCAAAAGACTGAAAAGTAAGAAACTAGTCAAGTGCTATTACCCTCATAATCTAAAAACACAGAATCTTGAGGTTGCCACCACCGTTACAAGACGCAAACCTCTACTCACAGACCAATCCACTAGGAACTCCCAATATACCCTTAGCTCCTACCAAGAGGTTTACAGGAGATCCCAAGTACTACATATTATTCCTTAATAATTGTCAATTGTATTTTTATGCAAGCCTCTAATATTTTCGGATGAGCAAACCAACGTAGCTTTTGTCTTGTCACATTTGCGCTGAAACACTTCTTCTAATTGAAGTGTTCTGTTAGTAGAGTGAAATGACCCATTGTTGTATAATTTTGCTGCTTTCTATCAGCAAATGCAAAACTAGTTTCACAGAGAGCCATATTATCTTTCTCTAGGTAATGACTTTTTAATTTTAAAACAGGGCATTCACGATTTGTGGAGTTAAATTACGAAATGTAATTGTTTAGTTGCGCATCCTTACTGTTTTTCAAATCAACAGACTAATGTTCTAGCAGAGGCAGTAGATGCTGCTGTTAAGTATGCAGAGCTTGCAGACTTAGTGATGGAGTCACCGTCTAGCAGAACACCGTTCAGAGAAACCAAAGGCAGAGACTGAGGTACTAGTAGTACATCCGAAGTTAGGAGACAGTAGAAACTCCAAACTTCCTGAACCTATTCAGTCAGGCATCATTAAAGGCCCTGTCTCAAATTGTTTTTATTTATTTAGCCATTTTTGTAGAGCGCATTCATTAATTCCCACAGGGATATCACGGCACTTGTAACTACCATTTGATTTCTGCAGAGTGAAGGCTGGAGTCAGGGCTATATTTGTCAAGGAAGAGCCATGTTTTCAGTTTTTTCCTAAATACGAGATAATCCTCGGTTTGTCGAATATCCAGCGGCAGCAAATTCCAGTGGGTGGCTGCCAAAAAAGCAAAGGAGCGGCCACCCACTCTGGCCTTCTTGATCTTTAAATTTAGCTAAGGACAATCTGGATGATCTTAGATGTCTTGTAGGTTAATAAAATTCAACCCTATTTCTCAAGAGCTATGGGCCGAAGTTATGCAGAGACCTATGTACATGACAGAGTAGCTTAAACTGAGCCCTCTTACATATTGGCAGCCAATGTAATGATTTTAAACAAGAAGCTGCAGAGTCGCCTCTGCCTTTATTGCAAATCAGTTACAAATAGTCTGCCATACCCATGTATAAAGTGGAAAGAGAATGTGGAAAGAGAAAGAAGATATGCACATAAATTATGCGTGTATTGTGGGAGCTTTAGGCCATTTGATTAGGAATTGTCCTAGTAAACCCAGGACCTCTAAAAATCAAAACCAGTAGCATCACATATACAGAGCTAAGACCCGACAGAACACTAGATTCCTTGATAATGAAAGGAGCTGCCTTGTTGAGTGTGGATATTGATTCGGTTCCAAAATGGGCACTGCATACCATGCAGTGTCTTGTAGCCCACATCATAATACTTATATAAATTACTGTCATAAGGATGAGAAATTATAGTTTCAGGATTTTTAGATTCAGCAGCCTCAGGAAACTGGACACTAAATGTGCTCAATCTTCTCAAATACCAGAGATTAAGAATATAGTTCATGAGTAGGAAATGACAGATGAAGGTTCCATGTTGTCTTCAGGTCATGTACCATGTCATACACATATGGTTCATGATTCCTTTGGTGTTTTTGGAAGCCATCATTAAAAGATTTGTTTTCGTCTAACTGATGCTCCTCAGTTTAAAATGATGCTATGTATGCCAAGGTTGGATTTGCATATCTTCAGCACTGAATGGGCAAATAGAATAGCATAATTGTATTCAGATTATTGCCACATCATTTGCCTGATGTCATGTGAATCATTTATGAGTTATCCTTCTGTGGCTTTATCAGGAATTGCAATACTTCATTTCGTTGGTTGTAATGCTTCTTTACCACCTAGTTATGAAAGTTTCATTGATGTGTCTGACAAGAAAAAGCAAGTGTCTTACCTCCACTATACAGTTATGATTGTAAAGTTACTGGAAAGACTGCCATCCTGCTTTGGGCCTGGACCACAAGGCCCATACCCTTTGCCCCGAGTGAGGTGTTGAAAGTGGAAGAGGAGGGGCAACTAGCACTACACAGCACATTCCTTGATTCTGCAGTGTGAGATACTTGAAAGACTGCTGTCTTGCTGGGGGCCTCTGGACCACAAGGCCCACAATCATATGACCTGGGTGAGATAAGAATGTAGAGAAGCATATAAAAAGGCGTTTGAACACAAAAAAGTTTAATAAGGGGAGAAATGTGGACCTCATGAATACTTGCTAGTGAAATTAGAGATAGCAGTGCTTTCTCTATTTATTTCAAGGCCACTTCAGCCCTGGTTTGACAATTGTTATCCCACATACACGGTGGTACAGCATTTTAGTAAAATCTACTCAAATACAACAACAATCCCTTTGGGTAATAACACAGATGAAGTAGCAGTCGTAAGACCACTGAGTGAGGTGGAGTTTAAAATAGCAGGGATTAAGTTGGCTATAATGAAGAGCTTATCAGGAGAGGCACCAAGCCCTGATCGAGTCCCATTGATCTTTACAAAGATAATCTAGATCTTTTGGGCATCATTAGTTAAGAACATTCTCAGGGCTGCTGCTAAGACACAACTGGCCAGATCTTGGTCCCAGTCGTTTATTAATCCCATCTACAAGAAGGGAGCAGTGCTGACTCTGCTTGTTACAGACACATCTCGTTATAGGGTTCAATATCAAAAGCTGCAGGTTGCATTGGTGAAACTAGAATCATTGGCCCATGAAAACTATATTTTATTAGACATACATATGGTTTTGACCAGTGTTTAGGCCCAACTCAACCTCTTTCTGATGACTTCTAAATACATGATTGTCAAAAACAGTGCCATACACTTGGCAGTTATGAATCTGTCAAGTGCATATGATCATGACAATTGCAAAGAAATAAGGGATAAAATGGTGGTCATGGGCATTGACACTCTATTATCCACGTTTTTGCTATAGTTACATACAGACAAGACAGCCCGCATATGCTGAAGCAGTACAGATAAGTGTACAAAACAGACTCATATAAGATAAGAACGGGAGATTGGCACAACTGTGTCTTTGCCCCTTTCTCTTTACAAAGTACTTTAGCAATTTGAAGGGATATTTAAGAGCAAGGGGACAGGAGATGCCACAGTTAGTGTCACGTCTACTGCCCTTACAACTCTATACAGATGATGCGGTTTTAATGGCTTGCACAGCCAGTGCTTTACAAATATTATTAAACTCATTCAGATGATTCATGGAGGACTTGGAGATTGACACTAAACTTTCCAAATAGTTTGTCTATTATCTGCGGACCCCGCTCTGTGAAAACGAAGACTCACTTTATTTGCAGAACTCCAATACATAGAGTTAAAACATTCCAGTATTTAGGGGTTCCTTTGATTCTGTGCTGCAATGGGATCATTTATTGTAGGAAAGTGCCCCTTTATGACATGGTCACTCCCACTTTTTGCCTGGTATTTGATACAATTTTGATTGAAGTGCACGCACCTCTGAAAGTCCCTAGTAAATGGTACCCCTGGTACCTAGGGCATGGGTAGTAACCAAGGGTCCCTGAGGAATGCAGTATGTATTGTGCCACTCTAAGGGGCCCACCACCAAACTCATGCAGACTGCCATTGCAGGCTGCATGAAATGGTGCAGACAAATGTGAAAACACGACATGGCACACACCCTGTCTGCCATGCCCACAGACACTGCATGCAATATATGTAAGTCAGCCCTATAGCAGGCCTTATAGCCCTAAGGCAGGGTGCATTATATTACATGTGAGGACAGCTAGTGAACCTGCATACCAAGACCAGAGGCTTCCAAGTCTCTGCCGCCTTTGATATGCGGCCTGGCTTTCCCAGACCAGGGAGATGCCACCCCCTGCCCTAAGGTCCATCTGGCACCAGGACCGGTGGTAAATTAGCTATGCAAGGATGCGTGGTGTACTACCAGGCCAGTCCCACCCCTAAGGTGGGCTGCTTGATGTGCCCAATGAAATATTGATTCCACCATCTTGTTTTTGGTAGACCTAGGAACTCTGGGACAGGATATGCCCACTTCTCACAGGAAGTAGTCATATAGGGGATGTAGTGACCCAAAGGGTAAGTAGCCCATTGGCTACTACCCTTCACTCCCCTTAACACCTTTAAATTCAGTATTTAGGTGGCCCCCTGACACCAGGAACTCAGATTCCCCTGACAAAAGAAGAAGATGGGCCAAGAACAGCTGAAGAAGTGAAAACTGCAGACTACAGATGGACTTTGGCACCAAACCTTGCCTGCCTGCTCCTGTCCCGAAAAACGCTGTTAACCAACTCATCCTGGAGCTGTGCATCCTTCCTAAGCCTCAGAGGGTCTCCAGCACTTTGCCAAGCCATCAGCATCTCCCTTGAAGTGGAGGGGCTACTTCCCTGCAACCTGCAGGCACCGACCACAGCATCCAGTTCACCGTTCTGCTGACCGCCGGGTCCACCAAAGCAGCAACCACCCATGAGGAGGCCATATTGTTCCAGAGGTAGGATCCATCTCCCCACCAAGTGTGAAAATGAAAAGACCAACTCCAACCACCCTGCACCAATATCCGAGGTACCGGACCACTTGCAGCAACCAAAGCTTGTTTTGAGTCCAATCTGGACTCCACTGCCAAAACGGCCAACCAGCCGATGAGGGACGTCAGCATCACAGAAGCCAGAAATGAGAGTGGCCCAGCTGTCTTCTTTTGCCCCCCTCTGCAGGTCTAACCGCGAACCGTGAGTGCCTTTGATGGACGGGCCCAGCCGACCTAAACCCTCTGCACCCGAGCTCCCTGGCCTGGGTCAACGACAACCAACTGTGCTCTCTTGCTCCCCAGGACCCTCACAAACCGAGCCCCCCGTTGAGATATCCTGGACTTGTCCCCAAGTCCCCATCTGCAGCCAGTTTCTATGTGGTCCCCGTCTTTTCCTACAGTGTAGCATGCAAGACTACTAACACTTTCAGCACTTCCGCATCCTGACACGCCATAGCAGGTAAACTGGTGGTACTTTGGACCTTGGCCCCCTAGCACCTTACGTCCTAAACAAGACCCCCAAACTACGCTTGCAAGTAACTGTATGCAGTATATGTTTGTTTCTCTATAGGAAAGCATTACTGAGTAAAACATTTGTGTTACAATTATACTGACCTGTAAAAATTGATATCTCGAAAATACTTACCCAATTAAGAAGTTCTTGGTGTAAAACAGTTATAAAAATACCTGTTATTTTTCTAAATTGGTCTCAAGTTTCTTCTTGAGTGTGTGCCTCATTTATTGACTCTGTGTGTTCAACAAATGCTTAACACTACCCTCTAATAAGCCTAAACTGCTTGCCCAAACTATTTAAGCCCTGGAAACCAATAAGGGTTGTCTGGACTTTCTACATAGTGCACTTTGTTTTGGTACACTACATAAAAAGCCAGCTTCCTACATTTATGTATTGTAAGAGGCCCGGAGTTCTAAAGAGCTATTGAAGTGGTTTTCAGTTTCTCTGGTAAATTGGGGTCTAGACCCATTAAAGAGATGATTTCTATCTGCAAAAGTATATGAATCTCCATTACAAGCGATGGGGCTGAACTGTGAACATAAAATTGGAATTGATTATAATTGCTGTCCTGTCAAAACTTAGATCCATTCCGAACAGTACCTCAAAATGTATCTGCCACAATGAACTAGGGATTACTTACATGGGGTATCATAAAACAGCTGGCTCTTTATATGGTCCAAACAGAAAACTCTCCTGGTTTAAATTTAAAAAAGGAAGGATTTGAGTTGACAGGGAAACCTGAAATTTTTCTGTTCATTAGGCCAAGGCAATTTTTGTTCTAAATATATGTTAGAAAAGTTATTTCTAGAAAAACATAGGGAGAGGAGACTGAAAGTAGGGGCTGCAAGGCCCAAAGTTTGCCCTTATTCAATGATTTCTATGACAAACTGATTGAGCCATATTTGTTTTTTGTGACAAATGGTTTCTGCTTACCAGATTCAGGTTGAACCTAGTGCATGTCTTACTGACCTTTCCACAGAAAGGACTATGGAATGTGACTTTGCACCATTGCCCCTGTGATTATCGCTCTGCCCAATCCACTATGCACGTTATTCAATTCTGTCATTTCTATAAGAAACCGAGAAAACATTTTTTTTACCCCCTACTCCTATAATTTTGTATTTTATAGACCTTTTTCTGAATATTTACAGGAATTGGCTAAACATTTTATATGTATTTCTGTAGCTAGACCAATGTATTGTAATAAAAGATGCAATATCATGCAGATAAATTGCACTAAGCTCAGAGAGATAAAGCTACTTTGCTGCCTAGATGAAACCATTTTTAGCTCTTTGCTTGTTTTTTGCTTGTTTTAACACAATATTATTTGTCTTGTGATCTTCTATATCAAATGTGTAATTTAATGAATGGTTGTTTTTTCGTATGCTTCTTTTATGGCAATTACTGCCGAATAAAGATTTCCTGACTGACTGACTCATTGTCAAGTTGACTTAGAATCTGGAGCACTGTTACTTGTAGCTGAGTTCATGCATTCACAGAATCAGAAACAGAACATCTTACACAAGTATTTAAATGGAAATATAGCGAAGGGGTTCATTAGACAATCATAGTCACCAGCCTCCTACCCCATATCTTTTATTTCAAACACAAAAAAAGAAAAGAGGCAAGTTATAAATGTGTATAGACTAGAGAACACATAACAGAATCACAGTTAAAATACCTGTACCCACTGACGCTCATACCTGTTTTGTTAGAGCACACTAGAAACACAAACAAAATGTACTAATCTTGTCTAGTCAGGCTAGTCAGAGCCTGAGAGGGTGACCTGTTGAAATCTGCATTCCACATAAAATATAGGTTGTTTTAAAAGTCATGTTTTTCGGACTCTGCAACACTCCTTCAGCATTTCAATACCTTATCGATAAGATTTTGAGAGGATACTTAGATGTGTTTTGTACTGTTTATCTCTATGATATTCAGACTCTTTAGAGCACCTTCAAAATGTCAAGGCAGTCTTACAATCGTTGAGATATCAGTCTTTTTGTTAACATCTGAGCCTTCAATAAAACCACCTTACAGTTCCTGGGCAGCATAATTACATCTAAGTGTATTAACATGGATCAGAAGAAAGTGTCATTAATTCTTCAGTGGTCCATACCATTGTCAGTCAATGCTATACAATGGTTTTGTTTTGCCAACTTTTATATAAGATTCACCCATCCGTTTGCTGAATAGTAAATCCCATTACCAAGTTAGTATGCAAGGAAACTATTTTTGTATGGATTGAAGAGGCCTGCCAAGCTTTTGGTTTTTTGAAAGGATGTTTTCTAACATCCCAATGCTGGGAATTAAAATAGACGCCTCTTAACAGACTATGGGAGGAGTGTTATCTCAGAAAATCCCAGACACTGGACAGGTTCACTCTGTAGTGTATTTCTCTCAAATGTTTTCTCCAGCAAAATTGATATCATTGATAAAAACATTCAGCTATTGAGAGGCCCTTTGAGGAATGGAGGCATTATTTGTTGGGAGCCAAACACACTTTAGAGGTATATAGATTACAGAAATATTTATTTTCCCATGGAGTGTTCTTTTGGGCCCGCACAAAAGGGGTATTGGTGAGTCATGGTTTAATCACCCTGCCCTCTTATGTGACATATCATTTTTTCTCCAGAACCACGAGCCAAGTGCCCACATCCCGTAATAACGGCTGCAAAACTGTTCAAGAAGTTGCAGCCAACCATTCAAACACACAAAAGGGTGTAGGAGGCAAGAGTATTTTCTGAATTTCAGGTTCGAGGAGGTCTGCAAAACCATGTTTGTGGAACTCTGTAAATTAATTGTCCAGATATCTCTATAATTTAACACCTTCATGTCAGCCAATTTTTTTAAAGTTCTATTTTCTTGAAAACTACTGAATAGATTTACACTGGATCAAGCAAAGGCACTTTTACAAGTTTGGTGTAAATCCATGTATTGTATTATCTGAACTGGAGAGCAAAGAATCCTGTGGGAAATTAAATGGGAAAAGTCACTTTTTTGAACCACCTGCCTCCATTCTTTAGACCCGATTGACAGATCTCTGAAACTTGCTATGCTGACCTTAAAGTAGATGATCTGTTTATTTGGAAAGTTTCATAAAGGTTTGTCAAACAGCACTAAACTACCAAAGTTATTAAGAAAACAAACATCCAATTTCAGTGAAAACTCTGATATAACAATATCAACCATATTGCCACCTGAGATAGATAGATAGATAGATAGATAGATAGATAGATAGATAGATAGATAGATAGATAGATAGATAGATAGCCTTGAGATCCAATGGTCCCCTTTGGCGGGTGGCACAGCACTCTAAGATTGCTGCAGGTGCGATTTCGAGCTGTAGGGCCAACCGCTACAATGTGTCAAGATTCCTTGTTTAGAGTTTCAGTTATGGTCTGCAGCCGTTACATAACTCTCAAACACTTTCCAACGCGTTTTGGTCCCCGCGTTCATGGTGAGGAATTCCCACGATTTGTTGATTTTTTTTCTTAGTTACTTTTCACAATTTATCAATTTCAGATGATGCATGGAAAATTATTGCTGTCCGTTTGCACTTCAAGAGCATAATGGAGGTCAAAAATCAAATCCAACAAACAGTCCACTTTAGGACAAATATTAGCCATACTAAAATGGGCATTAATCACCAACACACCTTCATTGAATAGATAAAGAAAGGATATAGCAAGTGCAATGAGTATGCAAAATGACCCATTTAAGGGTTATCGTCAAACTACGCCAACTAGAATGGGTGGACAAGTGACAAGAAATAATGGCGAACAATAAACACAAGTCTCTAAATCAAGGCATGGGACCCAAAAAGAAAGAGTCGCCCTTTCTCAAAAATTGGGACAGTTGTAGGCAACAACAACCATGAACACGCTGAACAAAATATATTAAAAACTGTGCAATGCACGAACAACACCCAGCAAAAGTTTCCATTTCTGAAGCACAAATGTTTGTAAATACACACTTAGTATGTAGAAGCACATAAATGAGGTTTATAGGTATAGTGCATGTTGTATTGTTGAAATTGTACAAAAAAGACTTCATAGAAAGCAAAGAAACACTGCACAAAACAATTACATAAACATAGGTGTAGGACTAACCAAACTCACCTGTGATCAAGGTCTAGGGGAGCAAAACGTGTTTTGAAGCACTTGAGAGCTATGTAACTGCTGCAGACTGTAATTGAAAAATAAATACAGCAACAATAATCTAACCTGTGAGTGCAACTTTGTTTTTCCTCTAAACAAGAATCTTGATATATATATATATATATGTGTAACCAAAAACGCCCAGAAGCTTGAGGCCGCACACAGCTGCAGGTGAGTTACAAACTCCATTTGAACCAAGCAGGCAGCTTAACATCCCTTTGAAGTCCATGGCCTGACGCGTTTCGATGCCGCTGTTTGCATCTCCTCAGAGGCCGTGTCATATATATACCCATCAGTGGTCCCTCACAGAACCCTATATTGCACACATGGGGTCAGGGTACCTCTACTACCTACTGTCATAGGGTTTCTGCACATACAGAGCTATGCACAGGATAATAGGACCTTGGAATATAGTGGTGAGCCAACCATAAACCTTAGCACCCAAAACCCCAACCCAACTAGCCTTAGCGTCCCATTGGCACTAATGTACCAATGCTTAGACAACCCAGAACACGGTATCTCTCTCTCAGGACACGCAGAGGCAAGAACACTCTTTCGTCACATTCGTACCTGTCCACAACATGCGTATGAAGAGACACTGTATAGGTTAAAATGTTTATTTCAACTTACGTGCTCTAAGATACAGTACACGTGTCAGTACTAGTAGCATAATACATAAGAACAATATAATCAGCATAGTTACTACTCCATAGAATACAAACGGGGAAAGCATCTCATAAAGCAGTGGAGATATGTCTAACTAACATTACCACCCTTCCCGTGCTGGAAGCCAGTTTATTATGATAATAGAAGACCTTTGGGCTTTGACTAGCGAACCCCCATACCTCAGTCTCTTGATGCAAAACTACATCAGCAAACAATCACAGCTCTTCTCTCTGGAAAGGTCGTCTCCAAGTGCTATCTTAGAACAAGCGATCGCATTATTAAAAGCACACTATTTTCTCAATGGCAGCTGTACATGTGTTATGTCTAGGTGCGAGGGACGGGCCAAATCAGTAGGAACCAGGGAGTTGTTATTCGACCTTGTAACTGTTGTTCAGACTGAGCCCAAAAGGGAACAGGAGAAAAGGTGAGAAACAGAATATGCAGACAGTTGTAGAATAACTTGGCAATAACAGAGGGCGACAGAACAACATCCATTAATAACGTGCGCAAGAGTCATCATGGCAGCCAGGCCTGCAGTAACGTGAGCCAGACCGGCCAGGAGGCCATGAGCCACAAGACACCCTCCCCTGGACAGTCCATCGGCCAAGACGAAAAGGAAGACAGAGTTCCAAACACCTGAGCAGAATTGAGGCGGCCCACTGATAACCAACGGCAAGTCAATCAATCCAAAAATGTGGAAGAGCAGAAAAAGCGCTATACCGTCCAAAAGGACATCATTGGAATCGTCAAAAAACGTAGACGCCATCCAGTCCAACAGGTCAAAGCTGCAGGAATGTTCTTCAGAGTATGGAGCATCCAAAAGCAATGCGGGACAGCTTGCGTGATATTCAATATAACTTTGTTGTAGGAGGTTCTGAGCAGCCGCCCAGATATCCCATTGTGCCAAAATCCCCAGTGCAGCCGCACGCATCATAAAGCCAGCAGCGGAACAGTCCCGTTCATGGGCCTCTAAGGGACCCACCAACCGAACAAAATCCGGGACCGACAATGACGAATTGGAGAGGCAATAATCCATGGTCCATGTAAATGGACAGCGGATGCAAGACATCACAGGTTGCACGCAAGTGAAATACGCAAAGCGAAAGGAAAGGGTGTAGGACACACTGATAGTTGCCAAGGGCAGAACATCGAAGCCAACCAGAAGTCGCTCACGGAGCAGCTGGAGGCGTTCGGGATCGAGAAGGGCCCAGTGGAGTGCAGCCATTGCGCAGAAAACAGACCAACAGCAAGACACCGGCCGCCAAAGCGAGGATTAATGGGAAACCACCAAAGACGCTAGAAAAAATAGAATGAATGAATGCCGGTATCACACCGAAAATAGTTTGAAAGGTGGACACGAGGCCAGACCCCACAACCTTAAAAAGTGCACCAGACCCTCAGTGTTTGATGCGTTAAAAATACGATGAATTAACTCCCCAAAATGTTGGGGGAGGTCAGTGTTCAAAAGGGCCTGTATTTCACTGTGGGTGCTCGCCACCTGGAGAATGAATGTCTCCCGGGCGGATGTGAGCATAACCTCCTCATTCAATAATAGGGCCTTTATTCTGCTCAACTTATTGAAATCTGCCTCCATGGTAGGAATGGAAGGCCAAATAGAGCTATCAACGATGTCGTGAGGGGGAGGAAAAAGCACATTCTTGCAGCAGACAACTCTGTGTGAGACTGTAACAATATACGGAATGCCAGCCTGCAGGCCACAACAGTCTTCGTTATTTAAAAGCAAATAGCTACCGTTGGTAAGCAAAGTAAAAGTAGGAGAAATAGCAGGAGCAGGAATACCCTTCAGGACACATGCAAGATTTGGAACTGAAACGCTACAAGCCCCGTGCAATTTAATATGTTTACAAATAAGCGAATGACCCACAGTTGAATGACAAGACTCCCCGTGAGAAATACCTCCTTGCCGTCTCTAAGGCATTTATACATGAAAGGCAAGGACCAAAGTTCATGCAGGAAAGCACCACCCAAAGGCTGGAAACGGCCTACAGGATAATGTTTCATGCACGAACCGAACTCAAATAGGGAAAAAGGTAAAGCTATAACCCCATGAACTAGCCACACCGCAGAATCTAGTTCCGCTACAGAGAATGGTAAAGGATCCACTTTTTCAATATGTAACAAAGTGTAGGATGCATCTTTCATGGACATGAACTGCTGTTTGTCAGTCAAATTAAAAGGCAGAAAGAGGGCAGTGGTGTTTAACAAATTCCAAGGAACTTTACCCAACTTAAGGGTTTGCAAAGTCCATGCAAACTGCATCACTGAACGCAACTGATTCTGACCATGATACAACATAGAGACATCATCTTGTACAATATCAACAACAGAGGATACAATATTGTCTAATGTGTAAATGCGGGAAGACAGGGTATTTATACTATTGTCAACAACAGCAAGCACCTTTTCCAAATTTGCTTGGTCTATTTCCCTAAGACGGGAAGCAGCTTCCATTTGTGACAGCTTCCAGAGCTCATTATACGCTTCATAAATGAATCTCTTCGGTCGGGGACCACGAGGTCCCAAGATAAAGTCAGATAAGTCAATAGTGCCTGATAGGAGGGATAAATGGTTCTTAACAGAGTCTAAGGACGAATGTTGTAACCATTGTTTACATAATTTACCAACCGAATACGTGGTTACAGTACGAGTTTCAGTAAATCTTGGATCAGGCCTGTCCTGTATGTAACCAGGAACTGTGCCATGAAAACGAAGTTGGCATGTATTAGATGATATGGGCCATGCCAACCAGGGTGACTGTATCAGTGCAGAAACGTTAAAGGAATTGTTCTGAAACTGAGCCTGTAACGCCATAAGGGACATATTAAAATGCAAACTATCATTTGGAAGACTCGACAAGGATGGGATGGTTGGCGCATTTAGTTGTTTAACGGTAGCCAACCCCCAACATGTGGTCTGATAAATGGAAGCATTTAGAAATAGAATTTGGGCTGGGATAAGGCAAGCACGGTGCAGGGCCTCAGTGCCCTGCACCTGCCATGGCTTCGAACCCCAGATTGATTTTAAATCCACTGTGTCTTTCCAATACTCATAACCACCCACCGCCAAGGCGCTCAAAAAGGAACCAGAATATAGTAATTTAGTGTGGGTCAACATTATTTTTGAGTCGATGGAGATTTTAATTTAAAATAATATGACCCAGGGTTCGATCGATTAAAATCAGTAAAATAGGTGAATTTATTTCGAAGAGTTTGGGAACTACCTGGTATGGGGTTTGGGCAGTGTTCCCATTGAGTGTAAGTAACAGGGCTGCGTAGTGCACTTGGTTTGTGGAGAAAATGATTGCCCCAATGCTGGTAGCAATACAAATCGGCATAATTCGCAGAATTCATATACAAGTCTTCAGCATTAAAAAAGGCATAATATTTTAAATCAGCAAACAATGCTTCAACTGCATGCACATCCCAATCATCAGAATGAATATTACTTTTACTACATCACCCATCGAGACTCGAAGGACATTTGGTACATTAATAATTTCTGTCGGGCCATGTATTTGAAAGTTTACCGCATCCCATACGATGCCATCAGCAACTGGAAACGCTGAAATGTTCACAAATGTGTGGTCACGCTTCATGATGTGTGAAGAGGAATGTGGAGCCAAAGTTCCAGCAACACTGTTCACAGCAGAGCGTTCAGGTAAATAGTGACCATTGATGAGTAGAAAAAACACTGTGACAAAGCCAATGGACATGAACAAAAAGACCAAGAAAAGTACCATCCAAATATATGTCCAAGGTGGAATCAAAAATTGTCTCTAAACCACGATACAAAAAGACTAAACTTGGACGGGACTTGTGATGAGTTGGATTCCGAGTCAAAAGAATAACGTGTCGGGCTCAGTGGCGTTGTTGGTTGGTGTGCCACCGACTCTGTGGCGGGATAAGTATATTCGTCCTCGTCTATGCAGGGTGATGCAGGGGGTTCAAATATATTTTCAGGCAAATCAACCATCTCCATGGTAACGTCAGTGATTGTTCGTGCAGGCGAACCTCGAACGCTTGTCCGATAAATGGCAGGACAAGAGACCGCTGGTGTGACACTATTTAAGATCGGCCAGATGTTGTAGCTTGACATTTTCCACTGAGATGTATCTGTTTTCCTTGCGACCGGGAAGCGGTGGTAGGATGACTGTACGTGTTCCCTTCAAGCCCAGTACTGGAACCGGTGCACGAAAAGAGGGGCCGAATTCTTTTTTGTTCTCCACCTTCTCTCGTACCAGGTCGCCAATGTTCGGAAGCCAGCCGGCAACCGGAATCTGCACAGCAGGGTCTGTGGCTGAAGGTAAATGTGCAATCGCTAGTTTGTCTCGGGCTTCTTGTAAGTCCTGTAACATAGTAGAATGATTATCTACATCGAACTTGGCGGATTGCGCCGCCATGTCTAGACCATCAAGGTCAGGCACAAACATGCGTATGCCAAAGAGCATTTCGTAAGGGGTCCGCCCACCCAGAGGCCTTCTAGGGAGATTATTAAGTGCACGCTGAACAGTATACAAGTGGGCCAGCCAGTTCCTGCCAGTACCTATAACTCTAGCTGTCAAGGATTGCTTTAAGTCGCGGTTCATTCGTTCAACGATAGAGTTGCCCTCAGGCCTATACGGAGACGAAAATTTCACCCGCACCCCTAAGGAGCCCATTGCGTCCTTGTAAGCCTTAGAGGCAAACGCCGGACCTTGGTCAGAATGGAAGGTGCCGCATGCAAAAATTCCCACAAAGACTCGCAAATCCCTAATGACATTTCGTGCGTCAGCACTCCGTTGTGGCCAGACCCAGATGAACCGTGTGCACGAGTCCACTGCCACTAAGATATATTTATAGGCAGTGTCTGAAGAAAATGGACCGCAGTGATCCAAGTAAACACACCCAAAGGGTCTGTTCGAAATTGCAAGCGAGGTCTGCGGTGGTCTTGTAACTGTTGAAGGCTTGATCTGTTGACAAACATCACAGGAAAGCACATAAGTACGTGTATCTTTGTATAAACCACGCCACCAGTAACGCTGCTGCAAGATGGAAATTGTCGCAGACACACCAGCGTGTGCCGAAGCCATGCCTTCGTGTGCCGCTGCCATCAAGGAAAGTCTGCGGTCCGCGTTGGGGATCAGCCGAACCCCAACGTTAGGTATTGTTACATAAGGAGCCTGATCGGGACCTATCTGGTAAGAATATTTAGAAGGGAAACCTCTAGGGTAATCCACTCCTTCTTTTGTTGCAGCAATAGCTGCCAAGATATCAGTGTCTATTTTAGACATGGATCTAGTAACTGCTGCTACTGAACACGTGAGTACTGCTGATCTGGCAGCTTCATCTGCCAGACTGTTACCAACAGCGTGTGCGCCCACTCGCTGATGGCCTAGGGTGTGAACCACCTGTGTGAGTGGCAGACGTCTTTGTAATTCTGCCACCCTAACCCAAAGCATTTTATGCTTGATTGTGTTGCCTTTAGCGTCTCTATAGTCATTTTGCGACCAAAAGAACAGATTGCCATTGTATGATTGAACACAGTAGTAAGAATCGCACACGATTAAAGTGGTCACATCAGGATTTACTGAACTCAAGCGCAAGCACCAAAGCACGCAACTCGGCCAATTGTGCGGTACTATCCCCGAGTGTCTGTGTATGCACCACAGTGGATTTGAACTTTCCGTTCACAAACGTACCTGCAACAATAGCACATGCGGCTGAATAAGCATGCTTGGACCCCGTGGCCGGTTGTGCCGAGCCATCGGTGTAGATCACACAGTCGTAATCCTCAAGCGGCAATAAGGACAAAGGAGGAGGATGAATGAATTCATACTGTAAAAACTCCTGAGTCTGAAGAGAAGAGTCGAAAATGAAAGTGACATCCGGAGACGTCAAAGATGTTGCCCATTGAATCCAACGGGGGTGCAAAGCTTTAGAGTTCGGTACACTTGCTTTGGTCACTGCCTCTAGAGCAGGATATGGTGTTACCACCAAAATGCGTTTTCCCTGTGCCAGTGCGCGCTCCTTCAGGATTGCCATTTGCACTGCAGTCAGAACTTTCTCCACAGATGAGAACCGCATTTCTGCAGAGGTGTATAGATGTGACTTGTATGCGATGGGTACTGTATCACCTTCATTAAAGGTTAAATACGTGAAACCCACTGCCCCTGGAATGATTCTAATCACCAGGTTTGTGTGGTTATCACGTGTCAAAAGGTATTTAGACTCAAGAAGGTCTGTCTGCAAAGATTGCAGAATGGAGGTATGCTCCGGAAGCCAAGAAGACTTCGAAAAGGTAGGCTGTATCAAGGCATACAGTGGCTTGATACGCTGGGCATATTCGGGAATGTATGTACGTCCGAAGTTCAGAAAACCCAGCAAAGACTGAAGCTTCTTCAGATTAGTAGGAGGGCACAGAAGTGCACATTTCTCCAGAAAATGGGGGCTAAACCCTTACCTTCATTGTTGAGCTCATAGCCCAAGAACAAAACGGTAAATTCAGCAATAAGGGATTTGGCAAAGTTAATTTTGTATCCCTGAACCGCAAATTCAAGAATAATGCGGTCCACCCGGGTCAGATGCGGAAACAATTCATCGTCTGTCAGATAAATGTCATCCACATACGAACAGGCGTCTGGATCTATGCCGTCTAACAAAGAGACAACACGAGCGGCAAACACGCCTGGACTATTTTTGTACCCCATAGGAAGACGCCTGAATTTGAACATTTTACCACCGGAAGTAAAGGCACACCATTGGCCACTCTCCGGGGCTAAGTTGTGCGTGTAGAATCCATTTGAAAGGTCAAGAGTCGTTTTGTATTTTTTACGAACAAGACTGTCTACAAGCGCAGAACTATGGGTATTTTGCACCGCAAAGGTCCGACAATGAGAGTTCAAATGCCGGTAATCCAATACTAAACGGTACGATCCATCGGGTTTAGAAACCGCGAAAAGGGGATTGTTCATAGGTGATACACAGGGTTCAATTACTCCCTGATATTCCAACTGTGTCAGAATTTCGGAAACTGGGCCTTTGGCTTCACGTTTTATGGGATATTGGGGTTGTGGCTGCGGCAACGATCGCAAAGGTATTTCATGGGGGAGATTCTTCGTCCCAACCCACGTGTTTGCGGAATAACGCTGGAGCCAGGGACACAGCCCATTCTGCTGCAAGAGCCTCTGCTTTGTCCTTTGGGACATGTCGAGAAAAGCTCGGAAGGATTACCTCCTCCCCTTTACGCGCAGCAAGTACGAATGGGGGTGGCCAATCCGCCTCTGCCAATAAAATATCATATGAAGAGGTCAGATTTTCCCAAAAATCCCTTTAATTACACGCTGTATATCACCTTCAATTTGGAGGACAATATTAAATAGTCTGTCAGGGGGTGCCACTCTGGTGTCTGCTGTTTCAACAGTAATGAATGTTTCAGTTGCTGTCGCCTCCATATGAGGACGTAGCGCCTCCCGCACTATGGTTACTTCCGCGGCGCTGTCTAGGAGGGTTACTGCCCACGTCCAATTCAGGAGTCTCGTTCTCACCGTCTGTGGCATATTTCGCTGTTACAGCGGCAACTTTCTTCTTCTGAAATTGTGGCCGAAAACGTTGAGCGTCTTCTTCTTTTCCTCTGACTTGTTGGCGAGGCTGGTCTCGTCCCTGTGGGGCCTCACGGGCCCTTCCTCTATCCTGGCGGTCTCCTCCACCGGCCTGTGACGACGTCTGTGCCTGTGAAGAACGAGGAGAACGCGTATCAGGGATCTGAAACCTATCCGGTGACTTAATTCTCGCTCTATCGCGTAAATCATAAGTACGTTCAGAAGAAACTGAAACCGGGGATGCGCCTCGCGATCCCGGCTTTGTCTGTTGCTTACCCTGTTTTTTAGCCTCCAGCTCTTTTTAGTGAAGACTGGTTTCTCATCCTTCTCAGATTGAGATTTGGTTTGTTGCTGTTGTGGTTGCGATTGTGTTTGCAGTTTTGCAAAGGCTTGTTACCCAGGCTGTTTCTACCAATAGTTTTGTAAGCCTGGGTAATAATTTTCGGTAATTCGCAAGGCTTGTCCAATTCTGGGACCAAAGCCAAAGCGTTCGCTACTTGAAAGTTCACTGCATCGCCCTTGACATTCGCAAGGATCAGTTCAGCTACTACTTCAAACACTCCCACTAGTCTCATCCCTAATTCCACAGCCGCTTCAGGGCCGTGTTCATCCTGTACTTTTTAATTACAGAGGGGAGAACTGTCATGGAAGGCGTACCAAAACATTTAGAATATACTGCTGCGAATACTCTACCCCAGTTGTCACATGCTGTCAACTCGGGAATTAAGTCTTTTGGCAAACTAATCGTCAAAATACGATGTTTATCCACTGGAGTTGTATGTGGAAAAACTGCCTCCAACTGATCAAACTTTTCTGCAAGCCAATAAGGAAAATCATCCTTATGTTGTGGCCGTTTGCCCATCACAGAATTCACCATGATGGGACTTATGGTCACTCCGCCTGCAGCAGCTGGTTGGCCAGGCACTCCAGGAGCGGCTCCATAGATACTGCCTGTAACATATCGCACTAACGCTCGATGCACCTGTACCAAGGCCGCATACATAGTGCGCAGTTCCGCGACTGGTATTGTCATATAAAGCGGATGTGGGGTGTACCCGGCCAAAACAGGCCAAGTGGCCCCCGCTATAGATAAGGGGCCTAAACGAACCGTGGTAGTCGGTTGTGGGAGGGCGCCATTAAACCAAACACGGTGTTGCCAAGCCGTGAGCGGTACTTCAAGATTAGTATAAGGTCTATAGACAGCAGGAACAGCGGTGGGTTCATATGTATGAAACAGATTATCGTTCGCATCCAACGCTGGAAAAGTGATCCAAGAGTAGAACACTTCAAAGTGGAAAGCCGGGTCGGCTTGAACCACAAAGACTAGGTCAACTCCCGCGTCTGGCACTCCATATATCCGTAAGTGGTCACGGAGTGCTGTGCGGCTATGCGCCGCTATGTCTATACCCGCCATTCCGAACGGGACTTGTCAACAATCTTACAAAAGGCAGCACAAAAAGGGTTTTTCTAAGAAACCTTTTAATAACATCAAGCTTGAAAGAACCTACAAAATCTGCAATATAGGAGGTATCGCCGTCACACACGCTTCCGGAAGCGTACGTGAGGGCTGTGTGGACAAGCACAAGTACTACTCAAGCGTCTCGCTAGTAAGCTGCCCCACTCGTTGGTCGCGCCATGTCATAGGGTTTCTGCACATACAGAGCTATGCACAGGATAATAGGACCTTGGAATATAGTGGTGAGCCATCCATAAACCTTAGCACCCAAAACCCCAACCCAACTAGCCTTAGCGTCCCATTGGCACCAATGTACCAATGCTTAGACAACCCAGAACACGGTATCTCTCTCTCAGGACACGCAGAGGCAAGAACACTCTTTCGTCACATTCGTACCTGTCCACTACATGCGTATGAAGAGACACTGTATAGGTTAAAATGTTTATTTCAACTTACGTGCTCTAAGATACAGTACACGTGTCAGTACTAGTAGCATAATACATAAGAACAATATAATCAGCATAGTTACTACTCCATAGAATACAAACGGGGAAAGCATCTCATAAAGCAGTGGAGATATGTCTAACTAACATTACCACCCTCCCCGTGCTGGAAGCCAGTTTATTATGATAATAGAAGACCTTTGGGCTTTGACTAGCGAACCCCCATACCTCAGTCTCTTGATGCAAAACTACATCAGCAAACAATCACAGCTCTTCTCTCTGGAAAGGTCGTCTCCAAGTGCTATCTTAGAACAAGCGATCGCATTATTAAAAGCACACTATTTTCACAATGGCAGCTGTACATGTGTTATGTCTAGGTGCGAGGGACGGGCCAAATCAGTAGGAACCAGGGAGTTGTTATTCGACCTTGTAACTGTTGTTCAGATTGAGCCCAAAAGGGAACAGGAGAAAAGGTGAGAAACAGAATATGCAGACAGTTGTAGAATAACTTGGCAATAACAGAGGGCGACAGAACAACATCCATTAATAACGTGCGCAAGAGTCATCATGGCAGCCAGGCCTGCAGTAACGGAGCCAGACCGGCCAGGAGGCCATGAGCCACAAGACACTTCTATTACTTTTTTGGTGCATTTTCACAGCCCACATCTGTCCCCGATATTAAAATGGCAGCCACAACTTTCTACTTAGGTTGCGGCCAGCCAATTGCGGCATTGCTGTTGGAACATGGGTTCCTCTGATATGAGCCCTGCATGGTGCCTGCCACGCAGTGCAGGGATATGTGCAATGTGTTTATTTTGGACTGCAGCGTGTGCTGCAGCCCGCACCCCATGCCGCAATACAAAATATACAGATTACGGCCGCCTTCAAGGTGGTCGAATCCTAATCCCAATGGCGGGACCACCGACAGCTAGTCGGGCAGTCCCGTTCCCGGCAGGATGTCGGTCGGACGCTTGTCCAACCTCCATCAGAATCAGGCCCAATGTCCCTACTGGCGATCGCAAGTATTATATATAATATTAGTATTATATATAATAGTATATAGAAAAATAGATATTACCTGCTGGCGGTCACCAGTAGGGATTTAGGGGCTCATTATGATGGCGGGCAAACATCAGTCCGCCCACCATCATAACGGTGATGGGACCGACCGCCAGACGTGCGGCATCCCACTGGCCCAATTAGGATGCGCCCGCCATCCTGGCGGGCGCATCCTGGCCTTTTACCATTGCCGACGGTGCTGCTGGCTGCAGCACCGTCCGCAATGGTAAAAGGGCATGCACAGCATTTCCCTGCAACACGTGGCAGGCACCACGCGGTGGCTGCCACTTGGTGCAGGGAACTGAAGGGGGCACCATGGGTACCCCCCAAGTGCACCCTCCCAGGGGGCCCGCAATGGGCCCCCAAAGCCAATACCTGCCAGCCTTTCCATGGCGGCATCGCCGCCATGGAAAGGCCTTTAAACCACCCACATCCTAATATGGCTGGCGGTGCCTGCTAGGCACCGCCACCATATTAGTGGCCCAGCTCCGCCTGGCTGGCAATCCTAACGATTGCCGACCGGCGGAAAAGCGGCGGACAGACTTTGCGTCCACCGCAATACCCACCGCCATCATAATATGGTGGGGGTATTTCACATGAGGATGGCGTAACGATCGCCACCGCCGGCCCGGCGGTGGCGATCGTTACGCCATCCTAATGAGCCCCTTAGTTAGGACCTAGTTTCCATCGGAAAAATGTTTTTTTGTTTTGCTAAGAACTTTGGCACTGTTTGACAAATCTTCACTTCCGCTGCTGTCTGAAAAGTTTCAGGGTGATTTGTCAAGTGGGGGCCGAGAAAAAGGAGGGTTCCCAAAACATGTTTTCCCCATGCAATTTCCTATAGGGATGTTAGACACGACCAAAGCCCGAACTGCTGGATGGAATTACACCACATTTAGCAGAAAGCTAGTTCTTGGTCCAGAAACAGTGCTTGTGAAATTTGGTGTAAATCCGTCCAGTAGTTTTTGAGACATTAAAGGAAAAGCAAATCTGTATATCTAGAGGCGTGTATGCTTTGCAAATCCATCGCGATGCTCCGCGAACACAATAGAATGGGTTAGGGTAGAGGTACCCTGACACCATGGGTGCAATATAGGGGTCTGAGAGGGACCCCTGATGGGCAAGAAAATGCCCTAAACAATTTTTATTACATATGCGGGGATTCACGAAGCCACAACAATGCTCAGCGGGCACCCCCGTGTACCACTGCGGTGGACGCGCAAATTTGGCTATAAAATTTTTTAAAACATATACACTCACTCAGACTCTAATGCACCCACTCACAGACCCACTCAAACACTCTCAAACCCACTCACAGACCCACTCAGACACTTACACACCCACTCAGACACTCATGCATCCACTTACAGACCCACTTAGACACTCACATAACCACTCGCAAACCCACTCAGACACTCATGCGGCCACTCACAGACCCACTCATGCACCCACTCACAGACCCACTCAAACACTCGCACACCCACTCACAGACTTACTCAGACACTCAAGCACCAAAGTTTACAGGGACATAATAGTTTGCAAATACCATTAAAAAATGGAGAAAGTCACTGAAAAAAATGAAGATTACAGGGACGTTATAGTTAGGAAATAGAATTTACAAAACCTTTGTCATTCACTAAAAATCCAAAGGTTGCAGGGACGTTATAGTTAGGTTCATATTTTACACCCACAAATCCATAGAAATTCAGCAGTTATAGATGGAGTTACCCCACATATTACATCACTCATAAAATCCTCTATGACATCATTGATAATATCACTGCAACATTTGCTGTGAAATTATTGATGAGAAAATCGTGCATGGCAGGGGCGCGAGTTATATTTGTTTTCGGGCACCAGTTATAGTACTTGAGATAACTCTTATTATAAGTGCTTCAATTCTATGGTTTTTTGGGTGTAAAATGGGAACCTAATTATAAGCTTTGTTTTTTTTTAGTGTGTATATATATATATATCGTGTGCACCCGTCTTAAGAGTGCAGTTAGCGCCTTTAGGTGGACTTGGAGCAGTAATTTTTACAAGGCGCCTTGCACCGCCGTTAAGGTAATCTGGGCACGAACGCCGACGCTGTCGACATTCATTCAGAATGTTGGAGATACGGCTATCTACCGACTCCTGCGTTATGTGCTGGGAAGCCTTATGGTTTGACGAGGGGTCCCGACAAGGTAACCAACTGAACAGCGCGTTACAGCAAAAATGTGAGGAGAAGTGAATTTATCCAAATAACAAACTGTGTACTTTGGGAGCCATTATGAGGCACAATATGGAATACTGATATGTGCTATATGTGTTGAAGACAACTTGACATTAATTCCGAAGCACACTATGGAAATGTAAAATTCACGTAACAACGATGGAGGGGCAATGACATTGGCCCAGAATAGACCAATTCCTTTTCTCCTACTATTTGTCTGGGACCAATGAGAATCAAGGAATGATTTTAAAAGAACAACATGATAGCGCTGTCTGATTTATAGGCAAGCAAGAAGAAGGCTCAACGCCGAAACGCGTCCTTGCAATAAAGTTATATTGAACGGACCCCGCGAGTGCAGCGTGTTTCTTTGAAACAGGAGCAAAATATATTTGAGTGGACCCACCTCCATGATCGTGTGCACCCATCTCAAGAGTGCAGTTAGCGCCTTAGGTGGACTTGGAGCAGTAATTTTTACAAGGCGCCTTGCACCGCCATTAAGGTAATCTGGGCACGAACGCCGACGCTGTCGACATTCATTGAGAATGTTGGAGATACGGCTATCTACTGACTCCTGCGTTATGTGCTGGCAGCAGCCGCAAACAGGATTGAGGACGAGTCCATTTGCAGGGTCCATACAGGACAAGATTTGTGTGCTATTCGGACCACATTTCCCACAATGCACAGTCTCATTCGGGCTTCCCATTGGTGGGTGTGCAATATGAAAATGGTGAAGTGGGTTCAGCGTTTGCACACACTGTCTCCATTCAAGCCTCTGAAGAGAAGCATATGGAGCTTCGAAACGCGTCAGGCATTTCCATTACGGAGCAGCTTCTACAAGCGGATCCTCGTCCCTGCCTTTCATAAACAAAGCTGCTGATCGAGTGCTACTCACCTGGTGGACAACCTTTGGAGCAGAATGTAATACGCGGCCATCCTACCGCGGAGTGTGCACTACCCCGTAAAGTCTTGGGGGCTACGTGGGTCAGCAGCCGCAAACAGGATTAAGGACGAGTCCACTTGCAGGGTCCATACAGGACAAGATTTGTGTGCTATCCGGACTACATTTCCCACAATGCACAGTCTCATTCGAGCTTCCCATTGGTGGGTGTGCAATATGAAAATGGTGAAGTGGGTTCAGCGTTTGCACACACTGTCTCCGTTCAATCCTCTGAAGAGAAGCATATGGAGCTTCGAAACGCGTCAGGCATTTCCATTATGGAGCAGCTTCTACAAGCGGATCCTCGTCCCTGCCTTTCATAAACAAAGCTGCTGATCGAGTGCTACTCATCTGGTGGACAACCTTTGGAGCAGAATGTAATACGCGGCCGTCCTGCCGCGGAGTGTGCACCACCCCGTAATGTCTTGGGGGCTACGTGGGTCAGCAGCCGCAAACAGGATTAAGGACGAGTCCACTTGCAGGGTCCATACAGGACAAGATTTGTGTGCTATCCGGACCACATTTCCCACAATGCACAGTCTCATTCGAGCTTCCCATTGGTGGGTGTGCAATATGAAAATGGTGAAGTGGGTTCAGCGTTTGCACACACTGTCTCCGTTCAAGCCTCTGAAGAGAAGCATATGGAGCTTCGAAACGCGTCAGGCATTTCCATTACGGAGCAGCTTCTACAAGCGAATCCTCGTCCCTGCCTATCATAAACAAAGCTGTTGATCGAGTGCTACTCACCAGGTGGACAACCTTTGGAGCAGAATATATATATATATATATATATAAAAATGGCAAAAGACTTTGTCCCTTTCTATCTCGGAGTGGATAGCACTGCGCTAATCCTAAGCTTAAAAACTTTGATAGAAAAGCAGACATTTGAGGTGAGCAAATTTAGAGTGTCGCTGGTGTTGAGAGTGCTCTTACTGGAGCTGCTTTCCACCTAAACTTGAGAACTACCCAGAGTTCTCTGCTTCTGTTTTTGCATAATTTATTCGTCACTCTATGCCTGAAAGGGTTTTGTTTTGACTTATACTGGGTGCTCCCTTGTGTCTCGACAAAGCTGTACCTCTCTGAAGAGCTCTAGAGAGCGAAACACGTGTCAAGGGTTGCTTTTATTCATTTCAGGTTGGCTTGGATGGTATTTTACCAATCCAAAGCTGTAATACTGTGCCTGGAGTGGTAAAAGGCTTTGGCCATTTTACAGCTCGGCAGGGATAGCACTTTGCTAATACTATGCTTAAAGACTTTGCTGTAAAAATGGCAAAAGACTTTGTCCCTTTCTATCTCCGCATGGATAGCACTGCGCTAATCCTATGCTTAAAAACTTTGATAGAAAAGCAGACATTTGAGGTGAGCAAATTTAGAGTGTCGCTGGTGTTGAGAGTGCTCTTACTGGAGCTGCTTTCTACCTAAACTTGAGAACTACCCAGAGTTCTCTGCTTCTGTTTTTGCATAATTTATTCGTCACTCTATGCCTGAAAGGGTTTTGTTTTGATATATATACATACATACATATATATATATATATATATATATATATATATATATATATATAGATATATAGATATAGTATATTTTATCTGTATAGCGTGAAACTAGCCTTAAGGCAGTCAAAACATGCTGTACAGTGTCATAGGCAGTGCATTAGTGATGAGTAAGGATGCAGTCAATTAGTGATTGGAAACTTAGATTGTTTCTGGGAGAAGAGGTTTACCGTAAAGGGTGCACTGGTTTATACATGGTGCATCTCAGCGACACACTCAGATGGCAGTCGTTTGGTCTTAAACACATAAGATGACTCTCTGAAATAAAAATCATACTCGTTTAATGAATAGTTTAAAATCAGTATTGTGTCAAGGCAGAGCCATTACTCATTTCCATCTTAAGGCACTTTCGAAATCAGGACTTTATGTTCTAATAAATCCCACCACACACAGTAATGTTCTACCCTACGCCACTCTGACCTTTGAGAGATTCTGCAATGTCATTAGATGGCCACAGCACGTCCCTTTCCTGCAGTTTAGCGTGGCTGTAAATACTGAAATACTGCAGAGAAATGGCTGGCCTGGTGGCGAGCGGAATATTAAAAAGATCAGAAGAGTAAAGTGCAAATAGTCACAATGCGCAGTAACCTACCCAAAGCATGAGACATTGCCGTGGCATTATTTTACGTCATGAAAGATATAACGGGAACAAAAATGGCATAGCATTACTTCAACTTCGTTCCAAATATCACCAATGAACTTGTAAGATGTACTTTCTTGACTCTAAATAAAGACCCTACTGAAAGAGCATTTTGTATGGGTAAGTTTAATTTACAGGCACAAATGACCTTTGAAATTAGTATAAAAACACTTTTGCTACTCACACAAAATACGGAGCCTGTGGGGAAGGGGTGTTCCAGGCCAGGAATGTCCTGACATTTTGGAACACACTCTAATGTACTTATTTCTGCGTAGTCACAAACTTTTTGTCTGCACATATCCATCTTGGAACTGGTCAGAGATGTACTCATGGCAAGGGCAGGAGTAGTTCCTTTTGGCAAGTGTTAAGGAGAAGGGAACAATCCAATGGTGGAACGTGTTAAATAAATTGGCTCTCAGTTGCCTAATTTTACACTGTGTTTAATTACATGTGTAGAAATGGCTTTTCATTAGCATAAATAGAAACTCCAGCACTGTAGGAATACTCCTGAAAACCATTAAGGACAAGTCACAAAAAAACAGAAATCTACTCACACTGGATCTTCTTTTACATTTGGAGTAAATGATACCATTTTTGGAAGATCGAGGTCTTGAAAAGCCGAATGAGAAATGAAAATGAGTGATTCTCTTTAGCAATTTCAAAGATTAGAATGAAGCTTATCCATATGTCTTACTGCAAAAACCTAAAAGAAACTAGAAACCATTGTAATCTATTCATTACCCCCAGTTCTGTCCTTCTCGTCATATCCATATTCCACGAGAATTTACCAAAGCAATGAACAACAGACATAATTATTTGATGCAAAAATAGAAATATTTACTCACAGAATTAATGCAAAGCCAACTTTAGCACAGAAAAACTAAACGTATTAGTGTCTGAAGAAAACATGTTCAACTTATAGAGAGAGAGAAAAGTATATGGGTTGGCCCAGGTAGCAGATCTGCAAATTTCCTGTAGGGAAACACCCCCCGCCTTAACACAGGAGGTGGCTACTGCTCTAGTAGACCTGGCCAAAACCTTTCTGAATAACGTCAGAACAAGTGAGTCATAGGCCTTTGTTATGGCCTGACGGACTCACCTACTGATGGCAGTTGATGAAGCCTTCTTCGCTATGGGAGCCAACCCATAAAAGACAAATAGGAAATGGGAGGATCTGAAAGGCTTAGGGCCTGATTTAGATCTTGGCAGGACTCCCGTCTGGCAGTGGTTACAAGCACTCCGTCGAGCTGATAGAGCACCGTCCACCGTATTTAGATGTGGGCTGGCTGAACCGCTGTCTGCATCAACAGACTGTTTACTGTCGCGTAAGCGGCGCACCTCCGTCATCACGGTGGACTCCTCTGCTGGCTGATAGTACTCAGTTGCTGGAAGGTTTTCGACGAGCCTCTTTAGATTTCCCCATTGTGCTGACGTTGTTCTAGCGGCAGATTCCTGACGGAATGAGTTCCTGGTGGAGTGGAGACTGGTAAGTACTACTGATTAATGTGTCAATACACATATATATTGTGCCTGCTTCTAAAATACATTTAGGTAAGGTGTTATGCCCCTTTTTTACATATAGCTTTGCACAAAACAACACACACGCACACTATTGAATGCACACACACAGGCACCACAAGCCCAACCCCCACAACCACCACCACAACATGTATTTTATTTCAAGTGTCAATACAAGTGTGTTAATTTTACCTAGTTAAATTGTAAAATGAACACTAATGCGTTACACATAAAAAAATGCATGTAAGAGCAGTGTTAAAATACACGAGGCCAAAGCAACAAAGCAATTGTCAACACACGATTCATTGTAAGACAAGTGTAAAAGATGTTTACCTAGATCCCGGCAACAACAGTACTGATTACCGTTGTGGTCAAGTAGACTCAGCAAAGGAAGGACCTGGACAGTGGGGTTCAAGATGGAAACGGAAGTGGGAAACATAAAAAAAGGTAAGTTTCTACCTCATTTTCTTCGATTCCGCCAACTCAAAGTAGGAGGTATTCTCACCACAGCTTCCTCGACAGAAAGGCACATTGTGATTGGCCCAGTGGTAATCTTGGCTGGCTTCTCGCCGACAGACGCTTCTGCCTATGACACCCTTGATGACGAGTAGTTTTCCTGGCAGTGTCTGGGGCACCCGGACAGTCTTTCGTCCAGAGACCCACCAGTACCTAAATAGAGGAGACGGACCGCCAAGTAGGTAGGCGGTGAAACCGTTGTAAAAGTGACGGCGGGACCAGTTCTGCAAAGGTCTAAACCAGGCCCTTTGTCTTATCCAGATAAATAAGCAAGGCCCATTTCACATCCAGAGAAGATGGAATATCCTGATCAGAAGTGAAGACCATAATAATCATTTCCTGATCTGTGTGAAAAACTGATAGGATTTTTGGCTTAAAAGCTGATCCGGATATAAAACAACTTTGCCCAGGAAGAATTTTTAGTATGGGTAAGTAATGATAAGGGCTGACAACTCACCCAACCTCCTAGCCGAAGTAATAGCCAGTATAAAAGCCACTTTTGCAGATAACCAAGGCAAGCCTGCTTATTCTAATGGCTCAAACGTTTCTTTCTGAAACCCTTTCAAAACCACCAAAAGATCCCAGGAAGGCAGAGGAGGGGACTTGATAGGTGTTTTCACTCAGAAACGTTTAAGCTACTGAACTAGAGGAAGAATATCTATGAGATTTCCCCTAAACCCTATACAAGATTGAATGGCTGTCCACTGGGAGGCCAAGGTGGAATGAGACAGGCCTTTAGCAAACCCATCCCTAAGAAAGTCAAAAATCCTATAAGGATACACAGATGCTGGATCCAAATTCATTACTGAGCACCAGGAAGAAAAATGTTTCCAGTGCTTCACATAAGATTTTAGCATGGAATCTCTCTTTCCTGATTGAATATCACATGCTACTGCTCTAGAACAGCCTAGGTCTTGCAACCCAGACCTCTCAACTTCCAAGACGTCAAATAATTTTCCGGATTTGAGTTAATATGTTAGATCCGTGAATTAAAGAGGACTTGGAGAGAAAGAAAGGTGAAGATAGGGTTCTAGAGCCAGTTGCATCAGAATTGGAAACCATGGGCATAGTTGCCAGAACGGAGCCAAAAGTAGAACAGTGACCATCTCCCTTGGAATCCTCTGAAGCAGCCTCTGGAGGATGGGAAAAGGAGGAAAGGCGTAATGCAGTTCCTGTGGCCATGGGAGAGTCAGAGCATCTGTGCCCCAAGGACACGGAGTCTCTGTGCAGAATAAACGGAGGAGAGCATTCAGTGGGGATGTAAAGAGGTCCAGAACAGAAAACCCGAACTACTTTGTCATCATCTGGAAAGTCTAGCAAGAGAGATGGAATTCTGTGGAGGATGGACTATACCAGCTGAGACTGTACACCTGGGGACTGGATAAACCCAGAATGTACACTGCGTTGATATTGTACAGATTCTTCACTGCCCAAGTTAATATTTCCTGGGCCTGAGAAGCAAGAACCAGACATCTTGTTTCCCCCGTCTGTTTATATATGCCTTTGTCACCTGGTTGTCTGTCCTAAGACAGGTTGCTTCATCGCGACATTCTCAAAGGTTAACAACACTCTCCCTATTGCAGCTAACTCCCACCAGTTCAAGGAATTAAGGCTTTCTGACTTCAACCATTTCTCTTGTACCTGCTGAGAACCCAGAGTCGCCCCCTCCCAACCCCATTGACTGGCATCTGTTTCGATGATCAGGGGAAGGGGATCTGACATGTGAGTCCCTAGCCGAAGGATCTGAGATGACAGCCACCACTGGAGATCTAGAATGATGGCGAGTGTAATCGGAATTTGAACATTGTAATCTAGGGAAGTTGGAGACCTGTGAGCTGAAGCAGGGTCCAGTTTTACCATATAATGTCTCAGCTATTACTTTCCACCTTTGAAGCATGAAAGCCCTGAATGTCCCTGCTAGTCCAAAGGTAACAAACTGTTAAATTGCCCATAGTGCCCTAAGCATTCACTGAAACGGTGGGCCTCATGCCTAGCTAAAAAATATTACAGATATCTCTCCTGCGAAGGCCACTAACCTCAGTTCACTGATTTTCTCATAAACAAGTCACCAGGCTCCCACCCACCTCTACTGTCCTCTGCGTGCACGTCTTTCTGAACATCACGAAGATGTAGCAACAACGGATGCATCTGTCATTTAGAAGAACACAATGGGGCAAGAATAGGGTGGGGGCTAACTGTAACTTTCCATAGCTTCTCACCTGATGCTCTTTGCTTGCCTTTGAAACTAAGACGGCCACTTGCCTTAAAGTAACAATGACCTTTTCTATGTCTTATGTACATATAAGGAGATTCCACCTTAAAGCTTCCGAGTAGTTGTTTTTGATGAAATGTTCAATTTTTGTAATGATCTGCGGTCAAGCATCTGCCAGAGCGAGATCTAAAGTGAGAAGATCTTGAGGTCAACTGTTCCTCATTAAAAGGTATAAAAGGCCACCTATCAGTTCATTCGTTGACCACCTTCTGCAGTGTGTTTTTCACGCCGTTGGTGCTCCCGGTTAACCGTTGTATTTAGCATTTCCAATTGAGGTTGTAATGCTTCATTGTACTTTGATGTTCATTCTCTCTATCTCTCTCTCTCTTACTTTTGTTTGCCGTGATTTTAAACGTACTAGATTGCATGTTATTGCTCATGATCTGCGATGTATCTTTGAGACTCGTTATTTGCTAGACTGCATAGTGTTACTTTTGATTAATGATGCGTCTTTGACATTTATTGTTTAAACTGTTTCTTGAATAAATGGTGCCACTCCTGACTTAGTTCCTGCCTCTCACACGTGTGTCTTGTTATTTCAGATAGCACCTCGGTGTGCTAAATTAGGTGGTAAAAAACTACTCTCCAACAGCTGGCAACCACGAAACGGGGCATGCATAAGAATTTCCAGACTGTAAGGAGAGGGAACTTTCCCCTGTGGCCGCGGCCGGAGGTTGCCCTTCGTTGCCTCTTCCTGACTGAACCACCGGACACACACGGGTAAGTCAAAGAGCCTTTTTGCTTTTTTTCTCTTTGCCTTGTCCTGGTGTAGTGTCTGGCTGTGGTCAGTTGAGGACTTGTAGGTGTGATACTGCCCAAGCCACAGTTCCTTGCTGACTGGTGTCTTGCCACGATAAACAACCCTTTTTTAAATATTACGCTAGTGTGCAGGCACTAAGCCAGGATTTATTGTCAGTCTTTGACGTTTCAAGTTGTGGTTTTTGGGTTTCCCGTGCACGGTTTTACTATTGTAAATTTTTCTTCATATCGCCTGTCTAACAAGATAGGATCGCTTGTCTCACTGGTCTGTCGGTGGGACATGTCATGCTAGTAGATAGGGCAGGAAATGTCTGATCTCTCATGCGTCTAGAGACATGCCAGTGTATCTTCTTCGATAACTGATGCGAAAAGTCATGCGCCTATTTAATTAGTACAAATAGGATAAGGGGAATCGCGTCTTGCGTCTCTCAGCTCCTGCGGGTTCTGAAAGGGTCATAACTCCTAAAAGTGTTCCCCAGTTCACGTCTGGTGACTGGAAACTGAGGTTTAGTACTGGAAGCATTAGAAATCTCCAGCTTCTGCAGTCCTAAAGAGTTAAAAAATGTTAACGGTTAAACAGATCAAATAAATAGCTTTGTGAAAGGGTACCCGGCTAGCTTAACTTCTCATACTTTCGCATTACTGATATAAAACATTTCACACTGTGGAACATTATAAAGAGGAAATACTTCACTTGCAAACATTTCTAACTGCGTAGCAAGATAAAGAGGAAGTACTTCACTTTCGAAACTATCTCCCTTCTCGGCTTCCTGCGTTCTGCATCTGAGAGAAAAATAAATTATTCCTCTCTTTCAATATTTCTTACAAATGAACGGGCTCGTCGTTTTCATTCTGTTTCCTGGCAAAAGAATGCACAGTTTTGCCTTTTAATTAATTGTGAAGGAATTGTCGACTTTTTGAGAAAATTGTTGTCTGTTGGCATGACAAGCTCATGGTTTTTTCTGTCTCTTTGTTTTCAAGTGACCCTGTTGTGTTTTTTTCTAAGATCGATATCTGGAGCAATGACTCAGTTCTCCATTCTTGGCATACAGATTGTCTTCTATCTTTTAGTGAGAAAAAATCCAGGTGCATAAAATTGTATATTTATATGTTGTGTGCACGTTGACCTGCTCCATTCTGTTAAACTATATGTGTTACCTGTTAGTTCCCTGTTATCTTGAGCTCACAATACACCTCCTTGTCCCCTGCCATGCCATGTTAGTGGAATATATACGTTTAAAAGTGCATTATTACATTTAGCTTAAAGCACCGGCTTCACTTCCTGTTTATGAAGCCTTTTTGAAAAGGATTAAAATAGGCTCACCAATTAACATACTAGCCTGTGAATAAAATAACACCCCGTACCTACCTACCACAAATACACGTAGAGGGGCAAAGTTTAATTTCCTCTCTGAAACAAAGGGGTTTAGTGCGTGGCTGGTCCCCAAAAAAAACTGTGGGTTATCTCAATTGACTGATCAGTCATGTGGCAAATAGCGTGGGAGGAGGTATTTAGCAGAGAACTCTAGAACCGAAGCGACAGGCTTGCGTCTTTCTGGCCTGACTGGAACCAAGCTGTAATCGCCAAAGTTCCAAGGGGGCATCTGCAAAGGGTAAACACTGAGTGGACAGACTGGGCTTACGACTTCTGGCTTTGTCCGGAACTAAGCTGAAACCCTGGAAGCTTGTGGACACCCTGACAGTGAGAAGAAGAGGGGTCCTTATGAACATTTATTTTTTCCTTTTTTTTAAAATTCTACAGCCACAATAAATAGTAAAGGTAAATAGGGAAGTGAACTATTGCATCTTCGACAAACGCGAAACTTTTAGCCCCCCGCCTCAAAGAGGGGAAGCAGCTGCGCTAAATATACATTTCTGGTGAGCACTAGGAAGGTTCACATGCATAATGAGTAGTGAAAATAGTGAAAGAACAGAAGTGATCCTCCACCTACTCCATAACAGACCGGTTGCGCTATTTAACAGTCAAACAGACACAATAACTCCAATCACTGTGCACCAAAGTGACATTCTATCAACAGCTTGGGACATACTTGGGATAGACATAACTGCAACACGAGAAGTATGGGTGTCCCTACTGACTTTGACAGGGCTACCGCCACTGTGCAGTGGTCATACATATTCCAGGGCTGGCCCAGCATTTCCAGATTCTACACGTCCAGATCTAGTCTGGCCAAATTGCTCACAGGGGTCCTCCACTGCTGAGAGTTCGCAGCATACACCCTCTTTGTATTCACCTGTCTCTCCGGTGGTAATTGAACATTTCTGGGACTCCTCAACAGGATTTTGCTATTCTGTGGCGCCCATAGAAGGAGCCCACCATTCGGACAGCACGTCCTCAAGCCCCGCAACAACACTGACATATAACTCTGACGACACAGTAGAACAAACGTACTCTCAAGGGTCCAACTCTCCAGACTTCAGGGGTCAACCACAAGGAGAGGAATACGCATTCATCCCAGAGATAGACTACACCTAACCAGAAAGTCTAATCAACTACCTCACCTCACGCCCTCTAGTGTCACCTGCAGAGCAGAATGCAGTGCGTGACATAAAGGCAGCCTTACAACGCCTAAGAGACTAGGGAATGAACGTGGCATCAGTAGAATCACTAGGACCACAGATTGTTGTGTACCTCTTTAACGACCACGTCATAGGCCTCTCAGAAGGCAACCCTGCGTCATTTATTCCAGCAACACCCTTAACAAGTGCAGTCCTCCTGACCGTGTTCCAGGTTTTAGGTATCGATATTAGACAGGAGCAGCAGGTGGGGCTAACAATAGTTCCCATCTACGTCTCCCAGTTACATACACGTACAGCCCTATAAATAAAGGTCAGCATGGCTACTCCATTACAGCATGTACTGAAAAACTTTGCAGGCAAAGAGCAGCGCATAATTAAACACTGCAGGGAGCTCCATAAGCACACAAAGAATTTAACACACCCCTGGCCACCTGAAGGCACCTTTGACCATGCTACACTAGACCATGCCACTACTTTCCTAGAGGCCAAGTACTCAGGCAGCAAGCTCCAGAAGCGCAAAGACACCCTAGCCTTGTGGCGCATTTTTAAAGAAAATGCTGAGCCCATACTCATGCCCACGCCCCACTGGCACATCATGTGAGTGGCATGTATCCCAATCTCACTATTACCTCAGGCTTAGCACCGACTTCAAATGACCGGACTGCTGTAGGCCACTCTGAAATTCAGGATGAACCTTTTCCACCACCTGATGACAGGATAGACCAAATGCAAGCACTGCAAACTCTCAATGGCTCCAGCCCAGTGGTGGAGGCTGTAGTGCAAGGGTTGCCAGGCCAAATAGATGCACAATTCACACTGAAATTGACACCAGTACAAAGTACTGTAGCACAACAGCAAGATGATGATGAAGAATGCGATAACACCTCCCGCCTATCGCATTCAACGTCTCACAGCGCACACTCTGGCTCCATTGCTTCCTTCACTGGCGAACAGCAACACCTTCCAAGTCTGCGCCGCTGCTCACACGAGCAGTTGCCATCAAGCAGTGCCATGTCCCAGCATGAGGGTAGGACAGCCACCCTGGACCGCCCGCCTACACCCCAGCGATTCAGAAGCGGTGAACAAGAATTCCCTGGGTCCTTTGCCCCCTCGGACTTAGGCAAATGGAGACACAGACATGAACTAAGTAAAAGCATGGATAGCATACTGACTTGCTACAAAAAAGGCAGTCTCCCAGCCCCAGGGGTGATATTGCGTCTATCCGACACTTGTCAATGAAAGTAGAGCAAATGCACGAGACACTAAGTGAAATGTTCAGTAATGTGGGCCTCCTACCACATAAAGCAGATGCAAGGACAGACACCTCGCTACAAGAGGCACCGCTGCCACATATCCCTGATGCAAGGGAGGGTGCTGGAGTGCCACAGAATGATGAGGCCACTGTCTCTCGCATGCCCCTGGCAACAACTGCGACTATTCCTGATAACTTCCCTGCTCAAGTCCAACAAGTACTTTCGCAAACATCACCACTAACTATGACACACGCTGTTGGCCCCCCACCTGGGTCCCCGCGAGCCTTCATACACCCAGCGCTAGAAAGGGAACATCCAGACAAGGATGAACAAAAAGTTAAGAGAAGGAGAAGGACTGAGGTAGAGCGACTGGCGGTGTTGGGAACACATGGGCGACCTGATGAAACGTCCTACGATGTCTCAGGAACAGCCCTAATGCATTCCACAAGGTGGAACAATCACTATAACATAATGCTCAGTAAAAATACTGCCTCACACAGCAACAACTTAACGCCCAATGAAATAGTTACACTCAGGGAGGATTCCGACTTCTATGTCAATCCCTTCACTGACAATTTGGCAGGTTGGACAGAAAGTCTTGCACCACAAATGATTCCGTGACCACGAGTTGGGTGCTTCGATCCACAGAATACGGCAACAACAGCAGACTGCTTCTTACACGGGGAGGGAGATGAAGACTAGGACTCCGTTTACATGAGGGCAAGTTTAAAGGTTTGGCAGAAGTATGCACGTGAATTTGACCACACACGATCCACTGCAGCAAATACCAGAGTGATACACCAGATGCCACTACTATTCAAAAACGCAAATGACCCCCCTCTGTATGTCCCATGGCCACAAATGGACAAAGACAATTTGAAAAAATAACTCCCTCCACTGACAGAGGGCGCTAGCAAGTGGATAGCAGCCCTAGAAAAACACACTGCTGGTGTCAACCTTGCGGTAGGAGATCTCAAAAGTCTGCTCACCTCCCTGATCGGAGAAGAAGCAGAAGATATCCTAAAAAACATCAATAACAAAATGACACTCACTGAAACTGAGTATGATGGTGTCCCATTTAACAAAATATGAGCCAGCGTATGGTCCCAGTTGCGCCGCAAATTCCCTGATGTCCCAGACATAGGATCCCTAATGTCAAAAACAATGCAGCCAAATGAAGGCCCAGCGCAGTACATTTCACGACTAAAGGAAAAATGGCATCAGGAATTGGGGGAGAAATGGAATGCAACAGGAGGGGACTGTAGGTTCTTCTATCACACAGTGAAGAAGGGGTTGCCCGCTGACGTACAGGAGAAATTAGATGGGATAGTAGCCATGGAATGCAAACTGTGGCCTGAAATACAGGACCACATCATTCACTTCTGTAAAAAGAAGCAAGAACAGGACAGGAATAGACAGCTAGCAATTGAAAATGCAGCCGCCAAATTAGTCCAGCAGAAGCTTAATAAGAAATAAGACAAACTGGACACAGTCATGCTGGCAACACCAGTTAACCAGATGACTGCTGTTACAGGATTTCCCCAGAATTCTGTGAATGCCTTACAAGGCAGCACGCAGGGAGTTACACCCCACATGCAGACACAGCCCACTTATAACAATGAACAACAGCAGCCATACTATGATAACCAGCAAAACAGGGCTAGGAATAAAGGAATGCAGGGCAGAGGAAGAGGGCTTGGACAACAAAGGGCCAGAGAGCAGCTGGGACCCCCCGTATGCTATTATTCTCAAAAGGTTGGCCACATTCAAAGAGACTGTCGCACCAAAATGCAGAGTGAGGGAAGGGCAGTGGTCACAGGGCCTCCACAACGAACACCCACGCAGTTCCCCTACCCACCACCGATACAACAGCAGCCCACGCAGCAACAAGCACCACACTTCCAGGCACCCGCAATAGCCCAATTACAAGCACCTACTCAGCAGGTGCAGGCACCGCTGCAGCAGCAACAGACACCCATATACCAGATGATGCCCCAAGCACCAACACTTCAAATTACATCACAGCAACTTACACCTCAGGGGGGCATGGTGATTCCCTCAATAGCACATTTGCGCAGGGCACCATCCAGCAATACCAGGCAGGAGGGTATAGTTGTTAGGATAGCCCACATACAACTCTTGTGTGCCCAGTTTTGTCATGTACAACGAATGTTGAGGAGGACCCCATTGTCTTTGTCACGATAAACAATAAGACTTACAGCTTTCTCATTGACATAGGTGCTACTTACTCCTGTATTACAGGAGGAACACTACCCATTTCATATCAGATAGCAGACACACAGGATTCTCTGGGGCAATAGCTTGGGTCCCTTTCACTGAGCCAGTACCAATAGAGATAGGAGGTCGCTTTGTGGAGCAAGTCTGCTCTACTCACCGCGGTCTCCATTGAATCTCCTGGGGCGTGACCTCATGGCAAAATTAAACATGACAATTCACTTTGATGAAGACGGTACCATGATCTGCTCCATGCCAGGCACACCTTGGGCTAGGATGATGGCAGTGACTGTGGACTCCTCTTTGAGCGCACACAGATAAGGGCCCGCCCGGTGGATGAACAAGCGTTCTCCGCTGCGGTGCACATCATAATTGCCAAAACACCAGAACTAAAAGGCTGTACTGTGCAACTTTCAAAAGAGTTCCTCTTTTAGCCACAGTGGCAGGATTCCCAAATTCCCGACAAACACATGATCTTAGACATACACTGCCTTGAAATAACACCTACATATGGAGCCTTCCAAGCATTCGATGACAGTGGCCGCACCTGGGCCTGCGTCATTTTCATTCAACTAGGAGGACTAGTGAGGGATATTTTAGATGACCACTTGTTTGAGCCTCCTGAGCAGTAACCAAAAAGCGAGATTGTCTACAATAATGCAGTCCCCCTCTCAGTGACAGTAGAAATAAGGAACACCAACTCCTGCCAAACAATTTGACTCCATACGTGATGCTGATTTAGCTCAAGTACCTCGCAACCTTTGGACCACCAGCCCAAATGATGTAGGCCTCATTCACTCTGCTGCCCCATTCAGAATAACACTTAAACAGGGTGCCATACTGCCAAGAGTGTGCCAGTACCCCTTGTCCAAGGAAGCAGAGGAGGGTATTGCCCCCACCATACAAGCATTACTGGATCAGGGAATCATATACCCCTGCACATCTCCTTGCAACAGGAAATGACCTTTACATCACGGTGATTACACCGCGATGCCATTACAACGCGGTCGTTACAACGACCGCATTGTTAGCACGCAAGGCCATTACTACGCAAGTCATTACATTGACTTGCAGTAGATGGCGCGCTAACATTAGGAATAGTATAGTTTACTATTCCAACACCTTCCCTACTGTTGCGTAGGCTGGAGTTGGAATAGTAAATTATATATTTCTAATGTCAGCGCGCCATCTACTGCAAGTCGATGTAATGACTTGCTTAGTAATGGCATTGCGTGGTAACAACGCGGTCGTTGTAACGACCGCGTTGTAATGCCATGCGATGTAATGACTCACGTAGTAACGAGTCATATTCCCGTGCAACACCTGTCTGTTTCCTGTGCGCAAGGCTAAGACCAATCAATCGCGTTTGGTTCATGACCTACGCCCCCTTAACAACATTGTGATACCTGAATTTCCGATCGTCACGAAAATTCCTCCAGACACAGAGTATTTCTCCGTCATTGACTTGAAAAATACCTTTTTCAGTGTCCCACTACGTCCGGATAGCCACTATCTGACCTCTGTCACATTTCGTGGCACCCAAATGAATTACTCTAGGTTACCACAAGGGTATTGTGAGTCCCCCAGCGTTTTTAACAGAGTTGTGAAGGCTGATTTGTCCAATTTTCAACGTGACAGCACCATGCTGCAATATGTCGATGACATATTGAACTTCAGTCCGACAGAACAACAATGCAGAAAAGACACCATCGCCCTATTGACAACTCTAGCAGAAAGAGGATACAAAGTAGACAAAGGGAAGCTTCAGTACTGTCAGAAAGAAGTACACTACCTTGGCCAATTCCTCTCGGCATCCAGAAGGAGAGTCACCCCAGACAGAATAGAGGTAATAAAAACACCCCTGAACCACAGACAGTCAAAGACATGCAGAGATTCCTCGGTTTAGTCAACTATGTTCGTCAGTGGGTCTTTGATTTTTCCACTATCACTGCCCCACTGCTGAAAGCTGTTAAGATGGCCAAGGACAGACGTGATAAGTTAGATTGGACACCTGAAATGAGGGCAGCCTTCACACAGCTAAAGAATGAAATTACAAATGCACCGGTGTTAGGGTCCCGTGACTACACCAAAGAATTCTACCTGTTCACTCACTGCGACGATCAAGTCATGACACCAGTCCTTACCCAAAATTATCCCATGGGCCACAAGCCCATTGCCTACTTCAGATTCTGTGATGAAAGGACACTACCCTTGCAAACAAGCACTGGCAACGGCAGCATTCGCTGTTGAGTAAAGCACCCCCATAGTCATGGGTTCCCCGTTAACACTGTACACTGAGCATGATGTATTTGCAATAATACAGAAAGCTAAGACCATTCTTACCACACAAAGAGAATCATGCTACGAAGTCATACTATCCTTACCATCCCTGAAAGTTGTTAAGTGCCACACGGTAAACCCTGCAACATTCTTCGCCTACTCCATTACCACCACAGATGATGACCCTCATGATTATACCACATACTCACCAGATGAGTCAGGAGCAGCAAAAGAGGACCCATTGCCAGACAGTACCATATACTCAGCCCAAGCAGCAGAACTTGTGGCGTTGATTGCCGCCTTGAAGAGTGGGGCGGATGAACGCATCACTGTTTATTCTGACTCCGCATATGTCACAACAACGACACACTCCAGCATCCTACGCTGGAGAAGGCGTGGCTTTCTCAAATCAGATGGCACACCTGTCATGCACAGACACTTACTTCAGGAACTAATTGATGCACTAACTCTACCAGTTGTGGTAGCCTTAGTCAAATGTGCAGCCCATACAAATGGCCAAGACTTTGTCTCCAGAGGTAATACTCTGGCAGACTGGGCAGCTAAAGCTGCTGCCAGGGAGCCCCTGCCTGTAGAACATCCAGAATGTCAGCACGCCCCCATCCTGCTTGCCCAAAATATACCCACAGGAGAACAACTGAGTGAAAAAGGTGCAGAGACAAACACGCCTGACTTCTCACTTCCATGCACAATTGATGAAACACAGCCATATGATCACATTGCACACTTACACCTCAGAGAGGTGCATTACAGGAAAGTGCACCAGATCAAGAGAAAGAGCTATGGAAGAAGAGGGGAGTGCAACAAGATCCCTTAGATTGTATCTATAAACAAACGATGACAGGAAAACCTGTCATGCCACAGGCCTTATTGCAAATAGCTCTAGACCAGTTACACTGCCCCACACATGTTTCACGAGATAATATGTCTACCACCATACAAACTGACTGGTTCATCCTCAATGCCCATGAATGCCCATGAATTAATACAACTCTTTGTTAACAAATGCCTCATTTGTCAATAATACTCACGAACCCCACTATGAAAACAGTTGCCTCCACAATCCCGAAACCAAAAGGCCCCTTTAAAAAACTCCATATTGACTTTGTCGACTTGATTGGCCGATGTCAGAATTACAGATACCTCATCGTGATGGTCTGTCCATTTTCACTATGGATCGAAGCTGGACCATGTGTCCACTGCGATGCCAAAGCGCAGCCAATTTCCTGCTATGAGAGGTCATTTCGCGCTGGGGCCTGCCGGACTCGATCCGGTCCGACATTGGCAGCCATTTTTCAAATGCCATTTTTTACTTTCTAACGACCATGCTAGGGATTAAACACAAATTAACATCAGCATACCACCCACAAAGCAATGGCATCTGTGAACGCCTTAACGGCCTGCTCAAAAATAAAATAAGCAAAATAAGTGCTACAATTGGAAAGAAATGGCTCTATTGACTACCAATTGCCCTGTTTTCACTCAGAAATTCTCCAAGCTCTGATCACCATCTAATGCCCCATCAGCTTGTCACTGGTCGATCAATAAATATATCGGTTCCATCCACCAGACCTAAAACTGATACTGAAAGCTCTTCTGAAATTATGAAAGCTGAAATGTATGAGTATCTGTGTGAATTAACACACGTTGCGCAGTTCCTTTCTACCCAGATATCCAAGTGGAAGGAGAAGGGCCCCAACGAACCTGAGCTCCCACCTATCCGTCCTGGAACACAGATCTTTGTCCGGAAGGCCATCCGATGCTGGAAAGATCCAAAGTTTGAAGGGCCTTTTAAAGTCACAGACTCCTCACCCACAGCTGTCCGCATCGCCGAAAGGAAGGCATGAATTCACCGGAGTCACATCAGGGTCGACCCTGCACCCCCTCAGCACTGAACGGTGAACTAGAGGAGGGTAACTTGTTCCCATTGACTATACGAGAAGAAGAAGATGGTGATCTTTGGTGGTCTACGGGTTCAGCCGCCGCCGCAACACCAGCACCACAGAAGTGTCTTATGGGAAGTTATGTACTTGTATTTTATTGTTCTATATTATTGTCGGAGTGGCACTAGCGATGTTTAACTGGTACGCTGTTATTTCTCATTGTGTTGATAAAAAGGTTTGTATTCCTCAAACTATTGAAGCTGCCAACGCCACTATGCACCCCATATCACCTCACCCTCTACCTGCTAGCATGTGTACTGAAAGTGGCCACCGTATTAATGCAATAGGTTCAAATTCCTCTGCCAGCAACATCAGCACCCCAAATACCTATGCGCACCCCGCTTCCTCATCTCCTTCCCCCGTTGAAAATAATATTGAATGGGACGGTACCATTGATATCACACTACGTCCCCCACTGTTGTCTCGTCATCGTAGGGATACCCCAGTACATAGACAGCACGCTGCCCATAACTCTCTTCATGACAACATGTGGTACAGGGAGATGGCCACAGTAGGGAGACAGAAGATTAATGAATCTTGTTATGTGTGCTCATACATTCCCCATGCCGTCGGCGCAGATAGACTGATTTTTCCTAGGGAAGTACCACCACATACTGCCAAGTGCTTTCTACACCTGTTCCTTTGTTGCATACAAGGTCAAGTGCAAATAATAAAGGCTGATATTTTCCATCTTTACGTGAACGCCACAACATGGGACCCTAACGCCATAACATTCCGGGTTCTCTCCAACACAGTCGATATTGAGGAGCTGCTAGGCAGACTGCATAAAATTGGATATCCTGGCATAAAGGTTCTGGCACCTCTCACTAGGAAACTTGGATTTATAACAGTATCCTCACCCCCAACAGTATGCGACCACCCAATATATAACGACGACACATACCCATGCCAAAAAAGGACTGTGTTACACCTACAGGCACAGATTTATGTCGATGGTAAATGGAGTGATCTCGCCTATGTGGTGTGTAGGGCAGCATCCATGGGACCACCCTGGGCACACTCCAATTACACAGACGGGATTGACTGGAAGGTTGAGGATGAGTGTAAGCAAATATGGTCTCAGGAGGGTGGCAGATACACCCGGGGTGGAGAGAAAATGTTCGAACATAAAAAAGCTTTTAAACTAAAATCACCTCTTCTCTGTTTTCTAGGAAATGGCACGGTGCCTCTGGGGCGCAACTCAGGATGTAACAGAACCATTTTTAATTTGGACATGCAATAGGGCACCTCCAGCCTAATGGACCTCTACTGGGCTTGCGGAAAACGCCTCTATCTCCAACTGTCTCCTCGATGGAATGGACTGTGCACCTTGGTGACCATGCATGAGGTTCACCTGGTCGTCCCAGCTGCAAATATCTCCCACATCCATGCCCATCTGATGGCGGGCTCTGTCACCTTGCTCCACCGACACCGCAGGTATGCTGAGTACTTCGCCAACACACCCTTTGATGACATACCTCAGGAGTTCCGGCTCTTCAATAACGCCCAAGTCTTCTTTGGGAGCCTCATTCCTATGTTTCAGATCAAAGCAAATGCACGTTGGCTCAAGGTGACCCGCTACAAAGTCATGCAGGCCCTCAACAGTACTAGGGATGGGCTGAACACTATCAAGGAAGAACTACGCCCCCTGAGGCTTATGGTTCTGCAACACCGCTACATCCTGGACATGCTAACAGCCATGGAAGGTGGAGCATGTCACAAGATTGGGTGCTCCTGCTGCACTTTTGTACCTGCAAATGATGCGGGAATGGGTCAATCACGAAGGGCATCGAGGACTAAGGCAGCATAGGGAAGAAAATGGCTGCTGAAGGAGGTGCCAGGGCAGACATAGCCACAGACTGGTTCGATTTTAGCTGGATGCCTACTTGGCTGTCTGCCCTTCTAAAAATTCTATTGCTGGTTTTCGGTGTGCTGTTGCTCCTTTGTTGTGCCATACAGATACAATGTCATTGTGTATAAAATGCTGGTAATAACTTGGTGGGTATAAATTATGCAGGAACAAGAACGTTCAAAAAGCCTATACACAGGAAAAAGGGTAGACCAGGGAATGGGGATAACTTGGCACTATTAGAAGTGGTAGAACCCACAACGCCAGGACTACACTCACCTCAGCCTGTTACTGTTACCCAGGGCCAGGTCACTAGCCCCCAACTTCCCCCTAGCAGATACCAACTGAGAGAGGATCTAAAGCTGAATGCACCATCACCTACCACGACACCCTATACGTCCCTCGTTGACATCCCTGAGGGAGAATACATAGAGTTAAGGACACCACAAGAAATACAATGCTATGTAAATGACACGACTTGGATGCCCCAACTAAAAGAAGGGCCTGCTAAGTATGCTGTAAGAGTTTTGTTCAAGAATGAACAAAAGGAGGGAAATGACGCAAGGTCCAGTTTTACCATATAATGTCTCAGCTATTACTTTCCACCTTTGAAGCATGAAAGCCCTGAATGTCCCTGCCAGTTTATAGGTAACAAACTGCTAAATTGCCCATAGTGCCCTAAGCATTCACTGAAACTGTAGGCCTCATGCCTATCTAAAAAATATTACAGATATCTCCCCTGCGAAGGCCACTAACCTCAGTTCACTGATTTTCTCATAAACAAGTCACCAGGCTCCCACCCACCTCTACTGTCCTCTGCGTGCACGTCTTTCTGAACATCACGAAGATGTAGCAACAACAAGATGAATCTGTCATTTAGAAGAACACGATGGGGCAAGAATAGGGTGGGGGCTATCTGTAACTTTCCATAGCTTCTCACCTGATGCTCTTTGCTTGCCTTTGAAACTAAGACGGCCACTTGCCTTAAAGTGACAATGACCTTTTCTATGCGCTATGTACATATAAGGAGATTCCGCCTTAAAGCTTCCGAGTAGTGATGCAAGTTGTTTTTGATGAAATGTTCAATTTTTGTTATGATCTGCGGTCAAGCACCTGCCAGAGCGAGATCTAAAGTTAGAAGATCTTGCGGTCAACTGTTCCTCATTAAAAGGTATAAAAGGCCACTGTGAAATCCTCACGAAGGAATAACAGGATTCATAGAATTGTAAAAGTAAGATTGATTTATTGAGGAGGTCAATGAATATGCTCTGCAATAAGCCTGAGCCAACCGTCCGTCTGTGGAATCTGGACCACACATTCCGTGCTCCAGATTCCATCAAGTAACAGAAGAACACCACACATCCCCCTTCGTCATAAAAGATTGTAAAAAATAAAATAAAAAATAAAAAATCATGAAATTTAATAAATATCATGTAATATGAAACACACACAAATGATAAACAAATCTTACATATTCATATGATAATCTTTGAACCATATGGGAACCTGTCTATGTCTCATATTATCATTTCTTTTCACAAAATTAGGACAAGGTTGAACCCTTTTTCGCCAATTCTTGTTTCCACACAATGACATAGTATCATGCAAAAACTTGGATCCTGGGGTAAAATTATCCTGACAAAGCCATCTTGGTACTTTCACAACTTTGGAAAGACTCCCGACATTCCCATCTGTCAATTCCACAACTTGTCTTCCAACCCTGACAACTTTCATGGGAACAGAAAACTTAGACTCTCCTGTCCTCACTGTTCTCCCTTTTTTCAAACGCACCCAATCATTAACTTTCAAAAGGGGAAATGAAATGTTGTCTCTCACATTGGATCGATCCATGTTGTCTCTCATTTTGGATTGATCCATTTCAGATTCCATTTTTATTCCATCCTTACAAATTAGATCCCTCATCCATTTCCTACTCAAATTGCATAGACTCTTCCTACCTCTCATTTTTTCAAAAGGAGACACATCCCCTTCACTTCTGGGAGTGTTTCTGTAACTCCAGAGCAAGTCCTTGACGGCGTCATGACAACTTGTTCTATTGCTGATGGCTAGCTGCAAACTCTCTTTCACCACTCTTATCCACCTTTCCACAATTCCATTGGATTGGGGATAATAAACAGAAGAACGTTTGTGTATAATACCATGTCCTTCAAGAAAAGTTTTCATTTCAATAGAAGGTAATTGCACTCCGTTGTCTATAAGAATAGATTCAGGAAATCCCTCCCTCTCAAATACTTCGTTGAGAAATTGTATAACAATCTTAGAAGTAATTTGCTAAACCAATTTAACTTCAGGCCACTGTGAGAATTGATCGATAAGAACAATGGCATATAAGGGATTATGTCCCAAACTCATTGGTCCAGCTATGTCAAGAGATACACGTTCCCACACACACGATAGCCTGGAAACTGGTGAGTGATGATAAACAAGGGTCTTCTGCGACTTGTCACTAATACTGCATTCAACACACGATCTGACTTTCCTTTCAATACATCTGTCGACAGCAGTCCACCAAAACTCACTCCTAATCCTCCTCTTCATACTGGTCATGCCAGGATGCCCTTCATGTGCCATATCTAAGACAGTTTGTATAAGATCATTAGGCACAACCAATTGTAAACCCCTCAATAAAATACCATCTTGAATAGATAACTCTTGTGCCACTTGGAAAAAGGTAAGATACTCTGAGGTAAATCAGCTTTCTTGGGCCAAGATGACTTCACATAGCATATCACCTTGCAAATATCTTGCTCATTATCACAAGCCAATCTCCACTGATCTTCTTTTATGCACCCCTTAGATACTTCACAGATAGACACTACTTTTTCTAGCTCACAATCATCCACAATGACACCATCATCTTCTATAGGTAATCTCGACAAACAGTCAGCTAGCACGTTCTTCACACCAGGAATATATTCTACCTTGAAATGAAAATCTTGTCATTTGTACTGCCATCTAGCAATTCTGGGTGTTGCTTTTCCACAGCCTTTTGTTGTAAATAATTCCACCAAAGGACGGTGGTCAGTCCTAACTTTAAATGTAGTACCATACACATACTTGTGAAAATATTCAATACCCCACCAACAAGCAAGTTTTTCCTTTTCAAGAGTGGAATACTGTTGGAAAGTGGGTTATTGGTAGGGGCAAACGTAGGTCTGCCACTAGTAATAAGACCACAAAGACTTGATAGGACCCAGCATAGGTCTTAGAATTATAATCCTATGCTCAACCCTTGGTAGCTTGGCTGCGAGCAGGCAGGCTTAACTTCAAAGACAGGTATGTAAAGCATTTAAAAACACCAATTCAGTAAATAACTAAGACACAACTCATAATAAAAATCCAACACCAATTTATAAAAATAGGAAATATTTTTATCTTTAAAATGACACCAAAACGACAAAAATCCAATGTAGGGAACCAGAGATATGAATTTTCAAAGTTTAAATAAAATATAGCACTTAGAAGCATATAGCACCATATTGGGACATAGGCTCGCGATAGACCCGGCCAAAGTCAAAGTTTCAGGCCGACCGCGATGGAGCCCTGAGCGGCTACCACCCTCGGAAGGTACCGGTTAAAGTTTTTACCTTCACACTTAGAAACTTTTCTGGAGCTTTTTCTCGCGAGGCCCCTCGAAGCTCCCAGCCAGTCCAGATCCGGTGAGGGTTCGCCGGCTTGACTTGTGACGAGGTCCCGGTAAACTTCCCTGGAGCGGACTTAGAAAATTTCTCAAGATCGCTTCAGCGGGGCAATCCAGAAATCCAGGCCGACACGCGAGTGAAGACAGGCGGCTTGGCTCTCGCGGTTGCTCCCGGTCGGCTTTTCTACAAGCGGACTTAGAAGCTTTTCTGGAGCTTTTTCTCGCGGGGTCTCTCGATGCTCCTCATGTAGCTGGATCCGGTGAGGGTTCGCCGGCTTCAGATTTTCTCTAGTCCCGGTCAATCTCTGGAAGTCGATGCGATGGAGCTTTTAGCGGGACGAACCTGGTGGGCTTGGCCGGCTCACGGTTGAAGGCAGGCGGCTTGGCTGACCAGGATGAGTCGGTCCCCCTATGGAGCTTTTTTTCAAAGTTCCTCCAAAGTTCCCCAAACTTCTTGAACTTCTTCCTGAAGTTCCTCAAAGGGTCCCAAAGTGTCTCAAACTTACTCCAAGGGTCTGGAAGCTCCAAGATGGTCCTTGAAAGTTGAGGACTTCAATTCCCACAATGCACTGGACGTCACCCTTACAAATCCACTGGTAGCTCCCCAGGTTGATGATTCTTGGTGGTGAGGGTCCAGATGAGCTCTGTTAACCTGTAGCTTGCAGGGAGTCCACTCTTGGCTTCTTTTACTCAGCACAGTTAGTCCACAAAGCTGTAGTTTCAGGTGGTGCAGTCTCCAGAGGTCAGGCCTTAGAAGTCTTTGCACAGCAGAACTTTTCAGCAGGGCCAGTCTTGCTTTCTTCAGTTTCAAGCAGCAGATCTGAGGGGCTGGGCCTCTCTCAGATACTTATTCCACAGTCTCTGGGTCATCCAGGAGGTCAAGCTTCACCAATAGGAGTAGGGTAACTTCCCACTTGAGTGACTCCTTCCTGCAGAGTGTGGCATTATTCTATCCCAGAGTGCAACAAAGCTTCCAAATCCATAATGGCTGATTTTCCAGCAAGGAGGTAAGAGCTGGCTAAACACTCCCACTGAGTTGGCTAATTAACCTAGCCTCTCCTCCCTACATCTGCACATATCTTCCTTAATCCTGCCATCTGGCTGAGGTGGGGGTTCAAAGTTGTAAATGACACTGCTCTGGGCTCTGCCCCTTTGAAGCTCATTGTTTACGACCCCTCCCCTGGCCTGGCATTCCTGCAGAACAGCTCACTGCCCTCCCAGTCCATCTGGCTGGCCCCAGGGGATCTTTATCACCTCTTCAGGCAGGCTGGCTAATCCCCTTAACTCTGACCAATCAGGGCAGAGCACTGGAAGGCTGGATTTGGAACTAAAACTAAGAAAGTGTTATAACTTCTTGTCTGTTCACTTTGGGAAAAATTCAATAACATCATATTGTAGGATTTATCAATACCATTCTAGTGAGTCTTTGAATGGAATCTTTATCCCTCTCCTATCAGAAGTTATTGTTTAATAACTTTCCCCATGTTAACCTATGGGGCATGGGGTTTGCAATGGGAAAAATGACATGGGCCATTTTTCCAGCACCAGGACTTACAAAAACATATTTTATAAGTACTTGGCTTATTTTCACAGGACCCCCACCCCATAGGTCACCTAGGGGAGACCCTAGGGGTGCTGAATCTGCAAAAATATTGCAGATCCTCCATGCCCAGTGCCCCCAGCATCAAAGTCGAATTTGGGCAGCACTTTACACAATGGGGAGAGTGAAATGTGAATTTCACTTAACCCAGGGCATATATAAACTCATTTTATAAGGGTCTACCTTATAGATACCTGACCCCCACCCCTGGGATACCTAGGGAGACCCTGGGGGTCATTATTATGCCAAAACATTTTAGGTTGACCAGTTTTAAGTGCCCCAAACCCCAAAGTCGAGTTTGGCCACAATTTACATGTTTAAGAGCAATCCTGGCGCACAGAGCTGCTTTTAAACTGACCACAGGCTTCAGCAGTACACACATGCAAGTGCAAAAAGGCTGCTGGCCTCTAAACTGCCATGCCCCAGGATACTGGGGACTTCTAGGTAGTTTCAATCCCTGCCCTATTATATACTAGGGGCTTATGGGGTAGGTCATGCCAATTACAGGGGTACCCCACCATCCCATAGTGTACCCTAGTGTATGTTGGGTGTCTTAACTGTATTCTAATGTGTTCCTTTCAGCTTGGCACTGGCCCTGGGCCTAGTTAGACAGAGCCCAGGGTCAGTCAGAGTCAGTTACCACCAGTTCCCGTCAGCAAAAAGTTGGGGGGTGCCCAGGGCACAGGATGACTTTACAACAAATACTTATTCTCAGCACCTCTTAATGGTCTAGAAGCAAACGCAATGGTGACCAGATGTCCCTTTTGATTTTGCATAAGTACAGCACCAATGCCAACATTGCTGGCATCAGAAACAATTACAGATTCACATACTGTATCAAAAGGAGCTAAAGCAGGTGCTGAAGCTATACATTTTTTAAGAAGAGAAAATTCAGCAGTACAGTTGAGATCCCATTCGAACATTTGGTGCTTTTTCATTAGATTTCTCATGTGCACAGTTTTGTCTGCGAATGATGGTATAAATTTGGCATAATATTCTGCCAGACCAAGGAAAGATCTCAACTGATCCTTGTTTTGAGGTTCAGGTGCTTCTTCAATAGCTTTAACTAAATTTTGTTTCGGAGAAATGCCATTTTTACTGATGGAATGACCTAAATAATCAACAGAGTCCAGCCCAAATTTGCATTTTTAAAGTCAAACCATTGTCTTGAAGAATAGATAACACTTTGTGTAAGATCTCCGTGTGTTCTTGAGTACTCTTACCAAAGACAAGGATATCATCTTGAAAATACAAAACATTTTTTACATCTTTAAACAAATTGTGCATTACCCTCTGAAATACGGAAGATGCAGAAATTAGCCCAAACGGCATCCTTTTGTATCTAAAGGCACCTTCAGTCGTGATGAAAGAAGTGAACTGTTTGCTATCTTCATGCAAAGCAATCTGATGATATGCATTTGATAAATCTAGGGTAGAAAATATTGTGGCCTCTTTAAGTTTGACAAACATCTCCCCAATATTAGGTAGGGGATGTCTGTCCACCCATACATTTGCATTTAAATCTCTTAAGTCTACACACAACCTAACCTTACCATTAGGTTTGTGTACAACGACAACGGGAGAAAGCCACTCAGAAGATTCGATCTCTTCTATGACGTCCAATTGGCACAATCTTTCTAATTCCTTCTTTACAGCTTCTCTCAATATCAAGTGAATATTCGTAACTTTATGGACTCTAGGAATTGCATTGCGTTTCAAAATGATTTTATGCATAACATTTTTTAGCAATCCTAACTGTGTAGAAAATACCTTGGGAAACCTTTTTTCCCACTCAGTTGTAGGACAACTACTCACCTGATGAATCAAGTCAGAATATCCCAACACTTGATCAAGATGATTGGGGTCTAAAGTGATCATTAAATCTCTTTGCTGTGGCCAACCTAACAGACAAGATCCCTCTTTGGCCACATATATTTTAGCATTTATGGTTTTACCTTTAAAACTAAGATCAGAAGAGAAAAACCCTAAAACTTCAAATGGCTTTTTTCCATAACCCACCAATTTGATATCAGGGGGTAACAAGCAAACATTTGGAAATTCCTTTAGCCATTCATCACCAATCAGAGTGTGCCTTGCACCTGAATCAGCCGTGACTTTGACTTCCTTATTGCTTATTAGTATTGTACAAAATGGGGCATCTTTCTTGTCGGCATCAATTTCATATACAGTTAACATAAATTCAGCTTCATCTATGTCACTATTAACCTCCTTGACATAATCTGATCTTGGATTCTTGACATCTATCTCTTTATTTCTAAACCTATTCTTGTTTCTGCACATCCTAGCATAATGTCCCTTAGACTTGCAATATCTGCATACTTGACCTATTGCAGGACATCTTCTATCAGTGGCCACATATCCCGGAATTCCACATTTGAAGCAGGTATACTCTTTTCTTTCCAATATATTGCTAGAAGGAATAGATTTGCCTAAAGATTTATTGCTGACGTTTTCATCAGTGGTTTTCTTTTTCACAATATTAACTTCAGCTGTATTTTTCCTTTCAGAAAGTTCTTTCATCCCCAATTTCATATCTTCGAAGCGATGAGCAATGTCAATAGCTTTAGAAAGAGTTAAATCATCTGCCGAAAGTAATTTTTCTTGCAGTTTAGTATCA